>OY856409.1:1313140914-1314560914 GCA_963693085.1 Alisma plantago-aquatica | reverse complement strand
AAAGGCAATTTCTATCTATATGTTTTAACTATTTTTGAGATAATAGTATAACATGTTAGATGTCTAGAGTGTGACAATACTCAATGGTGTATGTGTTCAAGTACATGAATTGAATAATTACATCATACAGATGTTAAGAGTATGTACATTCTCAATATCGTCCCTAGTCGGTTGTTATTGTGGAAATAACCATAGACATCAATAACACAAAAGACTAGAGTGTGTGTTGGTTGATGATAGAATTTCATCAGTCATGATATATGATATCAAACCAAGCACACAAATACATATTAGAGAACAGTGTATCAGATAGACCCACCGTAAGAGTGATGCATGGAAACCACACTTGGTTAGTCAGGATCATCTCTTATAGTATTGCTGGTGACTGTGGTTCTTAGACCTGAAATCACTGCACTCATCACATGTCGTTGGGTACAGTTTGACAACATCAAACGCAGTCTTGAAACATGGGTTGTTATAACGGTGATGATTGGGTGACTTTGACACATGGGGACTTGACTATGAGTGATAGATATGGAATTTGTCCCTCCTAAGGGAGTGTGATATCCTGGCCACTTGAGGAGTGAGACTGAGAAATGCATGGCCATGCACATGTAAGTCAATATATGACATCGAGCTTACATACATCTTAGACAGTATACTATGAGTCAAGAAACATGGATTGAACGTTTGTATAGGATGACAAGTCCATGCCTCTAGTTCAATTTGGATATCAATGACAAAGGTACTATACATTCATTGTAACACCAATAATAGATTGTAGGTTGAAAGTTGTTCTCTAACTTTCCACTTCACTTGGGTAGCACTAATGTGTGACTAGGCACCACTCTTTACTTGGGATGTGATAAGTAAGTTATGGACATTCACCACCAACGTGAAATGGAACCTATAGGGTCACACACATAGGATTTAACCTAGAAGAAGAGTTTATCCATGAATGATGTTTAGATTGATTACTAAAGTGTTTAGGTACTCAATTAAACATTCAATCAATAGACTTGACTCAGAGTCATCAAGTTCAAGTGTTAAACCAATTGATTAGAGTATCAGATTGATTGAGAATTGCATTGACTGAGTTTTGGTCAACCTGGATCACCAACCAACCAGTTCACTGGGTGAACCAATTGGCTCATGGTCAGTGAGACGACCGATTTACTCTAGTGAACCGATTGGTTCATATGGACCAAATGAGGAAGTGTTGGGTTTCCTGGTTTGTGAGAAAAGATCCTCCTTTTACTTGTTCAATTTGATTGGGACAAGAATTAATATTTGCATTAATTAGAAATGAAAAAGGAAAATCAATTGTAGGTAAGTATGGGAAATGAAACGACCGGTTCACTTAGTCAACCGATCGGCTCACCTGCCCAACCGACGGGTTCATTTATGAAATGACTAGTTCACCTGCCGTAGTACAATCAATTTGTGGAAAATCTAGACTCTTCTACTCCCGCACAGACTGGGAACCCTGACCCTACCCTCTACTATATATAGAGGGGTACAGGGGGCTTCTCAGAACACACAACTCAGAATATCAGTTGCTTTATAAAGTTGTTGTCCTCTCTGGTTGTGGTAACTGAGAGAGCCCAAGCAAGTTCTACTCGTCTAGGTAGGAACATCAAGGGAAAGACAATTGTAGAAAAGTGACTGGTGGTGGGAGAGTGTGTCAGTGACTAGTACGCCGACAGAAGGGGACAACTCCTTCTAGTTTGTCCTTCAGGATGACTAGAGTTCCCGGTGGTCTGTGTGGACTATCTATAGAGGTGAGAGATTTTTGCCGCTCAGGAGGACGACCATCAACTGCAGTCTAGGTCAAGACCAGGAGCTGCACAGACGTTGTCGAAGACTAGGTGGTTGAAGGTTGCACTAGTTGCAAGGTATTATTGCTGAGCAAGCCTCAGGACCAGATATATCTCGCTAAAACCATCCTTCCCATTATATAGTCATTGACGATCTCCTATTATGGGTTACTAGCCAGTAAATTTTTTGTTTACGTTGCCTACTCTGAGCCCATAAATCCCAATAGTGGTATCAGAGCCACATCAACGTACTGTGTTTTGGGATAAATCGATATGATTGGATTTTGGTTTTATCGTCATTTATTTATTGCATACAATGCTAATATATAAAATGACTAATGTGCATATCCAACTAAATACCACATGTGACCACAAACTAATATACATATATGATAGGGTATATATGCAATTGATATATGTCACCCTAAAATAGTTTTGATGGTGGATGTGTAGTATGGTTATGGCCTATAAACCCTATGTGAGCTTGGTTGGTTATGGTTGTTTGCATCTTAGTTTGCATACCATGCCTCTACCTTCTATTCCACCTATAACTCGAGATAAATTGAGATCCTTTCTCTTCTACCTTTGCTCCCCTCGAATGTAACTCGAGTTTTCCCAAAGATTATGTAAAAGTAGGATAGTTTATTTTCTATTACATGAAGAAGAAGATGCTCAACACCACATGATCAGACTGCCTGGAGGACCAAGGAGGATTGTGAAGGAGCCGGATCGATCGACTAATGGCCCAACCGCTTATTGGAGGTGTCCAGACAATGAAGGCCAGGCCGACCAACCAACCAGCCAGGAGGCGGGTCAATCGTGTCATAGGATGAGCCGATCAACCTAGAATGGTTCAAGCATAAAGATCTTCATCAATAACATGTTGCATATGATGTAGACCTTAGATGAACATAATTCCTTGTGGCTCCAAGTAATTACAATAGGATGGTCATAATCATCACTTTTATCATTATTGCATGTTTTCTCATTACAGTTATAGCATGTATATGATACGTACTATAATAATGTGGTGATTGGATATGTATATGTACTTATATAAAATCCCTCAAATACAATATTAAAGTCATAGATGCCTTCCATAAGAAACACACATGAAAAGCTTTATTGACCAAGTGTAGGTTACACCAAAGCATGGTGCATGGTCCATCTCATGGAAGTGTGATGGTAGACATCTAGGTTCTGCCAAAGAAGGGTGCATGTTTATCGTGTCGGCTTTTGGGTCAGACTTAACTGGTGATTCTTAGAGAGTCTAAGCTCCAGAGGCATGTATGTGATCATGGCAAAGAGTTGTGCATGTCATCTATCCAAGAGTTGCATATGATGCAATTGGCATGATGGCCTACTTGAATAATCAAGTTGTGGGCGATCAGCCAAAGCTGACTCATAATTTGATGAAATATGGATCTTGTCTACTAGAAGGTTGTACGCTGCAATCTTATAAATTGATACATGAGGTTATCAATTTGAACAAAATAGTGGTTGCAATAATTAATAAAGGCATAATTAATATCATCAAATTTATCAAATCAAATAAATCAAAAATGTTTTGAAAAGTTGCAAAATTCTTTTGTAGAATCCTAATGACAAAAACAATTACATTATCATTGCGATCAGTTCATAAACTGGATAAACTTCAAATCTAGTTTGGGATCTTTGAGAAGTGTTCTCAATAGTGGGTGTAAACTCTAAAGTCCTTGAAAGACCAGAGCCAGTTGAACCACTCCAAATGCACCTAAGGCTAAAATTGGATGATTGCTTGAAGTATGCCAATGATGCCTAAGACATCAAGAACCTTATGCTGAGCTATATGAACTATGAGTTGCATAAATATCTTGAATCATGGACATTCTTGAGGTGGTTATAATCTTTAGAATCATGTAAAGCATGAAAGTTATAATGTCTTGAAAGATATGTTTGAGTACAACCAGACAGAGAGAGATTTAGTATAGTCTCATATGCTCAATATGATTGTGCATGTAGATTGACTGGGTTTTCTTATAGTTCAAGAGTTGACCAAACATGTGATTCTACAAATCGTCGTGTGAATCATATATCTAGTTTATCAAATGTATAGAAACATGGCCAAACCAATGTCTGAAGTGCTTGGCATGTTGATTCCAAAGCATGAATGAAGAAAGGACAAAACTTGTGACAATGATCAGCAGAGTGAAGTCCATAGACTAAAGCAAGGTCAAGAAGTGTTCTAAAGCCAAGCTTAGGTCCAAGACTTCACCACTCAAGATATGGAGAGGGGTAAGTTGGAAAGGGAAATAACCTATTTATAAAAGATCTCGAGAAGATGAAAGAGATAAAGATCTCTACTTTAGGACCTGAGAAGAAGTAAGCTAGAAACTGTGTGGAGTAAGAGTTGCTACCATTACAGTTACAATATTACATTCATGGGATAGAATTAGTGAATTGCTATTATACATCTGCCATCAATGAAATCATCATTCATCTTGTATGGAAAAGAGTGTAATGGAATGATGCTTCATTTCAAAGAAGTGATCTTTGATGGAAATGTCTATGTCTCATCAACTATACTTGATAGTTAAAGAGACAAATGTGTGTGACACATGTACTGAATGACATGATAACTCAAACATAAAGGTAATCAATAGTACTTCAATATATTTACTGATGACCTCAGTAGATATGGTAGTTTGTATTTAATAAAATAGAAACATGAATCTCTTAAAGTGTTCAAGGAGATCATAAATGAAGTACATAACAAACTTGGTATAAGTATTAAATTTTAATATGATTGATTTGGAAATACTTTGATCCAAGAGCTTGAGAACCTTCTGGAAGATCATGATAATGTATCATGATGGACTACACCTGAAACACAATGATAGTGTATCATGAGAAGTGTATCAGAAAGAAGGAAACACACCTTGATAAGTCAGAGTGTGATTACTAGCTAAGCTTCAAATTTCCTTTTGGGCACATGCTTAAAACTAAAACAATGTACCATCTAATTAGTTCAAAGACACCATATGAGATATGTAATGGGAAGTGTCCTGATATGTCTTTATAAAGATTAGGATTGAGGGCCTAAATAAGAAAATGTTTCTTAAAAGGTTTTCAGCCTCAAATCATATAAATGTTATTTTTTTTATTACTACATTGATATCCAAATCCAATAACAAATGTGTTTTGGATGGCTGCATTCCTGGAGAAGAACCTAGTTCTTAAGGAACTAGTGAGAGAGAAAAGTAGAACTCAAAATGTTTGAGACAAATAAGAAAAACATTGAACTTAAAGAGGTACACTAAGAATAAAGAGAATCACAAAATGTTGTGGAATCTCAAAGTTCCATAAGGAACACACATAACTCATGGTTCTGGTAGAACACACCTAGAGCTTGTATGATATATGATATCTTATGGACAAGAAGGCAGTCAGTTGATCATATGATGAGTCAATAGTCTACCTAGAAGCTAATGAGAGCCAAAAACTGAGACATGGCTTGAAGCCATGAAATCCAAGATGGACTCCATGTACATCGACAAAGTATGACCTTGGTTGATCCACCTGAAGGGGTAAAACACATAGGGTACTTTTGGGTCTTCCAGAAGAAGACTATCATGGAGGTCAATTTGGCTGCAAAGAGTTTCTAACAAGTTCAAGGTGTTGAACATGATGAAATATTTTCAGTAGTTACCAAGGATAAATCCATCAGGATAATGCTTGCTATTGTAGCTTAATGGAAATAAAGTCCATAAAGTTGCATAGATCAATATTTGGATTGAAGCAGGAACCTCAGAACTGGGATTTTCTATTTAATAAGATAGTCAAAGAGTTTGACTTGAGTCAAAACAAATAAGTAATGTGATATTACAAGAATTTAGTGGGAGCATATGTATATTCCACATATTGATGGGGAATAACATCCTTATAGTGCAAATATTAAAACCTGGCAACAAAGTGCATTCCAAAGTTTTAAAGAAGCGTCCTATGTGATAGGAATCAAGATCTATAGAGACAGATCAAGAGGGCTTCTTGACCCAAGAAAGAGAACATACATCGGAAAGAAGTTGAAAGGGTTTAGCATGATGAGAGAAAACTTGTCCATGTTTCGTAGAGTTAGTCTCTCAAGAGCCAAGTGTCCCAATTCTTATGAAGAATAAGGAACATATGGATAGATGCCATTTGCATTCACAATTAAATCTATCATGTATGAACTCATCTTGTTATCTTATATGTATTAGATATGACAAGAAAATATGAACTAATTATCTTGTATGTATTGGATATGACAAGAATATACAAACTCATCATCTTGTATGATTTGGACATGATATGAAGACATGAAATCCAGTTATTTCATATGTATTGAACATGATGAATGGTTATCTGTCAAACTCCAGTAAGAGTTACTGGAATGGCATGAAGGACATCTATATGTACTTGTGAAGTACTAAAAGGATTAGTTCTTTAATTATGCTAATAAGGAAGAGTTGGGTGTAAAAGAGTTACACTGATGCAAGCTTCCGAAATGAAATTTTTTTTTTGACTTTGGAATAAGAATTTTTAGTTGGCAATGTTCCAACATAAAATAATTGATTAATTCTACAATAAGAAGTCGAGTACCTTAGTGTTACAAACACTGTAAAGGATATTGTATGTAGATTCATATGGATGAACTTATGGGAGGTTCCGACCATTGGTGAATCAATAGTAATATTGTGCCAACAATGGAGCTACTAGTTAGGCAAAGGAATTTTAGATAGCATACTATGACAACTCCATCTCCTATGAGCTGTCGTACAATGAGGTGATGTAAAACATGCAATATACTGACTTGAAGCAAATGTTGCTTACCCTCTATAAAAGCACTTGTACAGCAGAAACACGATGGCCATGTTAAGATCACTTGGAATGTGATTCATGGGTGATTGGCTCTAAGTGCAAGTGGGAGTCTATGGTATAGTATGCCTAGAGAGCCAATCATATGATGATTGAAATGAGGCATGAGATACTTGATTTGATAATAATGAAGGAAATTTCCGTCTATATGTTTTAACTATTTTTGAGATAATAGTATAACATGTTAGATGTCTAGAGAGTGACAATACTCAATGACATATGTCTTCATGTATGTGACTTGAACAATGAGATCATACAAATGTTAAGAGTATGTACATTCTCAATATCGTCCCTAGTCGCTTGTTTTTGTGGAAATAACCATAGAAATCAATAACACAAAAGACTAGAGTGTGTGTTGGTTGATGACAGAATCTCATCAGTCATGATATATGATATCAAACCAAGCACACAGATACATGTCAGAGAACATTATATCGGACAGACCCACCGTAAGAGAGATGCATGGAAACCACACTTGGTTAGTTAGGATTATCTCTTATAGTATTGGTGGTGACTGTGGTTCTTAGATCTAAAATCACTTCACTCATCACATGTCATTGGGTACACTTTTACATCATCAAATACAATCCTGAAACATGGGTTGTTATAATGGTGATGATTGGGTGACTTTGACACATGGGAACTTGACTGTGAGTGATAGATATGGAATTTGTCCCTCCTAAGGGAGTGTGATATCCTAGACACTTGAGGAGTGAGACTGAGAAATGCATGGCCATGTACATGTAAGTCAATATATGATATCGAGCTTACATATATCTCAGACAATCTACTCTGAGTCAAGAAACAAGGATTGAACATTTGTATAGGATGACAAGTCCATGCCTTGAGTTCAATTTGGATATCAGTGACAAAGGGACTATACATTCACTGTAACACCAATAATAGATTGTAGGTTGAATGTTGTTCTCCAACTTTCCTCTTCACTTGGGTAGCACTGATGTGCGACTAGACACCACTCTTTGCTTGTGATGTCATAAGTAAGTAATGTACATTCACTGCCAACGTGAAATGGAACCTATAGGGTCACACACATAGGATTAACCTAGAAGAGGAGCTTATCCATGAATGATGTTTAGATTGATTACTAAAGTGTTTGGGTACTCAATTAAACATTTGATCAATAGACTTGAGTCAGAATCATCAAGTTCATGTGTTGAACCAACTGATTAGAGTGTCAGATTGATTGAGAACTGAATTGACTGAGTTCTGCACAACCTGGACCACCAACCGACCGGTTCACTGGATGAACCGACCAGCTCATGGTCATTGAGATAATTGGTTCACTCTAGTGAACCGATCAGTTCGCATGGACCAAATCAGCAAGTGTTGGGTTTCCCAATTCATGAGAAAAGATTCTCGTTTCACTTGTTCAATTCAATTGGGACAAGTATTAATCTTTGCACTAATTAGAAATGAATAAGGAAAGTCTTATTGTAGGCAAGTCTAGGAAGTGAAACGACCGGTTCACTTGGTGAAATGACCGGTTCACTTGGTGAACCGGTCAACTCACCCACCCAAATAATCGGTTCATTTATGAAATGACCGGTTTTCCTACCATAATACAATTAGTTCATGGAAAATTCAGACCCTTCTACTCCCGCACAGACTGGGAACCCTGACCCTACCCTCTGTTATAAATAGAGGGGTACATGGGGCATCTTAGAACACACAACTCAGAACATCAGTTGCTCTGCAAAGTTGTTGTCCTCTCTGGCTGTGGTAACTGAGAGAGCCCAAGCAAGTTTTACCTATCCAGGGAGGAACAACAAGGGAAAGACAACTGCAGAAAAGTGACTGGTGGTGGGAGAGTGTGTCGGTGACTAGTACACCGATAGAAGGGGACAACTCCTTCTGGTCTGTCCTTCAGGACAACTAGAGTTCCCGGTGGTCCGTGTGGACTTTCTATAGAGGCAGCAAATTTCTACCACTTAGGAAGACGATCGTCAACTACAGTCTGGGTCAAGACCAGGAGCTACATAGACACTGTCGAAGACTAGGTGGTTGAAGGTCATACTAGTTGCGAGGTATTGTCACTAAGAAAGCCTTAGGATTAGGTATATCTCACTAAAACCATCCTTCCCATTACATAGTCATTGATGATCTCCTGTTCTGAGTTAATGGCCAGTAAAAAAAAATTTCCGCTGCCCACTCTGAGGCCATAAATCCCAACAAGTGAAGCATGAGATTCAACATTCATTGCTTCCACCTCCATTGAGTCTATGATTTTGTCTGCACCTTTTTCCCTTAACCTAAACCTACCCATCCTAGAAAGAGTCTGTGTCTATAAAGATTAGCACCCCTTAAACCTCCAAGAGCAAGAAACCCATGTAGGAAAGAAAGCAGGAAGCTTCCACCTTCTTCGCCCTAGTCTTCAAAGTAATAAGGGTTAGCAAACGGGGAAAAGTAACTTTGAAAAGTATAATTATTGTGTTGTCTATTAAATAATCCCAATATTATAAAAAGTTACTTTCAAGATTTGAATGAATATACATTAGTAAAAAGTTTGTATGTTTTAATCATATTTTGATTCCTTACCCAACAACTCACCTTTCCCCTTCATGATGCCATTTCTTTTGAAAAGCCATTGAAAGTGAACCATCACACAATATATAGAGTTGAGATAATGCTACAATGTTTGCATGTTGGATGTTAATGTGACCCAAAGAAACATCTTCCAATCATTGAATAATAAAAATAATATATGGGTTTGTTATTTTCATGTAAAACTCTTTTTTCAATTTGATTGTGAAGGAGTCTTATTTCATTTATTTAGGGGACAATGTCTTATTTCAATTAACATGAAAAGCAATGATGAATGAATAAAAAATATATGGATACATAGAGATCACCTCCTAAAATGAGGTTTTTACTAATAGATGATACATGAGCAAAAAAATGACATTGCATTTTCTTCCATACCAATTCAAACATCAAATCAAGATGCACTTAACAATCTAAGAGGGAAAACAAACTGAAGAACTACATATGTGACAACAACACCCTTGGAAAGTATATTTACAAAAAACTTCTATTTCTTACAATTTAGTGATGTGCATCAGTGAGGAAAGGTGTTTCAATTATTTAGCCATCAATATTCATGTTGAAGTCAGTGCTATGAATTGCAATGATTTTTTTAAATTTAGCATGGGATGAATGAGATGACATGGAGCTAAAGATAGAAATTAAGTCCTTTATCATGGAACCTTAATATATATATATTTCTCCTATATATTGTTATTATGAAATAAAATCATCAAATTTGGAGTAAAATGTAAAGTTGACCGACCACCATAAAACATGCATGTTACTTTACCACCAAAAGAGAATTGTCATTTCTTTGGATTGAGTATAAATATCAAGGCACCGGATGCTCATAAACAACTGTTTTTTATAATTTGCTGGAGCATGTGGAAGCAGCGTAATCTTTGGATTTTCGAAGGCAAAGAACATAATTCTCAGCACATCATTAACCTCATTAATCAATAGATTATGATGAACAATAGAGCTTGGACCACAGCTGAAAATAGCAAGGAGCAGGTAAGAAGACGAAGTTCTGAAAACCCCAAGCCAGACACCATCCGTTTCAACACTGATGCTGCTTGGAAGAAGGGGAAGGGAGCTATTTCAGTTGTTATTACTGATTCTAATGGAAATTGGCTTAGTGGCGTGGGCCAGTTGGTTACGGCAAGGAATCCTCTGGAGGCGGAGCTTATGGCTATCGGGTTGGCTGCTAGCATTATTGAGGGAAGTGCAGTGTAGGATGTTGTGATTATTACTGACTGCCGTCAAGCGTCTATTATGATCTGTGATGGGTACTGGAATCATCCTCGCTTTGCTAATATCATCCGAGGTATTCAGTTGATTAAGAAGGAGAATACTAAGCTCATATATATTGAAAGACAGAACAACAAGCAGGCTGACGCTCTTGCTAAGTACCATGCTAGACAGAGTATAGGCTATATCCACTATAAAAACCCACCTAGTTGTGTGCTGGACATTGGACTAGCACCTACATGTAATGGTAGTAGTACTACCATATTTCAATTCTTACAGTTGTCTAATAATTGTAATGCCAGTTTTAATTTTGCTTGCATGAGGTGGGCAAGATGAATAAGAAGACCGCCTGACTTCTCCAAAAAAAAGAGAATTTTCATTTCTGTTTTACTTTCTTTGACCACATGTAGATCTCGTACCATTTGTGGCAAAATTCTCTAACAACATATTCCCAAGTGTAAATTAAGTGCTTGGCACTCTATAGAAAGCCACAAATAAAAAAGAAGATAATTATCTTTCTAGTCTATATGTTACTTGTTGGGAAATATGGTATTAGATATGGAAGCAGAAACAAAAAAATTTAACTTCCATAATCCCCTTTGAATAGTAGATTGTGTCAACAACTATGCAATGGAAAAGAGTTTATCAAGATTTATACCTAGTCTTGGAGCAATTCCAAAGACAATCCCTTACAGTAGTGTGTGATTTTCTTCAAGTTGCACTTGGACGGCAATAACAACAACTTCTTAGTAAATTACCATGAACAACAGTTGTTTGTGTCCTCCTAGAAGGTGGCAATGACCTCCACGCCTCTATAATAGTCTACATGGACCACTAGGAATTTTTTTCATTTTAGACGAATGGACAAGAGGAGTTGTCCCTCGTAGTTGACATGCTAGCATCAACTTGCTCTCCAACAGTTGTCTCTCTATTGTTGTTCCTCCCTTTGATGGGTAGAACTTGCTTGGGTTCACATGTTACCACAACTTTGAGAAGACAACAATTGTTAGAGCTTATTTTTGTGTCTCTAGATGGCCTCCAATACCCCTCTATTTATAGGAGGGCCATGGTCAATATTTCCAGTCTAAATGGGAGTTGAAGAGACAACATTTCATATTTTTTTCAAAACTGGCGAACATTGAACTGGTTGGTTCACCAGTGAATTGGTTAGTTCACACATGAAATGACCGATTCAACACTTGAGACAGTCATTTCACTATGTTTCCTATTCAAAATAATATTTCCAATCAATATTTGATTATTGCACAACATGACATCAACATTAATTCTTCATCTAATCAAATTGATCAACCAAATGGTCAATTCACAACCTGAATCGATCATTCACATATGTGAGTTAGTCAGTTCACTTACTAAACCAGTCATCCCATGGATCTGATTCCCTAGTTGAATTGTCCTGACACTTGAATAGTTCGGTTCAACACTTGAACTGGTCAGTTCACAGTCTAGTCAATGAACTTTCAACCATTGTTGTTTAAATGGGATACCTAACACTTTAGTAGTCAAGTTTAAACTACATTCATGAATAAACTCATACTCCAAGTGTATCCTATGTGTGTGACCCTATAAGTTCTAAGTTTCATTCGAATTGAATGTCTGTAACTAATTTATGACATCATAAGAAGTGAGGGGTATCCAGGAAAACATCATTTCTACCCAAGTAATTGGAAAATTGGAGAAAGAATTCAACCTAAAATATGTGATTGGTGTTCTAGTGATTGTATTATTCCTTTTATCTCTAATATGTAGATTAAACTCGATGCATCGAATTTTCATCCTCTTTAACGTTTAATCCATGTTCCCTTAACTAGAGCAGATTGTCTGAGATATATTTAAGCTCAATATCACATATTGACTCACAAGCGCATGACCATGCATTTCTCAATCTCACTTATCAAGTGACCAGGATATAAAACTCCTATAGGAGGGACAAATCCCATCTACACCACTCACAGTCATCCCTATGTGTCACAATGCACCTGAGCACCACCTTCATGGCAACCCTTGTTATCAAAGTACATCAAACGACATGTGATGAGTGTCGCGACTTTAGTTCATAGAATCACAAACATCATCATCACTATGAGAGATGATTCTGACAACCATTCATGGTTTCCATGCATCTGTCTCAATGTGGGTTTGTCTGATACACTGTTATCTAACAAGTATCTATGTGTTTGGTTTGATATCACATATTATGAGTGATGAGATTTTGTCATCAACCCAAAAACACTCTAGTCTTAAGTGTCGTCGTTGTTTATCTGCCTTCTACAGAAACATCTGACTAGGGACATAACAAGAATGCATATACTCTTAATATTTTATGATCTAATTTTTCAAGTACTCAACCTGAAGACATGCGTCATTGAGTAATATCATGTATTAGACACTTATTATGTTATATCAATATCTCATAACTGAATAAAACAAAATAAATTGGAAGATTGCCTTTATTATTAATCAAATCATTTACAAGATATGTCATTACAATCATCATATGATTGACTCTATGGGAATACATACCAATAGATTTCCACATGCACTTAGAGCCAATCACCCATGAACTTAATCCCATGTGATCTAACGTGACCTTCATTCTTCTGATGTGAGAGTGCTTTTGTTAAGGGGTCAAACACATTGCTCTTAGTTGGTACTATGCAAATCTTCACATGTCCTCATTGTATGGTCTCTCATTTGATATGGAACCACCTTTGTATATGCTTGGAATACTGATGTGATCGTGGTTCCTTAGCTTGTGCAATAGCTCCATTGTTTTTGCAATATAGCTCAATTGCATCACTGATGCTCGGAACCACCCCAAGTTTTGAGATGAACTTATTGATCCAAATAGCCTCCTTTGCTACATTGTATGAAACAATATACTCAACCTCTATTGTAGAGTTTGCAACTATCTCTTTCTTGGAACTCTTCCAGCTTACAACTCCTTTTCTTAGGAAAAATACTTATCTAGATGTGATCTATAGTCATATTTGTTAGTTTGAAAGCTTGCATCAATGTAACCTTTTACCACCAACTCTTCCTCTTCATGGTAGACAAGGAAATGATCCTTAATTCTTCTCAAGTAATTAAGGATGTTCTTCACAACAGTCCAGTGAGGTTCACTGGGATCTGACTGATATCTGCTCATCATTCTCAAGGCATATGAGACATCTGGAATATAACATAACATTATGTACATGATAGATCCAATTGCTAATGCATATGTAATCTTACTCATGGGCTCCATTTCTTTACAAGAATTGGGAAATTGAGCTCTAGAGATAATAACACCATGAGACGTGGGTAGGTTTCCTCTCTTTGAGTTCTCCATGTTGAACCTCTTCAACACTTTGTCAATGTATATGCTTTGACTTAGCCCAAGAAGCCATCTAGATATATATCTATAGATCTTGATTCTTAGGATATAGGATGCTTCACCTAAGTCCTTCATAGAGAATTTAATTCCTCGCCAGGTCTTTACCATATGTAGAGTAGGGATGTCATTCCCCATCAATAGTATGTCATCCACATACAATATGAGGTGTACAATCATGCTCCCACTAACCTTCTAGTAAACACATGGTTCATCTTCATTGTGACTAAAGCCAAACTATTTGATTGTTTCATCAAATCAAAGATTCCAACTCTGAGATGCTTGCTTCAATCCATAGATTGACCTTTCTAGCTTACAGGCATCATTTACATCCTTTAGATTTATCAAACCCTCATTTTGTGTCATGTACAAATCTCATAGTCATGATAATCTACTATGGAAAGCATGATCCTGATGGACTTAACCATGGAAAACATAAAAAAGGTTTTTTCATAATAATGCCTTGAACTTGTTTGAAACCTTTTGCAACCAATCAACCTTTGTAATTTTGTGCATTACCATGCATGTCGGTCTTCTTCTTGAAGACCCACTTGCACCCTATGGGTTTTACTCCTTTAGGTGGATCCACCAAGGTCCATACCTTGTTGGTATACATGGATTCCATATCAAGTCTCATGGCCTCAAGCCATTTCATAGACTCTAGTCCCTTAATATCTTCTAGGTAGGTAGTTAGATCATCATTAATGACTGACTCATCACCTTCTTGAGTTAGTAGATAACCAAATCTATCTGGATCAAGGAGTGTCCTACTAGATCTGCAAGTTTCCAATGTCACATGAGGAATTTGAGATTCCACAACAACTTGTGACTCTATGTGTTCCTCTTGTACCTCTATAGGATGAATTATTTCTTGTTGGTCTCGAACATTTTCAAGTTCTACTTTACTCCCACTTATTCCCTTAGAAATGAATTCCTTTTCTAGGAATACAACATCCTTAGAAATAAGCACTTTGTTGTCAGATGGAGTATAAAGGTAATACCCTTTGGTTTTACTAGGATATCCAACAAAATAATGTTTATCCGATTTGGTTTCAAGCTTTTTGGGCAAGTGCTTTCTCACATAACCTTCACAACCCCAAATCTTCATAAAAGGACACATTGGGATACTTCCCATACTATATCTCATATGGTGTCTTTTGAACTAATTTAGATGGTACATAGTTTAGTGTAAGTGCGATGATTTCTAGGGAATAACCCCAGAAGAAGTATGACGATCAGCTAAACTCATCATTGATTGCACCATATCTAGCAATGTGAGATTCCTTCTTTCTGATACACCATTGTGTTGTGTTGTTTCAGACGGAGTCCATTGTGATATGATGTCATAGTTTCATAGAAGGCCCTCAAACTCTTAACTTAAGTATTATCCCCTCGATTAGAATGAAGTATGTTAATACTTTTACCAAGTTTGTTTTGTACTTCATTCATGAAATCATTGAACATTTCAAGAGTTTCTTGCTTATATTTCATCAAGTAAACACAACCATACATACTGAAATTATCAGTGAAGGTAATGAAGTAATGATAACCACCTCTAGCATTTGTTTTAAAAGGGCCACATATATCAGGTTCCGACTATATTGGCAACAAACTTGCTCTATTTTCAACACGTAGTTCAACCTCACCCTTTCATAAAGCCTTACTTCTTTTCAGATCCTGCATATTCGAGCATATGTGAGACCCACATATGGTATCTAGTACCCAATATGAATAAGTACACAAATTTATCTCAATAACGTATATAACTAAAGTGGAGATCTCTATCCCCTCCTTCTTCATCCTTAGTTCCTGCAGGTAGAGAGGGCAATTCCTCTTCCAATGTCCAGGCTAGTAACAGTGGTGACAATTGCCTCCCTTGTTCCCCCCTCCTTTTGCTTTTAGTGCAGAAGACTTGGGCTTCTGGATAGCTTTAGAACTCTTCTTAGCTGTGTCTTTTCCCTTAGACTTCCCTTTTCTGCTGATCATCATCATATACTTGGGCTTCTCTTTCTTCATCTGAGGTTCAACTATTCTCAACATGCCAAGTAATTCTGACAATGGCCTGTCAAAATTGTTCATGTTGTAGTTCATGACAAACTGATTGTATGACTCGGGTAGTAACTATAGAATCACATCAGTGGCCAACTCATGACCCAAAGGAAATCCTAGTCTTGAAAGGTTCCCAACATATCCAATAAGCTTGACCAAATGGAGACCTACTGGTTCTCCTTCTGCCATATTGCACTTGAATAATGCCTTGGGGACATCATATCTTTCTTATCGTGCTTGATCTTGGTACATGCTCCTAAGACGTGTTACCATCACATCCATATTCTCATGTTATCTCTACAACTCATAGTTCATTAAGTACAACATGAGGCATTTGACATCTACGACATCCTCAAATTGCTTCTTATAACTATCCTTGTCAGCCTTAGGCGTAGTGGGAGAAGATTCATTTGGCTCTGTTGTCTCTAGGACATAGAGCTTTCACTCCTATGTTAGAGCAATTCTCAACGTTCTGAGCCAGTCATGGAAATTACTCCCATTCAACTTGTCCTTCTCAAGGCCTAATTACAAGGAAAACATGCTATTGGTTGTTGTTTGATTCTACAAGAAAAAAATGCAATTTTTCAAAACACTTTTGATTTGATTGGATTAAAATAAAATTTGATGATGTTTAATTAGGCCTTTAATTAATTATCCCTCCCACTATTTTGATCAAACTGATAGCCCTCAGATATCAATTATGAAGACTGCATCGTAAAACCTTTTAGTGAGACAAGACTTAAAAGAATTGAGCTATTAACTGACCAATGCCAATATCCATAATCAATCATTAAGGCAAGCAACTTTTGCCAATTTCATGTTATGTAATTCTTGGGAAGATGGTATGTGCAACTCATTGCCAAAGGCATATGCATGCTTCTAGGTACTTAATCTCATTAAGATCACCTAGTTAAGTCTAACCCAAAAGTCAACATGATAGTGATGTACCCTACTTAGTAGGCTCACATGACTACCATCACAATTCCATGATATTGATAGTACACCACGCTTGGCGTGCCCGCATAGTTTATCAAGCTTTTCATGTGTGTTGCATATTAAAAGCATATAAGCATTCATATTTTATTGAAGTATTTTATATTTATGTACATATACATATCCAATCACCACATACTTATAGTACATATCATATACATGTTATATCCCACAAACAAAAACATGCAATTATAAAACATAAGTGATGTTTATGGCCATACTATTGTAATTCCTTGGAGCCACAAGAGATTACTACTACCTAAGGTCCACATCATATGCAACGACCTATTGTTGATGAAGATTTATGCTTGAACCAATCTGGGTTGATCGATTCAACTCTTGAACCGATCGATTTGCCACCTGGTCGATTGGTTGGTTTTTCAGAATAGTCATCTGGTCTTTGTTCCATGTGACTTCTAGACACCTCTAGTCAATCGGTTGGGCCACCAACCAATTAGTTGAGCTCCTCCTATCATTTGGCCTCATTGGTCCTCCATTTGATCAGTTTGTCTTCTAAAATGGTCAATTCATCTGATGTTGAGAGTCTTCTTTGCCATGACAAGAATTAAAACTATCCTAATCCTATTTAACATATTACATAGTAATAGGGAAACCTTGACTTAGATCCAAGGGGTGCATAGGAAGTAGAGAAGTAATATTGTTACATATGAAAGAGAAGATATAGGCTCACTATGAAAACTGAGATAAAACAAGAATATCAACCATCCAACCACACACAAGGATCTAGGGGTTATTGCTCATAAACATGCTAAATATCCATTATGAAAACCAATTTTAGGGCAATGCATGTAAATTTCATTAATTGCATATATATATATATATATATATATATATATATATATATATATATATATATATATATATATATATATATATATATATATATTAGTTGGGATCATATGTGGTATTTTAATCAAATATGCACATTAAAAATTTAAATATTCACATCACACGTAACAAATAAATGATGAAAACCATAATTCGATCATATTGATTAAATCCTAAAATATAGTAAATTGACGTGGCTCTTATACCACCATTGTGAAATATGGCATCAGAAATGACAGTGGAAACAAAAAAAAAATAACTGCCATATTCCCCTTTGAATAGTAGATCACGTCAACAACTATGTAATGGGAAAGACTGTTGTAAGGTTTATTCCTGGTCCTGGAGCAAGTCTGGCAACAATTCCTTACAGTAGTGTGCAACTTGTTTCAAGTTGCAGTTGGATAGAAACAACGATGACTTCTTGGTCGATCACCATAGATAATGGTCGTTTGTGTCCTCCAAGCAGATGGAAATGGCCTCCTCACCTCTTTTGTAGTCCACAAGGACCATCAAGAAATCTTGTCATTCTAGCTAAACAGACATGAAGGAGTTGTCCCTCCTAGTTGGCGGGCTAGC
Source organism: Alisma plantago-aquatica (assembly GCA_963693085.1). Taxonomy (NCBI): domain Eukaryota; kingdom Viridiplantae; phylum Streptophyta; class Magnoliopsida; order Alismatales; family Alismataceae; genus Alisma; species Alisma plantago-aquatica. The sequence continues at coordinate 1,314,542,548 of OY856409.1, read as the reverse complement.
ATCAACTTACTCTCCCACAATTTCTCTCCCTTATTGTTCCTCCCTTTGACAGGTAGAACTTGGTCAGTTTCTCACGTTATCACAATAGTGAGAAGACAACAATTATCAAAACTTATTGTTGTGTCTCTGGAAGGCCCCGAGTACCCCTCTATTTATAGGAGGGGTAGGGTAAGGGTCTCCGATCTGAGCGGGAGTTGAAGAGACAAAATTTCATGAATTTCCCGAAACCTATGAACATTGAACCGGTAGGTTCACATATGAGACGATTGGCTCAACACTTGTACCAATTGTTTCACTATATTTACTAATCACAATTGTATTGGAAATTAATATTCAATTAATGCACAACATGGCATTAGCCTCAATGCTAGATATAATCGAATTAATCAACCAAATGGTCAATTCATAACCTGAACCAGTAAGTTCACTTATCTGAGCCTATCAGTTCACATGTTGAACTGGTTGTCTCATGGATCTGATTACCAATGTTGGTTCAATTGACCTGACACTTGAATCAATTGGTTCAACACTTGAACTAATTGGTTCACAGTCTAGTTAGTTAACTTTCATCTGTTGTTATTTGAATTGAATACCTAACACTTCAGTAATCAATTTCAAACTATATTCATGAATAAACTTCTATTCCAAGTGCATCCAATGTGTGTGACCCTATAAGTTTCAAGTTATGTTGGCAGTGAATGTCCATAATTAATTTATGACATCATAAGAAATGAGTGGTATCTAGCAAGACATCATTGCTACCCAAGTAATAGAAAGTTGGAGAACAACTTTAACTTACAATATGTGATTGGTGTTACAGTGATTGTATAGTTTCTTTGTCTCTGGTATCTAGATTGAACTTGAGGGATGGAATCGTCAACATATACAATGCTCACATTCCTTCAACTAGAGTAGGCTGTCTAAGATATATGTAAGCTCAATATCACATATTAATTCACAAGCGCATGGGAATGCATTTCTCAGTCTCACTTATGAAGTGGCTAAGATATCAAACTCTTATAGGAGGGATAAATCCCATCTACATCACTCATAGTCATCCCCATGTGTCACAATGCATTTGAAAACCACCTTTATGGCAACCCTTATTCAAGGTCACAGTGGATGATGTCAAAGTACATCGAATGACATGTGATGAGTGTATTGATTTTAGGTCTAAGAACCACAATCATCCCCATTACTATGAGATATGATTCTGACTACCATTCATGTTTTACATGCATCACTCTCAAGGTTGGCCTATCTGATACACTGTTCTTTAACAAGTATCTATGTGTATGGCTTGATATCACATATCATGACTAATGTGATTCTATCATCAACCAACACACGCTCTAGTCTTAAGTCTTATTTGAAAAGAGATAGAGGGGGGTGAATAGAGATTTATAAAATATTTTGACAAATAAAGTGATAAGCAAGCAACAAAAGATGAGACATGATTTAGATTGGTTTCATCTATGATGTCAGTCCACTACCCAGTTGTTACCAACTGGGGTTTACAACAAACAATTTTATTAATTAATCCATTAGGATAAATTACAAACTAGTTGTTGCAGCTAAACCCTCTTTTTTATTGGCCATGGAAGATCCCCAACTAAACCTCTTATTTTATGGACTCCCATTGCACCTATAGATGAGGAATAGAACCAGATGGCACATCTTCTTTTACAGAATCCCAAAGCACCGATAAATGAGGAAGAGAACTGGATGCCACCTCTTCTTTGATGGACAATGGAAGAGCACATTCTCTTATAGAATTTTGGACATCCTTCTTCTCTTGAAGTAGTCCAACCACAATTATACAATAGAAGAATTAAGATGGGAGAAAAGAGTACATTGAGTAAGCTCAATAGTGTCTGTATTAATCAAGCTTATGGACCAAACCACAAATGATCTATCAAGTAGGAGTGGTGATAGTCTAGGCTAAGGCAAGGATACAAAAATGACAGCTGTGAATGATTGCAAGTATAGTGCTACAACTCTATTTTCTCAAGATGTAATGTATTCAAGTATTCAAGTTATGTATTGGGTGTCCCTAGACCACTACTATCCATAGGGAAGGTCTACAGGTGGCTAGGACAACTTTGGGGTGTGTCTAGAGGGTTCTTAGTGGTCGACTATCCATTGAGATGAAGTAATTTAAGGTTCAATGACTAGTTTCATCGCAATTAATTTCCATTCTAGAAAGTTTCTCGGTCGACAAGTTCTTCAACCGGAAGTGTTCTCGGTCGAATAAGTACTCGACTGAGCATGTGTTGAGGTGAAAAAGCTTCCAACAGCCAATTCTTGGTCAAATGTGTCACAATGGATCTTTTTTGTCAAATGTTGCCCCAAAGGCTCTCTTTCAGTCGACAAAATTTTCAACCGAAGGTGTTTTCGATCAATAATAAGTTTGATCGAGTTTGTCTTGGTTCACAAAGTTCCTTGACCAAAAAATCTGTGAAAGATGTGTAAACATTGAAAAACCCTATCTAAATATTTTTCTAGTGTGACCTACCTATGCAAGACACCTAGTATTGACATATGAAAGGTTTTGGGATAGGTGGAGTTGGTCCATGACTTAATTTTACATGAGTTCTAAAAATGTGTACATTTGTAATACAAATAAGCGCATATGAACAATAATTTAATCATTTGATTTTCCAATCTTGATTTTTCCCAAAATGTGCTTGGTACCTGAAACACATGAGTAGAACATTAAATCCACAAAAAAGAAATGTTTGTCATCATCAAAAGAAAAGACAAGCTAATGTTCAATTTAGACAACAATCTCCCCCTTATTGAAGATGACAGACATTTCAAATTATAAGGAAAAACTCAAGATGAAATATCCATACCTTAGTGAAGTTTTCCTTGAGTATCTTAAACTTTTGAATATTTACCTTTTGAGAGGTATGGAACATATCATCCATTTCTCAAAGTAAACTACAATAATTAATGTATGGTAGAAAGTCTCAGAGTAAGAACGTGAAAGCTCAATTGATAAGCTCAAGGAAGTAAGTTTTTACTAAAGAAATAATTCTCCCACTTGTCATCTCAAAAAGGTAAATATTATGAAGAGAATATGAATCCCCCTATGTGGGATACTCCCACTTAATATGATCCACAACAAGATAAAATGTCAAATTTAGTCAAAAATGAATTCTCTATCATTTTCAAGGGATGTGAATCCCAAAAATGAGTAGAGATTTCGTAAAGCACAAAATAATGAGTTTGAATGAAAGAATTTCTATGCCAAATATAAAGGATGTGAAGCCCATATTTGTATTATAGAATCCATGAAACACCATAAAAATCTTGAAATCATACTGCATTATTTTAGTAAGATGGCCATAAAATCTAAAAAATCATTTATGCCATATGTAAAGACCAAGAAATAATTATCATTGTGAAAAGATATCAAAATACACTTCCTCAAGAGGAATAATGTATAATTTTCCTCGTATAACGCGATCTTGTTCCATAGAAATAGGTTTTGTGAAAATGTCAGCTAATTGATTTTTCGTATCAATGTGATGAAGACAAATGTTATTCTTAGCAATGTGATCATAGAGAAAATGTTGTCAAATTTCAATATATTTAGCACATCTATGTAAAATAGATTATGTGCTAAATTTATGGCACTTGTATTATTGCAAAAAATTAGAGTTGATGATAGAGAAAATCCATAGTCATTTAGCACTTGTTGCATCCATAAGACTTCTGCACAACAAGAGTCAGCTGTCATGTATTCGACCTCGGTGGTGGATAAAGAAACGATATTTTCTTTGTTACTAAACCAAGATATAGGTAATTTTTTGAGCAAGAAACAACCACCACTAGCACTTTTGCAATCAAGACGGCAACCAACATAATTAGCATCAGTATAGCCTTTAAGGTCAAATGGTTGATCTTTGAAAACCAGATACCAGTGTTATGTCGGCTAGACATTGCAATTTTCTTTTAAAAGAAACTAGGTGAGAGGTCATAATATTGGATTGAAAACTAGCACATAAATCAACCGCAAACATAATATATGGTCTATATGTAGTTAAATATAACAAGCTACCAATCATACCTCTATGTGAGGAATTGTCAATAGGCTCACCATTTTCATCCTTATCAATTTTGGTTGAATTGCCCATAGGAATGGATGCATGTTAAAGAGTTTTAAAAGTTCTTTTGTATATTTTTCTTAGTTGAGGAAAATACCAAGAGGAGTTTGTTGTATTTGAAAACCTAAGAAAAATGTTAGTCGCCCATGAGACTCATTTCAAATTCCTTTTGCATGATATCACCAAAATTGTGTGCAAGTAATTCATTCAAAGTACCAAAAATAATGTCATCGACATATATTTGAATAATAAGAAAATATGATTCATACCTTATGATAAATAGTGTAGGATCTGATTTTCCAATGGAAAAATTATTTTCAAAACGACAATTTTTGATACGTTCATACCAATTTGTAGGGGCTTGTTTTAACCATATCGTGCTTTCTTTAACTGATAGACATGATCAATATGTTTTGGATCTTAAAAACCAAGAGGTTGAGCAACATAAAATTCTTCTTGAATTATTCCATTAAGAAAATGCCCTTTTAACACCCGTTTGAAAGAGTTTAATATTTTTGTGTGCAACTAAAGCTAAAAGCATTCGAATTGATTCATTTCTAGCTACTAGATCATATTTTTCATTAAAATCAATTCTTTCTTGTTGATTATACCCTTTAGAAACCAATCTATCTTTGTTCCTAACCAGTTTCATGACTTTGTTTAGTTTGTTACGAAATACCCATTTAGTTCTGATAATGGTTTTATCTTTTGGTCTAGGAACTAAATACCATACATCATTCTTAGTGAATTGATTTAATTCTTCTTGCATAGCAATTCCCTGGCAACCCCCATTTAAGGAAGGTCAAGAAAATAGAGTCATTATTCCAAAAATAGGATCATATGGTTTTGTACATAATAAAAAATAATTCATAAATTCTACTAAACTAACTAAGTTTGATACAAGATAAAAAAATACTTTTCATGAAATTTTACAAAATTTAGGATTCCAAGACTTTATCCAAAATATGTACCAACTAGCTATATCCTCCCAATATTAGATGTCTAGTTCACTTTTAACGTCTTTTTCATTGTTTGTCCAATTTCCATCTTGAAGAAAATTAACCTAAAATGCTAACAAACAAAACGTCGGCCAGTATAATAAGTTATATTAGTATGAGGGGGAAACAAAACTTCACAAGTAATGGTAACAACATAATTCAACAATTATTTCTTAACAAATCAAATTTAACATTTTCATCATGACTACCCAATCTAGGTGTCTCCACCCTCTGTCATAACCCCTTAGGGCATTATACTGTAGTATTCTCAGTGTTCCGCTATTCAGGTGAATGCCTTTATCACGTCTCCCCATATTCAGGTGGGTGACTTCTCATGTATCCCATATTCAGGTTGATACCAATTTGTGCCTTCCCCTATTCAGGTGGATGGACTTTCCATAGATCTAGAGGTGTCCTAGAAATGAGCTAGTCATGTCCATATATAATGTGATAGCCATAGTCACTTTATAGTTTGAAGGAAGTAAAGTTCATCCAACAGTCATATATTTGCAAACCATGCTGAGAAACCCAAGAAAGCCATGTGAAACTAAATCGATTACTCATACGTGTAACCACATCCTTCAAATATTGAATTGTGATATTCATGTGAGTCCAAGGTGTTCCTTTTATTCATAACAAATCGATCTTTGACTAATAACATCAACTAAGTTTATTAGATTCATTAATACTAAAAAATTAGGGGTTTAATCCATTTAATACCTTAAAGATGCCATCTTTATGCTCTTTTTGGATTAGAATCAAATCTAAGCCATGTTTATATTTTTATTGGATTAATTGCATTCTCCTAAACATTTTTCATAAATATTTTGTTTCAATCTGAGTTTCCGATAATTAGTTACAATTTTTGCAAATAAACATAATAGGACCAATAAAATAGTGCCACGTAGGCAACTTAATCTATTATTCATGTTATCTATGTGGTGGGGTCATCCAATGGGCTCGTGCCCAATTGGCATCACTCGCTCGCATGGGTGGGGTGAGTTAGGAGTTTGAAAAGACAAGGCTACCCTTACCTTTCAGTGTCTGACTTAGGGGAAGGGATGTAATTTCCCTGCTCCTCATCTTTTTCCTCCGCTTCTCTGATTTCTCATGATCCAACACCATGGTCGATCAACTCAATAGTTGACTCTTGGTGTTGATACTCCTATGTAGCGAGCAAAGGCATGAGTACCTTCATATCGTCCTACCAGACTCATTTGTGGGCTTCTATTACTCTTTGACGGTGAGGAAGAGGGGACCACCTTGGAGCTTCCTTTGTTGGCAGATATGGAACAGGAACGAGGAAATTTAGGCTCTATTCGAGAAATTGGTTTCAAGGTAAGAGATCAAGAGTCCAGTGGCATCTCGCAAGAAAGACAATGATCTCGTAGAGAGATCTCAGGGCCCTATTTATAGTCTTGGTTGAGGCTTGTTCTTGTTGTTCTGAGAAAATTAAGGGCAATGTCTAGCATTCCCTCATATGGGTAAAATTGGGGATGTTTGGGTACGGATTCGTCTCCAAAAGTTTATGGGAGTGATATCCTTCCAAATCATTAACTAGAGAGAGAGAGGAACTTGAAAAGATCACAAGTCATGTTTGCTCTTTCTTCCTTGTCAGGTTGAGGTAGGAGATAAAGAGGCAACCATCAATCCCTGATCCAACGGTCCCTGATTATGTGTGACATTAAAGGTGCCAAGCCCTTGTCTTCCATTTTCAATTCCTTTTGTGACATTTAACACACATTTCTCTTACTTCATCACTTTAGGGAAAACTATAAAATCAATAACTCTCTCTCCTTTTATTCAACTAACTCCAAATTTTAAGGGGAATATTTTAATAAATAAATCTCATTGTGGCCAAGTTTTGGCATCAAAAAGATAATTCTAGATGCCCCCTTTTTTCCTCTCTCCAAAAAGGCATATAATTTAGTTATTTCAATTAGATCCCTCAATTTTTATGAATTTCTCTAGGCCACTAGGAACACCTTTTTTATCCCAAATTTGGAAGGCAATTAATTAATGCCTTCCCAAATCTACATATAATTTTTGGGAATAAAATGAACAAGCTAAATGGTCGAACCTTTTAGTTTTAGTAAACACTTTAATTATTTATTCATACTACATGGAAAGTCATTTTCCTCTCAAATTTCAAGGTAAAGTCTTTATTGACTTTATATAGGTGTGTGAAAATATTTGAACCATAATTCTAAAATAAAGCCACCTTTTCTTAGCATGTAAGTCATTCACTTATAAGGCATATATTATTTATTTAAAACACATATTTTCTCTTTCTTTCCTTTCTATTTACTTTATTTCAACTTTTCTTGTTATTAGAAGGCATGTGAAACCAAAACCATCTTATTGTGGCCACCTATGCCACTTTCTAGATAATTTCATGATATTCTTAAACATATGCAAATCATATTCATTTTCTTTTTGCCTTTTTTTTACTTTTTATGGGTTATTCTCTTATCCTTCAATCTTTTTTAACTTTATTGGCTTAATGAGATAGGAAAAACATGAAACCCATCATTCAATGGAATTTGCAAAGAAATCCATTCTTTTATATAAGGACACAATCTTTCCAAATAATCCCTTTTCATAGAATAATTGAATATTAATACAGGTAAAATTGAGGTTATAACATCCTTCCCCTCTTATAGGAATTTTGTCCTCAAAATTCAACTAGTCATACTAGAAACTCTAAAAGGAAGTTTTCCATGTCTGTCCTTAGCTCCCATGTGGCTTCATCCTCTCCATGGTGCTTCTAGAGAACCTTTACCATCTCTATCTTTTATTTCTGTGTTCTTTCACCTTGCTATTCAATACCATCTCAGGTGACTCAGGATATGTTAGACTCCCTTGGATCTCAATAGGCTCAATTCTCAACACATAGGCAGGATTATTCACATGGTGCTTTAGATTAGGTACATGGAACACATCACACATCATACTCTAGATGTTAAGCAATTTCATCAATCCATTCTAGGATCTCAAACGGACCTACATATCAGGGAATCAAGTTGCCATTATTCTTAGTTATAGCTCAGAGGGGTCAGGTTTTCAGGAACACATAGTCACATATACTGAAGTACAAGTATGTCCACTTTGCATCTACATATGACCTTTGTTGAGTCTAGACACTCTTTAGCCTTTGCCTGATCAAAGTGACTTTAACCACAAATATACGTAGTTACTTTGTTCTCAACAAGGCCCTCTCACCAACCTTGTGACTGAAATAGCCTCCCATATAGAGTTTCATACAAGGGCATCCTGATTCTGGCTTGGTAGCTATCATTATAGGCAAACTCAACTAAGGTCAAGTATTACTCCTACAATTTACCCCAATCAGAGTTTAAAACTTCTAAGGTCGGAATCATCTTAACCGATTGTCCATCAGTCTAAGGGTGATAAGATATATAGAATTCCCATCTTATACTAAGTTCTTCATGCACTTATCTTCAAAACTTACGAATAAACTTTGGGTTATTTTCAAGAATAATCAAACTTAAAACATTATGCAAGAAAACTATTTCCTTAATATATAGGTCAACTAACCCATTTTACATCATGACCCCTTTTTTATCTCGGGGAGACTTAACACAAAATCCATAGTGGTTTGGTTTCATATCCTCCTAGGAATCTTAATTGGTTGTAGTAACCTACCGGGTCATTGGTGTTCAGCCCTCACCATCTGGTATGTGAGACAATTGGATACATTTACTTCTATCTCTCTCTTCATTCCTAGAAATATCACCATAAGTCTTTCATGTACTTAAAACCATTGACTTCTTGAAATTTATGAATCTTTATGGGTGAATCCTCAAGGACCTACATATGACTTTCATATCAGATTTTGTCTTACATATCAATCAAGCTTTGTGTATGGTGCTTCTCCATCAAACACCTCATATCATGTAATTCTAGGTCATCTGATTGGGTTGTCCCAAGCTCTATCAATAACTTAGGCTTGGGTTATCTTTATATGGTACCTCAACTCTTGCATCCATTATTTTGATCACCAGATTTAATCTTACACCTATAGAATTTAATCTCCACTGGTTAAGTGTATCCTCAATTGAAATTTCAATTTGGAAATTACCTTGCTCATCTACTTCTTCCGAGCCATTCATTTGATATTCTCCTAAGGGTATGGTAATACCTCAATTTCTCAATTGTCCTAAAAGGGTTTCAACTTAAGCATTTTCTCACATCATTTCCTTTTCTATGACGGCATGTGTATACCTCATCTCTCACACTCCTAATGAGATGAAATCAACATTTGGCTGCAGTCCAAATACAAAGCTCATCCCATTCCAAGAGTAGAGACGGAGCATCACACGTAACTTTAAACCATACATGATTTTCCTTTTACACTCTAAGGTTTGTGTAATTTCATTATGACTTGACTTATTATGTATAATTAGCCTTAGTCGTATCCTCAAGATCTCTAGGGTAAAAGTACTTGTGGAGCGATCTCATCTGTATGCATATAGGGAATGCCCCTCATTTACCCCTCAGCCTCATGGACTCATGGAAGTGGCCAATCTCTTGACCCATGGACCTTTGACAATAATTGTTGTTACCTCATGACCCTATCATCTCATGCAGTTAGGGATGATCACCTCCCAATCTCGTCGGTCATATGTACCTTTAATCACCCCTTCTTGACCTTAGGATTAACTTAGGGTTTTATTGAGATGTCATGACTTTATTTTATACATTTTATTTAAGGTTTTTTCTGATAATATCCAAGCACGTCATATCTTGTATAATTATTTCACTCAGATTTCCTTCATCTCTTAGGGTACCCATAGTTTTATTTATGCCCCTTTATTGGGCTCATGGTGACCTACCAATATAGCTTGATCCCTTTATATCAATCACTTCTATAGTGACTTTTTTTCAATCCCTTAGAGATGATCATACCCAGATTCCAAGAATCACACTCAATTATGTGATTTAATGCTTCCCACACTTACTTTCTCAATTTTTTAAGTGACCTTTATTATTATTTCAATTCTTAAGTTGATATGTGGATTCTCCCTTCCTAGGGAAAGTCCTATCCCAGGACAAGACAAAACTAGCATGCATTAGGAACCACATAAATGATCTTGTACTAAGATTTTATATTTTCTCAAGGGAACATATCTTTTAGGCATATCTCCATTATATAGTCTATGCATTTTCTTCCTATGAGTTATATCATTATATCATGTGACCTATCACTCAAGGGTTGGATCTCTTATAGAACTTTACTACCATGAATTGAAATAAGGCTGATGTATTACATCTCATGTGTTCAGGTCTTCAGGAACACTATCTAATGTCAAGTGCCAAGTACATTATTTAATCCATTCCATAAAGTAATCCTAAATAGATAAAGAATACTTGGATAAAAGCAATTTATTCACCATGTATCCCTTAGTCAACAACATCCATGTTCAATAGTTCTATAGTCATTATTCCATCTTCACTTCCTCATGCTAAAATGTGTTCCTTATTAAATGTTCAACCTATAGTTAGCTAGTCACTTTCCTTTATCATATTTCATGCATGTGGCTAACCAACATCAAGTAGAGATCTTATTCATTATCTCTCAAGGTTGTACCGGTTTCAAACGTACCTATGATAGCATGGTAATGCTAGTATAACTTGTATGAGTGGATTACCAAACATATATCATAGTCCAAGTGGGGTTTCCTTTAACCCAATACTTGATGGGGTACCATGCTTGATCAACCTTGTGAACATTATACACACTAGATCCACCACTTCCCCTCTTTGGTCTAGGAGCCATGGGTTACTTCTTTAACAATGGTCATCTAAACCGCATGACCTAGCCACTCGAGCACATACCAAACCAATACATGAGATGACATTTTCTTCTTAGATTCCTACTCACCAAAATATTCTTTCCTTTCATGTAAACAACCCTTAGGATCCTATATAAGGAACTACCATTCTAAATAAAAGTATTCACAACATATTACCATTCTGTACTTCTCTAGGGTCTCGGGACTCTCTTTCCCTTACCTAGATAGTAGGTACTCATATCATCTATATTCCTATATAAGAAGCCTCTATCTCTAGGGTTTGGTCCTTCCAAGGACATCTAAGGTGCAATAAGACTCTAGGGATCATGCATACAATATCTCGACTCATTCACTCAAGTTTAGAACATGTCACAGTGCTATTCCTTATAATTCCTCATGTCTGGGAGTCTAAGTTCTCAATCTTTTCCTCTTGGGTCCCACTCTCTCAGGAGTTAACCCTACAACTTTCCCTAGAACTAGGGGTCATCTAGCTTATCTTATCTAGAGAAGCATACGTACACTCACTTTATCAAATCTCAATGTCCAAAATTCTACAACTAAGTCAAACTCTCAAATCTGATTGAGGTCATCATGAGTCATATCACCACATTACTAAGCTCCTCATACATTCCATCTAGTAGGTCAATCTCCTAAGCCAACTGGCATAAACCCTTCTGGCTTAGGACTAATCCCTTTTTCCAATCTTGACGTCACTTTCTCTCAAGTATATGCATGTCTAATTGTACTCGTGTGAGGACACACTCCTTGTTAGGTTTATCCTTTTTGGTCCTAACTGGATCTTTGGTTCACTCTCTCATAGATCTCTTCTCCACTTCTCAGGTTGTCCCACCTTAGGTTGGAACACCGATCCTAAAGGTTGCACTAAAGGGTTTCATATTTTTACCTGTTTATATACTCACTTATTCCCCTTCCTTGGTATGCATGTTCAACCCTCATCAGTATCCTACATGTGTAATGTGCATGGATGAACTCCTTGTATTTCCCATCATTTATGGGTAGGATTACAGTTAGGCTTTATGCCTTTTTAGTTTCTAACCACTCTAAAATTATGTCCATGTCATCTTGTTTATGTGTATTCTAGTTTTTGGCATAGGATGCCTTAATCCTTATCATCAATAACCCCGTACTTAGGAGGAGGTGGAGAGAGAGAGAGAGAGAAAAAACTTAAGGTACTTAGGGCTTGTTAAGTGAAAAGGGATAAATAAGGGATGAAAGTAGATGAGAAATCCTAGAGGTGTCTTATTTCAAATGCAATCCCCGACTTTGTCCAAACCGGAAACACAGGTCTAGGAGTCCTCATAAACTGGCTAGCGGGGTCGAGGAAAGTCTTGCCAACCCCCAAACCGTGGTCCATTCTATACACCTCCGTCGAAGAAAAGCATTCTCATAACTCAATTTGGTTCTAATGACTTTGTAAAATTTAATAATTATTAGGGATTATATGGAAAACCATGATCTGATACCAAATGTAATGACCCCATTCTCCGACAATCCCCAATTAAGGAAGTTCAAGAAACTAGAGCTATTATCCCAGAAATAGGATCAAATGGTTTTGCACATAATAAAAAATAATTAATAAATTCTAGTAAACTAACTAAGTTTGATACAAGATAACAAAAAAAATTTCATGAAAGTTCATAAAATATAGGATTCCAGGACTTTACCCAAAAAAATTACCAACTAGCTATATCCTTTAAATATTAGATGTATGGTTCAATGTCTTTTTCCTTATTTGTCCAGTTTCCATCTTGAACCAAATTAACCTAAAATGCCAAAAACAAAACATCAGTCAATATAACAAGTTATACTGGTATGTGGGGGAAACAAAACTTCACAAGTAATGATAACAACATAATTCAAAAATTATTGTTTAACCAATCAAATTTAGTATTTTCATCATGACTACCAAATCTAAGTGTCTCCACCCTTTGTCATAACCCCTCAGGGCATCATATAATAGTATTCTCAGTCTTCCCCTATTCAAACGGATGACTTTATTATGTCTCCCCTTATTCAGGCGGCTGACTTCTCATGTACTCCCTATTTAGGATGATACCAATTTGGGCCTTCCCCTATTTAGGAGGATGGCCTTTCCATATATCCAGAGTTGGACTAGAAATGAGCTATTCATGTCCATATATAATGTGATAGATATAGTCACTTTATAGTTTGCAAGGAAGTAAAATTCATCCAAAATTCATATATTAGCAAACCATGCGGAGAAACTCGAGAAATCTACATGAAAGTAAATCAATTACTCATAGGTGTAACCACATACCCGTCTCAGAAGTATTTTCAGTCCAAATAAGACCAAGTATGATTAACCACACAATCAACCAAGCAAGTCAATCTAAAATTCAAGGCATAACACCCATGTGTCACTATATTATTCCAACACCTATCAAAGGACTGACTTGGTTCTCAAGTTAGGTTTTTAATTCCACCTTCTTATGTCATTATCCATAATACTCCATTAGTCCATTTATTTCTCCTTTTCAGTTTCTCAACTCACAAACCCTACTTTTAGGTTTCATACGCATGGTTGTTCTACAAAAAGGTGTCTTTTATACAAAAGTTCCCATCTTTATCCTTTTTAGGTCAAATTAGGGTTAAAGAGATAGAAATATAGACATCTAGCACTTTAATGTCCATTGGGTTGACAAACCCTAATCTCATCATTAAATGTACTCTTAATCACAGAGAAAACCTAATTCTTCAAATCTTGTATTATGATGTTCATATGAGTCCAAGGTGTTCATTTTATTCATAACAAATTGATCTTTGACTAATGACATCAATTAAGTTCATTAGATTCATTAATACTCAAAAATTAGGGTTTTGATCCATTTAATACCTTAAAGATGTCGTCTTTATGTACTTTTTGGATTAGAAGAAAACCTAGGTCTTGATTATATTTTTATTGGATTCAATGCATTCTCCTGATCAATTTTCATTAATATTTTGTTTCAATCTGAGTTTCCTATAACTAGTTATGATTTTTGCAGATAAACATAAAAGGGCCAATGGAGTAGTACCACGTAGGCAACTTAATCAATTATTTGTGTTATCTATGTGGCGGGGCCAGCCAATGGGCTCGCGCCCAATTGGCATCGCTCTCTCACATGGCTGGGGTGAGTTAGGAGTTCAAAAAGATGAGGCTACCCTTACCTTTCAGTGTCTGACTCAGGGGCAAGGATGCAATTTACCTGGTCCTCATGTTCTTCCCCCACTTCTCAGATTTCTCACAAACCAACATCGTGGTCGTTAAATCCAATAGTTGACTCTCAGTGTTGATGCTTCTGTGCTACGAGGAAAGGTATGAGCACCTTCGTATCGTCCTGCGGACTCATTCGTGGGTTTCTATTACCCTTCGGAGGAAGGGAAGAGAGGACCATCTTGGATCTTTTATCACTGGTGGAGATTGAATAGGAACGAGGAAATTTAGGCTTCGTTCAAGGAACTGGTGTCAGGGTAAGACATCAAGAGTCCAACAGTGTCTCACAAGTAAGACATTGATCTCACAGAGAGATCCTAGGCCCCTATTTGTAGTCTTGGTTGAGGCTCGTTCTTGCTGTTCTAAGCAAACTGGGCGAACTCTCTAGCATTCCCTCCTATGGGTAAAATTAGGGATGTTTGGGTATATATTCGTCTCCCAAAGTCGATGGGAGTGATATCCTTCCAAATCGTTAACTATAGAGAAAGGAATGTGAGAAGATCGCAAGTCATGTTTGCTCTTTCTTCCTTTTCGGGCTGAGGTAGGAGATAAATGAGCAACCGTCAATCCCTAATCCAACGGTCTCTAATTATGTGTGACATTAAGGGGTCAATCCCTTGTCTTCTATTTCAATTCTTTTGTGACATTTAACACATATTTTTCTCAATTTATCACTTTAGGGAATACTATAAAATCAATAACTCTCTCTCCTTTTGTTCAACTAACTCCAAATTTTAAGGGGAATCTTTTAATGATTAAATCTCATTGTGGACAAGTTTTGGGTTCAAAATGATACTTCTAGATGCCCCCTTTTCGCCTCTCTCCAAAAAGGCATATAGTTTAGTTATTTTAATTAGATCTCTCCATCTTTATGAATTTTTTTAGGCCACTAGGAACACTATTTTGATCCCAAAATTGGAGCGAAACAAATTAATGTCTTCCCAAATCTACATATAATTTTTGGGAATAAGAGGAACAAGTTAAATGGTCGAATCTTGCTCTTTTAATAAAACCAATAATTATCTATTTATACCACATGGAAACTCCTTTTCCTCTAAAATTTCAAGGTAAAGTCTTTATTGACTTTGTCTAGGAATGAGCAAATATATGGAACGTAATTCAAAATAAAACCACCTTTTCATAGCATGCAAGTCATTCATTTATAATACATATATTAATTATTTAAAAACACATATTTTCTCTTACTTCCCTTTCTATTTTCTTTGTTTCGACTCTTCTTTTTATTAGAAGGCATGTGAAGACAAAACCATATTTTTGTGGCCAACCTATGCCACTTTCTATGGAATTCCATGCTTTCTTAAACATATTCAAATAATATTCGTTTTCTTTTGCCTTTTTTACTTACTATGGGTTTTTCTCTTGTCCTCCATTCTTTTTAACTTTATTGGCTTAATAAGATAGGAAAAACATGAAAATCATCATTCAAGGAAATTTTGCAAAGAAATCCATTCTTATAAATAAAGCACACATTTTTTTCAAACAAGCCTTTTTCATAGAATATTTGAATATTAATACAGGAAAAACTGAGGTTATACCATTACTTGAGCAAGATTTAAAAGTGAAGTATTTCTTTCTTTTATCTAAGCATAAAAATCTACATGATTGCATTAGTTTTGCAAGCATATAAATCTTTTGTTGAGAGAGAAGAGTATTGTTATTTTCAAGATCAAGCATTTTGGTCTTATAATTTTCAACAGATTCTTCAAAAGCATTATTTGAATATTTTAGAGTACCATTTTCAAAAATAAGATTGGTTAAGTCATTTTTAAGTTTATTTATAGTTTTGCCGAGTTTCATATTTTGTTTCTTGTAATAAATATATTTAGCATGAATTTCTTCAAGACTACTCACTGATTATTCTTTTGATAATTGAAAATTTCCACCTCATTGATTTCTTTTTCGTCGTCTTTTTCCATAATAGATTCGATCTCTTCTTCTTCATTGCTCCCATTTTCATCACTTTATTGATCCCAAGCAGCCTTGTAGGATTTTTCTCCCTTATCATTATTCTTAGATGAGGGCTTTTTCTTAAGTTTTGGGCACTCATTTTTTAAGTGGCCCTTATTTTTGCACTCAAAATACCTACAAGAATGAATACATTTATATTTTTTACCATTTACAATTAGAGCATTTTCATCATCATCGTTGCTTATGTTTCTACTTTCTTGAGTAACATTTCTTGATGATACCTTTGAGGTAGATTTAAGCATGATGTCTTTCTTCTTTCCTCTTTGTTGTTCAGCTTCGATCTTTTCTTCTTCTTCTAGAGTAACTTCAAGTGTTTCCAGATTTTCAACGAGTTGCTCCATCTTAAGTGTTATAAGACTGTTGGCTTCTTCAATAGTGGTGATCTTTAACTTGTATCTTGTAATCAATGATCCAAGTATCATGGATACTTGATCTTCCTCATTTATATTCTTCCCCAAGTCACTTAGGATATGTTTAATGTTAGAAAATCTAGCATACATTTCTATAATACTTTCATTAGGTTTCTTGCAAAATCATTCAAACTTGTGTTCTAACATGTCAATCTTAGTATTCTTCACTTGTGTAGTACCCTCATGAGTTATTGAGAGTTTATTACATATTTCATAAGCAATATCACAAGTAGATATACAAGTAAATTACCATGGGGATAAAGAGCAATAAATTATGCATATAGCCTTTGCATTTAATGTAGCTTGTTTTATTATTTCTGCATCCTATTTTTTCAGTTTGGTAGTTGGAAATTTGTAGGATCTGGTGATTATTTTCCAAAGTTCAAAACTTAATCCTTGAAAATATTGCATCCTCCTCTTTCTGTAGGTGTAGTTTGACCCATCAAATACTGATGGTCTGTTCACGTGTGTGCCTTCCATGTTGAAGTTGCCAAGTATGCCTTATCCCATTCTTCAAGATCTGTAATGGCTCTTTGAAGACCTGCTCTGATACCAAATGAAAATATTTAGAGGGGTGAATAAATATTAATAAAATATTTTGACAAATAAAAGCGATAAGCAAGCAACCAAATATGAGACAAGATTTAATGGTTCCGTCTATGATGTTTGTCCACTATCCAATTGTTACCAACTAGGATTTGCAACGAAACCCTCTTCTTTACCGGCCGTGGAAGAGAACCAACCAAACCTCTTCATTTACAAACTCCCAAAGCACCAATGGACAAGGAAGAAAACAAATGCTCCTCTTCTTTTACAGACTCCTAAATCACCGACGGAAGAGGAAGAGAATCTAATGCCACCTCTTCTTTGATGACCATTGGAAGAGCTCCTTCCCTTATGGAATCTTAGACGACCTTCTCTTGAAGTAGTCCAACCGTAGTAAAACAATAGCATAATTAAGATGGAAGAAAATAATACATCAAGTAAGCTCAATAATTTCCTTATGAATAGCTTATTGATCAAACCACAAAGAATGTATCAAGTTTGAGTGGTGGTAGTCTAAGCTAAGGCAAGGAAATGAAAATGACATCTGTGAATGATTGCGAGTATGGTGCTACAACTCTATTTTCTCAAGATATAATGTATTAAACAATGCAAGTTATGTTTTAGATGTCCCTAGAACACTACTGTTTATAGGAAACATTTACAAGTGGGTAGGACAACTTTGGGGAATGTCTAGAGGGTTCTTAGTGGTCAACTAGCCATTCAAAAGAAGTAAATCAAGGTGCAACAAGTAGTTTGATCATAATTAATTTCCATTCTTGAAAGTTCCTCAGTCGACAAGTTCTTCGGTCGGAAGTGTTCTTGGTCGACTAATTACTCGACTCAGCACATGCTGAGGTGAAAAAGCTTCTGATGCCTACTTCTTGGTCAAATATGTCACAATGGATCTTTTTGGTCAAAAGGTGCCACAATGGCTCTCTGTCGGTCGATAAAGTTTTGGACCGAAGGTGTTTCCGATCAACAATAAGTTCAACTGAGTTTGTCTCAGTCAACAAAGTTCCTCGGCCAAAAAATATGTAAGAGATGTGTAAACATTGGAAAACCCATCGAAATATTTTTCTAGTGTGACCTACATATCCAAGAAACTTAATATTGACATATGAAAGCTTTTGGTAGGTGGAGTTAGTCCATAGCTTGATTTTACATGAGTTCTAAAATATGTACATTTGTAATACAAATAAGCACATATGAACCATAATTTAATCATTTAGTTTTCCAATCATAATTTATCCCAAGATGTGCTTGGTTCCTGAAACACTTGGAGTAGCACATCCACAAAAAAGAAATATTTGTCATCATCAAAAGAGAAGTCAAGCAAATGTTCAATTTAGTAAGAATTATTGTTGTTTGTCATCCTTCCACAATAACATCCGACTAGGGATATAACAAGAATGCATTTTTTTGTCAGTAACAAGAATGCATATTGTTTTAGCATCCATATGATCTGATTGTTCAGGTCCTCAACCTAAAGACATATGTCATTGAGTAACATCATTCTTTAGACATTTATAATGTTACATCATTATCTCATAACTGAACAAAATAGAGTAAATTGGAAGATTGGCTTTATTATTAATCAAATCATTTACAAGATATGTCATCACAATCATCATATGATTGAATCCCGGGCCACACATACCAACATCACTCTCCCTCATGGTTATGCCACTACATGTATAACATTAAGAAAGTTATCTTTCCCTTTCTTTGCACCCTTTTTTCCAATCTTGCTATTGTAGTAACAGACTTACTCATCAATGCATTGAACTTTTATTGGAAGAGAAAATTCTCAAGTGTGGGATTGTATTTTTTAGGGAAAATTTACATTTACTGGAGTTCAGCGTTGAACCAGTGATTCTCAGCAAAATGTATAAAAAAAAAACTACAACACCAATTTGTGTAAAATGTGGGATCGAATTTGACATCTTGAAAATTGGAAGAAAAACTATAATTAAAAACATAAATCGAGGAGTGGGACCCTAGAGGGTATCGACTCCCTACTTAATATGAGGAATAAAACATCTATTCCAATCACACTAAGAAGGTATGCTATAATGGGTATATTTTTTTATTTCTCAAATAATGGTATATTACCAGAGTGTAGCAATAGAATAATAAATAATTATTATATTTAATTTATATAAGTTTACAAAATGGTCTCCCACTTGGGATTTACATGAAAGAAACAACATAAGGATCTAAGCAGAGGGACATCAAGCTATTCCAAGTCTTATCACCCAGAGTCAGCATCATCATCTAGGTCCCCGTCACCTTATCAAGTCTTCTATGTCTTTCACCTAGGGGTTGGAAGCATACCCCACGAGAGAAGACTTATTGGAAATTATCTACATAAAAACCGATAGGAGCATATTAATTGGGGATTGAGCAACATTACAAAAAAGGACATCAAATATAGCAAGGCTTCCCATAGAAAAGGAAAAGTATTATCCAAGTAGATATCAAAGAGGATATGAATTCAAATATGATGATCATCAACAGTAACACTTGTCATTTAAAAAATAATATGTTCCACAAAAGCACACAAAAATAACTAGGGAAGATAACCCATCAACAATAATGTCAACCTGCATGCATGTGAGATATTTATAGCACTAGTGAAATATAATTAACCATGGAGGCTAAGGCTCATAGCCTTAAAACCTGATAGAGTAAGACACATAACCAAATTCCCAAATATATATAAAGTGGGCACAAAACCCGAGTATTGAGCACATAAACTCCATCCCAAAATAACATGGGCACATAATCTAGTATATGGGGCACATAAACTCTACCCCTAAAAATGGGAAAACAACCCCATAAAACCAAAGAACTTATATGTCTCTAGGGATACTAAATCACAAAGCATGAAAAATGTAGAGGCAAGTAAAAGTTTAGTTATATAAATTGAATAGTGAGTTTGTTATCACATAAATGGACAATATAAAACATCTACCAAAAAAGTTGGGGCATAATTCATAGCCACAATTTGAGTTTCATCATTAAGTAAAGTATAATTTAGAGTCAATAAGAATAGACAACAGAGTAAGATGATCATCACAAGCTCAAAATCAACATAAATTATCAGAAACTTTCACATGAAATAAATTCTCAAAAGAGAGAGAAATTGTGTAGGCTAATTTGTCTGTAGGACCAAGAGAGAGATCAAAAGTGGGTGATTGCTCAATATGATAAATAGGAACTCAATATACCTCAAATAGAGTCTAAATGTGTCCAAAGGTAACCCTAGGTCTAAGCCATGGTCTTCAAAACACCTATTACACATAAACATAGAATTAGGGTTAATGTCACATCATTATATAAACTCTAAAAATAACCTTTTATCATTGTTGAGTTAAGTTATCAAATCCATACATCACCATGAAGATTTTATTTTTCTAAGTTCATATCATATTTTCTTTTTTTGACTTATTGATTATTAGTTAGAAATTATAAATGATTAGCAAACCCTTGAAAAATCACATAATTATCACATTGAATTATACCATTAAGTACATATTATTTTTCCAAAATTCAAAACATGTTTCGTTTTATTTTTTGAGATATATAAAATACTACAAATTTTAGAAAATCGACCAATAAGAAAATTTAGAAAAGCCACATATACAATATTATCCATATAAAAACCAAAGTGGGTTGGACCAATAATGCTTGGCAAACTGGCGCATACCCACAATAGAATAGGCAACTATTTTAGTGAGATTGGATCAAAAGAAGTAGTGAAAAGACATTTTTTATACTCACATTGTGGCAAAAACCAAAATCAGAACAAGGGTACTATAGGTCAAACATTAGTGCTCATCTTCTTTGTTCAAATAGCACATAAAATATTGATACATCACAAAACAAGACTTCAAAGCCAAGATCCTAATCATGAATGAATTATCAACCATGCCCTGTGGATGATTGCAACATCTTTTATACACAAAACTAGACCTAAAAACCTCAAAAATTATACTCCAACTCACACGTATACTTTGATGCAGATTGATTACTTCCTTTTTTGATAGATGGAGAACCCTTGATGCTCAAAAAGTTCTCCTTGAAATGTATGTCCCACAGATAGGTAGCTTGAATAGACTCCAAGGCAAGAAGCAGGTAGAGAATCATGCATAGGTCACTGCACCTTCCTTCCACCATTGCCGGCCAAATACATCGAGCAGATGAGAAATAACTAGTGAAGCATATCCCTCTAGAGAGCATCAACATCTTCCTCAACTCCTCCAAGAAAACTTGAATCCAAACATCATAAACCTGGAGAAAAGGGAAGCATAATAGACCTCAAGATCTAGGTGTTTAAACAAACAGGAAGAAGATCAAGATCGAGTGTGTGGTTACCTCAAGCTCATGGAAAAAGTGACAGTGGGTTTAGCTTTAGCTGACCAATCTGGACTCCTTGAGGATGTCTCCAAGTCAGAATAAGTGCCTGAGATGCCCAGTCCATAAGGCACCGACATGTAGGAAGTCGTCAAGTTGGGTAGGACATCCCAAAGAAAACCAAGGAACACCAGGGTATCAGATGCCATCAAGGAGTTGTCGTGGACATCGTGAAGCAAGGAGTTTAAGTCTTTCTGCATGTAGAAATGACAACATCAATAGGGGTCAGGGATAGAAGTCAGAGTTGGTGGTAAGAGTCAAGATTGTCTTCTGATCAAATTGAGCATGGGAAATAATCATTCTCGAACCTACTATGCTAGAGAGGCATATATGTAAGTATGTCTCACATACGTGGCCCTAAGGGAAAGGGGTATCAAGGAATGAAGTAGGGTTTTTAGTTAGGAGAGTAATTATATATGGAAAGTCATAATAGGAAAATGAGGAATCTTTGGAGGACACGGATGGTGAAGAAATCTCAAAGAGAGATGGTGTGTAGATAGAGACATTGCAAAAAAAATGAATGTGCAATATGCGGCTCGTATCCAAAATGAGTACAAGGTAGATGACAACTCTGCTATCGTTCGGTCTAGAAAGTGACGACCGAGATGGGGTCGTGCTGCTCTCAAATTTGGAAAGTGCAAAACTATATTGTGTCCAGATATAAATCCTTATATTTATCGAGACAATGAAATAAAAATCAATACTATATGAAATCAAGGAAAATAAATCAAATTCCACTTGTTTAGGGCATTACTATATTGTTTCTTTTCATTTGGGTATCTAAGAGTGTTCAATTCATGTGAAACTTGACACCCGAGCTAATTTGGACCCAAGGAACATGATATTCACATTGTATTTGGGTTTTAAAGAATATTTTAGGAGTTCTATTACAATTATGATTTCGGCTCTTCACTATTATATTTATGATAATACATCATTACTATCATAATCTGTTATTTAGACTCCCATTTTCTTCATATTGTTACCAGAAGAGCTTCCTTATACTATTATGCACAGATTTCGAATTTTACTTATTTATCATATTAAGCCCATTCATTCAATATTTATTCATATTATGGTACACCATATATATATATATATATATATATATATATATATATATATATATATATATATATATATATATATATATATATATATATATATATATATATATATTATGGTACACCATATATATATATGGACATGGAATCACATGCTATTATTCCAAAGAACATTATACCTCTTGTTAAACATATTTTAGCCATTTTTTTCATACTATCTAGCAAAGGAAATATATCTAACATATTTAGTGAATTTTCTTACAATTTAGCACATAAGTTAATAAGTTTATATGGGTGTATTATAACATGTGATTTCAATTATAGAACCTATTGTCACTTAATGTGTTATATTTATTTACAAGCCTAAATATATAATGGGTTACCATTGAGTTATACATTTTGTATGCATTAATAGTATCCATTAAGGTCGGGACCAAAAAAAAGTATCCATTAAGGTATAACTTTATCCTTATTTGGTCAAATGTAAGGAACCAAGCTTACTGACCTATTAGGAATGGAATAAGATATGATTCTAGGTTTTGGTTTGTTACAAACATCAATATTGTGTACAATGTGGTATTGAATTCACATAGTGAAAATTGGATGAAAACCTATAATTAAAACATAAATTGCCACCATGATCGTTCCCTATAAGGATAGTGAGCTACCACAAAATAGGTAAATCACACTGAGGACCATCTTATCTCTAGAAGGAGGTCTAGATTTTTAAAAGTGGGATCATTTTGCTTCTTGAAGTATATATTATGAGGATGCCATAATGGCAATTTCAAGAGATCTATTTCAAGAATTATGTAATTTGTATAATGGTAGTGTCAAATAAATTAAACTACCAAGTGCTATTTTTTATGGAATTCTTAATATTCTTTTTTTCAACCATGATCCACACACCGCTCATTGTCATAATTCATCATGGTTGGACTATCCCAAAGCATGTGGAAAAAATAAATTCTAACCATGATGACTTGTTCACATCTTCAACATTAAAAAGTTCAACAAAGTAAAAGAAAGATGAGGTTTCTTTGTTTCAGCAATATTTAGAGGGTTTTAATTTGAATATCTATTTACCATAAGAAAGAATGATTTTTTCTCTTCTTAGTGATAATTTCTTCATATATTTGAAGGGGGACTAAAAAATCTATTATTTGTATCTTATAATATGTGGTGGAAGCATAGATGCAAGAAAAATGAATATGATTGTAGATAATCCTACATTTTAAGGAAAAGAGTTACAAAGGTGAATCTTTATAGAACCCAACATTGCAAGGAAATGATAAGGATGACAAAGATATACAGTGGAAAATAGGTGTTAACAAGTGTAAGAACGTAGGAATAACACATCACCAATCATACTATCTATTCCAACAAAAACCATTCATATGTACAGATGATGTATTCATGATGATGTCCACCTAAAGGAAAATATTCTAGACTCAGGCATGACGTGCCACCAAGATGGTGGATGATTCTTCCATATTTCCTCTAAGTAGATATTAACAAAGTGAATGGATCTGGGTTTTGTCATTACTTACATACAAATTATGGAGAATATGTGAGGAATTGGGAATTTCATTGAAAGAGGAAGGTGAAGAGTGAGTGTGAGAAAACATAAAAAAAGCTAGAAAAATGTAAGAGGAAAAAGTGAAAGAGAGAGTCAAGTAGAATGTAGCATTTTTTCACAAAAAAATAAATGTAGCATTTGGTTTTCACAAAAAAGAGGATGTGTCATTCAAAAATATTGTGTTCCATTGACTATGATTTTTTTGTAAAATAAAAGAATGACATACTTGTATTTAGTTACACAAACATGTTGGTTATACAGTAGTGCAATTATTGTGGTTCATAAGAGAGAGAGAGCGAGAGTTGAAGAGCCCTTTTATATGGGATAAGGGGAGTAAAGAGAGATAAAAACGTTGTAAGAGAGAGAATTGGTGAAGTGAATTGTATATCTTGGATTAACGGTAAGGTCACATGATAGATGAGCATTCATTGAAAATGAAGTATGAAGCAATATAATAAGTAGATTCTAAAATAAAAGGTAATAACAAATATTTGATCTGAAAAAGACAGAAGAGATAGTATTATGAATAATGTAGAACTACATTAATACTAGAAAAAATAGAAAATTGTCAAGACATTAATTAGTAAATGGTACATTTTGATTTGCTGAATGATTTTTAGAGAAAAGAAAGTTATATGTATGTAACAACAAGCATAATATTTTTATAGTGGCACACAAAGACACATACACAGAGATATATATATATAAAGGATGTATTTGTTACCCAGATCATAACATAAATTAGTTATCCAGTAAGTTTGGTTACAATCTCAATGTTTCAGTTACATTTTTTACATTTTGATTACAAAATTTTATTCCTTATTATAGCTCAGGTCGGATATTTTTTTCTTCCATATTTCTCATTTTACTATTTTCACATAACACAATAAAAATTGATATTTCCTTTTACAAAATGAGTCTTTGTATTATAAATTTAGTCATCTCATTATATTTTGGTACCTTCCTATTATAAAACTAGATCACATGTAACTAAAATCTATTACCCAACTTGGGAAATGAACATATGACCATATACATACATAAATATGTATATATGTATATGTGTGTATATATATGTGCGTGTGTATGTGTATGTATGTATGAGAAATATAGGAAGAGAGAGATAAATTAATCAGATCTTAATAATAAGGTTCAATTTCAAAAGAACTTTAAACGATAAGGTGATTAAATTGACTGGTTCTATCTTCATTGGTTGAAGAAAAATTGAGAAAATCTTACAATGTGGTTGCAAATTGAGAAGGATTTTGAATATAGTGCGAGAAGTAATAAGTAAATAGGTTAAGATTAATGAGTTCACTTTAGAGAAAGAGTGTGAGGTTTATTTTACAATGAGAGAAGGTAATTAATAATACATTTCATTGAATTATTAAAATATAATAAGACTAAAAAGGAGGATAATTAGAATCAAGAGAGAGAAAAGAGAGTTAAGGAAATCCGAACTTGGAAAACTGTTGGAATATTATAGGCAAGTGTTTTTTGTAAAACACAAAAATGACTTAGTTGTAAATATTCGAACAAACTCGTCATTTTTATGATAGTATAGACTGCCTTAATTGTTAGTATACAAATACTAGTAATTTCTTTCCATTAATAACAACATAATGATGCCTGACACCAACTTACCTTTTATTTCTATCTAAGACTAAAGATTTCTCCAAACTATGTGTAATATTTTTAAACTCCCACAATAGTCAAAAAAGCATTCACTTTTTGACTCTTACCACCGCCATGGCAATCAAACATACATACTCCTTTTTAGTCTAGTCCATTTCCAATTACATACTCCAACTCTTCAAGTCCTCATCTTGTGTCTTCTTTTCACTCCTTCTTCTCTTCCTTTTTTTACCTCCATCTAACACGAACAACATTTCTATGTTCTACATACCTTTTGCAACCACCTTTTATGTTGTGGACACAACCAAGACATCTAGGTGTTATGACTCTACCTTTGCCTTCACTTGTGCGTGATTCAATTTTTCTTTACTCCAGAATTCTTCCACCTTCACTTATAGTCATGTTGACCTCTTCTTCTTATCACCCTTTCATATTTTACACCCACCATGAACTTCTTCTATGTAAGCCAGTCGCAAACACCGCCTTATAGAGAGTTGGGTAATGATGGCATGTTCTTCCCACAACCCACTCTAGATCGACCTCCTCATTCCTCCCTAAAATCCATTACCACCATTAAAAATCTAACCCAACTACCAACATAGCCCAACAACATTCTTCTTTATAATTAAATAAACATTACTCATAGTTTCTTTATTAATATAATTTAAATGTATAGTGATGTATAACTTAATGGAATACTTACACTTACAATTTGATATAGAGTTCATCATTTGTGTTTTCTTATTTTACCATGTGCCAAAAATTTCACTATATTGCACATGAATTATAATCTCCTCTTTGACTTATTAACTATCTAATCACCTACAAATCATTATATTTTGTTGCATTGTCAGCCTAAATGTCATCATTAAAGCTATAGTTGCAATAACATGAACCAATACCATGATCATTATATGGGTATTTGGGGGATAAAACCTAACAATTTCTTAGGTGAGCGATATCAAATAATTGGACATGAACATATCTTAGTTGACAATCAACACACATTTTGATACGTTATGACTTTATATATAGCATGAAAATATGAAACAAATATGGTGTGTTGCTTCTCTTTTGAAATTCTTGTGAATTGATCCCTTGATTCAAATCCTTATTTGTCTTTAATTTTATGAAAGAATATTATATTATATCTCATTGTGAGAATCACCCTTCTTGCAAACTCTAATGGATAATCATTAGTATGAATCCACAACTAAATCTACGTCATTTTATCATGCTATACAACATGAAAATAAAGAAGAAGGAAATCACAAGAAGTTTTTCCGTTTTATACATCTCAGAACTCCATGTAAGAAATATAGTTAATTATAATAGAATATTTATGATAATGAAAGCCTCATATATGCTTGGGTGTCCAACAAGCTCAAATAGGAACACATAATGAAGTCTTTAGGCTAAGATGGATAAAAGCTTTGTGACATCCTTACATAGAAGAAGTTCATGACGGTTATAAAAGCTAATTGTGATAATAGACTCGGCCCATTGGATAAGATCTTGTGATTTATCATTCCTACCAAGTCCCATAATCTTTGAGTGTGTGTGAGTATAACACAATGTAGGGACTTACCTTCCCATGAGTTACATTGGAAAATGAAGTTTGTCTTAGGTACTCAAGAAAAACACACCTTAACATATCACATTTAATAATTATTTCTGAATATTTTTCATCACATCAACATGAATATCATTCAAAGGACATACAAAGCCATCAACATTAAAATACATGTCATATAAGGGAACTGATGGTAAAAACATAGTAAGGCTTCCTAGTCTTTCACGGTACCAACACGTATAATTTTTTCCCTTCCCAAAAATTCAATACTTGGGAAATCCTATGGTGCTCAGACTGTTTAGATAATCATAGAATATGCTCCATCTATTTTAGGCATACCTAATATTCATATTTTAGTCCATTTTCATATAAATAATGCTAACCTAGATTTATTTAAATATGCTAAGGATTTATGGCTAATAATGTTGTCTGATAATAATATAACATGTTGAGAAGCATATATATTGAATCACCTACAGAAAGTTAGACATCACACATTTATCATATACTTATCATACATACCTTTGTTCATAGTATTTAAATCATATACTTATCATACTAATAAGGGA
This sequence comes from Alisma plantago-aquatica, assembly GCA_963693085.1. NCBI lineage: Eukaryota > Viridiplantae > Streptophyta > Magnoliopsida > Alismatales > Alismataceae > Alisma > Alisma plantago-aquatica. The sequence continues at coordinate 1,314,514,606 of OY856409.1, read as the reverse complement.
ACAAGACTTTGTAATGACCATGCCCACTTGGAGCTTTCCTAATTATGTATTTGAATATCAACTAGGCTAGGTTCCCTATATGTCAACATTGACTCAAATATTAGATCTTAGTAGGGAATTACAACTTTCTTGACATACTTCTTCACTATATTTCCTATACAAGACATCATCATCATATATGACTTATAAAATATATTCAAGTAGTACCAAGATCACATGTTACACTTAATAATTTGTCATTACTTAGAGAAAAGAAAAAATAGACTAACAATCATATTTGTTATTAGATAAGGCAATACTAAAGAACGTCATATTTCAATTTATGAAAGAATCACAAATCATAGGAGGGAAATAAATACCTAGTATGATCTTCATAAATACTAATGTAAGTGTTATAATTAATGAGATGTTAGTGTATAAAATCAAGAATAGTCATTGATCATGATACTTCCGCTTGAATAAGTCATCTATAAATGTCTCATTTGTTAGATAAATAATAGTTGTATTATTCCAATTTTGCAAACCTTTAGAATATTTAGAATATTATCACAAACCTCACTAGTGGATTATACCTAAAACATATGAACCTTGGATCACTAAATTAACACACTATGTCTCTAGTTATTATGTTTCTCTCCTAAAAAGAACTATGGTTTAGATATTGATCTTAAAATACTATTTCAATGAAAAAATAATGGTTCGACTACCAACACCCCACCTTGATTATTTACCCCATTATAATCCCTTATCGTTAACCATTAACTATAGATTTTTTCATGCTATTACGTCAAAAAATATTCTCAATCTAATTCACTTAAGATATTACGAAGTATGATGAGAAGTAGTATTAGGGATTATCTCCATATATGGATAGATCCCTACTTGTGGTACTATCTATATAAAACCAACCTTTTAAAAGTCTCACCATACGTAAAATCATGATATCATGATTAAGTGTTGACGAGGAGTGGCTCAAGTGGTCAAGCATGGTGTCTCCTGACAAAGGGACCTGGGTTCAAATCCCAATTTCTGCCTTGATTTACCACCCTCTCGGGCGTTCGGCCTCCACCACATGCGTGGGATAGAGGGGGAGAAATCTTTCTCTCTTAATCCCATGATATCATGATTAAACCTTATAAAATTAATCCTTAAATGATTTTGTATATTCTTTCTATATTATATAAAAACACCACTTTCTTTGTAAATAGACATAATCATCCAAATTCAATATTTTCTTGTACTAGAAAATGTGATTATATTCTTGAGCATTATAAATTGTGTAATTATCAAATACCAACAGGACGTGTAGATTTCAGTAAATAGACTCCAAACCATTAATGTATTGCTTACTTAATCTTTCCAAAAAAGACTTAATAGGATATCTCTAGCTAAGTATGATCAAATATGAATGAAATTTGTCTATAATATTTTCTAAATAGAATGAATATTTTATAACATGATGAAGAACAATATATCTTTACATGATATTCATATTGAACACTAGAAATTTTAAGTAACCATATTCCACCCTAAAACCCAGAATTATCACTAATAAGTTTTAGTTTCATAACTAGTTCATTATATTTAAGCATTAACATATGTAAGTATTTAAGGAAGGATCATGCAACTTACTTTTAGTCTATATACATATTGGTACAAGTATTCCTCCAAAATTTATTCCTTACTCATCAAGAACTTTGATTCTTCCACCAAAACTGCATATAAAACCTCAATTTAATTACCAAAGAATGAAAGACGGATTGAGATATCAAACTAGGGTTTCTAGCAATAACTTGTTAGAATTGAAGGATGAAGGGTATAGAGGGATAAGAGAATATACTAGATGAAAAGAAGCATGCAAATTTACCAATATTAGATCTATAACTTGTTTTGAACATATACTACCTTCATGCATTTGATCTCTAAGAAACACAACATGTACTACTCAAGAAGTGTATACTACAAAGTTTAGGGTCAATATGCACATTTATTAGGGTTAGATAGTTAGCAATTATGCTACAATGATGCGAATATTTTGATCTTATCTCCTTCCACCCTTTTCTTGTAGGTTCAAGCGATAACTCTTTAGATTCTAAACTCGTGTTCAAGATAATTATATTAGATGTAGCTTGCCATTGTGTAAGGCTGACACTCATAGAGGAATAACATATTGCAGATCTTAAAGAAGAAGAAGGCCCAAGAGCACTAGAACACATTGGTCTAGGACAGTGTGACTACTCATGAATAGACCATTCAACAATTGATAGCAAGCTCTTAATTTAATCCCCTGCCAATTTTGCATACACTAAAAGTTAAATTATAGATCCTCTCACTTATTTTACTCAAAGAGCATTGTGTCACTTATATAATCCACCATCTATGTTCATAGTATAGGAAAAAGACAGAGCAAATTATGCTACAAGTGGAATGTCTTTCTTCTATTCCAACATAAAAGTTGAGGTTTTTCTCTCAGGGCTAGAATATAGAGTCCATCAAACTCTCTTTTCATATGACTTGTTCCATCTATCCATTTCCTTAAAATTGTGAAATATAGGGGTTTAATGCATAAAAATAAAGAGTTAATACTTGAATTTATAGAGAGAGAAGATATACCATGTACACATCTAACCCCCAACATATTTCTCAATAACACCCCTCTGCAATAAAATATATGAACATTATAATCATGTGTTCTTTGATGGATGTGTCTCGGGCTTCACTAAGCAAATTATTAAAACCACCATTTCAAATTTTCATTTCCATTTTATTGTTACTTCAGTAGAGATTACATTGTAAAGATCTTTCTGTGTGCTATGAGAAGTTATTTTAGATTTAGGAGTGTTATTGCATTTATTTTTATAGCAAGGTTGACTATGTGCAAGTTTTTTGCTATATAATGTAAATGCTTAATAATAATTTCTTTATTATCATATCCCCTACTATAACACTCCATTTTTCTTGAGTTATAGTATTCTTCTATATAATATAAATGCCTCAAATAAAATTTCTTTCTCATTGTATACCCTACTTAATAATTATATTGTTTTAGATTAAGTATAATGATTTATATTTGGTATATTATTGAATTGATCTTCCATTAATTAAACTTATTGATCATATCATTTTAGTTACAAATTCCTTCTTTCATATTCCCACGTAACATAATAGTTCTTATTGATGTCTCTAATTTTCTTATGCATTTTGGGAATTTCTTGTACCCACTTCAAGGTTAGTTTATAGAGTAAATTCACATGTTAGACTTGAGGTTTGGATTACCCTAGAATCTTCAGACTTTGAAATTGACCTAAGATAGTCAAATGTTATGGAATTTAGTTTTGTCCAATAACATGAATTGTGAGGTAATTTATTTGACAAGATTTATCTTAATATTGCCAAAAAAATTTAATGAATTTTGATGGATTCATACACTATGTATTATTTTCTCTCATCAATGTATCACTTGGAACTCCTTATGGTTTAGGTATGAATATGATCAATACACTCAACTTAAGAGGTTAAAGAAGTAGTGGGGACACCAATCCTTTACCGCATAATCGTTAAATCAAGGACCTAAAAATTCATATTATAAGAGACTGGTACCGGGTCCAACATAGTCAACACATTAGATTATCTCACTACAAAACTATAATTATTTCCCTAATATTTTTTTCTATTATATATTCCTAGTTTAAATTTTAATATCTTAGATTGTGATATTTACATGGTGAATCTCTTTAAATCACATCAAGATTGTTCCATATGTAGTCTCTAGTTCGAGATATTTTTGAACGGTGGATAGTATGTTTAGTAATTTAAGCTACATGTGGTGGACAAAAAAAGCTAATTTTTATATGATGATGCCTCTTAATAATTAAATTCATTTATTAGTTGACAGTATTTCTCTTCATAATTTATAAGTTAGTATTTTTATAGTACTTACTCTATTCCTACTATTATGTCATCCCTTTGAAATAGAAAGCAATACTGGATGTTTAGTTGATGCTACTTACTTTCTAAACATGAAGATGCAATCCTATGAAAAGTCAGTCAAGCTTGGATTTTGTATTGATTTTAATTACACTTTTTGGTTTTTCTCGATAATTTTTTAGGAAAAAGTTTAGATCGTTACAGATATATGTATAAAATATAGTTTTTTGGTATGTATTTAACTTTTTCAAACTAGACACAACTCTTCATAGATATGAAATTGGTACAATAATCCTATTTGACATACATATAATGACTTGTTTGATTTGAATAAAGAACCCTTATGACTAGGAAGTCGTGTGATAATTGATGATTTAAGATAGAAGACCCCATAAAGTTGTTGTGATATGTTTGGCCTACTCCATGTGTATGGTATTATCTCATCTCAATATTGAATATAAAACCCTTTTCAAGAAGTGAGGAGTTATAACATATTAAAATTCAACTAAGTTACTAATATATGGTTTTAGATTTGTTAGATAGTTGAATTGTTTGGTGTATTTTAATATTTTAAGCTTAAATCTTTCAAAATCTATACATAATACTTGTGCACAAAATTAACCAAACACGTCTCTAGCTAAAAGTATTTCTTTCCATCTATAGAATGTAGAAAGTGTTCATCATCAATTTGAAGTAGTTTCATTTTATTTTTATTCCTAGTTTAATTAGACATATCTATTAGCAAATCTAAGTAATATATATAATGTCCAATTTTATTGATATAATATTGTATTGAAAAAGGCTTATTTAATAGTTTCTAATTATAACTTGCTTGATCCATTACATCTATATATATATGTAAAGTCATTTATTTGTATAGAAACGAGTTTGTTAGAACATCTACAGCTTGTATGAATTTTTTTATTCATCTCAAGTTACTCAATATGTGAATGTATGTTATTTAAAGTTTTATATCATTAGACTGACTATTGTTAGGAAGTAAATAGCACATAAGCTTTATCAATTGAAATCATTCATTAATATCATGACATTCATATTTGATCTATGTGTCTTGGTATTTAGTCATCTTATACATATATGCTAAATACAAATATATGACTTAATTATTAAAAATTGTTTCCATATAATATATTTTAGACCTTTTGAAAAAAAATAGAATTAAGGAAACACATATCATGTTTGGCTTATGTGAATACATCATTTAATCTAAGCATGGTTCTATAACTTAATTAGTTTGTAAATATTTTGGAGGGAACATATTGTAGACTTCTTGAACAGTTAAGAGAAAAATGAATTACATACATAATTTGTGTATATATAATGCACCATATTTTTTACTTTTTTAAGAACATATAATTTGTTTTTTAGGGTTCTTAAATTTTGATCATGGGAAGAATACTTCTTGATTGATTCTGAAGTTACTACTATAGCATTGATTCTAAGGTGAATAATAAATAAGAAAAACATTATAAATGGATAGAAATGTATTACATTTAGTGATTAGACAAATCATAATGTCATGATTGATTCTATTTCATAAACCTTTATGGAGTGATTTATTTTCAAATTTATAAGGTTATACATTGTCGTTGGGATATTACTCTTAGCACACCACTTGTACTCATTTATTTCCATTAATTAATGTAGTGTTTTTAACACCATCCTACCTATCATACTTATCCAATTCCAGGAATTTCATCATATTGTAGAAAAGAATTTCAAATTCTCATAGTAACAAAACAAAATCTCTTACTTTTTCTCTCCTCCCACTGCCATACCGACAAAACCCACTACTCCTTCCTTGATTTTTAGTACATATTCTCTTATTTTTTTCTCTCCTCCCATTTCCATAAAAACAAAACCCACTACTCCTTCCTTGATTTGTAGTCCACTAAAGTTACATGATCCAACCCGTATAATCCCCATATTGTCTTCATTTTCATTCTTACTCTACCTTTTCTTTTTCATGTCTTCCCACATTCCAACCCTCTATAATCCTAGCATTCCCTCTTCATCTCTCATGCCTTCCTATAACTACCTAATAAAGTTACACCACCATCCATCAATGTTACAACCAATGATGGAGTTTCTCCCCTTGACTCCTTCTTGATCCCACCTCCTCTCCTTTCTCTCTCACACCCCTACTATCCTTTCCTTTCCTTTCCCCTCTTCCACCTCACGGTACCCTCTCCATGTGCAACATTGTCACCATAAACACTAGTAGTTGATGAAGTATCTTCCCCCTTATTGTGATATGTAGTTAACATCATCCCCACCTTCTACATCCATCTCTTCATCTTTTTGCATCAGTTTAGAACACGAACTTCTTCCTCCTTTTCTAAATACCTCCTGAATAGACCTCTACGATGTAGTTGCAACCAGAACTGGAAGGTGTTGTGATGGGGCCTTTGTCTTCACTCGTGTGTGGTTCATGATTTTCTTCAACCAGAAGCTCTATCATATTTACTTGTAACCACACAAGAACTACTTATTTTCCTCCTTTTTTATTTCTCACGCACTATGAAACTAATATATGCTTTTTTTGAAGTCTGAAACCTAATAGATGGTGGTTAGAATCACAATTTTCTTCTCAGAATTTACTCAAGTTCTACCTCCTCTATATTCCCTAAGCTACATTGCCATAAAAAAAGTCTACTTTAACAACACAAATATTTTGTCAATCTTTTTCTTCCTTCATAGACCTTCTACTTACAACTCTTAGTTTCTTACCACCATCTCCTCTGGTATGAAGGAAACTATTACCGCCTATCCATGATTTGACCTTGTAGCTACCATTGTTATGCATCTATGAGGAACATTTATCTATTTTTTCCCCAGTATTCTCATTTTTCTTTTAATCTTATAGGAAGTGCACACATTATTATTGTTATATTGCATGTAGTTAGAGAGAAATGACCTACATGAAATTTGGGAATCATTTGGGATGTGTGTTGCATTGTTTCTTTTATTTACTTTTCAAGAAATAATATGAATTGACCAATTGAGTTGTAGATTATGGCACCTTTTCATAGTATTCTGTGTAATAACTCATCAAGAAAATATAACTAGACATTTTTATTTATACTTTAATTCTTAGTATCCATGAAATAATTATATGTATAATCTTATTTACATGCCCAGATTTTATAATATGATGTATAGTATGTCAAGTTTTGATTTCCCTAATTAAATACTATGTGTTTTGACACGTAACTTCATCATACATGTATATTTTCTTTATAATTTAATTAACTATATAGTCAAACCTAATCAATATATTCATTGCATTTCTTGTGTGATTGTCAAGGCCAATGCCATAATTGTTATAACACAAAACAATGCCATGGTCATATATTCGATTATTTTGGGGGTAATCTCTAATTGGTTATTAAGTGATAGATAATATGAACTTCGGAATAAATACATCTATTGATATGTTTTGACTAATATGTATAATGCATTTTGTCTAGGTTAAAAATGTGACATTGGGGGCTAGTATAATGTCTCAAAGTTAATAAATGGATACATGAGGTATGGTGGTTAGCTCCACCTATATTTTCATGCATTATATACATATGTATCCAGACCGAAGCCCATATAAAGGAAGAGGTTTGGTAGTAGGTTGACATCCAACTATAAAACTTTGGCACCCTTTTTATGATATGGATCCTTATAAAAATTGGGTTGGAGCGTCCCTACCTAGCATGTGTTGTATTTGCATCCTGGTGTAGTGATGAATATGCAAGCAGTTTATACTCAACGGCTTCATGTTGTGTTGTAAGAAAAGTAATGTTTTTCATACCTTGGATGAGTGTGGGTAAAGAATCTAGTCCCGCTATGCTATTTCTCAGATGTAGTAAAAAATATGCAAGGGTAGTCTTTTACAAGGAGATAGGTAAAAAAGCAAGTTTAGAAAAAATGGTTTAGAGTGGGATGTTGGAATATTGGCCCTTTGACATAAAATAATTTAGAGATAGTGGATACCATGATTACAAGAAAAGTTAACATTATTTTCTTCTAGGAAACCGAGTGGATAGGGAAACGATATAGAGATATTGGAGATACATGGTACAAAATTTGGTATGTAAGTATTTACAAACATAAAAATTGCATTATAGTTATTGTTGATAAGATGTTGAAGGATGGTGTTGTCAGGATCACATGAATGGGTGAAAGAATCATAGCTATCAATGTTGTTCTTGTGGGAAAGACTTATAATATTATTAGTGCTTATGCCCCCCTCCCAAGTTGGTCTTAGTGAGGAAGTAAAGAAGGATTCCTGGGATAATATGGATGAACTAATGCAAGGAATATTGATAGAGGAGATGATCATTGTTGGGATTTACTTAAATGGCAATGTAGGGAGTATCAATGTTGGATATGAGAGAGTTCATGGAGATTTTTCATATGGCAACAAAAATTGAGAAGAAGAGATGATTTTTTGTTATTACTTATGATATATGATCTTGGCAAATACACATTTCAAGAAAAGAGATCATCATGTTATGACTTTCGAGAGTGGTTGTAGTTGTAGACAAATTTATTAATTCTTACAAGAAAAGTGGATCAAAAAGTATGCAAGGATTGTAAAGTGATCCATGGAGAAGAACTCACCACCCAACATAGAATGGTTTTTTTGGATGTGAACATGAAGATCAACAAAGGTAAGCATGACAAAAGATAAGATAGAAGGATTAAGTGGCAGAATCTTAAAGGAGAAAAGAAATTGACATTTTGTGATAAACTTATCAAAGAGTGAACTTGGAGTCTGTTCTTAACTCTATGATGCAACGTATGTGTTCTTGCATAACAAAAATTTCCAAAGAGGTCTTGGGAGAGTCCAAAGGGTGTGGGCATCCACATAAAGAGATTACATGGCGGAATGATGAAGTGATGAAGGATATTAAACTTAAAAGAGATATCTATAGGATCTTGCTCAACTCTAAAGATGATGCAACTTCACAAAGATACAAACAAGCAACGGAAGACGTTAAGAAAGTAGGTCAAGAGGCAAGGTTCATATCTTTTTATGAGATATATAAGAAGTTGGGCACTTGCGAGTGGGATAAATATATCTATAAAATGGTTTGTATAAGAGAAAGTAAAGGAGGAGACTTGACTCAAGTAAAGTGCGTCAAGAATGAAGATGAAAGAGTGTTGGTCAAGTATGATGACATACAAACCAATGGAGAAACTACTTTCAAAAGCTTTTCAATGTAGATACTTGAATAACATAAGAGACTTTGGTGACATGAATGCAAGAGATATCACTTGCAAACAATGAGTTTTACTATTTGATGTCAAGAACACTTTGAAAAAGATGAAAATGAAATAGGCATGTAGTCCAAATGGTATTCCAATGATGTTTGGAAGAGTATGGGGGATGAAGAAGCTACGTAATTAACAAATTTCTTTAACCAGATTACAAAGACAAAGAAGACATTAGATGAATGGATAAAAGTAGTATAGTCTCAATATATAAGAACACATGAGATGTTCGGAGTTGCACATATTACAGAGGTATCAAGTTAGTCACACTATGAAGCTTTGGGTGAGAATTATTGAGAAAAGGCTAAGATTGATAACACAGATATCAGACAACCAATTTGGTTATATGCTAGGAAGTTAGACAATATATGTTTTTTTATAAGGAGGCTTATGGGGAAGCATAGAGAAAATAAAAGAGATCTTCATATAGTGTTTATTTAACTAGAAATGGCCTCTGATGGAGGAACCAGGGAAGTGTTATGGAGGATTTTGCATAAAAAGAAAGTGACTATCCAATACATTGACATGAGTATGGCTCAATTGCAAGTGTTAGGACTCCTTCATGAGAGGCATAAACTTTTCTTATCCAATACATCAAGGATTGACACTCAACCCATTCTATTTGTTCTTGTTATGTATGAGTTGACACAGCATGTTCAAGATAATATCCCTTGGTGCATGTTATTTGTTGATGATATGGTGTTGATTGATGAAAGAATATAAATATTAAATGACAAAGTTGAATATTGGATAAATGCATTGGAATCTAATGGATTTATGATCAATAGAAGCAAAAATGAGTATATGCATTGCAATTTTAGCCAATCTAGAATTGTCAATGGTGGGGTCAAGTTGGATGGAATGGATGTACCAAAATGTGATATGTTTTGTTATTTAGGTCTACTATTGAAAGGAATTATGAATTTTAAGATGATGTTTGTCATAGTATCATAGCAACATGGTTACGGAGGAGTAGTTCTATTGGAGTATTATGTGACGAGAATATCCCTCTCATATTAAAAAGTAAGTTTTATAGAACAACTATATGAACAACCATGTTATATGGAAGTCAATGTTGGGTAGTGAAGTAACAAGGTCTCAACATTATGAATGTGGAAGAAATTCATATGCTGAGATGGATGTGTGGGAAGATAAGAAAAGATCATTTGAGGAATGAATATATCAGGAACAAAGTGGTGTTGTGAGCATTGAGGATAAGTTGCATAAATTCCATCTAAGATGGTATGGACATGAGTAGTGCAGACAAACAAATGCACCTATTGAAGCAAGGTTATTAAGTCAAGCACAAATAAAAAAAGTAGAAGCAAACCCAAATTACTTGGGATGAGCTTTGAAAGAGAAATTTGAACTTTTACACTTTAATCAAAGTATGGCCTTAACATAGTTGATTGGAAAAAGAGGATCCATGTAGACGACTCCAACATATATGGTTGGGATTGAGGCTTAGATGATGATGATGATGATGATGATGATGATGATGATGATGATGATGATGATGATGATGATGATGATGATGATGATGATGATGATGATGATGATGATGATGATGATGATGATGATGATGATGATGATGATGATGATGATGATGATGATGATGATGATGATGATGATGATGATGATGATGATGATGATGATGATGATGATGATGATGATGATGATGATGATGATGATGATGATGATGATGATGATGATGATGATGATGATGATGATGATGATGATGATGATGATGATGATGATGATGATGATGACAACAATGATGACAAAGATAAGGTATGGTGATTCTTATTTGATATGTTGGATACATAGGGCATGGTGCTTCTCATTTGAAGTGCTTGTGCATCCCTTTGTTATTTCTAGTTTTTGATATTTCTTGACAATAAGGAGTTAATTCCTTAATATGTTTCATATTGAAATTCCTTCTGATAATATAAATTTTAATTGAACTAAAATTTCATTTTGTATGACCTTTAATGTAAATATTTTTGGTATATTCAATTTTCTAATGATATCTTCTTTTGGAATAAGTAATTCAATAAGATCATAAGTACTTGTTATCATAAAATATAAAAAAGCGACGGTGATAACAAATATTATGTTATAACTTATGAGGAGATAATTATCAATGGTTGGCATGCTTCTTGAGTTTTTTCTCTACACATTAGAGTTATATGGAAATGGTTCCCATACTCCTTGGACTATTTCATGGCAAGATTTCTATCCATGGTACTTTTATTCTATTTAATATAAATACCTGAAATGGTTATTTCTTAGTTCATGTATCCCCTACTTTTTTTTTGAGATAATGTATCCCCTACTTGATTGATATCATATGTTATATATTAAAAAAAATCAATACATGGAAATTTATTAATTGATTTACTCTATTCAGTTTGTTAAACACCTTATTTTTATTCAAACATGCCTTATTTTGTATGCCCAATAAACATACATAGCATGTAGAAGAATTTTTCAATGCCTATCTAGTTTTTGGTTCAATGTGGTATTTTCCATACCCAATTACTCTTGAGGTTTTTGTTACCCTAAAATATAGGACCTTGGACATGAGATAAGTCAGTCAATTATCTCATTTGTTGGATTTCTAATTACTTTCATCATATGACTTTTAAAAATAATGTCATTGACAAAGTTTCTCTTTTATGTTGCAAATTTTTTTATTATGATTGTTAATGACTTCATGTGATACATATAATTACCTTTCCACTTCATAGATTTTAATTACTTAGTACTTAAAATTTGATCAAACTACTTAAATATGAAAAATGTAGGATTCTGGCCTTTATTACTTAAATATAAAGCTAGAGACTCGAAATCCCTTTTCTCAAATTTAATCAATCCTTAATAATTATTCAAAATTTATATGTGGATACATACCAAACAATATACATATTTTGTATGAAATATGATTTAGGAAATTTGTAAATGACTTTATATAACAAAATATAAATGTATATGTACATTACATGAAGTAATGGTTATAAGTGCATGTATATGTAACAAACACTTGTATTTGATATTGTATTTGTCATTGAATATGCCTGAAAAATATAAGTTTTGAGTCATATTTAAGCCCAACCTAATTTATGTAAGTTATGTGAAGCATATATGGGTTGAGATATGTGGGCCCATACATATGTGATTATCAAATGCCAATCCTCATCCCTACCTAAAACATGTCTACTATTTCTTTTTTGATCTCATTATTGGACTGACATGTTATGTATATTTGTGAAAGATTAGCTAGCTTAGGAATTAATTAATAGACTCAAAGCATAAACTTAATTATCTATGATCAAATAATTGTTTAGGGATCTAACTTACAACTTCATAATCCTATAACCTAAGAGTTGTAAATGTTTGATCATTTGTCCAAGCCTATTCAGTAGCTCATACTAACATGGCTAGTTAGTATTCTACATGTCAATAACAAGTTTGGTAGTGATTTGCAATTCAATATCATATCTATATCATCATAAAAATGGGTTTTAAGTTGGATAAATGTTCAGTTTGTGTTGATTATTTTCTCTTAGAGTAAAATTATGAACCAAATATGGTATAACAAGAACTACCCTATTTTAACGGTGCATTTTTAACTTATATTGTGACACTTAGTCTAGTGTAATCTTTCTAGATATATATAGTTTTACCAAATTGGGTTCCATGAAATAATAAATATATTATCGAGATCTAAATTTCAAATGGGTTATGTTTGATAAAAGATCTTACTTCAAAACTAGATCACTCTTTAGTTTACGTCAAATAATTGGGAGCCCATCTTTACCCTAGTTTTGGACTAAATGTGCATTAACCAACATGACATGTTTGAAATTTGTTAAACAAATATAATTGAACAACTGTGTAAAACGTTATGCATATAGAATACACCTAATATAGGAAATTATTACTAATGAAAGATATTTTGATAGTGGTAAATAATAAGTAATTATTAACCATAAAGGTATGGTATTATGAACAAGATAGAAAGGTAAATAAAAGCTAACGTTTGATTATGATTCCAAAAAAGAAATTAATCTTATAAAGTTATGAGGAAACATATAGGAGTTTTCGAATATAATGTTTTCCTTCTTGTTGATTGGGTTATGCAGATTTGTGGTCATGTTACCAACTCTAAAGAGCACTTCTTGAATGATTGTCTATCTAGGATACTTCTCAATGTGGACCAACTAACCAAGGATAGATTAAGGATGAGGTACTCTAACATTTCTATTCTCATGGAGAGCACAAAAACTTTGAAAGAGGAGGTCTGAATATGAACTAATGGTGTGTTACCCTAATAAGGAAGTCAAACCCAATAAATTAGTAATGTCACTTGTTTAATGTGTATTAATTGGATTCATGTGGCTACAATATGATGAATGTGGTCATAACAGTAAACTAATGTACTAAATTTTATTTAAATGTGTAAATTTTCTTAGGTAAAGATGGCTATAATTATACAAAAAATCAGCCTTACGTTCTAACTTTCCCAATGGATAAATTGGAACTAAATGTATATAAATGATTAGAAGAAATGTAGGCATGTGATAAATTGAGTATAAGACTAGAGAAATGTACAATTATTTTTCTTAAATATTATATATGGAGGGGAAACAAAATCTAATTATTCAGTTTCTAGACCCCCCCCAACTCAATCAAGTGGAAAGGGTCACTCAATCAAGAGGCATCACTACTTGACTAAGTTGAGTAGGGAACTTATTGAATCTCCCCAACATGCTCGATAATATTTTATGGTCAGTTTTAAGAAAAAGTTATAGTCACTCACCATAACCTATATACGCCTACAAGAAGTTATCTCCCTCTTTCTTGTCACTTTCTTTTAACTATCAAAAACTTATTTACTGCATCTAGGGTTCTTGGAGAGGAGACCGATGGAAAAATTGGGGATGATCATAGATCTGATAGGTAAGTCTGAAATATTACCTTGGATTCTTCTTCTCTCTTATCTTTTCCCTTTTATCCTCATCTCTTCCACCATGAAAGTGAATCATGCATGCATTTCCTCATATATCTTTCTTTTCATCTTCATGTTCAAGGCCAATTTTCTTGGAAGGAACGTATGACTTCTCGAGAGGAGTGGAGATTAGAAATTTTTCTATTTTGGGTTCATAAACTGACAAACACATCATGTGAGGGTGTATGGGTGCCCCTTTTGATCATATTTTATGGTAAACTAGGAACTCAGGGTGAAATTTCTGATCTAAACCCTCATTTGAAGTCCTCATTGTCTAATCCAATTGTAGTTGAATTAATTGGATCATGATTGTCTAATTCAATGATAATGAAATTAATTTGAAAGGGTTGTAGAAACTTAAAAAAAACAGTACTATTGTATGTTATAATGCTAATAATTTTCTAGAAGTTCATGTTATGATCTTGGTCAAATTGTGTTAATGATCTATGCATAATAGACGATGTTTAAAAATGAGAGGATTCTAGAGTGGAGTGAATCGAATCCCCAACTAACATTTACACTTAAAAGAAATCGTGAAAACAGAGTTTTGTTGAATTTACCGAACACATTCCACATTCAGGTGGGCAGAAACGGTGCCACATCTAATTACATCCGTGTAACGGCACTAGGATAATAGACAAACCATCTTGAGATCAGAATTTCACGAGTGGATATAGAATGACACGCTCAGACAGTTTACTGCTTTGAAACCAATTTTCAGAAACTGCGATTCAACTCTAGAGTGTTACTGTTAATGTAAGCATGCAGTGTAATAGTGTTAAGATCATCTTTGTAATAGTGCTAAAAGACATATAAAATCTTTTTTTTATATGAATAAGACATATGAAAAGTGTCCCCATTTAAGGGGGAAAAAGAATGCCAATTTTTACTCTGAAAAAAAGAAAAGTTAAATTGCAAGCACAAACTGACATATAGTCAGGCTAGCTACATATTCATCACAGGAGGATTCAGAAATGTAGACTACAGCTTCAGATGATCGCACGCCTAGCTGCAAGCCAGATTAAAACTCCTGGCTAGCATCTTAACATACACAAACATCACAAACTCGGGAGCCATCTCCATTACAGGCCCTATACATGAAAAATTGCAGATGAAAGCTTCAGATGGCCGCATTCGCATCCCTAGGTGCCAGATTAAAACCCCTGGCCAGCATCCTATCAAAAAACACAGATCAGAAAACTGGAGTTTGGAATACAGTTGTGAAATATATAGTACTGGTTGTACATCGGAGGTAGTCACCTGAGGGACTCCTTCAGCTGGTTAATGTCCGCCCGGGCCTGGCCACCGCCGCAACTGGCACTGATCTCCACACTCCTGGAATATTCGTCGTTGGATCATAACGAAGCCCGTCCTCGACCACTCTGTCCGCCTGGACTGCGGAAACCCTAGCCTTCTTAACATTTACCTGCTGCACGGCTTGCTCCACCCCACTGGAAGAGGGAGAATGCGGCGGAGTCGACTGGCCGCGCTGCCCGACGCTAGCCTGTGTACCGCGTACCCGACGCTTGTGTCCGGCATTCTGAGGCAACGGACGGGGATCGTTTTGTTCCGCTCCGTTGCTAGCAGCTTCTTTTGCAGCTTTCATTCTTGCTTTGCTGTGGGAGCTCATGTGGCCCCCGAACGACCGTCCCGTTGGGAAGCATAATCCACAGCGTGGGCAACGGTATCTGTCCGGTACTGGGGCTACTGACGGGACGTTCCCACGTAGACTCTGCATATGCACGTCGGCGTTGTATAACGGCTGGGTCATCTGCTGTCCAGGGATGTAGGTGTTGGCTGCCTCCAAAGGTTGAAGATTGTATCCATTCAAGGCCGGGAACTGTCCTCCTGCTGCGGGGCTGTTGTTGACGAGAAGCTGCTGCGAACTGCTTGGCGCCCACCTGCCGCCGGGCTGCGCCATCAAGGAACTGTCCCAAGGCGAGGGAAGTTGAGTGGCATGCTCGTAGAGGTTTTTGTAAGGGTCGATCATCTGGCCGCCGCCTCCATACTGAGTTGTTTGCGCTTCTGGAAAGTGAGGCATATTGGCCGCAGATAATCCTGGGGTAGAGGCAAATTGGTTGCTGCTCATAGAATATGATGGTATTGCAGTAATTGGCATGCCATGGAGGTCAGTGTTGGTGATAGGTTGGTTCTGGATCGCGGTGATGGTCTCTTGTGAGTACTGGGATCTTTGGGGAAACTCGTTGAGGTGGATGTAGCCGTCACCACCTCCAGAATTTGTCTGAACACCTGCCCAGCAGCCAGTTGCTGCTTCTGAAATGTTGCCCATGGGAAGACGACTGGCTGGAAAGCTGATGGGAGTTACGGCGGGGTTGCTTGTGAGATGCTGCGGCATGGCTGTTCTTGTTACGCCATTGTAGCTGCTTGTGGTGAAAGCTCGATTTCCGTTGGGGATGGAAGGTTGTGGTAAGGTATCGAACTGCCGGACATTATGCCCGTTCATTGCAGGGAGGGACGGAAAACTGAATGGGGCCATTCTAGGCAATGGGAGTGATTCGTATGATCAGGTGGAGGGTACTGAAGACGGAAATGATGAAGAAGAACAGGTGACGCTTATGGAAACACCGTAGGTCAGACTCTTATAATATACCAAACGGAAAGACTCCGACCTTATCTCCTTTCCATTTATAGGAACCCCGTAGTTGCACCAGCAAATCCCTACCTTGCTTTGTTTTCATTCATGCAATGGCGTATATTGACGAAAAGGGAAATATATCTCATAAGGTCACCGGGGCCGGCACGAGGACGCGGCTGTGTACACGTTGAACATGGTCGTTTTTTCCTTCCCACCCATATCCCATTTCCCTCTTTTAGTTGTCTGCCGTATTTTACCGTATCTACAAGTATTTATATACCGTGTCTATATAATCTGCGATTTGCCCGGTTATTGGTCGATCTGTCACCCCATATCTGATTCCCGTTTGTATCTTTGTCTTTCCTCTTTTATCTCTTTTAAGTAATATACGGAACGAAGGCGTATCAGATGATTGGAAGCTTCCTGCTTTATATTTGTCATTTCCAGATAGACACGACCTATCGATGTAAAATTTTGACCGACTCAAAATGATCCGAAATGAAGTTTTCTTTTTCACTCCATCAAAACGTTTTTCAGCGCATTTCGACCCAATGTCGATCCGATGACCCCAATAGATGATCAATATCTATTCTATCTATTAGGCCCTATGTGGTATCATGTAACCATTCAACAAAAGACATAAAGCATGGACCCATTAAGACTAAGGTCCATGAACAGGCTCGGGAATCGATGCCAAGGTTTCATGTGCAATTGTGCATTTGGCAATGCACCTATAAATTAACTGATTTCTCAAGCCTCAATGTGAAAATCCTAACCTCCCATTCTTATTTAAATAGGCCCTTGATGTAAGCGGATGACCCATTCATTAGTTCCTGCATTTTGTAACCTCAATGGCAACCAAGGACTCCACTTCTCCAAGGGCATGTCACGCTTTCTGCGTCCAAACTCTGAAGTCCCACATAATTAACTACCCTCAAAGTTTAGCACTACATATATCAATGTTAAAGAGGCAAGAAACACAATTTCCTTGGTTTTCGTGAATAACTCTATCTTTCCTGGTTGTCTTGAATAACTCTATCTCATATAGCTTTTTTTGGAAGAGTTGCCAATATTCACCTTGTATACCGCTTTCTTGAAGGATCAATGCAACAAGAGTCGTATTATATTTATTATGTTGTTGAAAGCCAGCATATGAGCATAGTTCACAAACACTTCTTAAGGAATATAATTGCAACCATGTACGATTGGTCACAGTGCACGACCCCGCATGCAAGATTGATCGCTTTGTCACCCATATCAAAAAGTTGGAAGTTTCCTATCTTTTCTTCTTTTAACGAATTGTTACAGTTCTAATTCTAGGCGACCATATCGACTTTTTTTTGCATAACGATGTAGTTATTTTATAGTAATAAAGGACCTATGACTATAAAGAGTAATTGACCATTAAGATGAAGTTATATAATTTTAGAGACAAATATAGAGATTGATTAAACCCCAAGAATTCGACACTCGAAAATCTCATGAATTTAAAATTGTTTTCGCTAGTGATTTAATCATATTTAAATAACTAACACAATATAGTTTCTAAAAACTCCATTTTATTGCATTAAAATTATCCAGAACTAAAAATATGGAAATGGATGATTCTGATAATTTTGGAGTTATTTAAAGAGGTTGTTGAATTATGAAATAAGGTAAAGAAAATTCATATGATATTCTAGAATTTATTTTTCCTTGCTTTTGCTATAGGTGTCATATTTTGTATAACTTTCAACCCAGTCGCTTGACTTAAGTGGGCGGAAGATCACTCGAGTATTATCCTAGTTGATGGACTCGAGGTTCATCTAGTTATGGTCATCAACCTGATGGGCTAGCATCTAGCTTGAGTGTAATCAAATTCTTAAATAAATAGAAAATGTCAAATTATAAAAATATCTTCACAGAAACGCAGACAACAAATTGAGTTGTCAGTCCTTTTGGGATGGTGAAGCCTATAGATCTAAAAATAAGTTGTAAGATGTAAAAAATGGTAGCACAAGATTCCAATTGGTGACATGTGAAGGAACCAAAAAAGAGAGGTCACATCACCAGAAAGTGCTCCAAACATATCGAAAGTAAAAGGAAAAAAAATGATGGTGATTTGTCATACAAGTTGTATTGTGCTTTTGTACCTTTTGTGCAGTGACATCAATCTGTCTGACCTGATTTAAAGTTACTTGAAAGAACATTTCACATAGGAGAGATTACAATGAGGTTAATACGTGTGTATTTTCTATCTATCCAATCAAATAAAAAGATGTCAATAGGACATAGGGAATGGATATAGTCAGGTCATGTGTCAAGAAACACCACATGAGTCTCTTTTAGGACCTTTAACTCAGTTCGAGAGGCAAGGTAAAAATGAATATCACAAAGTAAGTCATGTCGAAACATATATCTACATCTTATGTAAAAATGAATAGAACGATCATTGAAGACGTCGAGGTATGTGGTGTTGCAAACAAGAATCCAAAATCACAAATGTTAACCCAAATATTTTTTTGTGATTAACAATCCATCATATGCATCAAGCAAAGACTCTCACAAACTCTAGGAGATCATGTTGGATTGATTCATAGGAAACATGAACCCTTATCATTATCTACAGACAAATCAACTCTTTCAAATGGGACTCTAATTAATATTTGGGTTATAAAGGATTCTATATGAATCCTATTGATAAGGACTTTCCTCTCACTGTTATAGTGATTTTCTTAGATATCCTAAGTTTCATATAGAGCTTCAAGAGATAAAAAGTGTAAGGGCCCTAAACTTGCTTAATGAGTTGAATGAGCTTAATTACCATAATTGAATGATTAGAACCCTAACCTAACCTTTTTTATGTTTAGAAATTATAATACAAGCTTAAGTTTCAAATTTGGTCCAATTTGAACACTGTTTGAGCAAGTTATGTAATTTTCTGTACATTTTGGACTTTTATGCAATTTACCCAACTGAGGGGTTTTCTTTGTAATTTATCACATACATTATGTTCCTTAGATGTTATATTATCCTTTTTGAGTGTTTTGAGCCATGGGGCTCCTAGTTGAGCCATTGTTTGAAGGTGTTTTCTCTAAGGGTATTTTAGGGTTTACCCCTTCACGGATCAGCTACCTTTAGTAGCTATCAACGAGTGAATTATGTGATTGGCTGGGAATTTCGACAAAGGAAAGATAAGCAGATCTATAAGTATGGTGGGGGAGCTGCTTGTCTGTATTCTTGTATATTCTTAATAATTTAAGGCCATAGACACATGGAGAAGCCATGCTTGCTTCTATCCTTATCCATGGGTTATATTTACCTCTTCTTTGCCCAAATTCGAAACTATGCTTGCTTTCTCTTTCCTCTAACCTAGAGAAACGAATCCACTCTGTTTTTCTGTGGAACCAACTACTCTAAGGTAGAATACAACCTCTTTTTGGATAAGAAGGTCTCCTAGAGCTCCATCTAGCCCTATCTAGGGTTTCCAAGGTCATCTTTTAGGGATTTTGACCAAGGCAAGTTGTTTTCTTCCTTCCTTCTCTATTTTTCTTACTCTTCTCCTTCCTTAGACCTACCTCCAGGTTGGAACCCTATTGTTCCATGGTGAAAGTGTCTCTAGAACTCAAAAATCTATCCTTCTTGTTTCTTTTTCTAGGGTTTTGCTTCCTTGTGGAGAGAAGTGCTTATTTGGCCAAGTTCATATTTGAATATAAGGCTTCTTGCCCTATTTGCTCGAGATTCTTTCTGTTTGGGATCTGACCTACTCTATAGAGGTTAGTTATATAACATTCTTCACTTATATTGCTTACTAGAAGCTTGTTAGTTCATGTTTATGCCTTAATGTGTTGATTTAAGCATAGAGAAACCATGCTTGTTTAGAATTACAAATTTTTGTGGTGTTCCCTATTTTGTTCCATTTCTATATGAACTTGTAAACATGTGTATGACCTTTCTAATGTGTAACATGATCTGTGACAGGTTGATAGCATCAACCTATGGTTCTAAGCACAAAATAGTTGGTGGTTCAAATTAGGGTTTTCAAGTTATTTCATTCCCTATCACACCACTGATGGTCATACTATTCAATAGCCAATGGTGTTTCTATTTTGGCAACTGATGTTCATGATCAAGGGTGTCAAGTTTATGGTGACAACCTATGGTCACCCCCTTAGGTCAGGTTTTGGCTCAATCAGACGTTTAATTATCATCCACTAAGTATTCTAATGATGTTATCAATTGATGATGATATTGGTTGAATATTTGATGGTGTTAATTGAATGTATTACTGATATAGCAACCAATGGTGACCTAATGATCACAATTAATGGTGGATCAGGTCATCACCATATATGATGAATTAGGAATGTAATTATAGATTTGACGAAACCTTAAACTAATGGTTCCTTGGTTCAATTGATCTAATGGTTAGACCTATACTTCAATTGATTACCTTGAACAATGAACCTAATCCAATGAATAATATTGGATGCTTTGACATCCAATGGATTAGAATAAATCACATGGTATTATATGTGAGTCCTATTGATGATAACTCGATGGTTCAATACCATTAATTTGTAGTCTTACCTTTGCCATCATATAGTTATATTTGATAAATCGCTATAACAAGTGGATGTGTAACTCCCATGTGATCTAGATTATTATACCTAACCTTAATGTAATTATATGATGTTGATTGGTTATATTCAAACCTTGTGAATGATTAATGTGATAATGGATTACACTCTTCTTATGTTGAAACCACATTGTAGTACTATTTGAATATCATAGTGCCTTGCCATGTTAGTATCTATGGACACATATGAGCTAATGATATTTTGAGCCTTGTTTTAGGCATGGAATGATGATGATAACCATACTATGAATAATGTGATGGTCTTAACGACCTTTGGGCATGTTTGAAGCCATGATTGAGGTGAAATCATCTTCATGTTCCAATAAGGGTTAAAACCCTGGAACTTGTGATAAGATATTGGTATCTTGTAAAAGTATGATGATAAGTGTGGTCCATTAATTTGCAATGAATGATAGCATGTGGTAATGTGATTAATATTTATATCTCAAATGTTTTATATCTTTTCAATTTGTTATACATATACTCTTGTTAGAAAAGAATTAGGGTTTTATTGTCCATTTGTATGATTTAGCCTTAATTCACCCAATTGGCATAACTAATTAAGTGAAACTCTAATCATGTAGTGCCATGTGCCATAGATCTATCTGAGTGTTAGAAATTGCCAGATAGTGAAATGAGTAATCCTAAGGGATGCTCGGAGCGCATATTGATGACTATGTGGGGTGCTTGTCATCCTGAATTCAAGTGTTAGGTAGGATGACAATGGTCATACCTAGCCCTCAGTTTGAGAACGGTTGTGGTCGTGTCTCGGTGATTGTATATATATATATGATGAGATTGGAGGACAACTGTGGTTGTAACTCAGATGGTAGGGTATGTGTACCTGCCTCCTTTCACTAGTGTCATGACCTGTACCAAGGACGGACTAGGCTGTTAGCAGCTTGACCTTATGTGTCGCTGTGGCGGACCCATACTGGCTGGGTGTAGAGAAGATCTTAGAAGTTTGGCTCTTCCTAGATCTTGTATGGCACTGATTTCGACTTAGTAGTGGTTAGTTGGGACTTGAGTGGTATTTCTCAAATCCCTCAGGGAAATGTAATAAAAGAAGTGATATAAGCCGTGTAGTATACTGACTATGGTTAAATATGTCTCACATTATTTGATTAGTCTTTAACTTGTCTTTATACTATTCAGTGTTTACAAGATGATATCATATGACCTTTGAGTAATTATACTTCTTGTCAAGTTAATTTTCTTAATGGCTTGGTATTCTTAACCTATTCAATATGCTTAAATTGCTTATTCATTACTTTATATGATCAGTTCATTTACTTTCAATCAATATATGTTATAATCAATATATGTTGGAGAGAGTTATATCTCTCACTCGGACTGGGTCTCACCTGTGGGTCACCACATTTTTTAGGTGGTTGCGGGCAATGAGGTCGAGGTCACACTATGGAAGAGAACCAACCTG
Organism: Alisma plantago-aquatica; assembly: GCA_963693085.1. Taxonomy (NCBI): domain Eukaryota; kingdom Viridiplantae; phylum Streptophyta; class Magnoliopsida; order Alismatales; family Alismataceae; genus Alisma; species Alisma plantago-aquatica. The sequence continues at coordinate 1,314,491,727 of OY856409.1, read as the reverse complement.
GTGACCAATAGATTCATAAGGTTGGTTAGTTGTAGATGTTAGTAGTAGAGTCCTAGTGTCATCCTTGTACTCTCAAGTCTGGGTATGGGATGTGTTTTCTAGATGATATACTTGTATCGACATGAGATTTTAGTAGTATGCCAATGTTTGTAAATATATGGCATGTACATATGAAATATCTTTTGTATGCAGGATGTGACTGAGGTCTTTGGACCCATATGGAAATACTTGTTATTGTATATGAGAATGGAATGATGGACTTTTTATAAATGTTCTAGAATTTATTTACATTGTTGGAATTGGTTTTAATTATTCCACATTTTTTTTACTATGTGATAAATTAGTAGTTGATTGTGTTTTGTATTTTGAGTAATTTCATTAGCGTGATGAGGTGTCATTGTTAAGTCGGTGTCAAATCTCTAGGTTTACTGAGTCTACAGGGACATATGACTTAGGTTTGAGTTTGTTCTTATGTATCCAACATATCTGATCATAGTTTATGCTTATGTAGATATGTCTGGAGGACATGAAGAACATGTTGAGAGTAGCTATGTAGCACCAGGAGGAGGTGTTGGGAGGCAGGCACGCGATGAGAGAGTGCCAAAAGTAGGGCCAAAGCAGCCCATAATGCCTCATCTAGGCCCGACAATGATGGCCAATCCTGAGTTTCAACATATGTTTAGACAGATGATTGCTACAATTACACATATTGTTGATAGAGCGCCAGCACCTCAAGCTAGGGCATCCACCTCTAATGTGGAGTCCCAAGGTGTCGGGAAGACATTAGAACGTCTTAGACGTGTTGAGGAAATTGAATATACAGGTACTTATGATCCAGCAGACGCTGACATGTAGTTGACTGAGCTGGAAAAGGCATTCAAAATCCTAAATATCGTTGAAGAAGACAAAGTTAAGCATGCAGTATACGTGTTGAAGGGTAGTGTTGGCCACTGGTGGGCCATAGAAGAGGAGAAAAGGCCAGGATTTGTGATAGGATGGGAGGAGTTTCAGAGGGAATTTGTTAGCCGATATTTTCCAAAGACCTACCTATATGAGAAAATTTCTCAGTTCGAGAAGATTCGTCAGGGAGCTATGACTATCAATGAGTATGAATCAAAGTTTATAGAACTTATGAGGTTCTGCCTGCACATGGTAGCAACGGACAAGGAAAGGATCTGGCGATTTGAGAAGGGCATGAGTACAGAGTTGACTACTACAACATCAGCCTTGGAGAATAGGGAAAGGTTTTCCACCTTTATGGAATCTGTTAGGAGGATTGAGAGGTCTGCCATAGAGAAGTGTGAAGCTAATGCTAAGAAGTGACCTATGTAGTTTCAATGGAAATCATCTAGAGGCTTTAAGAAGTCAAGGTTTTTCCCACATCCATCGCAAACAAGGTCAACCTTCACTTAACCAAGATCACATGCACCGTCACAGTGGACCCTGAGTAGGGGTAGAGGTCACAGTTTTCGACTGACAGGAGCTCACAGTTCATCATCAGTCTCAGTTACAGGGCCGTTTAGACCACATAGTGATAACTGAGTGTGTCATCAATGTGGACAAATGGGGCATATTAGATGGGATTTCCCTATGAAGGTTGAGGAGGTGACTCAATAGCCAAGGCAGAATTAACAAGGATCACAACAATGACAGTTTGATACTGGTAGTGGCAGAGGATGTGGTCACGCATCCCATGCAGGATCCTTAGGAGAGGCAAGCAGAGGACGTGGATGGCAGCAGGAGACATCTAGGTTCTATGCCATGACCCAGTCGGAAGCAGTGGTCAATCCACGAGTCGTGACAGGTCAGATGGAGTTATTTCATTCTGATATGTTTGCTTCTTGTTTCGTATATGTGTTAGTAGACATGGGTGTGACACACTCTTTTATCACCAGAGAGGTGATAGATAGTTGTTATCTACATGTTAGTCTTAGATTTGATAGCATGCGGCTAGAGACTCCTTTGGTTGATTCTGCTGAGTTGCGGGAAGTGTGCCCTTCTTATGTTCTTTCTTTCTCTGGACACAACATTCAAGTGGATCTTTTGCCACTTGACATTCATGGTTTTGATGTAATCCTAGGAATGGATACCTTGGAAAAATATAAGGTAGTCTTGGACTATAGTACTAAAGTGGCAACGTTTCATGATGGAGATATACAATGCATTTTTCAAGGTGATAGGAAAATTCTTCCTACATGTTTGATGTCAGCTATGACAGTTGAGTGGTTGATGAGATAAGGATGTGAGGCTTTCTTAGCTCATGTTTTGGATACCAAGGCAGTAGGTCCTAGTATCCAGGAGGTACCAGTGGTGCAAGAATTTGAGGATGTCGAATTTCCTAGCATTCTCCCTCCTAGAGAGATTGAGTTTAAGATCAATCTTGTTCCTGGAACACAACCCATAGCACAATCAACATACAGAATGGCACCAACAGAGATATATGAGTTAAAGAAACAGTTACAATAACTATTAGAGAAGGGTTTTATCAGACCGAGCACTTCCCCTTGGGGTTCTCCCGTGTTGTTTGTTAAAAAGAAGGATGGTTCAATGAGATTGTGTATAGAATACAGACAGTTGAACAAGGTGAAAATAAAGAATAAGTATCCTTTGCCAAGGATTGATGATCTTTTTGATCAATTGAGAGGTGCCACTATGTTTTCAAAGATAGACCTAAGGTTAGGTTACCATCAGTTGAGAATTAAGGTTGATGACATACCTAAGTCAACTTTTAGGACTAGGTATGGTCATTATGAGTTGGTGGTTATGCCATTTGGGTTAACCGATGCACCTGCAGCTTTTATGGATCTAATGAATAGGGTGTTTAGACCTTATCTTGATCAGTGTGTGGTCATGTTCATAGATGATATCCTGATATACTTCAAGGATAGTCAACATCATGAGCAACGCCTTCGTCAGGCATTGACTTTGTTGAGGCAGCATCAACTATATGCTAAGTTCAGCAAGTGTGAATTATGGTTATCTGAAGTGTCTTTTCTGGGCCATGTTATATCTACAAAAGGTGTTTGTGTTGATCCTAAGAAAGTGGAATATATACTAGAATGGGAACAACCAAAGACACCGACAAAGATCCATAGTTTCCTAGGTCTGGCAGGTTACTACAGGAGGTTCATCAAAGACTTCAGTTCTATAGCATTACCCCTAACTAGGTTAACCAGGAAGGATGTTCCTTTTGCTTGGAATGACAAGTGTCAACGTTCTTTCCAGCTTTTGAAAGAAAAGTTGACTAGTACGCCGGTGTTAGTACTACCAGAGCAAGAAAAAGGCTATATTATCTTTTGTGATGCTTCAAAGAATGGGTTGGGATGCGTGTTGATGCAGGATAAAAATGTGATTTCTTTTGCTTTGCGACAGCTTAAGAAACATGAGGAGAATTACCCAACACATGATCTGGAGCTTGCAGCGGTGGTCTATGCCTTAAAGATCTGAAGACACAGACCACAAGAATCTATAGTATATCTTCTCAAAATAGGAGTTGAATATGAGGCAGAGGAGATGGATGGAACTAATTAAGGATTATGATTGCACAATAGACTACCATCCTAGGAAAGCAAATGTGGTAGATGATGCATTGAGTAGAAAGTCATCTTCATTATCAACAGTAGATAATGCACAATTACATTCCTTGATGTGCCATAAGAGAGATATGCTAGTGTCTCTTCGCCAGATGAATGTACAACTATAAGTTTTCTTGCTGGAAGGATTGTTGGCACAGTTACAAGTGAAACCTACCTTGAGACAGCAAATTCATGATGCATAACAGAATGATATTGTGATTTAGAATATATGATCAGGGATTGGTACTGAAAAGTATGATGGATTTCATGAGGTTGATGATGGTACAGTTTGTTACCACAATAGGACAATAGTTCTTGATGTTGATGGGTTGAGGAAGATGGTACTTGAGGAGGCTCACTCCTCCATGTATGCAATGCATCCTGGAAGTACCAAGATGTACCAAAACTTAAAAGACATGTATTGGTGGCCAGGTCTAAAGCATGATGTGGCAAAGTTCATTGCCAAATGTCTAGTTTGTCAGCAAGTGAAGGCCGAGCACCAGAAGCCTGTAGGAACATTACAACCCTTTCCAATACCACTATAGAAATGGGATCATATTACTATGGACTTTGTGGTTGGTCTTCCTAGGATAGCCAAGGGTCATGATTCTGTATGGGTGATAGTAGACAGATTGATTAAGTCAGCTCATTTTCTGCCAGTTAAGATGACATTTATAGCATAGAAATTGGCACAAATATATGTTGATGAGATAGTCTGTCTGCATGGCATTCTAGTGACTATAGTTTCTGACATAGGTCCACAGTTTACAAGTCATTTTTGGGAGCGTCTGCATTCAGCAATGGGAACACAGTTGAGATTCAGCACAACTTTTCATCCACAGACTGATGGCCAGTCTGAAAGGACTATTCAAACTTTAGAGGATCTCTTGAGGGCATGTGTGCTGTAATTTCTTGGTAGTTGGGATGTACATCTAACTCTGATAGAGTTTGCGTACAATAATAGCTATCAAAGAAGCATAGATATGGCTCTTTATGAGGCTTTATATGGGAGACAATGTCGGTCTCCTCTTTGCTGGTATGAGACAGGTGAATATCAACTTTTGGGTCCTGAGCTAGTACAGCAGACTACGGAAAAGATTAAAGTGATACAACAACAGTTGAAAGTAGCCCATGACAGGTAGAAATCTTATGCAGATAATCGACGTAGACCACTTGAGTTCCAAGTGGGAGATAGAGTATATCTTAAGTTTTCTCCTTGAAAAGGTGTGATGGAGTTTGGAAAGAAGGGTAAGTTGGTTCCTAGATTTATGGGACCATACCCTATCCTAGCTCGTATTGGAAACGTAGCATATAAGTTGGATCTACCACCAGAGCTACATAGATTTCATAATGTCTTTCACATCTCTATGTTGAGGAAATTCCATCCAGATATCGACCAGACAATCGAACAAGTAGAGGTTGAGTTAGATGAGGATATCTCCTATGTTGAGGGTCCTGTGTTGATCCTAGATAGAAGGGTGAAAAAGCTAAAGAGAAAAGATATAATACTAGTGAGAGTTTTGTGCAATCATCATGGCATAGAGGAATCCACATGGGAACTAGAAAATTATATGCATATAAAATACCCATCTCTTTTTGTGTAGGATTTCAGGGCGAAATCCTTATTAGGGGTTTATAGTTGTAAGGCCCCTGAACTTGCTTTATGAGTTGAATGGGCTTAATTACCATACTTTAATGATTATAACCCTAATATAACATTTTTATATGTTTATAAATCATAATACAAGCTTAAGTTTCAAATTTGGTCCAATTTGGACACTGTTTGAGCAAGTTATGCAATTTTCTATATATTTTGGACTTTATGCAATTTACCCAACTGAGGGGTTATCTTTGCAATTTATCACATACATTATGTTCCTTAGATGTTATATTATCCTTCTTGAGTGTTTTGAGCCATGGGACTCCTAGTTGAGCCATTGTTTTAAGGTGTTTTCTCTAAGGATATTTTAGGGTTTACCCCTTCACGGATGAGCTACCTTTAGTAGCTATCAACTAGTGAATTATGTGATTGGTTGGGAATTTCGACAAAGGAAAGATAAGAAGATCTATAAGGATGGTGGGGGATCTTCTTGTATGTATTCTTGTATATTCTTAATAATTTAAGGTCATAGACACATGGGGAAGCTACTTTTACACCTCATGCTTGCTTCTATCCTTATCCATGGGCTATATTTACCTTTTCTTTGCCCAAATTCGAAACTATGCTTGCTTTCTATTTCCTCTAACCTGGAGAAACGAATCCACTCTATTTTTATGTGGAACCAACTGCTCTAAGGTAGAAGACAATCTCTTTTTGGAGAAGAAGGTCTCCTAGAGCTCCATCTAGCCCCACCTAAGGTTTCCAAGGTCATCTTTTAGGGATTTTGACCAAGGCAAGTTATTTTCTTCCTTACTTCTCTGTTTTTCTTACTCTTCTCCTTCCTTAGACCTTCCTCCAGGTCGGAACCCTATTTTTCCACGGTGAAAGTGGCTCTAGAACTCAAAAATCTATCCTTCTTGTTTCTTTTTCTAGGTTTTTGCATCCTTGTGGAGAGAATTGCTTATTTGTCCAAGTTCAGATCTGAATACAAGGTTTTGTTGCCCTATTTTCTCGATACTCTTGCTGTTTGGGATCTGACCTACTCTATAGAGGCGAGTTATATAACATTCTTCACTTATATTTCTTACTAGAAGCTTGTTAGTTCATGTTTACGACTTAATACGTTTATTTAAGCATAGAGAAACCATGCTTGTTTAGAATTATGAATTTTTGTGGTGTTCCCTATTTTGTTCCAGTTCTATATGAACTTGTAAACATGTGTATGACCTTTCTAAGGTGTAACATGATCTGTGACAGGTTGATAGCATCAACCTATGGTGCTAAGCACAAAATAGTTGGTGGTTCAAATTAGGGTTTTCAAGCTATTTCATTCCCTATCACACCACTGATGGTCATACTATTCAATAGACAATGGTGTTGCTATTTTGGCAATTGATGTTCATGATCAAGGGTGTCAAATTTATGGTGACAACCTATGGTCACCCCCATAGGTCAGGTTTTGACTCAATTAGACGTTTAATTATCATCCATTAAGTATTCTAATGATGTTATCAATCGATGATGATATTGGCTTAATATTTGATGGTGTTAATTGAATGTATTACTGATCTAGCAACCAATGGTGACCTAATGATCACAATTAATGGTGGATCAGGTCATCACCATATATGATGAATTAGGAATGTAATTATAGATTTGACTAAACCTTAAACTAATGGTTCCTTGGTTCAATTGATCTAATGGTTAGACCTATACTTCAATTGATTACCTTGAACAATGAACCTAATCTAATGAATAATATTGGATGCTTTGACATCCAATGGATTAGAATAAATCACATGGTATTATATGTGAGTCTTATTGATGATAACTTGATGGTTCAATACCATCAATTTGTAGTCTTACCTTTGCCATCATATAGTTATATTTGATAAATAGCTATAACAAGTGGATGTGTAACTCCCATGTGATCTAGATTATTATACCTAACCTTAATGTAATTATATGATGTTGATTGGTTATATTCAAACCTCGTGAATGATTAATGTGATAATGGATTACACTCTTCTTGTGTTGAAACCACATTGTAGTACTATTTGAATATCATAGTACCTTGACATGTTAGTATCTATGGACACATATGAGCTAATGATATTTTGAGCCTTGTTTTAGGCATGGAATGATGATGATAACCATACTATGAATAATTTGATGGTATTAACGACCTTTGGGCATGTTTGAAGCCATGATTGAGGTGAAATCATCTTCATGTTCCAATAAGGGTTAAAACCCTGGAACTTGTGATAAGATATTGGTATCTTGTAAAAGTATGATGATAAGTGTGGTCCATTAATTTGCAATGAATGATAGCATGTGGTAATGTGATTAATATTTATATCTCAAATGTTTTATATCTTTTGAATTTGTTATACATATACTCTTGTTAGAAAAGAATTAGGGTTTTATTGTCCATTTGTATGATTTAGCCTTAATTCACCCAATTGGCATAAATAATTAAGTGAAACTCTAATCATGTAGTGCTTGAAAAACTACTAGAGGGGGGGTGAATAGGTTTTTTATGAAGATTTTAAAAATAATAATTCAAACAATCAACCACAAAAGATTAGACAAGGGGACATAGGTTTTAGAGTGGTTCCACCCTTAGCAAATACTAATGGAGTCAGTCCACTACCCAATTGTTTCCAATTGGGATTTGAAAGCACCTGTATTTTATTACCTCGCAAGGATGTTACATAAAATACACCTACCTTCCCAAACCCTTTGGACAGCCTTCACCCTGAAGTCTCTCACCAACTTTGAAGCAGCCTTCACTTGAAGTAACTTCAAGCTCCCCCTTGAAGTAGCCTTCCTCCTTGAAGTAGCTTCCCATTGAGACCTTCTAGAAGTAGTCCAAAGTCCACCTTCTCCTCTGAGAAGACCCTTCTCCACCTAAGAAGATAACACTCTCTCCAATCCGCAACCTCCAACCCTAGGAGTAGCAAGGAGAGTACAAGTAATAAAAAGGAACAAGAAGGGAAAATGGAAATTACAATTACTGTTGTAGTACAAGGCTTGATTTCCTATATCAAGCGTTTTGATCTCCTAACCAATGTGTGTGAAAGTGTAAGTATGGTGGAAAGGAGATTCTATCATATAGTACATGAGCTTGTAGAAATGGGAAAGATTAGCAAGTGTAGAAGTTGCTCAATTGCTCACAAGAAAGGATTGCCAATTGCAAGTATGTATGCTCAAATATTGCACAAGTGTGTTTTGGGTGTCCTAAGGCATGTCCTATTTATAGGAATGGCCTATGAATGCTTAATGACGTTCTAGACACTTTCTAGGGGGGTCTAAGTGCTGAACTAGCCGTTAGGTATCCACTAATTGCTTTAGCAATGGCTAGTTTATAAATTCTGAAATGTCCAAACAGAGACAATCTCGGTCGAGAAGTTTGTCGACTGAGAGTCCGTCGGTCGCAGTTTTTGTCGACCGAGGGATGGTCTGGAGCAAGTGTATATAACGTTCGATTCCAACTCCCAACTACCTTGTCTGCTGTTTCTAACGACTATAGAACCTGTTAGAAGAAATAACCCAGGAGACTCTCGGTCGAGAAGATGTTCGACCGAGAATGTCTTTGTTTTATTGGTTCTATATGAATACTAAGTGTGTGTATTAGTGTGCAGTTGTGACACTATTATAGGGGATGACCTATCTAAGTGTTGTGAATGGCTAGGGAAGATCTAAACACTTGATTTACATGATATCTAAGTACTTGTACATTATATACTTGTACATGTTTTTACATTTGATTACAATCATGAAATTAAAACATTTTGAGCATATAGATCTTCTAAAGGTTTGTCATCCACCTTGTTCCTACTAGATGAAGTGAAGTTGTAAATGAGGTCAATCTCAATAAACTATCAAAATAATATTTAATAGGAAATGTCCATTATTATAATGGATATCTTGACTTTAAAATATTGAAGAAAAGTAAACTTGCTATATTTTTTCTATATCTAAGGATATTGGTGATCCCATTATTAACCTTGATATTTATCTACCCTGAAACTGAGTAAAAAATAAACATAACATATATCTTGGTCAAGTTGCTACTCCTAGGGAATAAAATGTTTTTGTATGCTAGGATTAATGCCTTAGAATCCAACATATACTATTTAATAGAGAGAGACAAGCTATTGATCTTAATCTAGAAAATGATTCTTATATGACTAAGGATCCTTGCTTACAAGCATATTTATTAAGTGGTAGGAAGAACCCTAATGACATCTTGCATCATGCTAAAAGAAAAATGGTAGGCCTGTGATATGCATGATTATGTATTCAAGAATGATGAAAAGAAAAAGTACTCTTCTATATTGGCAGTTCAATATCTCTCAACCAAAAACTCAATGTAACCATTTTATAGGTGATGGTCATTCATCAACCTATTTGCCATTCAAGAGGGGAATCAAAAGCAACATGGTTGGGGTTCACAAGCTAACCCTAGACTTGAAGATTTAAATGAGATATTACCTTTATATTTATGGACTTCTGATAGTGGATTCTCATAGAACATGAGGGGTGTCAAAAGCTACTTCAGTTCATTTACAAAGAAGAAAGGAGTTTTGTTGACTTTTGATTATAATGGTAAAGTCAAGGTGATTGGATATGGTGATTTATAAAACTCTCTTTACGTGTTATTAATGTGGTTTTAGTTGATGGCCTACGTGGCAATCTCATTAGTGCAAGTCAATTATGTAATAGTGGTGACTTCATACTCTTTGATTATCTTAAATGTAGTTTGCTTGCCTCTCTTACTTTTGGTGTTAAATATGGGCACCAACTAAAATGTAATCTATACAACGTTGTTCTTAGCTCAGTGAAGCATATTATTTGTAAATGTCTTTTTGTTACTTAAAATCATATCTATTTATAGCATAGATGAGTTGGTAATATAAACATGCATGAGTTGTAGAATTTGAGGGGAAAAAGGCTTAGTCAAGGGCATTTCCAAAATTAGAATTGGAATATGGTGAGGAATGACAACCTTGCTACACAAGGGAAACAAACCAATTTTTTGTCAAGTCTAAAAGAGTTCATAACTAGCAAAACTATATAACTTCTTGACATTGATCTTTTTTAACCAATGCCCACACAATCAGTGCAGTTCAAGCCACTTCCAGCACAAAGATGACTTCACCGAGTCACCGGATTTTATTCCTCTACTTCAAACTCGGCAGGGCCCACATTTCCACCTATTCTACTACTCCTATTATGTGGCGGAACCCTTTGGCAAGACACAGGTGACACTGGTCCCAAAACATAGGATTTGGGATCCCAGTGTCAGTATCGTGGGGCAGCCACCCCCTTTTCTCTTACCCACCATCCCAACCTTTTATTACAATAAATTATGCTCTTCCTTGTTCTTGTTAGTTAGTTTCTTTCCTCTAACTGCTTTACTTTTTCCTTTCATACATGCATCATTTTAGGACTTTAATAAAATTCCCACCCTAACTTACATACATTCCCACCATGCTATTCTAAGCTTAGATCTTGCTCGAGGATGAGCAAAGTTTTAAGCTTGGGGTGGTAGGCTTCACCCTTCTATCTCTTCATCCTTCTAGCATGCATGTTTACTTCCTGCATTTAGTTTTAAAATTATTATTTTCAAAATTTCAGCTTTTTAGCTTTGCAATTATGGCTATATGGCGCGAATCTAATAGGTAAATGCTTGACTTTATGCCTAAATGCATAGTTTTCATCTTAAAAATTGCTTGACCTTTTGCTTGGCTTGCTCTTTGACTTTTTCCTTGAGTCTAGTAATAAAATCTAAGGTTATGTCCCTTTTTCATAGCTTAAAGCTAAATCCCCTTGATCTATGTCATGAATGGCAAATCCATGGTAAAGGACCGTTGGAATGAGCTAAAACATGATCAAAGAATCCTAGCTACAGTTTCACAAGCTTGCCTCTATTCTAAGGATTCTTGAATCATAATTGCAATTTCTCACACAGGTATCAAGCGAATCATGATGAGCTTTGAGCTATGATCATGATGAAGTGTTTTCCTTGATGGACTACGTGCCTTCTCACATTAGATTGAGTCAAAAAGATGAAACAATATAAAAATGTACAAAAGAGGCTTGGCCACCCACAAAATCCCAGAATATCTATATAGTTCTCACCCAAGCCTACAAATAGAATGCATATGATAAAATCCTGAGTGTGAACAATAAATGAGCGTTGTTTTCTCTTTTAGGATAGTTGAGGATGACTGACACATCTTTGGTCCAAATCATATGACCATTATACTGAGTAGTTGGGAGTTGGGGATAGGAGTTGAAATACATTTGCATTCAACTGAAGCTCAGACGAAGAAATTCTCGATCGATACATGGTTGGTCAACAAACTTGTCGACTGAGTTGGGTTCTAGATTGTTCTTCTAAACTCAAACATTTTGGCCATTAAAACCTAACCACTTTCGACCTAACAACTATTTCAGCATTAATAACACTCTAGAGACTTACTACAGCGTCCCTAATCACTTGTAAACCATTTCTATAAATAGGAGAGACCTTAGGACACTTGACACACACAAGATACACTTTAGCATCCATTCTAGTGAGCAACAAAGATGAGAATCACTTTCTATCTTCTTCTTTATACTCTAAAGTTGTGTCATATAGCTACAATCTCCTAGACACCACATAGCAACATCCATCTTAAGTGGATAGGAGATCTATACGCTTGATATAGGAATCAAGATGATGTACTCCATTGGCTAAGTATTTTGTTCTTCCAATATATTTCTTTTGTATTGTATTATTGTTCTCCTTAACTACTCCTAGGGTTTGAGACTATTGAAGGAGGTGATAAGAGCTCATTTAGGGTAAAGGCTGCTCCAAGTGCTTGAGGTTACTTCAAGAAGGCTGCTTCAAAGGAGGTTGCATCTACTTCTAGGTTAAGGCTACTTCAAGGTGGTGGAGCTACTTCAAGGTGACGAAGGATGCTCCAAGGGCTTGAGGTTACTTCAACAAGGTTGCTTCAAAGGAGGTTGGAGATACTTCTAGGTGAAGGCTATCTTAAGGTCATGGAGCTACTTCAAGATGGTGAAGGCTGCTCCAAGGGCTTGAGGTTACTTCAAGAAGGATTCTTCAAGGAGGTTGATGCTACTTCAAGGATAAGGTGATTCTATTTTTTTATAACATCCTTGCAAGGTAAATAAAATAAATCACTTTCAAAATCCCAATTGGAGGCAATTGGATAGTGGACTGATAATCTTTGATCCAAAGGTTGGAACCACTCTATATTGAAGTGTCTTCCTTGTTTCCTCCTCCTTCTTTGCTTTAAGTTTTCAAGTACATTTGTAAAGTACCAAAAGTTGTGTCCACTCCCCTCTAGATCTTTCAATGATTTCCTACTAGCAACAAGCAAAGGCCGCCTCACCTCTATGGAAGTCCACGCGGACCATTGGGAACTCCATGTTGCGTTACTAGAGCCAATGAGAAGGAGTTGTCCCCTCTTGTCGATGTACTAGTCAGTGACATGCTCTCCCACAACCGTTCCTCAGTTGTTCTCTCCCCCTCTATCCCTCCTTTTAACAGGTAGGACTTCTTTGGACTCTCTATTGGTTACCACAACTAGAGAAGACAACAATTTTCATAGCAACTAATTCTCAATTGTGTATCTTTGGAAGTCCCCAGTACCCCTCTATCTATGGTAGAGGCCATTGTCATGGTTCCCGATCGATGTCGGAGTAGAAGGGTCCAGAATCATGAATGTTCTAGAACATACAAACTACCAGACAATCATCTCACATAGTGAAACAATCGTCTCTTGTGTAAGACAATCATCTCACTTAGCTAGACTGTCATTTCATGTAGTTTCCTATTCAGAATCAAATTGGCAACTCAAATCCAATTAATGCACAACATGACATCAGCACTAATCCTTGATGCAATCAAATTTACCCACAGATTGAGCATCTCGCTCATGCGAGTCATTCGTCTTGTGACCATGAATCGATTATCTCTCTAGTTGTCTCATGCATGCAAGATGGTCGTCTCACAACCATCACACGAGATGGTCATCTCGTGCCCCAATTCTGGCAAAACTCAATCAATTCAATTTCTAATCAACCTGACATTCCAGACAGTTAGTCCAACACTTGAACTTGATGATTCTGAGTCCACTCAGTTTATCTATTGTTTAATTGAATGTGTAAACACCTTTAGCATTCAATCTAAACATCATTCATGAATATACTCCTTTAATCCAAGTCTATCCTATGTGTGTGACCTTATAGGTCCAATATTACATTTTCAATGAATGTCCATAACAAACTTATGACATCACAAGCAAAGAGCGGTGCCTAGTCACACATAATTTCTATCCAAATAATTTAGAAAGTTAGAGAACAACTTCAACCTACAATTCGTAATTAGTGTTATAGTGATCATATAGTTCCTTTGTCTCTGATATCCAGATTGAACTCGAGGCATGAAATCGTCATTCTTTCAATGTTCAATCCATGTTTCTTGAACTAGAGCAGACTACATGAGATGCATATGAGCTCACATATCACATATTGAACCACATAAATATGGCCATACATTTCACAATCTTGCTTATCAAGATGCCTTTGGATATAAATCTCATGTAGGAGGGACGAATCCCATCTACATCACTAACACAAGTTCCCATGTGTCAAAGCTATCTAATCATCACATTTATGGAAATCTATATTTTAGGATTATGTTTGATGATGTCAAAGTATACCCAATGACATATGATGAGTGTAGTGACTTCAGGTCCAAGAACCACAATCACCACGATCACTATGAGAGAAGATTCTGACTACCATTCCATGGTCTCGATGTATCACTCTCATGGTGGGTCTGTCTCATACACTGTTCTATAACACGTACCTATATGAGTGAATTGATATCATATATGATGACTAATGAGACTCTCTCACTAGTCAACACACACTCTAGTCTTATGTATTAATGTTGTCTATTTTGCTTTCAAAGTAATATCTGACTATGGACATAACAAGAATGTATGTACTCTTACCATCCATATGATCTCATTGTTCAATTCACATACTTGAAGAGATATGTCATTGAGTAACATCATTCTTTAGACATCTACTTACGTTTTTGTCATCATCTAATGACTGAAAAACATAATACATGGATCTGTCTTTTATTATTATCAAATCAGTTATTTAATGCCACTTTCCAATCATCATATGATTGGCTCTTTAGGCATACATACCAACATCCCTTGCCTTTCATAGTGTCTACTTTAAGTGCAGGTGGGACCCTGACCCTACATGACCTTCGACAGGCAGCATAATGCTTTACATCGGCAGGATTGTATCCTTGCTATGCATACATATCTTCACCTTGAACACCAGAACAAAATGAAATCGTAGAGAGGAAGAACCATACTTTATAAGATATATAGGACCATGATTTTTCAATGTGAACCCCCTAAAGCATTATGGGACAAGGCCATGACTAAAGATTTGTTTGTGCAAACTCATTTTTAATTCATATGCTTTTAAAGAAAATTTCATGTGAATTATGAAGTTGTAGAATACCTTCCATTCTTGTTTTCACTTGTTTGGTTGCCCCTTATTTATTTTCAATGTAAAGATAGCTTGGCTAAATTGATGTTGAATCTTATAGAGCTTTCTTTCTTGTATTTTCTTCCATTCTCATAATTGACCCCACATTTTTACTTTACAAAAAACTAAAACATTTACAATGAAATTGAAGGTAGTGGAGCAACAAGATGTGAATCTAATCCCTTTTATATGTCAAAACCAATCCTTAAAAATACCACATTCATAGATATGTAGATCATAACATTACTAACTTTTTGTACTCTTTTGAGAAGCTTGAAAATATATGGTTCTAAGAACCCAAAAGTATTAAACTCAAAAGGCACAAAAAAGATGATTACACACTTTCTCATGCTTGAATACTTTAGCTAAGGTAGATTTTTAGACAACATACAAAACAATGTAATATCCACCTTTCTTTTATAAAATCTATAAAGAAAATCTTATTGTGCTTATTAAAAAGAACATGCTAAAATAGAATAGTCTTTCGATTTCAAATTTATTATAATGAGATCATCCACTTGAAAAGATATTTAATGTATTGATGTTTAGGCGATATTGTGTCTACAATCAATGAACTTGACATCAACAAGGATGACAAGTAAATGGTAGTTAAACAAGAGGCTCATGATGACAACTCTCAAGATGAAGGAAAGAAAGATTATATATCAATACTTGTGAATGTCCATCCAGTGAAGTCCATGTTATGTAATCCCTTTAGAATGGTCAAAAAATAGCTTTCTCCAAGGACTAAGATGTTACTACATTAATCTAAACTTGCATTGGAGTCCATAAATGAGGCACTTGAATTGGTGATTTGATCATTACCATGCAAGAGAAATTGTACAAATTTGACATGAATCAAGTATGGACACTAGTGCCAACACCTCTATATTGCCTCAAAATCTTAGTCCAAACATGTAAATATGTTTAACGGTCACTAATTCCTTAATTGGACCCATGAATATAAAGAATCTAAGATGTGAAGTTTTGGGCCTTATTTATGCCCAAACTGTGCTAATTCGACAGTAAGGGGTACAAAATGGAATACAACCAAATTAAAATTTACAATAATTTCTAATAACTTTTAGAGTGAAAAATATCACAAGTTTAAGCTTTGGTTAAAAAATTTTGACATGTTATACTCAAGTCAAAGACGTAAAGAAGAGGTCCTCTATGCAATTTATCCAGATACATGGTATCTAATTTTAAGTATGATTTTGAGAATTTCAAACGTTCATTTGGAAATGATAATATATCACATTGATTTTCATAAATTGTATAGTGGATGTTGAATTGGGCACAATATGATAAACGAATAAAAAATAAGATTTTGAGCTTACATAGACAATCGGTTTGTTTTGATCAAATTATGAGATTTATAGGTTGGATTGATCTAAAATTTGAGGTTATTGTATACAATTATGAAATCGAACTTTAGAAATTTATTAAAAATAGTTAAATCATGGTTTGAGGATATAAATATATAAACTTTAGGTGAATTTAATTATTTTAATTTTTAATTGTTATGTATATAAGTTATGATTCTTTTTAGAAAGTGTTACATATAGAAAATATAAATTCAATTTTGTAGGGGTTGGTGTCTTTTCAAGAGAAACAATGTTTATCTTCTACCCTCGACACAAGCAAGAAAGTAATTGCAATGGCGGTCAGAAATTGAAGATAAGAAATAAAAAGGACCCTCGTGTATATATATTTAGGTGTGTGCAACTAGGGATGAGTATTGTATTGGGTCATATTACGTTTTTTTAGGCCTCTATTAAAACTTATAGATTTAAATTGATTGCGGTTCGGGCCTCGGCCTAACTAATGCTAGTACATATTAGTATGTACTTGGCCAGTGTAACATACCTAATTTATATTAGATTTAGACCAAGTTTGAATATGAAATTAAGAGATTTTCCAACATATATGAAGAATAATATTACCAATTGAGTCTAGAAAAATAGGTATCAATATATATATATATACCCTATATTTATCAGCCACACAATCACTAGACTTACAACTTGTTAACTAAAATCAATTGAGGAAACAAGTATTTAGACTATACATGTTATAATATTATAGTCATATATGACATTTATAGATGAGATATAATTTAAATTATCCAACAATTTCTAGAAATTATATAGCTTACCATTGGTTGGAAAAATGTACTTTTTATTTTAGTGAGTGTTCCATAAATGTTTGATCGAAGTGATCTTTTAAAGACTCTAATGTAATGCATCCATTCTATAAGGTTATATAATGTTTCATATGAATATGAAATATCAAATGATTTTATATAGCTTAAAAGTCGGTACAATATTTTTAGTCTTGTTAATATGATTGGAAAAATAAGAGGATACAAAAATGATTGACTAAACATATTCTAGATTGAATGTAATTTGGAAAGTCTGTAATGAACTGTATCTTACATAACATAGATATTATGTGCATACATGTTATATCACATATGTTAGTAATGAATTTAACATCAAAGTTTTTAGGCATGTATTTACCTTGGCCCAAACTAGGTCCCTACAAAAAGTTACATTTTTATAGGCCCACTGATATAGAGTTCTTCAATATAATCATCATATTATATTAAAAGAAAAGGAGTGAATATATGTGTACATTCATGTTGGGGATAAATTAATGTTTGATGAAATAGCTTTAAAGCCCAAGCATCTCGCTAGAAGAAAACTCCAAAGGTGAAACTTCGAGGATATAAGTATGATGGGAGAGGGAATGGCCTTAAACAAGTTTCATATAAAGAGCAAAGTTTCTTTCAAGGGTTAGTTCTTAATATAAGACCCATCATCATATCAAACTAAAAGGCAATACAACAAATATTCGAAGTCAACATGGTCCTTTAGAGAATCTTGAGCTTGGGCCACACGAGCTAGCTAGGGAGCATCAAAGTTGGATGGGCAGAATTGATCATAAAAATCAATGATTGGTGGAATGTATGGAATATTGTAAGCTATCTTAGGTGGTGTTCTTTTTAAGGGGATGAAGTGTTGACTGAAAGATCCTTTAGAGGATTGAATAAGATTTTTTATGTCTATAAGATGATATAGTTATTGTTAAATGTGAGTAGATTACTCTTAAGTCAAATTCACCAAATACACATATAGAAGGTCTTATTCGTGTAGTTATCTATCTTTAGTAAAGAATATTAAGTCATGTGAAGGGAGGTCGTGGTCAATATTGACGAAGTTGATGTCAAAAATTTACAATATGTATGCAACAAAATCATACATAATATAAGCATCAAACATTATTTCAAAATCATTCTAGAACAACATAAATGGAGAATGACCATGAAAATTCCTTTTAGAAATATTAGGACCATTGAACATCTTATTGGCATATAAACACTAGATTAAAAAAATGTTTTTGAGATTCATATGCTGATTTTGTTTTTGGTGAACGGTGTAGTCCCTAAAATATAAAAATTGATATTCCATTTTATTAAAAATATATCACCTTGTTTCCACCTAAATTTAGGAATTTTCTGGGCAAAGGTGAGAAGGTATATATTGTTAGTGATGTGTTTTGGGATGTGTTGGTTAAGAGCTCTTTTCAATGAAATTGGTCTTATCTATGAATCATTGTAGTCGCTTTGGATGAGATCATTTTTGGGAAAGTAGGGTTGTTCAAATATATACATGAGATGATATATTATCCATCTAACCATGGGTAAAACTAGAAGGATAGGGGATGTTCATTGTTGATGGGTATGAATGCTACTCATTAAAATTGTTGAAGTATTTTTCTATGTTTTTCAAAAGTAAGAGTATTTGTAGGTCGATACCTCATCCCATGTAACTAAAATTATTGTAGTATTTGCTTTTGACTATTCTACACTAGGGGATATCTATATGTATATCAAGTCAATGGAGTTTTCAAGTGCAAAGCAAGTGACCATAGTAGCCAGATTTCTCAACCCAACCCTTTCAAGTTTGGGGAGGAAAATGGTGTATCATGAAATAGGATGAATGTTGTTGAATTTTCTTATTTAGTTCTATCTAATATTTTCATAGTTGTTTTTTATATATTGTAGGAATGAAATACAACAAAGGTAGTAGGAGAGTAACTGGGCCAGTATGGAGTTAGTAAGGACAATACCCCCTATACGAGAGAGGGAGAAACTAGCCCATCCATTGGGTTTTCTTTTAGTAGAATCTAGGACTGGGTTTCACATAGAGGATGGGAGTGCGTATGGAAAAAAAAGGAGTCCAAGATATTTGGTGGGAACAAAGTCCCTATTGTAATGCAGGATGTGGTCAACTAAATATGAAGATTTAGCATTATTTGTTTTAAGAACCAATACTGATTGGAAGATGGTGTGGATGCATTTAATGTTGATTGAGTTCCAAGGAGTGGGTTTGATAAAGTTAGTGTGTTGTATACAAGATGGATAGAAAAGTCACTTTTAAATTAGAATTAGAGTTTGGTTCAATCAAACTGTTGGTTGTGGCTAATTTTAAGAAATGACTAAGAGATTGAGTGACAATGCTAAATAGCTAATGTGAGAGAAAATAACCCTAGCACAAACCATAATAGTTCTTGAAGAAGTCATGGGTAGCTCTGTTAGGGAGGGTTGATAAAGAAGGTATGGTAGTGCATGCTTTCATACAAGTCATCCACTACTAAGTGAAACCAAAGTGAGAGCATGAAGAGAAATATAACCCAGTTTTGGTAATAAATATTGTGAATTACGACAATACACATTTATAATAAATTATTTACTCTAAATAACTATAGACAATCACGAAGGTACTCATGTTTTGTATTACCATACTTTTATATGAGTATTTCATATGTATTATATTTATCATGGTTTCTATGAGCATATGTGTATTCATACTTTTTTACATAAGTTATATATCATTTATCTTTTTAAAGTGTTTACGTGTACTATATTGTATACAACAATGTACTATTTAGTGCATTTGGTATTACGAATTTATAATAGGTATCATTTGATTTTTATTTACTTCTCATTTCTCTGGCCTACTTTTCTCTATCTATCTATCTCTCCCCCCTCATCAATCATCTTCTCTCTATCATATGCATACATGGAAAACTATCAATTTATCTCTCTTGTACCTAGAAGTAGAACACATATAGAATACAATGTCAGTTAATTAAAGCCTATATCATTGGTTTAAAAGTGACTTCTAGGTGTCCTATATAATAGTTCAAACCATAAATGAAGATTACTTAAAAAAATACAAAGTGATGTGACAAATTACTTTCTTATTTGGGTTTGATTACAAAATTGACATCACAACTCTACATGTGGCATCAATTTTTATTACATAAATTAAGGTCATAGGCTATCTTATTAGTAAAAAGTTTGTTGCAAAATACTTGTTATGCTGATTTGTGGTTGATAATGCGACGTCATAGGATATATTATCAGAAAAAGTTTTCTGCAAAGTGCATGTAGCATTGTCTTTGATTTCTAAAACCTACACCATAGATTATCTTATTAGTAAAAAAAATGTTGCATAGGAGCTTTACGATGTTGATTTTGCTTTTGCAATGCCGTGATTTTTTACTGATAGTCGTTGCAAAAAAATTAAATGGTGGGATTGCAGACTTCTTGTATGCCTATTTAGCATAATGCAGAACTTGTTGTTTAGTAGAATCACATGTTCCATTATGTGTTCAGCTTAACAACATGCATATTGCATCCTACCTGCAATAACAAAGATACAATAATATAATACTTATTACATTCTTGTTCACATCATCAAATGCACATCTCTTCATATATAAATTCAAGGTTCATATTGCATCCATGTTTTACTTCCATCCAATCAAGCAATCAAGCATTCACAATTCACTGTACATGTATGTTTCAATTCTCTTCACGTGAAAAATCATGTTTCACTTTCATTCACATAATAATTCACTTAAAATTTAAATAAATAATCATGATGTAGATCAAATTCAAAGTCACTTACACATTTATATGTCACTTTGAGTAACACAAAATATTCATGCAAAACATCAAATTCAAAGTCAAATTCAAAGTGTCAAATACATAATTTTCCTACCCAATCAAATTCAAAGTGTCAAATACATAATAATGTTGCCTAATAAAATTATGTTCCTTTTACAAAGCACTCGGTCCACTCTTCTCATAAGGCATCTAGAGTTTGTGGTGCATAATGTTGGGTGTAAAAGACTTGTAAAAGCGATGATATAATCATAGGATAATATTTTATAAAGATGATTTTTTTGTGAGAAAATGCATCCCGGTCAGGGCCACTACTGGACCCACCCCAACGTGGTAAACTCTTGAGAGGCTTAGATGGTGTGGTTTGATCACCCCCTCCTACACCCAATCAATGTGAAATGCCATTTGTAGAGTGTCTTTTGGCATGATTTCAACCCTCCTTCATTGAGACTTACCAAGCTCATACCATCCGGGCAACTATGGTCGGAATATAATTTATGAAGATGGTTACAATTCAAATTTAGTTATAAATTTATGATCTAAATTCATTATTACCTATTGTATATTTTAGATGTCATGTGACGTTGGTTTGGCAATGACCTCCATATACTTCATCACATAGTGCATGCACGGCCAACTATTATTTGTAAAGGGAGTTATTATTCAAAGTTATGCAAAATGAAATAGAAATAAGCAGAGTTGGCATTAGAATTGAAGCCATAAAAATACCTAAATATTCCTCAAAATTGTATTTTTTTATTTATCTACAACTCCTTTGCCTTGAAGGAATGATTTTATACCCCCTATAAGTTAAAGGAATACATGTAATTGACTAATCATCTATATCATGATGAAGACCATAATAAATATGTCAACAGATGAATAATTATATTTACTCTATAATTGAGATTTATAATTTGTGTCTTCTTCAAAGTTTACTACCCACTAAGTCAAGATAATACACAATCAATATGCTCACAGCAATCGCCAATAATTCCCAATACAATTATTGATTAAAGCACTAGGTAAATAAATAACAATCAAGTTTCATGATGAAACTAACTCATCGTCATCATCATCATCACAATCTAAGCCTAGTCCCAACTATGTTGGTGTCAGCTACTTGAATTCTTTGTTTCCATTCAGCTCTATCATGGGCAATATTCTAGTTGAGATGTAGAGATTCAAAATCTCTCTTTATAAGCTCATCCCATGTTAATTTAGTCCTTCCTCTTCTTCTATTTATTGTGCTTGACTCAATAGCATTGCTTCGTATAAGTGCATTAGTCGTTCTGTGTTGCACATGGTTGTACCATCTGAGTCGGCCCTCATGCAACTTGTCCTCAATGCTCGCCACCCCCACTTTATTCCTAATATAGTCATTTATCAAGCTATATTTTCTTGTCTTCCCACACATCCATCTCAGCATACACATTTCAGCCATGTTCATCTTGTTGAGGCCTTTTTTCTTCACTGTCCACCATTCACTCCCATAGAGCATTGTTGTCTGTATAGTTGTTCTATAAAACCTACTTTTTAACTTGAGAGGGATCTTCTGATCACATAATACTCCAGTTGTACTCCTCCATTTCAACCATCTTGCAGTGATCCTATGACAAATATCATTATGGACATCACCATCTATTTGAATAATAGAAGCCAAGTAACGAAATTTATCACATTTTGATATATCTACTCCGTCCAACTTGGCTCCATCATTCACACTGCAAGATTGGCTGAAATTGCAATGCATATACTTAGTTTTGCTTCTGCTAATCATCAATCCATTTGATTACAATGCCTTTCTCCAATGTTCAACTTTATCATTCAATTCATCTTTAGTTTCATCAATCAAAAAAATATCATCAACAAATAACTTACACCTAAGTATATCATCCTGAACATTCTTTGTCAACTCATCCATAACAAGAACGAATAGATATGGGCTGAGTGTGGATCCTTGGTGTACCCCAACTATGATAGGGAAGGTTGGTGTCCTCTCCTCCATGAGTCTTCACACTTGTAGTAGACCTATCTTACATATCTTTGATCAAGTAAATGTATTGGATTTGCACACCCTTTTTCTTCAAAACCATCCACAACACTTTTCTTGGTACTTGATCATAAACCTTTTCCAAATCAATAAACACCATATGAAGATCTCTTTTGCTTTCTCTATACTTCTCCATAAGCCTCCTTATTAGAAAAATAGCATATGTTGTTGATCTTCCAGGCATGAAATCAAATTGGTTGCTTGATATTTGTGTTATAGATCTTAGCCTCTGATCAATAATCCTCTCTCAAAGCTTCATTGTGTTCCTCATCAACTTCACACCTATGTAGTTTGTGCAGCTCTAAACATCACCTTTATTCTTATAGATGGGGACTATAGTACTATTTCTCCACTCATTCGGCGTCTTCTTGGTCTTCATGATCTTGTTAAAGAACTTTGTTAACCACATAACTACTTCATCCCCCATACTCTTCCATACATCAAAGGGAATACCATTTGATCTGCATGTCTTTCTCATTTTCATCTTTTCAAAGCATTCTTGACCGCAAATGGTGAAACTCATCACGTGTAAATGATATCTCTTATATTCATGTCACATGAGTCTCTAACATATTTGTAGTATCTCCATTGAAAAGCTTATGGAAATAATTTCTCCACTAGTTCTTGATACCATAGTCCTTCACCAACACGATGAAAGTAACTCATAAGTTAAAATTACAAGCTAAGAAATATGTCATCTGAAATCATAGACTTACTTGCAAGCGAGTCAAATACATCATATGAAATCAAAGTAGGTGCATGTAGTTTCAAAGGGAGTTCTTAGAGGACTTTGTTGATTTTTATATGTTAATATTTTTGTATCAATTGACAACATATATAGACTTATATAAAATACTTACAAATATAAATGTATTAAATAACGTCATACCGTCTCAAATAAAACTAGCCTTTTAGGCCACCCAATCTGGTCACCTTTTGCTTCTCCTATTGTACTATATTTAGGGTGAGCTATCAGTGTAAGACCATTGACCTATCTTAACCCATTAATCATTGTTTGTCATCATTATCACCTATTTAGATGATTTCTTATGCATGAATTTGCTAGTAGGTGTTTAATTGTTGGAATATGTGCAAATTACTCTTAGTTCAAGGGATACATTGCAATTTTTACATAGCATGTTGTTTGTATCCTCCTTTCCTTGATTGGTTGTAGGTAGACGCACATAGGTGGTCTAATCTAGGCTAGATATCTTTCCATCTATTGAAAATCGATGGAAACAACATGACTTTCTATCGGCAAAATTTTGATCGAAGTGTTGCCTGACTTTCCCTCGGTTGAAACTGGATGGGGCGCTTTGTTTTTTATCAGTTTGTGGCGTGCTTGGTTTTTTGTCGATTGAGGACCGGGAGTATGGTTTTGTGTTTCCATTGGAAGATGACCAATGAAAGAATTCAGCTATGACCTTTTGATTTTTTTTAGTTGTCAAGTGACAAAATCGTGGGGTGACTGATAGTAGGTTTCTCTTAGATGAACACCGATGGAAAGCCTACACCTTGTCTACCTATGATTTTGTGCTAGATACCTAAAGACGCCACTTAGTGTGTATTCTAATGGTTTCTCTAGTGATTTTTAACAAACACATTTTACTGATGAGAAGAACCAATGGGTTTCATATATACATCTACTAACGGGTTTCCTAGAAGTGTGTACATATGGAAATTCAAGCTCTACCTTCTGATGGCACAACTAACTGAAAAATTATAGTTGTACTAATGATGTGGCAGTTTGATTGACTTTTCTCTCTCCTTTGGGGCTATATATACTCCCTTAGTGCATATGAGAAATGAAGTGCTACTCTATAGTGAATCACCATCTATTAACAACAACTGACATGATTTTCGGTTTCACCTGTTCTTTCTTTCAACATGGTCTACTTTCATTCTCTTCTTTGTTGATGTGAAGCAAGCCAATTGATGACTTTTGAGCTCTAATTAGGGTAAGTCAAACCTTGATCGTGCATTTTTGTTGATAATATTTAGCTTCTTGTCCTTCTTGGACGTTTTCTAAGTGGTTTTTCTTTAGGGCATTAGCGGAAGAATATAACACCTTATTTCAACCTTTTGTATTGCATGTTGAGTTGCTTTTGGCTATTTATTGGCAACATCAAGTTTGGTTAAAGGAGAGGAAATCATCCTTGGGAGGATTTCCTTTAAGACCATAGTTTATCATCAAGTTGGTCTCTTCATGGTAGTTGTTCATGCATAGACCCAGTTCTGGCTTGTCAGGCGAGTGATACATGTTGATGTTACATACCGTGGGTACCCTTCTACTACATTATATTTATTTTCCATTCTCCTTTGGCAAGAAAATAGCTTTAGATGGCAGGAAAATTTTAGGGTTTCTCCCCAAGCATTGAAATATGTCATGCCTGCTTAAACATGTTATGTTTTGGCTTGTTTATGCATGTTTACGTGCATGATGTATGTCTTGAATCATTCTTACAACATTATGATGCTAAAGTATGAAAAGGTGACACCTCTAGAGGAAAGAGGAAGGTTTAGCATGATTTACCTCATGTTCAACCTCAAGCACGTAGGGTATGACATGAGATGGTTTTTCTCTTTTGAGAACCTACTATCCTTGTGACATTAAGAAGAGAGGTCATGTTGATTGGACATTTTATATATTCTAGAGTTATTTACTACTTTACTACTTATCTATGTGTTGATAGGTTATACTTTTGTTGATTTAATCATAGGAAAACAAATATAACTATCAAGATAAATCTAATGTAGAGATTTGAGTCTCTAGAACAATAGCCTGGGGTATATAGTAGAAATTGGGGAGCAAGTTGATCATGTAGCTATTAGGAACCATGATAAGATGCTCTAAGATAAAAAAAATTAGTGAATATATGGGGACTCTTAGGAGTAGATATCCTATCATCTTTATATAGTTTTGTTATGGTGTAAGTGCATGAGTAATGTGACGTATTATGGAAGGTGGTTACCCTATTTGTGTGGATTCATGACCTGTGTACCCAGAGTAGGCATATTTTGGTGGATCATCTTGAAATCATATATAATGGTAGGCTAGTCGGATGCTCCTTACCTTGTTGATACCTCCTCTTTGACCCAAGGTTGAGAGGAGGTTCAAGGAATTTAGATATCCTTAGATCTTGTATGGATGGTATGGCTTAATATCATCTAGTTAGCTATTTGGATGGTACATCCCACAGAGCCTAGGGAACTACAATATTCATCATTCATGTAGTCTAATTGTTTAGGTTTAATTGATACTAAACATGGTTGTGCCTTGAATGCTCTACTCATTTCTTTTAATTAGTCTATATGTATTATCTAACAAGCCTTGTAGGTAATCTAGATGCTAAAGAGGAAGGGTAAGAGTGTACCTTTGGGTGTACCAATAATATTTATGCTCACTACTTTACCTACCTTATTTATAATGTTCTTCCTAGAAATTAATAAATGCTTAAGGTGTTATATCATATCACTGGGACTTGATGTCTCACCTTTGTGGTTTTCTACACTTTGCTATCCTGATAGTGGTAGAGAATATCAATGATGATGGAGAAGGATATAAAATGAACAAGTGGGTGGTGTTTATGTGAAGGGATTTCTAAGGTAGGTGACATTTGAGTGACCTCCTTTAGAGATAAAGCATATAGTGATAGAGTCATAGTTGTCTGTGTACTGTCATGTATGGGTGGGCATATTTTTGGCAATATCCATTGTCAACCTTGGAGCCTATTTTACATGCATGACCACTAAAGCTGGAGTTATGAGTGTTGCCATATCTAGTGTGCATGTCTATAGTAACATCACATACATAAATCTTGATGTGATTCTATTTAATAAGATATTGTTGGTTTGGTGTTTAGCCCTTTTGTCAAGTAAAGACTTGTAACTATGACAGTGATGTTTCCTAATATGTACCTTTTGGAGAACCAAATATTTATGAAAAGTGTCTCATGATGTTTGGTGAAATTTTATTCAGATATCTCTATGTAGATTTTGTGTCTGATGTTGTGCTTAAGTTTTAATTTTGGATTTTTTGTCATGAGAAATCTCACTCTTGTGGCACCAGGTGTCACAATTGAAAGTGGAATGTCTTTCATTCCTTTATGTATAAGTTGTATAGATAAACAAATCACGTCATCGAGCATTGGAGTTCCATGTAGTATCCCACCAACGTGGGGAAAGACCTTGATATGTTCCACTATATTGAATTTAGGTTTTTCAACTATGAGAAGACAGTTTTACCCACCTACAATTTAATACAAATAGTATCATACCAATATTTCCAAAATGTATATGGAATTCACATATTATTATATCACTAAGAAATGCACATCATGCTAACCTAGTGGGTCCATGGAAGTACTCTCAAGACCTTTGATGCCAGTATGTATTTGTACCTTGTCATCATAGAAGCATAAGCCATGTTCACTCTGAAGAGGTTGAGAAGGATGAAATCTACTCAGAGCTTCATTTGTTCTCTATTGTATTGCTTAACTAATTCCTCTTGTAAAATATCATCGGGTTAGAAGATTTGTGTGAGCCAAAATATTATTTCAGCCCTACACCAGCTCATATGCCCCTAACACACATAGGATGCTTTTGAGTACCTAGAGAAACTAACAATTCATCCCTTTGGTCCTTGAGTATGGACTTTCCTTCTTTTATTTTCTCATGAAACTCTCACTAATTATGATCAGTGCAACTATTCAATAAAATCCAACAATCAAAAAGAAAATAAACATTCGTTGAGAGGGTTGAAATTCACCATTTTCTATGCCACCTTAGAGGTTGTAGGATTGGGAATCAATCTTGTTTTCTATCGTCTATCCACACCTCACATTAGGGTGGACGTGGACTTGGAGTTGTGCTTGATTCTTCCCTGGATGATTGTATTTTTTCCTTATTCTTGTGGCTTAAGCCATAACCACTAGGACCCAACCAATGGTCATGCACATTCATTGCACACCTTTCTTTCTTAGCATTGTGGATAGTCTGATTAATTCAAAAGATATGTTACATTGTAAGAAACCTATAATTACATTAAAAATAAAAAAAATGATTAATCATAAGATTATATTAAAATAATCTATACCTAGAACTCGTTTGATTTCCTAGAAGCATGACATGTGTCTCATGTGCCAGGGTCAAGATAAGTGTATTTCTCCATGACATGTACATTCTTGTTTTGGTTAGTTTGATATTCTTAGGTCATATTAGTCTTAAAACCCCTCCACATCTTTCCACACTATTGTATCACCTTTTCACAAAGAATATGTTGATCTAGATGAAAACTACCCTGAAAAAAATAGGTATACTATTTCTAGAACCACCAGACAAAATCATAATCTAACAATGAGAAACTTAATACAAATATGTCTATAACTCAAATCTATGTCCTTGAATAGGAGGTCTTTCAGGGCATCATCAACTTCATGCCAAGATTTTATATCTAGTGGCACCTTATTCATATGCTATTCCCCAAAATATTACCTGAAAGTACTAGCATTATTCCCCATAGATTCTCTTGTGTCATTAAACTGAATGGATAATGTCTCCCCTTTGGCCCTAAGCATTGTTAAACTACCCATGAGTGGGGGACCTGTAGAAGCAGCCTCAACACCAAACCCTCAATATTATCATCCTACTCAACACCAAAACCCTCAACAGCAGCAACCTAATCAAATGGACAACAAGATGTATCAATTATGACACTCATGTATCGTTCAAGATGATAATGATTCAAAACATCACCTTTAAAAACATTAAACACTCGTATACCGCTCAAAAGGATACATCTAATGCAAGAAAATTAGACTCAATATCTTCACTTCCCTAGTAAAATGGACAAAAAGATTTACCATGATATCAAATAATGAAGGAGGAATATACATCTCACCGAGAACAAGCTGACAATTACTTCTTTTTGCAACTTATAAAGATTGTCATAGTCTATATATATGTTGCATATTTCATTGAATAAGAAATAAAGCATGGTGATTACAAGTCTTACATGCTTTGGTAGTATAGACCAAATATCCACATGAAATATTTAGATTAGTAGGGTGTGACAATCATGAAATTTAAGACCTAAGCTTCAAATCCTTAATTGTTACCAATCTAAGGATATGAGAAGAGTATCCTTGTGGTACAGTAACACTAAACAAGCACTCACAAAAAGTTTCATTCTCATGTATATACAATTTATAACTAGGAGGTAAATATGTGCAATGACCACTGATAACCTCCATAATTAATTTTTTCCTCATACCTATTGCATGTAGGTCCATTCTAGATTTGATGACATCTTTAGTCTTGCCTGACATATTCAACAGTGTACCAATGACATTGTCATATACATTTTCGCAACATGCATGACATCAATACAATGTGTAGTTGTCCAAAAACTCCAATAAGGAAGGTCCTAGAATATTGACCTCTTCTTAAGTAAATATTGATCAAATGTGGGAGTACCACATGGTCTCTTACCAAATAAGTTGACAATGCATTTTACTCTTTCATAAACATCATTCTCTACGATAGGTTTAGGGAAACTTTTTTCATTGGTTGAGTCACTAAATGATTTATAAAGCCTTTGATAATGATGAACTTTTTAGAAAAATCCTTGATGACCAAGATATGTGGTCTTTCTGTCATTTGTATTTGTATTGATTCAGTGTTTTTGTCACATATATGGCAATTTTTGGGTCTCTGTACACTATATCCAGACAACTTCTAGTATGTTGGAAAGTAAATAATCATGCAAAACAACATAGCATGTGAATTAAAGGTCTCTCCATATGAAACATCATAAGTCACAACACCTTCTACCCAGAGTTTCTTAAGTCGTCAATCAAAGGTTCAAGGTAAACTTTAATATCATTTCTAGGTTGTGTGGGCCCTGAAATGAACATTTATAGCATGACATACTTCTTTTTTATACACACCGAGGAGGAGGATTCTATATAACAATCATAACAGGCCAAGTGCTATGTTGGCTGCTTAATGTACTCTATGGATTCATATTGTCAGCAAAAATCCAAGTATTAGATCCTCACTTCTTCATCAAATTGAGGGTACAAATAAATCAATTTTCTTCCATTGTGGTGACTATGGTGCATGTCGTAGGATCCCATCATTGTTTGCCTTTACCGCTGCATGCTAAGATAAGTTATGTGCATCTTTTGAATTAGTAAATAAGCACTAAAATCATGGTATTATAGGCATACAGAACACCATCTTGTAGAAGATACATTCTTATTCATACCAGAAGTCATCATTTTGTACTCAGAGAACAAATTGGGAAATAAGATACATGTATTTTGGCTAGTAAGTATATAATGTGTGCTTGGTTTTCAAGGACACTTCTGTAGCATTTTTTAACATTTCTCCAAGTACATCGATGTACATGGACAAATACCCACCTACATATGTACTCATAAAACAAACGGGCAAATAAGTGTTGAAATATTCTTGAAAATCAAATAGACATTATGCACTCACATCCTAAGTGAAACTAAGTATTCAACAAACCTATGGCTAACAAATATTTACTCCTAATGAGTACATTTGGAAGGGTTTCTAGACAAACATAATACATTAATAATTGTCAAATAAATATATAATTAAGGTTAAATTCCTATGATTTAAGTTTTTTATTTAATTTTAGTTCATCCATTTGGTTAATTAATTCATGTATGTAATCCTAGATAACTTATATTATTTGATAACATAACCTAGTTTAATTCATTGGTCCATCATTGGTTAATTCATTCATTTCTATGTTTCTCAATTACAATGGTTCATTAATTCATGCATATTTTCCCATTCAACATCTATAAATAAATTCCAATTAGATAGATAGGGCATGTATAATTGTTCAAGATCAATAAACCAAGCAAACAATTTCCATTTACTTATATAGAACAACCAGGAGATATGGACATGTGTTATGAGAAGAAGGTTGAACTCAAGATGACGACAAGCTTCTTGATCAACTGGAAGTGGAGACAACAGACCCAACAAAAACACCTCTTATTGTCAACGATACTTGAGAGGAGAAAAGAAAGGAGCAGCAAGCTGCAAGTGAGAGATGAGCAATGACAAGCTTCACAACATGTGCAACTAGTATCAACAACATCACAATAAAGAGAAGAGAGGTGATAAACAATGGGCAAGGAGAGAAGAAAGAGGAGTAGAAATTGGCAACATGGAAGAAAGGAAGAGAAGGTGGCATCCAGGAGAGGAAGAGTAGGTGGCAACAAAGGAGAGAGGAACAACAACAAGAAATAATAGTATAGGACCGCAGTTGCAACACCAGTGAGGAGAGGGCTTCACAACATATAGAATTGGAGAAAGAAAATTTCACAGGGGATATTAGTTGGGATGTAGCATTGATTGTAGAAGTGACATCGATGTTATCACTAAACTATGACCCGATTTATTTTTTGTCGAAACCAACAAAACTTGGTGATCTTGTTTCTTTAGTCTTGGGAATAAAATTGATGCCATATTTTGTTAAAACCCTAGTTGTGGTCAATCCCACAATGTCAAAATCTCGACCAAAGTTGCCACTATCATCTTTTTGGGATGGAACATTTATTTCATGAGGGCATCGCAAGAAGCTATTTTATGTAGGTATTGATAAAAAACAATGCCATATTTCATTAATCCCCTTAGATGTTGGTCTAGTATACATTGTTGGATTCTTAGCTCAACTCTAGACGGCGATCTAATCTTCTCATAGGGGAATGAGGTGGGTTATCTATTATTATGTACTTTTTGAAATGTTGGACTGATCTTGTAGGGGAAAATCAATCATGTACAGTGACATTTTGAGATATATTGGGAAATAGGAAGGTGATCAAAAAGAATTGATCAATAATTTGGTCAACTTTCGCATGAAACTTGATAAAAGAAGGAGAGTTTGTGCCATTTTTTGTGAAAGTTTTCATCGCCTAGCTCAAAGAGAAGGAAATTACATCAAACTTCTGGTGAAGGCTGTAGAGAATATCAAGCCCCTCTGTGAAGTATAAAAAGTCAAAATAGTAGGTATGACTTATGACGTACCCTCGATTATTGGCAGGGATTGTCAACAAAGCTGAAGAGGTACTTGAACGGAGGACTAAGGAATCGATGACACTATCAAATTATGTGGACTCGGGGAGATGCAAGCCAAGACTGGACCCCGAAGACACTCATGCAAAGGTGCATGATAGAAGAAGGTGGTCTAACCTTTCTGGAGCATCATCACATATCGGACAACGATCATTCACTCCTCTCTGCACCCTTGCTCTCCTTGCAAGGGTTGGGAGACCAAAATAGTAAGCTTTTTTGGAGGGAACACTTATTTTGCATACATGATCACAAGAAGCCTACTACTTTAGTTTTAACCAGACCAATGCTATTTTTCCTGACATAAAATTTCACAGAAATGAAATTTCCCATGTTACTTTTGGTGTTGGTATTGTCTTAAAGAAATTGACTCTATAATGAAAGAGGTACTCAAACTTTTCATTCAAGTGTAAATGTTAGACTACCGAAACTCTTTCTTATTGGTAACTGACAGTATAGGATATTGGGTCTGTTTTTTGCAAGCGATATTATATTAAATGATGTTGTAGGCCAAAAAAGTACTAGTGTAAAGAAAGTCATTTATACACAAAGAGTACATGGAACTAATAACTCTCATTTTCTCTCTCTCCATTCCACCATCTCTCTCCCATGCATCTAGAAATTGCAACAAAATTTTGGTTGTGATTTGGCCTACCCTAAGCATGCATCAATCATACAAATCATTTTTGATAAGGTTGTATTTAGATGATATTGGAAAAAATGTAATCGGTAGTGTTCTTGGCCATTTTCCAAAAATCACATTTAGATGATATGCAACAAATTTTTTTATTAAAATGGAAATGCATAATATCCTTTCTAGCACACATCTTATGGTCTAGAAAGATAATTCCAAACTTGTTTCTTTTGATATAATCATTATTGTGACACCCAGCCATCACCCAGACAACGACATAACACACGAAAATGTGCAGAACCTCATCTTACCGAAAACATTGGTTAATTAAAACTGATTGCGAAAAGCATACTCAAGGGAACTTTTGCATCCAGATCCTGTAGAGAAAGCATGTTATAAAAATATTTACAAGCTTTGATATATGTTCACCACTTATCGGAGCCAGCTGTACCATCAGCACCAGAGTTCATCACCTGTTTATATATACATAACGGGCCACATATGGCCAGCAGCAGGATAAACCAAAATTACAATAGCTAGTCATCGTGAAACATCATCGAACACCTCCAAGGACCTGAGAGTATAGGGATGACTCTAGGACTCTACTACAAAACCACCAAAACAGCAGCATGTCCATCTCTTGCCTTCTACTTCTCTTCTTACTGCTCGGCCGCAACCTCACGACCACCACTACGTCTAGAGCGATCACCTAAAAAAGGTGTAAACTAGCGGGGTGAGACACACAGTCTCAACGAGAAACATAACTCCCCACCAAAACTATAAAACCTCAGAAGGTTAAGGCAACAACAATAGTTAGTTGATAAAGCATATAACAAGAGCAGCATAATGAGTAAGGCTATTATTACCATCAATCTTACCAAGATATCCAGGAGGCATATAACTAAGCATTTCTTTTATGGAACATGATTGACAAGATAAGCTTTATAAGAACTTATCACAAAATATAAGTATAATACATGTATCTACAAGGTATAACTAGATCAGCTATATAAGTACAAGGCCTCAATCACTGTTCTGTGTTTTGCTCTAAGCAAGATATACTATTCGACTGGATTATGTTTTATTATGCCCTGAGCAAGTGAGCCTTCCCTTCTCAAATCCAACCATTGGCTGCAAAGCCCGATCCAGTGCCATACAAGGTCTAAGGAGATCAGGACTCCATGACCTCACCTTCTCGTGGTCAGTACACAAATCATCAAGCAAGACCACAGTCTTATGCTTATAAGGCCTCAGCCTCTAAGTCAGCTCCGCAAGCTACCCATATCTCTAGCTCACATTGACACATATGCTAGTATATACATCCGAGTCATTAACGCATCATGCTCCTCATCACATATCCTGAGCCATGGGTATGTTCACCATGCTCCATATATCCTAAATCTGCAACCACAATTGCACTCAAACCCTCCTATTTTAGGCTAGGTGAAACCTCGCATATTCAACAATATGTGCTCCAGGTAATCCCGCAGGATAAACCTATTTCACCATCACCAAATACTGACGATGATGGATCTATGTCCAGGGCAAACTACATGATATATTCATCTATAATTAATTAGTATATTTTAAGCCAATTGTTGAGGCAACCAAAGTATAACATAGTCTTATAGAATTACATCATTATTGCCATCATCATACTATCTTGGGACCTCAATCCCTCATGATATCAACCACTACCTCTCAAGGCATCATCATCATGCAACAGCATGCTGGGAACGCATCCCTTATCTCATCATCAGATGATAACATCTCAACTAGGCACTCAGCCTGATATCAGGTCCTCAAACCTATCAACTTGTTATCTCATTATCACATGGTGCTACTCAAGCACATACATCTCATAAAATACCTGCATGGTTAGTATACACATCCATAGAGATAACTGAAGTCATCATGGATTAATAGGATTATCATGCTATCAAGTATAAAGCAACATCCATGAGTATATTACACATAAGCTGTAGAAAGCATAGTTTTATCATCAATCATGAGCATATATCATGCTCCATACATGTGATCATAATCATGAGCCACATCATCATGTGAAGCAACATCATATGCTTCCAAGCTTCCTGGTTCACAACCTATCATCTTAACCCATTATCATATATATAGGATTCAAGGTGATTACATCACATCACTTGTATTATCATTATTAACATAGAACTATCAACTATATACATTCTGGGTTATCGGAACCCTCACCAAAGCTCCTATAACCCTCGCTATAGGTATGGCGAGTAGCGCCAACCCTCACCAAAGGGTGTATCGGCTAGGGTTCCAATCCCTAAAGCACTTGTGCCATCATATCGACCAACCACGCTTCAACCTATCGTGCAACCAGCTCACAAAGTTTCGGACAACCAGATCTAAGGATGAATCATGCATCATCAGCAGGGGTTGTCGACCAAGAGCCTATCGTGCACAACAACTAGGGTTAGGGTTAGAGTTCTATCGGCCCACTCTCTCAACAAGAAACATGTTGACCAAGACCATGGCGCCCAAGACGCCCTATCATTCAACCATCAACCCATATCGTCCAAAGGACCCTTATGACGGCCAAGGTACTCTATCGTCTAAGGCATCCTATCATCTGAGAGCATGGTAACCACTAAGGCACCATATCGGCCAACTCACTTAGGCTATGACGGGCAAACACAGACTCCATGTTAGACACAAGGTTACCCATCTTACTCATATTGCCCAAGGAAGGGGCCAGGGTGTCGCTCACCTAACAAGCAACCCCACAAGAAGAACTATCATCCAACTAGGTAAAACATCTCATAACGGACAAGGACTATCACAAGGTGTGTCGTGTAGAGCATACATCAAGGTGTATCGTCCAAGCTCCCACTCCACAAAGGGTATCGGCCAAACTCAACTAGGCATATCAGTCAAAGGTACAACCCAAGATGGGCTATCGGACATCACTACTCTAAGGTCATATCGTGCAAGGCACAACCCAACATGGTCATCTTCAACCTCAAGCACAAGGGCACCAAACCCTAAATGATCAAGAAGATCAGCTAACCTCTCAACAACCAAGAGAGAGGGGTTTTGTACAACCTCAATCACAAATCGGGCAACTACAAGGACCAACCTCAACATAGGTCATCACATATCCAAGAGCTCACCTCTCAAATCCATGGTGAGAGGAGGGTGTTGCCCAAGCAACTAGAATGTAGACTCACCTCTCAATTAAAATGAGAGAGGGGTATTGCCTACATCACTAGAGCTCAAAGTCACTTCTCTAGACCAAGGAGAGAAAGGGGTGTTGCCACCAAAGAAACCCCTAAACTATGGTTCGGCCAACTAGATCCAAAGGTATGTAAACCATAAACAACATCAACAACATCATGCTCACTATATCCATAAGATCAACAACATGTACTAGAGCAAGGAACATAACATGTAATGGCCAATCATCAACATATAGGAAATATGCAACATAAAGAAGGTAGTATAGCTAGGGTTAGAAGTTATGTAACCCGCCTTAAGCAAACTTCTTCAAGCTCCAAAGCTCCAAGCTTCTAGCTCCTAGCTCCAAGCACACCACTTTTGGCCACCTCAAGAAAAGGAAAAAGAACCATAACCACCATGTCCGAAGAGTAGGCAAGATGGAGAAGAGGATGCTTAGGAGGGAGGGAACATGCTTACCAAAGAACAAGACCCACCTAGGGTTCGGCCACCAAGTTAGAGGAAGAAGAAGAGATATCCACCAAGGGGAAAGGATCATCCACCAAGTTCTTCAAGGAAGGTGTGTCGTGAACACAAGGAGAGAAGAGCAACAAAAGAGCTAAAGGGTTCCCAAGGAAGAGAAAGGCAAGGAATATATAGATGAGGGTCAAGGTTAAACCAAGGCAAGGTGTCACCTTACCAAGGGACACTTGTCCACACGTTTTACCACCTTGAAAACCTCATGCACATGCCATGCCACCACTCAACCAAGGTTCGGCCACATGTCCAAGCTAGGGTGACACAACCAAGGCAAGGAGGTCAAACAAGGTCAAAGGCCGACACACTACTCCTCTAGGCCGATACAAGGCATGGCCGACACACACCAAGGCCGACACAAGCTACCTTGCCCGATACATGGCTCAACCAAACAAGGCAAGGCCCAAACAAGGGAAAACAAGGCCCAAAAGAGCTCAACCAAGCCCAGGGCAACACAAGGCACGAACCCAAGCCTTCCTCTCAACCCTAGAGGAAGCAAAGAGAGAGAAAGACATCTCTCAAGGTGACAAACTTGCTCTTCAACCCTATCTTAGGTTATTTTGCAAGTAGCACCTCCAACTCCTGACAAAACATAGGCAAACCCTAATCACCACTAAAGGTGATTAGTAAGCAACCAAGCACAAGGTTTAGGAAAAACAAACAGGGTAAGCCCAAAACGAAGGTCAGGGTCCTTACAAGCCTTAAACCTCTACAAAGGGATTTTGTCCCCAAAATCCAAAGAGAAAAGCAAGGGATACTTCCTCCTCATCTCTTCCTCAAGCTCCCATGTGGCTTCCTCAACACCACGATGATGTCAAAGAACTTTCACAAGAACCAGGTCTTTCCTTTTCAACTTCTTTACCCTCCTGTCAAGGATCGTCATGGGACCTTCTTCATAGGTTACATCTTCATCAAGCTCAACCTCAACTGGTTATATCACTGTTCCTGTGTCTGGATGACTTTTCTTCTACATGCTGACATGGAACATCGGATGTAACCTGTGCAACTCTGGCGGCAGCTCTAACTTGTAAGCTACCCTGTCAACACGTGCTATTACCGAGTATGGCCCCATATACCTGGGTGCCAGTTTACCTTTCTGACCAAACCTCAGCACGCCTTTCCAAGGTGAGACCTTGAGATACACTTTGTCTCCCACTTGGAACTCTAAAGGTCATCGGTGATTATCTGCATATGACTTATGTCTGTCTTGTGTCGCTTTTAACTGTTGTTGTATCACCTTGATCTTTTCTGTTGTCTGTTGTACTAACTCAGGACCCAAAAGCTGATACTCACCAAACTCATACCAACATAAAGGAGATCTATACTTCCTTCCATATAGAGCCTCATAAGGAGCCATGTCAATGCTCTGCTGGTAACTATTATTGTAAGAGAACTCTATTAGACTAAGATGTACGTCCCAACTGCCCAGGAACTGCAAGACACAAGCTCAGAGAAGATCCTCCAAGGTCTGAATAGTCCTTTCAGACTGTCCATCCGTCTATGGGTGGAAGGAAATACTAAACATCAACTGTGTTCCCAATGCTTTGTGCAATTGTTCCCAGAAATGACTCGTGAACTAAGGACCTCTGTCAGAAACTATCATTTCTGGTACACTGTGTAGATGCACTATCTCGTCTACATACACCTAAGCAAGCTTTTCTGTTGTATATATTGTCTTTACATGTATGAAATGAGTAGATTTTGTCAGCCTATCCACTACTACCCAAATGGAATCATGATTCCTAGTTGTCTTAGGTAAACCAACAACAAAATCCATGGTTATGTGATCCCATTTCCATTTCGGTATCGGCATGGGTTGCAATGTACCTGTCGGCTTCTGATGCTCAGCTTTAACTTGTTGACATACTGCGCACTTAGCCACAAACTCGGCTACGTCCTTCTTCAATCCAGACCACCAATACAGGTCCTTCAGATTATGATACATCTTGGTGACTCATGGATGCATAGCATACATCGATGTATGTGCTTCCTCGAGCACTAGCTTTCTTAGATTATCAACATCAGGGACCACCATCCTACCATGATAGCAAACTAGTCCATCCTCAGACTCATGGAACCCATCATGCTTTTTGCTGCCAAGCTCTAACCTAATCAACTGCACTGTATCATCTGCCTACTATGCATCTTTGATCTGCTGTCTCAGCATAGGCTTCACTTGCATCTGTGCCAATAATCCTGCCAACAAGGAAACTTCCATCGAGACATTCATCTGCTGCAAGGAGACAAACATATCTTGTCTATGTCATACCAAAGAACTCAATTGTGACTTCTTCATAGGAAGAGAAGAAGACTTTATGCTAAGCGCATCAGTTACCATGTTTGCCTTACCAGTATGATACTCAATGGTGCAATCATAATCATTGATTAGCTCCATCCAACGACGTTGTCGCATGTTCAGCTCACTCTGTGAAAAGATGTACTTCAAGTTCTTATGATCTGTAAAGATCTGGCACACTTCCCCATAAAGATAGTGTCTCCAAATCTTTAACACATGCACCACCACTGCCAACTCTAAATCATGTGTTGGATAGTTCTCCTCATGTTTATTAAGCTTTCATGAAGCAAAAGAATCCACATGATCCTCTTGCATCAGCACGCAACCTAAGCCTTTCTTGGAAGCATAGCAGAAAACAACATAGCCCTTCCCAGGCTCTGGCAACACCAACACTGGAGTACTAGTCAGCTTCTCCTTCAAACTTTGGAAAGCTTGCTAACAACGATCATCCTAGACAAAAGGGACATCCTTCCTGGTCAACTTTGTCATCGGCAACGCGATCGCACTGAAATCCTTGATAAACCTCCAGTAATATCCTGCCAACCCCAGAAAACTATGAACTTCGTTCAGCATCTTTGGTTGTTCCCAATCTGCCACTGATTCCACCTTCTTGGGGTCCACTCTGACTCCTTCTACAGATATCACATGACCCAAGAAAATCAATTCTTTCAAACAAAACTCACACTTACTGAACTTGGCATACAACTGATGTTGGCGAAGAAGAGTCAAAGCTTGTCGAAGATGTTGTTCATGCTCTTTATTGTCTCGACTGTAGATCAAGATGTCATCTATGAAAACTACAACAAACTGATCTAGAAACAGACGGAACACTTGATTCATCAGATCCATGAAAGCAGCAGGTGCATTGGTTAGCCCAAACGGCATAACCACAAAATCAAAGTGACCATACCTTGTCCTAAATGTTGACTTTGGTATGTCGTCCACCTTAATCCTCAACTGATGATATCCCGATCGTAGATCGATCTTTGAGAACATTGTAGCATCACGCAGCTGATCAAACAGATCATAAATCCTCGATAGCGGGTACTTATTCTTGATCGTGACTTTGTTCAACTGTCGATAATCTATGCATAGACGCATCGATCTGTCCTTCTTCTTAACAAACAGCACTGGAGCACCCCAAGGTGACATGCTCGGTCGGATGAAACTTTTCTCCAAAAACTCCTGTAACTGCTTCTTGAGCTCTGCCATCTCTGTTGGAGCCATCCTATACGGTGTCTGTGCAACTGGTTGTGTTCATGGCACCAGATTGATCTCAAAATCAATCTCTCAAGGCAGGGGAACACCGGGGAACTCATTAGGAAACACATCCGCAAACTCTCGGACAACCGTTACCTCTTCAAGGCTAGGACCCTTTGCCTTTGTATCCACAATGTGAGCTAAGAATGCCTTACAACCTTGCCACAGCCACTTTTCTGCCACCAACGCTGACACTAGACATGTCGAAAGAATCTTCCTATCTCCTTGGAAGATCCACTTCTCTCCACTATCATCAAACATTGCCTACTTGGAACCACAGTCTAACACGACCTTATACTTCTCTAAGGTATCCATCCTAAGGATCACATCGAATCCATGCATATCAAGTGGTATAAGATTCACTTGTATACCGTGTCCTGAGAAAGATAGAACACAAGACGGACACTCCTCTCAAAGCATCGAGGAACCATCGAGAGGGGTTTCTAACAATAGGCTATCTTTCTTACAACTAACAGGTAAAGGACAGCTATTAAGAAGACTATGTGCGATAAAAGAGTGTGTAGCACCCAGGTCAACCAGAACATATATAAAGCAAGAAGAAGACAATCAGAATGAAATAACTCCATCTGACCTATCACCACTCGCGGGTTGACTATCACCTCCGGCTGACTCATAGAATTGAGCCATTGCTTGTTGTCCACGTCCTCTACTTCCTTGAGAAGACGATCCTGCTTGTGATGCTTGACCACATCCTCACCCTCTGTTACCATTGGGTTGCTATCTGTCTGACCCTTGTTGACTCTGTCTCAGCTGTTGTGTTACTTCAACATCTTTCCTTGGGCAATTTGACCTTAAGTACCCAGTCTGTCCATAGTGATAACATGACATGCCTTCTATCTGCGGCCTAGATGGCCCTGTCATTGCCATAGAAGTTGTATTATGCGCCTTCGACAGTGAAGAAACATAACATCTACCCTTACCCGGAGACCATTGTGATGGTACACGAGAACTCTGCATCATGGAAGGTGCGGAAAACCTTAGCTTCTTGAAGCCACCAGATCCTGGTCGCTGGGACTGAGCAGGCCTTTTCCTGGTCATGGACTCCCTTTTCTCCCTGACAGATCATTCAATCCTACAGACGGACTCCACAAACATGGCAAACCACTCCTGATTTTCCAAAGCAGCAGCAAGTGTCGACAGCTCAGTACTCAAACCTTTCTCAAACCGCCTGATCCGCTCATCATCTGTTGTCACCATGTGAGTACAAAACCTCAGCAAGTCCATGAACTTGGCTTCATACTCGGTGATGCTCATCGGTCCTTGGCATAGACACTCGAACTGGTTGATCTTCTCATCCAGATACATCTTCGGAAAGTATCTGCTAACAAACTCTCACCGGAAAACCTCCCAACCGATGTCCTCACAGGGTCGCTTCTCCTCCTCGATGGCCCACCAATGACCAGCACTACCCTTCAAAAGGTAGACAGTGTGCTTGCCTTTGTCTGCTTCAGGGATGTTGAGGATCTAAAAGGCCTTCTCGAGACCGGTCAGCCACAGATCTGCATCTGCTGGATCAGCTGTTACAGCATAGTCTGAAGCTCTGACTCAGCAAAGCCACTCAAAGGTCTTCCCAATACCTGATGTTTCACCATGGGGAGCATGTGCCCTTGGCTGAGGCACTGGCAACCTTTCCACCATGTGATTCATCGTAGCCATCAACTGCCCCATAAGTTGTTGATAGGCAGGATTTTTGAGAATGGCTGGGTCAAGTTGGGGGACCTTAGGCATCTGATCTTCACATGCCTGCACTCCTGTTCCATCAACTGATGCAGCATCGCTGCTCTCAGCAGCATGTTCTTCATGGTTTCCAGACATCTTTAAGCTTTATCTTCCGCTGAGGGCAGAAGGTTATTGTAATAAAATCTAGAAAAACTCACAAGAACAGATGCAAACCCAGTCCTAGATCCCTGTAGACTCAGCGAACCTAGAGCTCTGATACCAAACCAACTGTGACACCCTGCCATCACCCAGACAACCAGATGACATGTGAAAATGTGCGGAACCTCGTCTTACCGAAAACACGGGTTAATTAAAATTGATTACGGAAAGCATACTCAAGGGAACTTTTGCATCCAGATCCTATAGAGAAAGCATCTTATAAAAATATTTATAGGCTTTGATATATGTTCATTGCTTATCGGAGCCAGTTGTACCATCAACACCAGAGTTCATCACCTGTTTATATATTCATAACGGGCCACATACGGCCAGCAGCAGGATAAACCAAAATTAGAACAACTAGTCGTCGTGAAACGTCATCGAACACCACCGAGGACCTGAGAGTATAGGGATGACTCTAGGACTCTACTACAAAACCACCAAAATAGTAGCATGTCCATCTCTTGCCTTCTACTTCTCTTCTTACTGCTCGGACACAACCTCACGACCACCACCACATCTAGAGCGATCACCTAAAAAGGGTGTAAACCAGCGGGGTGAGACACACAGTCTCAGCGAGAAACATAACTCCCCGCCGAAACTATAAAACCTCAGAAGGTTAAGGCAACAACAGCAGTTAGCTGATAAAGCATATAATAAGAGAAGCATATTGAGTTAGGCTATTATTACCATCAATCTTACCAAGATATCCAGGAGGCATATAACCAAGCAATTCTTTTATGGAACATGATTGACAAGATAAGCTTTATAAGAACTTATCACAAAATATAAGGATCATACATGTATCTTCAAGGTATAACTAGATCAGCTATATAAGTACAAGGCCTCAATCATTGTTCTGTGTTTTGCTCTAAGCAAGATATACTATTCGGCTGGATTACATTTTATTATGCCCTGAGGAAGTGAGCCTTCCCTGCTCAAATCCAACCATTGGTTGTAAATCCCGATCCAGTGCCATACAAGGTCTAAGGAGATCCAGACTCCATGACCTCACCTTCTTATGGTCAGTACACAAATCATCAAGCAAGACCGCAGTCTTATGCTTATAAGGCCTCGACCTCTGGGTCAGCTCCGCAAGCTACCCATATCTCTAGCTCACCTTGACAAGGTGCTAGTATATACATCCGAGTCATGAATGCATCATGCTCCTCATCACATATCCTGAGCCATGGGTTTGTTCACCATGCTCCATATATCCTGAGTCTGCAACCACAATTGCACTCAAACCCTCCTATTTTAGGCTAGGGGAAACCTCGCATATTCAGCAATATGCACTCTAGGTAATCTCATGGGATAAACCTATTTCACCATGACCAAATACTGACAATGATGGATCTATGGCCAAGGCAAACTACATAATATATTCATCTATAATTAGGTAGTATATTTTAAGCCAATTGTTGAGGCAACCAAAGTATAACATAGTCTTGTAGAATTACATCATTATTGCCATCATCATACTGTCCTGGGACCTCAATCCCTCATGATATCAACCACTACCTCTCAAGGCATCATCATCATGCAACAGCATGCTTGGAACGCATCCTCTATCTCATCATCAGAGGATAACATCTCAACTAGGCACTCAGCCTGATATCAGGTCCTCATACCTATCAACTTGTTATCTCATTATCACATGGTGCTACTCAAGCACATACATCTCATAAAATACCTGCATGGTTAGTATACACATCCATAGAGATAACTGAAGTTATCATGGATTAACAAGATTATCATGCTATCAAGTATAAAGCAACATCCATGAGTATATTACACATAAGTTGTAGAAAGCATAATTTTATCATCAATCATAAGAATATATCATGCTCCATACATGTGATCATAATCATGAGCCACATCATCATGTGAAGCAACATCATATGCTTCCAAGCTTCATGGTTCACAACCTATCATCTTAACCCATTATCATATATATAGGATTCAAGGTGATTACATCACATCACTTATATTATCATTATTAACAGAGAACTATCAACTATATACATTATGGGTTATCAGAACCCTCACCAAAGCTCATGCAACCCTCACTATAGGTATGGCGAGCAGCGCCAACCCTCACCAAAGGGTGTATCGGCTAGGGTTCCAACCCCTAAAGCACTTGTGCCGTCATATCGACCAACCACGCTTCAACCTATCATGCAACCATCTCATAAGGTGTCGGGCAACCAAATCTAAGGATGAATCGTGCATCATCAGTAGGGGCTGTCGACCAAGAGCCTATCTTGCACAAGAACTAGGGTTAGGGTTAGAGTTCTATCGGCCCACTCTCTCAACAAGAAACATGTCGACCAAGACCAT
The DNA here is from genome assembly GCA_963693085.1 of Alisma plantago-aquatica. Lineage (NCBI taxonomy): Eukaryota > Viridiplantae > Streptophyta > Magnoliopsida > Alismatales > Alismataceae > Alisma > Alisma plantago-aquatica. The sequence goes on along the minus strand of OY856409.1, from coordinate 1,314,447,647 downwards.
GGCGCCCAAGACGCCCTATCATTCAACCATCAACCCATATCGTCCAAAGGACCCTTATGACGGCCAAGGTACTCTATCATCCAAGGCATCCTATCATCCGAGAGCATGGTAACCACTAAGGCACCATATCAGCCAACTCACTTTGGGTATGACGGGCAAACGCAGACCCCATGCTAGACACAAGGTTACCCATCTTACTCATATCACCCAAGGAAGGGGCCAGGGTGTCGCTCACCTAACAAGCAACCCCACAAGAAGATCTATCATCCAACTAAGTAAAACATCTCATATCGGACAAGGACTGTCACAAGGTGTGTTGTGCAGAGCATACATCAAGGTGTATCGTCCAAGCTCCCACTCCACAAAGGGTATCGGCCAAACTCAACTAGGCATATCGGTCAAAGGTACAACCCAAGACAAGGCTATCGGACAGCACTACTCTAAGGTCATATCATGTAAGGCACAACCCAACATGGTCATCTTCAACCTCAAGCATAAGGGCACTAAACCCTAAATGATCAAGAAGATCAGCTAACCTCTCAACAACCAAGAGAGAGGGGTTTTGCACAACCTCAATCACAAATCGGGCAACTACAAGGACCAACCTCAACATAGGTCATCACATATCCAAGAGCTCACCTCTCAAATCCATGGTGAGAGGAGGGTGTTGCCCAAGCAACTAGAATGTAGACTCACCTCTCAACTAAAATGAGAGAGGGGTATTGCCTACATCACTAGAGCTCAAACTCACTTATCTAGACCAAGGAGAGAAAGGGGTGTTGCCACCAAAGAAAACCCTAAACTATGGTTTGGCCAACTAGATCCAAAGGTATGTAAACCATCAACAACATCATGCTCACTATATCCATAAGATCAACAACATGTACTAGAGCAAGGAACATAACATGCAATGGTCGATCATCAACATATAGAAGGTAGTATAGCTAGGGTTAGAAGTTATGTAACCCGCCTTAAGCAAACTTCTTCAAGCTCCAAAGCTCCAAGCTTCTAGCTCCTAGTTCCAAGCACACCACTTTCGGCCATCTCAAGAAAAGGAATAAGAACCATAACCACCATGGCCGAAGAGTAGGCTAGATGGAGAAGAGGATGCTAAGGAGGGAGGGAAGATGCTTACCAAAGAACAAGACCCACCTAGGGTTCGGCCACCAAGTTAGAGGAAGAAGAAGAGATCTCCACCAAGGGGAAAGGATCGTCCACCAAGCTCTTCAAGGAAGGTGTGTCGTGCACACAAGGAGAGAAGAGCAACAAAAGAGCTAAAGGGATCCCAAGGAAGAGAAAGGCAAGGCATATATAGATGAGGGTCAAAGTTAAACCAAGGCAAGGTGTCACCTTACCAAGGGACACTTAACCACACGTTTTACCACCTTACAAACCTCATGCACATGCCATGCCACCACTCAGCCAAGGTTCAGCCACATGTCCAAGCTAGGGTGACACAACCAAGGCATGGAGGTCAAACAAGGTCAAAGGCCATTACACTACTCCTCTAGGCCGATACAAGGCATGGCCGACACACACCAAGGCCGACACAAGCTACCTTGCCTGATACATGGCTCAACCAAACAAGTCAAGGCCCAAACAAGGGAAAACAAGGCCCAAAAGAGCTCAACCAAGCCCAGGGAAACACAAGGCACGAACCCAAGCCTTCCTCTCAACCCTTGAGGAAGCAAAGAGAGAGAAAGACATCTCTCAAGGTGACAAACTTACTCTTCAACCCTATCTTAGGTTATTTTTAAAGTAGCACCTCCAACTCCCGACAAAACACAAGCAAACCCTAATCACCACTAAAGGTGATTAGAAAGCAACCAAGCACAAGGTTTAGGCAAAACAAACAGGGTAAGACCAAAACGAAGGTCAGAGTCCTTACAATTATCATGAATATATAAACAACAAATCATCACAACACGTGATGATCACAATAAGACTAAACTAGATATCATAAGTACCTAGAACAAAAAAGGCCAAGGAGAAGAAATAAATAAGAGTATAGGGTGTGGGTGGGTTTCCCTTAGAATAGAGCCACTATAAGTACAAAAAGTCATAGTGCGACTAGTGACTAATTCATGAACAACAATCAAAGGCCTCAACAGAAGTGTCACTCCAAAACAACCAGGGCATACCTCATCATCAAGAGTCAGACCCCATCATCAGATTCAACCCATAGAGACCCAGTGGAGTCCATGCATTTGTAAGGTTGTACTATTTGGGAAAGGAAGAGGTAGGGCCACATCACCAACCTAACAATATGTTAAAGATATATCCCACCTTGGATCTCTTCATCCCATTATATCACATTGTTCTCTCTCCTATTACCAACTTTTTTGTCTTGTAATAACAATAATTGCCTTTTTCTTTTCTGCATTTTCCTACAACCCTTATATTTTACTTCCTTTTATACTTTTCTTTAAATCTTTAATGGACCCTTTTATCATTTCTTTAATTCCTTCCTTTTTGCTATCAAACATGGGAAGAATAATGATGTCCTATATTGTATGCTAATTTTCATCCTATACCCATCTCTTTCCCATCCAAAATATTTTTCTTCCAATGAACTGAAACATGACGGAATATAAGGGAAAGCCCTAAAAAGGATAAGTATGATTAAATTATTGATTGTTTGAGATGACTTAAGTACAAATTTATGGGAATAGACAAGTTTGGGAGGAGGATCTAAGTGAATACGCCATTCATACCGGCATGTCCATTTTGATTGGCCAACATGTACGACAATGGAAGAAAAAAATATTGAGCTCCGCACAATGGTAGGCACAAGGTGGTAAGCCTCACAGTGAGCCCACACTAAATATGTCAAACTAATTGGTGTCTTCACTGTGGATCTTTTAATTGGTGTGGCCACCCTGTTCTAGTCATTGATGTGGCTCGGTTTTTATTGTCTAACTAGTATTTTCAAAACAAAAAAAACACCAGCAACGGCCAGTTGGGGCGAGCCATCTCATGCGGCTATGCTCCAATGAAGATTTTGAAAGGAATGGTTGTAGGGTTTTGAGGAATGTAGCATAATAGAATTAAAAACATGTTTCCATTTTACAATAGTTTACAGATCCTTCATAATTATAAAACATCAGTCATCAAAAGACATAGAAAGGATGAACATTATACCTTTGTGAATGTTAGTTGTCCAACAAGTAGATACATCTTTATTGGTGAAGAATCAAACACTTTTGGATCTAATTGTGAACCATTCAAAACTTTTTGTATGATTGTTTTCTTTGTAGCACCTTGTTGTTATCATGTAGAATGCCTTCTCTGAGTCTCCACATAAGTGCCTCAACCTCTAAATCATATGACTAGATGAGGGAGAACATGGTGTACTACCTTGGCAGCCAAGTTGAATTGGAACAAGATTTATCGATGTGTTAGTCATCCTGTAACCCCCTTTCTTCTCCTATCTTGGGTTGTTGTACTTAGGGTAACCTTATCTCTCTATCTAGGAGAGAAATTTCACAGTCAACTTGTGTCACAAGTTGTGTCTATGTCTAACCCTCATGGGACAAAGCCCGTTTATATAGGAGATTCATGGGGTTGGAAATTTCTACTTCCAATCCCTTTCCTAATCGAAATCTCAAAAACAATTTTAAAATAGAAAAACTCCAACTGCCATCCCAATCAGCTGACTGGAACTCCCAAACACATAATTCGGTCCCTAATAGGACTCAGATGGGTTGTTGAATTGTTGAACTGACCAAGTGAGTTGGCTGACTCACCGGTCGAGATCTGAATCGATTTCCCAATTTGATTCCAATCAAATATGGATACTTTCCCTATTGGGTTCAAGTTTCTCGACTAACTAAGTGAGTCACCCAACTGATTACTTTCCCAAATTTAAAGTCATTTGATCAATTGACAGTCAATTGATCTATTGATTGGCCCAATCCAGTAGACCAACTGAACATTCCAGCCAACTGACTGGGTAGGAAATCATCATGTATATGATTCAAAACCATTCTAATCATATGTTTAATTGTGAACTTTAACTTCCTCATTCTTCCTTATGAGTTTGACCTAGTAGGTTCCTAATTACATTTCTAATGATGTTGAAAACCACACAATCAAATATTGATGCCAAGAAACACATCATTGCCACCCAAGTAGTAAGAGTAAGTTGGATAACAACTTCAACCTACAAAATGAGTAATGATACCATGATTGTATAATCCCTTTATCCTAGATATCTAGATTGAAACTGAGGCATGGAATTGCCATCTTTTTATCATTCAATCTACGTTTCTTGAACTAGAGCAGACTATCCAAGATGTTGTGAGCTCAACATCATATATTGACTCACATGAGCATGGCCATGCAATTCCATTGTCCTGCTTATCAAGTGGATCAGATATCACTCCAAAGGAGGGAAATTTTCTATTTGCATCATTCATAGTGATACACACATGTCACAGTGCACCCAATAACCATCTTTTGCAACCATTATATAGAGACACATTGGGATAGTATCAAAGTACACATAACAACATGTGATCATTGCAATGACTTTATGTCTAAGTATCACAGTCACCACTGCCACATTGAGATATAACTTTGACATATCATTACATGACTTACATGTGTCACTCTAAAGGTGGGACTATCTTATAAAACTTGTTCTCTAGCAAGTATTTGAGTTTAAAAAAAAGTATTTGAGTTCAAATCTAATACCATGACTAAAGAGGCATAGTCATCGCTCATCATATATGCTAATCTTGTATATTATTGTTGTCCTATAATATCTTCAATAACAACCGACCAGGTACATAATAAGAAAGAGTACTCTAACTATACATATGATCTCATGTTTAGGTCCTCAACTCAAACCATATGTCATCAAGTCAAAACATTATTAGAACATTATTTATTATGTTCACCGTATCGATACTGAAACAAACATAATAAGTAGAATTGCTTTTTATTGGTAATAAAATCATAGAAAGTATGCCTATTACAATAATCACATGATGTCTTCATGGCATACAACCAACAATATCCTACTGGCACTTGAGATAATCACTCAGAAATCTAATCCCAAGTGATCTAATATGACCATCATGCTTCTGTTGTGAAATCTCTGTCGTAAAGAAATCAACAACATTGCTTTCAGTTGGTACACTACAAATCTTAACATCTCCTCACTATATGATCTCTCATACTATATGGTAATGTCTGATTATGTGCTTGGAATGTTTATGTGATCTGGTTCATTAACTTGTAAAATGGCTCTATTGTTGTTGTAATATAGCTCTAGTGCATCATGAATGGATGGAGCCACTCCCAGTTCACCAATAAACTTCTTGATTCATACAGCTTCCTTTGTTTCACTAAAGGCGTCAATATACTTGACCTATATTGTAGAATCAACCAATGTCACTTGATTGGAACTTTTCTAGATTACAACCATGTTGTTGAGGCAAAACACAAAATTTGATTGAAATCGGTAATCGTTCTTTTCAGGTTAAAAGCTTGGGCTGGTGTAACCTTTTAAATCCAACTCTTCCTTGCCACCATGAATTATGAATTGATCCTTATTTTTTCTCAAGTACTTCAGGATATTCTTTACACCTTTCCAGTAGCCATCACTGAGATCCGACTCATACCTACTTATCATGCCCAAAAAATATAAGACATGGAGATTTGTACACAACATTGCATACATGATGGATCCAATTATTGATGCATATGAAATTTGAACCATGTATGACATCTCTTTAGAAGAGTTGAGGCATTCAATTCTAGGGAGACATATTCCATGAGACATGGGTAAGTTTTATCTCTTAGACTCTTGCATGTCGAACCTATTCAACAACTTGTCAATGTATGGACTTGAATTAGACCAAGAAGCCTTTGAGATCTATCTCCATAGATTCTAGTTTCTAAAATATAGTATGATTCTCCTAAGTCCTTCATAGAGAAGTTATTTCCCAACTATGTTTTGACTAACTATAGAGTAGGGAGTGTCATTCCCCATCAATAGCGTGTCATCAACATACACAATAAGGAATACAAATATGCTCCCACTAACCTTGTTTTAAAGACAATGTTCTGTCTTCATTTTGAGTAAATCCAAATTGTTTCATTGTCTCATCAAAGCAAAAAAAAAATTTGTGAGATGCTTTTTGAATCCATATATTGACCTTTGTATCTGACAAACCTTTTCAACTTCATTTAGATTGACAAAACCTTCAGGTTGTGTCATATACACATCCTCAAGGAGATTCCCGTTAATGAATGTGGTTTTAATGTCCATTTGCCAGATTTCATAGTCATGATAAGATGTAATGGAAAGTATGATCCTAATGGATTTAACCATGGCAACTGGTGAAAAGTTTCATCATAGTCAACACCTTGAAATTATTTGAAACCTTTTGCTACCAGTCGACCTTTGTAGGTTTGTACATTACCATCTATGTCTGCCTTCATCTTGAAAACCAATTATAGAATATGGATTTTAACCCTTTAAGTGGATCAGCCAAGGTTCATACCTTGTTGGTATACATGAAGTTCATCTCATATCTCATGGCCTTAAGACATTTCTAATAATTTGGTCCCTAATAGCCTCATTGTATTTTGTTGGTTCATCACCGTCATCAATGACAAACACATCATCCTGTTGAGTCATGACAAATCCATATCTCTCTGGCTCAAGACGTTCCTACCATACCTTCAAGGTTCATGTGTTACAATAGGAACTTGAGATTCCACAAATACTTATGGTTTCTCTTGTTCCTTATTGACGTCCATAGGTTTAGTGTTATCATTATAGTCTTAAGATTCTTCAAGTTCCATTTTTATCCCATTGGTTCCTCTGGAAGTAACTTTTTTTCATGGAATACAACATTTATGGCAACAAACATTTTGTTGTAGAAGTAGTAACCCTTAGTGTCCTTAGGGTATCCAATAAAGAAACATTTATCTTATTTGGGCCCAAACTTTTCATAGAACTATTTCTTGACATAAAATTCACATCCCCAAACATTAATGAAATACATTTTGGGATGTTTCTCACTCCATATCTCATATGGTGTCTTTTCAATGGATATTGAAGGTGCTCGGTTAAGTGTAAACATGATGGTATCATGAGAATGTCCTCAAAAGGAAATCAAAATATATTAGCCAAACTCATCATTTAGTGTACCATGTCCAACAAGGTGTGATTCCTTCTTTCTAACACACCATTATGTTGTCATGTTCTAGGTGGATTCAATTGTGATACAATCATGATTTTTCAAGAGGGGCTCAAAGTCTTTGCTAAAATAATCTACATCACAATCAAATTGTAGTGCTTTAATATTCTTACCAAGTTGGTTTTGTTCTTCATTTGTGAATTCCATGAACTATTCAAGTGATTTTAATTTGTGTTTCATAAGATACACATATCCAAATCTATTGAAGTAATTAGTAAATGTGATCAAGTACAAATATCCACATCTAGCACTTGTGTTAAAAGGTTCACGCACAACAATATGTATGAGTCCTAATAAGTGTCTAGATCTCTCACTACTTTTAGTGAAAGGTCTATTGTCAACTATCCCAATAATAAAGACTCACGTGTCTCTGTTGATTCAAAATTGAAAGACTCTAGATAACCATCTCTATCAAGTCTAGAAATGTGCTTCTCATTTATGTCCTCTAGAAGACAATGCCACATATAAGTTTTGTTTGAGTGATTGGGTTTAGGCATCTTAATACATGTTATAGATATGTGTCTTAAGATTTAATAAATAAACATCATAAGACATAGGGGCACTGCCATAAAATATCCCATCTTTAGAAATAGAACATTGACCATAATTTGAAGTTCAAAACCATTTTTCTCTGAACATGAAACATAATGATGTTCCCATTTATGGTAGGTACATAATAGCAATTCTATAACTCTATTACAAGCCCATTGGGCACAGATAACATTAGGTGCCTATACTAGTGGAAGAAACTCTTGCTTCATTTACAATGTGTAGTTTCCCATTTCTTTAAGGGTCTACTTCTTTTTAGATCCTTCATATTTGATCACATGTGAGATCTGCATCAGGTATCTAATAACCATGTTGAAGAATTATATAAGTTTATTTCTATAAGATATATACCTGAAATGGAGTTATTTATCACCTGCTTCTTGTTCTTCAGTTTCTCTAGGTAGAGAGGACAATTCATCCTCCACTGTCCAACATGGTGACAATTTCCTCCCTTAATCATTCTACCTTTTTGTTTAAGTGCAAAAACCTTTTGGCCAGCCTTAGAACCTTTCTTGGATTTGCCTTTGCCATTGGACATTTCTTGGATTTTGCCTCTTTTAGATTTTTGGTCAGCCTTAGAACCTTTCTAGGATTCTACCTCTTACAATGAGCTAAGATACATAACTAACTTTAAGTGATGAGTCAACTATGGTTGACCACTCACAACTTAACTATTTAGGTAGTTAACAACTAAAAATTGCATCCAATGAATTTTTTGGACAGTTGGTTGCACAATCCAGTGTAAATAATTCATCATATCATTATGTGCCATCTTTTTTCCTCTAGGTGTTTAATCCTATGAAGACCTCCTAGTCAAGTCCAACCCAAAGGCAGTATAATCAGATATGCACCATGTTGAGTGGACCCACATATCATCACACTTACCCAAGGTAGATGGTGCATTATGATGAGCATCCCCACAATTAGTCAAATAAGCTTTTCATGTGTGTTGAATAATGGAAAGTATCTTCAACATTGATATTATATTAAGGAATTTATATATATGAATATATATATACACACACACATATGTATCCAATCACCATGGCATATACATTATTATATGTATCATATAGTATAACAATCACCAAAATGTGATAAATCATGATATGGCAACTAGTAGAACATCTTGAGTCACAAAGTTTGTAACACCCCAGTTTTCTAAAACATACAATTCATGGAGCAGAAGCATAAATCTCATTGGGATGCCACAAAATGATTATCATTGCACAAAAATATAATTTCATTCAACCAACTCATGAAAATAATTGCAAATTTCATGTCTCAAGTTCCACAACATAAAACTTGAACTTTGAACTAAACTAAACTAGTACATAGTCTTGGTACTAATTGAAAAACTAAACTAAATGCCATATGATAGTTGGCACCCCACCAGGTCTAAACTCTTAGTTTGTCCTTGATACGTATGCTCCTCGCTTAAGCGCCTCCCTTATTCTTTCCTCCTACAGACATCACGTCCCCAGCCATGCATTGAAAATGGAAAATGCATTAGAGTAAGTGACATTGAGTATCAACAAAATAATAACTTGGTAATAAGGGAACATGGAATTAAGTTAAATAATAAATCTTAAATTCACATAATATGGTTTTAACATTTAATTATAATGTCCTCTACTCTTATGCACCAACTATGCTCATAAGGTTCGTAGGCTCAACTAGTTTTCCACTTGAACTCATGATTTGCACTTGAGTGCCATTAACTATGCTCCACTTGAGCTCATGATTTGCACCTAAGTGCCATAATGTTCCATGTGAACTCATGTTTCGTACATAAGTGCCATTAATAATTCTCCACTTGAGCTCATGATTGCACATATGTGCCATTATGTTCCATTTGAACTCATAAGGCCTGAGGGCTCATTTTATAATGATAAGGACAATAATACAACCAAATTACTTGATTCATTATTAACTTGAAATAATAAAGCTTTACTTGGATTTCACATGAACGTGACATGATTCTTGATATAGAACTTGAAAGCATAAGCATCATATAATAACTTTTGAGGAACATTAATTTAAGAATTTCTAAAAATTGAATACATAGATATGCATGTAGTGTACTTGATCATCATGATACAATAATCATAAAGTGATTGAAAACCATTATCTAATACTTAAAGTGCATGGACTCACTTACCTTTATTGCAGTAAACCCTAATTTAGTATCATTGATTCTAAGTCACTCCTATATTCCTGAAATTATATGATTTATATTAATCACCATCATTAATACACCCTAAACCCAAATTTGAGTCTTCTAAGAAAATCAGGGTAATATACGATGGAGTTAGGGTTTGGAAGCTAGAAAATTAGGTTCCTCTTTGAAAATTCTTTCCAATGACTATCTTTACATATTTTTCTGATTAGTGAGTGATTTATTAGGAATTTATGAAGAATGATCCAATCAGAGTTCAAAGAAAAGACGTGTAAATTATCCAAATCTAGCTAACATGACCAATTGGGCCAATAGGGTGTGGACATGCTGGCCAGGGCCAGCCACACACGCTGGTCTACACAAGAGGTGACCAAAATTTCTAATATTCCCATCAGGGCATGTGACAACCAAGAAATCATCCGAGCGTAAGAGAGTAAATCCACGACCAGGTTTCTTCTTCATTTGATTGAGAACAAAATAGAAAGAGGCAAAGGAGGTATCAACAAAGATCTAGGGATTTAGACTCGGCTCTTGTCGCCATTGAGGAATACCAAGTCTGGTGATAAATCCTTGATACGCTTATGAAGATAGTGAGCCCTTACTTGGGCTGCCTCATGGTCTGGGGGACCATCAGGCTTCTCCTTCCATGACAGGAGAAGGCAAAGGTAGAGAGCCACCAGTACAATCAGGAGAACAAAAAAAACAGAGTTGCAGCTCAAAACTCCATCAAAAATTGAAGCTAGCAGTGAAGGAGATGAATACACCAATGAGGACACGCTTGAGAATTGGATACAAGTCCAAACAATAGGAAAAAAAGAGGGGAAACTAGGTGTGATGGAGTGGACTTTTGGAATCCTAAATGTCCAATGATATAAGTGAAATCATATGGTTGAGTTACATTAAGAGTTCCATGCTTTTGACAAAGTAGGTGTGTTGATGTGAGGTTGACATAATGATTAAGACATCTCTTTTAATGCCTTTTTGAGGAATTTAATTAATTGGTCTAACAGTTGAGTTTTGGCACCAAATTCTTATAAAAGGTACCTTGAGTAGTGAGGAAGTTACGGTTAAATTTTGGTGGCAGTTGGATGTTCCCAGATGAAGTTATTAAGGTTTGAAATTGGTGAAATAAAGTGCATAATTGGTGATTTATAGACCTAAGTTGGGCTTGATATTGGGGTCACGCGCCCCTTTTGTTTGGAGCTGGCTGGGTGGCCCTTTTATGGCCCTAGATCTCAGATCTAACAGCCCAGGTCCTTGTAACAATGAAGCCACGGATTGGCTTAAGTGGACTTTGGCCTTCAGCCCTTGGATTATGATCTAAGGGATGTCCACTTGTCTCCTACCTTGCGGTTAGAGCAAGGTAGTGGGGCAGTTGACCGTTCGACCATCCCGGCCACAACCTGCCTAGATCGTGGGGTGAAGGGAGAGATGTAAGTGGGAGGTTGGACTTGCCTCACCGAGACGAGAAGCCTGACCCATCATATGTGGTTAGTTGGTGAGAGAACAAGGAGAACGAGCTCTTTGTTTCTAGTTGCTTTCCATCGCAATAAGCAGGCGATAGCTAGGAGAGGTGATCAGAGATAGAGATGAGAGCAGAGGAAGATGAGAGAAGGGAAAACGAATCCAGGACACAGTGGAGTTGAATGCCACTGGTTTCATGCCTAGCCGCTATGGGTTCCATGGCCGCCGAAGCCATGGTTAACTGGAGATGAAGGCGGAGCTTGAAGCTGGTAGTAGGCAATCACAGCTGAAATCAGAGGGTCAGGGTCGAGTTCATGGAAGTGTGGTGAAGCTCTAGTAGCTTCAAATCGATGCGAGGAGGAACAAAGGCGTGATGCCCCTTTTTCTCCACCATAGCATAGCCGGCGGCGGCAAGCTTGAGGACACGGTGGCTCAGAGGCTCCAGGGCAAACCTGAGCAGCCGAGGAGGTCCGAGGATGATAGCTGAATCTTATGGGCACCTGAGGAGAGGATCGGGAGCACCATCGTGCCAGCAGTTTCTCACTGGAGCAGGCCTATGCGGCGGCGCATACACAGAACAGAGGATGGGTGCGTTGTGTGGCGTTGTCGCAAGAAAGAGATAAGCCTAACCAGGCAAATAGATCCGAGGATCCGTTGATCCAGTCCCAAAATTTGGACCGGGTCGCAGCAGAAGAGAGGAGCAGCACCCTCAATTGCTGATGCAAGGAGCCACGTGGTGACACGCCATAGGCCCAAAAGGTAAAAATCTCAGCAAATGTTCAGTTCTTAGATAATTCATAGTAAATACCTCGATTATCATAAAATTACATATAATATACCAAAATGTTCAGAAACATGCGAAGAACAATATGGAAGCATAACATCAGGCTTTTTATGCATTAATAACAGTGATATCATGTAAGATGTGTAATGCTTGTTTAATAGATAATAAATATCAAATGATGTTCTAAAATTATGAGAAAATACCAGTAGATTGTAAATCATGTTTATAATCCATCTGATGTCAGATATGGTCATGTTGATGTATGAAATTATGTAATTTGATTAATATGTCTAATTAGGACTAATAACACTAAAGATGATGCAATTAATACATGCATGCTCAATAAATGATGAGATTTATAGAAAACCCTCATATCGGTAACTGGAAGATAATTTATAAATCTAAGATCAATTATATATATGAAATCAATGTTATATGAAGTGAACTCTTAATACATAAGATTTAACCCTAACATGGTTAATGAAAGTGACATAATGTTAAATATGTTCACATAATAATGTGACACATGAGCATATCCAGTTGAGGAACTATAATCTGGAATATGACATCAGTAATATAAATCTAAGACAAGAATACAAGTAATCATGAGAATATCCTAAAGTGATAAGCTAAACCCTAATGAACACAATTAGGGTTAAGATGAAATGTATGATGATGAGAACCTGATGATCGTATGTGATCTTATCTTTATCAGGGTTTGACCAAGATGTAGATGACATGAGAAATTTGATGATTAGGTTTGTCTTGATCAAGGTATGCCATTACCTCTTACTTGGATTATTATACAATATGCTTGTGTTATAGGTGTAGTAAAATACTTGGCATATGATATTGGATGAAGTGATTGTTCTTGCATGATATGTTGCTTGATTTTCCGTACTTATGGCTATGAACACATGAAACATAAGATATCTGATCCATCATATATATGAAAGCACACAGTGCTCAAAAAGTGATCACAAACTCCTAAGGGGTAGATCACATGTATAATGATCACAAACCACTTGGTGGTAGATCATAAGGCCTAAAAACATCAAATCCCTAGGGACAGATGTACGAGAAATATGATGGAAATAAGCTTAAAACATGTGTTCTCTTTTGTTAATAAACTTTCTTGTTCAAGTATACGCTTTTCTTATATTCTTCTGTTACTGCCAAGTATTAGTTTTTTCTTATTGCCAAGATATGATGAGAGGTATATAAAAGACACGTAGGCATACTCAGTACAATATTATTGAATATTGTGCTGATGTGTACTGCATGTAATCTTTTGTTTAGGTTGTGGTCTTGTGCTCTCGAAGATCCAAGATAGTTGAGAGTTGTGTGGCGAGCTGATGTACAGGTGGACCTGTTGTCTTAAGATCCTATAGTTTAGTGGTAGTACATGTATATGTATAGTTTGCTGTTCAATATGTAATATCAAATGTTGTAACAATTCATGTTGTAATTATATGTTGAATGGTGAACATTTGTGTATGGTTTTATTATTGTTCATGTACATGTGCTACTGTTGTTTCCTTCTGACTCCCTTGATTTTCTTCTTCTTAGCCTAGTGTGGGGTGTTTAAATTGGGATTCTTGCTGAGGTGAGGGTTTCAATTTGGACGTCGCACATCAAATTAAGTCTTAGAAAATTTGGGGATGTTACAGGTGGTATTAGAGCATGAACAATAGTAAAGCCTGACATTTGCTCATTATGCAACTCAAAACGAAAGAACTTTGAACCTTAATAATCTTTAGGGTTAGATTAGTTGTCTTTTAGAGACTAGATCTGACCTAGCCTCTAGGTTAGCACCTACATGTCCGAGAACTAGGCCTAGACTGGTGCTTGTTGTATAGCAAGTCCTTAGATGTCATTCTTTCCTTGTAGTGCAGCGGTATGGGACGTTGCACTATTTGGAAATGACGTGCATAAAGGGAAGAGAAACCCTAGACATATGGCGCTTGTTGTCTAGAGTAGCTACACTAGTCTACCCCTTGTTCTCACCCTTTTCACTAGTTTTCATGACACTATACTCTCTACCATGTGTGGGACACTCATTTTCAGGATTTGGTTTTTTATTCCAAACGAATCGAACCTCGATAGTTTTCTCTGAAGCTTGTTTTATCGGAGAAAAACTATATAATATTTTATTATGTATATGTATTACAAAAATGTGTCCCCACACATGTATGAGTAGGAGGTGGTCATGCAACCTAAGTGAAAGTGAATGACATCAGTCTAGAAGAGAGAGTAGTTCTAGATTAGATGTCTAGAGCCTTGTTAGAATATATGATAGATGGAATAGATGATATAAGTTTGATGATATGACGTAAGTCTTGTATAAATGATATAAGATAGATTATGTTGATTTATGTTTTTCTTTGAGGACTTAAGTTCAGTTTGAGGATTTGAGATAAGTTTTGATGATGCAAGTATGATTTCTTTTATGAGATGAGATAAGTTAAGTTAAGACAAGGTTGTGAGTCCGCATGAGCCTCAAGCTCTTTTACAAAGGAGGACTTCTAGTGTTAGGACCAGTTTTGGGGTTATCTCAAGAGAGAGCGAGACCCACAGGGAGAAGGTCAGAGAACCTAGACTCCACAATGTGAGAAATATGAGATATGTGATATGATATGTCCTAAACTAGAATGCTCCTGAGTGATTGAGTTGAGTCGCTTTATGCATGATTCCTATAGTCTTGTTGAACCCTAGATGTCCTTGGGAAGACCAAACCCTAGAGATAAAGAGAGGTTGGTTATGTGTGCATATGTGAATATGGATATGAGTGCCTTCCATCTGGGTGAGGGAGAGAGCCCAAGACCCTGGAGGAGGTAGCTATGTTAGTTTTTGTGAAGCCTCATGCTCGGGTTGGTGGTTTCCCACATAGGAATCTAGTGGTGTATATAAGAGAGTTTTAGGTAAGCATGTTTCATGGGTATAAGACCTGTGATGAGAACATCATGTCATGCTTTGGTTTGTGCTTCTGTGGCTAGATCTTGTGAAGTTAATCACTAGTGCCAATGAGGTAACCCTAGAACCCTAGACTAAGGGAGGAAAGATAAGGTATGTGCATATGAGATACTCATAGAGTTGAGTTAGCTCAGAGAGACTGAGCATGGCACTACCCTCGTGAGATGGGTTAGAGGAACCTCATTTGAACTATATAAAGTTTTGATATATGTTTTACGAGCCACTTATATAAGTTTGTTTAGCACAACCATGATATAATATATATGTAAGATGTGATCTAATCTCGAGACGTGATACATAGACATGATATGAAGGAAATCTAGAGATGGTTTAATAGATATGAAATTAT
Organism: Alisma plantago-aquatica; assembly: GCA_963693085.1. Taxonomy (NCBI): domain Eukaryota; kingdom Viridiplantae; phylum Streptophyta; class Magnoliopsida; order Alismatales; family Alismataceae; genus Alisma; species Alisma plantago-aquatica. Next base: position 1,314,432,135 of record OY856409.1, on the reverse strand, counting down.
AAATGGTTAACCATGTACATGAATAATGATGATTAATGTGAAATTGTTGGTTAATCTTGTGATAAAATCACTAGTAAATGATGTAATTTATTATGAGCAATGAAATAAGATCATATGAATGCAACATGTTACATGAGGTGTTAACCTTAGTGCTTAATAAATAAGAAAAATATAATGTGATAGTGAGCACAACATAATGATTATAACACCTTGATATGATCTAGATGGATAAAGTGGGTTAACTATAGTTAATACCCTCCTAAAAGGCATATGTTAATGATGAACATGTTCTAACAATGAGCTAAATAAAATATTGATGACACCTTAATGTATGAGTTAATCTTAGTTAACTCCTTTAGAACATGGTAATATGATGTGGGAACCCTAATGCAAGGGTAAAGATGAGGATGTAAATCCTAAAATATGAATGGCGTCATGAAATAACCTAATCTTCTAAACCCTTGTTTCAATCTTTTATGAAGAGGTGCTTCAGCTTAAATGTTTTAAAACCTTCTAATAGTGGTTCGGATATGAGTAAGGAGCTTTGTTTTTGGATATGTTACACCTAAGATAGTTTCCTACAAATGGATGAAGATCTTTTGGTTTTTCCTTGCAGTATGTAAATGGCTTAATTTTGAGGACAAAATTTCTTTTAAGATGTATATCATGTGATGGAGTGGAATTTTGGGATCCTAAATGTCCAATGATATAAGTGAAATCATATGGTTGAGTTACATTAAGAGTTCCAAGCTTTTGACAAAGTAGGTGTGTTGATGTGAGGTTGACATAATGATTAAGACATCTCTTTTAATGCCATTTTGAGGAATTTAATTAATTGGTCTAACATTTGAGTTTTGGTACCAAATTCTTACAAAAGGTACCTTGAGTAGTGAGGAAGTTACGGTTAAATTTTGGTGGCAGTTGGATGTTCCCAGATGAAGTTATTAAGGTTTGAAATTGGTGAAATAAAGTGCATAATTGGTGATTTATAGACCTAAGTTGGGCTTGATATTGGGGTCACGCGCCCCTTTGTTTTGGAGCGATGGCCCTTTTCTGGCCCTAGATCTCAGATCTAACAGCCCAGGTCCTTGTAACAATGAAGCCACGGATTGGCTTAAGTGGACTTTGGCCTTCAACCCTTGGATTATGATCTAAGGGATGTCCACTTGTCTCTTACCTTGCGGTTAGAGCAAGGTAGTGGGGCAGCTGACCGTGCGACCATCCCGGCCACAACCTACCTAGATCATGGGGTGAAGGGAGAGATGTAAGTGGGAGGTTGGACTTGCCTCACTGAGACGAGAAGCCTGACCCATCATATGTGGTTAGTTGGTGAGAGAACAAGGAGAACGAGCTCTTTATTTCCAGTTTCTCTCCATCGTAATAAGTAGGCGATAGCTGGGAGAGGTGATCAGAGATAGAGATGAGAGCAGAGGAAGATGAGAGAAGGGAAAACAAATCCAGGACACAGTGGAGTTGAATGCCACTGGTTTCGTGCCCAGCCACTATGGGTTCCATGGCCGCCGAAGCCATGGTTAACCGGAGATGAAGGAGGAGCTTGAAGCTGGTAGTAGGCGATCACAATTGAAATTAGAGGGTCAGGGTCGAGTTTGTGGAAGTGTGGTGAAGCTCTAGTAGCTTCAAATTGATGTGAGGAGGAACAAAGGTGTGATGCCCCTTTTTCTCCACCATAGCAGTGCCGGCGGAGGCGAGCTTGAGGACACGGTGGCTCAGAGGCTCCAGGGCGAACCTGAGCAGCCGAGGAGGTTTGAGGATGATAGTTGAATCTTATGGGCACCTGAGGAGAGGATCAGGAGCGCCATCGTGCCAGCAGTTTCTCACCGGAGCAGGCCTATGCGGCGGCACATACAGAGAATAGAGGACGGGCGTGTTGTGTGGTGTTGTCGTGAGAAAGAGAGAAGCCTAACCAGGCAAACGGATCCGAGGATCCGTGGATCCAGTCTCAAAATCCGGACCGGGTCCCAGCAGAAGAGAGGAGCAGCACCCTCAATTGCTGATGCAAGGAGCCACGTGGTGACACGCCATAGGCCCAAAAGGTAAAAATCTCAGCAAATGTTCAGTTCTTAGATAATTCATAGTAAATACCTCGATTATCAAAAAATTAAATATAATATACCAAAATGTTTAGAAACATGCGAAGAACAATATGGAAGCATAACATTAGGCTTTTTATTCATTAATAATAGTGATATCATGTAAGATGTGTAATGCTTGTTTAATAGATAATAAATATCAAATGATGTTCTAAAATTATGAGAAAATACCAATAGATCGTAAATCATGTTTATAATCCATCTGATGTCATACATGGTCATGTTGATGTATGAAATTACGTAATTTGATTAATATGTCTAATTAGGACTAATAACACTAAAGATGATGCAATTAATACATGCATGCTCAATAAATGATGAGATTTACAGAAAACCCTCATATCGGTAACTGGAAGATAATTTATAAACCTGAGATCAATTATATACATGAAATTCATGTTATATGAAGAGAACTCTTAATACATAAGATGTAACCCTAACATGGTTAATGAAAGTGACATAATGTTAAATATGTTCACATAATAATGTGACACATGAGCATATCCAATTGAGGAACTATAATCTGGAATATGACATCAGTAATATAAATCTAAGACAAGAATACAAGTAATCATGAGAATATCCTAAAGAGATAAGCTAAACCCTAATGAACACAATTAGGGTTAAGATGAAATGTATGATGATGAGAACCTGATGATCATATGTGATCTTATCTTTATCAGGGTTTGACCAAGATGTAGATGACATGAGAAATTTGATGATTAGGTTTGTCTTGATCAAGGTACGCCATTACCTCTTACTTGGCTTATTATACAATATGCTTGTGTTATAGGTGTAGTAAAATACTTGGCATATGATATTGGATGAAGTGATTGTTGTTGCATGATATGTTGCTTGATTTTCCGTACTTATGGCTATGAACACATGAAACATAAGATATCTGATCCATCATATATATGAAAGCACACGGTGCTCAGAAAGTGATCACAAACTCCTAGGGGGGTAGATCACATGTATAATGATCACAAACCACTTGGTGGTAGATCATAAGGCCTAAAAACATCAAATCCCTAGGGGCAGATGTATGAGAAATATGGTGGAAATAAGCTTAAAACATGTGTTCTCTTTTGTTAATAAACTTTCTTGTTCAAGTATACGCTTTTCTTATATTCTTTTGTTACTGCCAAGTATTAGTTTTATCTTATTGCCAAGATATGATGAGAGGTATATAAAAGACATGTAGGCGTACTCAGTATAATATTCTTGAATATTGTGTTGACGTGTACCACATGTAATCTTTTGTTTAGGTTGTGGTCTTGTGCTCTCAAAGATCCAGGATAGTTGAGAGTTGTGTGGCAAGCTGATGTACAGGTGGACCTGTTGTCTTAAGATCCTATAGTTTAGTGGTAGTACATGTATATGTATAGTTTGTTGTTCAATATGTAATATCAAATGTTGTAACAATTCATGTTGTAATTATATGTTGAATGGTGAACATGTGTGTATGGTTTTATTATTGTTCATGTACATGTGCTACTGTTGTTTCCTTCTGACTCCCTTGATTTTCTTCTTCTTAGCCTAGTGTGGGGTGTTTAAATTGGGATTCTCTCTGAGGTGAGGGTTTCAATTTGGACGTCGCACATCAGATTAAGTTTTAGAAAATCTGGGGACGTTACACTAGGGTACCTAAAATCCCAATATCTCTCTAGTGGAGAAAGCTTCCTAAGGGTGTTGTCGACGCTATCCCAACTCCACCTGGGGTGAAGAAGGTTGAAGAAGCCCCACCGGAGTCGATCTTCAGGTAGGTTACAAGCAGAACAAGGTAATGGGGAGAGATAGTTCGTGAGGGCAAACACAAGGTTGAACCTGGATTCCTTGATATGAGGGGATCATTTTTGGGGTCTTATATATAGGTTTGGGGGACAGAGAGGGGTAGAGATACCTATGGGGAAAGAAATAATGGAAATGAGAGAGGGTCCTAGTCAACCTGGGGCTCTAGAGCACTAAACCCTAATGTGTAAGAGATTAGAAGGTTCGGGAAGGAGCAAGCAAGGTGAGGAGGAGATCTATTTGCTCTGGGGAATCGTAGGGAGAGAGATTGAGGAAGTAGAGAATCCACATCACTGTTGCAGTCCAACTAGGACTCGGATGGGTGAGGGAGACATGTCGTGGCCATTAGATGGGTATAAGAAAATTGGAATTCCCATATCACATTCCAATCAGTTCAAGATGAACATGTAAATCATAAGACTAGGATAAGAAACTAATTTAAAACAAAGATAAATGTTGGAAATGATGAGCTTGATTAAGGAATGAGGGTTATGTAATAATTGAGAGCATGGAATGTATACCTTTATTGTGAAGTTAATACATTCAACCTTACTACCTTTAGATTCCAAGTCTCTATAGAACAACAAACTAGTTTCTAAAAGAAGAACAAAAGCATATCTTAACCAATGAATAAGTCATACAAAGGTAGACTATATTTAGGAGGGAAAAACTTGATTGAAAGAGATACTAAGTTTGACTCATGCATGATCCATTTGATTTAAAATGAAGAATATGTAATGTATTAAACATGAGGTGAAACTAGTAGAGAGAATATTGATTTAGAATTTTAACTTCACATTAGTAGAAGGATAAAAAGAAATATGTGCAACAAGGTATACATGATCATACACATGAATAAGCAACATGGTCATAAGAGAAAATTAGAAGTTAAAGATGACAGGTGGAAGAATAGTATATGGTAAGAGGATTATGGAAAGCAAGGAAGGGTTTGAAACATGATGTAGTAATATAGATTATAAAAGAAAGAGGTTGTGAGATTCAAGAAAGTGCTAATTAGTCAAGTATCCCTATTGATAACTAATTAAACCTACATATGAGAAATGTATTAAGGGAATTTTTGCATATAAGAATTCCAAGTCTCATAATCATCTTCTCTTTCATATCTTCCTTAATGAGAGCAAGGTGGGAATGAAGTGATAAGAAAATGAATCATATATGATGCATAACCACCATGGTAGGGACATCTAGTGAATGTAATAGTGACACACAATATGATGATGAAACCCTAGTAGGGTAAATTGAGAATGTAATCTATTTGAATGGCCAAGTAAGAGAAAGGAAATTCAATTGATAAGATAAGGAAGACTTTAGTAAAACTTGTGAGATCCAAAGTTGAATTTCAAATTAAGAGAATAAAGTCACATCACAATAATGTCATGCTTTTGATAACGATCAAACCCTAGAATGTTTAGAGTTATACTAGTTCAAGGGTTGTCACTAATGATTTGACCTTTAATACTAGCATCTCTATAAAATAAAATCATGAAATTTGCACTATGAGAAGTAAACTAGCATTGATAGTAATCCAGGTTTTAAAGGTATTTAATCTGAAAGGTAGATAAACAATATGGAAATGATTTAGAGTAAAGGATAAGAAATAGATTTGAAATATAAGAAGCATGTTTTGAACAAAAGGAGAAATACAATATGAGTGAAGTGCGATATGAAATAAATTCTTGCAGTTATACCAAGAATGATGAATAATCTATTTGTACCTTGTATGTTTCAATTTTGAGGATGTTAATATACATGATTAAAATGAGAAGGATAAGTAGCAAAAAGTAAGTAGTAATGAATGAAGAGAGAGATAAGAGAAAACAATGGATTTTAGTAATATGTGAATTTGTTTTTAGAAGTATAATGTGTTGAAGGTATATTAAGGGATGTAAATTGGTTCTACGTATGATTTCAGTGTACATGTACAAACAATATGTTAACTAAAGGTGTCTGATAGTTGTAGTCATTCATACCAGTAATCCATCTTAGTATTATACAATTGTGGTATGATGATATGGGTTGAATGATGATAGAAAAAATGGAGGGTTACCCTTAATAAGGTAGTCTTACCTATTCACTCATATTAATAGAAGGGATGATAATCATATTGTGTTGATATGTTACCCTAATGAGGTATAGCTTGTTATACCTAGATTTAATGTAACTAAATGATGGTAATTGGGTATGAATAGTCCTTTAATGACTAATACAATCATGGAGTACTCTGTTACTATTGTTGAAACACTAGAATGCTATAACTCGATGGTTACACCTTGAATTATGTGTGGGATCATACTTGAACATAGTATGGTATGTGATGGCAGTGCTTCACCTTATGCATCCATGATCCAACGGGGATGTCGTGAGTGGTATTGTACAATTGTTGTTGGATTTAGTCTTCCAACTCAAGACTATTTTGCTATTTGAGTAGCACAATAGTAAAATTCAAAATGACATGGTGAACTCTCTTTTGTGACCTAAAGGTAATACAGAACAATAGTACATATTGAGTTGTATGAATTGAGATAGTTAGATCAGATTATCAATGTTGAGGTAACACCTCAAGAGTATGAAAATATTGAAATGGTTGTTTATCTCTCTATCCTATGATTGATTGTGGCATGGAGAATTTATTTGTTATCATTGAGAACTATTTCAAACATGTTGTGATTTAGTAAAGAATTAAAGGACTTAATGTTGAAAACTGTATTCAAGTATGAAATACAAGAATATAATGACATGCAAGATTTCATAAGCTTAAAATAAATCTTGAATGTACTTTTCTTGCACATTTATGTTTCAGGGATGAAACATTTCAAGGGGGAAGAATTGTTATGACCGCATCTGAGCTTAATTGGTAAACTAGGGTTTACCTGGATGATTACATGATTAATTGGATTGATCATTTCTTAAATATAATTAATGATGATAATTCAATTATGATGTTTTAAAACTATTAATAACTTTAAGTATCCTTTTACTTTGAGAAATTAGGGTTTGAGAAATATAACCCTAATCGGCCCAAATTAGGATTTTGATGATATATGAATACAGAATTTGATAAGTATAGTGTCTCACTAAATGATTTTTAGTATTTTATGTGTAGCTCTGATTTAATTAAAATTTGGATATAATTTTGATATATTAAATGTGAACACTATTGTAAAATATCAGAATATTTGGAGAATGTTCTGACATGTTTGTCGGTCGAGTTTCAAACTCGACCGACCATGCTACTGACTACAATATAGTAGTGTAGTATTTGATTTTCAGTTATTTATTGGTAACTCCAAATGAACTGAAATTTTTATTGAAGATCTGAAACTCAATCATAAATAACATATAAAATGTTCATAATTTTTGGAGGATCTGTTAGCTATTTAATAGATGAATTACAGTAACATTTGTATGACAGAAAATTCAGCTAAAATAAGAGAAAGTATAGTGAGGGGTCAATGTGTAATTGACCCAAGCAAATCAATTGCTCTATATGGTCAACCTAACACACTAGTAGATCTCATAATTCATGATTCAATCTAGAGAATCTAAATCCTAGAGAGAGAGGGAGAGTTAGGGTTTGAGAGGAGAAAGAGGTGGAATTGCTGATCTAGGGTTTCTCTATCCGAGATATGATGAAATCAAGTAAGTTTAGCTTCTTTGCATAGCCTTTCATGGTGAATTTTCTCTCACATGTCAAGATTCCATAACTCCTCTTATTTGATCCAAAATGGTATCAAAACTTCCCCTTTTCTCACTCTTTCTTCATAATCCCTCATTTTTAGGGTTTCCGAGTTGAAAGGAAGAAGAATTGGGTGAATTGCTAGGTTTGATATGAGATTGAGATTTTCAGGGATGATCTGTGTTTTTAAGGTGTTTTCACACCTTAGGGTGAGTGGGAACTTCCTTTAAATAGTATACTGCATGAAAATTTGTTAAATCATCCATAATCTTTAATTGCTTAGTATGCGACTACAAACCCTGAATTGTTTGTTTGATCTAAGTTGTTGCAAAATGATTTGAAATGGAATCTTCCTCTATTTGGATGAATTTCGAATGATAAAATCATATTAGAAATGTATACAATACATCCTAATGAGAATTCCCTAAGTATTCGCAGAGGTTATAAGAGTAAACTGAAATATAGGGAATTTGTCTATGACTGAAATTGATGTATAATTAAATAGAGAAATTTGTTTATCTGGATCCCCTTAGTTATGAATGATTGTTTATCTGAATTCATAGTACATATATGTCAGATACTATCTTGGATTTCATTTAAGGTGAATAGTGTTTGTTTGATATCTCAGTAAAGAGGGTGAAACCCTAGATGCGAGGAAAGTTGGATATTTACGAATAGATATCTTGAAATCCATTTGAAGGGATTTTCTTGACATGATAGACTTTATTCATTCAATTTTATTCTTGATGCATGAAATCTCAGTGAATGGCATGGAAACCTAAATTTAGCTCAATTCCAAGGTTTCATACATATATTGATTATTTATGATTTAATCAGTCTTTATTTAGTGAATGTTTATGTCATATGAAATTCTTATGAGAGCCATGTGATAAGTGAATGAGAATATTTATATTAGTAGACATGATATATGTTTGAATACATGAGAAGTGTTATATGTGCATGAGTAAGGAGAAACCCTAAGAAAGGGGTAAACAGTATGTTAAGTATTCAGTTCAATATCATCAGTGATTTCAATTCAATAGTCTTAATTAGTATAATCAGTAGTTTAATTGCATGATTCGAGTAAATATCAGTGCCATTTGACATGTATTCTGTATGTTTAAGTATTTCAATCTGCCTGCTTGCATAACCAGTTGAATTTTCAGTATATTATAGTGTTGTTTAAATATACTACTCTACCAAGTTAAGTAAGAAAGTACATGTCATATTTATAAGCTTCAGATGAATAGACTCGATATCATAGAGATACCAGAGTCAAGAATAAGTAATAGAGAAATACAATATAGTAAGAGCTTTCCAATAATAATAAAATAATAGACATAGGTGCCCTGAACACCGTAGATCCCCTACGGATGTCTGCACTGTAGGGGGGAAATGATCCACCCTGGCAGTGACCAGTATATGGGGATCGGAACGCACCCACAGAGCGTGTGGGGAGATCAAGCCCTTGAGGAAGTCTCCTAAGAGAAGATAGGCTACCCAACATGAACTGGAGATCTTGGTGGTAACCCAGAGGTACCCATAGAGTGTACCAAAATGAGGCCCACAGAGCGTCTCAGACCCTCCGCCTGTGTACTCAGCCTAGAAGGAGAGGTCCAGTTAAAGGCCAGCTATTTAGCTGCCTTAGTCAGACATAGCGGTTCGAGTCAAGCAGACCCAGATTCAGTTCTAGGCTTAGCTTCTCGGGTTTTAAGATAAGTCTTGTATGGTGAGATCGTAGTTCACTATGAGTCTTCATATGTAGAGTACACTGCATATGATCGGGGCATAAGCTAAAATATGATCATATAGGTTTAAAGAGTTTCTTATAAATAAAAAGAGTTAAGAAAGATTTGAGTATAGTTTCATAGTACTTGTTCTTTAAATGCAATATTTACATTCTCTATTATTTTAACTGTATAGTTTTAGATCTGCTCAATGTAGTAATTATTGTTTTAATATTTGATATCAGTTGCTCAAAGGTATATTTGTAATTATATCAGTGCTTTAGACTATTTCTTTGAAGTACTCATTCACTGAGTGAGTAGGCTCACCCCTCTACTCAAAAATTTTAGGAAAACCACGTGGACTTGAAGAAGGTCAAAGCATCAGAGTAGATCTACCACATGATTTGAGTATGAGATTAGTTAAGTTCAGTCGGTCCCTATCACTCTAGGTCCTAGTATATATGTGAGAGGGTTATAAATGATGTTTTGTATCTTTGTTTCCTTGATAAGAGAGAATGTATTTGATTATCATGTTGTATGTACATGGAAGTGTGAGAAATATAATGAATGTATGGATGTGTATCATTAATGTTGAGATCATATTAGAATAATAAAAGTTTAATTTTCTTGTAAAGTTTGTTTATGTGATTGAATGTGAGAAAACAAAGAGTTTGAAAATAGAAGAAAATTCGGGAGTGAACCTTGTATTAAGTGTAATCCACATAGTCATGCCCTGATATCATGATTAGCGGTAATCGTGGGATGTAGGTGTGACACTTCTAATTTTGTAGAAGAAGAAGAGAAGAAAATGTATGTCTGGAGAACACAAAGAACATGCTAAGAGCAGTGTCGCTGCACCAGGAGGTGGTACTATGAGGTAGGCCAGAGATGATGGAGTTCTTGAGGAGCGTCGTTTCGACCCAGCAACTGTGGCCAATCCCACTTTTTAGTCCATGTTTAGACAGTTCATGGTCACAATGACACATATGGCAGATAGGATGCCCGTACCCAAGCTAGGGAAGTAGTCCTCAATGCAGAATCCTAGGGTTCTGGGAAGACCTTTGAGAGGTTGAGGCATGTGGGGGCGTTGGAGTATGTCGGTATGACGGATCCAGTGGATGCTGACATGTGGTTGGCTGAGTTGGAGAAGGCCTTCAAGATCCTCAATATCCCTAAAGAGGATAAAGTGAATTACGTGGTGAACCTACTGAAGGGCAGTGCTAGCCATTAGTGGCCATCGAGGAGGAGAGGTCGGGTGTTATGATCAGTTGGGAGGAGTTTCGGCAAGAGTTTGTGAGTCGATACTTCTAGGAGACCTACCTAGATGAGAAGACCATGCAGCTTGAGAAGATCTGACAGGTATCTATGTTGATTAATGAGTAAAAATCCAAGTTCATGGATCTTCTGGAGTTTTATCCACATATGGCTACAATAGATAAGGAGAGAATTAGATGATTGGAGAAAGGTTTGAGTTTCAAGTTGACGACACTAGTGTTAGCTCTAGTTAATAGGGAGAAGATTTCCATTTTTGTGGAGTCAATCAGAAGGATAGAACGTTCAGTCATAGAGAAGCAAGAGGCGAATGCCAAGAAGAGACATGTACAGTACCAAGGATAGTCTGGAGGCTTAAAGAAGCCTAGGTTTTCAACACCTCAATTACAACAGAGATTGGCAATTCAATCTTAGTGGTTGCCAAGTAAGGGCAGAGGTCATACCTTTCCACCAGTAGGAGCTCACACTGCTGCATCAGTGTCAGTAATGGGTTGTCTAGACCACAGTATGAGAACAAGACTTGCCACAAGTGTGGGTAAGTAGGACATCTGAGGTGGGGATGTCCGGTGAAGGATGAAGAGGTGATGCAACAATCAAGACAGAGTCAGCAAGGGTCAACAATGATATTTTAGCAGAGGTGGAGGCTGAGGACATGGTCAGGCATCGCAAGCTGGTTCATTTGGGCAAGCCAGTAGAGGACGAGGGTGACAATAGGCAACAGCTTGATTCTATGCCATGAGCCAGCCAGAAGGAGTAGTCAACCTGAGGGTTATGATAGGTCAGATGGAATTATCTCATTATGATTTGTCTTCTTCCTGGTTTATATCTATTCTGGTTGACCTGGGTGCGACACACTCTTTTATCACTAGAGAAGTGATTGCTAGTTGTTCTTTGCCCGTTACTCGTAGACGTAATAGTCTTTGCTTAGAAACCCCTTTGGTTGGTTCCGTCGAGTTGTGGGAGGTTTGTCCTTCCTGTGTTCTTTCTTTCTCAAGACACATCATTCAAATGGATCTCATACCACTTGACATGCACGAATTTGATGTGATCCTTGGAATGGACACCTTAGAGAAGTATTGAGTGGTCTTGGATTGTAATACCAAAGTGGCAACGTTCTTCGATGGTGATGTTTTGTGGATTTTCCAAGGATATAGGAAGATTATTCTGACGTGTGTGGTGTTAGCTATGACAATGAAAAGGATGGTGAGACAAGTTTGTGAAGCGTCTCTGGTGCATGTGGTGCATACGAAGGTGAGGAGTCTTAGTATTTAGGAAGTGACAGTTGTTTGTGAGTTTGAAGATGTGTTCCCTGGCGAGTTTTTAGGTGTTCCCCCTCATAGGGAGATTGATTTTGAGATCAATATGGTCCCTAGTACACAACCGATAGCACAGACACTGTATAGGATGGCACCATATGAGATGCAAGAGCTAAAGAAGCAATTGCAGGAGTTGCTTGCAAAGGGCTTTATCAAACTGAGCACGTCCCTTTGTGGTGATCTAGTGATGTTTGTGAAGAACAAGGATGGATCCATGAGGTTGTGCATTGACTACCTTTATGGTGAAAAGTGTCACATCTTCACCGACCATAGGATCCTTAAGTACATCTTTTCATAGTAGGAGTTTAACATGAGGCAAAGGCGATGGATGGAGTTGATCAAGGTTTATGATTGCACCATAAACTACCATCCAGGTAAGGCAAATGTGGTGGCAAATGCTTTGAGTAGGAAGTCTTCTTTGTCATCATTTGTGGATAAGGCATGGTTGTGTTCTTTGGTGTGCCATAAGAGAGACATCTTGGTCTCCTAGCGTCAGATGAATGTGAAGTTGGAGGTGTCCTTATTAGCAGGAGTAATGGCCCAGTTGGTGGTGAAGCCTGTGTTGAGACAACAGATTTGAGATGCATAGTGTGATGTACTATGATTCAATAGATCTAAGCAGAGTCTAGTAGCAAGAAGCATGATGATACTATGATTCAATAGACCTGAGCAGAGTTTGGTAGTGAGAAGCGTGATGGCTTCCATGAGTCAGAGGATGGGACAGTATGTTACCCTGACAGAGCAGTGGTGCCAAATGTTGATCATATGAGGAAGTTGGTTATGGAAGAGGCTCACTCTTTGATGTACGCTATGTATCCCGATAGCACCAAGATTTACCAAAATCTAGAAGATTTGTAATGGTGGCCTGGTTTGAAATGAGATGTATCTAACTTTGTGGTAAGGTGCACAGTGTATCAGCAGGTTAAGGCAGATCATCAGAACCTTGTAGGGACTTTACAGTCATTGCATATACCATAATGGAAATGGGATCATATCATGATGGACTTTGTGGTTGGACTTCCTAGGACAGCCAAAGGTCATGACTCCATATGGGTGGTCGTTGATAGATTGACTAAGTCAGTGCATTTTCTTCTTGTAAAAACAATGTACAAAATTGAGAAGTTGGCACAGATCTATGTTTACGAGATAGTCTGCTTGCATGGTGTTCCAATTACCATTGTATCAAATAGAGGTCCTCATTTTATCATTCACTTTTGGGAGCGTATGCACACAATAATGGGTACGTAGTTGATGTTCAACATAGTGTTCCACCCACAGATAGATGGACAGTCTGAGAGGACTATACAGACCTTGGAGGATCTGTTGAGAGCTTATTTCTGGCAATTTTTGGGTAGTTGGAATATACATACCAGTTTGATAGAGTTTTCCTACAAGAATAGTTATCAGAGGAGTATTGATATGGAATCGTATGAGGCCTTGTATGTAAGACATTATAGATCTCAATTGCATTGGTATGAGACTGACAAATATCAACTTTTGGGACCTGAGCTTGTGCAATAAGTGATATATTAGATCAAGATGATCCAACAATAGTTGAAGGCAACCCATGATAGGTAGAAGTCGTATGCTAATAACTATCATAGGCCTTTGGAGTTCCAAGTGGGAAACAAGGTGTATCTTAAAGTCTCTCCTTGGAAAGGCATGTTGAGGTTTGGGAGGAAGGGTAAGTTGGCTCCCTAGTATATGGGACCTTACCTTGTGGCGGCACGTGTTGGGAAGGTAGCTTACATGTTGGAGTTTCCACCTGAGTTGCACAGGTTGCATATGGTATTCCATGTTTCTATGTTGAGGAAGTGTCACCCAAACACTGAGAAAATTTAGCAGCCTATGGAGGTTGAGTTGGATGAGGACGTGTCTTATGTGGAAGGTCCTGAGTTGATCCTTGATAGGAGGATCAAGAAGTTTTGTGGCATAACCGTGGTGTTTAGGAAGCCATGTGGGAGCTTGAGGATGAGATGCACAGGAAGTACTCATCTCTTTTCATGTAGGATTTCGGGGGCAAAATCCTTGCTAGGGGCTTATGGTTGTAAGACCCCTGACCTAGCTTAGTTCTTGATTGTGCTTACTTTGCTTAATAAGATGCTTAAACCTTAATATAATCTCTTGAGATGCTTTAATAACATGTTACGTTGTTATGTTTTCAGTTTGGTCATGTTTGGATGATGTTTGAGCTAGTTTTGCTATATGTGTTCTTGTTGAGGACCAACTTGCTATTTACCCATGATGAGGGTTTATCTTGAAATTTTCCATATATGTACATTTTGTTTTTTAGCATCATGAAAGAGAGTATGTTTCTTTGTTGCACCTTGTTGTGCCTCGTTTAGATGAGGAGAGAAGTGGTGACATGTTTAATATCTAGGGTTTGTTTGGACACCCTCTGTTAGTGTTGTTGACCGTTGATGATCTTGGTCTTCCAGTGACCATCCTTGACGCTTCTTGATGTTTTGTCTACATTCTAAGGTGGTTGGAGTGTGTGATGGAGTTCCCTTCGATCGAAGAAGGTTGGAACTCTCTTTTGGGTCAAAGATGACCTAGGGTTTCATGTGTTTGGTCGACTGGTTTCTCTTTGACCATGAGACTTTGTGGCCATGTTTCCTTTGACCGATGGTCATCTAGGACCAAGTGAGGTTGTTGGTTTTTCTTGTTTTCTATGAAATATCTTGCATGCATGGTTTTATGGTTGCATGATGGATCCTTGATGGACAAGTGGCACTTATGTGCATGACGCCCAATCCCTTTCACCTCTCTCTACCTTTGGGTATATGTACCCTTCTTTTCCCATGCATACGATCCTTTTACACCCTCTTTCACTCTCTCATCTTTGTAGATCAGCCCTTGGATCTTGGTGGTGAATAGGAGCTCATCCTTGGAGCTTTGGTGGTCGATCGTCTTGCATGTGGCAATCTTGAGTTGGAGCATCATCTCTTATTGCTTTGTTGGTGATATTTGATCCTTGGTAAGTGATTCAACCTCTTTATTTCATTACCTTATAAAACCCTACCTCCTTTTCTTCTCTATGTCGAATCCATGGATCACCATGGTGGTTTTTTGAGAGACTTCTCTCCATAGAGGTCAAATCCATGGTTCTCCATGCTAGTACCTAAGTGAGATGAAGATCTTCTCTTTCTTCTTTCTTTCTCAGCCTAGAGTTTTGGATCTCTCTTCCTTGACCTTTAACCTAGAGTTTTCTTCTCTTTTGAGGTGGTTACTAGCTTGGCCACGGAGGTGATCAAATATAGGTTTCTTTTTTGCTTTTTGAGCTTCTTGCTTAGAAGTGGTTGCACCATCATCTAAGGCAGATTATATAACTCTCTTCCCTATTATTATTGCACTTTAATTCTACATGCAAAATGTATTCCTAAAATGTGATCACATGATGTTAATGATGATATCTTGTTTGGAATTTGAATTCCTATAATGATCTTGCATATAGTTGCTCCTTTACCTAACCCTAATTCTTATACACCATTTATGGAGGATAGAGATGTTGGATTCTTGCATGCATTTTTAAAGATGGTTTCCCTACACCTTAGATCTATTTTATCTCTTAGTGATGAAGATTTCAGATGTGTATGGTGGTTTCGAACGTTGGTTTTCTTCCTCATATCATGGTTTGGTTACCCCTACGTTTTGGTTACTGGATTTCTAGGGTTTTATGTGGTGATTTTCCTTGATGTTAACCATCCATTTTGTTTGTGTCATGCTAAGTGTTAATGGTGTTCCTTGAGTGGTCGTTGGGGATGATTGAGTCGATGGCCTTGTGGTGTTTTTGGTCACTGATTTGATTGAAGTTTTTGGTCATTGATGTAGTCCTTGTTTTGGTTTCTGAAGATGGTACTATGATCTTTGGTTCCAGGTGGTGTTTTGGTTCCCTTTGACTGATAAAGTCTTGTGATGGTCTTGGTCGCTGATGTGGTCTTTGACCTAGGGTTTCTCTTTGACCATATGGTGATGTCTTCGGTCACTGGTCTTTGGGTACCTTTCAACCGTTGGGGTTGAGTGATGCCTCCGGTCTATGGTCATGCTTTAGCCTAAGTTTTCTATTCATTCACATAGAAGTGCAACCTTGTATTTCTTCAATCAATGACAATCTCTGACTATACATATGTTTTGTGTTGTTGAGTAGCAATGATGTTGGTTGACTTAGGTGTTCCAAGAATATGGGAAGCAATGGTGTGAGGCTTGAAGTGTTATATCATTATTCTAGAAACCCTAAAGAGATACACACGAGAAACCCTAACCCTAATTGTGAACATATTAGGTGATGCATATCTTATTTGCAGTATCTAGTATGCAATAAAGTATTCTTCTCTCTCGTACTTGTATAACTTACATGTTGCAGGTAGAATAAATGTCATAGCTATTGAATGCTATGGTGTTTTTGATGTGATACATGGTGATTTTAATGAACCTTGAAAGGCATAATGAGATGATGATGATGTACATGAGGTATGTGATTGGGTCTTATGACCTGGAAGAGGCTTTGTGCCTAGTTGAGGTGACATCCTCCATTGAGAAATGAGGGATTGATATTCCCTAGTAATGTGATAATTTTGATGGCCTTGTATGGCAGTTATTTCAAGAGATGATGCAATAAGTTCTTACTTCATATGTTTTATATCTTGGAGTTGTAATGCACCCTTATCTTTGTAGAGTTTGTTTAGGGTTTATACACTGTAACTTGATTGATGCTAAAAGATACACAATTGGCTTAATTAATCAAGTGAAACTCTAATAAAGTAGTTGCCTTGTGCCATAGATCCATCTACAATGTCAGTACTTGCTAAATGGTGAGACAGGTTCTCCCTTATTGGAAGACTGGAGTGATATACTATTGAGTATATGCATTTTACAGGATTGGCTGCAGTCATACCATAGAAAGAGAACAATTGAGGCTGAATCTTAAGTGATATGATTTAGTATATGTATATGAGATGTTTTAAGGATGGCTACAGTCATAACTCTATGGGAGTGCGGTTGCGGTCGTAACTCAGTTCTCACTAGTGTTGTGCCTATATACCATCGCAGGCTAGGCTTCTTTGTAGTTGGGTTTTATATGTCACTACAGTAGATTCAGACTGACCGAGGGTGTGGGAGATCATAGGAGTCTAACTCCTCCTAGATCTTGTATGGCACTAATTTCGACTTAGTAGTAGTTAGTTGTAGCACGAGTGGTATACCTCATCTCATCAAGGCATAATAAAATATGTAACATAGTCGTGTAGTATACTTCTTAGGGTTAAACATGATTCACATTAAATGACCATTTGCCTTATCTCTTGTGTTGTTTAGTTGATTTATAATTCGGTAAGAGAAATCAATTGTTATACATGTTCTTCACATTCCTTCCTAAAGTATAAGATGTTCTATTGCTCAGTTGTATATGTCTAATTTGCTTAAACAGGTTTAAATGTCTTATTCATATCATTTAGATGAATCTACTCAACTTAATAATAATGTTACTCTCTTGTTTAGATTATCTGTGTTAATAATAGTTGTGGAAGAGAGTTATATATCTTGATGGGACGTTGGTCTCACCCCGTGGATTTCCACATCTTTTAGGTGGTCATACACGACGAGGTAGAGATTGTATGGTTGAGGCTGAGCAGCAAGAGGAGTGGTAGTTGTTAAAGGTTGTATGTTGCTAGTGTTTTGTAGTAGAGTCCTCTGTGTCGTCCCTGTACTCTTTTTTCCTCGGGGGTGTGTTTGCAGACATTGTATATCGACACAAGTTTTAGCAGTAGGCCATGGTTGTATAAATATGGTTGTATATATGTAAATAGGTTGTTATATGTAACATGTTGTGTCCAGTGAGCCAGTGAACAATGATGTGTAATATCTCTTTGGCATGTATGAGATACATGTGGCCTAAGTTTGTGGCTATATATGTGATATGTTTCATCTTGAGATGTTGTGATGAGATCAGTTTTAATTTACCATGTTTTATGGTAATCATGGATGTTTAATGTTAGTTCCTCACTTTGTTTTGAGTATTCTCGCTTTGTGTGGCGATGGGTGTCACATGTCAATACAATCTACCAAGCATATATTCTCCATCTTGTTTGGGGCTTTCATTACATCTACAGAGAATTTCATTATCTCTCCCCCTACTCTAAGAGTGATCTTTCCTTCCCGAACATAGACTATGCAATCAGTTGTATGGAGGAAGGGTCTTCTAAATATGATAGGATTGGATTGAATTTCATTCATATCTATCACAACAAAATTGCAAGGGATAAAGAAGTTACCCACTTAAACAGGTACATCTTTACAATTCCTCTTGGGTACTTGATGGTGTGATCTGCTAATTGAACAGGTAATGTCAAGTTGGTCCTATAGTGTAAACAGAATAAAGCTTATGATGGCTTCAAGGTCAACTAAACCTTTATCAAATGTTGTATCACCAATCTTGCATGGCAGTGTGAAAGCACCTTGATCATCAAGTTTCTCCAGAATTCTATTTCCGATGATGGAACTCATCTTATCAGATAGCATGACAATTTCTACTTTATATGTCCTTCTTCTTTTGGTTAAGAGGTCTTTCAGGAACTTCACACATGTAGACATTTTAGCAATAACCTCTGCTAAAGGAAGTTTGACATACAATTTGTTGAGAATGTCCATGAACCTATGAAATTTCCCTTCTTCTTTTTGGAATGCAAATCTTTGAGGAAAAGGGACAATTGGCTTGTAAGACGGTTGTTCTTCAACTGTACCTTTTTTCTTTTGATTTTTCTTAGCATCAGCTTGTTTATCATCTTCAACTTTCTTCTTTTCTATCAGAAAGGTTCCTTCGACAATGTTCCCACTCCTCAAGGTATTGGACTTACATTGATGGGGGTTCATCTCCGATTGACTTGGCAATGTACTGGAAGAGGCTTTTTGATTTGCTAGAGCTTGCTAGGCAATATGATTTTCTAGTATCTTCACATGAGTAGCAATGTTGTATACTTTGGAAGAAATGAGTGTGATATCATCTTTCAAGAGTAACCCATGTGCATGGAATTTGTCATTATGCTTAATCTATGTTGACATGAAAGTTTCAAGCATGCTTTCTGAGGTGGACTTAGGTTGAGGCTAATTTTAGTTCATGTTGTTGTCGAAATTGTTTAGGGGCTAGAGGTTGCACGTTTGTTGTTGATGATTTTGAACTTGGTTTTGTTGATGTTGATTTGATTGTTGGTTCTGAGGATTGTTTTTTGTAAGAAAAATTTGGGTGGTCTCTTCATCCTGGATTATAGGTGTTGGAGTAGGGATTGTAGAGTTGATTGTTAGGAAAACTTCCTACGTCATTACATTTCTCTGGTGTCTCTCCAACATTCATTTGTGGAGAAAAATAAGAAGAAAATTCATGCCCATGGGCTCCACATGCTTCACATACTTGCTCAGCTTCTTGGACAGAGTGCGTAGTCAACTTTTCAAACATTTATGACAATGCATCTAACATGGTTGCAATTAGATCAACGACATCAATGGTATGTTTCCCACTTGACTTCTCAGTAGTGCCACTTGATGAGTAGGGCTGGATGGTTCTTTCTGAACTCCATTGACAATGATTGAGTGTCATATCCTCTATGATGTCATATGCCTCTCTGTAGGATTTGTTCATAAGTGCTCCATTTGTAGCAACATCCATAGTCATATGAGTGTTGTAGAATAGCCTGTTGTAGAAAGTTTGTAGCAACATCCATTTGGACAAACTGTGGTGAGGACAAAGGCGTTGCAGGTCCTTAAATCTCTCCCACATAGCATAAAGTGTTTCACCTTCATGTTGCTTGAAATTGGTGATATGGATCCTCAGTTGAGCAATCTTGCTAGGAGGAAAGTAGTTGGTAAGAAAAGCATTCAACAACTCATCCCAACTATTGATGGATTGCTCAGGCAAAGAGGAAAGCCACACCTTGGCTCGATCTCACATGGTGAACGGGAACAAGAGTAAACATACTCCCTCAGCTGTAACATCATTAATTTTGAAGGTTTTCATGTACTGTATAAACTTGACTATGTGAAGATTTAGATCTTCCATATGAGTTCCTCCAAACCAATTTTTTGGGATCATCTACATAATGGTGGGGCTGATAGAGAAATTGTTGTCCTTAATAGTTGGAAAATCAATGGCTCCATAAAAGTTGATGGCAATCAGTACAACAAATTCTTTAAGTGGGTAGTTGTCCCCCATATCCAGTTCTTGATGATGATCGGGTGATGGCGATGGTGAAGGTGTTGAATGAGACGATGATGTTTGTGATCCCTCTAAGCTTGAAGAGTTATCACCCTTCTTGCTCTCCTTTTGTTACAAATAGTTCACATCGATTTTTGGGTCTAGGAAGATGGATGTCACAAGACCCCTCTTACAACAATGCATGCAACCTACAAAAGAAATAGGAAGTGAGAAATGCAATACTAAAAAGGTATCACGATATGAAAAAAATGAAAATAGTGACAGTCTCAAAAACTAATTAGCACTTTTACTCTAACTAAAAATTATCATAGTTCCCCGGCTACAGTGCCAAAAACTTGTTGGTTGTCAAAGGCAAGCTAGTTTTAAATATTACTTGTCTCAACTCATCAATGACCCACAAGTATATGGGATCAATTATAGTCAAGGTCGAACCACAAGGAGCTAGGTTAGCTAGGCAGAAAATTGCTAACTTTTAACAATCTAAGTTAGATTGCAATAGTTGAGTCTTGATTATGATCATCTAACTAGCAATCTAAGAATAAGAACAAAACTTAAAGGATTAAGATCAGATATTAGAACATATTGGTCATGGTATTTCACTTCCATACTATTACTCATATGTAACAACAAAATTAACATGTCAATTATCTTATAAAGGAGGTTGTTGTCGTCATACACCTCCTGGTGATATGAGATGGTTCTGATTTAGCATAACACTCCTGTGCCTGTATCAAAATTTGAACTACAACCTTAAATCCTCAATGTACCCAAGCCACTCCCGTGGTTGAGGGTTCATTTCCAAGAGATCTACTCCCTACTTCCCTACACATTCTCTTGAATTGCATAAAGAAGCATAAAATAAGTTTGATGGTCAAGAAAACATACAAGCAATATAGAACCATAGAAAATCTTGGAAAAGAAAGATTAACTAACATTAGATGAGAATTATGAGTTCACATGAGTAATAGCATGGAAGATAGTCTCCCCTGCCCAAGAAGAAGGGGTCTACTCGCACATAATGTAGAAACACAAGTGCATATCACAATTTTTAGAGTTTTCCATGATTAGAAAGAGGGGAAGCAAAGGGAACCTAAAGAGTGAAGTGGAGAGAGGTACAACTCCTGCTTGAGGACAAAAATCCACCCATGTAGTTGCTCCTACTCAGTCTATCTTCCCTCCTGAGAAGCTTGGATGGAATAGAGAAGCTCTGTTGCACCCCTTTGGAGAATAAATGGTGAAGAATGACGGTTCCTTCCCAAGAAACTTCTTGTTCCTCCCCAAAATCACCCTCATCTTGCTCTGCAACTTCCTATAGTCATAAAATGTTTCAATGACGAGAGATAACCATCCCATTCCAGTGTTTTTTGTATTTGAAATGAGGGGCGGTTGTTTTTAAAATTTGCAAAAACTAAATGTAAGACGACGTGTTTGAGACTTGACACGTTGTGTTGTTGTGTATAATTGACCATGTTGTCTGAGACACACATTATGCCACTGATACTTGAAGAAATCTTGAGTTGATTCTGATTGGGTTGGACACGTCGTGTGGTAATTAATACACAACATGTAAGATGGTAGAACTTGGAGACATAGCTTTTTATAGCGCGGACCCGACGTGTCTAAATAGCAACATGGTGTGTTTGCACTTTCCAGTTGTAGATACAATTATCTGGAAACTTGCATGGCGTGTGGTAATTAACTACATGTCGTGTACCCTTCAAAATCTTCAATATCATCTCATTAAGCATGCAAACTCCTTTGGGATCCGACTGAGGTTGGATTTGGGTTGTATTATCTCCATTTTGTCATTTTTATCATGTACCTATGATCAAAATCATACAACAAGTAAAACATCTAAAAATATAGCAAATCAAGTATGACTAGAGGCCAAATGGAGAGCAAAATGAACTGAATTTGTGTGCAAAAATGATCAAAAGTATATATAAAATGTGCACATCATACATCCTTATGTGTGTGACCCGGTAGGTTCCTAATTACATAGGTAGTGATGTTTAAAACCTCACAAACAAAGATTGGTGTTTAGGAACACATCATCACCACCCAAGTTATAGGAGTAAGTTAAACGCTTCAACCTATAAAGTGACCTATGTTACCATGGTTGTATAATCATATTATTGTAGGTATTCAGATTCAAACTAGGGCATGGAATTGTCATCTTCTTATCACTAATTCTATGTTCCTTGAACTAGAGTAGGGTATTTGAGATATTGTGAGCTCAACATCATGTATTGGCTCACATGAGCATGGCCATGCATTTCCATAGTCTCGCTTATCAAGTAGCTGGGATATCACTCTAGAGGAGGGAAAAATTTCATCTATACCATTCACATCGATCCCCACATGTCGCAACGCACCTAATCACCACCTTTTTCGCAACCCTTATTCGGAGTCACATTGGAATAGTGTTTAAGTACACAAAACAACACTTGATCACCATAATGACTTCATATATAAGGATCAGAATCACTATTTCTACATTGAGATATGACTCTGACATGTAATTACATGAATTCCATGTGTCACTCTCATGGCCGAACTATCATGTACAACTTGTTATCTAAAAAGTACCCATGTATCTGAGTTGATCACTCACCATACATGCTAATTTGTTATTATTGTTGTCCTATAATATCCACAACAATAACTGACTAGGGACATAACAAGAATGAGCACTCTAAGTATACAAATGATCTTATCTTTAGGTCCTTAGCCCAAACCGTTTGTGATTGAGTCAAAACATTTCTCAGGATAACATTAAGTTTATTTATTATCTTAATATTGAGGCAAACATAATAAGTTGAATTACCCTCTTTATTAAAATGTTAAATCATATACAAAGTATCCCTATTACAATCATCTCATGATGGCTCATATGGAATACAACCAATAATGGTGTCTTCACTTAGGGGTGCCACATGGAGCAACAGTCCCTCACTAGCCATTGTAATGACAATGATAAATTCTACCAATGGCTCTTTTTACTCCAACCTTTTTACCCTCTCACCTCCCTAGTTTCCTTTATATAAGCCTCTCATATGTTATCATTTTCACACACCAATCCCATTCTTATTCCCATTCTTTCATTCAACAAAATTAGTTGGAATTCGCTTATTTTATCAACAAATCTATTGAGTTGGGAGTGAATCTTGCTTAGTATTGGTTGTAAAGTCTTAAAATTTTCATCTCTTCTCGCCTTCCTCTCATTCTCATCGAGTGGATATCTCACCTCTACTGAGTAAGTTGTTTTTTTTTATTTTTATGTTCTAGTTTTTAGATGTTATTATGTACACTGTTAGATTTATTATCTAATGAACAAATATAATTAGTAACTTGAGTTACATTTGTTAATTGACACAATTTCTCATATAAATACAATTACTCGTTATATTATTGACCAGAAATAAATTTCGAATTCAAATAGTTATTATGAGATATGATTCAACATATTGGAGTTGTATTGGACTAAATATTACTAATTGGGGACTATAAGATTAAATCTTATTACTTATTGGGGCTCTTAAACTAATTCTTAGTTTTATTCATTGTGTAGCTCACTTATTATTTCTTCTATATTAATTGTGTCTTCTTAAATAACTTAATTTTTATATAAAACTTTGATTATCTTATGCACAATATACATTTATGTGTGATCAACCCAGGGATGGGCATCTTAAATCCCCTATCTCATGACTTCCTTTTAGGGCTTAACATGCGGTTTTGGATTAAAATGTTAACCCATGATGGTTGGTCACACACAAGTGAAAATATCTTGCATTGAATAATCATACTGAATGGTTAAACTTGGGTTAACTCTTATATTGCAATAATTCCCTGAATACAAGTTATCTTCTACCTAGCTGACATGAACTATTGATGTAAATAAGGGCACCCCAAACCTTAAAGAAAGTATATCTCTCATGCTTTCATTATTAGCGACTACCCAAGTCACCAATATTGATGTAACAAGAACACCTTAAAGAAATTCTATCTTCTAATATTTTCTTATTAAGGAATGCCCTAAATCACCAATATTGATGTAGTTAAGAATATTTTAGAGATCTATCTTCTCATATTTTCATTATCAAGCCCTAAGTCACCTATATCGAGGGAAAAACGCACAAACGTCTCATTAATATTCTTTATTCATATGATCAAGAATACTACTATACATATTGGGTTACTAGGAGAAAAGGTACATCTAAAACAAACAAAATAAAAAAGTAAACTGCAATAGTTTTGCTTTATATCTTTGAAAATGTATAACTCTGAACTTAACACTAAAGTTCTCTATATTTTTATTATTAGTTTGAAATGTTGATTAAGCATGTTAGTTCTGCACCTCAATTTATTTGGTAATTTCTTATTTAAAGATCCAACTTGTCTCTAAATCCTTTCAAATTATAAAACTGGCCTCATCTACCTATTTTAATGCTTCATTAAAATGGACAATTCTTGAATGGTGGTCCTTATTGTGGTGGATCATATAGACCCATAAATTTATCCAATTTTATATACTTTAGCAAAATTGAAATCTTATATTCACAATCTACTAGAAATAGACCTAATGAGATTCTCTATAGATTAACCTATCTATTCCCTATAGATGAAAGTATGTCTATTCAAGAAAAACTATAGAACCATGTTGAGTTTGTGTCTTGGTTGTTACTCGGATATCTATCTTGAGACAATGTCTTTGTATGACCCAGTGGATATTCCTTTGAATATGTCCTTCTCGACTAGTGGTGGATATCACATGAACCTATCGAGCCAACTTCACTCCACCAATGTAAACATCCTCCCCATGGTAGTTGAAGTTGGAATACCTACCTTCATAAGAGTAGAATCACATGAACCTATTGAGCCAAGTTTGGTCCATAAACATAAATATATTTCCATCGTGAGATGCAGTTGGTTCATTTGAACACTTACATTCTTCATCAAAGTCAGATGAAGAAAATCGAAATACTGAATCAGAAATGGAAATATGTGATGTTCTTGGTGTCAAATCTAATGATGAATTGATGAATGATCCTGAGTTGGATCAATTCTTACTGGGAAATATAATGGCACTCTTTTAGTTTTAATTGGATATGATGTAGAAGGTGAAATATATCCCTAGACCATGCTATTATTGAGAGAGAAAATCTTGATTCATGGGAGTGGTTCTTTAAAAATGATTTCATGACAAATAAGCATGCAGAGTGCATTGACATGGGTTCATTAAAAATGTGAGG
This sequence comes from Alisma plantago-aquatica, assembly GCA_963693085.1. Lineage (NCBI taxonomy): Eukaryota > Viridiplantae > Streptophyta > Magnoliopsida > Alismatales > Alismataceae > Alisma > Alisma plantago-aquatica. The sequence continues at coordinate 1,314,406,763 of OY856409.1, read as the reverse complement.
AACCTTACAATACATGGCTTGATATCAAGAAATTACTATTGGGTGGTTACCATGCTCATGAAGAAGTGTAACATAAATGAAGTATGGAAACAAAATAATCAAATGACCACAGAAAGTTGCACAAAAGAATTGAAAGAATATGTGTTACACTACAAGTTAACAACTTTGAGTTCATTATTAATAATATTGATGGAAACAATGATCATTATACAATACATAATAGAACACGTGTTAGATGTGTTTGTGGAGTCATTCAACTATGTTATGCGTCATGTTCCCATTTGATTGTAGTTGGTCGCACTTTATGATTGGTATATCATAGTATTGTGAGCAAGTGGTTTTACACTTCAGAGTTATCATGGGGCATAAAAAGTAACTTTGGATGGTATTCTTGATAGGAGGTATTAAACACAGTTTTCTAAGAACGTAGGCATTGCTCCTCTTTTACCACCAAAATAAATGAGACCTTGAGGCATACCAAAGATTAGGAGGCGGAAAACAAATATGGATCTTGATCCTAATCATGGATCTTACAAATGCACAAAGGTGGACAATTTGAATACAACCACATATATTGTGCTAAAAGATAAATGTATAATCAATGTAATAACTTGTTTCACTCGATATAATAGATTATTTCCCTCAATATAATAATTTGTTTCCCCAAATGTAACCATTCGTTCAACTAGAATGCAATTGTTTGTTTTTGTCAATATGGTACTTCATGTTTCCCTCCATGTAACCGTTTGTTTCTATCAATAATAGTTTGTTTTCCTCAAAATAATAATTTGTGCCCTTTTGAAATTTTGTAGACATGTTTGAAGAAGGATGCCCCTTTGCAACTTTCTCAACATATCAGGGAGTTGCAAATATGGCTTATTCAGGATCAAAGAGTCAAACATTACATTTATATAGATGGTTTTGGTCATGTCACTACCCTTATATCCATATTTCCATATGCATCCTTAATCACTTCACTTGTGCACCAATGGCATCCTTCCACAAACATATTTCATATTTTAACTGGTGAAATGACAATTATATTGTAGGATGTAGCAATTCTTTTGAGTTTATGAGTAGATGGAGGAATCATCATAGGACATGTTCTGATAGGTACATATGATGGTCAATTTGCATCTTAGGGTGATCTTTGTGATTAGTATTTAGGTAATCATATAGGGGCAGAACTAGAAAAGTATCCCTATGCTAGTTACGATCAACATTTTCAACTATTAACATAGATCATGCAGATAATTAAGTAATATGTAGATACACTACTATTTGTCTATTTTATTTTGTGGGGTCCTTCCTTCTTCCCAATAGTGATGAGCATGATATCCTTCTATGGTATTTGACTCTTGTAGTTGATTTTGAGAAATGTGGATACTTTTCTTGGGGTAGTGCGGTCCTAGTATGGTTATATAGAGAGTTGTATAAGGAAGCCACTTGTATATAAGTCAAACTCTCCTATAGTTGGTTGTCTAGTATTTTACAATTATGGTCCTAGGAACACCTTCGTGTAGGTCATCCTAGACAAACTACAATACTATAGGGTTATGCATGGGAACAATGAATTACATTAAGCTACATGTATTTAGGCATCGTTTTTTTTTCAATCACATGAAATTTACATCTGTAACATCTCAGGATTTGAGGCCTCGGATAAAATGATATTAAAAGGAATGATTGGACTATTCATATCACCAAGGTGAACCTCCTTTTTAGGGAGCCCATAACTAAAGAACCACATAGTTAAGCATGCTCAGCTTGGAGTAGTACTAGGATGGGTGACAAGTCAAGAAGATGATCATGGCTTGCGTGTAAGTCAAGACAAAGCACATAGTTAAAGTTAGTGGTGGTCTGTGGGGCTAGTCATCATTCCTAAAACTCTACTAGAGCCTAGGGAAATAGGTCTGAGCATTACAAATGGTATCAGAGCTAATTCTCCTCCACTAGGTGGGGCCCACATGGGCCTGTGGTATGGGATATTGTAACATCCCAAGATTTGAGGCCTTGGATAACATGATCTTAAAAGGAACGATTGGACTATCCATATCACCAAGTTGCACCTCCTTCTCAGGGAGCCTATTACTAAATAACTATGTGGATAAGCGTGCTCAACCCAGAGTAGTATTAAGATGGGTGACCAATCGGGAAGTTGACCCCGACTTGCACGTGAGTGAGGACAAAGCATGAAGTTAAGGTTAGTGGTAGTCTATGGGGCTAGTCTTCATTCATGAAACTCTACTAGAGCCTAGGTTCCTCATATTCTTCTCCTTTCAAGACCATTATACTTTGATCGTTCATCGTTGTCCCCTGCATGTTCCGTCACGATACTGATCACTATGTATCTGAACACTACTTGCTGATTTTGCACTTGTAGCAGTCAGTGTACAAATGCCCAAAATTGTCCTCTACCTACAACCGGTGTACGCAATGTGTGAAATTGTCCTATACCTATAACTTCTCTTAAATTTTTCCTCATGCATAAATTTGTTTGATAAAGTCTTCCTTATCTATATTTGAGTTATCTTGTGTTTTTCTTAGGCTGCGCAACACGTGGAGAAGCATGGGGAGGAGAATGATGGTGAAACAAAATGTTGTTTGTTTTCCATGGTGATAGGCAATCATGGTGAATCCATGGTAAATCCATGGTGAATTTTGGTCTGTTCTTGTCCTAATAATAAAGTATGGTGAATCACAGTGAAAAAAGTTTCTTTCAAGACTCCACTATTGATTTAGACACATATGCAAAAAAACATTCAAGTAAATACAATTCTAACTTAAGTAGGTGTTTTTTATAAAGAATTTTCCCCTCTCTATCTCTATAACCATGTAACAAACAACATATTTAAGTTTTCCCCATACCTATCACTGTCACCATACATATGTTATCAAACAACACATATTAACAATTTCCCCATCACTATCACCGTCCCTGTAACGAACCTGACCTGGGTTATGAGGTAACCCTGTTTGTTTTGGCTAATAAAGTTTCTTAGAAATTTAATATAATCCTCTAAGGTGTTTTGTTATCATGTGACACGCTCATGTTTCAAGTTTGGTCCCAATTGAATGTTGTTTGAGCAATTTTCCTTTGTTTTGGACCAAAGTGCAATTTACCCAAATTGAGGGGCTATAATGCAAAATGTCACATGTTGAACATTCTGCATGTGTTGTAGCATCATTATTGAGAGAATGATGCAAGGTGGTGGCTTGTGGAAAGCCTAAATTCCAAGTTTGAACTTGTTTGAACAATGCGGGTACCTTGTGCACCAATTTTGGTACAAAATGTAATTTACCCAAAATGTGGGGTTGATATGCAAATTACCACCTCTAGAGTGTTCCTATTTCCTCTATGTATCATTTCGAGGAGAGAGAATTAATGATACACCATGTTTGATTCCATTATGAATGATGGTAATCTTGGTGATGAAATGACCAAGAAAAAGGGTTGAATTTGGAAGCTTAACTTGAGTTGTATCAAGTTGAAAAGCTTATATATGAGTGCCTATCGGCCATGGAGCCAAATGAGGTGTTCCATATCGTTTTGTGAACTCTTGGAAAAGTCCATATCATTCAAATCACCTCAAGGAGGTGAGGTATGATGGCCAACAAGTTTCCTTAGAAAAAGTGTATCGGCTTGACATAAAATAGTGATTAAACCTAGATGACTTATCCAAATGGATAAGCAATGGGTGAATTTGCATCTTTAGATGATCCTCAACCTTTTTTCATGTCAATATAAATGTTGATGCATGCATGGAAACGTGTCACCCATGTGACACGTGGCACCTACTAGCTCAAAATGTTGACACCTCATTTTTGCCTTTCTTCATGATCAGCAAGTATATATACCCCTAGTTTCACCCCTTGGTGCAATTTTGCGACCCTTACCACCCTCCTACCCTAAGGTATCGTGCATAGAGCTTCCATATCGTGAAGGGATTCTGTGGTATCGTGCATGGGCCTTGGGGTATCGCCCATGGCAAGACCATATCGCCCAAGTAGGTGATATCGGCTATATAGGGTGATATCGGCCATAGAGTGAAGTGTTTTGACTCCAAGTGAGTGTCATATCGTGCAAGTGAGTATCATATCATGAAATAGGGGTGGAATGTCGTGCATAGGCATTGTATATCGTCCATAGCAAGTATATCGGCCATACCATGTTAATATTGCCCATAGCAAGTCGATATCAGCCAATTGAAGTGATTTTGGCCACAAGTGAGGGGGTATCGGCCTCAAGCAAAGTTGTGTCAGCCAATAGGAAGTCCATATCGCCCAAGAGTGGTAGGGTGTTGGCCAAGGAGCTAAGGAACTCAAACTTAACCCTAAGGTAAGATATAGTTGTCTTCAAGCTTGAATTGAAGCATGTAATTAGGGTTATGATCTACCTTTCTTTTCTTCTTCACCAATTGCTTATCCATGGTGATTCCTTGTATATGAAGGAGTTGTGAACGAGCCTTGGACCTTTGATAAAGTCATCTTCAACCTTAGGAACATGGAGCTTTGGACCTTAAAGCTTTGAAGTGGTTCTTAGGGCGGGTTATATAACTTGAACTCAATCATGTTATTATTCATCACCTAAATTGTTGTATTTAATGATCTACTTTTAATTCCAAAATTTCCTGAAATAGTTGATGAAATTATGAGTTCTAGTAGTTGCTTAGACCTGTTGACTTGAACTATAATAGTTAGAATAAAGGTATAGAGCTTGAAGATTGTGATATCACCTTATAAAAGTGATATCGGGTGCATGCACATAAGCAAGCACCTCTAACCCGATATGATGATGCACCTATTTCACTAAAATGATATGAATAGGTTTGTAAACCTTATTGAACGATATGGGGGTGTAGTATACACCTCTTGCACGATAGGAAGTCTATTATAGACTCCATGCACGATACAAGGTCAATTGTATACTTGTAAGTTGACAAGAAACCCTAAATTGGGTAACCCGATATAAGTGAAGAGTAACAAGTGCTATTGCATGATATGATCATATGATACATCATTGATACTTAGTATCATAAGGCCTACATGACCTTTTATGACATGGTTGCATGACAGGGTTGCACGATACACAACCCTAAACAATATGGTAACCCTAACCCATCATGGCTAACCCTAGATGGTGACTAGCCTGATAGGGTGATTGAATGTACTTCTAGCCTGACATGGTGATGGGTTGATACCTCATACGTATCATGGGAGACAAATACATATATCTTGTGCCCGATATGAGGTCAAGAAGGTACCTCATTCCCGATATGGAGACAAGTGCAAATCCTAGCCCGATATGGTGAGTGTCTATACACCTACAACCCGATATGGTGAACATATGCTCATGATTTAACCCTATACACCTTGTAAAGGTAAGGGCAACACACTCTTAGGAGTGATGAGTGTAACACCAAGTAATGGTGTGGATAATACCTTGATAGGTGAAACACCTAGAGTGGTTGATAATGGTTAATCCTATATCAATAATGCCTTAACCCGGGATGAGTTCATATCATTAATGATGGTTGAATAATTCAATTGTGTGACTTATGACCAATACATTACATGATAAATGTGATGAGCTAGTGCATAAAGTATTAGGATGGTACATACCCTAATACAAGATAAGTTGATGAACTTAAGTATGTTTAAAGTGATGAGGGAAGTGATACATCAAGACATGATAGATATCACATCCAACACTTCAAGGTTGATGTACCTTGATGCACCTTAAATCCAATATACTTGGATGAGTAACACATGAAGTGTGTTATGTCAATTTTTACATTGAGATGTAATAAGTTTAATGCACTTTGATAAGTGTGGGCTAACATACTTTGAGAAAGGGTTAAGCCAAGTTAATAAAGTCTGATGTAATCATACCCTGGTAAGGCTAAGAGAGGAACTCATACCTTGTGTTGATGATTCATTTAATGATAAATGATGAGAATGAATAAGTATGATTGAATACTTATGATATCAATGTTTGCTCCTAGATGTGTGGAGTAATGAATTAGGGTTTTATCATTTATAATATGATCTTGAAAACCAAAATGGTTAATAATGGAAAACCCTAACCCTAATGAAGGGTAATGATATGTAAGAGAAACCCTAATCGATAAGAAAGGGAAAATGCTAACCCTAATGATGGGAAGGTTGTATTTCTCTTATTGCATAAGCCTTGTAAGGCATGTTAATTACTTGTATAACAAGTATAATGTGTAATGGCCTTGTGAGCCATGTGAATAAAGTTGTTGCCTAGTGAGAGGTGACAAGATGTGTAATGGCCTTGTGAGCCATGTGATAGTTTGTTGCCTAGTGAGAGGTGAAAAGATATTTAATGGGCCTTGTGAGCCATGTGAGATGCTTGTATAACAAGTATCATGTATACCTTGGTCTAAGGACCCAGAGGTAATAGTTACCTGATAAGTGGTAACAGTGTTCAGTGATGATCTAAGGGTTTGAATACCTAGATCCAGTAATCATGATAATGATGATGTGAAGGGATGAGAATTCCCAGTAATGTGATTAGGGACTGAGATCCCAAGTATCATGTGTTTAAAAGAATTGGACAAGTATGTGATAGATGTATTACACCTTTCTTTGTAGCATTTGTTGTGTTTGATAAAGATAACTTGTTTGATGCTAAAAGAATGATGTAATGCACGTAATATATCACTAGAAACTATAAAACATTGCCCTGACCATAGATCTATCAGTGTTAGAACTTGTTGATGGTGAAACGGGTTGCTCTGCGGCATAACCCAGAGTGCATACTTTTGAGTATGTGAGGGCGTAAGTATGGACGGTACTGTGTGAGCCGATCCCCTTACGATCCCGAAATGAATGGGGATTTGGCTATATGCCCTATCCTAGCTTGAGTGCGACTTCAGTCGTAGACTCTGTGTTGAGCACGGTGAACTGGCCCGTGGCTTGGAGTATGGTGCTTGTGTCACCATGACTCAGACTGGGGACGGTTGTTTATAGATGTTTCCCCTAAGAGAGTGCACTTGACGTTGTAGCTCTAAGTGTGGATGCCTACGTGCCCTGGCACAACTTGTTAGCAGTGACATGAGATGTCCTGCATGTGGTCTCGTACTGACCGAGACAGTCTGAGGTCATGGAAACCGGCTCTACCATTGACCTTTTATGGTACCGACTTGTGAGAAGTTTGTGGTCAGTTGGAGATGGCTGGGGTATGCTCCATCTCCTCAGGGCATAAGTGTGATTTATAAAATATGTTCAGTCGTGTAGTATATCTGCTTAAGGATCGAATACGAGAAACATTGCTTGATGTGCAATACAGTTATACATTCTAGTTGATAGATGTTATTTATGTTTCTTTACATTCCTTGCAAAGCAGATAGATGAATTATAATCTACCATGGGTAGATGCAATGTTCTCCTTATGAAAGGAGATTACTTCATTCTGTTCATATAGTGAATTATCCTACTTGTTAATATAAAAAGAACCTCTGCTCAGTTTATAAATGCTTAATCTGTGATAATAATATGGTCGGCGGAGAGTTATATCTCTCGTTGGGACAATTACAATTGTCTCACCCCCGTGGGACCCAAATTTTTAGGTGGACGTGCACGAGGAGGTGAAGACCTTTTTGCAGAGTAAGAACAATAGCTGAGGTAGCAGTGACAGCTCAGGTTGAGTGTACTGTCTATCATGTCTTGTAGATATGAGTCCTATGTGTCGTCTCTGTACTCTCAGGTCCTTGGAGTTGGTTCGTACTGGTTTTATGATCAATAAGAGATTTTGGCTTACGCGCCTCGAGGTTTTATGTTGCTCAAATATAGTTTGGTAAAACAACTGTTATATGTTATTCTCGAGATGAGATGTACCATATATGTATAATGTGAATAATGATGTATATAAGGTTTTGGACCTTTCAGTAAGAGTTTTCCTTGGAATGGATCTCTTTTAAAAATGGTTTTAATTTTTAGTGATTTTTGTTAATCTGTTGTTTATGTTTAATTTCGCTTAATTAGTAACGATTTGATTGTCGGTCGTTACAGTCCCCTTCCCCATTATCTTTCCCATCCCCATCACAATTATTTTTTTCACCACATACCAAACATAACCTTACACATTTGATTCTCAAAAAACATGATAATTTTATTTTAGTTTGTTGTTACAAAGAACATGAAAGCTAAACTGATTTTTTTTGCTAATACCATCCTTAACTGCAACCAAACATAAGATGGGAAAATAAAATTGTAAGGAGTGGGATCCCAGAGGGGAACCACTCCATACTAAAATAAAAAGACAACATCCCAAAACCTACACCAATATAATTTTTTTCTTAAAAGGGATGATAACCAATTTATTCAACATGAATGTATCATAACACCAAAGTAGCAGCGGAATATAAAGATGTATCTAACCATTACAAAGCTTGTTATCAACACTAGACTTTCACCACGTTGGGTGATATAAAGGAAAAACTACATAAAGGACTAGTTGAGGATCACCTAATGACTTTAATAAGGTCTCCCACAAAGATCTGATTAAACATGTTGTGGTCCTGGTCCAACCTGGTTGTCTCCTCCTTGACCTATTCCTGGGGTTGGAAGCATACCCCACAAAAGGAAGAGAAAAGATAACATCAGCAAAAATTTGGTATGTGCATGCTAAAAGGAAGTTGAGCAATATAATGAGATAAGGACATAAAATAAAAGGATTATCATAGAAAAGTAAAGGGCTACCCAATCAGGCATAAAAGAAAAGAATCTCAATAAAAGAGATAAATAAGAGCAAGTATCAAAATAAAGCATCCATGTGTTTCACCTATGACAATACAAGACAATATAAACATGTAGGTAGGAAATAACACATCTACCAAAAATAATGTGGGGTGAGCATGGTCGTGTATACATCTTCTCTAAAATATGGTGTGGCAGGGTTTGCCAACATCTGCCTAGGCACGTCTACCCTAAATATTTTCATATGTAGGAATTTTCACATCTGCATGCATATGTGGGAATTTTCACATCCACATAAAAGAACATGTAACATTATACTAGCATCACCACATGATGCATAACAAAAGAATAAGCAATTATAAAAGAGAATAAGAAAGATGAGAACATCCAACAAAATAAAGCAGGATAAGAGGATCCATTCCATCACATAATGTGCCATATAAACATCCACTACAAAGGTGGGAAAAAGAAGCACATTCACAAAAGAATGTTCGACCATGAGCAAAACATAAGAAAAATACCAAGATAATGTCCAAATATGATCAAAAGATCAGCAACAATGTAAGGTACTTCACATGAAGCATATTTTCCAAAAGAACAAGATATTGTGTAGGCTAATGTCCATAGGACCAAGAGAAAGATAAAGATAGGCTATTGCCCAATATAGAAGAATAGGATATGCAAAACATACCTCACTTAAGAATCTAGATAGTCCAAAGTCAGTCCTAGATCCAAGCCTAGGTCTCCAAAACACCTATTATGCGTATATGTAGAATTAGGGTTAGGTTTACATTAATTATTCAAAACCCTAAAAATTGCCTTTTTAATATTAGTGAATTAGGTTATCAAAACCATTCTGTATTTTAGATTATCATTTTCTGAGTCCAAAATATACTTTATTATATATTTTTTATTTTTAAATATTTAGTTATGAATTTTGCAAGTTATTACTTATGTAGGAAAAATATATTAAAACCACATATCTTCAACATCAGATTTTGTCCACAAAACTTGTGCCATTAGAAAACTCATATTTTTCTGATTTCAAAGCATATTTTATTTTATTTTACTGATCTACGAGTAATTTACTATGAAATTTTGAAAACTAACCAACCACAAAATTCCACGTGAGCAAGTAGACCCGCGAGAGAGGAAAAGAGGGAGGGTGTGCGTGCTGAGTTGGCCTGATCAGGGTGGGCCAACTCGGCCGGCCCCATCAACAACCTAGCTACTCGCATCAACATGGAAAGAAAACAAACAATCGTGAAAAGATAAAAATGCCCCTAAGGTGAAAAATCAAGTACAAAAGAAACATAAGGGTATTCAAGGGAATCTCACACGAGGATTGTCCCCCGCTCCCAACCCCTCACAATGGTTGGAGCTCGGCCATCTAGGAGAGGCCACATCCCACTCCTCGAACACGCTTGACCACAGGTGAAAACCTCATGAGTTTCACAAAATCAAGCCAGAGCCAACAAACCTTAACTAGGAACCATTGGTGCACATAGTCATCGGGTCGACAAGCTCTGATGAAGATCAGTGGATTCACAAAAAGACCCTGGTCGCAGACATACGAAACCAATGAAGCAACGCTCAAACACGTTCATCTAAAGCCAACGAACGTAAGTGAACAAAACTAAAATCATAGATCCAAAGACGCGACAACAACCCAAAAATTTGCTCAGGACAATAACACAAATCGACGCTCTACACGACCTGCCAAAACAGACCACGACGTGATCAAAGAAGGATGGACAAGGGTAAAGCAAGTTACCATGAGCGTGTATGAGTGAGTAATTGAGTTCCAACGTCGTCTATCCATCGCAATGATGGTCGAAGCTCAGAGAAGGAAATGAGTAGGTCGGGCACTATGGCAGGGTATATGGGTAAATTGGTGGCAGAGGAGAGTTGCAAGGAGGTCGAGAAATGTTTCAGGGCACTCGTGAGAGGACGAGGCACAGAGGGTGTTCGCCTGTGAAAAATGGTGGAGAGGTATGAATTGGATGTCTCCAATTTATAGGGTTCTAGGGCTCAAGCAAGGGGTCAACACATGCAGAATCGAACAAGGAATTCGTAGGAACAAAAATCGCGAGCAAAGGTTGAACGTAGGCCGAAATATCCCAATTGGAAGGTACTGCATGTGAACATGCCTTATTTCCTGATTCATTGAGAGGTAGAGGATGAGTTGGTAGCTGTTCGATCGAGAAATGAACTGCCCAGATCCACACACACTTAAAACAAAATAAATTCAATTGGATGATAGATAAAAATAAAGGAAACTTATACAAATCGAAATCCAATTAAAGTGTGAATGCAATTAATTTCCTATTTTCTATCTCTTTCACTGAGGGTGCAAACAAACTCCAAATTGGATGAAATTTTGTACATAGGCTAATTAAGGCATGCATATTCTGATTATACAATTAAATTTGCCTTTTGGAGATTTTTGATTTATTAAATAAACCAAATACCATTTCTCTTTCCTCATGCATTAATGACTTTAAGATTCTCCAAATTTGATGAAACTTCACCTACACGTTAAATTAAGTATGTTAGATACGAATTTTTCCTTAATTCACATGTTGAAGTTGTTTTTACATTATGTAATGTTTTGAAGGTTCTACACACTTTCTCTCTCCTGATTTCATCTTTTAATCAAATATTCTCCAAATTGAGTGAAAATTCACCCAAAGACATATTTTAATGTGTACATTATGAATCTAAGATCATTTTCCACTTTTGGAGTCGTTGATTCTTTTATTCCATATTTTGAAGAAGAAACACCTTTTCTTTTCTAAATAAAATAGATGTGACTATTATTATCCTAAATTTGTGAAACTTATCATTCAAGTAAACTTGAACTTAAAGAAAACAAATATGAAATTATGCTTATCCAATTAATCATCCTTTGATGAGTTTAACATAATTAACATTTGTGACATGTTATTACTATTATCATTCTTCAAATACCACCATATTACAATCAAAAGATTATATATCACTTTTATGAACAAATTCTTCTATATTTTCCTTTTATTTCATTTAGTAATATTTTATCCCAATTATGAACACATATTGCTCCTCTACATATTTTCTTTTTGTGACATATTCTATGTATCCATTATTGAACTTATTATTAGCATTAGTTTATATGTCTACATGTTGGGATAACTTATTTATGTATTAGCATGTTAGGGTCTCACTTAGCTACTATCACGTGTATCTTTTATCCTTGTTTGGCTAAACCCAAAGACTAAGATCTCTAACCTCTCAACCTCAAAATATGATTATGTTCTAGATTTTGATATCTTATAAAAACTCCCATCCCATATGTGACACCCCGCCATCACACAGACAATGAGATGATGCACGAAAATGTGCGGAACCAGCATATTACCGAAAACACGGGTTAATTAAAACCGATTGTGGAAAGCATACATGAGAGAACTTTTGCATCCAGATCCTGCAGAGAAACATGTTATATAAACATTCACAAGCCTTGTTATAGGTCCACATCTTATCAGAAATAGTTGTACTATTAGCACCAGAGTTCAACACATGTTTATACATACATAACGGCCACATATGGCCAGCAGCGGGATAAACCAAAATTACAACAGCTAGTCATCGTGAAACGTCGTCGAACACCTCCGAGGACCTTACAGTACAGGGATGACTCTAGGACTCTACTACAAAACCACCAAAATAGCAACATGTCCAACTCTTGCCTTCTACTGCTCTTCTTGCTACTCGGCCGCAACCTCTCGACCACCACCACATCTAGAGTGATCACCTAAAAAGGGTATAAACCAGCGGGGTGAGACACATAGTCCCAGCGAGAAACATAACTCCCCGTCGAACTATAAAATCTCAAAAGGTTAAAGCAGATAACAACAGATAACTGATAAAATGTATAACAAGAGCAGCATACTGAGCAAGGCTATTATTACCATCAATCTTACCAAGATATCCGGGAGGCATATAACCAAGTATTTCTTTATGGAACATGATTGACAAGATAAACTTTATAAGAACTTATCATAAGACATAAGGATCGTACACACAACTGCATAGTACAACTAGATCAACTATATAAGCAAGGCCTCAATCAATGTTCTATGTTTTTCTCTAAGCAAGATATATTATTTGGCTGGATTACGTTTTATTATTATACCCTGAGGAAGTGAGCCTTCCCTGCTCAAATCCAACCATTGGCTGCGAAGCCCAATCCGGTGCCATATAAGGTCTAAGGAGATCTGGACTCCATGACCTCACCTTCTCGTGGTCAGTACACGAATCATCAAGCAAGACTGCAGTCTTATGCTTATAGGGCCTCAGCCTCTAGGTCAGCTCCGCAATCTATCCATATATACATCTGAGCCATGAACGCATCATGCTCATCATCACATATCTTGAGCCATGGGTCTGTTCACCATGCTCCATATATTCTGAGTCTACAACCACAGCTGCACTCAAATCCTCCTATTTTAGGCTAGGGGAAACCTCGCATATTCAACAATATGCGCTCCAGGTAATCCCGCAGGATAAACCTATTTCACCATCACCAAATACTGATGATGATGGATCTATGGCCATGGCAACCTACATGATATATTCATCTATAATTAATTAGTATATTTTAAGCCAATTGTTGAGGCAACCAAAGTATAAACATAGCTTTATAGAATTACATCATTATTGCCATCATCATACTGTCCTGGGACCTCAATCCCTCATGATATCAACCACTGCCTCTCAAGGCATCATCGTCATCATGCACAGGATGCTGGGAACACATCCCTTATCTCATCATCAGAGGATAACACCTCAACTAGACACTCATCCTGATATTAGGTTCTCAGACCTATCAACTTGTTATCTCATTATCACATGGTGCTACTTAAGCACATACATCTTATAAAATTCCTGCATGGTTAGTATACACATCCATAGAGATAACTGAAGTCATCATGGATTAACATGATTATCATGCTATCAAGTATAAAGCAACATCCATGAGTATATTACACATAAGCTGTAGAAAGCATAGTTTTATCATCAATCATAAGCCACATCATTATGTGAAGCAATATCATATCCTTCCAAACTTCCTGGTTCACAACCTATCATTTTATCTCATTATCATATTTGCATGTTTCAAGGTGATTACACCATATCACTTGTGTTATCATTATTAGCTATATACATTCTGAGTTATCAGAACCCTCACCAAAGCTCATGTAACCCTCACTATAGATATGGCGGGAAGCACCAACCCTTACCAAAAGATGTATCAGCTAGGGTTTCCCAACCCTAAGCAAGCTCACCACCATATCGACCAACCCCATCATCTCACCTATCGTGAAATAAGGACCCACTAGCTCACTTGGTGTCGGGCAACCAGATCCAAGGATGAATCGTGCATCATCAGCAGGGGTTGTCGGCTAAAGGCCTCTCGTGCACACAAGCTAGGGTTAGGATTAGGGTTAGGGTTAGGGTTTCATGTCGGGCAACCACCAACCTCATAACGCTCAAGACCATAACGATCAAGGTCATGATTCCCAAGGAGCCTATCATCCAACCACCAAACCATGTCGTCCAGAGGATCCTTATAATGGCCAAGGCATCGTGTCATCCATGGGAAAGATGACCACTAAGGTTTTACCAGAGAGTCTATCGTTCAACTAGAGTTAGGGTTTGAGTTCTATCGGCCCACTCTCTCAACAAGAAACATGCCAACCCAGACCACGGCACCCAAGACACCCTATCATTCAACCATCAACCCATAACGTTCAAGGGACCATCCTAACATGTATCACCCAAGGCTATCAACCAGGGATATCCACTTAGGCACTCTGTCAGCCAAGGAGAAACATCTATAAGGTCAAGGAATAACGCCCAAGGTCATCATCGAGGTCAAGAAGGCCATAACGGGCACCACAAGACTACTTCATATCGGCCAAGAGTTATCACAAGGTGTGTCATGCAGAGCGCACATCAAGTTGTATCGCCCAAGTTCCAACTCCACAAAGGGTATTGGCCAAGCTCAACTAGGCATATCGGCCAAAGGTACAACCCAAGACAAGGCTATCGGGCAGCACTACTCCAAGGTCATATCGTGCAAGGCACAACCCAACATGGTCATCTTCAACCTCAAGCACAAGGGCACCAAACCCTAAATGATTAAGAAGATCGGCTCACCTCTCAACAACTAAGAGAGAGGGGTTTTGCACAACCTGAATCACAAATCGGGCAACTACAAGGACCAACCCCAACATCGGTCATCACATATCCAAGAGCACACCTCTCAAATTCATGGTGAGAGGAGGGTGTTGCCCAAGCAACTAGAATATAGGCTCACCTCTCAACTTAAATGAGAGAGAGGTATTGCCCACATCACTAGAGCTCAAACTCACTTCTCAAAAACCAAGGAGAGAAAGGGGTATTGCCCCAAAAGAAAACCTGAAACTATGGTTTGGCCAACTAGATCCAAAGGTATGTAAACCATCAACAACATCATGCTCACTATATCCATAAGATCAACAACATGTACTAGAGCAAGGAACATAACATGCAATGGTCGATCATCAACATATAAGAAATATGCAACATAAAGAAGGTCGTATAGCTAAGGTTAGAAGTTATGTAACCCGCCTTAAGCAAACTCTTCAAGCTCCAAAGCTCCAAGCTTTAAGCTCCTAGATCCAAGCACACCACTTTCGGCCACCAAAGAACAAGACCCACCTAGGGTTCAGCCACCAAGTTAGAGGAAGAAGAAGAGATCTCCCCCAAGGGAAAAGGATCGGCCACCAAGCTCTCCAAGGAAGGTGTGTCGTGCACACAAGGAGGGAAGAGCAACATTAGAGCTAAAGGGTTCTCAAGGAAGAGAAAGGCAAGGAATATATAGATGAGGACCAAAGGGGAATCAAGGCAAGGTGTCGCCCCTCTTAGGGACACATGTCCAATGTCTTTCCATCTTGCAAACCACATGCACATGCCATGCCACCACTCAACCAATGTTCGGCCACATGTCCAAGCTAGGGTGACACAACCAAGGCAAGGAGGTCATACAAGGTCAAAGGCCGACACACTACTCCTCTAGGCTGATACAAGGCATGGCCGACACACACCAAGGCCAATACAAGCTACCTTACCCGATACAAGGCTCAACCAACAAGGCAAGGCCCAAACAAGGGAAAAACAAGGCCCAAAAGAGCTCAATCAAGCCCAGGGCAACACAAGGCATGAACCCAAACCTTCCTCTCAACCTTAGAGGAAGAAAAGAGATAGAAAGACATCTCTCAAGGTGACAAACTTGCTCTTCAACCCTATCTTAGGTTATTTTGCAAGTAGCACCTCCAACTCCCAACAATACACAGGCAAACCCTAATCACCAATAAAGGTGATTAGCAAGCAACCAAGCACAAGGTTTAGGTAAAACAAACAGGGTAAGCCCGCAATGAAGGTCATGGTCCTTACAAACCATAAACCTCTACAAAGGAATTTTGTCCCCAAAATCTGAAGATAAAAGTGAGGGATACTTCTGCCTCATCTCTTCCTCAAGCTCCCGCGTGGCTTCCTCAACACCACGATGATGCCAAAGAACCTTCACAAGAACCAAGTCCTTCCTCTTCAGCTTCTTTACTCTTCTGTCCAGGATCGCCACCGGACCCTCCTCATAGGTCACGTCTTCATTAAGCTCATCCTCAACTGGCTGTATCACTGTCTCGGTGTCTAGATGACTTTTCTTCAACATGCTGACATGGAACACCGGATGTAACATGTGCAACTCTGGCGGCAGCTCTAACTTGTAAGCTACCTTGCCAACATGTGCTATTATCGGGTATGGCCCCATATACCTGGGTGCCAGCTTGCCTTTCTGGCCAAACCTTAGCACGTCTTTCCAAGGTGAGACCTTGAGATACACTTTGTCTCCCACTTGGAACTCTAAAGGTCATCGATGATTGTCCGCATAAGACTTTTGTCTGTCCTGTGTCGCCTTCAACTATTGTCATATCACTCTGATCTTTTCTATTGTCTGCTCACTAACTCATGACCCAAAAGCTGATACTCACCATACTCATACCAGCATAAAGGAGATCTATACTTCCTTCCATATAGAGCCTCATAAGGAGCCATGTCAATGCTGCGCTGGTAACTATTATTGTAAGTGAACTCTATCAGACTGATATGCACATCCCAACTGTCTAGGAACTACAAAACACATGCTCGGAGAAGATCCTCCAAAGTCTGAATAGTCCTTTCTGACTGTCCATCTGTCTACGGGTGGAAGGCGGTGTTGAACCTCAACTATGTTCCCAATGCTTTGTGCAACTGTTCCCAGAAACGACTCGTGAATTGGGGACCTCTGTCAGAGACTATTATTGCTGGTACACCGTGCAAACATACTATCTCATCTACATACACATGTGTAAGCTTCTCTACTGTATATGTCGTCTTTACCGGTATGAAATGAGCAGATTTTGTCAGCATGTCTACTATTACCCAAATGGAATCATGATTCCTAGCTGTCTTAGGTAGACCAACTACGAAATCCATGGTTATGTGATCCCATTTCCATTGCGGTATCGGCATGGGTTGCAACGTACCTACTGGATTCTGATGCTCAGCTTTAACTTGCTAATATACTGCACACTTAGCCACGAACTCGGCTACATCCTTCTTCAAGCCAGACCACCAATACATGTCCTTCAGATTATGATACATCTTGGTGACTCCTGGATGCATAGCATACATTGATGTGTGTGCTTCCTCAAGCACTAGCTTCCTTAGATTATCAACATCGGGGACCACCATCCTACCTTGATAGCAAACTAGTCCATCCTCGGACTCATGGAACCCATCACACTTTTTGCTGCCGAACTCTAACCTGATCAAATACAATGTATCATCTACCTATTGTGCATCTTTGATCTTCTGTCTCAGGGTAGGCTTGACTTGCATCTGTGCCAATAGTCCTGTCAACAAGGAAACTTCCAACTGCACATTCATCTGCCGTAAGGAGACAAACATATCTCGCCTAAGGCATATCAAGGAATTCAACTGTGCCTTCTTCGTGGAGAGAGAAGAAGACTTTCTACTAAGCGCATCAGCTACCACATTTGTCTTACCAGGATGATGCTCGATGGTGCAATCATAATCATTAACTAGCTCCATCCAACGACATTGTCACATGTTCAGCTCATTCTATGAAAATATGTACTTCAAGTTCTTATGATCTGTAAAGATCTGGCACACTTCCCCATAAAGATAGTGTCTCCAAATCTTTAACGCATGCACCACCGCTGCCAACTCTAAATCATGTGTTGGATAGTTCTCCTCATGTTTCTTAAGTTATCGTGAAGCAAAAGAAACCACATGATCCTCCTGCATCAACACACAACCTAAGCCTTTCTTGGAAGCATCGCAGAAAACAACATAGCCCTTCCTAGGTTCTGGCAGCACCAACACTGGAGCACTAGTCAACTTCTCCTTTAGACTTTAGAAAGCTCGCTAACAACGATCATCCTATACAAAAGGTACATCCTTCCTGGTCAACTTTGTCATCGGCAATGCGATCGCACTGAAATCCTTGATAAACCTCCGGTAATATCCTGCCACACCCAGAAAATTACGAACTTCAATCGGCGTCTTTGGTTGTTCCCAATCTGCAACTGACTCCACCTTCTTAGGGTCCACTCTGACTCCTTCTGCAGATATCACGTGACCCAAGAAAGTCACTTCCTTCAACCAGAACTCGCATTTACTGAACTTGGCGTATAACTGGTGTTGACGAAGAAGAATCAACACTTGTCGAAGATGTTGTTCATGCTCTTGACTATCCCGAGTGTAGATTAAGATGTCATCTATGAAAACTACAACAAACTGATCTAGAAATGGACGGAACACTCAGTTCATCAGATCCATGAAAGCAGCAGGTGCATTGGTTACCCCAAACAACATAACCACAAACTCAAAGTGACCATGTCTCGTCCTAAACGCTGACTTTGGTATGTCATCTGCCATAATCCTTAACTGATGTACCCAGATCATAGATCGATCTTTGAGAACACTATAGCACCACACAACTGATTGAATAGATCATCTATCCTCGACAACGGGTACTTATTCTTGATCATGACTTTGTTCAACTGTCGGTAATCTATACATAACCGCATCGATCCGTCCTTCTTCTTAACAAACAGCACTGGAGAACCCCAAGGTGACGTGCTCGGTCAGATGAAACCTTTCTCCAACAACTCATGTAACTGCTTCTTCAACTCTGCCAACTCTGCTGGAGCCATCCTATACGGTGTCTGTGCAACTGGATGTGTTCCCGGCACCAGATTGATCTCAAAATCAATCTCTCGAGGTGGGGGAACACCGGGGAACTCATCAGGAAATGCATCCGCAAACTCTCAGACAACTGTTACCTCCTCAAGGCTAGGACCCTTCACCTTGGTATCCACAATGTGAGCTAAGAATGCCTTACAACCTTGCCGCAGTAACTTTTCTGCCACTAGTGCTGACACTAGACATGTCGGAAGAATCTTCCTATCTCCTTGGAAGATCCACTTCTCTCCACTGTCATCAAACATTGCCTGCTTGGAACCATAGTCCAACACGACCTTATACTTCTCTAAGGTATCCATCCCAAGGATCACATCGAATCCATGCATATCAAGTGGTATAAGATCCACTTGTATACCGTGTCCTGAGAAAGACAGAACACAAGACAGACACTCCTCTCGAAGCATCGAGGAACCATCGAGAGGGGTTTCTAACAATAGGCTATCTTTCTTACAACTAACAGGTAAAGGACAACTATCAAGCAGACTATGTGCGATAAAAGAGTGTGTAGCACCCGGGTCAACCAGAACAGATATAAAGAAAGAAGAAGACAAATCAGAATGAAAAAACTCCATCTGACCTATCACCACTCGCGGGTTGACTATCGCCTCTGACTGACTCACACCATAGAATTGAGCCATTGCTTATTGTCTACGTCCTCTGCTTCCTTGAGCAGACGATCCTGCTTGTGACGCTTGACCGCGTCCTCACCCTCTGCTACCATTGGGTTGCTGTCTGTCTGACTCTTGTTGACTCTGTCTCAGTTGTTGTGTTACTTCAACATATTTCCTTGGGCAATTTGACCTTAAGTACCCAGTCTGTCCATAGTGATAACAAGACATGCCTTCTATCTGCGGCCTAGATGGCCCTATCACTGCCACAGAAGTTGTACTATGCGCCTTCGACGGTGAAGAAACATAACCTCTTCCCCTACTCAAAGACCATTGTGATGGTACATGAGAACTCTGCATCGTGGAAGGTGCTGAAAACCTTGGCATCTTGAAGCCACCAGATCTTGGTCCCTGGGACTTAGTAGGCCTTTTCCTGGTCATGGACTCCCTTTTCTCCCTGACAGATCGTTCAATCTTGCGGACGGACTCCACGAACATGGCAAACTGTTCCCGATTCTCTAAAGTAGCAGCAAGAGTCGACAACTCAGCACTCAAACCTTTCTCAAACTGCATGATCCGCTCATCATCTGTTGCTGCCATGTGAGGACAAAACCTTAGAAAATCCATGAACTTGGCTTCATACTCGGTGATGCTCATCGATCCTTGGCGTAGACGCTCAAACTGGTTGATCTTCTTGTCCAGATACATATTCGGAAAGTATCTGTTGACGAACTCTCGTCGGAAAACCTCCCAACCGATCTCCTCATCGGGTCGCTTCTCCTCCTCGATGGCCCACCAATGGCCAACACTACCCTTCAGAAGGTAGACAACGTGCTTAACTTTGTCCACTTCGGGGATGTTGAGGATCCGGAAGGTCTTCTCAAGACCTGTCAGTCACAGATCAACATCTGTCGAATCAACCGTTCCAGCATAATCCGAAGCTTTGACTCGGCGAAGCCGCTCAAAGGTCTTCCCAATACCCGATGTTTCACCATGGGGAGCCTGTGCTCTTGGTAGAGGCACTGGCATCCTTTCCACCATGTGATTCATTGTAGCCATCAACTACCCCATAAGTTGTTGGTAGGCAGGATTTTCGAGAATGGATGGGTCAAGTTGGGGGACCTCAGGCACCCGATCTTCTCGTGTCTGCCCTCCTACTCCATCAACGGATGCAACATTGCTACTCTCGGCAACATGTTCTTCATGATTTCCAAACATCTTTAAGCTTTATCTTCCGTTGTGGGCAGAAGGTTATTTGTAAGAAAATCTGGAAAAACTCATAAGAACAGACACAAACCTAGTCCTAGATCCCTATAGACTCAGTGAACCTAGAGCTCTGATACCAAACCAACTGTGACACCCTGCCATCACACAGACAACGAGATGACACATGAAAACATGTGGAACCAGCATATTACCAAAAACACGGGTTAATTAAAACTGATTGTGGAAAGCATACATGAGAGAACTTTTGCATCCAGATCTTGTAGAGAAACATGTTATATAAACATTCACAAGCCTTTTTATAGGTCCACATCTTATCAGAAACAGCTGTACTGTTAGCACCAGAGTTCAACACATGTTTATACATACATAACAGCCACATACAGCCAGTAGTAGGATAAATCAAAATTACAACAGCTATTCGTCGTGAAACGTCGTCGAACACCTTCGAGTACCTGAGAGTACAGGGATGACTCTAGGACTCTACTACAAAACCACCAAAATAGCAACATGTCCAACTCTTGCCTTCTACTTCTCTTCTTGCTGCTCGGCCGCAACCTCTCGACCACCACCACGTCTAGAGTGGTCACCTAAAAAGGGTGTAAACCAACGGGGTGAGACACACTGTCCCAGCGAAAAACATAACTCCTTGCGAACTATAAAACCTCAAAAGGTTAAAGTAGATAACAACAGATAACTGATAAAATGTATAACAAGAGCAGCATACTGAGCAAGGCTATTATTACCATCAATCTTACCAAGATATCTGGGAGGCATATAACTAAGTATTTCTTTGTGGAACATGATTGACAGGATAAGCTTTATAAGAACTTGTCACAAGATATAAGGATCATACACACAACTGCATAGTACAACTAGATCAACTATATAAGCAAGGCCTCAATCAATGTTATGTGTTTTACTCTAAGCAAGATATACTATTCGGTTGGATTGCGTTTTATTATTATGCCCTAAGGAAGTGAGCCTTCCCTGCTCAAATCCAACCATTGGCTGCGAAGCCCAATCCGGTGCCATACAAGGTCTAAGGAGATCCGGACTCCATGACCTCACCTTCTCGTGGTCAATACATGAATCATCAAGCAAGACCACAGTCTTATGCTTATAGGGCCTCAGCCTCTGGGTCGGCTCCACAAGCTATCCATATATACATCCGAGCCATGAACGCATCATGCTCATCATCACATATCATGAGCCATGGGTCTATTCACCATGCTCCATATATCCTGAGTCTGCAACCATAGCTGCACTCAAATCCTCCTATTTTAGGCTAGGGGAAACCTCGCATATTCAACAATATGCGCTGCAGGTAATCCCGCAGGATAAACCTGTTTCACCATCACCAAACACTGACGATGATGGATCTATGGCCAGGGCAACCTACATGATATATTCATCTATAATTAATTAGTATATTTTAAGCCAATTGTTGAGGCAACCAAAGTATAAACATAACTTTATAGAATTACATCATTATTGCCATCATCATACTGTCTTGGGACCTCAATCCCTCATGATATCAACCAATGCCTCTCAAGGCATCATCATCATGCACAACATGCTGGGAACACATCCCTTATCTCATCATCAAAGGATAACACCTCAACTAGGCACTCAACCTGATATCAGGTCCTCAGACCTATCAACTTGTTATCTCATTATCACATGGTGCTACTTAAGCACATACATCTTATAAAATTCCTGCATGGTTAGTATACACATCCATAGAGATAACTCAAGTCATCATGGATTAACATGATTATCATGCTATCAAGTATAAAGCAACATCCATGAGTATATTACACATAAGCTGTAGAAAGCATAGTTTTATCATCAATCATAAGCCACATCATTATGTGAAGCAATATCATATCCTTCCAAACTTCCTGGTTCACAACCTATCATTTTATCTCATTATCATATTTGCATGTTTCAAGGTGATTACACCATATCACTTGTGTTATCATTATTAGCTATATACATTCCGAGTTATCAGAACCCTCACCAAAGCTCCTGTAACCCTCACTATAGATATGGCGGGCAGTGCCAACCCTCACCAAAAGATGTATCGGCTAGGGTTTCCCAACCCTAAGCAAGCTCACCACCATATCGACCAACCCCATCACTTCACCTATTGTGCAACAAGGACCCACTAGCTCACTTGGTGTTGGGCAACCAGATCCAAGGATGAATCGTGCATCATCAGCAGGGGTTGTCAGCCAAAGGCATCTCGTGTACACGAGCTAGGGTTAGGATTAGGGTTAGTGTTAGGGTTTCATGTTAGGCAACCACCAACCTCATAACGCTCAAGGCCATAATGATCAAGGTCATGATGCCCAAACCAAACCATGTCGTCCAGAGGATCCTTATGACGACCAAGGCATCATGTCGTCCATGGGAAAGATGACCACTAAGGTTTTACCAGAGAGCCTATCGTTCAACTAAAGTTAGGGTTTGAGTTCTATCGGCCCACTCTCTCAACAAGAAACATGTCAACCCAGACCACGACGCCCAAGACGCCCTATCATTCAACCATCAACCAATAACGTTCAAGAGACCATCCTAACCTGTATCGCCCAAGGCTCTCAACCAAGGATATCCACTTAGGCACTTTGTCATCCAAGGAGCAACATCTATAAGGTCAAGGCATAACGCCCAAGGTCATCATCGAGGTCAAGAGGGCCATAACGGGCACCACAAGACTACTTCATATCGTCCAAGAGTTATCACAAGGTGTGTCCTACAGAGCACACATCAAGTTGTATCGCCCAAGCTCCAACTCCACAAAGGGTATTGGCCAAGCTCAACTAGGCATATCATCCAAAGGTACAACCCAATACAAGGCTATCACACAACACTACTCCAAGGTCATATCGTGCAAGGCACAACCCAACATGGTCATCTTCAACCTCAAGCACAAGGGCACCAAACCCCAAATGATCAAGAAGCAGATTGGCTCATCTCTCAACAACCAAGAGAGAGGGGTTTTGCACAACCTGAATCACAAATCGGGCAACTACATGGACCAACCCCAACATAGGTCATCACATATCCAAGAGCTCACCTCTCAAATCCATGGTGAGAGGAGGGTGTTTCCCAAGCAACTAGAATATAGGCTCACCTCTCAACTTAAATGAGAGAGGGGTATTGTGTTGGTATGTATGCCCTGAGAGCCAATCATGGGATGATTGGTGGGATACATTAAGATTGATTTGATAAACATTAAAGGCAAGCTTCCAATTCTTTCTAGTTCAGTCATATGAGATAGTGATAGAACAGATTAAATGTCTAGAGAATGACAATACTCAATGACGTATGCCTTCAGGTTGAGGACCTGAACGATGAGATCATACGGAGGCTAAGAGTTTGTACATTCTTATTGTGTCCCTAGTCGGATGTCATTGTGGAAGGTAGATAGACAGTAATGACACACAAGACTAGATTATGGTGTTGGTTGATGACAGAATCTCATTAGTCATGATATAGAGATATCAAACCAAACACATAGGTACTTGTTAGAGAACAAGTATACCGGACAGACCCACCGTGAGTTTGACACATGGAACCATGACATGGTAGTCACAGTTAGTACTCACAGTGATGGTGGTGAGTGTGATTCTTAGACCTGAAATCATTGCACTCAACACATGTCGTTGGGCACACTTTGACATCATCAAACGCAATCCTGAAACATGGGTTGTTATAAAGGTGATGATTGGGTGGCTTTGACACATGGGGCTTTTGAGGGGTGAGTGATAGATATGGGATTTGTCCCTCCTGAGGGAGTTTGATATCCATGGCCACTTGATGAGTAGGATTGAGAAAGGTGTGCACGCATGTGTGAGTCAGTATGTGATACTGATGTCATAACATATCTCTTCTAATCTACTCTGAGATCAAGAAAGTGAATGAACGTTGACAGGATGACTATTCCATGCCTCGAGTTCATTTGGGATATCAGTGACAAAGGAATTATACATTCGTTGTAACACCATTCACGGATTGTAGGAATGAAAGTTGTTCTCCAACTTTCTACTTTCACTTGGGTAGCACTGATGTGTGACTAGGCACCGCTCTTTGGTTGTGAAGTCATAAGTGTTATGGACTTTCACTGCCAACGTGAAATGGACCTGCAGGGTCACACACATAGGATTTAACCTGGAAGAGGAGTTTTATCCACAAACAATGTTTAGAATGATTACTAAAGGAGTTTAGTAGTTCAATTAAACACTCAATCAATTGATAGCTCAATGTCATAATGTTCAAGGTGTTGGACACATTGATTGGAGTATCATATTGATTGAAATCACAATTGACTGATTCTGCACAATCTGTACTCCCAACCGATCGGCTCATATGATGAACCGATCGGCTGAGCTTGGTGAACCGATCGGCTCACTTGTTGAGTCGATCGGCTCATGGACAAGGTGAGCGATTTCTTCAAGTGTTGAAATGATCGGTTCAACTGTTGCAACCGAGCAAGTTGGGAAAGTCAGATTGGTGAGAATTTTCCTTTCGTTTCACTTGCCCAATTTGATTGGGAAAAGTATTGGTATTTGATACCAATTAGAAACAAAAGAGGGAAAGTCGATCGGGAACTGATCAAGACTACGAATCGATCGGCTCAGAAAGTGAACCGACCGTTTCATGGGTCCCAACCAATCGGTTGAGTGTCAACCGACCAATTCATGTCCCCAACTGACCATTTCAGTTGTGAAACGATCGGTTCAGGTTGCGAGTTGGTTGTTTTTGTAGAAAATCTCGAACCCTTCTACTCATGCTTTTAGTCTCGCATTGCCCGGGATGGAGAACCCTGTCCCATGACCCTCCTATATAAATAGGGGTATTGGTGGCTTCTCAAAGTACAACTCAGTGCAACCAGTTGCTCTGTAAAGTTGCCGTTCTCTCTGGTTTTGGTAACCGAGAGAGAGCCCGAGCAAGTGCTACCCGCAAAGGGAGGTGCAGTAAGGGAAAGACAATTGCAGTTGCAACTGGAGGCAGGAGAGTGTGTTGGCGACTAGTACATCAATAGGAGGGTGCGACTCTTTCCAATTCCTTATGGGATAAGGATATTGGAGATCCAGGTGGTCCGTGTGGACTACTTCAGAGACGGGAGGTTTTTGCCGCTAGGAGGACAACCTTCAATCCTGTCAGTCTCGGTGTGACCAGGAGCTGCACAGACACCGTCCAAGACAGGAGGTAAAGACCACGCAAAGAGCGAGGTATTGTCACCGAGCAAGCCTCGGGACAAGGTATGATTCCACAAACCATCCTTTCCTATTGTATAGACGTTGACGCGTTTCCTTGTTCTGGGTTTGGGCGAGAAAATTTTGTTTCCGCTGCATTCTCTGCCTCCCCAAAAACCCGATAGTGGTATTAGAGCCACGTCAACTGCTCTATACTTTAGGGATTATCGATATGATCGATTTTGGTTTGTCGCCTTTATTTATTGCATACGATGTGAATAAAACTGGCTTTATGCATGTCCAATCCTAAATCCACAAATCCCAATTTACATATATGATATGTATTATTAATGCACTCGATACACGTCACCCTTAAATGAGTTTTGTGGTGGATGTATAGTGTGGTTATGGCCAATAAACCCTATCTGTGTATGGTTGTATGTGGTTGCTTGCATCTCGGTCTGCGCACCGATATTCCTTCTCCTATTCTTGATGTAACTTGAAATAATTCGAGATTTCTTTCCTACCTTTGCTCCCCTCAAATGTAACTCGAGGTTTCTCTTTTACAATGTAAAATAGGATAGATTTTATTTCCTATTATGTCAAAGAATGGAGGACATCAAGACGACAACTGAGACGATCGGTTCAAGGAGTGAACCGATCGGTTCGAGGAGCAAGACGAGCGGGTGGCGACCATGAAGAGATGCACGACGACCAGACGAACCGATCGGTTGGAGGAGCCAACCGATCGACTGGTGGCACCCAGACGACCGACCAGAGAGAGCAGATCATTCATATGATGAGTTGATCAACTCAGAAGGCAAAGCACAGAGTTCATCTTGTACAGGTTGCACGTGATGTAGACCTAGATGTCCGTGATTCCTCTTGGCTCGAGGAATCACATTAGGATGGCCATAATCATCACTTTTATCGTTTTGCATGTTTTTTGTGGGATATAGCATGTATATGATACGTACTATGTATTGTGGTGATTGGATATGTATATGTATGTAAAACCAAATCCCTCATTAAAATATTAAGTTTTAGATGCCTTCCAAATGCGACACACGTGAAAAGCTTGATCGAACAAGTGTGGGCACGCCCAAGCGTGGTGCACCGTCTATCTCATGGAAGCGTGAAGGATGGATATGTGGGTCTGCCCAAGCAGGGTGCATATTCATCGTGTTTGCTTTGGGTCGGACTTAACAAGGTGACTTAGATAGGATCTAGCACCTTGAGGCATGAAGATGATCATGGCAAGGATTTGCATATGGCATCTTATCAAGAGTTGCATATGATGCAATTGGCAAGAGTTGCCTACCTGAGAGATCTATGTTGTGGGTGACAGCCCTAGCTGGTCCATAACTTAAAGGATTTTAGGATCTTGCCCACTAGAAGGTTGTACGCTGAAATCCTCTGAATTGATTGTGAGGGCTATCAATTTGAACTAAAATAGTGGGAGCGATAATTAATTAAAGGCCTAATTATATCGTCAACTTTTCAAATCAATCAAATAAGTCAAAAATGAGTTTTTGGACTAAAATTGCATATTTCCTTTTGTAGTGAAAATGACAACAAACAACAATCACTTCTCTTTGCGATCGGTCCTTGAAAAGGACAGAGTAAATGGGACAAACTTCCACGACTGGTATAGGACATTGAGAATTGTTCTCACTCAAGAGCGAAAGCTCTATGTCCTGGATACTCCAATTCCAGAGGAACCGGCTCCTAATGCACCAAAGACAGAAAGGGATGCTTACAAGAAGCATTCTGATGATGCCATTGATGCAAAGTGCTTGATGTTGTACTCCATGAACCATGAGTTGCAGAGACAACATGAGAATATGGGTGTCATTGAGATGATTCAGCATCTCAGGAACCTGTATGAAGATCAGACACGGCAAGAGAGATATGATGTCTCAAGGGCACTGTTCAAGTGTGTCATAATAGAATGAGATCCAGTTGGTCCTCACACACTCAAGATGATTGGGTATGTAGAGAACCTGCAAAGACTGGGATTTCCACTGAGCCAAGAGTTGGCTACTGGCCTGATACTGCAATCGTTGCCAGAATCTTACAGTCAGTTTGTGATGAACTACAACATGAACAACTTTGATAGGCCACTGTCAGAGTTGTTGGGCATGTTGAGGACAGCCGAGACACAGATGAAGAAGGACAAGCCTAAGTCTGTGATGGTGATCACGAGCAAGAAAGGCAAGTCCAAGCGTAAGGGTAAAGCTAAGAAAGGTTCTGATGCTAGCCAGGAGCCCAAGACGACTTCAACTCTCAAGGCCAAGGGAGGCGTGACCAAGAAAGGCAATTGCCACCACTGTCAAAATCCAGGACATTGGAAAAGGAATTGTCCTCTCTATCTGGAAGAACAAAAGAAGAAGGAGGCAGCAGATGTCTCTACTTAAAGGTGTCATGAAAGTAAACTTGTAACACTTTTTGAGGTATATGATACCAAAATGTAAAGTGTAAAGCACTCAATAAATGGGGCAAGTGTTGCCGCCATAGATAGGAGTACTTTAGTTTATTTTCAGCCTAAAAGGCATGTAATACAGTTATGAACTGCTATTTCATATTTGCCAATAGATAGAAACACTTTATTTTTGCATATTGTATGACAATGATGGCAATCAATAAAGTTGATGTTTCAATCTTTTAAAGATGTGATCTTTGTGGCAATGCCTTGCTTATCTTGTGGTATTTGATATGCATAAGATAAAATGATACCTAAAAGTTATAGATAACTCAACCAATCAAATTAACATCAATCATGAGAAATTCATTTCTAGTGTCCATGTGATGGATAAATCTAGACTAATTTGGTTAGAAAACCGTTAAGAGACATGAATATCTTGGACATGATTAATCAATCTTCACTAATGGTAGTGGGAGAATGATTATCCTATTAGGTATGATACATGTGATGTATTTACATACCTACTGGAACAAATGCTAATACTTCAAATGGTGTTTAGAGAAATACCAATATGAATATCTTGAAGTGTTCAAGATTATCATAGATGAAGTGCAAATTTGGTAAAGTGTTAATTCTTGATGAGATCAATGAATGAAATACTTAGACCAAATGTTTGAGATCCTTATGAGTGATTATGATAGTGTATCATAGTGAACTCATGATTTAGGCATGGTGATGTCTAAATCAAGAAGGAATCATACTCTAAGGAGTTAGAGAATGATTATCATATAATTGAATTCTTCTTAATAAAAGAATACCCCACACTAATAAAGGACATTGAGAATCACAAAGGAGTTGTGAGTTCTTATATCCTTGACAGATACACCTCAATTATCTATGTGATGAGTCAACTATCCAGATGAATATAAGGAACCGAATTATGAGTTATGGTTTATGATCATTACATCCTAAATGACATCCATATGAACCATAAGGTATGACCTTGATGGTAGCACCCATTGGAATAAGATCCATAAGTGCGGATAAGTCTTAAGTGTTAAGACACATGGATAACATTTTGATAAGGATGATGCTTGTTGATTGAAACTTAATGACTAAGACATTTGGCATATGGATGCTAAAACCGCATTCCTGTGAGGAATAAAACAAGGATGCGTACGTGACACAACCTGTAAGGTTTATGAATTCACTAATGCAAATGAAGTCTATAAGTTATAATGGACTAATCAATGTGATTGATTGAGTACAAGCAACTCAGAATTGGATCTTTACTTTGATGATATAGTCAAAGGGTTTGACTGATATGTCAAAAATAAAGAAGGGATTTGTGATTTAGTGGGAGCGTGTTCACATTCCACATATTGATGTGAAATGGAAATGTTCTAGAATGGAAATTCAATAGTGGAAATTATCTTTAAGGAAGATAGAGATGTTTCCTATATGATAGGAATAGAGATCTATAGAGATAGTTCTCGGAGAAAAAAATCTCTTGACCTAAAAGGAGAGAGCATACATTGGCAATCTGTACTTAAATGTTCAGTATGCATAGATTCAGTGGGAAAAAAACTTGTCCATGCTACATGGAGTTAGTATCCCAAGGCCAAGTGTCAAATTCTTATGAAGAATGAGAACACTAAGAATAGATATGGATCTATCATGTATGTAATCATCCCATTATCTTGCATGTATGGACATGACAAGAATAAAATGCATTCATCATCTTGTATGTAGGACATGACAATATGATGTGCTTATCCTGATAACTCGTATGTGGGACATGACGAGTGGATGTCTGTCTACTTCCAGTAAGGGTTACTGGAAACCATAAGAACTTGATAAGTACTTGAGAAGTACTAGTTCTTTGGGGATAAGGAAGAGTTCAATGTAAAGAGTTACATTGATGCGAACTTATGAAAGAACAGAAAATTAATCGCAAAATATATATAGGATATATAAAAGTGAAAGTTTGTTGATAATTGGAAGTGTTCCAATAAAACCATTTAAAAGGAAATGTCGAGTATATATGTGTTAGAGAACAATAGTGGATACTATATGGATCTGGAAGTTCATGAGATGAACTTATAGATATTCTGCTCATTGATGATAAGTATGGAATCCTTGATCATGCAATGTGGCTAAAGGTTAGCAAAGGAATACTAGATCACATATTACGGCAACTCCATCTCATACGTATGACGTACAGTGAAGAGATGAGAGACATGCAATTTGTACTGACTTTGGCAAGGTGTTGCCATAACTCACTATGTCTGCACTGAGAGCACAGTAACATGTGGGACATGTTTGAAGATCACTATGAATATGATTCAAGGGTGATTGGCTCGCAGTGCAAGTGGGAGTCTGTTGGTATGTATGCCCTGAGAGCCAATCTGGGATGATTGGTGGGATATGGTTCACTCCCGCTAGAGGCTTGCAACAAGTGCAATCCACGAGGTCGGGAGGCACGGGATGAGATGGGATTTTAGCTTTCGATATTTATATGGTCCCACACTAACTACCTACGTCTACTAAGACACTACGCCCGCAAGCGCACGGGGTCGTGTCGTAGTATAGGTGAGGCGGCAAGTACGGGGTCGATCCGCGAGGATAAAGGGGGCGCTAGAGTTATACACCGTGAGCTACGTTCCTAGTGCGGAGAGTAGGGTTTTCAGGGTTTTAAGATTGATTGTTGGTTGATTACACTAATGAGAAAGTAAGAGATGTGTAAAGGAAACTAAATTATGAAAGAGCAAGCAAATTAGCAACTAAGTTATCAAACTAACCAAGCAAGAACAAGAAGGGTTACACTACTCTAGCAAGACAAGAAGCAAAAACAAACTAAACTAACCACTAGCAAGAGCAAAAGCCTAAGTTAACACTGAAGAGTAAAACTAAGAAATTGACTAAGTTAAACTAAAGCAATTGAACTAAGCTAGCATTAACAAGCAGACTAAGCGATTAGGGTTTTAAGCAAGGTGATTAAGGTGGGTGGGCCGTTTGGGGAATGTCACTTTGATTTTAGTTGGGGGAGTTCATTAAACATGCATGGTGCTCAATTCATATCTAGATTACCAAACCAAACAACAAGGGCAATGTCATTAGAACATACCCTATACTACTAGTAGAAGACTAGGGTTAGGTGTAGTTCTAGTGAGATTGGCCAAATCTAGGTTTCTAGGGTAAGTGATAGTGGACAATTGAGGGTTGAGGGTAGAGATGGGAGTGGAGATGAAGGGGTTTAACTCTCCCATTTGGGCTGGCCTCAACTCTCCCATTTGGAGCTCAGCAAACAGATCATACGGCATCAATTTTACGCTAGACCCCAAGTCAAGAAGAGCCTGGTCTATGCGATGTGCCCCGATGTAGCATGAGATGATGGGAGCACTGGGGTCTTTTCTTTTCCGGGGGATGGTGTGTTGGAGAATGGAGCTCACTTGCTCAGTGAGCTTGATCTTCTTAGGCGTCCTCCCTGTTGTCTTTCTTTTGAAGGTGCACAATTTTTTAAGGAACTTTGCATAGGACGGAATTTGCTTGACTGCATCTATAAGAGGTACATTAATTTTCACTTGCTTGAATATCTCTAGAATATCTTCTGCATGCTTC
The DNA here is from genome assembly GCA_963693085.1 of Alisma plantago-aquatica. Lineage (NCBI taxonomy): Eukaryota > Viridiplantae > Streptophyta > Magnoliopsida > Alismatales > Alismataceae > Alisma > Alisma plantago-aquatica. The sequence continues at coordinate 1,314,374,604 of OY856409.1, read as the reverse complement.
TTCTTTTTCTTTGCAGCAGAAGGCTCCTCGAGTGCATCAGGATATGGAGGGAGTTGGGAACCCAATCGGTCCAAATCAACAGTATCATCCACCGGTATCACTGGAATCACAGTATCACTGCTCAGTATCACAGTATCACTGCTCGGCGTCACGGTATCAACACTGCCTCTTATCACAGTATCATCAATCTGCATCTCAGTATCAACCTGCCCTACCTCGGTGTCATCTCTGCCAACAACTGCACCATGGGGCCTCTCTAAGGTCCTGCCACTCCTCAACGTAGTTACAGCCTTCACATGCTCATGGGTGGTAGTAGAGGGAGCTTGTGGAGGTGGTTGTGGCTGTTGGGGTGGTGGAGGCCTTTTGTGCGGGGAGTTGGGATTTTGAAGGATGAATTGGGGTTGTGGTTGTTGTTGTGGTGGGGGGTGATATTGTGGAGTTGGTTGTTGGTAAGTGTGAGGTGGAGGTGGAGCATATTGATAATTGAGCGGTGCTTGGGGAGGTGGAGGAGCATAGGGGTTTGGTGGGGCTTGGTAAGGTGATGGAACATAAGCACTTGAAGTGTTCCCTAGAAAAACCCCATCATTGTTTGGATTTGGCAGTGGTTGAGACAGAAGTCTACCTTCTTCCCTCCTAGCCAAAGAGAGAGAAATTGGTCCAACCTCTGCTCAAGACGATGTATGAATTGCCCATGTGCATTGACATCCTTTTTTACTTCATCTAGGCTCCTTAGCCTTCCTAGAACCTCGTCCTCAAACTTGGAGCTGTAGCGTGGCTTCTGCTGCCCCTGTCCTTGCCCATCCTCATTCTGTTGTCTCCAAGAGAAATTTGGGTGGTTCCTCCACTCGGGGGTGTAGGATTGGGACATTGGGCCCTGGTTGTTGCGGCCACCAAAGGAATGTAAAGCGTTAACTTCCTCGTCTACAGTGTCCACAGCCATTGTAGGTTGGCTAGAAGAGCCACCCACTTGATTCTTCATCATCTGCATCATATCTGCCATCATTTTCATCATGTCAGGGTCGGTGGCATTGCGTGCCGGAGCTACGGAAGAAGGGGGAGGGATGTAGTTCCTTCCGCAATGTCCCCCTTTAGTGGAAGCTCGGTGGCGTGAATTCTCGGAAAGATGCTCAAACAACGGCCATGATTCCTCGGGTGGCTTTGCCATAAACGTGCCCCCGCAAGAAGAATCAACGTTGTTTTGGCTTTGCTCCTCTAGCACGGTGTAGAAGGCTTGAACTAGCTTCCAAAGCGAAACCTCATGATGAGGGCAGTCACGAAGCAACTTCTGGAACCTCTCCCACGCCTCGTGGAAGGGTTCGTTTTCTTTTTGGGCAAAGGACGTGATGCATCTTCTCATGTAGGATAACTTGGCTATTGGAAAGAACTTCTTCAGAAACTCATTCTTTACTTCATTCCATGTGACGAGCTCTAGCCTCGAAACATACCACTCCTTGGCCTTCTCTTTGAGAGAAAAGGGAAAGAGTGTCATCCTGATCGAGTCGTCGGTGGAGGCAGGCGTGCGGAAGGTAGAACACATTTCAAGGAATGCGTCTATGTGGTGGTAGGGGTTCTCATTCTCCATACCGAAGTATGTAGGGAGAAGCCCCAAGAGTGCCGGCGGGATGGAGAACTGTTGACCTGGCATCTGGTCAACTAGAGTGGCGATGGGGGAGTTGTAGTTCCCCGGCATAAAATACTCATGAAGCGGGCGATGTGGTGGCGGAACCTCCGGTGGCGGGTCGTTCTGTGCCATCTCGGCCTCTCGGTGTAGGTTGCGGCGAGCTTCACGCCTTCTTCTCCCAATCTCGGGGTCGTAAACCACCAAGTCGGTGCAAGTCGAACACGTGCTATGCATGCACAACTGTCAACTGCGCAAGTCACAAACAAACAACAAGGAACCAAGTTAGCGAACCAATATGCAAGAGTAACACAAAGAATAAATAATAGCAATGGTGAGGCAAAAGGAAAGGCTAAGCTACACTATCTAACTAGGTCGAGTGCCTCTAGCCCCGGCAACGGTGCCAAAAAGCTTGGTTCACTCCCGCTAGAGGCTTGCAACAAGTGCAATCCACGAGGTCGGGAGGCACGGGATGAGATGGGATTTTAGCTTTCGATATTTATATGGTCCCACACTAACTACCTACGTCTACTAAGACACTACGCCCGCAAGCGCACGGGGTTGTGTCGTAGTATAGGTGAGGTGGCAAGTACAGGGTCAATCTGCGAGGATAAAGGGGGCGCTAGAGTTAGACATCGTGAGCTACGTTCCTAGTGCGGAGAGTAGGGTTTTTAGGGTTTTAAGATTGATTGTTGGTTGATTACACTAATGAGAAAGTAAGAGATGCGTAAAGGAAACTAAATTATGAAAGAGCAAGCAAATTAGCAACTAAATTATCAAACTAACCAAGCAAGAACAAGAAGGGTTACACTACTCTAGGAAGCCAAGAAGCAAAAATGAACTAAACTAACCACTAGCAAGAGCAAAAGCCTAAGTTAACACTAAAGAGTAAAACTAAGCAATTGACTAAGTTAAACTAAATCAATTGAACTAAGCTAGCATTAACAAGCAGACTAAGCGATTAGGGTTTTAAGCAAGGTGATTAAGGTGGGTGGGCCATTTGGGGAATGTCACTTTGATTTTAGTTGGGGGAGTTCATTAAACATGCATGGTGCTCAATTCATATCTAGATTACCAAACCAAACAACAAGGGCAATGTCATTAGAACATACCCTATACTACTAGTAGAAGACTAGGGTTAGGTGTAGTTCTAGTGAGATTGGCCAAATCTAGGTTTCTAGGGTAAGTGATAGTGGACAATTGAGGGTTGAGGGTAGAGATGGGAGTGGAGATGAAGGGGTTTAACCTCATGCCACTAGCCACTCTAGCCTTTAGAAGGCCCTAGGCAATTTCATCACTCTTACTTACACTAGCCACTTAAATCTCATACTCATTTGTAGGAGGAGGGATGTGTATGTAGGAACAAAGGGGGCTAGCTAGGGATCCACTAATTGGACCTAGGAGCCATTCCTAAGATTGCCACATACACCCCAATTCCTCCTAGAAATGAAGTGTCATCAAAAACCTCAAAACAAGCAATTCATACAAGAAGCACAAACCACATGCAATAAGATAGGAAAAGAGATAGAAGCAAGAAGTAATCATCATAAATATGAATTGAGTTCATTACAAGAATTTATCCCAAACTCCATGAAGCTTGATGAAGTGGCCTTCTTCTTCACCTCCAAGCAGCTGCAGACGTCCTCCCTCCTCCAATGGTGCAGGGGTGCATGAAAATGGTGGAATGGATGGATAGAAACCTAAAGAAACTAGGTTTCTATGGTGGAAATGAGTGGAAAGTGGGTGGAAATGGGGTTGAATGCAAGGAAATGGGTGGATGGGAGCAATGGATGCAAGGGAGCAGCTGGGTGACGGCTAGGGAGTGCTCTCTCTCGAGCCCTAGAAGCAACTAGTGCTTATATAGGAGCTAGGGCTAAGTGATGGCAAAATAGGAAAAACAGTGGAAAGTTGTATAGGGTAGGTGAGCACCACGGTCGTGGTGGGTGTACCACGGCCATTTTGATGGTAGTGGGGGACGACCGTGGGGTGGTGAACATGGTCGTGGGGTGAAGGAAGTGGTGAGATGGTGGTGGCCACGGCCGTGGCGGAGTGCCACGATCGTGGTGGGTAGCATGCACCACGGCCGTGTTGGGTAACACAGCCGTTTTGGAGGGGTTGGAGCTGACCGTGGGGAGGGGCCATGGGCGTCTTGATCAGCATCGGCCATGGTCATGGCGACTTGGCCACGGTCGTGGTCAGTGAGGCCAATTCCCTGTTGCAACCTGACTTGTTATAAATTAATTCCCACGACCGTGGCAGGGTGCCACGACCGTGTTGTCTTCAGTGGCCACGGTCGTGGCTGAGAGGCCACGTTCGTGGGCGATCTGTGGATTTCTCTGTTGCAACCTGTTGAATTTTGGCAAAAAAGCCACAACCGTGGCATTGGGGCCACGGACGTGGTGGGGCTTGACTTCTTGATTTCTCTTCTTACTTTGTCAATTTCGGATGTCTTTGCTCGGGGATGAGTCTTGGCCACTTGAGGTAGGTTGAGGGAGACTTTGGGGCCTTCCTTGGGGTCCCTCTCTCTCCCTAGTCCATCTAAGCATGGTCCAAGTACCTGAAAAACAGTGAAAAGAACATCCATAAGCGTATTTGCAATGATAATCATATTGGGGAGAATAACATGTAAGTCTAATGCATTTGAATGTGATAAAAGTACAAAATGACACAAGATACAGCCCTAGAATAGGGTTGGATCACCACCCCAAACTTGAAACATACTTGTCCTCAAGTATGCTCCAACTCAATCTCTTTTCCATTTTCCACAATCAAAAGATATGACAAATACAATATGATGGGCGACAAATGCTAAATGGGATCAAAGGTGACTAGGTACATGCAAATCACTTCCCTCCTCTTCTGCTTTCACAAAACAACCATGAAGGGAGCACAGAGCACATGAACTTCGCGTATAATGCATGGATTGCACAAGTCATCAATATCTCATTCATAAGGTTCCGGGTAGACCATTTCATGATGATGTTAATCGCCGGTGACTAGGAGTGTTGTTTCACTTTCATGCGTTCAACCGTATGCTTCAAGTTATGCCAAATGACCCACATGGCTGCGGAAAAGGGATAAAGTGAGCTAGGTTTGAAGTTTCCTAGCTCAATGGGTATAAACGTGGAATAAAGTGATGCGGTAAGATTTTTGGAGTGTTTTTACACACTCATCTTTTCTTTATTTGAATGCTCTTAAACAGGAGCATCCTTTTATTTTGTTTTGTTTTTCTTTTTCTTTTCTTTTCTTTTTTTCTTGCCCCTGGTGTAGATAGGGCATATGGTGGATAGAGTGAAGTGGAGAGGTAAAGATGTGGCCACCCCAAACTTTTGGAGGTGGTCACGGCTAATATGTGTGCTTTGGCATCTTTTTATGAGGCGGAGAGGTATGAAGATGATGAGAGAGTGGTCGGGTCAAAGAGGGGTCACTTGGCATACTCTTCCACATAAGGTCTCCTGCATGAAAACTAGTCCAACACTTCACCATAGATATCACATCACATGAAAGAACCAAATGAAATCCATATATCAAACCAGTAACTCCACAAACATTAAAAGTTCTATGCTTGCTCGGATCATAATTCAATCAAATCAACACATTCCCAAGGGAGGTGATGAGCATGTAAGGAGTCACTCATTGATACCACATAGCACTTCATCACAGCATATCATCTTGTATTTGTCAAAGATAAGCATTTTCATTCAATATGGTAAAGATTGAGTCAAAACACGCTTTTTGGACAAGAAACATCAAATCTGGGCAAAATTGGTCAAAAAGGTGCCACATTGCACTAAATCACATTCAATCACAACTTTAGGTAAAAAGCAAGTAAATCCTAGCTAAAACATGCAGAAATTAGCAAAAACTACATGATATGCAATGCATGGCTGAAAAAGCAAAAAATTTGAAAAATTCCTCAAAAATGCAGAAATCAACTACATGTTATGCAAAGATGCAATGAAAAGAGCAAAATCAGTAAAACTAAACTAGATGGCAGGGTGATATCAAAATGACCAAAACTAGAGAGAAGGGATGATGCGTACTGCCCTACCCACCCCAAACTTTAGAATCATGCTGTCCTCAACATGAAACTATAGCTTAGGGGAGATAGGGGAAGTATCATGGCTGCGGTGGCTGGTCTGGCATGCTTGGAGGATATGGGGGAGGCGCCGAGTCTGGAGCTGAGCTGGACAGAGGATGCTGGTAATAGTGACCCCAGTAGTCGTCCTGGGGTGGAGGATACGCCTGTGGATGTCCAGCTATACCACCCCAAAAGTCTGCACCCCATTCAGGGTTTCGTGCTGCCTGGGCATGTTAGTATTGGTACAAGTGGTTGATTTGGTAGTGCATATGTTGTTGATCTTGCCACATGTACTGCTGGACAAGCTGCATGTCGCCTTGAGTCTTATGAATGCTCTCAAGGTGCGCCTGGTTGGTAGCCATGTCATAGGCGTTCCCTGAGGGCGGCTGCAGCTGGGATGTACCCTCATCCCTCCTTCTAATTCTTCGGGGTTGTCGTTCTTCTTCTGCTTCATGCTCCTGCCCTTGTACATTAGATTCAACAATTTCTTCATGTACGGCAGTGGCTCCCCTTATATGCGTCTCTTGTGGGTGTTCTTGCTGCCATTTGAGAAGTTTTTCTTTCAGATTGAAATTAATTCCCACCGCGGAAAGAAGAGGTACCGCGTGGTATGGCAGCTCGAGCTCGAAGTCCGGCACACTAGTAGTAAGGTAGATCATCTTCTTGTCCTTTATCTTTATAGTGTGCGAGCGCACCAAGTAGTTGAGGTCCACAAACTCTGCCTCAAGTGCGTCCTCTAACCCCGAGAGATCGTACCCCAGCGCTAGTGCAATCGAAGTCACAAACCCACCCATGACAAAGGGTTTTGTGCTCTTGTAGGGTATAGACTTCATATGATCAATCAATAGAACACCAAGGTCGAGGTGCTTCTTGAGGTACATTAATATTATGACAAACATATCTTTTTGTGAGATAGAGCCTTGATTATCATACCTCCCTACAATTGTGTTTGCCACGACCTTTTGCACATAGCGCATCATTGGATTTCTTATTGCGGCTGTCTTTGATCTTCCTGCATCGTACACGCCGCTGCCTGTGATTTTCTCCCAGAAATAGGCATAATCCAATTCTTTCACCTTCTCTAGCAAGTCGTCATCCATCTTGACGGCCTCTTCAGGACTTGCAGCAAATATCCCATTTAGCTCAGTGGAAGTGAGGGTGTTCACATTGCCCATTATGGCAAATTTGATTGCATCACAGCCCCTCACTTTAGTCCTTTCGAGAGTAGCGAAGAACTCTTGGGTCAAGGCGACGTAGGTTGGCTGCAGTGTGAAGAGGACATCCCACAACCATATTCTCTTTAAGTTTCTTTCCACTGCCTCCTTGATCCCTAGATCCTCGATCACTTTCTGAGACCCATATTTGGTGGCGACGACTCGCCTCATCATGCACTTGGGGTAGATAAGATCAACCTTCTTTTTCTTGTGCCCTCTACCATAGGACACCCCCGCTGGTGCTTTGCCTAGGGTCCTCTCTCTATCTACCTCCAAAAATGTCATGACATCTTCTCCTTCCGGCTCCAGCTCCACCTCTTCCTCCTCGCTATCTTGCTCTTCCTCCATCGCATAAGATTGCAACCCCGAACTGGTATCAAAATTGTACTAGTGGGCTGACTGCTCCTCGTCATGCTGCAATTGCCGCGAATGTTGTGGTTGCACCTCACGTCTCGCCGCCGCGCTGGATGTTGAGTGGCGGGGTGGTGCGGGCTTTGGGGGCAGCCTGGATGAGGACGGCGCCGCTTTGGATCGCTGGTTTCTTCTTACAGTCGCCGGCTCAATCTCGTCAATGAGGTTGTCCATGTCGACCCCCATGGATTCTTCCTCTTCCTCGTCTTCGCCCTCGTAGGTGGCGTTCGTGATGTGGTGGCTATCGGATGAGCGGGAGTGTGATCCGCTCACCGATTGCGACCGACGGAGGGAATGGTGGGCGGAGGCAGTGGGTGATGGGGTGTGGTATGGAATGGACACGTCGGAGGAGGCATTTTTAGAACGCTGTTTCCCTCCCGTGAGGATGTTCGTCCCCTTTGTGATAGCTTTCCCAATCTTCTTCATTGCGGAAATGGAGGTGGAAGTGGTGTAGGAAGGGGATTTTCGGATTTGGTGGAGAAGGTGGTGTGGGTGTGGTTTTATGGGTGGAATGGAAGGATAGTGGTGTACGGATGATGGTTATATGAGTAGTGGTGGATTTGTGCGAGAATGGAGGGGTTTTTGTGGAGGTTTTGTGTGGTGGAGTTGCTGGGCGGAATGGAGATGGAAATGGAGATGGAGATGCGATTGGGAGAGATTGGACGGTGGGAAATGGGAGAGGGAAGATTGGGGGTCGATTTGGGATGGATTGGGGATCAAAAGGAGGTGTATTGTGGTGGATTTGGTGGTGAAAGGGGGAGCACGGGACCGTTTTCCACCGCCACGGTCGTTTTCTGGAGGTGGAAGACGATGGAATGAGGAGGGGTCGGGTTTGGACGTTTAAAAGTATATATTTTTTTTCTGAACCGGGTTCGGCCACGGTCGTGGCAGGGGGCCACGGTTGTGGCCAGGGTTGGGTAGCACGTCTGTGGTGGGTGCCACGGTCGTGTTGTCGATGAAGAACCCCCCGGTCTGACCTCACCACGGTCGTGGTGGCCCGCCACGGTCGTGGCCTTGTCTTCATGCCACGGTCGTGGTCGACTTGCCACGGTCGTGGCTGATCTTCGAAACAACCTGTAACTTTGGCCAATTTGGTGCTTTAATTCCCACGGCCGTGGCATAGAGCCACGGTCGTGTTTGGCCGCCTGCGCCACGGTTGTGGGCCAGCTCCACGGCCGTGGTGGATTTGTCTTTTCAATTTCAAACTTCAAAACATGATCTTTCGGTTTCATTTGTTCTATTGCCACAAATTTTCTTGAATGACCTTGATTAACTTCTAGATCCTCTCTCTCTAATGTCTATCACCTGCCATCATCAAAACTCAAACAAAAACTGTAAAGCACAAGTGTGCGTGTGTGAATTTGTGTAAAACAAAACTAATGTATAGAAAAAGAAAAAGGTTCAAGAATCTCAAACCACGTGGGTTGCCTCCCACTAGCGCTAAATTTTACGCCTTCAGCCAGGCTTATTGATTGTTGTGCTCCGTCATTTCTTTGGAACTTTCAAGAGATCTTTGTAGTAGATCCCTTTTTCATCCTCATCTAAGCATTCCTCTTCATCAAATTCTTCTTCTACCAGCATAACAACATCAAAGTCTTGGTTGGCCTTGTCCGGGCCGACTTCAACGACAGGTTTCAATCTTTGCCCATTAATGGCAAATTCCTTAGCTCCTTCTTTTGCACAAATGATCACTGCCCCGGATGGATACACCTTCTTGACAAGGTAAGGACCTTCCCATCTAGAACGAAGCTTTCCGGGAAAGAACTTCATTCTTGAATTGTATAGCCATACCCATTTGTCGGGCTCAAACTCTTTCTTCTTTATGATTTTTTCATGTAGAAACTTGGTTCTTTCCTTGTAGCTCTTTGACATTTCATAGGCTTCATGCCGCATTTCTTCTAGCTCATGCAATTGAAACTTTCTTTTCATTCTGGCTTTCTCTTCATCGAAGTCCATCGTCTTCAAGGCCCACAATGCCTTGTGCTGCATCTCAATCGGCAAATGGCAACTCTTACCATATACAAGCTTGAACGGTGTAGTGCCAATCGGGGCTTTATATGCAGTCCTATATACCCATAAAGCTTCATTGAGTCGAAGTGACCAATCCTTACAGTCCGGTCGCACCGTCTTCTCCAAAATGAGCTTTATCTCCCGATTTGCCAACTCAACTTGACCACTCGTTTGAGGGTGATAAGGAGTAGCTACACGATGGTTAACTCCATGTCTCTTTAGCAGCCCTTCGAAGGTGCGGTGAATGAAATGACTCCCGCCATCACTAATCATAGCCCTTGGGACACCAAAACGGCTAAAGATATTGGATTTCACGAAATCACACACCACCTTATGATCATTTGTTCTTGTTGCCACAACCTCAATCCACTTTGATACATAGTCTACGGTGACCAAGATGTAGACATACCCAAAAGAGGGAGGGAAAGGACCCATAAAGTCAATCCCCCAAACATCAAACACTTCTACCACCAGGATAGGTGACAAAGGCATCATGTCCCTCTTTGAGATAGTGCCTACTTTTTGGCACTTGATGCAACTCTTGCAAAAGTCATGAGCGTCTTTGAACAATGTCGGCCAGTAGAATCTACATTGAAGAACTTTGGCGGCCGTGCGTTTCCCTCCAAAATGGTCTCCACACACTCCGAAATGACACATAGATAAGACTTCTTGCTTCTCCATCTCCGGAATGCACCTCCTAATGAGTTGGTCCGGGCAATACTTAAAGAGGTGAGGGTCATCCCAAATGTAGTTCTTTACCATAGCAAACAATCTCTTGCTTTCCTCTGTTGTCCACATGCTCGGTACCCTCCCACTAGCTAGGAAATTTGCTATGTGCTTGTACCATGGCTTTTGGACAGATGAGACTAAGAGGAGTTGTTCATGTGGCATTGTCTCTTTGATTGGACTTGTCACATCAAAAGGTCCTTCAAGGCGGGAGAGATGATCTGCAACACCATTTTCTATTCCTTTCTTATCCACAATTCCTATGTCAAATTCTTGGAGCAACAAAATCCATCGGATCAACCTTAGCTTTGAGTCTTTCTTGGACATGAGATACTTCAACGCAGAATGGTCCGTGTAGATTGTCACTTTGTTTTGTAAGAGATACGGCCGGAACTTGTCAAGAGCGAAGATCACCGCAAGCAACTCCTTCTCGGTAGTCGTATAGTTTCTTTGAGCATCGTCTAATGTTTTGCTTGCATAATAGATAGCATGAGGAATTCGGCCGATGCGTTGACCCAGCACAGCCCCCACCGCCATATCGGATGCATCCATCATGATCTCGAACGGCAAAGAGAAATCCGGGGGCTGCATGATAGGAGCAGAAATAAGCCTCTCTTTAGGTGATTGAAGGCTTCAACACATTTGTCATCAAACTGAAATTCAACATTTTTCTCAAGTAATCGACAGAGTGTTCTTGAGATTTTGCTAAAGTCCTTGATAAAACACCGGTAGAAGCCTGCATGTCCCAAGAAAGATCGAACATGTCTTACGGTCGAAGGAAAGTCGAGTGTAGAAATAAGGCCCACCTTGGCCTTGTCAACTTCAATCCCATCTTTCGAAACTCAGTGTCCCAGAACTATACCCTCAGGTACCATGAAATGACTTTTTTCCCAAGATAGAACTAAGCGAACTTTCACATATCTTTCCAGAACCGCAGCTAGATGTAGCAAGCACTCATCAAAGGTTTTCCCGAAAACTGAAAAATCATCCATGAAAACCTCAAGTGACGAATCAAGCATGTCAGCAAAGATCGAGGTTACACATCTCTGGAAAGTGGAAGGGGCATTGCACAATCCAAACGGCATTCTCTGGTAGGAAAATGTACCACTTGGACAAGTGAATGTCGTCTTTTCCTAGTCCGCCGGATGCACAACAATTTGAAAATATCCCAAGTACCCATCAAGAAAACAGTAGAAGCTCTGCCCAGCCAATCTCTCTAAGATCTGATCAAGAAACGGAAGTGGGTAGTGGTCCTTCTTTGTCTTTTCTTTGAGCTTCCGGTAATCCACGCACATTCTCCACTTTGATTGCTCTCTCACCGGCATAAGTTCACCATCAGCATTCTCTGCAACCGTAATCCCGCCCTTCTTGGGCACAACTTGGATGGGACTCACCCACGTACTGTCAGAAATGGGATAGATGATCCCCGCATCAAGCAACTTAACAACCTCTTGAGTTACAACATCCTTCAACTTTGGATTTAGCCTTCTTTGCATTTGACGGGTCGACCTCACATCTTCTTCCAAGTATATCTGATGCACACAGATAGAGGGGTCAATCCCTCTCAAGTCAGCAATGGACCATCCAATGGCTTGGATGTTCTTCCTCAAGACTTCCATCAAGGCATCTTCTTTCTCAAGAGAGAGAATAGAGGAAATGATCACCAGAAGGGTGTCATTTGAGCCAAGGAAAGCGTACTTCAATCCTTCAGGAAGTTTCTTCAACTCAAGAATGGGAGGTGCTTCAAGGGAGTTCTTCAAAGGTGCAGAAATAGAAGGGAGGTCATGACTTGCAGCCACTAAGGCTAGCTCACACTCTTCATCATCTTCATCATCGTCGTCAGGGAACTCAACAATTGGTTCAAGACCTCTACCTTAAGTGGCAGTCTCAATCCACGCAGGTAGGACCTCTTCAACAATCTCATCTAGGCATTCCACCAAATAACAATCTTCCTCGGTGGCTCCTATCACTTCAGCTGTAGTAGAAGACTTGAAGATGTTCAACCTGATCTTCATGTGCATGAATGTAACATACATGGTCCCAGTTCTCACATGGATCACGACATCAGCTGTGGCTAGGAAAGGTCTCCCCAATATGATTGGCACCTTTCTAGCTTCCTTTTCCATATAAAGAATGATAAAATCGGCTGGGAAGAAGGCAGAAGTATCCTCATCAAGACGGACCAGCACATCATCCACACGCCCTCTAGGTGTTTTCACAGATCAGTCATCCAACTGTAGAGTGCAATGGGCTGGCCTCAACTCTCCCATTTGGATCTCAACAAACAGATCATACGACATCAAGTTTACGCTAGACCCCAAGTCAAGAAGAGCCTAATCTATGCGATGTGCCCCGATGTAGCATGAGATGATGGGAGCACTGGGGTCTTTTCTTTTCCGGGGGATGGTGTGTTGGAGAATGGAGCTCACTTGCTCAGTGAGCTTGATCTTCTTAGGCGTCCTCCCTGTTGTCTTTCTTTTGAAGGTGCACAATTCTTTAAGGAACTTTGCATAGGACGAAATTTGCTTGACTGCATCTATAAGAGGTACATTAATTTTCACTTGCTTGAATATCTCTAGAATGTCTTCCGCATGCTTCTTCTTTTTCTTTGCAGTAGAAGGCTCCTCGAGTGCATCAGGATATGGAGGGAGTTGGGAACCCAATCGGTCCAAATCAACAATATCATCCACCGATATCACTGCAATCACAGTATCACTACTCGGTATCACAGTATCACTGCTCAGCGTCACGGTATCAACACTGCCTCTTATCACAGTATCATCAATCTGCATCTCAGTATCAACCTGCCCTGCCTCAGTGTCATCTCTACCAACAATTGCACCATGGGGCCTCTCCAAGGTCCTGCCACTCCTCAACGTAGTTACAGCCTTCACATGCTCATGGGTGGTAGTAGAGGGAGCTTGTGGAGGTGGTTGTGGCTGTTGGGGTAGTGGAGGCCTTTGGTGTGGGGAGTTGGGATTTTGAAGGATGAATTGGGGTTGTGGTTGTTGTTGTGGTGGGGGTGATATTGCGAGGTGGTTGTTGGTAAGTGTGAGGTGGAGGTGGAGCATATTGATAATTGAGCGGCACTTGGGGAGGTGGAGGAGCATAGGGGTTTGGTGGGGCTTGGTAAGGTGGTGGAACATAAGCACTTGAAGTGTTCCCTAGAAAAACCCCATCATTGTTTGGATTTGGCAGTGGTTGAGACGGAAGTCTACCTTCTTCCCTCCTAGCCAAAGAGAGAGAAATTTGGTCCAACCTCTGCTCAAGACGGCGTATGGATTGCCCATGTGCATTGACATCCTTTTTTACTTCATCTAGGCTCCTTAGCCTTCCTAGAACCTCGTCCTCAAACTTGGAGCTGTAGCGTGGCTTCTGCTGCCCCTGTCCTTGCCCATCCTCATTCTGTTGTCTCCAAGAGAAATTTGGGTGGTTCCTCCACTCGGGGGTGTAGGATTGGGACATTGGGCCCTGGTTGTTGCGGCCACCAAAGGAATATAAAGTGTTAACTTCCTCGTCTACAGTGTCCACAGCCATTGCAGGTTGGCTAGAAGATCCACCCACTTGATTCTTCATCATCTGCATCATATCTGCCATCATTTTCATCATGTCGCGATCGGTGGCATTGCGTGCGGGAGCTACGGAAGAAGGGGGAGGGATGTAGTTCCTGCCGCAATGTCCCCCTTTAGTGGAAGCTCAGTGGTGTGAATTCTCGGCGAGATGCTCAAACAGCGGCCATGATTCCTCGGGTGGTTTTGCCATAAACGTGCCCCCGCAAGAAGAATCAATGTTGTTTTGGCTTTGCTCCTCAAGCCCGGTGTAGAAGGCTTGAACTAGGTGCCAAAGCAGAACCTCATGATGAGGGCAGTCACGAAGCAACTTCTGGAACCTCTCCCACGCCTCGTGGAAGGGTTCGTTCTCTTTTTGGGTGAAGGACGAGATGCATCTTCTCATGTAGGATAACTTGGCTATTGGAAAGAACTTCTTCAGAAACTCATTCTTTACTTCATTCCATGTGACGAGCTCTAGCCTCGAAACATACCACTCCTTGGCCTTCTCTTTGAGAGAAAAGGGAAAGAGCATCCTCCTGATCGAGTCGTCGGTGGCGGCAGGCGTGCGGAAGGTAGAACACATTTCAAGGAACGCGTCTATGTGGTGGTAGGGGTTCTCGTTCTCCATACCGAAGTATGTAGGGAGAAGCCCCAAGAGTGCCGGCGGGATGGAGAACTGTTGACCTGGCATCTGGTCAACTAGAGTGGCGATGGGGGAGTTATAGTTCCCCGGCGTGAAATACTCATGAAGCGGGCGATGTGGTGGTGGAACCTCCGGTGGCGGGTCGTTCTGTGCCATCTCGGCCTCTCGGTGTAGGTTGCGGCGAGCTTGACGCCTTCTACTCCCAATCTCAGGGTCGTAAACCACCAAGTCAGTGCAAGTCGAACGCGTGCTACGCATGCACAACTTTCACCTGCGCAAGTCACAAACAAACAAAAAGGAACCAAGTTAGCGAACCAATATGCAAGAGTAACACAAAGAATAAATAATAGCAATGGTGAGGGTAAAAGGAAAGGCTAAGCTACACTATCCAACTAGGCCGAGCGCCTCTAGCCCCGGCAATGACGCCAGAAAGCTTGGTTCACTCCCGCTAGAAGCTTGCAACAAGTGCAATCCACGAGGTCGGGAGGCACGGGATGAGATGGGATTTTATCTTTCGATATTTATATGGTCCCACACTAACTACCTACGTCTACTAAGACACTACGCCCACAAGCGCACGGGGTCGTGTCGTAGTATAGGTGAGGCGGCAAGTATGGGGTCGATCCGCGAGGATAAAGGGGGCGCTAGAGTTAGACAGCGTGAGCTACGTTCCTAGTGCGGAGAGTAGGGTTTTTAGGGTTTTAAGATTGATTGTTGGTTGATTACACTAATGAGCAAGTAAGAGATGTGTAAAGGAAACTAAATTATGAAAGAGCAAGCAAATTAGCAACTAAGTTATCAAACTAACCAAGCAAGAACAAGAAGGGTTACACTACTCTAGCAAGCCAAGAAGCAAAGACGAACTAAACTAACCACTAGCAAGAGCAAAAGCCTAAGTTAACACTGAAGAGTAAAACTAAGCAATTGACTAAGTTAAACTAAAGCAATTGAACTAAGCTAGCATTAACAAGCAGACTAAGCGATTAGGGTTTTAAGCAAGATGATTAAGGTGGGTGGTCCGTTTGGGGAATGTCACTTTGATTTTAGTTGGGGGAGTTCATTAAAAATGCATGGTGCTCAATTCATATCTAGATTACCAAACCAAACAACAAGGGCAATGTCATTAGGTCATACCCTATACTACTAGTAGAAGACTAGGGTTAGGTGTAGTTCTAGTGAGATTGGCCAAATCTAGATTTCTAGGGTAAGTGATAGTGGACAATTGAGGGTTGAGGGTAGAGATGGGAGTGGAGATGAAGGGGCTTAACCTCATGCCACTAGCCACTCTAGCCTTTAGAAGGCCCTAGGAAATTGCATCACTCTCACTTACACTAGCCACTTAAATCTCACACTCATTTGTAGGAGGAGGGATGTGTATGTAGGAACAAAGGGGGCTAGCTAGGGATCCACTAATTGGACCTAGGAGCCATTCCTAAGATTGCCACATACACCCCAATTCCTCCTAGAAATGAAGTGTCATCAAAAACCTCAAAACAAGCAATTCATACAAGAAGCACAAACCACATGCAATAAGATAGGAAAAGAGATGGAAGCAAAAAGTAATCATCATAAATATGAATTGAGTTCATTATAAGAATTTATCCCCCAACATGGTATCAAAGTAACATTTTAATCCCAAACATCCCACCACAAAGGGGCTTAGCTATACATGATCATGAAAATAGGAAAAGAAAGGGGTAGAAGAGGAAGAAACTCTATGAAGCTTGATGAAGTGGCCTTCTTCTTCACCTCCAAGCAGCTGTAGACGTCCTCCCTCCTCCAATGGTGCAGGGGTGCATGAAAATGGTGGAATGGATGGATAGAAACCTAAAGAAACTAGGTTTCTATGGTGGAAATGAGTGGAAAGTGGGTGGAAATTTGGTTGAATGCAAGGAAATGGGTGGATGGGAGCAATGGATGCAAGGGAGCAGCTGGGTGACGGCTAGGGAGTGCTCTCTCTCGATCCCTAGAAGCAACTAGTGCTTATATAGGAGCTAGGGCTAAGTGAGGGCAAAATAGGAAAAAAAGTGGAAAGTTTTATAGGGTAGGTGAGCACCACGATCGTGGTGGGTGTACCACGGCCATGGTGATGGTAGTGGGGGATGACCGTGGGGTGGTGAACACGGTCGTGGGGTGAAGGAAGTGGTGAGATGGTGGTGGCCACGACCGTGGCGGAGTGCCACGGTCGTGCTGGGTAGCATGCACCACGGCCGTGTTGGGTAACACGACTGTTTTGGAGGGGTTGGAGCTGACCGTGGGGAGGGGCCATAGGCGTCTCGATCAGCATCGGCCACGGTCGTGGCGACTTGGCCACGGTCGTGGTCAGTGAGGCCAATTCCCTGTTGCAACCTGACTTCTTATAAATTAATTCCCACGACCGTGGCAGGGTGCCACGAGCGTGTTGTCTTCAGTGGCCACGGTCGTGGCTGAGAGGCCACAATCGTGGGCGATCTGTGGATTTCCCTATTGCAACCTGTTGGATTTTGGCAAAAAAGCCACGACCGTGGCATTGGGGCCACAGCCGTGGTGGGGCTTGACTTCTTGATTTCTCTTCTTACTTTGTCAATTTCGGATGTCTTTGCTCGGGGATGAGTCTTGGCCACTTGAGGTAGGTTGAGGGAGACTTTGGGGCCTTCCTTGGGTCCCTCTCTCTCCCTAGTCCATCTAAGCATGGTCCAAGTACCTGAAAAATAGCACAAAGAACATCCATAAGCGTATTTGCAATGATAATCATATTGGGGAGAATAACATGTAATTCTAATGCATTTGAATGTGATAAAGTACAAAATGACACAAGATACAGCCCTAGAATAGGGTTGGATCAGGATACATTAAGATTGATTTGATAAACATCAAAGGCAAGCTTCCAATTCTTTCTGGTTCAGTCATATGAGATAGTGATAGAACAGATTTAATGTCTAGAGAATGACAATACTCAATGACGTATGCCTTCAGGTTGAGGACCTGAACGATGAGATCATACGGATGCTAAGAGTTTGTACATTCTTGTTGTGTCCCTAGTCGGATGTCATTGTGGAAGGTAGATAGATAGCAATGACACACACGACTAGATTGTGGTGTTGGTTGATGACAAAATCTCATTAGTCATGATATAGAGACATCAAACCAAACACATAGGTACTTGTTAGAGAATAAGTATACCGGACAGACCCACCGTGAGTTTGACACATGGAACCATGACATGGTAGTCACAGTCAGTACTCACAGTGATGGTGGTGAGTGTGATTCTTAGACCTGAAATCACTGCACTCAACACATGTCGTTGGGCACACTTTGACATCATCAAATGCAGTCTTGAAACATGGGTTGTTATAAAGGTGATGATTGGGTGGCTTTGACACATGGGGCTTTTGAGGGGTGAGTGATAGATATGGGATTTGTCCCTCATGAGGGAGTTTGATATCCATGGCCACTTGATGAGTAGGATTGAGAAAGGCGTGCACGCATCTGTGAATCAGTATGTGATACTGATGTCATAACATATCTCTTCCAATCTACTCTGAGATCAAGAAAGTGAATGAACGTTGACAGGATGACTGTTCCATGCCTCGAGTTCATTCGGGATATCAGTGACAAAGGAATTATACATTCGCTGTAACACCATTCACGGATTGTAGGATTGAAAGTTGTTCTCCAACTTTCTACTTTCACTTGGGTATCACTGATGTGTGACTAGGCACCACTCTTTGCTTGTGAAGTCATAAGTGTTATGGACTTTCACTGCCAACGTGAAATGGACCTGCAGGGTCACACACATAGGATTTAACCTGGAAGAGGAGTTTTGTCCACAAACAATGTTTAGAATGATTACTAACGGAGTTTAGTAGTTCAATTAAACACTCAATCAATTGATAGCTCAATGTCATAATGTTCAAGGTGTTGGACACATTGATTGGAGTATCAGATTGATTGAAATCGCAATTGACTGATTCTGCACAATCTGTACTCCCAATCGATCGACTCATGTGATGAACCGATCGGCTGAGCTTGGTGAACCGATCAACTCAAGTGTTGAGTCAATCGGCTCATGGACAAGGTGAACGATTGCTTCAAGTGTTGAAACGATCGGTTCAACTGTTGCAACCGAGCAAGTTGGGAAAGTCGGATTGGTGGGAATTTTCCTTTCCTTTCACTTGCCCAATTTGATTGGGAAAAGTATTGGTATTTGATACCAATTAGAAACAAAAGAGGGAAAGTCGATCGGGAACTGATCAGGACCACAAACCGATCGTTTTAGAAAGTGAACCGACCGTTTCATGGGTCCCAACCGATCGGTTGAGTGTCAACCGACCGATTCAGGTCCCCAACCGACCGTTTCAGTTGTGAAACGATCGGTTCAGGTTGCGAGTTGGTTGTTTTGTGGAAAATCTCGAACCCTTCTACTCCTACTTTTGGTCCCGCATTGCCTGGGATGGAGAACCCTGTCCCATGACCCTCCTATATAAATAGGGGTATTGGAGGCTTCTCAAAGTACAACTCAGTGCAACCAGTTGCTCTGCAAAGTTGTCATTCTCTCTGGTTTTGGTAACTGAGAGAGAGCCCGAGCAAGTGCTACCCGCAAAGGGAGGTGCAACAACGGAAAGACAACTGCAGTTGCAACTGGAGGCAGGAGAGTGTGTTGGCGACTAGTACGTCAACAGGAGGGTGCGACTCTTTCCAATTCCTTGTGGGACAAGGATATTGGAGTTCCAGGTGGTCCGTGTGGACTACTTCAGAGGCGGGAGGTTTCTGCCGCTAGGAGGACAACCTTCAATCCTGTCAGTCCCGGTGCGACCAGGAGCTGCACAGACACCGTCCAAGACAGGAGGTAAAGACCGCACAAAGCGTGAGGTATTGTCGCCGAGCAAGCCTCGGGGCAAGGTATGATTCCACAAACCATCCTTTCTTATTGTATAGACGTTGACGCGTTTCCTTGTTCCATGTTTGGGGGAGAAAATTTTTGTTTCCGCTGCGTTCTCTACCTCCCCAAAAACTTGACATATTGCCCACATCACTAGAGCTCAAACTCACTTCTCAAAAACCAAGGAGAGAAAGGGGTATTGCACCAAAAGAAAACCTGAAACTATGGGTCGGCCAACTAGATCCAAAGGTATGTAAACCATCCACACCATCAACAACATCATGCTCACTATATCCATAAGATCAACAACATGTACTAGAGCAAGGAACATAACATGCAATGGCCGATCATCAACATATAGGAAATATGCAACATAAAGAAGGTAGTATAGCTAAGGTTAGAAGTTATGTAACCCGCCTTAAGAAAACTCTTCAAGCTCCAAAGCTCCAAGCTTTAAGCTTCTAGCTCCAAGCACACCACTTTCGGCCACCAAAGAACAAGACCACCTAGGGTTCGGCCAGCAAGCTAGAGGAAGATTAAGAGATCTCCACCAAGGGAAAAGGATCAACCACCAAGCTCTCCAAGGAAGGTGTGTTGTGCACATAAGGAGGGAAGAGCAACAAAAGAGCTAAAGGGTTCCCAAGGAAGAGAAAGGCAAGGCATATATAGATGAGGACCAAAGGGGAATCAAGGCAAGGTGTCGCCCCTCTTAGGGACACATTTCCAGCGTCTTGCCATCTTGCAAACCACATGCACATGCCATGCCACCACTCAACCAAGGTTCGGCCACATGTCCAAGCTAGGGTGACACAGCCAAGGCAAGGAGGTCAAACTAGGTCAAAGGCTGACACGCTACTCCTCTAGGCCGATACAAGGCATGGCTGACACACACCAAGGCCGACACAAGCTACCTTGCCCGATACAAGGCTCAACCAACAAGGCAAGGCCCAAACAAGGGAAAAAAGGCCCAAAAGAGCTCAACCAAGCCCAGGGAAACACAAGGCACGAACCCAAACCTTCCTCTCAACCCTAGAGGAAGTAAAGAGAGAGAAAGACATCTCTCAAGGTGACAAACTTGCTCTTCAACCCTATCTTAGGTTATTTTGCAAGTAGCACCTCCAACTCCCAACAAAACACAGGCAAACCCTAATCACCACTAAAGGTGATTAGCAAGCAACCAAGCACAAGGTTCAGGTAAAACAAACAGGGTAAGCCCAAAACGAAGGTCAGGGTCCTTACACCATATAAACTAGACAAAAACACGTGCTGTGCACGGGCGTGGAGAATACATTATATCATAAAAATATTTTAACTGCAAATCAGTAGCAACGCCTTCGTTACATTCATTATATTCATACTAATGAGACAATTACATTCCTTGTTTCTTTAAATAAAATAACGTGGTCAATCTATACATTAGTGCTTGAGGAGAGAATTCAGTTATAATAGTTCGAGTCTTATATATACGACGACCCTTCTAATCATATTAGATAACTGGATAAATATCAACAATTATAAATGTAAACATATTATCAATTAATTGTAAGAATAAATGTAACAATTGAAAGTGAACAACGACCAATTTGAGGTGACCAAGAAAGTCATTTGAATGGTTTGCACAAAAATGAACAACTTGGATTTAATGTCAAACTTCAGATTTTAAAACACCGTTTTATATATGCACAAATTTCTGCGTCGTGTACACTCACAGTGACAAGTTCGTAATTACAAAAAATTATGGAGAAAATTACAATTAGCCTCCTCGGTGTGCTTTAAAAAAGAACATCGAGAGGATTTATTCATCCTGTCCTCTAAGCCAAGCTAACATGAGGGATCATAATATCAGAGCGAGTCAGATACCCGATTTCAGTGCTGACATGTTCAGCTATGAAATCATGGCAAATGACCCAGGTCATTTCAGAATAATTATGTCGTAGGCCCCACTTGGCCACCGTGTCTGCTATTTTATTCGCCTTCCTTCTGCACTGTGCTAGTTGTATAGGTCCGCTGTTGTGCTGGAGCTCTCTGAAAGCATGATACAACGGTTCGTACTTTGGTGGACACTCCTCCTTGTTGTTGAAGATGAGACATGTTGTCCTGCTATCAGATTCCACCGAGATCAGTAGATTTTGAGGGATAATAGTTTCAATTCCACGCAGAATCGCTAACATTTTTGCTTCAAGTATGTCGTTACTTCTGAGTTTTTGGAATCCACCCAATAACCAAGATCCAGTGTGGTCCCTTTGGATAAAACCGGTACAAGCCTCCTTCTTTTTTATTTTGACAGCAACATCCACGTTAAGTTTCGTATGACTCGGAGTGGGAGGTGACCATTTAGCTTCACTAATAATCAGTTCTGTATAGGGGGAGATTGGTTACTTTCTCTAAAGGCAACAATGCAAAAATGCACTGCATAACTGATCTTCCCGGTTGCCTTGCTTGTCTCAGTTTGATTGCCGTTGAAGAGGTGGTCATTCCGTAGATCCCATATTGTGCTCGCAGTAAAAGCTGCCCATGTGGCAGTTTCCTTGAATTGACTTTGTTTGAAAATCCTACGAAACCATAGCAGAATAGATGGCTCAGTTCCTGCTTCGACTCCACTTTGGTCTTTTAAATTGGACCATATATCTTTGATGAAATGACAGTCTCACAGAGCATGTATTATGGTTTCAGGTTGTGCATTGCATTTAGGGCATGTATCATCAGTGGTGAACCCTCTTGCCTTACGGTAGCAATTGGTCATCAGACCTCCATGAAGTGCCTTCCAAAGAAAGTACTTGATCCTTTGCGGAGATTTGATTTTCCATAATCTGTCCCAACAACCTTCAACAAGCCGCTTCCATCCTTTAAGCAACATATCATATACTGTCTTGGTACTGAAATAACCCTTCTTGTCCAGAATGAAGGTCCATTTATCGGCTCCCGCTCTTGGATTGGGGGGACGTGTCTCGAGGATGTCTCGGATTGTCTCATCATCAAACCACTCAGCCATGAAGCTTATGTCCCATTGCCCGGATAAAGTGACCATCGATTCAGCTTTAAGATCTGAAAGATGAAGCGGAATGGTAGTAACTGTTTTTAGAACTGGAATGATGTGCTTTTTTTATTTATAGAGAAGTCTCCTCACATAATATACAAAAATACAGTATACACTCACATGAACCAATTTATAATTACAAAAAATAACAGAAAAAATTACAATAAGCCCTCTCTGTAGGCTTTCTTATATAGAATAGATGAGTATCCTCATATAATATATCATTTGAAAAAAAAAGACAAAAGAGAAGTGTACACTCACATGGATCAATATGTAATTATAAAAAATAATAGAGAAAACTGTAATCAAACCCCTTTGTTGGCTTTAGAGTCTCCTCACATAATATATCATTTAAAAATAAAAGACAAAAATACATTGTACACCCACATAAAATTATAAAAAACAATAGAAAAACTACAACCCCTCCGCGGACTTTCTAGTGAAAAAAATTACAATCAACCCCCTCAGCGAGTTTTCTGATTATAGTCTACATAGATACCTTCCCGTTTTTCTTCTTTTGACAGCCTATTGAACCAAACGGGCCTAAAGCCATCTAAACCGGTCAATAGACCGGTTAATTTCGTCTATTTTGATTTTTTTTTCCAGACAGTCATAAACCGTCGATCTAAAACTTTATACCGACACATAGTCCAAATTCGCCGTTGCAAAACGCTGTTGCGGGCGTGTTACGATCAATCCGGAGCATAAACACAACTTATTAATATTTTTAGGAGTGGGGTTTTGGGTTAAAACTCTGGAATAGCATCCGGAACAGCAACTCGTTACAGCAGATTTGGGGGCGCCGACACATACGAGCAACCAAATTGCGCAAACAACGAGGGGCTTGGTAGAACCACAGAAGCGACGATACTCTTCTCCTTCTGATAACCGCGAAGCTACTAGCCGCAATGGGTGACGTACTGGAGATGACCAAAAACACTGGGGCAGACATAGAAGAGGGCCCTGGGAGCCATCGGAGAAGATGTTATTCGAGGAGCCAGCTGGAGGCATGGAGGCACGTCGATCCGGAGCAGCAGCGGAGCCTTTGGGACGAAATTTACCGGAGTCTTGGCTCGGATGTCACTCTGGGGTACGACGGTCTCTTGGGTTACGCCCCGCCGAAGAAGGTGGGTAAAAGCGAAAGCCGGAGGCAGAAGGCAAGGAAGAAAAGGGACTCTGCCCTTGTCGCGGCGAATCTACTACATGGGAGGGAAGGCGAGGTACTGGAGATGCGCAAGAACAACGAGATAGAAATCGCGGAAGAGGGTCCCAGGAACTGTCCGAGGAGATGTTACACAAGGAACGAGCTTATGACACTGATGCATGTCAATCCCGAGCAGCAGCGAAGCCGTTGGGACGAAATTTACCGGAGTTTTGGTTCGGCACTCACTTTGGAGTACGACGGTATATTGGATTCGACCTCAACGAAGCAGGCGGAGCAAAGCGAAAGCCGGAGGCAGAAGGCAATGAAGAAAAAGGAGCCTGCTCTCGAAGGTAGTTTATGTCCTTCCCCCCATAGTATAGCACAGTTTGCCGGTTCCGTGATCGGCATTGTGTGAATATATTCCGCTTACTTCAGAGCTCCTGGTGCTTGCATTTTACCTATATAAATTCTAGTATTTTGGTGTAGGGGGTCCACGGTGGGACAAACTCGTGGAAGACATTGGAACGGAGGATAATGTGCCTAAAATGCAATGGCATTCTGATCTCCACGAGCCCTCCTGCAGGGAACACTCCATGGATGGAGAGGAGCCTAACTATGAGGAAGAGGAAGAAGAGGACAACGATGAGGATGAATATATCATACATAGACCTGCTTTTCTGGTAGAAGGAGAACCTGATTTTGACTCTGGACCACCACAAGATGGACTGGAATACCTGAGGCGTGTCAGGTAATAATGCCCATGCCTTATGCTTGACAATACCGTGTTTCTCAAAATAAAGCACCCATTCTTTACTGCCATGATGCCCATTATTAATATTGTGAATTTTAACATATGCTTTTTGACAATTAAAGTCTAAGTGATCTTTACACACATTGCTACTCTATTTGATGGTTATGTTCCGTTTAATATACTGACATACATTTTGTTTCCTTTAGTATTTCCTGGTTAATGCACATGCAGAAAAGAATAGAGATTGCCAGTACTTTCTTATCAATCTATGATGGTTTTCAAAATGATTTTTATATCGGAGTACACATCTCTTGCACATCATTTATTGCATATATATTTGATCAGAACGTTTATTGCAAAATTCTTATAACCCTCGATCTTGTGCTCGTTTAACGGTTTAAGCAGTGCGTTTTCTGCTGAATTTGTGCCAATATAAACTGTTGGTCTGACATGATATGGATTACTTTGTCTAGGTGGGAAGCGGCACAAATCCCAAAAGTGAAAGTGGCCAAGGTTGATGCCAGAAAGCATTCAGAGCAAACACCGTATATGCCTAAAATTCCAGAAATAAAAAAATGTCCGGAAATGCTTTTGCCATTGAAAGCTTGGGAGGATGCTTTCCTGCAGGACTTCTCTGAGCTAAGACTGGTACTATGACACTACTCTTTCTGCTTCTTTTACTTGCCTGTATGCAGACTAGTAGTAACAAAACATTATGAATGACCTTGTGGCTACAGTGACTTTTTGCATCAGTAATTTAATCAGGTTTATAAAAAAATAAAGCGGTATAGAGATAAATTTGCTTCTTTTAGTTAATAACATGAAATATGGCAATGGAACTAAACATTTTTTCTAGTTGGCAAACTGAACTTGAAGAAATCATGTTTACGTGTCTCCTGGGATGAATATACATTTGAGCTATCAAGATCTACTGGAAGAAGCCAACACATGCAAAACCCTATTTTTGCTACGATCTGATCTGACACGTCACAA
The DNA here is from genome assembly GCA_963693085.1 of Alisma plantago-aquatica. Classification (NCBI taxonomy): domain Eukaryota; kingdom Viridiplantae; phylum Streptophyta; class Magnoliopsida; order Alismatales; family Alismataceae; genus Alisma; species Alisma plantago-aquatica. The sequence goes on along the minus strand of OY856409.1, from coordinate 1,314,349,564 downwards.
GTTTTTAACAATATGCAATGACTGTGTAATACATCCTTACCTTGATGCAAGGTTGTCAGAACCAAAACGCCGGTAAGCGAACGGGTGAGGCCTTTGGTTCTCGGTTCCCTAGTTCAATCGGTGGCTGGACCGGTTCAACCGGTAACGTTAGCATGACATCACAAATAATTAAAAATCCTAGAATATATGATAAATTTGAGGAAAGTAAACATATACGGACATAATTGAAATGGGAAGTGCACAATTGCACATAATAACCATCCATTTTCTTTTAATCTAATAAACAATAAGCAGAGAAGAAGTAACAAACTACTGAACAATGCAATCATCTAAACTAATTGGTGCCTCAATAGTTTTAAATATAGATGAATATTGGATTATAGAAGAGTAGAAGACTTTCATGTTAATAGCAGGAGCACTTACTAGCAGCTTGAGGACAGTAGTCCAAGAGCAGCACAACAACACGATGGGAAGCAGCAACCAACGTCCCTGTGTGAATGAGTAAGTAGATACAGAAGGGAGCTGGTGATTAGTAAAGAACGAAGGAGAGAAAAAAGGGGAGGGGATGATCAACAATTGTCTACGGCTATGGCTGTGAGGTGCAAGTAGAGAGGGGAATGAGTGATTAGTAGAGGAAGAAGATAGATGAAGAGGAAGGGGAAGCAGCTGTGGTGGACCTTGTGGGCGGCAACAACACCTTGGAGGCGGCGGCAGCAGCATCATAGTTGCTGGGCGGCAGGCACCCAAACTGTGTTGTACAGGCGGGCGCCCAGGCGGCCCAAGGCCCGCCTCAATCTGGGCGCTCAAAAGTAATACACGTAACTAAGCTTTTAATTTTACTGATTCATATCAACCGATTAGTATTTACTTATCTACTGATTTGTATTTACTTATCTACTGATTTGTATTTATGTATCTACTGATTTGTATTTACTTATCTCTTGATTTGTATTTACTTATCTACTGATATGTATTTGCTTATCTACTGATTTGAATTTACATATCTACTGATTTGAATTTATGTATCTACTGATTTATATTTATGTATCGACTGATTTTTATTTACTTATCTACTGATTTGTATTTACTTATCTACTGATTTGTATTTACTTATCAACTGAGTTGTACTTTTTTATGTAATGCTTTGTATTTGTTTATCTATGGATTCATATTTATTTATCTAATGCTTTGAGCTTACTTATCTAACGCTTTGAATTTTTTAACTACTGATTTGTATTTACTTATCTAATGCTTTGTATTTATTTATGTACTGATTTGTATTTACTTATCTAATGTTTTGAATTTTTTTATCTACTGTTTTGTATTTACTTATCTACTGATTTGTATTTGTTTATCTACTGATTAGTATTTACTTATCTACTGATTTGTATTTATTATCTACTGTTTTTTATTTATTTATCTACCGATTAGTATTATTGTACTGTTTTAACTTGTCTACTATTTGATTTTATTAATCTACTGTTTTGTTTAATGTACCGCCTCATGAATAGAAATACAAATATAGTTAACATTTCTGATTTCTTATTTATGAGTAATCAATTTGTGATTAACTCAAATCGGCTTTACAAAAGCCCAATAAAGGAAAATGGCAAATATCTCCTAATAAGTACTACAGATTCAGGTTGTTGAATGTACAATTTTTACTATATATGCAATTCAGATATATCTATTAAAATGATATATATATATATATATATATATATATATATATATTAAAATAATATATATATAAAAACGCCTGGAAACACTTGGGCCTTCGCCTAGGCGTCCATATGGAACGCCTGGTCGCCTATACAACCATGCCCAAAGAGACATGCGGTGGTGGGTCTTCAAGGACATGGTGATGGCATGATGGCATGTCTTGAAGGAGATGGTGGCAAAGTGGCAGCGGCCACTTGAGATGTAGGGCGGCATGGGATCTAGGGCTCAAGCAACAGTGGCAAAGGGAAGGGGGAAGGCAGCTATCGGGGAGAGACCTGGATGATCAGAGTTTTTCTCCCTTTAGGTGCATGTGACTGAGACTCGGCCGGTTGGTAAATAACCAGACTGGATCACCGATTCACCGGTTGAACCCTGTCGGTTCATCGGTTATTGCACTATTTATTGGCTATTCTGGGTTTGGAGGCTGACTGAACTACTGTGCTGGGTTCCCGGTTTGAATCGGTTGAACCGACCGATTCGGTTTGGTTCTGATAACCATGCCTTGATGCAAACATAAGTTTTCTTTTTATTTAGTTCAAGTTGGTATATCTGGTACACCTGCATTCCTCGAAATTCTTTTCTTTCAAATACTTGATCTTGAAGGAGATGATACATAATGATGTCCTTACTCATGGAATATCTGCTACACCTGCATCCCCGAAAATCTTTTTCTTCCAAATATTTGATGTTGAAGGAGATGATACATAAGTGATGTCCTTACTCATGGAATATCTGGTACACCTACCTTCCTTGAAAATCTTTTTCTTCCAAATACTTGATATTGAAGGGGATGATACACAGTAATGTGCTTACTCATGGAATAGAATTTTGATCAACATTTTTGATTTTTTGCCAACCAGACATCAAAATGTATTTTCGCAGGGACCGATGAGTATTTTTTTTTATTTTGTTTTGCAAAACAGGGGATTTCACAACAAAGAGCCCAATTTCGACTTTAATTTCACGAAATGGCACGGAATGCGATCTGCGTTTTGCGAAATGCTTTTTTTTTCCTTGCACTATTGCCGCTACATTTTGGGTATTTCAGTGATTTCCTTTGAATCTCTTGCTTCCTATATTTCATTATTAAGGTGTGTTTCCCGTATTCCTAATCCATATACACCTTCTATTCCTAACCTCTTCTATATAGATCTAAAGAAATACTCCGAAAATAACAAAGTTTTAGGTGTTAATGCTAGATCTTTTGAAAAATCACATGATCAACAAACACAGCTTGTAGATCTATGAAATAAACATATGAAGTATATGGATCTACATTAATTTTAAAATTCTAACAAGTATTTTCTATTTATACGTAAAATGACATAAAAAGCTATTTTGGGGATATATTATCTTAAATCTATGTATAAAGGACTTGTATAACCTAACTAAATTTAAAGTAGACTTAAAACAATCAATATGAACTAATTTCCTTAAAAACAACTAATAGAAGCATGATTTTTGATTTTTGTACCTATTTAATGCATAATTTCATATAAAAAAAGATGAAAAATGAAATAAATGAAAAATGGGGAACGTAATGTAATTAATATGTGATGATTATAGCATGCAATATTACTAGTTTGGTAGTTACTACTTTACTCTTACTAGTTTGTAGCTAGTAGTTAAAACTTAATTACTTAAGACTTATTAGTAATTATTTATTACTTAGTAGTTACTAGTTAGTACTACTTAATACTTGTTAATTACTACTTAATACTAAAGTAGTAGTTACTAGTAAAAACATAGTTAATGTAATTTGTAGTTTGTAAGTTTGTAACTTGTAACTGTAAGCTTTAAGATCTAAGCTGTAACTTGTAGGTTTGTAAGTGATCTGTGTTGTATATCTTATTGATAGATAAATACTCCCTTCCTATATATAGGAGAGGAGGCATGTGCTAGGAAGCGGATAATCCTAACGGTCCAAGACAATTAGGCCCATGAACCTATTAACTTGTAATATTGTTAACATCTAATAGTCCCTCTCAAGTTGGAGTATGGTTGAAATACATATCCAACTTGGACATACAAGACTCAATTAGACGATTCGACAAATAAAAATGTCTCCCTCCTCCATACAAGAATCATCACTCCCCCTTAAACTTGTGACTCTCCAACAAATAAAAGAACATCTGATGACGCCTCCTTTAAAGTTGTGTTCTACAAGCAGGAAATATATGAACTTCGGAGAAGATCTTCTGAAGTGCATTTGGAATGAAGAACTTTTGGCAGATCGAATCCAAGTTCCATGGCAAAAAGTCAGGACAATCAATCTGTCATACAATCAAAAGCACCACGACTAAGCCATCTTCATTGGAAAGGAATGTGTGATTGGAGTAAGCGTAATCAACACGTCCGTGATGTAGCAATAGAGATATATTTAAATCGTTTGAGAAGTGTAGCCAACTGTACCAAAGGACAAAAGATCAGACACAAGCATAATGTGGCACGAACATGGGCACAATGAAGGATGACGGCTGTCATGCTGGATCCATAAATTTGGAGCGTGAATCTTGGGGGCTTGACAAGAATGAAAGACACCATCAAGGAAAGCCCAAGTAGATCACCAGAAGTACTATCTCAACACTTGAGAAACAATGGATGCAACTTGGAGAAAATATGAATAAAGTAGCTCAGTGAAGATAAACTTTTGACAAACATCAACCTTAGAGGTGCAATTTTTGTAGGCTAGATATGAACGAGCTTCTAAAAAGTCTGGAAAGCAACCATCCATCTCATGAGAATGCAACAGGATTGCCAAAACTAGAGAGAACAAGAGGCTGGAATAAGTGCAACAACTCCATTCCACTGTGTCAGTGCTGCAACTGAGATCCTTCAACATTGCATGAAAGTGGTGGTCAATCAGATAAGCATAGATATCATGTAACAAATACGAAGAAGCTCAATGGCATTGGGAAAGAGATATGCACTGTAAGCATGATGCTTAGTGGGAATGAGGTGCCACAAAGACATTGGAAGACGAATGTGCTGAATAATAAGAAGCTCCATGAGAACATTATGGCCCATGAAGATAAGAATAGCCTGGACTCATCTCTTCATACTCCTTCATACTTTCTTTCTCTCCTTTCTCATCCTCTTCCTCTCCGCTATATCCCTTACAGAGTAGTTGGAGTGGGAAAGAGACAATACATCCCCCACCCGTGCACGTAAAAAGGAATACACCAAGACTAGGAAGCGCAAACATTTCCTTTGCGGTGGACATGGCTCCGGACGTGTCCATTTTTCTTACATTTTGGAGTTTGGACACAGCCATGACACGTCTCCTACCCAACCCACGACTTACCCCAAACAAAAAAACCTCAAACCCTTCCGACACTACTCGCGGCCCCCTATCTCCTGTTAATCCCGAGACCCTAGCCCCCTTCTTCCACGACGGTCGACAACAATTACGTAGTTGCTCCAAGGGAGCAATGGAGAAACTACTCCCATTAGGGGAGCCAACCACTACTCATAGCAGTCACGGAAGCTTGCTGTGGAGCCGACATTGGACCAACACAAGCAGCAACAAGCTTGATCGGCCCTAGCCATGTGAAAGGAAGATCATCCTTCACTCTCCTTTACTGGTTACCACGAACATATAACTTCATTTCGCCCTACTTCCTCCATTTAATCTTCTTCTTCCCTATATCTGCTTCCTACGCCACCTCCAATTTCTTCTTCTTCGTCAAAGTTTGTCCAGTAACCCCTCTTCTTCCCACTCTCCATTTCAAGTTTCAACGACCCCTCCTTCACCTTCTGTGCAGCCACCTCTTCCCTCCCACACCATGCTCTCTCTCCCGCCACGACCCAAAGCTGCTTCTCCAAGACAACCACTTTTTGCCACTGGCCCACCCCTCCCCCCACCTCATGAATCGCTTTGTCCTCTTCTAACCTCCATTTCTCCAACCAACAACCCCTTGCTCTCCCACATCCCAACATTTCTTCCTGTTAACCTCTCCTACTCCCTGTCCTCTACCCAAGATTTCATTCATCCCCTTTTCTATTCCTCCTCTAGAATGTCTTAGCCTCTCCCTTGATTGTAGTCTTTATTGATCTCTATGGCCACATTTCATTCTCTTTCTCATATGCTTCCTCTTCCCCCTTACACCACCTCCACCACTTGTCTCCTCCCAGTTCTATTCATTTCTTGGTTTTTCCATGAACGTTTATTACTGTTGGATTTACACTCAAGTGTGTTTGCATATCAAGATTATTTTTTGCAAAATGTAAACCATTGATCTTCACCGCCATACTATAATTAGGCTACATACAAATTTTGAGCTCATTTGGATGAGTATAAGTCACTCATATGAGGGCAACAAAATCGACACACGAAACTAATTTGAAATGCATAATTTTTGTGGTCTTCATAACATGTCCTATAAACGTCCAAATGAGCTCAAATTTTTCGTACGAGCTATTCACATGATGTTAAGAAGATCAACGGATTAGATTTAAAAAAAATATTGCATCATGGAAAACTACTTGAGTGTATTCTGCTCCGGATACACTCGAGTGTATTCTAGCCTGACTCTCTCTCTCTAAATATATATGTATATATATGGGTATATATTCACTACCCGTGTGGGTAACTAACTTACCTATTTGTAATGAGACATGCAACGTTTGTAATGAGATGACCAAATTTGTAATACAAACACTCGTTTTGTATTACATCGTCTATTCGTCTGATTATAGTAAAAATGATATTTATGACAGCAATAGACGCTGCAATACAAAACAAGTGTTTGTATTACAAATTTGGTCATTTCATTACAAACGTTGTTTGTCTCATTACAAATAGGTACCTTTCTATTACAAAATAGATCCACGGGTAACTAAACTTAGTTACCGATGCAGGTAGTGAATGAATGGCGCGCGCACACACACACATAATATATATAAACCATCTTCAACTCCGTCGACCATAATTATACATCCTCCATATTAGTCGTCCCTTCATACTCTGTTGCGCTAACTCTCCTCAAGTAATCAAATGACATACCTGAGCCCACAAAATACTCTGAACAAGGTAGGGGTGCATGAAGTGGAGAGGTAGGCACCGTGTTTATCATGTTCAAAAATTTGGACATCAGCTCCCCGGTTATGGGCTGGATAGCTTGGTCAATTTGCATTGTATGGTTCAAGGGAGGTGGCAGAGGCTATGCAGTCCCTACCCTAGACACTCTCCTTCAGAGCCCCTCGCTCCTTCATTGTAGGTGGGACAAGACTGCTCTCTGCGTATTCTTCACGTTAGTTGGTCATATCTACATCATCATAAAAGATGACTAGGTACGAAGAACACATAAGAATAGATACAACATCCTATGACGTTGTAACTCAGGCAACCGAAATTTTGATACCACAAAAAATGGCACCCCAACCGCAGGATTAGTGTAAAAGCCCACCATGTTCCCACATGGCCACAACATGAGAAGAAAACCTAGAAACTAAAGGTAAACCAATCCTAATTAACATATATGCTCATAAAGTTAATACATTATGTCAACATGTATATACATATATAGTAAGTTGAAAACCTAAAACTGCATATACTCACATGGTGGAGTAAATCTCAACATATATGTAGCATATACTCACATGTACAAACTATACAAGTTTTCAACTTGCTATATTTGTATATAGATATAATATACATACACATTTCATATATGCTACATATATGTACACATATATAATATTTCAATAAAACATACATCTCTATCTGAGTGGACACTTGTACAAATACATTATTTAGTGTTTTGCAAATTAAAAATATAATTTGTATGGACACTTATAAATATACACTATTTTGTGTTTTACAAATTAAATATATAATTTGTATGCATAATATATTTTATTATGCTATACATAAATGTTTATTAAAAAACAAAACAAAACTGCATATACTCCCGCATACTGCATATACTCTATTTGGTACCCTCTCTGCATGTACACTATATACCGCTTAATAAAACCATGTGTGTATGTCATGTATGTACAAATATTGAAATGAATACATATAAATGTACTCATATATGCTTAGTGTGTGTATATATAGGTGAATGAATCAAAATGTGTAGATAAGTACATATACGTGAATGAATCAAAATGTGTAGATAAATACAAATACATGTGGAATTTGTGCGTGTATGTAGGTATTATATTATATATGTAGTGTATATATGAATATATCAAAAGGTATAATATTTTTTAGGGGAAAAATGTGTGATAATTTATTATAACTTATAAGTATAATTATGTATACATATAAGATATAAGTATACATCTATAGATATAAATATAGAATGATCAATATTAGTATGTATGCTTTCTGCTTTGTGTTTTATTTATGTTTTAGACTTATCTTTGTGTTTAGCTTTTCTATATCCCATATTGCCTGCTTCCGTTTCTCACTTACTCTTTTATCCTATAAAAGAGAGTGCCTTGCATTTATTTTACACACATCAAACAAAGGAATTCTTATTCTATACGGTATTAAACAAGTTTGACCCCCTTAACCTTAATGCTTACCAAGTTCCCTCTCTAAGCCGCCGCCCCCAACCCGCCACCCCCCTCTCATTCCCTGCCCCATCCTCCCCGTCGCCGCCCCTCCCACCCCTGCCTTCCGACGCTGCCACCAACCCCACCACCCACCTTCGAACCCCCCTGCCCCTCCTATTTCCTTCCCCACTAGCAGCCACCCGTCCCCTTGCCTTCTTTCACTTCCGCCACCACCCCCATCCACCCGTCCCTCCCACCGCCCCTATCAACCCCCTTCCCTTCTTTCCCCACTGCCACCACCCACATTCACCTCTCCCTCCACCTTTGCCGGCCCTGCCGACCCTCATGCCATCCACCCACCAATAACCCTCCAATCTGTCGCCTAACACCACCTCTCCATCTTGCCAACAACACCACCACCCACCACACCTAGTCGCCAACTCACCCCATCCATCATGCCCTCCCTTCCATCCAGCCGCCAACCAACAACCCTTCAACCACCACCCACAAGCCATCCACCCACCATCTCTTCATCTTAATCCTCTCTACCTCTTTCCAAATATAGCAAGTTGAAAACCTAAGACTATCGCCTTTTTTGTTTGCCTACGCCAGGGGGAGTAAATCTCACACCGTGGTGGCATAGGTCCTCTTCTTCTCTCTACTGCCCCTATGCAGATTTCTCATATCTGCTGATCCAGATTTGCTACTGCTCTCTGCTACACTTATGCAGGTTTCTCAGATCTGCTAGTCCAGATATACTACTGCTCTCTACTGCCCCCTATGTGGGTTTCTCAGATTTGCTGATCCAAATCTTTTGCTGATGTTGCTGCTTATTCTACCTCTGTGCACGCCATCGCCTCGCTTCTAATGACAACCACAAATCCTCCTCGATCTTGCGTTTTAAGACCGTGAAGCTTGATGGATCAAACTATCACCTTTGGTCATCGTCTTTTGAACTCTTATGTCAAAGCCAAAGGGCGCTATTCCCATATCTCTACTGCTGCTCCGGCCCAACCTGATGCCTTGGCTAATGAAAAAGCCAAGCAAGCCTACGCTCAATGGACGAAAGATGATTCTAGTATAATGACGTGGATGGTGAATAGTGCCGAACCAAAAATCAGTCAGTCTCTCCTCCACCTTCAGAATGCCAAAGCCATGTAGGATCAACCATCCCATGTGTACTCATCAACAAAATATGAAGGTCTTCGAGATCTTCAAGAATCCGACGAAAATGGAGTATTCGACTAATGGATCCGTCAAAGACTATTACAACCAGTGCTCGGCCCTCTGGGATGAATATGAAGTCTATCATCCCCTCTCTTCTGACATCAAATAAGTTCAGCGACAACACAGTGAAGTCTAGTTGGTTCAGTTCTTGGGTGGACTTCCTCACTCTTTCTCTAGTGTTGTAGACTAGATCTTATCCAGTGGTCCCTTGCCTACACCAAAGGATGTTCTCAAGCGCGTTCAATGCCTTCCATCCATGTCTTCCCTACCTACCGCTTCTTCTGATCACTCGGCCCTTGCGGTCCTCTCCACTAAGTCTGGTAGAGACCGTGGACGTGGATGAGGTCGTGGTCGTGGTGTCGTTCTTCTGGTGCTCCTCGAAGGGTTCCTCCTCTTGGGTCTGGACAAGGACAACCTCCTACTTCCAATCGCTTCTGCAACTTCGGGCACTCGAACCACAATGAGGACGGTTGTTAGGAAAAACATTGAGCACTTGCGTGGTGAACCATGTCACTCTGATGCTTCTAAAATATCCCTATGCTGCTGCCCAGTTCTACCCCACCCACTGTTGAGTGGATCTGCTCGAAGTTCGAGAAACTCCTTCATGCTCGTCTATCCTTGCAGCTGCCTGTTCAAGATGGAGGTACTTGATCCTTATTAGCTTCTCTTGCACCTTCTGGTAAAAATAAATGGGTTATTGACTCAGGTGCTTTTGCTCACATATCTGGACGCTCTGAGTTGTTTTCTTTTTTATCTAAAACAACTAGTGTTCCACCAGTAACAATGGTGGATGGAACTCAGTCTCCAGTGCATGGCACCAGAACTGTATCTTTCACCCATGATTTGCAATTAAAAATCTGTGTTATATGTTCTAAGATTTCCTCTTAATGTTTTATCGGTCAACAAAACTGTTAAGAGCCTTCAATGCTCGATCATTTTTGATCTCGAGGGTTTTGTGTTTCAGGATCTCCATACGAAGATGAAGATTGGTTCGGGCCATGAGGGACCAGATGGATTGAACTACATGGACATGCTGTAATCTGCTGCAATTTTGTTATAATCTTCAGTGACTAGACTACAATGGCACTACCGTTTGGGACATCCTTCTCTTGCTAAACTGCGATACTTATTTCTTGAGACTCATGATAATTTTTTAATGTGAATCATTGCCAATTTAGCAAACAAACTCGACCCGTATTTCATAAGAATAAAGAGATTAGTTCTAAAATCGGTTTGATATTGTTTATGCTGATATATGGGGACCTTGCGATGTTACTAGCTTGTCTGGATTTTACTATTTTATAACTTTTATTCATGACTATTCTCGGGCAACTTGGTTGTTTCTTTTAAAGGATCACAGTAATATTTTTGACACTATTGCCACTTTTTTCATTGAAATCCAAGCCCAATGCAATACAACTGTCAAAATCTTTAGAACTAATAATGCCTTAGGAATTCATGCAAGAATTTGTTGATTTGTTTTGTATTGCTTGGGGTACCATCCATCAGACTTCCTGTTCTTGCACACCACAACAAAATGGTGTGGCAGAGAAGAAAAATCGTCAGCTTCTTGAAGTAGCGCACACTATTCTTCTTCACTATCATGTTCCTACAAATTTTTAGCTTGAAGCAGTATCTACCGTGTGCTGCTTAAATAACCGTATGTCCTCTTCTGTCTTAAAAAATCAAGTCCCTTTTTCTAATCTATATTCCGATGCGCCTCTTTCTTCTGTACCTCCGCCCATCTTTGCTAGTGCTTGTTTTGTTAAGAATCTCTGCCCCAGGATATCTAAACTTAATCCTCGCTCCACTGTGTCGTTTTTGGGATATTCGGGAACTCAAGAAGGATATCAGTGTTATGATCAAGGAAGAAAATGTCCGATTTTGACACCGTTTCGGTAGCCACAGAAACATAAATTTCGACAAATTTTAACAGATGCATTCCTTGCGTTTGACGATCAAATGATCGAATAATTAGCGAAATTTTACCACAATGATCTACTAATGTAGATCTACTCAAATATGCAATAATATTTCATATTGGATATGTGAGGGGGTGGGGCTCCTCATGTGTGAGTGAAGGAAGTTGAACTATTTTGATGGGAGTTTTGATGGGGATTTTGAGGTCAATTAAATGGCGAAATGAATGTATTAAGTCATTATAGTTTGCAAGCACAATATATAGACTCAAAGACACAAATTTATGGAAACATAACATGATCGAGGATGGTAGGCTCTCTAGGTAGGATGACATGACGTAGTTCATAAACAATGTTTCAGTGGTATGCGAGTGAGTATTGAGGAAGCATGAGAAGTATGATTTATGTATCTAGTTGAACCATGATGGTTGTCATCCTCCTTGTTGATTATACCTATCAACATATTGGCTCCAGTTTATTTTGTTTTATACAAGCATAGATGTATCGCTTTGTTATTCTCTGAATGACTACTGGTGATACGATACATACTTATGGATTAACTCAAAGCTTTGTTCTTAGTCGTAAGGTTTTGTAGCTAGAGCCTATAGGAGGCAACCATGTAGTTAAGGGTGTGATTGATAATGGCATACATACAAAATATCTTGATAGTCATGCTAATTTTGTGCACTATTAACATAAATCATGTGACCCTAAAAATGAAAGTTAGCGAGGCATCATAGCCATAGATATCACTCCCACACCCATTTTTAAATATTTCCTATCTAGATATGTATAGAAGTGGGGGAAATAGAAGAGAGAGGTAGAATTAGGCTAGGAAGAGAAGAAACATAACTTAGATTACAAGCCCAGGGAATCATCTAGTAAAATTTGCAGACATCGTACCCCGTTTCCTGAAATAATACCTGTGTTTCTTAAAATTTCGTTGAAATGTAGACGAAATGGGCCTTTTTATCAGAATTTACTCAATTTCGTCGAAATTTGAAATAATTGTCGAAATTTAACTTTTTTTGGCGAAACTCCCTACGTACAGACATGTAAGGTCATTCCTATGTCCGATGGCTGTCGACATCGAAATAATTAGCAAAATTTCGCCAATTTCGATGAAATTTTGAACATTGGTTATGATCCTGCAAAAAGACAGTGGTTTGTTAGTGCAGATGTAGTTTTTTTGAACACATGCCGTACTACTATGAAAAGGGGTCTGCTTTATCTAGTGATCTATTGGTTCTCACTCCACTACCTCAAGTGGTGGAAAATGATCCCAATGAAGTAACTGAAGTTCTTGCTCGTCTAAAAGTTTATGAGAAGACCCAAGGTTACAATCCCCTCGATGGCTCCTCAACAACAAACTCTTCCTTCGTCGGCAAACAACACCTCCCAAGTAACTTTTGACCTACATCTTCCCTTTAGTCAAAGGAAAGGTCTTCGTTCCTGCACTCAACATCCAATTATTAATTTCTACTTTACAACTAACCTTGGTTTACTACTGATATCTCTGTTGTTTCTCTACCAAAGACTGCTACGCAAGCTCTTAAGCATCATGCCAGATGTCAAGCTATGGAAGCTGAAATGACTGCTCTTCACAATTGCAAGACTTGGGGTCTAGTTGATTGCCCTCAAGATTGCCCTACAGTTGGATGTTATTAGATATTCACTATTAAATACCAATCAGATGGTTCGATTGGTTCAGCCGTCTAGTAGCGAAACGTTATACTCGAACCTATGGGGTAGACTATTTTGAAACTTTTCCCCGTTGCCAGACTTAATACAAGTACTTATATCACTTGATGTGAACAATGATTAGCTGCCTCTTCAACTTGATGTTAAAAATGCTTTTCTATATGGCGACTTACATGAGGAGGTCTATATGGAGCAACCACCTAGATTTTTTACTCAGGGGAGTATTCCAAGGTCTGTAGACTTAGGAAAGCGATTTATGGCCTAAAACGAAGCCCACGAGTGTGGTTTGATAAATTGAGCCAAATTCTTCTTAAATTAGACTTTTGTCTCTCACATTCTGATCACTCTATTTTTATAAGAAAAACCAGTTCTGGGCTTGCTATTCAAGCTAGTAAAAGATATCTAAATCTACATTTTGGTATAAAAGATCTTGGCAAACTTAGGTATGTCTTGGGAATTGAAGTATCCAAATCTTCTTATGGCGTCTATCTTTGACAAGTCAAATATTTCTAGATCTTCTGAAAGAAATAGGCATGCTTGGTACTAAACCTGGTAGCACCCCTCTGGATCCCAATACCAATTGGGATGATGAATCTTCTCCACCCTATCCTGATAACCACCAATTCAAAATATTGGTTAGTAAGCTTATCTACCTCACTGTTACTAGAGCTGACATTATTACTGTTGTTGGACTTGTTAGTAAGAATCTGGATAAACCTTGACAATGTCATTGGGATGCAGTTTGTCATATCCTTAAATATATGAAAATTCTCCATGGAAAGGATTGTTGTATCATAGGCATGGGCATTGCGAACTCATTGGATGTTCTGACTATGATTATGCTGGTAGTCGATGTGATAGGAAATCTACTTCTGGCTACTATACTTTTGTAGGAGGCAATCTAGTTACACGACACAATTAAGCAGCAAACTATGGTTGCTCGATCTAGTGCTAAAGCAGAATACAGAGCTATGGCTCATATGGCTTGTGAATTGATGCAGGTCTAAGGAATCCTCAAAGAAATATCTCTGATGCAGATCCTATTCCCATTTATTGAAATTTGTGACAATAAAGCTTCCATTTTTATTGCTAGCAATCCTACTTTTCATGAGCACACCAAGCATATCAAAGTGGATTGCTACTTTGTTTGGGAATCTGTTCTTTTTGGTCGCATCTGCACTCCTTATCTCTGGATAAAAGATCAGGTTGCAGATATCTTCACTAATCTGCTTCCTAAGACTTGTTTTACTCTAGGAAGCACAGACACGGATGTAGACACGGACACAGATGTAGACACGGGAACGGACACAGGACATATCGATTTCCAAAAATACAGGATACAGACACGACAGTGGACTCGGCAAATATATAAATAAACACATATTTGTAGAACATAATATGACATATAATTGCTATATTTATATCCACAGTTTTATTGTTGGTGGAAGTAATGGTGAACAAGATTTATTATCAAGATGAAAAAGGGGAGGGTGAGGTATGAAGTTGCTGGTAGCAGAGTTGGAAATGAAGGTGCCTTGGAGGTTGAGAGGGAAGAGAAGGAGGGGATTACATTGGAGAGCTACTCAAAATGGAGGGGCAAGAAAGAGGAGGGGAGATGGAGATGTAGAGAAGCAAAAAAAAGAGTATACGTAGGGAGGACAATACTCTACTAATTTTGCCTGAAGGAGCAAGAAGAAGTGTAGGGGGGGAGTGGCAAGAGAAGGTAGAAGGAGAAGTAGAGGACCAACATGAAATAAGAGGGGGTGGAGAGTGGCTTCTGCCACATTCAAATAAGAAAGGGCAGGAATGACCGAATGAGAAGAGGAAAACCGGGGAAGAAGGAAAAGTCGATGAGGAAAAAGCAAAATTAGAGGAGCAGGATAAGGAGTGAAGGACATTTTTGCGGCAACTGTAGCTAAAAATAGGAAAAAGAAGAGGGGACAAGAAGAAGCAGGAAGAAGAGGGGGGTACACAAAGGAGGAAGAATTACATGGAATTGGGAGAGAAGGTGGTGAAACCAACTACTTTCCTCCTTTTGTGGTTGATGTGGCAATCTCTGAATGCTGCAATAGTTGGTGAAGAATCTGGACATGATATCGCTAATGATGGTTGCATCAGTTGATAAAGAAGCTCGTCGTTAGCTTGTATGTAGTAGCTGAAGCTTAACCACCTAATGTTAGTAGGGCAAGGAGTAGTGGAGCACCAGAAATGTGGATTTGGAAAAGGTTTGGATTTTTTTTCATATGCTTGGGCTTAAATGGATTGGGATGGCGTGTCTTAGATGCGTCCACATAGTGTCCAAGCCGTGTCCGACATTGCAATAAAAAAAAATTCAAAGCGGACACGGCGTGGGCGTGTCCGCCACGTGTCCAGGAGTGTCCAAGGTGTGTCCATGTTGGACACGTGTTGGATACGAACACGGCAGCCTCTAGGAAGTGTCTGTGCTTCCTAGGCTTTACTACATTAGTGGACAAGCTGGGTATGTTTGATGTCTATTCTCCAGCTCAATGTTTTAAAAACTGTGCTAGGCAGCCGATTAAGCGGCACAAGGTCCTGATGAAAATGTACCTCAGGTGGCTGTTGAACGGTTTTGGGTTAAGCGGCCGCTTTTTTCCCCATTTTCCCCCGCTTTTGCCCTGTCATATATTTTATATTCAGTAACTTTAATGTCAGTAATGTGATTTGATATTTATATGAGTATATACTTATACGCTTATTTAATGAATGTGAATGTATAGTTACCTGCTGATTGAATATGTTCTTAGCTGCTGATTTATTATAGCTAGTTAGCTATTTTATATTAACAGTCTGACATTGATAAGGTGATTTGCTGTAGATGGCTGAATTTTAACTCTTTATTGTTGTTACCTAGTATAAATTTTAAAGGAATACATAGATTTAACTATGTAAAACAATCACAAATCATACTATTGTTTATGTACATGTGTATAAATTGTTACAAATATTTGAAAAATTAGGCATCCACTTTTTTAAAAAGCACCCGTCTAGCGATTAGCTCTAGTCGGCTCACTTCCCGCTTTGTGCTTTTCAAAACATTGCTCCAACTTGAGGGGAGTATTAGTATGCATGCTTTATGCTTTATGGATTATTTAAGCTTTAGACTAGTCTTGGTCTTTAGCTTTTCTTATATCTCATATTGCATGCTTCTGTTTCTCTCTTACTCTCTTATCCTATGAAAGATAGTGTGTTGTATTTGTTTTCCACACATCAAATAAAGGAATGCTTATTCTGTAAAAAGTATATATCCACATGTCTCTATATGCATGTATGTATCTACATATGTAATGGTCTTTTCAAAAAGTGGAGTTTAATCGGCTGCTTAATTGGCACATGTATAAGCGGGAGTATATGCGGTGTGCGGACCGATTTTCCAAACGATTATCAGACCTTCACATGGTTGGTTTAGATGATTTTGATGAATTTGTTTTAGTGTTAGCTTTGTAGAGTATCTATTTATAATATAAATGTATGTATAGGCGGCCAGGCGGCCAGGCGTTCCAGGGGGACGCCCAGACAGCCTAGGCGCCCAGGCGGTGGCCCAGGCGTTTCCAGGCGTTTTTGTATATTTTTTATTTTAACAAATATATGTAAAATTTCTAAAAAATACCATCCTTACACATAAATATACATGATAAATATGCAATCAATGTGCTAGCATCGTCTGAAGAAAGCAACAAAATCATTAGATATGGATTGAATTGTGGAAGTTTTACCTAAACAAAATTCATATAGAAATCAGAAAGCTAAACATGTATAATGTTTGTAGCCAAAACTTGTATAATACTATTAGGTAGAATTTAGGCTAAATCAAAACTAACAAGACCTAAACTAGAACTGATTGGCCCTAATATAAACTCATTTGATCCAAATTTGACCTAGTTTATCCTAATTTTTGCCTAATTTTGTATACCATGACCTAATCAAACCCAATTTCCATAAATTTTTTCATATATTCACCTAAATTAGACAAAATTTGGCCAAATATGACCTAGTCATCCAATTTAGAACAATTTTCCCCAAATCATACTTGTTTCCCCTAAATTAGACCTAATGTGCCCAATTTTGACATGATTTGGCCTAAATAAAACCTAATTTTGTATATTATGATCCAATCGGACCTAATTTCTCAAAATTTTGCCTATATTGACCTAAACAATATTTAATTTGGCAAAATTAGACCTAATCTCACCATATGAGACCATTTTTGCAAAATCAGACTTATTTTCCCCTAATCAACCTAATTTGTTCAAATTTGACATAATTTGGCCTAAAATCAAACCTAATTTGCATAACATGACCAAATCAATCCTAACTAACCCTAAATTTCCCTATGTTGATCTAAACGAGGCCTTACATGACCATATCAGACTCAATTCCCCCAAATTAGACCTAATTTCCCCAAATCAGGCATGTTTTCCCCCAAATCAGACCTAATTTACCCTAAATTGACCCCGTTTGGGATAAATCAGACCCAATTTAACCATAAAATAACTCAATATGATCAAATTCGAATCTAATTAGTGCTAAATTATCATTGAATTGTCTTAATTTGGGCCTCAAAAGGCCTTGGGCAACAAATTAGGTCGATTAGGGGGCTGGGCGCCCGGTTTGAGGCGGGCTGACTTAAGCCTAGGCGCCCAGGCGCTGCCTAGGCGTCGCCCAGGCGAGGGCCTGTACAACACAGATTTATATACTAACATAAATTTGTACATCATTCACTAGCTTCTGGTAGGACGGAGACAAGGAGCTAGATATGATCACATAAATCTAAGCCCTGAAAGTAAAGCTAGTCAACTCTATGGCACTCCTCATTAGTGGCATTGCACAACCTTCTATAACAAACACTTGGGCAACTCCTCTAAATATAGGGTAAATTTCATAAAAGGTTGGAAGATGACTCATGTGGAAGAGGACGTGTGCATCCATGGGGTCTCTGCCAGTAACCCCCTGCAGCTTGGAAGTGACACCCCACTAAACCCAAAAGTTATAGTAGTAAGCAGATTAGAAGTGCCCATATGTTGTGGCATCAATGTACCATCAACTCATTCATTTCGTCATTGAATTGACATCAAAATCCTCTTCGAAATCCCCATCGAAATTGTTCCGCTTCCTTCACTCACACCTGAGGAGCCCCACCCCCTCACATATTCAATATGAAATATTATTGCATATTTGAGTAGATCTACACTAGTAGATCATTCTAGTAAAATTTCTCTATATAAATTGATCATTTGGTCATTGAAACGCCAAGAATGCATCTGTCAAAATTTTCATCAAAAAATGTCGAAATTTCTGTTTCTGTGACTATCGAATGGCGTCGAAATCAGACATTTTCTTCCTTGCCTGGATTATATGCACCAAGTCACCAACAACACCAACGCCACACACTATAGCCTGAAATTAAGTTCCTAATAACATCGACAATTAACAATAAGTTAGTCGGAAATGTACGATGAAGAGAGAAAAGACTACTTGGGAACTTGAGAATTAAAGTCAGTAACAAACTAATAGCAAGTAAAGAATTATAAGAGAGTGGGAGACAAGTGGAGTAAGATATAAATGAGAAAGAAAGAGAATAAAAAAATGACAGGAAAATAAATGGACAATTGGAGGAAATCTAGGGGGAAGATGAGAAAGGAGGGAGAAGATGTGTGAGTAAAGGTAGGAGGAAGAGTATTATGATTGGAGAATGAACTGGAAGAAAGGGAAGGGGGAGGAGGCATACAAGGAAGAATTGGAAAAGGAAGGGAAAAAGTGCAGCAGCCAGTAGCAGGAGATGAGGTGTTGCTGGTGGACGAAGAGAGGGAGGTGCAAAAAACACAAAAAGGAAAAAAGAAACCTAGCCGCAAGACGTGGGAGATGTAGGATGAAGAGGAGGAAGTGGAAGAACTGAAGAAAAAGTCAATGGAATGAGAGGAGCGAGTGGAGGAAGTAAAAGAATCGAAGATGACAAAAGACATAAAAGAATCACACTTTCCTATTTATATATCCTGAAGTGTTTTTAGCAAACGACAACGCTTTAGCTTCTACCTCTTATTCTCCCTCCCTTAGGCGTGAGGAGCATCGACCACCAGGAGCAATAGCCAACATTGTCATCACTTCCAACAACATTGACAATTGGTGATGCGTTGCTGTTGGCCTAAGGAGCAACTATTTGACCTCAACCTTAATTCCTTAGTGACCCTTAGTTGTTACCCCTGGCCTAGCACACTCCACACTGTCCACATTAATTCCTTAGTGACCCTTAGTTGTTACCCCTGGCCTAACACACTCCACATCCCTCCTTTGTTAGGTGTTGCGACTTTGTATTTTATCTTACATTTTGGGATCCTTCTCCCTGCTATTTTAAGGGGTTGGGGTGAGTTTATGTGTGATTGAGAGTGTACAAGCATGTTTGCTGGTAACTTCCTGATTGCCTATGGCATCATCATCCTTATGCATATGTGAATCCACACCCACCCTCATCTTGAAGGGGATATTTGTCAAGTTAGACAGCTAGAACTTCCTTGTTTGGTCCATGACTCCCATGTCCTTTAGGATCTACACCAACTACTAGGTGCCTCACTTGCCTTTCTGAATTTGGGCTCAGTCAAAGATGAGACAGATGATCAGATGCTTTAGACTTGGCCGTGGTGGTTTGAGTGAGGCTCCCGAGTTCTTGCTCCCCAACATGGAACCGAACATCAACAACAACATTGTGTATTGGTCTTCTACCAAGTTACCATAGGATCGTTTCATACAATACAAAACCGCGTGGGTCTTCGACGTCTACAAATGCCTAAACATGTTGTAGGCGAATCAACGTACATCTTTTCCCAACCGTTTCCCCATCTTCATACTATTCACGGAGAGTTAGAATGTTTATCATCTTAACCGCTACTTGACAGTTCTTTGTAATAACATGTGAAATTTTCTTAGTCTCTTGGCGCTCTGCCAACCTCCAGTGAGCCAATTCATCATTAGATTCAGATTTTTGACCCCTTGTCTACCCTACACTCACTTGGCATATCTATCAACCACACCGATCACTCATGATGTGCTTTTTACGTACGCTTTGCCCTTGAGTTTTAATTTGGTTGCAGTAATGGCCGTGGACCTTCTTTTAGATCATAACTCATGACTTGTATGTTTTGTGGTTCACATCAATATTATACCTTTTTTGGTTGCAAGAAGTATGTTGACAAGTGTCGGGAGAAACATGGTAAGTTAGTGGGAATGGCTATATATCGATTGGTAATGGATCTTTTTAGACTTGGGTCTTTTGGTTCATGTTGAGAGTTATTGAGTTAATGTTTTTATTATCTATATAATAATTGGTCCTAAGTGTGTTGGTCGATTAGGGTTTGTGTCCAAGTCTGTAATTATGTCCCTTCTATATATAGGAGTAGGACTTGTCTAATGCAAGAGTTCAATTAGCCTTCTATCTGCTTTCTGGCATGGTATTAGAGTATAGATTCCAAGCCCTAGCCGTCAAGGAGAAAAGAAGAGAGGCTCTTAGTCGATAGGAGGCCATCGTTCTTCCTTGGTGTGTTGCTTGCTGCCTCTTGTTGTGCCGTCATTTTCCTCTGCCACTCGCCAGAAAGAATTCCGACACAATCCAAGACACATTGTTGAATCCAACCTTCTCTCACAACAGACCGCAAGGTCATGGGACATTGTAAAAAATGAACAAAGTGGTGGACAGAAACGATATTATTTAAACCTGGAGACCTAAGACCACAGACAGAGTAGGAGGTGCAACAGATAGGCGAGTGACAATTGGTTGACAGGAGAAGCGCCTCCTGTAAGATAGGATGAGCGAGATCCGTGGCAAAGAAAAAATTTGCAGTTGCAAAAGCCCAAGGAAACTTGTATGCCATTGACTGGGTGACTCTCCAACTCGAATGATCTTAGGAGCATAGGCCTACAGTCAACCATGAACTCACTCAAACTTCATCTAGGAAGAAGTTTTATCGGTTACATCGACATATGTCAGTAGAATCAGTTCGTGCTATGCATGACCAGAATATTTCCGTTGCTCAAATTATGTTTCTCATAGCTATCTAACGCGATGGTATTTGTAATGTGAGTTTTATTAGAAAGGACCTAAACAATGAGCTAGTATCCTTGCAAAGGAAATATATAGGTGTTGATGTTTCCTCCACTTTGGAGCATTTCAGAAAAATGCAAGAAATTAATCCGTCATTTTATTATCCAATACAATTTAACGAGGAAGGGATGTACACGTAATATCTTCTGGGTGGATGCTAAGTCAAGGACAACATATCAAACATTCAATGATGTTGATTACTTTTGACACCACATATACGACTAACAAGTACAACATGTCATTTGCGCCATTCATAGGTGTGAACCACCACAAATAATCAACTTTATTTGGGTGTGCATTGCTACATGATGATACAGTTGATTCTTTTGTTTGGGTATTCCGAACATTTTTAGATGCCATGTATGGAGAACACCCTAAAGCAATATTAACCAAAGATCCAACAATGAGGAAGGCGATTCACATAGTTTTTCCCAATGTAATTCATCGATGTTGTCAATGGCATATAATGAGAAAAGCACGGGAGCACCTTGCTATGGGACAATTGTTAATTTTGCTGAAGAATTTCATTGTTGCATAAACGAGCCTGTCACCATTGAAGAGTCTGAGGATAGATGGCAGAGAATGATATGCACATTTAACTTAGGTGACAATGCACATTTGCGTTTGTTGTGGAGTATTAGAATCAATGGATTCCTATTTACTTTAGGGGTACTTTTTTTGCCAACATGTCAACCACATAACAAAGTGAGAGCATGAATGCTATTTTTAAAAACCATGTCAACAATCATTTACCACTTTTAAATATGTAGAAGCATATGAAAAGATGGTAGAGAGCCGATATCAAAATATATCTCATCCTCTTTGTCATATCGGCTCTCTACCACCTTTTCATATGCTTCTACAAATTTAAAAAGTGGTAAATGATTGTTGACATGGTCTTTAAAAATAGCATTCATGCTCTCACTTTGTTGTGTGGTTGACATGTTAGAAAAAAGAACCCCTACAGTAAACATGAATTCATTGATCTCTGATACTCCACAACAAATGCAAATGTTCATTGTCATCTAAGTTAAATGTGCATATCAGTCTCTGCCATCTATCCTCAGACTCTTTAATAGTGACAGACTCGTGCATGCAACAATGAAATTCTTCAGCAAAACCAACAACTGTCCCATGTATTACACAAAGGTGCTCTTGTGCTTTTCTCATTATATGCCAGTGACAACATCGATGAACTGCATCAGGAAAAACCATGTGAATCGCCTTCCTCATTGTTGAATCTTGATTGGTTAATATTGCTTTAGGACGTTTTCCATACATGTCATCTAAAAATGTTCGGAATACCCAAACAAAGGAATCAGATGTCTCATCACGTAGCAATGCACACCCAAATAAAGTTGATTGCTTGTGGTGGTTCACACCTATGAATGGCGCAAACGACATGCTATACTTGTACTAAATGATTGATATATCGTCCTTGACTTAACATCTACCCAAAAGATATTACGTGTACATCCTTCCTCGTCAACTTGTACTAAATAATAAAATGACAGATTAATTGCTTGCATTTTTTTGAAATGCTCCAAAGTGGAGGAAACATCAACACCTATATATTCCCTTCGCAAGGATACAAGCTTCATTGCTTAGGTCCTTTCTAATGACCTCACATTACGAATACCACCACGCCGGCTAGCTATGAGAGACATAATCTGAACACTAGAAATATTCTGGTTATGCATAGCACGAATTCCTGAACCTCTACTGACATATGCCGATGTGATCGATGAAGCCGCTTCTTAGGCAATCCACCTTTTTCTTCAGACAAAGGACTTTGAGTGAGTTCATGGTTGTGCTCTTTCTTAAAATTTGTGACCACCCGCTTTGTGTCCTCTTCTTGCTTCACTCTCGTTCGAGCTTTGCAACCAGTTTGTGAAGATGTCATATCTCTTTTTGGAGTACCCTTTTCACCATCATCTTTCTTCTTTATTTTCTGCAAGCCTTCCATTGAACATACAAATACTCTACTAGTAACCTGTTCTGTTTTGGCAGAAACATACTAACAACCCTTGCTAATGCTAAATCCAACCTTGTAAGCGTATTGGTTATAAATTTCTTCTGCCTTTACAATAGAATCAAACTGCAATCCTATATAAGGATCTGGATTAGATTCCACTTCAACTCTCTCATTGTCAATCCCCTCATCGGCATCAAGTTCAACTGGTTCAAAATCCTAACAAAATATGAGAAAAAATGTTTACAAAAAAACCTACACACAAATGAATACACATATTTAAACTTTGCAATATTCAGTTACCATTGCACACATCCTCAACTCCTTCAATTGAATTCTCTAACCTTCAATTGGGTTCTCATAAGGTAACCAATCTATGCCGGTCATTCCATCAACATCATTAGAGAATCCATCACTGTAAGTATACATTTATTCAGTTCCAAAATTCACAAACTAATGCAATGTCATTGATCAAATGAACAAAGAGGGGTACTGCAACAAGAAGGGCACAATATAGCTGGGACAAAAATGGCACGATAGATTCAGTAAGAGGGGGCAACGAGTTCTCAAAATGTAAGACATACTAAAGAAGTCAGAACTCCTCCGCCGTCCCCAGACTGTAGCTCCGCCGACTCCGCAGTGGAGCGCGACCGTCCTTGGTTGGAGAAAACGCTGGACAAGGATGTAGTTGCAATGGAGCGCCGCCGTCCTTAGGATAAATCGCCAGAAAAAGTGCACTGGAGAGGGTCATGGATTGGGAAGAACACATCTGCGCCAGTGAAGGGACGCTGGCTGGTGCTGTCCGTAGGAAGTCAAAGAGGTAGAGAAACAGACACTGGGAGAAATGGATGGAGAAGGACATGACGTCGTTCCTGCGCCGGTGAAGGGGTTGCTGGCCAGGCGGGCTGCTGAGAAGAACTTCTCGCGTGCGGGTGAGAGAGGACTGAGGAGAGAGACGGTTGGTCCCGTGAGTTCAGAGAGAGATGGGGTAAGCAGTTACAAGTCAGCGAATTAATTGCCAAACTGATGGACGAGAGTCCCACTTGACGCCGCTTGAAGGCTGGCTGGAAGGTCTGTCCGAATCAAGATCCAACGCCTATAAATTGAGGTGTTCAGAAGCTCCTATACACTAGTGTATTTTAGCTCAACTCTCTCTCTATATGTAAGTATAATATAAATATGTGTGTATAAGAAAAAGTAAAATGAGATAGAACATTTACCTAAAGTTAACATATGTATATTGAGTGATGTTAATAACAAAGACGCCCAAAATAATAGAACAAAACTTTCTTAAATAATCAATGCTTTACAATTAGATCCATTTTTTTAACTCGATAAGAAAAAATAGGGCACATGCATATTAAATAAAAAATGAGGCACACAAATAAATTTAGCAAATGGTGAGAAATCTAAATTTGAGTAACTTTGAGTTTTGAGTCAACCAGAATTATGTAAATTCACAAGTTAGAGAACGATAATCAATTACAACGAATTGGAATAGAGGATCGTTGAAGAGAATGTATGTAAATATCACAAAAGCAATTCTAAATACGCGTGCGCCTCATTGAAGCCCTAGTACCCTAAGACATCCCTCGGACATATCAAGGCGTAAGGCTCCGTCCATGACATCGAGGCGTAAGCCTCGAGGAAAATATGCAATAGCCTCGCCTTGAAATGTAAGCCTCAAAAGCCTCAGGGCGATTTTTTTTTCATACCACGGTAGTAACTCTCATTTGGTATGTGTTGCATAGTGTGTTTTTTGGTGGTTGTTTCTGTATGTTTTGCCAATAAAGATATGCGAAAGTCGTGGTGTTTTCTTGGGGATTGAGCAACCGACATCAAAAAATCGGTACCCATCTCTATCTCATAGAAATTACACTTTAAACCTTCTTGAGGAGCATGTATTTAAGGATGCAAGCCAACTTATTAGTCTGTGAATCAGCCACGTAATCAATCCATCAACCATGAGGAATTGGACAAGAACAGACACAAGCTGGTTGGTAAATTACTTATCGCAGACTTAACATTACTTACAACGAGGGCTGTTAAGGAAGCGCGTTTACGTTTTTAGACATGGATACACGTACATATCCGGATACACGTACATATCCCAACAATTTCTGAAACTGTAGGACACGAACACGAACAAGACACCATATAAAGGGACTTTTCTAATAAATATGTGTATAATGCATGAATGTATTGAAATCATTTTTTTATAATATCTAGAGTTATGTATATATTTATGAAAAATTGTATATGAATATAAATATGAATATGCGTGTAACAAGACAGAACTAAATAATGGTTGTATATGCATACACTCTTGAGATAAGCTACTATAGAGTAGCTGCTCCCTGATGTGTCCAGGTCGTGTCCAATCATGTCCAGGCTGCAAAAATGGACCGAAGTGGAGAGTACATGTCCTAGCCAGTGTCCAAAACGTTTTAAGCCGAAGTGTTGGGTGTCCAAAACATGTCCAACATGAATAAGGGGGTATGTACAGAAGTTTTTGTGCTTCCTAGAGGGCTGTCATCCAATTTTTTTCATAAACTTAACAAAAGCCATCGGGACGATGTTTGCAATATCTTGTTTTATCTCAAAAAGTGTCACATTGTGAATTAGAAAAGGAGTCTATTATTGAGATGGATAATACGAGCACAAACCATCTCCTTATATAGGATAGGAGTCTGTAAATACAAAGTCCACCAAGAGGGATAAAAGACAAGATACTAAAGAACTCAAAATAATTACATAAAATTAAATATGTTAACACTCCCCCTCAAGCTGGAGCATGGATATCATGCATCCCAGCTTGTCCACCACAGAGAATCTTGTCTTTGGCAGTAGTTTCGTGAAGATATCAACAAGCTTATCCTCAGTTCTGATGTATGGAGTAGATATGCACCTGGATAGAATAGAGTCCCTGACGAAGTGACAATCTGCCTCAATGTGCTTGGTGCACTCATGAAATGTGGGATTACTTGCAATGAAGATAGAGGCTTTATTATCAAAATACATAGGCATGGTCTTAGAATCACAGACTCAAAACCCTTTAATAAGCCTTGAAACTTTTATTGATAGGCACAACAATAAGTATACAAACAGAGTTAAGACGAGCAACAAACGAAAAAGTTTCAAAATAATCTATGCTATAAGTCTGTGCATAGCCCTTAGCAACAAGATGAGCCTTGAGGCGTTCAATAGTGCCATCAGGTTGATCTTTAATAGTAAAGATCCAACGACATCCTACAGGAGAAACATGAGCAAGGGTATCCGCCAAGTCCCATGTATGTTATGAATGAAGAGCTTTCATTTCCACCTCCATGGCATGGCGCCAGACAGGATGTGCTAGGGCTTCAACTGTAGTTTTAGGAACACAAATAGTCGAAAGAGAAGAAGAAAAATTGGCAAAGCTTGAACCAAGATCAACATTAGAGCAGGAATTACTGATAGGATGTAAAGTACAAGAGCGCACCCCTTTTCTTATGCTAACCGGAGTATCCAAGTTAGAATATACCTGATTGGTGTTGTAATCTGCCGAGAAGATGAGTGATTGGTTGAGGGAGGGGCCATAAAAGGAGTTGTAGTCTTACAACGTGTTTGGTAGACCTTGACAGGAACTAGAGCAGTAGGTTCTGGAGATTCTGACTCAATAGGAACAGGAAGAGGGGTATCAACTAGCAGATCTGTAGATAGTGTATAATCCATAGCAAAAAAGTACGGTGTATCATTAAAAAAGCTATATCTGCACTAACAAACCATTTCTTAATAGTTGAGTCATAACTTTTGTACCTTTTTTGAGTTCAGGAATACCTCAAGAAGATGCATTTTGTAGATCTCAGCTCAACCCCAGAAAATTGTAGGTGAGTCAGTTGCTTGTTCAAGTCAAACGCCTTTGGATTTTGACTGTGAGAATAAATCTTGGCCAATTGATCCCACATCTTCTTTGCAATCTTGAGACGAAGTAGTGTAGTGCTAATACGAGTTTCACTACTATAACACTCAGGCGCACCATGGTTATCAGAACCGAACCGAATCGGCCGGTTGAACTAGTTGAACTGGGAACCGGTCACTCTACCGGTTCGGTTCCCTCCCAAAGTTGAAAATGAAGTCTGACTGGCATCAAACCGGTGAACCGACCGGTTGAATCGATGAACCGGCGAACCGGTCCGGTTTTATCCCAACCGGTTGGTTCTCTCACTTAGCAAATAAATGTATTGTTGTTGCCATTTTTCATTATTTAATTTTGAATACTACATAAATGTTGGTATATGTATGTCCAAGAATAGAATAAAATTTGGTATTTGGTCTGTTTATCAAGTTATTGTGAGAAGTTATGCTATTATTCATGTTTCATAACTTTTGCAGGGGTATTTTCCATGAGTATCAAAGACATTTATATATTTTTAAACTATTAGTGATGTCATGCTGACGTCACCAGTTTAACAGGGTAGGCCACTGGTTGAACCAGTGAACCGAGAACCAGAGGCCTTACCGGTTTGCTAGCCGTTTCGGTTCTGACAACCTTGCTCGAGCTCACTGCCTAAGGCTCAAGTAGAGTTTCAAGAATGATGACGGGCCCCACTAGCCTTAACTGCGCACTTTGTCCTCACGCGCAAGTCGGGATCAACTTCTTGACTGGTCACCCATCCTAGTACTACTCTGTGCTGAGCACGTTTAACCACAAAGTTCTTTAGTGATGGACTCCTTGAAAAGGAGGTACACCTTGGTAATATGGGTAGTCCAATCATTTCTTTTAAGATCATTTTATCCGAGGCCTTAAATCCTGGGACGTTACCACCTCTCCCACTTAGACTCTTGACGTCCTCGTCAAGGCTCAACAGAATGGCCTCATAATCTTTCTCTATTTCAGTGCAGACCCAAATGGCACATGTACACCCAACTCCCGACCACGACTACCAGTGCAAGGGTAGCTCCATCAACTGGGATAGCCCTTTCCAATATGCTTGGACCACACGGCTCAAAGACTGACATGCCACAGATCCAAGTGGGCTCCACCTACTGAAGGGGAATTGACTATGATACATTTGTAACACTCGAGCCCACTGCGCTCAAGTAGAGTTTCAAGAATGACGACTGGCCCCACAGACCACCACTAGCCGAACTGCGCGCTTTGTCCTCACTCACGCGCAAGCCAAGATCAACTTCCCGTCTGGTCACGTAGCCTAGTACTACTCTGGGCTGAGCACGCTTAACCACAGAGTTTTTTAGTGATGGGCTCCCTGAAAAGGAGGTGTACCTTGGTGATATGGGTAGTTCAATCATTCCTTTTAAGATCATTTTATTAGAGGCCTCAAATCCTGGGACGTTACAACTACTGTTGAGGATCCATGTCATCACAATAGAATCATCTTTGACCCGATCATCGTAAGCCTTTACACCCTTGGACTCAACATTATTAGATGGTGCAGGGCGTGCTTTACGAGTCAGATGGGAGTGTTTGCCTTGTGATCTGACATAGATCTCCATGGAGCTGACCGAATGTTGATAGTTCTTCCGATCAAGTTTCAATGTTGTCACCTGTCGACGATAATCATCATGGGAGGAAGCCATGATATAGCCCGAGCCCAACAAACAACAGATAGAAGCAGTAGCAGAGAACCGCCTAGATCCTCCTCCTAGGCGGAAACAGTCAGAGAAGATAGACTGGACGAACCAGTTACATGAGAACTACGCCGATGCGCAGTAGAGAAACTGGCGGCTCAGAGGCCGACGCGGGCATACATAGGAGAGGGACGTCGGCTTGCAGCTGGTTGCCCTGTGGAGGCCGACGACTGCTGTGGCGGCGGCTGCCCTGCGTTTGCTGCGGTAGCGGTTGGTGACCAAGGCACGCGAAGAGTAAGGGTTGGGGGGGGGGTTACCAGTCCCGCTCTGATACCATGATGAGAGATATAGGGAACCGTGAGGAACACATCGTGTGTCCTCTCATATACTTCTATAAAAGGGTAAAAGAACAATTACATGTAGGTCCATATAGAATAAAGAAATAACAACAGCAATATAAAAGGACTTAATAGGTTTAATATTTAACATAGTGCATGAAAGAACTAGACATATTGAAGTCAAGGTGTTTAGACCCAATGCCATGGTCGACCACACAAAGCTCCCGGGTTCGGGTGGGGTTTTCAAAGTTTTGTTTGAATCCGTGAATTCAACCCGGTATGGTCTGGAAAAAACCAGTTTTGGGTATGGATTTGTGAATCTGATTCGTTTCAGATTCGAACTTTGACATCCGAATTGAAACTTGGTCGGTTATGGGTTTGTATTTTATCGATCTTTGGCCAGTTTGAGGTTGACAAAATTTAGACTATCCAAGCTCTAACGATGGTACAAAAAAATATATATCATGTGTTATTGATAAGTCAATCCAATTCTATGATTAGACCTTTCATAAAATAGTTTATTTGTATAATAAAGTAATAAAAAGGATATATGTGCATTTACAAAATATTTTATCGGATTATTATTTGAATAAGTATAGAAGACTATAGAATCTGGATTTGGTTTCAGGTTTCGGTTTAGCCATTATAAAATCAGGTCCAGTTCTGGGTTTACCACTTTGCAAAAAAAAAATTCTAGTTTGAACTCCCAGTTGGGCTATTTTGCATATACCCTCATGTTGCCGACCTAGAACCTATCTAGACCTAGTTGCACACACTGAGCTCATGTTGCCAACCTAGAACCTATCTAGACCTAGTTGCACACACTGAGCTCTGGATTAGGTTGCCAATCTTGTCACCACGACTCTTGTAGGAAATGAGTTCAGGAGTTGCATAGCAAGCTGGGCATGCTTGATATCTATGTTGGGGTATGTTGACATTATTGCTTTGTCGTGTCTGTCTTTTGGATTTGATTCACTATTATGGCCATCATGCTGCCATGCCTCTCTCAATTAACTTGAGCTCTATGTTCTTTTCTGTCTCTTTGTGAACAACATCCGAATTTTTAGTGGAATTGACCAAGACATCAAGCAAAAATGTTTGACAATTATTGTTTATCAACAATGAATAGAAGTTATTACTTGACACCTAATCTTTGGTTGATTGCTCCACTCATTGTGATACTAGCTGTAGATGAGTAATCCTCATCTATTTTATGTTCTTGACACTGTTATCTCTTGTTCCTAGTGGGCGATCTTAAGTTAAAAAAATAGAAATGTCTGCAAGAAAGAGCAGACCTTTTCTCTTATTGTCCCTCCCCACATTACTCGACTAAAGCACAAGAATAGGACAAGTTGGAGTGTGTCATGCTATGTTTTTGAGGTGTGCTATGATGTGTTGG
Organism: Alisma plantago-aquatica; assembly: GCA_963693085.1. Classification (NCBI taxonomy): domain Eukaryota; kingdom Viridiplantae; phylum Streptophyta; class Magnoliopsida; order Alismatales; family Alismataceae; genus Alisma; species Alisma plantago-aquatica. The sequence goes on along the minus strand of OY856409.1, from coordinate 1,314,319,104 downwards.
ACATACATGTGAGCTCTAGACAAGTGTTTGTGCTACCTGATATAGTATATAAGATACATTGATCTATAGTTATCGAGTTCTTTTTACTTAGTGCATTTAGGCCAAAGAAAAAGGTAGAATTTTGGGTATTATCTTTCAGCAGTTGTTATATGTTATTATATTTGTAAATATAGCTATTTATAGGTTTAATAAAATTAGCATTTTATCACAAACAACTCACATATAGATTCAAAACTTGATCCGGTAGAATTTATGGTCCAAGTGTGAAACTTGAGTTGACTAAAACACACAATTAAGACATCGTTCAACATGTGCTATTCAGATAATTTGGAATTTAAGAAACAAACACATTTCACATGATGATCCTTGGTGTATCATAATTGTTAAGGGATTTTTGTTTCCAATCTCATATTTCCGATCTTGGCACTTGGCAGCATTATCAAAATACACTTCTAATTAATGTGATAATGTCGTTTGCCTCCCGCTCCATCAACTACTACTTTATTTGATGTTTTGTTTTATGGTAATCTTGTAATTGGTCATAGCGAGTCAAATCTCACAGTTATTGATAATGCTATAAGCATCGATGTTACATTGGCTAAATTTATTTTTTCCTTGCCACGGTTTCAGTCTTTCACTCATTTCGAAAGCTCAACAGAGAGACTTGCATTGCCCATGCCATCCAATTCGGACCCTGCACATCATTCCCAGTCAACCCAACCAACGGATCTTCCAACACTATCCAAAATTCTTGCCAGAACTGCTGCTTCACGGGCTTCTTTGCTCATGAAACACATTGGAGAGTTCCAGGACGAGGACAAGCTTTCACGAGAGAGATGCTTGTGGCTCTTTGCACTGTGTGCTGTGGTGGACACACCTCTATATGCTGAGTTGAGTGCAAGTATAAGATCCCTGCTCCGTAAGTGCTCAAGTCTGCTGGCATCCAGGTCTGACCCCGATGAGGAGGTTGCGATGTTGAACATTTTGGTTGCGATCAGTGGGAGATACTTTGGCCAGTCGGAGGAAGGACGCTCTTAGTCAACTCAGTCAGTGATTTCCATATTTGACTTGGCTTCCCCAGACTGCTGTATATCTTGCTGCTGGAAAGATGCTCTTTGAAAACACGGTCAGTGGCTTCCGATGCCGATTTACTTCCCAAGAATGTTGTATATCTCGCTGATATTGCAAAGCAGAAGCACTTTTCTATTCCCTGTGGAGGCTTTAAGCTCAAGCTCCCGTGGAAAATTGTTAATATACGTGTTTTATATCTACTTTTGAAAAATGAACGTGGATTTTCCATTAGTCATCTCTTATGTCCGTGTATAATAGGACTGAGAATGAGCGTTGTCAAACTGTATACAGTGACGACAAACGAACTATAACTTGGTCAGTCTCTTCGTTGGATCAACTACTTAATCGTAAACGTTAAAAATACTTCTGCAAACTGAATTCTAGCATGTATAGCAGCTGATGGTCAGCAAAGACACATAGACAGGTTTCACAAACTATGCCCAAAGAAATTTAATGTCTAAAATCTAAATGGCGGGAAAACTTGATCTGTGACGGGCTATAAATGACGATTCGCCAAGCGAAGTCAACATGAAAATTACTCGTTCAGAAACAGTGAACCATATAGTGGCATAGCCACACGGGTGGGCACATCCCTTACCCGTCAGCCCCAAGGTAGCTTTGTATTTTTAACACGTCCAAAAGAAAGAAAGAAATGGAAAGATGAATCGATGCCCTATATTCTTTCTTGCTGCATCTGTACATCTCGCAATATAAACTTCTCATGCATCTACATAACTGCTGCCTGCCATCCAGCAAATAAACCATGAGGTACACGGCAATACTGGGCACAGCTTCATTGCCTGTTGGCACTGAAAAAATGTCGATGTTGCCCGAAGATGGTTGCTAAGACAGCCAAATTTTGTCCTTCAGGGTATCCACAAGAAGAAATTATTCATGCTGCAACTACGGTAAGGCCAAAACAATTTCAACATGAATTAGTCCATTTATTTTTCTATAAACAAACCCTACAATTCCAATAAGATCTAGTTTCCTACGATACTAGAAGCACTTCACCTATTGCTGCAGACAACACGAGCGAAATGTATTTGCTATCTATGCGCAAGTTTAAAATGTTAATACTGATAATATCAACAACTAGGAACGATACAAAGTTGAGTTCTAATCAATCGAATGAGATATCTTCATTTAAAGAAGCGGCCACATTTAATTGGGGTGATTGATAACCCTTCCCGACAAGATAAATTTGGCAATTATTGGACACCCTTTATAGAACTCAAGACTCAACGTGTAGTTTTGAAGGCTATTAACGCTTTGGCCAAGACACTTGCTAAAGAAAATGTTTGAATTATATTATGACCAAGCTAACCAATTGCAGCGACCACATATCTTCGGATATAGTTTGCTATGGATGTTATATATTTTCTTCTTATGTTATGAAAATTCATTCAAATACTATAACTAAAAATAATTTATAATCTATGCAAATCTATAACATTAAAAAAATAATTATTTGGCATTTAATTTTAGATCTTAAACCATATGGTGCCCCCAAACTAAAAATTCTTTCTCCACTATATCGATCGTGCTCCTTTTGGGTGCAGAACGAAATATGATTTCCAAATAAAATGGGTTGTACTGCCTTTGAATTTCAAGATTTATTTGTGCTTGCTCTGTACCAAATGGAGCCCCATGTCAAACCATGGGCTTGGACTGCACTGGCTCAATTTTACATCCAACCGAATTTGGATGTTCTGCATCTTCAGCCTTGATGATACACATGCATAAATAGCACACGTTAGATTAAAAATTTATTTACAATAGAGTTGGAGGCTTGTGAGATATACCAGCACGAAAATCTAATCAACTCACAACAATATAAAAAGGTAGCATAAGCATGCTTGCTGCCTAAGTATAACAACATTTCAATCACTATACCTGCTATTACATGGTTGAGACCGAGGCTTAGATCACAATGATGTAAATATTACATGTTGCATGTAGTCCCTTAGGCAACAATTTGTTGATACTACTACTATACCAATTGATTTTCAGCATTACACATTTGAACATTATACACGTAAATAGATGACGTCATTCCCCGTTGAAAATTGTAATTGACGAATGAAGAAACACCTTACCAATAATCATATTCTTTGCAAGATATTATTTTTTAATGTGACAGTTTTCCTCTAAGGGTCTGACTGGTTTGGTGTAATTTATCCTGAAAACACCGGAAGTCAAGTTCCTTTTTCAATTTTACCTGACTGGTTCGGTGGAAGTTCGGAATTTGAGTTCCCCAGTTTTCCCTGGACTTCTTGTGATATATATACTTTGAGGTTTTGGACTTCCGTAGGAAATCCACCTGAAAACAACTTCCGCTCCAGTCGCGTTCTTGCCCTCTTCTTCTTCTTGAGGATCCTCAGGAAGGTTGGGCCTGGTGCGAGGAAGAGGCCAAACGAGATGATGTTGCCGATGATTCCCACCACCCTGCGGATCGCCATGACGCAGCGCCTCCCGATCGCCGTCTACATACATGGAGGCGGCTTCATCATGTACAGCGCAGGCACCTCTTTCTTCCACGACGATTGCTCCCATGTGGCGGCGGAAGTCCCGGTGATTGTCGCGTCCGTGGAGTACCGTCTGGCCCCCGAGCACCGCCTCCCGGCCGCGTACGACGACGCCATGGACGCACTCCTCTGGCTCCAGGGCCAGGCGAAGGCGGCAGATGGGGCGGCCGATCCGTGGCTGGCGCGGCACGGGGACTTCTCCAAGTGCTACCTGATGAGATCGAGCGCCGGAGGAGAAGACCAAGAGTCACAGTGTCGTCTCCAAGTCCAAAAAAAACCAAACCAATCACGTAGAACTCATTTTCCTGGAAGTCAATTTCAGTTCTGGGAAACATTGAATCGAAATGCAAGTTGTTCTTCAGAAAATGATGCTTTATATCTCATGAGCTGCTTGTCCTTCAGAATGTCATCTTTTTTGTTTTAGAAGAAACTTCTTGCTATTCTCTTCAGAATGCCTTAACAAGCTCCTCCTTTAACATGAATAAAAAGAAGCAACGAATACACTTTGGACAATTTTAGTTCCCATGCCTTTATAAAAACAGTATAGTCCCTCGTACCGAATCATATTAACTATAGCATCTAATGTCCCTGCAGATAAACATAATATCCCATAAGTAAGAAAAACTATGTAAAGTGACACGGGCGTCCAAAAACACAAGTCCGTCTTTCAGTCAAAAACTGATGGCAGCAGGTCGTTTAGTATTAGCCTATAAAAAATTCTGGAAAACTATTTAAACGAAAAATTCTATCCGGTTGTCATCTACTATGGATGAAAAGTTGTGCAGACCCTGTGCCTCTTCGTTGCTGTACGATGTGAATGCAAACCTAACCTCCATGTCACCACCTGATGTTTTCAGTTCTCCATTTTCTCTAATCTAGATATTTTTAGCATTGTGTGGGAAGAAAAAATTCTAGTTTGAACTCCCGGTTGGGCTATTTTGCATATACCCCCATGTTTCCGACCTAGAACCTATCTAGACCTAGTTGCACACACTGAGCTCTAGATTACGTTGCCAATCTTGTCACCACGACTCTTGGAGGAAATGAGTTCAGGAGTTACATAGCAAGCTGGGCATGCTTGATATCTATGTTGGGATATGTTGACATTATTGCTTTGTTGTGTCTGTCTTTCGGATCTGATTCACTATTATGGCCATCATGCTGCCATGCCTCTCTCAATTAACTTGAGCTCTATGTTCTTTTCTGTCTCTTTGTGAACAACATCCGAACTTTTAGTGGAATTGACCAAGACATCAAGCAAAAATGTTTGACAATTATTGTTTATCAACAATGAATAGAAGTTATTACTTGACACCTAATCTTTGGTTGAGTCCTCCACCCATTGTGAAACTAGCCGTAGATGAGTAATCCTCATCTATTTTATGTTCTTGACACTGTTATCTCTTGTTCCTAGTGGGCGATCTTAGGTTAAAAAAATAGAAATGTCTGCAAGAAAGAGTAGACCTTTTCTCCTATTGTCCCTCCCCATATTACTCGACACAAGCGCAAGAATAGGACAAGTTGGAGTGTGTCATGCTATGTTTTTGAGGTGTGCTATGATGTGTTGGACATGCATGTGAGCTCTAGACAAGTGTTTGTTCTAGCTGATATAGTATATAAGATACATTGATCTATAGTTATCTAGTTCTTTTTACTTAGTGCATTTAGGCCAACGAAAAAGGTAGAATTTTGGGTATTATCTTTAAGCAGTTGTTATATGTTATTATATTTGTAAATATAGCTATTTATAGGTTTAATATAACTAGCATTTTATCACGAACAACTCATATATAGATTCAAAACTGGATCCGGTAGAATTTATGGTCCAAGTGTGAAACTTAAGAGTTGACTGAAACACACAATCAAGACATCGTTCAACATGTGCTATTTAGATAATTTGGAATTTAAGAAACAAACACATTTCACATGCTGATCCTTGGTGTATCATAATTGTTAAGGGGTTTTTGTTTCCAATCTCATATTTCCAATCTTGGCACTTGCCAACATTATCAAAGTACACTTCTAATTAATGTGACAATGTCGTTTGCCCCCCGCTCCATCAACTACTACTTTATTTGATGTTTTGTTATATGGTAATCTTGTAATTGGTCATAGCGAGTCAAATCTCACAGTTATTGATAATGCTATAAGCATCGATGTTACATTGGCTAAATTTATTTTTTCCTTGCCACGGTTTCTGTCTTTCACTCATTTCAAAGGCTCAACAGAGAGACTTGCATTGCCCATGCCATCCAATTCGGACCCTACACATCATTCCCAGTCAACCCAACCAACGGATCTTCCAACACTATCCAAAATTCTTGCCAGAACTACTGCTTCACGGGCTTCTTTGCTCATGAAACGCATTGGACAGTTCCAGGACGAGGACAAGCTTTCACGAGAGAGATGCTTGTGGCTCTTTGCAATGTGTGCTGTGGTGGACACACCTCTATTCCCTGTAGAGGCACTTTTCTATTCCCTGTGGAGGCTTTAAGCTCAAGCTCCCGTGGAAAATTGTTAATATACGTGTTTTATATCTACTTTTGAAAAATGAACGTGGATTTTCCATTAGTCATCTCTTATGTCCGTGTATAATAGAGGACTGCGAATGAGCGTTGTCAAACTGTATACAGTGACGACAAACAAACTATAACTTGGTCAGTCTCTTCGTTGGATCAACTACATAATCGTAAACGTTAAAAATACTTCCGCAAACTGAATTCTGGCATGTATAGCAACGTAACTGCTGGTCAGCAAAGACACGTAGACAGGTTTCACAAACTATGTCCAAAGAAATTTAATGTCTAAAATCTAAATGGCGGGAAAACTCTATCTGTGACGGGCTATAAATGACGATTCGCCAAGCCCGAAGAAGTAAACATGAAAATTACTCGTTCAGAAACAGTGAACCATATAGTGGCATAGCCACACGAGTGGGCACATCCCCTACCCGTAAGCCCCAAGGTAGCTTAGTATTTTTAACATGTCCAAAAAAAGAAAGAAATGGAAAGATGAATCGACACCCTGTCTTCTTTCTTGCTGCATCTGTACATCTCGCAATATAAACTTCTCATGCATCTACATAACTGCTGCCTACCATCCAGCAAAATAAACCATGAGGTACACGGCAATACTGGGCACAGCTTCATTGCCTGATGGCACTAAAAAATGTCGATGTTGCCCGAAGATGGTTGATAAGACAACCAAATTTTGTCCTTTAGGGTATCCACACGAATAAATTATTCATGCTGTAAGGTCAAAACAATTTCAACACGAATTATTCCATTTATTTTTCTATAAACAAACCCTACAATTCCAATAAGATCTAGTTTCCTACGATACTAGAAGCACTTCACCTATTGCCACAGACAACACGAGCGAAATGTATTTGCTATCAATGCGCAAGTTTATAATGTTAATAATGATAATATCAACAACTAGAAACGATACAAAGTTGAATTCTAATGAATCGAATGAGATATCTTCATTTAAAGAAGCGGTCACATTTAATTGGGGGGGTTGATAACCCTTCCCAACAAGATAAATTTGGCAATTATTGGACACCCTTTATAGAACTCAAGATTCAACGTGTAGTTTTGAAGGTTATTAACGCTTTGGCCAAGACACTTGCTAAAGAAAATGTTTGGATTATATTACGACCAAGCTAAACAATTGCTGCGATCACATATCTTCGGATATAGTTTGCTATGAATGTTATATATTTTCTTCTTATGTTATCAAAATTCATTCAAATACTATAACTAAAAATAATTTATAATCTATGCAAATCTATAACATTAAAAAAATAATTATTTGGCCTTTAATTTGAGATCTTAAACCATATGGTGCCCCCAAACCAAAAATTCTAACTTCTCCACTATATCGATCGTTCTCTTTTTGGGTGCAGAACGAAATATGATTTCCAAATAAAATGGGTTGTACTACCTTTGAATTTCAAGATTTATTTGTGCTTGTACTGTACCAAATGGAGACCCATGTCAAACCATGGGATTGGAATGCTGTGGCTCGGTTTTACATCCAGCCGAATTTGGATGTTCTGCATCTTCAGCCTTGATGATACACATGCATAAATAGCACAAGCTAGATTAAAAAATTATTTGCAATTGAGTTGGAGGCTTGTGAGATATATCGGCACGGAAATCTAATCAACTCACAACAATATAAAAAGGTAGCATAAGCATGCTTGCTGCCTAAGTATAACAACATTTCAATCACTAACCTGCTATTACATGGTTGAGACCGAGGCTTAGATCACAATGATGTAAATATTACATGTTGCATGTAGTCTCTTAGGCAACAATTTGCTGATACTACTACTATACCATTTGATTTTCAACATTACACATTTGGACATTATAAACGTAAATAGATGACGTCATTCCCCTTTGAAAATTGTAATTGACGAATGAAGAAACACCTTACCAATAATCATATTCTTTGCAAGAGATTGTTTTTTAGGGTGACTGTTTTCCTCTAAGGCAGACATGATGTGACGCGACATCAGTGACCCATGGTAAAAAGACAGGGAAACAATGAATCGAAATGCAAGTTGTTCTTCAGAAAATGATGCTTTATATCTCAGGAGCTTCTTGTCCTTCAGAATGTCATCTTTTTTGTTTTAGAAGAAACTTCTTGCTATTCTCTTCAGCAATAATGAATGCCTTAACAAGCTCCTCCTTTATCATGAATAAAACAGAAGCAACAAATACACTTTGGACAATTTTAGTTCCCATGCCTTTATAAAAATAGTACAGTCCCTCATACCGAATCATCTTAACTATAGCATCTAATGTCCCTGCAGATAAACATAATATCCCATAAGTAAGAAAAACTATGCAAAGTGACATGGGCGTCCAAAAACACAAGTCTTTCTTTCAGTCAAAAATTGATGGCAGCAGGTCGTTTAGTATTAGCCTATATAAAATTCTGGAAAGCTATTTAAACGAAAAATTCTATCCGGTTGTCATCTACTATGGATGAAAAGTTGTGCGGACCCTGGGCCTCTTTGTTGCTGTACGGTGTGTATGCAAACCTGACCTCCAGGTCACCACCTGCGGTTTTCAGTTCTCCATTTTCTGTAATCTAGATATTTTTAGCTTTGTGTGGGAAGAAAAAATTCTAGTTTGAACTCCCGATTGGGCTATTTTGCATATACCCACATGTTGCCGACCTAGAACCTATCTAGACTTAGTTGCACACACTGAGCTCTGGATTTGGTTGCCAATCTTGTCACCACGACTCTTGGAGGAAATGAGTTCAGGAGTTACATAGCAAGCTGGGCATGCTTGATATCTATGTTGGGGTATGTTGACATTATTGCTTTGTTGTGTCTGTCTTTTGGATCTGATTCACTATTATGGCCATCATGCTGCCATGCCTCTCTCAATTAACTTGAGCTCTATGTTCTTTTCTGTCATTTTGGTGAACAACATCTGAACTTTTAGTGGAATTGACCAAGACATCAAGCAAAAATGTTAGACAATTATTGTTTATCAACACTTAATAGAAGTTATTACTTGACACCTAATCTTTGGTTGAGCACTCCACCCATTGTGATACTAGCCGTAGATGAGTAATCCTCATCTATTTTATGTTCTTGACACTGTTATCTCTTGTTCCTAGTTGGCGATCTTAGGTTAAAAAAACAAAAATGTATGCAAGAAAGAGCAGACCTTTTCTCTTATTGTCCCTCCCCACATTACTCGACACAAGCACAAGAATAGGACAAGATGGAGTGTGTCATGCTATGTGTTTGAGTTGTGCTATGATGTGTTGGACATGCATCTGAGCTCTAGACAAGTGTTTGTGCTACCTGATATAGTATATAAGATGCATTGATCTATAGTTATCGAGTTCTTTTTACTTAGTGCATTTAGGCCAAAGAAAAAGGTAGAATTTTGGGTATTATCTTTAAGAAGTTGTTATATGTCATTATATTTGTAAATATAGCTATTTATAGGTTTAATATAACTAGCAAAAATAATCACGAACAACTCACATATAGATTCAAAACTTGATCCGGTAAAATTTATGGTTCAAGTGTGAAACTTAAGAGTTGACTGAAACACACAATTAAGACATCGTTCAACATGTGCTATTTAGATAATTTGGAATTTAAGAAAGAAACACATTTCACATGCTGATCCTTGGTGTATCATAATTGTTAAGGGATTTTTGTTTCCAATCTCATATTTCCAATCTTGGCACTTGGGAGCATTATCAAAGTACACTTCTAATTAATGTGACAATGTCGTTTGCCCCCCGCTCCATCAAATACTACTTTATTTGATGTTTTGTTTTATGGTAATCTTGTAATTGGTCGTAGCGAGTCAAATCTCACAGTTATTGATAATGCTATAAGCATCGATGTTACATTGGCTAAATTTATTTTTTCCTTGCCACAGTTTCAGTCTTTCACTCATTTCGAAGGCTCAACAGAGAGACTTGCATTGCCCATGCCATCCAATTCGGACCCTGCGCATCATTCCCAGTCAACCCAACCAACAGATCTTCCAACACTATCCAAAATTCTTGCCAGAACTGCTGCTTTACGGGCTTCTTTGCTCATGAAACGCATTGGAGAGTTCCAGGATGAGGACAAGCTTTCACGAGAGAGATGCTTGTGGCTCTTTGCACTGTGTGCTGTGGTGGACACACCTCTATATGCTGAGTTGAGTGCAAGTATAAGATCCATGCTCCGTAAGTGCTCAAGTCTGCTGGCATCCAGGTCTGACCCCGATGAGGAGGTTGCGATGTTGAACATTTTGGTTGCGATCAGTGGGAGATACTTTGGCCAGTCGGAGGAAGGACGCTCTTAGTCAACTCAGTCAGTGATTTCCATATTTGACTTGGCTTCCCCAGACTGCTGTATATCTTGCTGCTGGAAAGATGCTCTTTGAAAACACGGTCAGTGGCTTCCGATGCCGATTTACTTCCCAAGAATGTTGTATATCTCGCTGATATTGCAAAGCAGAAGCACTTTTCTATTCCCTGTGGAGGCTTTAAGCTCAAGCTCCCGTGGAAAATTGTTAATATACGTGTTTTATATCTACTTTTGAAAAATGAACGTGGATTTTCCATTAGTCATCTCTTATGTCCGTGTATAATAGAGGACTGCGAATGAGCGTTGTCAAACTGTATACAATGACGACAAACGAACTATACCTTGGTCGGTCTCTTCGTTGAATCAACTACATAATCGTAAACCTTAAAAATACTTCCGCAAACTAAATTCTGGCATGTATAGCAGTTGCTGGTCAGCAAAGACACGTAGATAGGTTTCACAAACTATGCCCAAAGAAATTTAATGTCTAAAATCTATATGGCGACAAAACTCGATCTGTGACGGGCTATAAATGACGATTCGCCAAGCCCGAAGTAGTCAACATGAAAATTACTCGTACTCGTTCAGAAACAGTGAACCATATAGTGGCATAGCCACACGAGTGGGCACATCCCCTACCCGTCAGCACCAAGGTAGCTTAGTATTTTTAACATGTCAAAAAAAAAATGGAAAGATGAATCGACACCCTATCTTCTTTCTTGCTGCATCTGTACATCTCGCAATATAAACTTCTCATGCATCTACATAACGGCTGCCTACCATCCAGCAAAATAAACCATGAGGTACATGGCAGTACTGGGCACAGCTTCATTGCCTGTTGGCACTGAAAAAATGTCGATGTTGCCCGAAAATGGTTGATAAGACAGCCAAATTTTGTCCTTTAGGGTATGCACAAGAATAAATTATTCATGCTGTAAGGTCAAAACAATTTCAACACGAATTAGTCCATTTATTTTTCTATAAACAAACCCTACAATTCCAATAAGATCTAGTTTCCTACGATACTAGAAGCACTTCACCTATTGTCGCGGACAACAAGAGCGAAATGTATTTGCTATCTATCGCAAGTTTATAATGTTAATAATGATAATATCAACAACTAGGAACGATACAAAGTTGAATTCTAATCAATCGAATGAGATATCTTCATTTAAAGAAGCGACCACATTTAATTGGAGTGATTGATAACCCTTCCCGACAAGATAAATTTGGCAATTATTGGACACCCTTTATAGAACTCAAGATTCAATGTGTAGTTTTGAAGGTTATTAACGCTTTGGCCAAGACACTTGCTAAAGAAAATGTTTGGATTATATTATGACCAAGCTAACCAATTGCGGCAAGAAAATGTTTGGATTATATTATGACCAAGCTAACCAATTGCGGCAACCACATATCTTCGGATATAGTTTGCTATGGATGTTATATATTTTCTTCTTATGTTATCAAAATTCATTCAAATACTATAACTAAATATAATTTATAATCTATGCAAATCTATAACATTAAAATAATAATTATTTGGCCTTTAATTTGAGATCTTAAACCATATGGTGCCCCCAAACTAAAAATTCTAACTTCTCCACTATATCGATCGTGCTCCTTTTGGGTGCAGAACAAAATATGATTTCCAAATAAAATGGGTTGTCCTGCCTTTGAATTTCAAGATTTATTTGTGCTTGCACTGTACCAAATGGAGAGCCATGTCAAACCATGGGCTTGGAATGCACTGGCTCGGTTTTACATCCAGCCGAATTTGGATGTTCTGCATCTTCAGCCTTGATGATACACATGCATAAATAGCACAAGCTAGATTAAAAAATTATTTACAATCAAGTTGGAGGCTTGTGAGATATACCAGCACGGAAATCTAATCAACTCACAACAATATAAAAAGGTAGCATAAGCATGCCTGCTGCCTAAGTATAACAACATTTCAATCACTATACCTGCTATTACATGGTTGAGACCGAGGCTTAGATCACAATGATGTCAATATTACATGTTGCATGTAGTCCCTTAGGCAACAATTTGCTGATACTACTACCATACCATTTGATTTTCAACATTACACATTTGGACATCATACACGTAAATAGATGACGTCATTCCCCTTTGACAATTGTAATTGACGAATGAAGAAACACCTTACCAATAATCATATTCTTTGCAATAGATTATTTTTTTAGTGTGACAGTTTTCCTCTAAGGCAGGCATGATGTGACGCGGCATCAGTGACCCATGGTAAAGAGACAGGGAAACAATGAATCGAAATGCAAGTTGTTCTTTAGAAAATGATGCTTTATATCTCAGGAGCTGCTTGTCCTTCGAAATGTCATCTTTTTTGTTTTAGAAGGAACTTCTTGCTATTCTCTTCAGCAATAATGAATGCCTTAACAAGCTCCTCCTTTATCATGAATAAAACAGAAGCAGCGAATACACTTTGGACAATTTTAGTTCCCATGCCTTTATAAAAACAGTATAGTCCCTCATACCGAATCATCTTAACTATAGCATCTAATGTCCCTGCAGATAAACATAATATCCCATAAGAAAAACTATGCAAAGTGACACGGGCGTCCAAAAACACAAGTCTGTCTTTCAGTCAAAAACTGATGGCAACAGGTCGTTTAGTATTAGCCTATATAAAATTCGGGAAAGCTATTTAAACGAAAAATTCTATCCGGTTGTCATCTACTATGGATGAAAAGTTGTGCGGACCCTGGGCCTCTTCGTTGCTGTACGGTGTGAATGCAAACCTAACCTCCAAGTCACCACCTGCTGTTTTCAGTTCTCCATTTTCTCTAATCTAGATATGTTTAGCATTGTGTGGGAAGACAAGGAAAGTCCGTTTGGAAAATAAATATCTAAATAACAAAGTGGGGTTGGTGACAATCAAGAACAAGTTATGTAAAAAACATTTGAGATGGGATATATGCATGGGGACATGTGCAATGCTGGCATATACACCAATTCGAAACGATGTTACTGAGCCGAGTAATGTAAAAAGAAGAGTTAACTTGGGAAGAGCATATAAGGAGAGATTTAAATCTCTACTTCAGCCTGAAGCTTGATATAGCCAGTCACTACATCTAAGTTGGAAAACTTACCCATATGCTTATTTTTGAACAAATGACTACAATAAAAAAATTTGTGTATAAAATAAACAATTGTTGCTTAAATAATGACGTAACAGATTCCATGTTCCCTTCCACTCCCTATTGAAAGTGGCGCCTTCACGATCATGTTGTTCTCTAGTTAAAACCATTCGTGTTCCTAGCTGGGGCAGTGCTATTGGAGTCAAGAAAATCCTGTGCTGGTGGATGGATGGGGATGTGCATAGTAGAAGGTTGGTTCTGTGCCATTCTATATGCCTTCTCAAACTTTACCACCAAACAAGAGCAGAAGCAGCGACCACTAACACCTGTGCTTTTACACTTTGCAGCAGTCAGTGGAGACACTGATTCTGGATCGGCGGCCATGACTAGGCGACAGGCTCAACCCTAACCCAGCTTCTGTGCATGCAGCAGACAGTCAACAGGGGATGTTGTATGTTCATAGCTTGTTCCTCGCACACCTTCAGCAAGTAGTGGTGGCCAGAAGTATGCTAGTGACACATCTTGGTCCATTGTGGTAGCCTTCTATGAGGGTCCGACAGCTCGGGTTCCTAGGAACAAAGTACATGGAGCATCCTCCGGTATTAGTTGTGGCTCCCCTGTCGAAATCTGCTGAGGAGAAGAGACTGACCCTTTAGAATGACAGTGTGTGTCTACGAGGAAGCTGAGGGAAACGATACAAGGGGATGATCAAAACAGTAATTAAACAATCAGTCTGAATGCGAGTGGGGAGAAGGGTGTTCATCCCACAACATCTGTACCTGCACATCTTAACATCCGTGGTAGATCGCTTTCCTACACAAAAATTTACATACAACTCTCTAACAGATAGACTCAAATAACTTAATTAACTAAATTAATAAGACTCTGTAACACTCTCTCAAGCTGAAGCTTAGGAGAATCCCAAGTCGCTTGCAAACAGAAAGATAGATAAAAAAAGGAAGCACAAATAAAGATAAGTCAAGCCCACACAATAGTATTTCTCCCCCTCAAGATTACAATAAAATATTTATCACTCAGATACTCCCCCCAAGTAGATAATCCAAAGTAGGTGTGCAAGCATATCGTAGAAACTTCTCGATTCTGTGACATCTGGAGCAGAAGTAAACATCAATGGGTAGGCATCAATGTCTTCATCACAGACGCTACATGAAATAGACCAGAGAGTGCTGGAACACAAAACCAGAGAATGCTCGTACACAAGAAGTATTAGTCAACACACACACAAAGCACGAATAAGAAAACAGTTAACATGCGCAAGGCACAGACAAGCCAGAGAGTGCCCACACACAACAACATGAAGAGACGATATAACCAGATAGAAGACCAATGTGTGAAGTAGCAAACAAATAAAGGACTCCAAGATCTAATGTAGATGAAAATCCATGAATATTTAAAGTCACTAACAAAAGTCTTCATCATCTTCTTTTTCCATAAAGTTTTCATCACAATAGCAGACATCACAATCTAGAAGTGATGGGTCACAATAGTTGCAGCAGTCCACATTCATAGGGCATGACAAAGAGTCGACATGCAAACATAGCATGAACAACAAATAGTACAAAAGCACAAAGCAATAAATAAAATACGCTAAATATAGCACAAGTAGCGAGAATGACGTCGTTGGATAGAAAATCAATAACACAAGTGAAGATGAAGTAACATTAAAGAGCGTAAAGCACATGTGGAGTAGATAACTCCATAGCAACACATAAGGTATATGATGATGAATTAGCCTCACAAGCTCTTGATAAGGTAGAAAGATCAATAAAGCAGCAAAATGATCCACATAGCAGTAAAAGCAACACCATATAGCAGAAAAAGTAGCGCGGAGATCCATATAGATGTAGAGAAAAAAAATTAAAATCTTCTTCTTCTCTCCATCTCATCTTTTCCTTCTACTCATAATCCTCTATTCTCCCCCTCACGCCAACCACAAAAAGAGGGAAGAGAATAGTTGGCGTGGAAAGTTAGAAACAATGTTAGAGGTAAGGGCTATGCAAACAAGTATGTGGAGGTAACTGACAACTCCAGTCAACGTGTAACAAGAGCCAATTACATAAATCCAGGTAGAAGAATATGCAGATCTTAGTGTTACCCAAAAAGGGAGGTTTGTCCATCCGTTTGCCAACAAATCTAGGGGGTGCCTTGGGGGGGGGGAGCCCCCATGATATGGATTAAAGCAAAAATCAGATATGATTAAGGATCCAATTAGTAGGCACAACATGTATATGGGGGGTAGTACAAGCATTGAGGAGGTAGATAATATGTATGTAGGACTGGAAAGGATGGGAGTTTAAGAAACAAAAGAAATATAAAATTACTAAAAAAGAAAGATAAGTGTTGTTGGTAAGGATGAAGATAGGGACACACCATGTTTAGAAGCCTTCACCATGTTATAGAATAATTCTAGATGATGTCACATGCCAAGTTGTAGCAAATGTAGCAGGTGAAACTTGTGTCGGTGAAGGGACACATGGTGTTGCACATCAATAGATGTAGCGACGGACAACCGACACGCAGTGTCTAGTAGCAGTAGCCCAAATAGGCAGAAAGAAGGCAACACAACATGTCATGTAGATGACACATCGTGTCATGCAGCATAAGTCATGCCATCAAGAAGCAGGAGACACTCTGTGTCATAGAGGCAACACTCCGTATTAGTAAACAAATATTGGGGCAGAGTCTGGGTAGATCACATGTGACACGCCATGCCGATGACGCAACACGCCAAGTCACAGGGCAGACTTCGCAACCCAAGTCGCGAAAGAAGCAAAACTCCACCGACACACCGTGTCAGCAGCGAAACAACAATAGAAAATCTTGAAACAACAAAGGGGTGCAAAAATCCTTTTGGGTCTCCACCAGAGCAATATAGGGGTGATCTATCCCTAATATCGGCCAAAAAGGAGATCTTTTTCCACATTTTGGGATTAAATCTCAATGTCGATGGTGACATAGGTGATGACGACGGTGTAGATGACAACAATGTAAATGAAGGCGGCAAATAGGGTAGAGATAGCAGTTCTAAAAGGCAAACAATAATTGCGGTGCCATGACGGCTCATGTAGATCTAGTAGCTTCAAGATGGATTACTTTTTTTGTTGATGGAGATGGCTCCTAGAAGATGCAAGGGTAGGAAATCCATGTGGGCAGCCAAGCAACGCCTAAGGGCGGCGGTTGCCTGCAAGGAGAAGCTTCTCTCCTTTGCTCTCTCTCAGGGGTGGGGGCTCACAGGAAATGAATTGAAAAATAGGCTAGGCATCCACTTAAGCGGCCAGGGACCCTGGCTGTATAAGTTGGGCTTGGGGAGGCTATTAGGTGCTAGGCAATTGAGCGCCCAATTAGCCAGCCTAATGACCCGCCTGGATTGGCTCTTTGGGCGCACGCCTACACCCGCTTTTTGGAAAAGGTTCCTACTGGCTCAATTACGAGTCCCAAATCTAACCTGACTCACTATCTTAAAAAATAATCTAGCCCTATCCCATTAACTCCCTGTGTTACCCCGTTTCATCGCGATGGTCGTGTGTGGGAGTAACAGTTCCACGGTTGTTCTGACGGCACAAATTCCACCCCCACGCTTTCCACGCTTCTTGGTGGACAATTCCTTTGAGAATCTTATCCAAGGCCTCCAACGACCCAATAGGAACAAGTCTCAAGGTATGCCGACGTGTTCTCTCCCTCCGGTGGCTGGAAAGCTGAAGGTGACACCACTTGCTGTGTTTGTTGATGCCATTGAAGGAGCCCAATGATCATTTGCTACTTCCTTTCATCTCCAAAGGCCTCTTCCACGACAAAGATTCTCAAGGGAAGCTGGTTTAATGGTGTTCATGGTATAGACTCTCTCTACATCCCCAAATGCTTCAACTACTTGACCCCATGTGACTCCAACACCTTGATAGATGTCATCTTCTTCAACATTGAGATCAGCAAACCAATCTTTTGCCTTTTCTGTGTATTCAGACTCCAATGGATCCTTCAAAGCTACACGTCTTTCCTTTTTGTCTTTGAGCTTCACATTTAATTGGACAAACACCAAGTCATTCAGCCCTTGCACATCAAGTCTATTCCTCTTCTTGGTATGTATTTTTCAAACATTCTAAAATAGAAAATAGAATTTAATCATATTAGTAATGGATCAGTAATTGACTAGTAATATTTTAGTTACTTACCATCTCAAATGTACTCCGGTTTCTTTCACACCCTAAAGATGTGCGTGCGAAATTTAGGATCCTAAGGGCCATTCTTTACAAATGTGGAGTATTATATCCATGATTTGTCCACCACTTCACTGTTTCATGTAAGTAAGAAACTATCAGGAAACCAAAAGTTAGAGAACATATTCTATAGAAGTTATTACAAGTGATAATTTTACCAGGATCTAAGTAAGACTTGATCTTTCTCTGATGGCACTTGCTTTCCCAAAGGCCCCATGTAGCTTCCCTATAGGCTGGTAGCTCTATCTCCATGAAAAATGTATCTTGGATTTTGCTTCCAGGGAAAAAAGTGTCTATACTCTACATGTGTCCTCGTATAATGCCCACTGGTTGTGTTTATCTCAGGATTAGACCAATAGTAATAGGGATTCAGATAGTAACCTAGATTGATATATTAATCATATATTAGGTATATAATAAAAATAACTCAACAATTTAAATATAAGAATTATATTTTATTGTTTACAGAGAACCGGCCACATGGAAGGGTCGATGTAGCCTCTTATCCCATTTTTCATCAACAATGTCCATGACTTTCTTCAGAAGCAAAGGATCATCACTCAAACTCTCTTTTATTCCCTTCTTGACATTACACATAGCAGTATAGAAAAAGCCCATAGCTAGTTTGTTCTCACTATCAACCAGTCGTAATACCTTCACAAGCGGCTAAAAAACTTTAAAACAAGCACCACTCCACTCCAAAATTTTGACATTATTACCATGACAGCCCCAGCAAGAACTTGTCTTTTCCACGGAAACTTGTCTTTTCGAGAGGGGTGGAGAACCTCACAGTACTTCCAGTTCGGGTCATTTGACCTGATGTTGTGAGTTACATGGGGTCAAGTAGCTGAAGCATCTGGCCTTTGGAGATGAAAGGAAGCAGCAAATTATCATTGGGCTCCTTCCACGATAGCAACAAACACAATAGATGGCATCACCTTTAGCTTTCCGGCCACCAGAGGGAGAAAACACATCAGCAGACCTTGAGACTTGTTCCTGCTAGGACGTCGGAGGCCTTGGACAAGATCAGTGAAATGAAAAACGGGCTGAGCGGCCGATTAATCGGCCAGACACCCAGCCCGTTCGATTTTTGCTAAAATCGCCGGTTAACTTTTTTTGTAATTAATCGGCCGTTTTTTCCCTTTTTTACCCGTTTTTTCCATTTTTTGCCCGTTTTTCCCCGTTTTTTGCCCGTTTTTTGTCCGTTTTTTGTAAATTTTGCTGTACACCTGTAACTTTATATAAACTATATGGCTCCAAGTATTACTGACTATAATATATTAAACTTAAATATCCTATGATAAGCCTAGTCTAATAGAATGCATACTTGTATGCAAATTGGGATAATAGGGTACTGTTGTAAAGTGTAATCTATACAAGTAAAATATATGTAATGTAACTATTATCTAATTTTAGAATGCATACTTTAGTTAATTGTACTGCTGTAATGTATGACTAATTGATGATATGCACATATAACAATAAGTTAGAAAGGTATCCAATAATGAGTCTATTGTTTACTGTATGCAAGTTGGGATAATTGGGTACTGTTGTAAAGTGTAATTTATACAAGTAAAATATATGTAACTAAGTATTATCTAATTTTAGAATGCATACTTTAGTTAATTGTACTGCTGTAATGTATGACTAATTGATAATATGCACATATAACAATAAGTTAGAAAGGTATCCAATAATGAGTCTATTGTTTACTGCTTAACTATGTAAACATGTGATGCAAAAATATTTCTGAATCATGTATGTGGGGTATTTTATCTATGTCAAATCTATTATTTATTATATTATGACTATAATTATTGTCTTATAGCTATCTTATAAACTAATTGAGTGTTTTTACTGTTGGGTAGAGTGTTTAGAATCTTTAGATATATATAAAAGTTTCAAAGAGTATTAGTATTTATATACATATATATGTAATTTTGTATAAAATTATATAGGAAATTAAAACCCGTTTTTTTTAAAATCGGCCGCTTAATCGGCCGCTTACCGCTTAACCAGTTACAAGGTGCTGTCCGCACGGTTACCGCTGAACGTTTTTTAAAACATTGGACAAGATTCTCAAAGAAATCGTCCACCACCAAGAAGAAGCCTGGAAGAGCGTGGGGGGAAGAAGTGCTGTCGGCGGAACAACCATGGAATGGTTCCTCCCACACGCGGCTATCACGACGTAATAGGGTAACACAAGGATTTAATGGGACAGGGCTGGGTTATTTTTTAAGATAGTGGGCCAGGTTAGATTTGGGCCCGGTAATTGAGCCAGCACAAGCCTTTTTTTTCAAAAAGTGCTGTAAGAAGATGCCTAAAGCGCCAATCCAGGCAGTCTAAGTGGCCCAAAAGCGGGCGCTCAATTGCCTAAAGCCTGACAGCCACCCCAAGCCCAAATTAGATGACCAGGACCCATGGCCGCTTAAGCGAGCGATTGGCCCATTTTTAATTTATTGGTGGTTGGAGACCTTTTTTTTTACCATTGCAGAGGAGCAATATAAAGTAGCACAGGAGCCGTTTCTAGAGTAGTGTTTAGAAGAACAGTTGACCTGCTGCCTACCATTGTGATTATATTTCACCATTGCCCCCATCATTCTACCAAGCCTAGCCTAAATCATTTGTTGATATCACAACTATCATCACAAAAAAGGCTTTTAATATGATTAGTTTATTCATCTTACGAATGATTCTTTATATTTTATTCATTTGTATATAACTTGTATTATACACATGTCATAACATAACCGGCCCAAAAAGCACACTTATGGTTGTTGAAAGTTTAATCAATCACCCATTATACAAAGGATATTGTACATGTACAGAGACCAAGATTTTCAGAAGATAATAGGTATTTTTCCACTAGTATCCTTGATTGCAGACTACTAAAAAAAAGTAAACACTGTGCAAGCAATGTCAGCAAGTCTGATACCATTGTATTAGCATTACGCTAACCAGTATCATCAGAGCTAGTGATTTTCACCAAGTAATTAGGAAATCAAATCTCATAAGTGGTCTACTACATAAACATGCATTATTCCCACAGTTTCCTCTAGTTATCGAAGAAATATAGCTAACTTATCAATGAGTATGAGGTATGCTAACTATTGCCATTATGACAAGCATTCTCAAAATTACTTTACAGCAGCGGTATTGGCTCAACTATCCTATTTCTCTTATGGCTGTTAAAGATATATAGTGCATACAGAAAGAAGACTGATTTAAACATTTAACTATTAGATCCATGTAAAAGAAAATTGCTTTCACGACAACGTAATCAATGCCATAGCAAAAACTAAATATAAACAAAGCAACATTCTGCCCAAGGAAGGAGAAAACATTAAAGCAACAATTACCAGTGTATCGTAGCTTAACATTCCCACCAATTTCTTGCTTTGCTTGAAGTCTAGACTGCACTTGGGAAGAGGTATATTAATAAGAAACATGTGATGAATCCATTCACAAAATCAAATTGATACTCAATGAAATCATAACAAGTATGGCAGTGAGCAAGTTCAAGCATATGCATGGTAGAAATATACTTACTCTCCTGTTATTATAAAAGAACCTCTTTATTTTTCTGTAAGTATCATTAAGCACATCTAAGAGCAAATAATCAAGCATGACTGATGTTTATATAGTCTACAAAGTACCTTATGATTATGTAAATGAGTAAGGATCTATATGTAATAGTGTAAGTTATTGTTTCATATTTATACCCAGGTCATAAGACAGACCATTGTTTAGGTCGTTTCCTTCCTCTCATAGATACGTCTGGCGAATCCCCATGGACTCGTGTTCCTCCCTTTCTTTCCTCACAGTGGACCATTTTCTTCCTATTTTGGTCTGTTGCTACGGTAAATTAGTGTAGCAGGTCACCATTTTCTGCCTATTTTGGTCTGCTGCTACAGTAAAATAGTGTAGCAGGTCACCTGGGGTGTGACTGGACTCAATAAGCCACCTCCTTTTCCATCATCACTAGCGGCCTGCTAGTGGGGAGAGTGGAGGGATCCAACCATCACGGAGGACATTCATCCTTTTTACTCTGGTGCAGTAACTGGCTGGTTTCTCGGCACCTTTCAAGTTTCAATGTCCCCACACGGTTTTGGGACCGCGCTTCTCTTTGGAGAACAACTTTGTGAGGGATGTCCCTAGCCCTGCTACCTTGCCCTAGGGCATAGGAGCATCAAGGAGGGAGCATCGATCATTCTTCCTCAAAGTTTTGTCCCTGCGATTTCTTGTAGCAGTTAGCGACATGCATCGTTAAGTCTTATCATTTTGGTTTGCTTCGGGGTCCTGTTGGTTTGATTCCTTCTTCGATCAACATGGACAATAAAAAGACCACAATTCAACATTCTACTTTCACCATCTGCGACCAAATCATCGCCAAACAATTGCTGAATGAAAAGAATTTTGCTCAATGGAGTTGTAATCTGGAGAAGAGACAACTTAACTTCAGAGTCTGTCTCACATATCATATATACAAAGAATACATTAGATCTTTACATATGAGTCCCTGGCATTAACACATAAGACCCTGACTTTACATACAAGTACCTACATACTAGACCTGTAAATGGAACCTGCAACCCGCACATTCGATCTGTGTTCAGGTCCAAAATTTCAAAAAAAAAATCTGATCAGATCTGAAAATTTTTGGATCGGATGTCAGATAATATTGTATTCAGTCTGAAAAAAATCCTAATTCGACATATACACAAATTTTATAAAGTATATTATTCATATGTATCAAAAATTATAAAACATTATTATATACATTTAATATTAATATTTCATATATATAATACATTTATTAACACTAAATACATTTTTTGATTTTGGAGCGGATATTTATCTGATGGTGGATATTATCCGTTCGGATTGGATTAAGATGTTATCATAAGCTATCCATCAGATATTGGATCGGATGTTAGATCAAACTTTCTATTCTAGATTTGGATATAGGATTAGTAATATCCACTCCGAATTTGATTCGTTTACAAGTCTACTACATCCCGACACTCTCTTAAGTTGGAGCATATATGTCACAAGGTATAAACCCATGCTATACACAAGCTTAAGATCATTCATGAACATGAAATTTTTCACAACCACTTATATTTCTGAGTCATCCCATAATCCACCTTTAAGGAAAACATCTAGCTAGACAAATATATTCTTATTTATGTTGATAAATAACATAAGTGAATACTATTTCCACAAAAGTAGTGTTTTATCCAAAACTAGGGTAGAGAAGAGGGGATGAAGGCCACCTCCTCGTTGACTATTTTTTTTGCTAGAGGTTGAATCCTTGAAGGTCTAATACCATGTAAACAATGGTATATTGGGAGAAGGAGACGACCTAAACGCAGGTCTCTCCATGACTTGTATATATATGAAATCAGTAACTTACAATTTTGCATGTAGACCCTTACTTATCTACATATTACAAGAAGGTCATGTGTACACCATATTAACATATAGTAATTACAAAAAGATTTTTTTTTAGACTTGATGTGTAGATTTCTAGTAAAAAGTCTAGTGGTACTAAAGGGTTGATGTGTATATAACTGACCGTCGTGGTCTATGGTCGGAACATGGAATTAGGTTAAGATCCCGAGCAAAATAACTATATACAAAATGGAAGCCATCTCCATAGACCTCAACGTATACCTACATCTGCATCTAGTTGGGTCATACCAGGTTCTGGTAGGCTTGTGCACAAACCCATATTGTCAATTGGGATGGGTCCGTTTTTGGCCAGGATTATTGAAAACTTCGGATCCAGACTCGACCAACATAACAAGTATAGGTTTCAGGTAAGATTTTGGTCAATTCATATAACACAATAAGATATATAATTCCAAAACAAATACATAAATACATATCAACGCCATATATGAAGAGGCATGGAGGGGTGAGATGCAATATAAAGTATTAATTTTTAGATCTATGGATATGCTCTTCTATTCCATACTATATACCCTGGAAAGCATGAGCCACAATTTGTGATATTTTGTTATGATTGCATAGATGACCTTCTATTCAAAAACTAAACATAAAGACATCTGGGGTGTATACGAAGGATGAGCATTGGACCGAGTCAACTATTTTGGTGTGTGTCCATACCCACATAACTTGACCCAAATCTGACCCATATGACATATAGGGCTAGGTTAAAACTTTGATACTTCTTTTTGTACCAAGCCTAGCCCAAGGTAAAGAGAGCAAAAATCTAGATGCTCATATTTATTAATGAAGAAGAAGAAACAACAGAGGAAAACCCTCGACTTAACGTTACTGTCGGGGTGCTTGTATTGTATAAACAAGAAGCTTTACATACTTTACACATAGCCCCCTGACCTTTCTTACACTTACAAGTAGGTCCCTACATATACATATCAACACTCCCCCTCAAGTTGGAGCATATATATCATATGTGCCCAACTTGTTACATAAGTATCGGACTCGACAACCATTCAGGGACTTTGTAAATAAATCAGTTAACTGGTCTTCTGATCTGACCGGTGACAACTTAATCAACTTTTGTTGAATCTTTTCCCGCAGAAAATGACAATCAACTTCTATATGTTTGGTTCTCTCATGAAAGACAGGATTTTGGGCAATGTGGACAGCAGCCTGATTGTCACATTTTAAGTCCATGGGAACTTCCTGCATAAAGCCAAGCTCCTCTAACAAGTGGTGAATCCATAACAACTCACATGTTGCTAGGGCCATAGCTCTATACTCAGATTCTGCAGAGGACCTTGCTACTACAGTTTGCTTCTTGCTCTTCCAAGACACGAGATTTCCTCCCACAAACACACAATAACCAGAAATATACCTTCTATCAATGCTAGATCCAGCCCAATCCGCATCTGAGAAACCTTGCACTTGCAGATGTCCATGATTTTGATAAAGAAGTCCCTTGCCAGGAGACCTCTTGAGATACCTCAAAATGTGCATAACAGCCTCCATATGACCTGTACATGGCTTATCCATGAACTGACTAACAACACTAGTCGCAAAGGCAATGTCGGGTCGAGTGACAGTCAAGTAAATTAACTTCCCAACAAGTCGCCTGTACCTCCAAGGGTCATCAAGTAACTCTCCTTGCTCTATGGATAATTTGACTTTAGGATCCATTGGAGTATCAGCAGGTTTAGCCCCAAGCATCCCTGTCTCAGTGAGAAGATCTAAGACATACTTCCTCTGTGAAATTTTAATTCCAAACTTAGACTTGGCAACTTCAATCCCCAAGAAATATTTAAGACTTCCCAAGTCCTTTGTCTGAAATTGACCCTGCAGAAAGAGTTTTAATTGTGCAATGCCATGCTTGTCATCCCCAGTAATCACAATATCATCAACATATACCACCAGAAAAATGCTCCCAGAACTCTGTCTCTTGTAAAAGACGGAATGATCCGTGGTACATCTATGGAGTCCAAACTCAAAAAGAGCACTACTGAATCTTCCAAACCAAGCACGAGGCGACTGCTTCAGACCATAGAGAGACTTGTGAAGACGACATACAAGATCTGACTCCCCCTGAGCAACAAATCCAGGCGGTTGCTCCATATAAATTTCCTCATCCAAATCGCCATGCAAGAATGCATTTTTAATATCAAGTTGGTGTAGAGGCCAAGAGTGAGAAGCAGCTAGAGACAAGAAAATGCGAACAGATGCCATTTTTGCCACAGGAGAGAAGGTCTCTGAATAATCCTCGCCATAAACTTGAGTGTAACCTTTGGCAACCAAACGTGCCTTGAGTCGATCAACACAACCATCTGCACCCACTTTGACAGTATAAACCCAACGGCATCCAACAACAGACTTGTCATGTGGGCGTGAAACAAGAGACCATGTCTTGTTAAGGTGAAGAGCTGACATCTCTTCATCCATAGCATGGCGCCAACCTGGGTGATCAAGTGCAACTGAAACAGACGAAGGTATAGAGACAGAGGATATAGAAGAGATAAAGGCATAATATGAAGGTGAAAGATGGCTATATGAAACAAAGTTAGAAATGGAATGCTGAATATTTTTAAGAGTGCAAGATCTAACACCTTTTCTTAAAGCAATAGGAAGATCCTGATGTGGAGGTGGAGAAGGAACTGTCTCTACCTGACTTTCTGACAAGGAAGCATCTGGAGAAGGAGATGAACTGGCATGTGTCTCTACTCCTGCATTGGTACCTGAATCGGGTTGTCCACCTGCAGTTGTACGGCGAGTATAAACCTGAGTGATCGGTGGCCTAGTGGAACTGGTTGGAATAACATCATGCGGACAACCACTAGCATTAGACGAAGGAACAACAGACTGAACAACAACAGGAAGAGGCAAGACCTCCTCTACAACAACTGGTGTCATTGATGCATTGTCGCCAAAGAAGGGTGTGTCTTCAAAGAAGGTGACATCAGCAGACACAAAGAAGCGACGTAAGGTAGGACTAAAACACTTATACCCCTTTTGCACCCTAGAGTAACCTAAGAAGACACACTTGGTGGCTTTGGGACCCAACTTGTCCACTCCAGGACCAAGGCAATGGGCAAAACAAACACAACCAAACACCTTGGGTGGAACATGGTACAATGGCTTCATAGGATGAAGAATTTGAACAGGTATGCGATGTTTGAGGACAGATGACGGCATGCGATTAATGAGATAAGCAGCAGTAAGAATCGCATCACCCCAAAATTCCTTAGGTACATGCATGTGAAGAAGAAGAGTGCGGGCGGTCTCAACAATATGGCGAATTTTTCTTTCAGCCACTCCGTTCTGTTGTGGTGTATGTGGGTAAGATGACTGGTGGATGATGCCATTGGTGGTAGTAAAATGAGTGAAGTCATGGCTGAAATATTCTCTAGCATTATCCGATCGAAGGGTACACACTTTCTTCTTAAATTGAGTTTCCACTTCCACACAGAATGATTTGAATATAGACAAGAGTTCAGATCTATCTTTCATCAAATAAAGCCATGTAGCACGCGAGTAGTCATCAACAAAGATAACAAAATACTTATAGCCGAGCTTGGAAATAACACGACTTGGTCCCCATATGTCTGAATGAATTAACTCAAAAGTAGACTTGGTTCTTTGACTCTCTTTGGACCTAAAGACGGACCTTGTATGTTTCCCTAACTGACATGGCTCACACTGCAAACTCTTCAGGTTGGACAGACCTGGAACCAAGACTTTGAGCTTATCTAAAGATGCATGACCAAGACGACTATGTACCACCAAAGGAGAAGTCGTGAAACATGCTATAGGCGACCTTTGCAAGTAATATAGACCGGCCAATTCATACCCTTCGCCAATAGTGTCCCCTGTCTTCAAGTCCTGTATCAGACAAGTATCTGGTAAGAACGTAACAGATGCTTGAAGAGCACGAGTTAATTTACTTATTGATAATAAATTGAAAGGAAAATTTGGAATGAAAAATGTAGATGGAAGGGATATTTGTGGAGTTGGTGACACCATCCCAGTTCCCTTAACGGAGGCAACAAAGCCATCTGCAAGGGTGACACCGGGTAGATTAGGCTTTTGGGCATAGGTGGTGAACATCTCTAATGCCCCCGTGATGTGATCAGTTGCACCTGAATCAAGAACCCAATCAGACTTGGACATAGCTGCATTAGAAGCCTGAGAGGTACATGCTGAAGTAGTAACTCCGGGAATAAGAGAGGCAACTGAAGATGTAGACTGTTGTGAAGCTCGGATGCGCATCAACTGTGAGTACTCCTCTTCCGACAGTATCACCTGATATGTAACTTCTTTCTCCTTTGACATCATTCCGAATTAAAATCTGAAAAATTGCACGTTTTAAGACCACTTGCACGTGGAGGGGTGCACTAGTATTAATATCCTGACTTTTATCTTGACTTTAGAAGCAACAATGAACTGGAAATGATGAAACCAGACCAAATCCCGCAGTGCTACAGTAGTCCGCCGGGACAACTTGGTATACAAAGATCCACTGCGTCTTCCTTGAATTCCTTCTGCCCTTGACCTTCTAGGACAACGAAGTTAAGGTAGGGACGCCCCCTTTAGACCAAATTCAAGGGAGGAACCAACCCCTCGCACTGTCTTTATTGAAGCTGAAAACTGCTGCAATAAAACGCTGTTGACAGCAGCCTAATGCACGCTTGACATGGAGAAGAAACGGAGACGTAGTGGCTAGCCGCAAGCACCTTGCGGCAGCTAGGACCAAGAGGAATGACGCCCTAAAATGACAATATCCAATTCCAACCGGAGAGAGAGCAGCAACCACTTTTGTGGCCGTCGTGCTACAGTACGTGTACTGTAGCGCGGACGGAAAAGTGTTAGCTTCTGCCGCTTCAGATGTTTGTAAACTCCCAGATCGTGATGACCACTCACTAGCACTTCCTTGGAGAGATTGATAGCTCTCCTAAGGTTTTCCCTGCTCTGATACCATGAAGAAGAAGAAACAACAGAGGAAAACCCTCGACTTAACGTTACTGTCGGGGTGCTTGTATTGTATAAACAAGAAGCTTTACATACTTTACACATAGCCCCCTGACCTTTCTTACACTTACAAGTAGGTCCCTACATATACATATCAACAATTACATATACAGTTATATCCATCCATCCATCCATCCATCTATTTAATGTATAAAATATATGTATCTTTCATTAAAAAAGTTTTGTATGAAATCCCAAATTATAACTTTAATTAAGATACCATTGAATGAATTTATTAAAATGTGTATCTATATATAATATTTATTGTGAAAAACTTCACTTTTATGTGTTATATAGACCTGGTAGAAGATATATCAAATTGGCTAGGTATAGGACAATTTTTCAACATTATTCGGGGCCTAAACCCAACCGGAAATCCAGATAACAATATAAATTTGAACACGAACCAAACAGAACCTAATACGACGCAACCCAATGCTCATACCAAGCTCTACACGAGATATATGAAGATGTGTTCCATTCTGGAAATGGTTATTAGTATATTATGCTTTATTGCGACATGCTATGTTATGTGCAATGTATTAGAAAGCGGGAAGCGGGAGGCGTGCGGACGGCACCCTGTAACCGATTAAGCAGTAGGCGGGCGATTAAGCGGGCAATTTTTGAAAAAGCGGGTGTCAAAATTTTATATATTTTTATATAAAATTACATGTATGTGTATATAAAAAATATATTTATAAGGAACTTCTATACATATCTAATCAGCAAATCAGTAATTAACTAAGTATTCATCAATACTTACTATTAATCAGCATCTCTAATCACTAAAATCAGCAAGCAGATCAGTAATTGTATATAACACACTATGAATTATTGAATTAAAGTAATCACTAAAGTAATACTAACCAGAAGTACCAATCATTAATCACTGAAAGCAGCAAGGAAATCAGTAAAACTAATCATGCATTACTAGTATAATAGAGCAATAGGATATTTACTTAGATGCATTACAGCAATACCCAATTATTACAACTTACACACAAAGTATGCATTCTAAATTAGGACTAGCTATATCATAGAACATTTAATGTATACAAGTTTCGTATATTATAGTCAACACTACTTGGCTATGTAATTAATTAATGTTAGATGCTTACATTAGGATTTTTAAACAAAAGCGGGAAAAAAGCGGGCAAAAAGCGGGAAAAAGCGGGTGAGGCGGGCAAAAAGCGGGCGATTTTGTTCAAAATGATTAAGCGGGCGATTAATGGCAAAATTAAGCGGCTGGGGGTCATGGGCGCTTAAGCGGCCCGCCTGGCCGTTTTTTATTTCACTGGTTATGTGTTTTGTTATGTGCTTTAGACTTGTCCTGTCTTTAGCTTTTCCTTTATTTCATATTGCCTAGTTCTGTTTCTTACTTACTCTCTTATTCTATAAAAGAGAGAGCATTGTACTTGTTTTAAACACATTAGATAAACACTTTTCTCTTCTATATGGTATCAGACGGCTACAATCCTCCATAACCCCCCTCTCCCCTCCAACCCTAATGCTTCCCTAGCTCTTCTCTAGCCGCCACCCCTCTCCACCCCCTCTCAAACCCACTGCCACCCCCTACCCCCACCCTACCTTCCGTCACTGCAACCCCCTCCCCCACCTAGTTGCTGCCCGCCACCCTGCTCGTCCCTCTTCCCTCTGTCCTTTGCTGCCGCCAGCCCCCCCACCCCCCTTCTTTCGCCGCCTCTCCTCCCCTTCCTTCCACCACCTGCCTCCCTTGCCTCACCCCTCTAGCCTCCCATATATCTTCTTCCTTGCTCTTACGTATGTCTAGACACTTTCTAAATATAGCACGTTGACGATCTAAAAGGACTATCCTTATTTCCTGCATGCGCCTCATGGTGGAGTAACTCTCTCCCCGTGGTGGCATAGGTCATTCTCTTCTCTTCTATCCCTATGCGGGTCTCTCACAACAGATCCACATCTTATTGACTATTATTGCTGCCCCTGAGTTGGGTCCTCTCTGCTACTGCTTCTTGTTGATGTATCTGTCCTACATATCTTTCTGCTGGCATCTGTTGAGTCGCTTCGAACGTTGTGCGTCACTACTGTGAAGTTGGATGGCTCCAACTATCACACTTGGTCTGCGGCCTTCGAGCTCTATGTCAAAGCTCATGGTCGTTACTCACATCTCACTTCTAATGCCCCAGCCATACATGTTGATAACGCCGATGATAAAATTAAACAAGCCTACGATCTGTAGACTAAGGAGGACTCTAACGTCATGACCTGGATGTTCAACAATGCTGAGCCCAAAATCAGTCAGTTGCTTCTTCGCCTCCGGACTGCTAAAGCCATGTGGGACCAACTCTCACATGTTCCGAAGAAAGTGTTTGAAAATTTTAAACACCTGGCTAAAAAGGAGTATTTTACTACTGCATTTGTGGAGGATTACTATAATAAATGTTGTGCTCTCTGGGACGAGTTTGAGGTATATCACCCCCTCTCAACTGATATCACTGAAATACAATGTCAACATAATGAACTTCAACTTGTGCAATTTCTTGCGGACTTGCCCCACTCATTCTCTGGAGTGGTAGATTACATTTTGTCCAGTGACCCGTTGCCTACACTACGTGATGTCCTAAAATGAGTCCACCGGTTCCCATTGGTATCTCCTTTGTCACCGGACCACTCTGATGTTGCTGCTCTAGATGTTCGCTCAAGAGACTCCTTCAATGGATGTGGACGAGGACGAGGTCGTGGTCCTGGCCGCTCTACTGCTAGGTCTGATGATGGTTCTTCATCATCTGCTCCAGATCTATCCACTTCTGAACAACGCTACTGTCATTTCTGTAAACGCAAAAACTACACTGAAGATCGATGTTGGATTAAGCATGGTAAACCTGCATGGGTCAATTAGGTCACTACAGATCAACCTGATTTTACACCATCCTCATCGTCCCAGCCTCTGTGGATTGGATTCACTCTTGAGTTCAAAAAGCTGCTTCAGGCCCGTCTCACTTCCTCCACGTTCAGGATGTGGAATTTTGTATTCATTTTGTCCTTCTTGATGTAATGTAGTTCCGTGATGCCTCTACTGATGGAGGTTCTTCTCGTCTTGCCTCCTTTGCACCTTATGGTAAAAATAAATGGGTGATTGATTCTGGCGCCGCATCTCATAATTCTGGCAATTCTGCATTATTTTCTGAACTCCATAAAACTTCTGTTGTTACACCTGTTACCCTTGTTGATGGTTCTCAGACTCATGTTTTTGGCATAGGGAATATATGTACTCTTGGCAATCTCTTATTGCGCTCAATCCTTTATGTTCCCAAATTTTCGTTGAATTTGTAATCTGTTAGTCGAACTGTGAAGAGCCTTCGGTTCTCTATTACTTTTGACCTGGATGGTTGTGTTTTTCAAGATCTTCGCACGAGGATGAGGATTGGTTCGGGTCGTGAGGGACCAGATGGTTTATACTACTTGAATACGCCAAAGACCACTGCTATGCTGACTGCTCTACACGTAGAGTCGCTCCCTCCATCAAGACAAAGCCCGAATTCAAGTTGTCGCCCTTCTTGCATCACCAAGATTAGCAACCCCTGATCTTTTGCCCCTCTTCCGACAACCTTAATCTACCCTAATCAGATTTTTTGGCGGCTGGAACTTCTCAGGTGAATCCTACGTCAACCAGCAATTGAACACACCGGTCACGAGATATTCTATGAAAGTGTCATTGTAATCATCTCAAAATATGATATCATTTCCACTTTCATCTATCGCAATCTTCCCTCTACTCACCCGAGGCGGCCGTGCATTAAGAATGATCTCATATCTTCATAAGTCTCTCTACTGCGCCCATAGGATTCTAGATTGATCTCCCTGTCTACAAGGACCTCATCGCTTTGACTCCTCGCTATTCGGTTGAGTTGATCAGCCTGTCGTAACAACATATTACAACCACATCTTGATGCAAAGACTTGTGGATTTGAGGAGTTAATTCCTTTCCTTGGGGAGGGGTTGACAAAGGAGACATAAGAACGAGCGACGAAAACACCTCTAGTACGTGACTCCAAAGCATGATGCATCTCTTGTTTTAAATCTTCAACATGAAAACCGTCGAGATCCAATCTCTATCTTCAAAGGGCGTGTCTGGGGACAATTCTCGACCTAGTCCTCCAAATTTTTTTAGGTCGTAAAAAGATATATTTAATTTCTTCTGCGGATCCTGTAATCGGGTCACATACTACATTGAATCTTGTTATCACTTCATCCACTGCAACTTCCTTACCAAGTCAACCTTTCTGAAGCACGATCACGAAGTCCTCACATGTGTATGCAGTTCGCTCTCAGGGACAAGACTAACCTCTCTCATGTGCAAAGATTCATCCCTTTTAAGCACAAAGTCAAATTTTCTTAAGCATGAGGCTGAGTTCTCTCAAGCATGTCGAGAAGTCCTACGTACAACTTCTCCAGCTATATCAAACTCTCCACTCATTTCTTCCCTCTCCATCCCATTTTCCCTAATGTCACAAGGGAGTTTCTCTTCGTTTTTTTCCACCCCAACCACTTTCTTCGTCTCTTTGTGGTTGGTGTGCGGGGGAGCGTAGAGGAGATGAGAAGAGGTGGATGAGTAGAACAATTGAGATTCAAAGATCATAGCTCATAGGAGGAAAGAGGAAGAAGAGTGTCCACATATGGAGTTTTGTGTACTTAAGTGTTGTCCAGATCTCATTTTCTAGTTCAAGGCCAATGACCATCCTCGCCATTCAAATTCCGAGTTGACAAACATTGATCTGTCTTCTCAAATCAATTAGATGTCATTGACTCTCTACATTAGGCGAATATGTTTCTTCATTGGCCATTTCTTGGTCAAACTAATTTGGAAACACTTCACTCTTCTAGTATTGGAGCATCTTAGATTATTTGTGTATTTGGTTGTGTGCCTATCCGAGACACCTTTCTTTTGTAGAAGATCATTCAGTCGGCTACGTCATCAACATTTCCTCTTTGTTCGTTCGTGCCCTATCAAGCATATTGATTTTTGTCCGTACCCTATCAAACATGTTGATGTTTGTTTGTGTCCTGTCAAAATGTTCGTCTATACCTTGTCCAACAAGTTGATCTTCGTCTGTGCCCTGTCAAGCACGTCGATGCCCGTCTGTGTCACGTCGGGCGCGTTGACCATCTACTCAACTTAGTCTTCCTATATCACATATCCTGGAAACTACTTCAAGGACAGTAGCAAACGAGTTTGTGACTCTGATGATCTTCGCATCTTCCTTCATCATACTCTGAGATACAAGCTCCAACCTAGTTAAAGCTCCATATGGTTCAAAGATTCAGTGTTTATCAATCTCTCTCAAAGATCCAGTAATTATAAATCTCAGGAGGAGCTTCAAAGTCAAAGGTGTCAAAGATATTAAAGTGCAGGGGAGTGCACATGTCGTGTTAAATCAAGGGAATATCATGTTTTAGTCATAACTTCTTTTTCTATGTCTTGTTTCTGTCTGTCATCTAAGCTGGGCATGTGATTCTTCCGTGCTCCAGCTTGCGGGGGAGTGTTAGAAGTATAAGTCGTATCATATAGGGATCAGATTCTATCATATAGAGTGTAGTCAAGTCTAGTCAGGTCTAGACGTCTCTAGAGTCATGTCCACCTTCTCCTATATAAACGAGAGGGGTCTCTCTTGTAAGCAACTTGTGAATACATCGTCTATTCATTATTTCCGACAAATATATATAGGCAAATACGTGGAGGGTGACTGATAACACGAGTCGATCTACTACATGACCTGATTATACACATCCATGTAGAAAAATAAATGGATCTTTTTGTGACTTGAAAAGGGAGATTTGTGCGATGCTTAGGTTGGCATCTAGGGGGCAAGGGGGTAGCATCGCACGGTGCGGATTAGATCTAAAATCACATCCAATTAGGATTTCACATGGTATATACGGGGGGTAGTAGATGGATTTAGGGAGGTAAGGTGTATATGCATGGCTTCATGCCATAGGATAATATCAAAGATGAAGTTGCATGGCAAATATCAGATTGTTAGTGTTGGCTTGAGAGTTATACATTGCCCATATTTTGATAATGACTTACCCATTCCATTCCTATGTATCTAATATGTTTGTTCAAGATTGATTTCAGGCTTTAGGTACATGAAAAGGATCAAATTACACAAGCCCTAGTTTGTTCCAGTTCAAGTCAAAAGCTATGCAAGTGTGCAATTTGGGAAATCACTCCAAATGACCTTAGATGATTTTTGTAATCACTTGTATTAATGATATGACTTGTAACTAAGATGAGAAAAAATCAGGGACACTTAATTCCAACGTTTGATCACTCAAGTGCCATTTTAGAAAATTTGTCACAGGCTGTTCATCGGTTGAGTTGGAAACTCGACCGATCCAGTGATGGATTTTCTAAAGAGACCAATCGGTCGAGTTGCACACTCACAGAACTCGACCGACCGATTCACTGAGCAAAATTGATTTTAGCTCATCAGTCGAGTTTCCCAGAACAAACTCAACCAATAGTTTGAAAATTGGCTTTATCTCTTAGTGGATCGATCGAGTTATCTTTATTGAAACTCAACCCAATGTACTGTACGGAAAACGCAGAAAAAGTGATTATAATCGTTAGTGAGTTGTTTTGAGCGAGAATAGATCCGTTGGAACTTGGGAAATGGCTATATTTCGCCCTTAAGTGATCCCACACTCAAGGGAACAGTCCCAGCTATAAATAGGACCCCTTGGAGTTCATTCCAAGTTTGCTCATTCATGCTATTCTAAGTCCTTGCTATAGTTGAGTGTGGTGCAACTCTTTGAGCCCCTTTCTCTCTCTCATTTACATAGCATTTCGTGATTATGAGTTAGGCCCGTTGTAAGAGAGCTACTTCCTTATGCTTGTAAAGCTCTCATCCCATTCCATCTTTCCTACCCCTTTTCTCAAAGAAGCAAAGGTGAAGCAAGCTACTTCGAGTGAAGGTGAAGTTGTTGTTCTTCTTCTTCAAGGTTGAAGAGGAGGTGAAGATCTTCTCCAGGTGAAGGAGAAGGCAAAGGCTGAAGATCTAAGAAGAGTGAGTAATTCCTTGAAGGCTCAAGACTTGTGCAACAGTAGGTAAGTCCTTGGAAGAAGGCGGAAGACTCTTTACAAAGTGGGTAAGTCCTTGGTAAGGTTGAATACTCTTTGTAATTGATAGGTAAGTCCTTTGGTGGGTCTTGTGTTGTAACTCTTATAAGTGAATATATAGAGGAAAGCACTTGCAAAGTCCTAGAGGTTGACCTCTCTAGGTAGTGGATTGACTCTCTCCTAGTTTGGAGAGTGGAACCACTCCAAACGACCTTGTCCAAGTGTTTGTTTCATTTTCTCTCATCTTTGCTATGCTTGTTAGCTAGGACTTCAAATTGCACTTAGGCTATTGGTTTCGATTGATATAATTTGAAGGTCTACCTTATCTTGCGAGAATTTTTGAAGCTCTATTCGCCCCCTCTAGAGCCCTATATCCAACAGTTAGGCCATCTAGATGAAGTAGTAGCAACCAACAACAGAGTACAAGGCGTGTAAATCTCTATTAGTATATAGACTTTCCTGCTTTTTTACTTAGTCTATTTTTCTCTTTTCTTTGTTATTCCTATGTCTTGTTTTATCCCACATGAGTTAGATCTAAACCATGTGTCTTTCTCTTGTCTTATAAAAGAGAACCCTGTACTCCTTTTTTAATCATCTCAATAATAAGACAATTAGCCACAACTTCTAGATGATATCAGAGCCTCCCGATCCTCCCTAACCCTAATCCTTCTTTCCCTCCCATCTACCCTAGCCACCACCCCTTTCCTCCCTACTGCGCCGCACAGCAGCCGCCGCCGCCGCCACCCTTGGTCTGCCGCCGCCTTGCACCCTCCCTGGTGCTGCCTCCACCACAACAGGCCCATCCCTACCTTTCTCCCTCACCGCCCACCCCTTCTCTTCCTCTCTTCTCCACCGCAGCCCCCTCTTCTTCCTCCTTTTCCAGCAGCACCCTCTGCTGCCCGCCGCCTCCACCTACCTGCCGCCGCCACCATAGCCCCACCACCGCCTATTTCCGCCACCCCGAGCACCCACCCTATCCTCCCTTCTCCTCTTCCCATCTTCTCTACACCTTTGCTCACCGTCTCGTCCGGCTAAAGGCTCATTTTCCGGCCTCCGTTCAGTTTCCGACAACGCTACGTACAGCCCGGTCTTTTCCAGTTCTGGCACGTTGAAGGAGTAAATCTTTTTTTCGCCTCTGCCTGCCTGCGCCTCATGGTGGAGTGATCTTTCCTCCATGTTGGCGTAGGTCCTGCTCTTCCTTTCTGCCCCGTGAGGGTCTTCTGAGGTCCATGATTGGATCTCCTACCTACTACTACTGCTAGTCCATGTGTTGGACTTCTACTGCTGCCCTCTGCTGACGCCTGCTGTTATCTGCGCCCGTGCTCCTGCTTGTTTCTACTTGGTCCGATGGCGACTTCAGATCTTCCTCGCACTCTCTGTGTTACTACGGTGAAGCTGGATAGTTCCAACTATCACCTATGGGCTGCCTCCTTTGAGTTGTATGTTAAATCTCAAGGTCGCTACTCTCATCTGACTACAAAGGGTCCGTCTCTTCCTGCTCATGATGCTGACGAGAAGACGAAACAAGCCTATGATCTCTGGTCCAAGGAGGACTATGGGGTAATGACATGGATGGTCAACAGCGCTGAAGCAAAGATCAGCCAGTCCCTTCTCCGTCTTCATACTGCCAAAGAAATGTGGGAGCAACTCTCCCATGTTTACTCGCACCAACAGAATCCTAAGAAGGTCTTTGAGATCTTCAAACAACTTGCCAAACTGGAGTATTCTACTACTGATTCGGTCGAGGATTACTACAACTCCTACTGTGCCCTCTGGGATGAGTTCCAGGTGTATCATCCCCTTTCTACTGACATTGATGAACTTAATCGACAGCGGAACGAACTTATGTTAGTTCAGTTCCTCGCGGGCCTACCTGCTTCCTTTACTGGTGTTGTGGACCAGATTCTCTCCAGCGACCCTTTACCCACTCTCCGCGATGTACTCAAAAGGGTCCAGCGTCTACCTTCTGTGTCCCAGCCCGTGCCTGACTCTTCTGATGGTGCAGCTCACGCTGTCCGCTCTGGTGATTCCTTTCGTGGTCGCGGTCGTGGCAGAGGTCGTGGCCGCGGAGGACGTTTTTCTGCTCCTGGTCGTGGCTCTGGAACTGATCCTGTTGAGTCCCGCTACTGCACTCACTGCAAGCGCACCAACCATACTGAAGATCGTTGCTGGATCAAATATGGCAAACCTGACTGGGCCAATAAAGTGACTTCTGATCAGACTGATCCTGCTCCGCTGACAGCTGACTGGATCCGCTCGGAATTTGAAAAACTGCTACAAGCTCGTCTGGCGTCTTCTAGTGAGGATTCAAATGTTGGTAGTGCCGCACTTCTGACTACGACTGGTAAAAACTCCTGGGTGATTGACTCTGGTGCGACTTCTCATATATCTGGCAATCCTGATTTATTCTCTAAACTGCACAAGACTTCTTTTATACCTCCTGTTACTTTAGCTGATGGTTCTATATCACCTGTTACTGGCATTGGTGATATTTGCCCTACTGGTAGTCTGCCTCTGCGCTCCACGCTTTATGTCCCGAAATTTCCTATTAATTTACTCTCTGTCAGTAAAACTGTGAAGAGCCTTCGTTGCTCAATTACGTTTGATCCGGATGGTGTTTTGTTTCAGGATCTGCGCACGAGGATGACGATTGGTTCAGGCCATGAGGGACCGGATGGACTCTACTACTTGGACGAGCCAAAGACAGCTGCATATTTGACATCATCCGTGGCAGACATCCAGTGGCATTATAGATTGGGACATCCTTCTGTTGCAAAGTTAAAAGTCATGTTACCAGATATAGTTAGTTCTGATTTTCATTGTGAGACATGTCAGCTTGGCAAGCAGACTCGTGCTACCTTTTCCAAAAAAATTTGTATCAATTCTAAAGCACCTTTTGATATTATACATGCTGACGTTTGGGGTCCATGTTCTGTGGCAAGCACTTCTGGTTTTAAATATTTTCTGAGCTTCATTGATGATTTTTCTAGAACAACATGGCTATTTTTTCTTAAAGATAGATCTACTATCCTTGAAAAAATTACTGAATTTTTTGCTGAGATCCGCACTCAATTTGCTAAGCCTATCAAAATTTTTTGCAGTGATAATGCATTGGAATTCATGCAAGCCTCTGTTAGCTCCTTTTGTCGTCGTCAGGGCACCATCCACCAAACTTCCTGTGCTTATACCCCACAACAAAACGGTGTCGCTGAACGCAAGAATCATCATCTTCTCGAAGTTGCTCGTACCCTTCTTTTTCACTACCATGTTCCCCAGGTTTTTTGGCCCGAGGCGATAGCCACTGCCTGTTATCTTATTAACCGCATGCCATCCTCTGTGCTCGGCAATCAGATTCCTTTTCAGATTCTGTTTCCCGATGCATCTCTTTTTTCTGTCCCGCCTCGCATATTTGGGAGCACATGTTTTGTTAAGAATCTTCGGCCAGGCCTTACTAAATTGGATCCTAGAGCGACTAAGTGTATTTTCCTAGGGTACTCTCGCACTCAAAAGGGGTACCGATGCTATGATCCTATTTCTAAAAAGTGGTTTGTGTCTGCGGATGTGGTATTTTCTGAGCATATGCCTTTCTATTTTTCGGCTGGTTCTGCGCTCACTTCGGATTTACTAGTAGACAGTTAGACACGCCTTTACCTGTGGTGGATGATTTACCTGATACTTCTGATGCTCCGATTGAAAAGCCACCTCTGAAAGTTTATCACAGAAGACCAAAGCCGACAACTCCCTCTATGGCCTCTCCATCGTCCTCTTCCTCTGTGCCAGATCAAACACCTCTGCAGGTATTTTCTGATCTTGATATTCCTATTAGTTTGCGGAAAGGGACAAGAACGTGCACTATGCATCCGATTGGGAATTTCTGCTCTACTGCTAATCTGGGTACTAATTTTGCTAACTTCACTGCGGCTCTTTCTGCTATATCTGTACCTAAAAATGTTGCTCAGGCTCTTAGACATCCTGCATGGCGTCAGGCTATGGAAGAAGAAATGAAGGCCCTTACAGAACGTAATACATGGGTCCTTGTTGATCCACCTGTTGCCTGCTCTCCAATTGGTTGCCGATGGGTCTTCACTGTCAAATACCAGCCAGACGGTACTGTTGAACGGCTTTAGGCGAGACTTGTGGCAAAGGGGTATACACAGACCTATGGAGTTGACTACTTCGAAACTTTTTCTCCAGTAGCGCGCCTGAACTCTGTGAGAATTCTGATTTCTGTTGCTATAAATTCTGACTGGCCTCTGTATCAGCTTGATGTAAAGAATGCTTTCCTGTATGGTGATCTTCATGAAGAAGTATACATGTCACAACCCCCCGGTTTTGTGTGTCAGGGGGAGTCTTCTAAAGTCTACAGGCTGAAAAAGGCTATTTATGGCTTAAAACAGAGCCCCAGAGCTTGGTTTGACAAGCTCAGCAATATTCTTCAGAAATTTTCTTTCCGCCGCTCCCAGTCTGATCATTCTGTTTTTGTGAAAAATACTTCTACGGGTATTGTTATCCTTATTGTTTATGTTGACGACATTATTCTTTCCGGAAGTGATCTTGCTGGTATTCAGTCAACAAAGTGCTATCTGGAGAAAACACTTTGTCACCAAGGATCTCGGCTCGCTACGGTATTTTCTTGGGATAGAGGTGTCCCATTCTTCTTCTGGTCTCTGCTTATCTCAGCGGAAGTATGTTCTGGACCTCCTATCTGAAACTGGTCTTCTAGGTGCTAAACCTGCTAGTACACCTCTGGATCCAAACACCGACTGGGATGATGAGGATTCTCCTGCTTATCCTGACAATCAGCAGTATCGAAGAATGGTTGGTAAACTCATCTATCTTACTGTTACACGGGCTGATATTACTGCTGCGGTTGGGTTGGTTAGTCGCTACTTGGATAAACCTCGGCAATGCCATTGGGATGTTGTCTGCCATATTCTGAAATATCTGAAAAGTTCTCCTGGAAAAGGTCTGCTTTACAAGAAACATGGGCATTGCAAACTCCTTGGCTATTCTGACTCTGATTATGCTGGCAGCAAGGTTGACCGTCGCTCTACTTCTGGCTACTGTACCTTTGTGGGAGGTAACCTTGTCACTTGGCAAAGCAAGAAGCAGTCTGTAGTTTCTCGCTCTAGTGCTGAAGCTGAGTATCGTGCCATGGCACACACTACCTGTGAACTGTTCTGGATTAGGAGCTTGCTGAAGGACTTTGGCATTTCTGATTTGTCTCCTATTCCAATGTATTGTGACAGCAAAGCAGCTACCTGCATTGCTAGTAATCCTACTTTCCATGAGCGGACCAAGCACATTGAGGTGGATTGTCATTTCGTTCGCGAAGCTGTTCTATCGGGCCAAATCTCTACTCCCTACATTCATGCATCTGATCAGGTGGCTGACATCTTCACAAAGATTCTACCAAAGACGAGGTTCACTGCTATGACATCCAAGCTGGGCATGCTAGACATCTACGCTGGGCATGCTAGACATCTACGCTCCAGCTTGAGGGGGAGTATTAGTATATAGACTTTCCTACTTTTTTACTTAGTCTATTTTTCTCTTTTCTTTGTTATTCCTATGTCTTGTTTTATCCCACATGGGTTATATCTAAACCATGTGTCTTTCTCTTGTCTTATAAAAGAGAACCATGTACTCCTTTTTTAATCATCTCAATAATAAGACAATTAGCCACAACTTCTAGAATCTCCAACAAGCCATGCAGAATAGGGGAAGAACTCTAACCACTAATTATACGTCTTGTAAATCTCCAAAACATTGTGTAGATCAATGATTTCACACGACGTGCAGGTCAGGGAGCAAAACAATCAAACAATAGCAAGGTGTCTATACATAGAGTCAAAGTTAGGGCAAAGATGGTAACATAATGGGAAGCAGCATTGTATAAATTAGTGACACGTGTAAGTTGATCACATGTCGTGTTACATGTCAACATGTCATTTCCGCGGTCATGAAACGATTAGTGAACCAACTAATCACCACTCGCACGTCGTGTCAGATAGGGACACATTGCCTAACTCGGCACGACAATAGAAAAATCATCAAAACCTACCGGAATAGGGTAAAAACGTAATGGATCTCCACCATATCAAAATAGGGATGGATTATCCCCAATAGTAGTAGAAAAGAAGATCATTTGTCATGGTAGATACTAGATGAAGCTAGAAGGGCTTGTAGCAGGTGGCGACGGTAGTGAATCTTGACGGCAATGTCATAGATGGTGGTAGCAATAGACGATGGTTGTTGTATAGATGGCGACCCCATGGTGTAGATGACATCAACAACAAACATAGAGGCAGCCTTCTAGTAACAACGGTGGCGGCTTTAAAGGAGGATGTTAGCGGAAACAACATCTCATGGTATGGTGGCGACAACAACAACGAGAAACTTCATTCGAAGATAGTGACACTAAATGACACATGAGGGAGGTCCCCAACAAATAGAGCAACATTAAGAAGAAAATTGAGGTTTTGAGATGGAGACACTCCTAGAAATTGTAGGGGATGGGAATCCCTACGAACAACCATGCAACACCAAGGGCGGAGGTTTCTCAGAAGGGGGGCTCTCTCTCCTTTTCTCTCTTAGGGTTAGGGGAGGAAGGCATGCTCATATACCATCTACAAATAAGAATAATACGAAAGTTTCCTTGTGTATATTGTATTATTATATAGGAAACCCCTCTCACATCTATAGGAGAAAGCATACAAACTTAGCAAAATCCTAATGGAACAAAACACACTTGGGCCTATATTACAAATAGACCCAATAGACTAAATGGCTAATTCTCTCAACAAGTCTATTGAGTGCATATAGGTATGGAAAAATGATTTGTGTAACAAAATTTCGCTACTAAAATGCCCAAACTTTATATAATACACTAACACATGATCCAACTATTTAGGTACAAGTATAGTCTAAATCACGACTATGTAAATTTTACTCGTTACATTTGCTATATACTTATTGGACTTTAATAAATTCTATTGTAAGTTTTCCCATTTAATTTTTGCCCTATATAGAGGGTGATGTTGAAGATGAAGAATCATCATTACAGCTATCCCAACAAGGCAACAACCTAGCACTGCCTACAACATTAATTGTCATGTATATTTATCTATCAAAAAAATTTGTTGATACACAAAAACAAAGACGCTTCTTGCTATTTTTAATTGTTTTTTTTAACATTGAATCTAGTTTAAACCAAAATGCATGCATCACGATTGTTAAATGTCCAATAAATATCTCAATTTAAACACCTATTAGCATGAAATTTGAGAGAGTAAACAACAATAATATCAAATGGAAAATCATTAAGTATTTGAATATATGATATAAGGACAAGTTAACAATTTACTTAAGTTCAAGATTAATCTGTTATAAAATAAAAACGTCACCTTGACAACCAAAAGAGGGTATGTGCAGAGAGTTGCCCCTAGTTTTGCCAAAGCTCCAAGCATGAATACCTGATAAAGCAACAACACTTTCAAACATAAATAAGACCAGTTTGATGAAAATGTTCTAGATGTAGCGTGTTCATACCTCTAAGGCAGACACATTTTTCAATCCGCGTTTATCAGCAGCTCTCTTTTGTTTAATTCTCTTTAGTGAGGTTTCATAAATCATAAACTGGATTGATGGGTTGCACACCTATTCATGGCAATACCCCATATTTTAGATGATACATCGAGTATTAAAAAATAAACATGAAAATGGTAGTGTTTTTATTCAGATTTTGAAGGTTCAATATATTCTAAGGATGCAAGCAAGTACCAGCTAGTGCTGCTAGGCTACTGAGTAAAATATATACAATGGAACACCTGATAGCTTGGTAATTCAAGGTTAAAATTCTAGAATATATGTAACGGAATTAGAACTTCAGAATATAACAAAGTAACAGACCATAATAAGCGTAGGAATAATGCCCTTCCAGAATCCTGTAAGGCCTGCTTCTGCATAGACTTCACCTGCCTATCCATCAAATGCAACAACCATGACAGAACAAGTTACTACATTTTATTAAGAGTTGCATATAAACGGAGATGCTAAACATTACTTATTGTATAGGATAACTTCCTATCCCATATTACAGTGATCTAGAATAAAAAAGACCTTGCCAACTGACAATTAATAATATCTTACTACTAGGTTTTCTGCATAGTGTTTATTTACAAAACATACTTTCAACTGGAAGAACTGAAATTTGGTTTACAAGACATGTTGGTTGGCTATCATCACAATATGCATCTTAAAGATCAATGATAATGGTTTATGTTATAAATTTATTATGAATTATGTGAATCTAAGCATATGTATCAGCATGGGTACTGTGCAGCTGACTGCGCTTGAGACAACGGGATGATTTAACCGATTTTCTACCATTAATTCACTAGAAATTCGAATCCTTTATCGTATCAAGCTAGTACTCATTACAGAACTGAAGCAAAATGCTGTCTTTCTAGTTGTCTTTAAGGTTTTAGTTGGCAAATTAAAGGTTATCTAGATCGAATACTGTGAGTATTTATTCAATGTACATAATTGATTGGTTAAAAGGAAAACCTGGTTTCTGTAAGACACCAGTTTCCCTACATTATGGACATCTAGAAGAATAACATAGGGAGAAATTGTTGCTTCCAGCACACTGGTACAA
Organism: Alisma plantago-aquatica; assembly: GCA_963693085.1. Lineage (NCBI taxonomy): Eukaryota > Viridiplantae > Streptophyta > Magnoliopsida > Alismatales > Alismataceae > Alisma > Alisma plantago-aquatica. The sequence continues at coordinate 1,314,275,061 of OY856409.1, read as the reverse complement.
CCATATAGGGATAGGACAGGTCGGCAATGTTGAGTTTTGGACACTAGCGCACTTACATGATTATTGGTACAAGATATGAGAATACTATGAAAAAATGCACTGTCACTTTCAGACATGGCTACTGGAACGTGATACAAAAATATAATGGAACACACACCCACAGAGATACGGGTACTGGTACAGGAATGTTAAGAAAATATACATATACACACACGTAATCAGATTTACCATCAAAATATTTTCTTGAGGTTTAGGGCAATGCCATATGTCTACTCATTGCCTACTTTTTATTTACTGAATTTCACATTAACACAGTTTTCTATAGAATTCCAATTCACGACCCTGTGGAATGACGTATAAACAACCTAAGATATTTTCACAAATATAGTTTTTGGCAAAAGTTCTTTGTGAAATGGTACCGTTACCAACATCATCTGTACCTCAATCTAAACTGCAAAACAGTATTGATACAAATAAATTTTGTTCTTGTAAGAATTTGTTAGTAAAATGTAAAACTAGGTTTAAAATTCGAGAAAAAAGATCTCTGATCAATAAAGGTTTATATATATAAGCAATTTTCATGAAACCCTTCGAAACTCCTAAAATCTCTTCAAATTGTTGATTCTGGTAAAAAGTACTTTCATTTTTAAAAGTTTTATTACAAGGTAAAAGCAAAGTTGTTTGACATAGTCTGCACTCTAGGTGATTTGAGAAACTTCAAGAAATTCATGTATAACCTATATAAAATACATTTTCCATAATTTGTATTAGAAATCAGATCCCACGCTTCCTTGCAGAGGATGTACTTCCAAGGACAGGCAGGCTTGCTGTTAGCATTGGAGACAATTCCAAAAAGGGATATCTTCTGGTGAAAATCCAGACTAAAGATTTGGGGCACCTTAAATACTTCCTTGGTATTGATGTAGCCAGATCTAAAAATGATATTGTCATATTTAAGAGAAAATACACTTTTGATCTCGTTGAAGAAACAAACATGTAGTGAGCTACTGACAGTCTAATGAATCCTAAAGTAAAATTACATAGGATTAGGGGGAGTTACTTGAAGACCCATGGAGATACATTCGGCTTGTTGGTAAATTGAACTGTCTGATAGTTATCCGTCCTGATATCTCATTTACTACAAGCGTTGTCAATCAATTCATGGAGAAGGCATTCAACACATTTCTCAAGGGAGCTTAAGGTGCTAGGGCTTCTTTGATCAACAATATAGTACAATTGTTATTGTGTGTTTGTGGACGTCAACCTTGTGTCGTAGAAAAGCAAGAGACGTCGTTGTCAGGTCAAGTGCAGAGTCCGAACATTGAGTCATGGCCCATACTACATGTGAACTTCTCTGGGTCAGGAAATTTCTGGAAGAGCTAGGATGCAGTCAGACAGGCTATCGACTTGTAGACTTGTAGTGTGACAATCAAGCAGCTTGCACATCGCATCAGATATCCTCTTCCACTAGAGATCCAAACCAATTGAGGTGGACTATCGTTCCAAACAGAAAAAGTACAAGAGAAATTGATCAAGCTTACTCCTGTCACAGTTGAGGATCGACTTGATTTGGGGGACAACTTGTAGATTACTCATAAACTCCCAGAATGGATGTTGGCCCGCTTTTTGTTTAACAAGATTGGTGCTTATGATGTCTAGCACTAGCTCAAGGGGGTATTAACATATGCAAGTGTAGATGTACTTATTGTGTACTACCCAATTTGTACACATATTTAATCCTAAATTGTGTAAACAGATTGCTGTCCGCATCCCATATTTATACTAATAAGCATGCCTATCATCATACAAGTCAGGTTGACTCCGTCACATATCATTATTTTGGTTAGCACAACAGAAGGAAATAACTTTCCAACTATAGCAGGCACGTAGCATTTATTTCAATCTAGTTGACTACCCAATTAAAAAATATTTTAGGTTGGTGTATTTCTACCAACATTCCAAACCATCTAGTAGTTGTTAGCAACATACATGTTTCGTGACTTTAATGAGGCTGTGTCCAATGACACGTGTACCTACGGACTGCTTTGATAGCTATCTCCAAGCACTAATCACAATGGCAAACAATGGGTTTTAGTCATGTGGTGTTTGAACATATGGAAGTATTTTTTACTAGCCTGATGTGTGTACTCATTGTGTAACGGCAAACAAACAGATAAACAGAAACAACAATCAAGTAGGAGTAGTCCATCACAGAGAGACATCAAGTACCATAACAAAAAGGAATCTATGATTTGAGTTCGTTGGAGTCCACCCATACATCTAGGACTGAAGCATGGGGAACTAAAAAATACATATATTATTAAAGCAGCATTATTTGTATGCTATACACAGGAGGAACAAAGAAATCGACTGAATTGTCGGTGAGTAGTAGCTCAGGTGGTTGAGCTCGGTAAACCCTTGTGGGGGGGTCCCAGCTTCGATTCCCGCTGAGAGGTATATCTCGGGAATGGTATCCCGTCATTTAGGCTAGCCAACTGTGCGCTTTAACCGGTTCTCAAATGGGCAGGGTGCCGGTAGCCCAAGGTTTTACGCTATCTAGAGGGGTCACAAAGTGACCCATTCATGGGGGCAGTTCTCTCGATAACAAAAAAATAGAGTGAAACAGAACAATTTTCAGATATTGCAATTAGCTTGTATGTTAGTTCAGACTTGAAGAAACACTAGGCAGTCCGCCTCAAAATATTGACACATTGCCAAAGTGTTGTTTGGATACGGAAGGTTCTGGCCCATGTCCTATTGGGATTTGGACTTAATAGGAGTTGGTTTGTGTTGCCAATCCTAATAGGAGTTGAATCCAAAAAGGAAAGAAGATGGCTCCCTATGTGTAGGATTAATTAATGTTTGGTAATTGGAATAGGATTCTAGTTGCAACCACATGTCGTGGAGGCCTAAAAGTAAAGGCCTTGAGGGAGGTCATTGAGATCATCCCACCTGTTGGTGTGTGCTCCCATCAGTTGTTGGTTGTTGGTGCCTTTTGTGGTAGAAGAGCCAGAGAACAATAACAATTGGAGGCGCTCTCTTGTGGTAAGAGAGGGTCAGTGACTTTGCCTTGAAGCGAAGTAGCGGCTGAGAGTCGGTGCACGTGGCACATTGGGTGCACCGACGGTGTTGCTCTTTTGTGGATGAGAGAGGGCCAACGACTTTGCCTCAAAGTGAAGTAGCGGTTGGCAGTCGGTAACACAACGACAGTGCATCGACAACGGAGGCGGGTCCGAGCAGCGGAGGATGCACATCAGTTGGTAGCACTTTATTGGTGTTGCGACATCGACAGTGCTCTATCCGATCAGCGGAAGAGGCGCATCAACCAGTGACACAGAAGTGGTGCATTAACCACGACGGTAGATCTGAGCAATGGAAGACACACGGTTGGTGGCACACTATTGGTGACGCGGCAACGACAATTGTTCATCTGATCAGCGGAGGACACGTATCTGCTCTCTCAGGTGGAGAAATTTTCTGGTTCCCAGTGAGGTAAACGACCTTGTCGGGAGAAGAGGTGACTCAGTCAACGGTCACAGCGGCAACAAGCAGTCCCCAGCAGCGACAGTAGAGTTGTGAGGAGAAAAAGTGAAAAAGGAGGGTTTGTACACATTGGGTGTAATTTTGTTATTCCTTATCTTTGTTCTCGGGCGGGGGGGAGCTTCTCAGATTTAGGGATGATTAAATCTGGACAATGTGAGTTGTAATATTGGCTACATAGTACTTGTTGGCCGGTATTGCCCCGTGAGTTTTATCTTCTTGTCTTGGGGAGAATTTTCCACGTTAAATCTTGCGTCTTCAATCTTGCAGAGCATCGTTACTTGTCCACCACAATTTCCTAACAAATGCCCCTTTACAGAGACCAGTGCACTCGACAAACTATCACAAGTAGTATTACATATGCATGAATATTCCAAGAAACATAACTGTAATCTCCAGAGCACATATTGACAAGTTTTGGCCATGGTCTACATTTTATATAAATTGAACAAGAGATGAGAAGGCTCATGAACTAAATTTTGTAGACGTACAAGTTTGCATATAAGAAGCAAAGCAGCTAGACCAACTGAGTAAATAATACTGCTAAGACACAAATAGGGTAAAATAGTAGCATCCTATAACATTCATATATATCCAGGCCATAAAGCCTTGCCATTTCAGCAACCGTAAAAATGGTATTTGGGAATTCCAAATGTTGATTTCGTTAAGACAGCTATAACTGCCCCTTGATGGATGGGACAAACATTGTAGCAGCATATCGATGCTCAATATGTATAAAATTTCAAACGTGATGTCAAATATGGGAAGGCCCAAACCGCTTGAATTGTGCCATAAGGGTGAGGTTTTGTAGAATCTAGTTCGGCAAGTCTCCGCTCCAGTGTTGAGAGATCAGCTGAGTGGTCTTCAGAAGCTTCTTTTAGCACAGCATTCCTCTTCTCCTCCGTGATTTTTCTTTCTGCTTGAGTTTGTGTCTGTAGGGAAAAAATGGTGATGATTTATAATTCAGTAGCAAACAGGAATACTGTACTCACCCAATGGTACAAGTTGCTGGGGATCATGAACTCATACAGACCCATAACACAAATTTATTCAATTTGGACGGACCAAAAGACAGTATTATCCTTCATTAAGAGCTTATAAAATCTGATTGATATTAATAAAGCATACTGAAAGAGGTCATTTACAATTCAGTAATAAAAAACACCAAATGAAGTAGGAATCCCCCACAACGATTGCTCACTTATCTGCAGACAGTTGACCAGAAAAATGAATTCAACAAGCTGATTTAAAATAAGAAAAATTCTGCACTTTGGGTCCACATTCTCATCAACCCATTCAAACTAAGACTTATGCTGGTAACAATTACTTTCAGCCATTCTGTTACAGTGACTAGGAGTTCATATTGGTTCCTTACAGGGATATGTAGGGAGTTATTCCCAGCAGTAGCCAGAATTGGCTAAAAGACTGACAATGACTACTGAGATGTTAAAGACAACATAAAGAATGTCCATATTATTCTGACTATCTTCATGGATCTCTCCAGACTAATGAACAACTTGCAAATAAATGGAAGTGAATGGAGGTGGGCATCTTAAGGAGTCTCTCTTAGATGGTAGAAAAGTCAATCACGATGTACAAGATTATCTATAACATCATCAGTGTTTCCTGTCAATTAATCAATAAATCCAATACTGAGTGACTGAGGCTTCTCGCTTGATTGTGCATGTGTAGGAAGACACATGCTATTCTATTTAACGGAAGAATTTCATCATCTAAAACTCTAAATTTGGGTTTAGTTTAAGATCCTCCCCCAACATGTCCATCCTTATGTTCCACTTTTTGTAATAAGGTTGGCACATTTAAATTAAACTTCTTTGGAAGGGAAAGATTTCCCCGATGTTTTGTTATCAATTGCTAGAAAGGGCTTGTTAGCCCAAAAGGTTACACGTGAAGGGCTTGAACTCCAGCCTTCTAACGATGGGGCTGTGGTGCCTTAAAAGTGAAAACAGTAGCGTGTGAGATTATTTGCCACACAGGTTTCTGGAAATGATGGTTGTTGCAAAAGGACCTAAAATCCAAATTCATGTTTAAAAGTGGATTATGGAGTGCAGACAGCTTTAGGCTGTACTGCAGTTGGTGCATCAATTGTAGGACTACCATATCTTTTTTGCGTGCACTAGTGTTAGGTGGATACCTCCTAGGCTTCCGACTTTGTACTTGAAAATATCTTTGCAACTTAGTTCTTTTAGTCAACAAATCACAGTGACTTGGCAGTATTATGTCGCAAACAGGTTGCATACCTTGTTTTTTATACTTGCTAAGTTGGCAAGACAGTGCCCCTAGGCTCTGGAAAACCTAGCACCTCAGGGCTCTATTGTTTTTATATCTAGAAATATAAATTAATACATGCTGCAGCTTTCCCCAAGTCAGTGAATCACATACATAAAAGTGTAAACATAAAAAAGTAAACTTTTAAATACAATATCCCTTCAAGCATTTCAAAGCTACATAATGCAAAAATATCCTTTTAACATATAATATATTGATGGTGACCAGTAATTTTTTAAATAATGAGAAACTAAACGTGTAATATGCAATGAAACAAAAACATCCTTTTGCTCTTTTGCCGTCCATCAAGGTTTCCAATTAGAATCTATGGATGACTGATTACTTCTCTAGTAGCGTAATGCTTCACCTCCTTACAAGCAGATTGTCAAAGGTCCTGCCCAATGGGGCAGAGGCATTTGAATAGTGCAACTTACTTAGTATGTCGAAGGATTTACCTTGGTTAGGGCAAAAAAATGCATCACTGATAGCTATGAGATAAGGAGTCTGTAGGTGGCTCTAGCAATATAAATTCACCAAAAGGAAAAAGAAGGCAATTCACCAATTCTGAAGAAGCATAACCAAGATAGATTTTTATTAAGTAGGCAGACCTATTAATAGGTAGGGACATGACAAGCACAAAGCACAGTTGGAAATGAAAACATATTAAACAAGAAATATACACACGCCTAAGCGAACTAGAAGATTATAAAGAAAAATTCCAATAGTGATGTAGTCTAACTCTAGCAGTCACATAGTATCATCAACAAACTTCCCTCAAACTGCACTAACCAATACAGGTATCTAATTTTGTATCCGCATGCACCTCTTTTTCTCTACCTCTAAGGATTTTCAATGGATTTGCTTTGTTAAAATCTTAGTCCTAGCATGATAAACTATCCCCAATCCACCAAAAACATCTTGGGTATCTCAGATTCAGAACACAAATGGCTTGTAAACATTTTAATCCTGATTGGACCTAAAGTGCACATTAGTGTTGAAGTCTTTTTTTTAGAATTCTCTGTATATTTCAACGCTTGGGTCAAACTTGTCTCCCAAGTTAATTATAATTTCTGTCTTCCGAACCACACCCTACTTGGTGCTCTAGCGTACTCTTATTTTTCATGTTACATCTTATATGCACCCTATAGGTGTATCACAAAAGGAAGTAACGCCATTGTTGGTATAAGTGGCTTAGCCCATGTATCTTGTAATGGCATTGTATTTCACTATTTCTTTTATCCTTGGTGTACTTAAGTGGGGATCCATTTACCCACTTAAGTATCCACCTATCTTGCTAATCTCCTATATATAGGAGACTATGTACTCTTATTTTATCTGATGAGAATCACTTCGTAATCTTGTTTACATGGTGATGTAGGACGAGCATAGCCTTTTTAATAGTTTTTATAATGCTTTATCAGTTTCATTGTGTTTTGGGGGTTATTTGATATTTTACCAGTTTGTCTTGTAAAGCCTGTGGTTTAGTCCCACGTTGGCTAGTTGTCTAGTGAGTCGGGTTTAAACACCTATATATCGTCTTTGTAATGCTCTTTGCAAATCAGACTCGATGAATGAAATCTTTTGATGATGATTATTCCTTTTGATTAGTTATTTTAGATTAGTTTAGATCTAGATAATTAGTCTTAGATTTTATTCATTAGGATCTCCATTACATGGTGTAGAACGTTTCTCAATCCAAACCTACCCCACCCACCCCTCCTTCCTTCTCATCCACCACCACTGTCGCAAGGGAGGCCAGCAGCTGCCAGTATTGCCGCCAGCCTCGGCCACTAGAAGCAGCTGCTCCTATACCCGCAGCCAACAACAGCGGCAGCACGTGACGCGACCAGCAATGTTGCTCGTTTTGCACACCTCGTATCCATTAATATAAGTGTGTCCTCTCTCAAAATCAAACAAAATAAACTTATTCTACAAACCTTTTCTATCACCGTGTCAGCAAATTTAAATTTTGATATTATCTTTTTTTTTCTAGCTCTAAACAATTCCAAGTTACCTTTCCCTTAATCTTTATTTATCTAATTACAAATTTTAGACCTCATACAGTCATACTACAAAGTATGCATCAGATTGTTTTGCTACCAATTTTATTTACCATATGAATTGTTTTTTTATTAATTTAATAAGCTCTTAGTTTTAGTATTAAGAAGCATACCGCACATTTTGTCATCTTTTGTACATTATACTATTTAAACTTATGTATATATTGTTTATTATATAACACACACTTTTTATGCATTTTATGTGGATAATCTATATATACACTTCTCATACAATTATGCGGCTTAAAGCCCACCTTGATACAAGAAAGTAGCACCACTTATGTCTCACAGGTTCGAAATCTTATTGCAAATTGTTTCTCTAGTCAAACATGTAACCATGTAGCATCGAATAAACAGTATAGTTAATGAGTTAATTAAGATAGAGAAACCTATTGGTGTGCTACAAATAAAAACAGATACTTCAATGTCGATACGACTACCTCCTGTTTTCTACATACCAATCTATAAGAAAAGATAAATTCTCCCATGCCAACGACCTCATGTTTTCTACATACCAATCACATGATGAATTAGAAAAAGTTCATAATAAAAGCATTGTTTGACCCCAGATGAGAGTGAAACTTAGAACCTAATGCCGTAGTGAAAAATTCAGGATTCAATAATTTTTCGGCTTGCTTCAAATAGTCATAATTGGAGAAAAACCAGGGAAAATCGGGCCGAAGTCGTTAAGATTCAGTCAAAGTTTGGTCAACTATTTGGGGAAACTTTGAGAATACATCAGACATACATTGTATTTGTATGTCTATGTATCTAAATATGTTTACACACACTAGTATGTTGCTTTGTAGGGAGGAGAGGGGATTAGGCTAAAGCATGTTGCTCTAATACCATGTAAACAAGATTATGAATATAACCCTCATTAGTTTACACAAGAGTACAAACGCTTCCATATATATATATGTATATAGGAGTATAGAGGATTTTATGGATACACTTAAGTGGGTAAATGGATCATTTAGTGTATCAAGGATAAATAAAGATATAATAGAAGATAACAACAATGGCCTAAGACCAATAACCACTTACACTAACACATTCAATTTACATATATCTTTGTGTTATGCATATCATCCTAGTTCCAGATTCACGATGCTTTCCCAAATAGTTCACTGATCTTTTACTAAATCCGTACCAGATTTTTCTGATATTCTTCTTATTCATAAATGCCAAACTTTTCAGCCTCTCTGCCAAATGAATTCGGAATCCAAAATTTATGACTGTCAGCAAGGGCAAGCCCCTGTTATTCCTTCTCTATTTTAGCTTTTTGTAAGGTCTAGAATTAAAAGTAGGTTGAGACCATGGTTAGAGCTGGGTGACATCAAGGTTATCCAGGTGGCTAAGCGTCTGTATGACCCCTGGGGAGCCCAGAGTTTTGTTTCTTCTTTTTTTGCATATTTATACATGTTAAACTATACATTACATATTATTTATTAATTGTTATGTATTGCTATTACTTGGTATATCATTATCATAAACCTAGCACAGCATCAGCAGTAGGTGTCAGAGGAAGAAGAAAAGAGAAAGGTGTGGGAGCAACAGGAGGATAAGAGGTGGGGGGTGGAGGAAGAAAAAGAGAGGGAACAACATGGGAAGAAGTGTAGGCTATAATGTAGAAAATAAGATAAAAACAGAAGGATAGTCAATCAGTAGGAGCAAAAATGAAGAAGATGATATAGTAGGATGAGTACGAGTAAATTAGAGGAAGTTGAAAGAAGAACGATGAGGAGGTCAAAGATTGTAGTTGTGAAGAGATTGGAGAGAAGTGGGATATAAGATCTTGTATTATCTAGTATTTGAAGCTTTTCCTACTTTAGAAACAAACATATTGTGTTTTATAAAATCTGTTATTCACAATATTGTCATTTCCAAAAACTGTTATCATATTAAAAATATCGTTGTGAGAGTTAAAATGAGAATACCTTATGGGCATATTTTGTTCTACGAATAAGCTTGTCTTTGTGTTTATGTGTGAGGCCCAAGAAAGAAATTCTCCCCTCATGGGCCCTATAACCATGGAGGCCAATTGGGCAATATGATAAATTCAGGTTTGACAAATTTTCTTCTTGCTTGAAAAAATTGAAATTTGTGAAATACTGGGAATAAATCTTAAAGTTCTGTTAACGATAAGGAAATAATCAAGAATACGTCAGCTATTACATACATTGATATACTATGAGACTTCAAAAATTCAGCATTCTAGTTGAAGATGAAAGATAGTAACTTGTATTCCAACAAACACATGCTCCCTTAAGGCTTACCACTTATGTCCTTAAGAGTTCTTGTTTATCTGTAAAATCTCAACACCGTGATTGCAAAAAAGAAGAGTAGGGTATTGTGGTTTGCCAGTCCCCGTGTAATGTCGGATAATTATTCACTACATTTGAGAGTATGACTAAAGTAGAGATCCTAAAACAGTAAAAAGGGAGCATAATAAGAGCATAAAAAATCTAGTTTCACTCTTGTCTCTCCTTCATGCCAAAATTATCACACTGATAGCACAAACATACAAGTAATGTGATGTGTAGATATGTAAATATGTGCCTGAGAAAGGGGAAAGGTATTTAAAGCATCACATATTACATATAATACTTCACAATTAATTATACCTGCATCCTAGTTACCAAAACCCATATAGGATTTGTTAGTAGCACATTCAACGAGCTGCATCACAAATAAGGATAGAAGAAAGTGAATCAGGAAGAAACACAAAATAGGGTAACAAGATCTTGAAACTTTTAAACAAATAAGACTGTGTCCCGTGAAGATGATCAATTTCAGGGTCAAATACTGATATATTCTGATCCTTACATTTTAAAACAAAAACGACATACCCAGCAATGGCTGCAACAACAAGCCAGGAAAACATGCCAACAGAGCCGTCACCTTTCCCCTTCGTCTTACGGACCAAGGCAATTGCTTCTGCTTTATTCTTAAAGACCTGATAGAAATAGTAATAGATGCCCTGCTTTGAAAAGAGGGGCATAGATCAAACAAGGGTTCATAAAGACTCGGTAAGGAAAATACCAATGAACTAGGAAACTTCAATCGCTTGAAAGATTTTCGGTGAGGATCCCAATGTATAAAGTACCAAGGATTCTAATCTACCTAAGCAATAGCAGCATACTTCATGACCTTCAACAACTTGAAATATTAATCCTTAAGGCTTGTATTTGTATGCCTCGTCACTTGTCTTCATTCCATTATGCCTGAACAAGCTGAAGTAACATCATGCCCTATGGCATAAGATTGGTTACTATATATTATAGAAGTACGTATTCATACTACAGGCGTTAAATTGTTTGCCCATAATGTGATGAAGTGATTGACATTAACAAGGTTTCCTTAATCCTCCTCATCTTAATCATGATCTAAGCTCAATTCATATTGGGGTCAGCAACATGGATCCTTCTTTTTCAATCAACTCTGTTACGGGTCATATTCTGAGCAAGATGTAAAGATTCAAACTCTCCCTTTATAAGCTCTTCCTATGTTAATTTAGGCCTGTCTCTTCTTCTTTTTATTGTGATTAACTCAATAGCATTGCTTCGTATAGGCGTGTTAGTCGGTCTGCGTTGCACATGTTTGTGCTAGCGCAACTCGTCCTCAATGCTCACCACCTCCACTTTGTTCCTGACATAGTCATTTCTGAAGCGATCTTTTTTTGTCTTCCCACGCATCCGTCTCAGCATACACATTTCAGCCACATTCATTTTGTTGAGAGTTGGCATCTTCATCGCCTAAAATTCACTCTCATATAGCATGGTTGGTTGTATAGCTGTTCTATAAAACTTACTTTTTAATCTTAAAGGGATATTCGGATCACATAATACTCCAATTGCACTTCTCCATTTCAAGCATTGTACAGAGATCTATGACAAACATCATCATGAACAAAGCTTTCCTTAATAAAAAGGAAATGTTATCTTTTCCATTCTAGTTAGAAGAAGTATCCACATATATAGCTATTTTGTTCTTGGTTTCATTTAAGCATCTTCATTAATCTAATACGATTGTTCTACACTTAAATGGCCACTATTCATAAACAATAACTAAGCATCAACCTGAAATATCTTGGGGCTTGGTAAAATACAAGGTTTCATTTTATTTTTCATTGTGATGTGCAATGCTATTATGTAGATTAAAAGCATCAATCTACTATTTTCCTCCATGCTACTTCAGGTTGACTCCTTCCTAAATTTTACCAAAGATAAAGCATCGTGTTCCTTATCAACACATGTCTAAGCATGCATTAGAAAAGGTTGAACCAATCCAGGTAGAAATACAAATTAATATGATATTGATTGTATATAACCTAGGAAGCACGAACACTTCTATACAGCCGCCGTGTTTGTGTCAGACACGTTTTGGACACGGACGCTTCCCAGATACAGCCCAAAACGTTTTGGACACTGCCAAGACGTGTCCTATCCATTTTTGTCTTCTTTTGCAGCCCGGACACTCCCTGGACACATCAGCCTAACAGTTTCTGCTGCTGCAACCTATTTCAGCGTATAAAATCTAAATATGCAGCTACTCCCTGGGCACATCAGCCTAGTAGTTGCTACAGATTAAACCTATTTCTTTCACTGTGTAAATTCTGGATGCCACTACTTTTTAATTATATCTTGTCTTGTCATTGAATATTTGCATTACAAAGTTGAGATATAATCACAAAACTGCAAATAAAATGTCTTTGAAAGAATCATATAAAATCCAAGATGAACTAGGTATTGTTAAAGTGTCTATATTAGTCTATTGGTTAAATAGGCTAATTAGTTAAGTGGGCCTTTATATTCTGGCCCGTCTAGTTTAGATTACTTGGGACACAAGTCTCAGGGTTTCTCCCTTGCTCCTATATATAGGACAGGGGTGTCCAGTCTTGTATCAATCTATTCCTATTCAATCAATCTCATATTTTAACATGGTATCAGAGCAGGTTAGCTCTTGAGAGAACCCTAGCGCAGCCCGCTTCCCTCTCTCTCTCTCCAAGTCGCTGACTTCTCCCTTGCAACCGCCGCCGCTCCTCTCTCCGAAGAGAGCAACCGCGGGCTCTCTCCGCCTGCAGGCGGCCATTGCCATGGCCTAGGCCGGCTGCCCGCTAGGCATATCCCGGCCTCTATGGTCATCTCTATTCTCTATTCTTTCATTCTTTCCATACAACACCTTCGTTGCCTATCATAGCAGTCGTCCTCCATCATCATCCACAACAGTCGTCGCCGTAGGCATCCGCCGCGGTAATCTTCTTCCAGCGTCATCCGAAACCAGCAGCAGCACCAGCAGGCGCCGCCGCCGCCGGCAGCAGCACTAGCCGGCGCCGCCACCGCAGCTAACAGAAGCAACACCGCCCCTAGCAGCCGCCATCTCCAGCAAACGACCATAATCCAAGCCGCCATCCCAAAGGAACAGCCGCCGACCATCTGTGACGCAACCTGCATTCGCCGGCATCGATACTATCGACAGGAGGTCGATAGTATCGACTTTATCACAGCGACAGAAGAGCGTCGGCGTCGATACTATCGACAGGAGGTCGATAGTATCGACTTTATCACAGCGACAGAAGGGCGTCTGTCGATACCATCGACAGTTCTGTCGATGGTATCGACAGTTGATCAATCTTCATCTCATGACGTCTTCAGATCAGCCTTCATCGCCGCTTTGGAGAGGGTCCGCCTTGGCTCCGCATGCATCCTCTTGGCATGCAATATCTCCGGAGTCAGACAGGAGATTCTTTGTCATCTCCTATGTTGCGACAAAGTGCTTCATCAGCCGAGCGTCATATCCAGCCATCATCCGCAAGCTGCTGCTCCTCCACTTCATCATCATCCCGACGATCTTCATCCACAAGTTGCTGTTGCGTTGTGCGTCATCATGCTACTTCCGTACCTACGCCATCACCTGTTGTCTTCATCATCATCACTCCATCGTCACCTCCCATCTATGTCTACTCCAATATTCATTATGCCCTCTATTGCTATTCGGATCATTAATCGGCCCTATCTTTTGCTAATCGGGTCCAATTTAGAGCCTAATCGGATTTTTTGTTGACCCATTTAGTATACTCTCTTTGGCTATCGGTTTCATTCTCTACATATTACCCATCTCCATTTCACATATTTTTCTCTTTTCATCCTTTTTCTTTCCCACCCCCCATATCGTATGTGTATCCCTTGTCCACATTACGGGGGGGTCATATATCCAGTTCTCCACACCAAACACTCTTGTCGTATTTGGTGTGCGGGGGGGATAGAGAGGAGAGGAAGAGATGAGAAGAGAGAGCGAGCATGAGAGCATATGAGAGAACGTATGAGAGAGAGAGTATGAGATGAGATGATGATATATGTATTCAGATTATATATATTTCAGGCTATCTTAATGGAGCTTCACATCGTTCAGCACACCGGTTCTCTACTTGAGCCAAATAGTGAAGATCCAGCGTCGACACCATATCCGTTGTTGATGATGTATTCCTTCAGCTGCATTCACATGAGACAAATGGGTGCTTCTTCAGAAGCTCAGAATTTTATCTTCACCGAGCTGCTTCATCATGTCTTCTCCGAGCCGCATCTGCTGTATCGACATCGCCTGTAGCTGATCCTCTTGGGACTTTCCTTGATGGATGATATCTACTTTCCTGTCAAGCCCCCATGGTTCCTGCATCGTATCAAGCAACAGATCGTCCGTCCGCGTTCGTGCCGCGTTAAGCACGTATTCCAGTGGCGAGTTGCTGTAGTATCAGGTCCATTCGTCGACACTATATCCGCGTTCGTGGCGCATTAAGCACGTATTCCAATGGCGCATTCTTCATCCTACAGAGTATCTTCAGATGTCTTCATTTCAGATGCACTTCAAGGAAGACCTTCTTCAAAGCTCGAGTATCTCCAGCCTGCAAAGTCATCATCACTATTTGATTCAGGGGGAGTATTGATTAAGGGAGAGTAACATATTTTGTATGGAAGTGATATTTATCTTCATCTTTCATTTATCATTTCTTTTTATCGAGTCATGTAACTCTCCAAGCTTGGACATGTGTTTCACCCATGCTCCAGCTTGAGGGGGAGTGTTAAAGTGTCTATATTAGTCTATTGGTTAAATAGGCTAATTAGTTAAGTGGACCTTTATATTCTGGCCCGTCTAGTTTAGATTACTTGGGACACAAGTCTCAGGGTTTCTCCCTTGCTCCTATATATAGGACAGGGGTGTCCAGTCTTGTATCAATCTATTCCTTTTCAATCAATCTCATATTTTAACAGGTATCATAAATCACATTGTGTTTACCACATTGAATAAATGAGTAACAGGTACTCATGTATTCCGTATGAAAATCTATTATGTTTACAATAAAAACTGCAACAATATGTTGATGTGTTCTTGATAGTGTTTATACTACACAAAAACACACATTCATATTCATATACAATTATGAATACATATGTAAATATTCTTCAGATATTTTTCTAAGTAACTCCAATACACACGTACATGCATTATACATATATGTATATACTTCTACAAAGAAAATCCTCCCATCCAATGTCGTGTCCGTGTCCTATATTTTAGATAATTGTCGTGTCTCGTGTCCATACCCGTGTCAGTGTCCGTGTCTAAAAACGTGTTTGTGCTTCCTTGTATATAACATATATTAAATTTGTTTCTCTTTTGCATATTATTAGAGAGAACTAGTATTTAGTTGTTTAGTTGACGGGTCTATTTTTGCTATGGGCCCAAGTGTGTTTTGGCCATTAGGATTTTTTTAGGTTCGTACAATCCCTTCCTTCTCCTGCATATATGGAGGGGATTTTCCTATCTAATAACAACACACATACAAGGGATTTCCCCTCATCTCGTATTTCTACGCATATAAGTAAACCGTGATTTCCAATGTGTGGAGTCGAGCTTGGTTTAAATACAGTACCACAAGATAAACACTGTAGTGAGAGAATCATAAGAGAAAAACTCGTGGCATCAAACATAGAAAATTTGTACACTAAACTAGTAATAAAAGCTCAATATATGAATATTCATAAAACTAACAAAGTATTATAATAAACAAATTTTGATATTCTAAGTCATTAACAAACTGAACCTGAAACATTTAACTTCAATATGTTTTTTTTTTTTTAATTAGATGCTACTTTAATACGGATAACAACCTTAATTTCTGCCAACAGTAAGCTTCACATAATACGGTTCAACAATGTAATTCGTAAATATTAAGTTTAAGCAGTAATCTATAATGAATCCAGAAACGGATTGTCCTATCTACCAGATTCAAAACCTAACAATAAAGAAATTAGCATCTTTTCAACCAGCTCAAAGGTTTTCTTGTGTTATTGACTTGTTGTAGGTATTACCAACCTTAGCTAGATCCAAACTATTTAAAAATACAATAGCAGCAGGCTAGCAGCTCGGCACCATTGAACCTTTTCTCAAGATATAATCATAAAATTGGAACATATTCTTTTAAGAAGCCAAGTGGCCTGAATAGTCTACCAGCCTGAATACGCATAGTTGGTGCAGCCCCTCAGACGATATACCAATTTTAAATGAGTAATACCAAAATTTTCATATACTGCACTGATATATATTGGTTAAACATTATGTGAAAATGTGAGCATATTCATACGAAAACATAAAAAAAAAGAAACATAAAGTATATATAATCCTTACATTTTAGAAAACTCTTACCATTTCTCATAGATATAGACTCCAATGAACTCTTCATATCCATACCGGTCCCGTATCATGTAATCATGATCGGCTAACAAACAGTTTTTTGGGTAGGAAGCAATGGACACATATATGCATATATATTTCACGGTTTTCTAAATTAAAAAAAAAAATCTATAAATCAGGATAAAAGAGCACCCTTAAACTATAATGTCCATTTGCATCTTTGATCCATTCACTTTAACCCTTAAAGTTCCCTCCAGTTTGCTACTGTAATCCTTCTGCATTTTCACACACATATGGTAATAGATCCAGTTTTTTGTTGCACTGTCAAATTTCACATCCAACAGCCACTACCAAGTTATATGGACAACCAAACTGATGACCAGTATTATTTGGAGGAGAGTATAATCAATAAGCAGGTTGTCACACCGCATGGATAGGCACTCTGGTCAGCATAATGGTATATAATACTGACCATATTACGCAAAACAGATTTCATAATCACCGTGATGTGTTAACCTTTTCACGGTATAAAGGTGAATCCTGAAAAAGCTACACTGTCTAATATACCATGGTTTTAAACAAGACATTAACTTTCTCCGCAATGTATCTAGGATCTCTTGATAATCAAGTTTATTTTGGCATTGCCCCTCAATCATCTACCATGCTGTTGTTATAGAATTACGTCATATATCACATATGTTTCAACTTGGATTTTCTGCTTAAATTGCAAATCTTGTTCCATATAGACCCTCAATTTCATGATTCCCATTCAATCGAGTCCGACTTTTTTTCGTTATATGTTTTTTGATGTAGATGTTTTATAGAACTAAAGCAACAAGATTTAAAGAATTGAGTGACATTTTGGCACCTACAATTTCCACTGATGGAAAATGTTTCTTTGAAAAGATTACAGAAAATGAATTCATACTATAGTCTATACATTATTGAGAAAAATGATTCTACTATCAATCTACCGCTAACATTTCAACTAAACCTCCATAACAACCCTCTTTCCCTCTTTTCCTCTTCCTTAACCTCTTCCCGTTGTCAGCGGGAAGGCCATCTCCTACTATACAGCACCGCAGGGGAAACTTGCTAGGTGAAAAAATCATCCCCCTTCCATCGCAGCCTAGACATCATCTTTTTCCTGTTACACCCCATACACCCCTCCATGGCCTACTGCAACAATAGGTAGGCAAATAGGATTTTAGAGCGAAAAGAGATAGAGGGGTGATGATTATCAAGAAGAGGTCTTAACAAGGGCATACCACAATGAAGTGTTGTAGTGGCCAAGGCAACGCTGCATTGCAAAAGGGGGGAAGAGAAGGATGAAATATGGGGTGATTTATTTTTCTATTAGAATTTCACAAAAAGAGCAAAAGTAGCTTGACACCTCACAGTTTCTGCATATATTGTATGTAGGAGTCGGGATCATATTTAGTGAAATATAATTAACTAAATTCTATTTGGTTCATCAAGCAACTAAGCCCCAATACTTGATCTTTGTTTTATGCCATTATTTTATAGAGTCGCAGAAAAAAATCTCTCTTTTCTAGATCTTCCTTGTTATTTTGGATGCATCTCTCTTACTCTCAACTCCTATCATCCTACTTAGATTACTCATCCTAGCTGGTGCATTTGTTTGGCTAGTTGGTGCATTTGTTAGGCTAAGTTTGAAATGCTCAAACCATCTAGGATGGCACTCTTAAAAGCTTTTCCTCAACATTTTCTATTCCCATTTGTATGTTTTATAATCATTTCTAGTTTCATGTTTCCTTGCATTCACACATTTCCATTTCCTCTACACCCATCTGTTTGGTTCTTTACAGCATATAAGTATCTAGAACGACATGGTTCGGCATATAGTTGTTCTTTTTTCTAGAGAACTTATATTTAATCTCATTGAGATTAGATGATTGCATAGGATTCTTGATTGCACATCTCTCCATTCCAATCACACTGTTTTCTCATATGAGAAACATCATCCGGTACTTCTGTATGCAATCCACTTAATCAATCAAAATCACAAAACTTACCATATTTTGGAATCTGAATTACAAACAACGAATCCACCAACTTCAACACTTTAAGATTGTATATAAATCGCAATGAATATTTTTTGTCTTCATTCTACTCATTATTTAAGTCCTTAACTCGAAAGACCTTCATTATTATATATTGATGTCCTACATTTATTCTTATTTAAGTTGTTGTTTTTGTACTTTCGTCTAGTAACACAATATGTAGTGTAGAGAAACACAATTAGGGGAACTCTTGACTTGTCTTTTACTAATGACAGGGGACGCCCATTCATATGTACTTAGGATGGCATCCAACCCAATTTTACAATGTGGGAGTAATTGTAGACATATATAGATTCGTGCGTGCGTGCAAAGTCAAGTTTGTTAATAGTCTGGGATTTGTCTTTTCGTATTTTTATGATGTTTCCTCTTTCTTATACCTTCCTGGTCAAAGTTCTTGACTACCAATGGTGACGATAGGTTCCTTTCTCCTAAAACCTCTTATTTTCACCTTCTTTGGCCTATTTGGAGTTAGAGATCACAAAGGTGGATATTTTTGGAGCTGTAGAATGTTCTTGGGAGCTAGGGTTTTGTGCTTGCTTGCTTTCCCAACAAATAGGATAATGTTATAATCTCGGTGACTTTCTCTGCCTTATAATGTCTAGTTTTCCCTTCTTGAGAATCTGAAAATTTGGATATATGCATCTTCTTAAACAAATTGCACTATTGTAGTAGATAAGGATCAATAAATAGACGGTGTAAATATCATGCAGAAAGGTGACTGAATATGAAAGATTAGGTTCAACATTTCTTCATTACTAAGTATAAGTTTATAGATTTTGAGATCTTATATGTTGTATACATTATGATACAATCTTAGATGCCTATAGATTAGTAATACATAGTCAAACTTAAGAATGGGAGCCTATCACGTAAGAGATCACCTGATTTGACAATTGAACAAAACCTCAAGTAGTTGTAGCCAGACATTAATAATGTTCTATCCAGTCTTGAGATTGGTTCGAGCCTTCGAGGTCACCACTATGACTATCAAAGAAAACACATTGGTATACCAAACTGTCTTCCTACATAGAACAATTTTAGTCAACTGCGAGATGAACTCCTTCCAATGGTGCATGATGCCTCAATATCTCTGGCTCTGCAATGGTAAAGATCTCCAATAACCAATACCTAACTGCATTGTTACTATATGATGGCAGAGGAGAATGCAATGCGCTATCAAAGATTTTCATCCAAAGAGAATGCACGGACACTACCGTTCAGTAAATTACAAGTTCTTACAGACTACCTAAGAATGTCTACAACAAATAACCTCCCGCATTTGCTAGTAAACCAGTAAAGAGCTTCCCCCTTCTGTCTTTCCAGCAGAATCATTGCTTACTGTCGCATTTTATTTTTTTCACTGTGGAATTCACAGTTGGAGTCGATGAAGGGATACCAAGTACTGACAATGTGCAGAGAGGTATGACAACAGACGAGCAGCACCGAAAATTCAAAAACGTCGAAGACCAGATCGGGGGACAAACTCGTCCAAGGGATGAGAGAACCAATAACCACAATGACCAAAAGGCACAAAAGTGCAGAGATAGCACCCACTAACAGGGGAGCCCAACCCCGATCTGGAGTAGCTACTTGGTTGTTGGCTAACCTGGGAAGCAGCAGTGCCGAGCAGGGATGGTTTCAAACCGCTGTAGAGCCCGCCCCAGCCTTCAATCTTCACTACCTGCAGCAACTGCATGAGTGTCCCGCTGGGTTTGCGGCTCCTTGGGCCCACACCGGTCGAGACGCCATCCCCCGAGCTCTTGCCCCTCTCGCCCCGGGCAATCCGCTCTGTCTGCTGGCGGGTGTTGACCTGCAACAGAAACACTGGGGTTTCACTTGTTTGAAGAATTGGTTACGTGAAGATATGGGAAATTATGTAAGAAATGGAGTGAATCGTGACATAAAACAAGATTAATGGAGAGGGAAGACAATTCCATACTGTCTGGAGTGGGTATGTGATGATTTGGGCGATGATACCTCCCCCAGCACCCGCCAGCCCGTTGGCCACGGCGTTCGACATGGAGCTGCGGTTGTGGGGGCGGCCGCCGCGGTCTTCTTTTCAGCCGGCCTGGAGGACTTCGACTGAGAGAGTTACCACTGCAGCAGGTCTTCCCGAAAGCGAGGAAAAGAAGCTACGGTCAGTGTCGGGTGAAACAAAAGACTTGAAGGTGGGCCGCAGCAAGCAGAAGTGAAAGAAGCACTGAAACGCTATATACGTTTGGGGTGTGTGAACCACATTTTATCTGGCAATAGAATCTAAGTACCTAACAATGAAAAAACTAACGATTCCATTTCGAGCTTTCGAAGAACATAATAAAAAAGCTAAAACGGATTGCCGTATTCTTTTACTTATCAAGTTATCATTGTCTGTCTTCCAGAGGGTACTGTCATCTTAGCCGCTTCTCTCCTATCCTTTTTATACCTTGGGTACTTGGGCGGATCAAAGAGTATACTAATAAGAAGAAAGCATCGTTCTAACAGACAACCAAAACCGTGTACATACAGATTTATTTTCATCAACTAAGTCCGCACACTCTAGCTTTTGCTTTGATAACATAACATAACATAACAAGTTCCTAGATTTGTTAACATGCTCATTTCTCGCAAGAAGTACAAGTTGGGCTGCCAAAGAAACTACTTTTGTATGAAGTGGTGGAGCCAAAACTTTAAAGTGGGTGAGGTACACTTAAAAGACTAATTATAAATATTTTTCAATTTATATAGAAAGAAAAATCATTTCAAAACAATCAAGACACAAATATAAAGATATGTAAGATAAAAATGGTCATTGTGGTTGCATGTTCTGATACTACTTAATTACATCCATGTCAGGATTTATGGGGATATCTTTTTGGACATAAAGCAACAAACATCATCGAAATACACATCATCTTAATCCCATTCAACATATTATACTTGAAAAATATTATCGTAAAAATTGTTACATCTATGACAACACCATATTCCTTCCTATTATAGTAATTATCTGACCAATTGGTTATTAATCATCATCAAGTTAAAACTATGTATGAAAATTCATGGTGACATGGTTGATAAAGAGAGTATGCCTTTGTAATGGCACACTGAATATTGCCCTCTCGGTCTGCCTGAATAGGGGATACCATGGGGAGATGATCGTTATATTTGGTATCAGAGCAGGGTTTACTCTTTAGCCTCTAATAATTATTAAATTTTACAAGTCTGTAGAGCCCAAAGGGAATTGTTAGTGTGTTTCCAAAGGCAATAGTGTATAGAAAGGACCACGACTGGGGGCTGGCAATATTTTTTTCTGCATCACTAGTCAGCTTATGAGGACTCCCGAACTCGTGTTTCTTTCCTGGACAAAGTCTGAGGACTTCACTCGAAATAACATACCTCTAGGATTTCTCATATATCTTCGTCTTTTTCTCTACCCCCTTCACTCACCAAAACCCTAGACGCCTATAACTACTCTCTGTATCTCTTCCTGAGTACCAGGGTTATGAGAATTAGAGGTTAAGACAGCCTCTTCCAAATAATAAAAAGTATGTAAGCAAGATGCCATTGACATAAATTTTGATGCTCTAAAAACTTAACCTGAGTTTAATTACATGCTTATGTGAATCACCATGGCTCGTACCAAGACTGTCGCCGTCCCCTATGATAGTCCCCAAGATCATGCTGAAATTAGGCCCTCTTGCCAGAAAAAGAGGTCTCTAGAGAAGAAGAGGAAGGTTATGGAGTAAGAGTCCTCCAGGAAGAGGGAGAGACCTAAGGGAGCCTCTAAGGAAGGCTCAGATCATAAACATGTTCCCTTTGACATCATGAACCTAGAGAAAGACCAGAAAGGTGAACCAATGTCAGAAGATGAGGTCAAGCCCAAAGAGAACTCGGCAGATGGCCCAGGACCTGCAATCAGGCAAGTAGTGGTCCACACTCCTGATGCTCTATGGATGGAACAACAAAAGAAATCGATTGAGGCTATCAGTGCCCTAGCCCTCAAGGACATAGCCAAAGATGAAAATGGTGAGCCACTACCCGTTCGTCCATGCCTGGGAGCCACCATTCTGGACTTCTTGAAGATAAACATTGAGAAGTTCTGGGGAGAAGACAAGACAGAGGTAGTTGACAAAGTCGACGCTTGGCTTCTAGTGGTAGAGAATAGTTCTGTATTTTGGAAGTGCAGCCGAACAAGAAGGTCCCTTTTGCCGCTCACCTCCTGGAAGGAGAAGCCAAGATCTAGTGGGAGAACCACATAATGGGCCGAGATCTAAATGAAGACTTGATAGACCAATTTCAAAACCATCTTCTCTATCAGATTTGTGCCGATCTCAGATAAGAAAGAGAAAGAGAGGGAGTTCACCTACCTAGTTCAGGGCAATCTATCTGTGGCAGACTGGGCCCACAAGTTCTACCTTCTGGGCAGTTTGGTTACATGTTGACTGAGGAAATAAGGGTGGATCACGTTGTAGAGCATCTACATCTTGTCATCAAGCCTCATGTGATGGTGAGAAAACCGACAAACTTCACTTATGCTTACAATACCGCCCTGAACATGGAGAAGACGGTGATGCATGCACCAAACCCACCAAAGGGGTACATGGGTTTCACTAGAGGTACCTCTGGCCCGAGGAATGACCATAGGAAAGGATAAGAACATAACTATGTCAAAGAAAGATAGGGAGGAAAGGGAAAACCATGTAATGAGAACCGCCCCCAAGGTGCCACAACTGTGGAAAGTCGCACTCATGCAAATGTCACTTCGAGAAGAAGGTGTGCTTTTATTGCCAACAAGAAGGAAACTTTCAGGCCAACTATCCTCTTCCTGAGCCGAGAGGTCCGGGCCCAGTAGCAACCCAACCTGTGGCAGCAGCGCCACTAATAGCAACAGTTGCACCAGCTATAGCTCCACATGTAGGAGAGAGAAGGCAAGCTCGAGTTTTCACCATCGACAATGAAGAGGCTAAAGCCAATGCTAACCATTTTATAGGGGGTAATAGCCCTTAGAGTTTTCTTTCCTATTTTAGCTAAGAAATGCAGTAGTTTCACTTGTTATGAAAAACAATCTAGACATGCTTGAGATCATGGGACACAATGTAAAAGCTCTATTTGACTCTAGATCTACTAATACTTTTATTTTGAGAAATCTTGTGACTATGCTTTGTTTGGTCATCAAGGATTTAGGATATATTTTGGATGTCACAACCCTGAGTGGTCGAATCTTTATGTCTCTCTTAAAAACCCATATTATAATGCTAAGTATTTGGATAATGAGCTCTCTATCGATTTTATCTTTCTTGATATGAATGACTTTGATGAAATAATTCGTATGAATTGGCTCTATACTTATAGGGAAAAGATCGACTAAAGGGAAAAGAAAATACGAATAGAGAGATCAGGTCAACCACCATTCACCATTATAGGTAGGAAGGATGCTACCATTAGCATGTATGTGTCAGCCTTGAAGGTAGAACATAGGATAGCCAAAGGTTGTCAGCATTCCTAGCAGTAGTTACTGATCCAGAGCCTAAGGTGCAACTTTTAGAGGAAATAGAGGTGGTCAGGGACTACCCAGATGTGTTCCCGAATGATTTTCCTGGGATTCCTCCTGAGAGAGAGGTAGAATTTTTGATAGAGTTAGCTTCTGTGACAAACCCTATTTCCAGGGCACCTTACAGGATGGCCCACACTGAGTTGCTTGAGTTGAAAAAGCATATGTAGGAATTGCTAGACAAAGGCTTTATCCGACCTTTTATCCGACCTAGCACATTACCATGAGGAGCACTAGTCCTCTTTGTGGAGAAGAAGGATGGATTGCTCTGACTATGCATAGACTATAGAATGATCAATTAGGATACCATTAAGAATAAGTATCCTTTACCCCCATACAGTTGACATGTTTGACCAGCTTAAATTGGCCTGAATCTTTGTAAAGATTGACATGAGATCTAGGTATCGTCAGTTGCGAGTCAAGAGTGAGGACATCTCGAAAACCACTTTTTGAACCCGTTATGGCCACTATGAGTTTATGGTTATGTCATTTGGGTTGTCCAATGCCCCGAGTGTGTTTATGAATCTCATGAACAGTGTGTTTCAACCTTTCCTAGACTCATTTGTCATAGTGTTCATAGATGACATCTTGGTTTACATTGATGACTTAGAACAACATCGTGACTACCTGGGTAGAGTCCTTGATATCGTGAGAAAGTAGAAGTTCTATGGAAAATTCTCAAAGTATGAGGTTTAAATAGAGAGTGTCATGTTCCTTGGACACATCATATCTGGAGGGACCATCTCAGTGGATCCTACTAAAGTGTCGACTGTGTGTGAATGGCCAGCACTGAAGAACCCTTTTGAGACTCACAACTTCTTAGGATTGGTCGGATATTATCGATGCTTCATAAAGGATTTCTCAAAGACTTCTCTGCCCCTCACCAAGCTTACCTAAAAAGATGAGATTTTTGTGCAGTCAAACTTGTGTGAAGCTCGATTCTAGGAGTTAATGAAAAAGTTGACCACAACTCCTGTGTTGACTCTGCCATCAGGCAATGAAGGTTTTTTGGTCTTCAACAATGCATCAAAGATGGGCTTTGAATGCGTGCTAGAGAAAAATAGGGATGTTATTGCTTATACCTCTAGACAGCTAAAGCCAAATGAAGTGGACTATCCAATACATGATTTAGAACTGGCTGTGATTATACATGCTCTGGAAATCTAGTGACACTATCTTTATGGGGCTACTTTTGAAATCCTCACCGACCACAAGAGCTTGAAGTACCTCCTGACTCTGAAGGACCTAAACCTAAGACAACGACGGTGGATGGTGTATATCAAAGACTATGATTTCACCATTGCCTATCACCATGTTAAAGCTAATGTGGTAGCAGATGCTCTTAGTAAAAAACAACTCAGGTGTGAAGTTGTCTTATCTACCCAGTGAAAAGGACTGGAAGAGTTTGCTAGGTGGACTCTGCAGCCCTTAGAAGATCAGATTTGTGTGGCTAACATTCAGATTTAACCAGACATGTTGACCAAGTTGGTAGTTGTCCAGTTAGCCAGCCCTGATCTTGATAAGATGAAAAGTTTATTGGAGAAACATCAAACCCATCTCTCAGTGGGAGTAGATGGTGGAATCTGCTATAAGAGTTGTATTTGGGTTCTTGAATATTCACCCTTGAAGAATCATATCTTGCAAGAAGCTCATGGTTCTAAGTATATAGTACACCCTGGCACTACCAAGATGTTTAAAGACTTGCATCGATACTTTTGGTGGCATGTAATGAAGAGAGACATAGCGGCATATGTGGCCAGTTGTCTCACGTTCCAGATGGTGAAGGCCAACCATTAGCGACCCGTTGGATTATTACAGACAATTGAGATTTATGAGTGGACATGGGAACAGATCACCATGGACTTTGTGGTGGGTCTCCCCAAGACAAAAAGGTCATGATGCAATATGGGTTGTGGTAGATCGCCTTACCAAGTCAGCACATTTCCTAGCCTTAAAGATCATTGCCAAGGTGACATATGGTGCGTCCCGCCAGAGGTGTACACATTAATGAATTGGGGTCTGACTAGATGTGCCCCACAAGATCGGGACACACTTGGGATCACTTTTAAAATTTATAAAGACCTAAACTTGCATGCCTACTTCAACTAAAACACTACACCCACAAGAGCACGAGGTCGTATCATAGTATAGGAGGGCGACAAGTATAGGGTCGATCTACATGGAAAAAGGGGGCACTAGATCTAGGTTAGTTTTTGGGATACGTTCCTACTACGGAGTCTAGGGTTGAAGGGTTTAAAGGATGGTTTGTTGATTATAGTGATGGTTTGAGAAAGTAAGAAAGTAAAGGAAGGCAAACAAGAACAAAACCTAAATTAACCCTACGGTTAATTCTAATGAACAAGAAAAGACAAGGCAAACAAGAAAGGAGCACGCTATGCTAAGGTAGGAAAGAAGAGAACTACACTACACTAAGCAAGCAAATAGGGCAAAAGAGCAAGTAAAGACCTAAACTAGCAAGAAAAAAGCAAGAACAAGGAAAGAAGTTAACTAAGAAAGTAAAGAGCTAACTAAGCTAACACTAGCTAAGCAAGACGACAATTAGGGTTTTAAAGCAATAAAGGGATGTGTGGGTTGTTTGGGGGATTTAGTAGACTACTAACCAAACAACAAGTAGAGTCTAATGAATTTCCCTAGACTACTAACTAGCCATGGATAGGATAGGTTGTGTATAGGAGAACTAGTCCCTAATGTTGGATCAATGGGCTCTAGAAGGGGGGGGGGTTGAATAGAGCTTCACAAACTTCACAAAAGTGATTAGACCACCAAATTATATTAAGTGCAGAACTTAATTCAAAACAGCAATTTAATGTCCTAAACTAGCATACAAAGCAAGGATAAGAGACAAGGAAAGCATGCACTTGGACAGGTGGTTTAGAGTGGTTCCATGTCCTAAACTTAGGAGCAATGTCAGTCCACTACCTAGAGTTGGTTAGGCTCTAGGATTTGTAACTTGGTTCTCTTATATATATCACACAATAAGATTACAAGCTACAACTACCAACCATCCAAGGACTTATATATCAATCCAAGATCTTCTACCTCACCAAGGACTTACCCACCAAGCAAGTAGTCTTCCACCTTCTTCAAAGGAATTACCCACTCTTGCTCTAGTCTTCGGCCTTGCAGGATTTACCTATCTTGCTTGAGCTTTGCCTTGCACCTCTCCTTCACTTGGAGAGCTTTAGCACCTTCCTCCTTCACTTGGAGGCCTGGAGCAGCTAGCCTTCTTCTCCTTCACTCGGGGAAGAACAGCAACCTTCTTCTCTTTCACTCGGAGAAGAAACTTCAATCAATCTTCATAGAGAATGGAGATGGGAGAAGTGGAAAGGAGAGCTTTACAAGATTACAAATGATATCTCTCATACATGGGATCCTAACTCACTCATACTCACGAATTTGCTTTGAAGGTAGAGAGAGAAAGGGGCTCAAAGGATTAGAAACCACTCAACTAAGGCTAGGACCAAGCATATGTGAATGAGCAACCTTGGAATGAAGTCCAAGAGGTCCTATTTATAGTTGAGGGTGTCCCTTTGAGGTTGGGAGAGTTAAGTGGCAAAAACTAGCCGTTTTACAACTTGCAACGGATCTATTTTGAGTCCCACCAACTCCTCCAACGGTTGGAAATGCTTTTTCTGCATTCCAGTACAGTCCGATCAGCCGAGTTTCATTAAAGGCAATTCGGCCGACACACTAGGCGACAAGTCTGAGGGATAGACTGTCGGCCGAGTTTCCATGGGGAAACTCGACCGATCGGTCGACCTTCAGACTTGACCGATCAGTGGATCGGCCGAGTTTCCTACCATTGAAACTCGACCGAACAGGGATCGGCTGAGTTGGAAACTCGGCCTACCGCCCAGAAAATTCCAGAATATATGGATCGGCCGAGTTTGGAATTCGGCCG
Organism: Alisma plantago-aquatica; assembly: GCA_963693085.1. Taxonomy (NCBI): domain Eukaryota; kingdom Viridiplantae; phylum Streptophyta; class Magnoliopsida; order Alismatales; family Alismataceae; genus Alisma; species Alisma plantago-aquatica. The sequence continues at coordinate 1,314,246,942 of OY856409.1, read as the reverse complement.
ACAAAATCCCTGTTAAGGGTATTTTGGAATTTTCATAAACTGTACAAACGATGGATTTTTGAGTCCCAATCATTTTATCCATCTTAGATACAATGCAAAACATGATTATGAGTGATTACATAAAATGTTCTAAGCCTCTAAGGGCTATATTACAAAGCGGGTAAAAGTCACATGTTTTGCATGTGCCGGAAGAGTAGCTTTGGAGTTAAAAGTGATTCTTTTCTTGTACCTAATATCTGCAATGATCTCAAATAGATTTGTTAGATACATATGAATGGAATGGTTAAGTCATTATCAAAATATGGGCAATGTGCGACACCTAGGTCAACATTCTCCCCCTTTTTGACAATGACAAACCATTCCTCAACATATTGAAAAGAATGTGAAAATTATACCTTTTCTTTAGGGAATTGCAAGGGGATGAAAATATGATCACTTTGTAATGCTCCCCCTCAATTCATGCTTACTCGTTCCTGCATGGTTAGTTAACACACAAGCAACCATAGCATATATATATATTATATGATTCTAAACAAGTCTAGATGCATTGCAGTTTATAGACAAGAAAAGAACCATACAAGCAATAAAAACAATATTTGAGGTCTTTCTCCCCCTTTGTCATCTCAAAAAGGCAGGGGGGTAGAAGAGCATAAAAGCAAGGTCTTCTCCAAACACTCAATCAACCAAATCACAGAGAGACAGATAAACACCAAGATAAAGCACGAAAGCAAAAACTGTCATTCATCAAAATATGGAACACACTATAAGATAAGCCATACAAAGTGTTTCCAAAAGAAACCATAAGACAAAAACTACACGGACAAACGGAGTAGCAATAGTACAACTCAGATGATGTGCCTAATGTAGATAATACAATCATAGTCCAAAAAGATATATCATGGTCATCCGAGACTAAACTAGACACATCAACTCTAAGCTACACTAATCGATGTCAACATCATCAACGGCAGCCTCCATGTCCTCGTCGGGTTGGTAGTCCTCATCTCCATCATCGGAAGGAGGAGCAGCAGCTGGTGTAGCCTCGTCTTCAGCATCGGCATCGTCATCCGCATCCTCGTCTTCAGCATCCGTCGCAGTAGCCTCATCAGCGTCAGTCTCAGCATCCTCCTGGTTAGGCATATCCTCGTCTGGAGGACCAGAAGCACGCCCGGGCCACCTCGCACTCTGCTCGGCCCAAGACATGCCTAGAGCATGTAACTCATAGGCAACCTCAATGGGGGGAGCAGAAGAAGTGTACTGGGCCAGAAGCTCAGACAAACGACCACCTGGGAGCGCCAGAACCGGAGGAGAGTATCCACCTGCAGAGTGATCAGCGGAAGCAGAAGGGGGTGGAGGAGGATAAAACTGACTATACGCATAAGAAGCGTAGTCACCACCGGGGTAGGGCTCGTAGGTGGGGTAGGGCTGAGGGCAAGTCAAAGACATGGAAGACATGATGTGGCACAAATCCTGATGGTGATGTTGCTGGACCTGCATGTTGTAAGCCTGCTGGTGCATGAGATACCCCATGAGGGCCTCATTTGAAACGTGGAAGTCAGCAAAGGCAGGTTGCGGAGGAGGCTGGAAGGATGGCTCAGGAGGAGGAGGGGCAGATGTGGAGGGTGGAGGAGGAGGTGCAGTTGAGGAAGATGGAGGTGGAGGTGGAGCTGAGGAAGATGATGCACCAGGGGTAGGCACACTCTTTTAAAGAGTGGTCTCACTGATATAAACTCCTTTACAATCAGGGCGGTAGAGAAAATCGGTAAAGAGAGATTTTCCAGTGGCATGCTGGAAAAGACCACAAATTAGGGCAGGATATGGAAGATGTGTGCCCTTGGTGTTCTTTCCCGAGTCAAAACAGGTCATATGGTGAAGGATGTAACGGGCCCATTTGACTCCTTGGTTTTTCAAAAGCAGATACATCATCATAGCTGTATTCTCAGCGATGTCCGTTTGATTTTTCTTGGGATGGACATTACAACTGAGAACGAATGCCAAAACCCGGTGAGGAGAGGACAGGGCGGAAGATGGCAGAGTGCCCTTTTTTCTATAAGGAAAATCGGGTTGCTTGAGAAACTTATGAATATCAGTCAAGTCAACCTCAATGGTCCTATAGACGTCCTCGGGATACAAGAGATCAAGATAAACAGGGTAATCGGTAATCCACGAAGCCGTGCCAACATTGCCATTTAGATAAAGATTGAACGAGCGTTCGGTAATATGAAAAGGTTGGCCGGCAATCATAGACGTCAAAACGATTGAGGTGTCCGAAGAGGGGACCAAAGAGTCATAATTCCACCGCAAGTTAGCGTAGAATTCACGTACGACTTTGGAGCTGTATTTTAGGTTATGAAAACGGGCATCCTCAATACAAAAAGCTTCAAGATGATGTGTGCGAAAGAGTTGACAAGCTTCGAAAAGGTCGGCGTGAAAGCTATGGGGCTGATAAAGAGCTCGAAAAGGAAAGGGAGAGCGAGGAAGGAGCTCTTTGTAGCGAGCAACAACAACATTGTCAACAAAAGAAAGATTATCAAATGCCATATACCTAGGCGCAAGAGGAACCGCAGGGGCAGGGGCGGGAACGGCACGCTTCCGGCGTTGGGACCTCATTGGAGAGGAGAACGAGGAGATGGAGCCAATCCACGCGGAGAGAGTGAGAGCAGGAGGCACTCCAAGAGCAGCAAGAACAAACGAACGGGTCGATTTGGGGGCGAAAACAGCTGGAGAGAGAGAGAGGAGCACCAGGGGAGGAAGGGTCGGGCTGGGCGGCTAGGGTTCGGTCGACTTTGCTCTAGTTGAGAGGGAGCCAGTCGGCCAATTCCTATATATATTAAACCAGCCTGCCGCCGATCGGTCGAGTTCCAGGAAAAGGAAACTCGGCCGACAGAGCGCACAGGTGCCCTGTACCCGACCGATCGGCCGAGTTGGAAACTCGGCCGACAGAAACCCTGATGAGGAAAAAAACCTAAAATCTAGCCCTAGCCTCAAATGACCGAATGCAATTTTTCTGGTTGGACTAGATTGTATATTAAGCATATTTAGGCACATTCCCATCATCATAGGGTACTATTTGTCGATTAAAACCCGATTTGTGAGAAAAGCCCGAAGAAGAGATAGAAACAAGAGAAATTTTATCAAAAGCAAGCATTTTGAGCAATCAAAGCATTTATAAGCAAGAGCAACACACATAAGATGTAACCAACTAATTAGAGAGAAATTCAACATCATCAAGAGAGATTATGAGCAATTTTGATCTAATAAAATTAAATTGTTCTCTAGCAAGCGGTTTAGTGAAAATGTCGGCCAACTGATTTTCCGTATCCACATGTGTGATATAAATATCCTTTTTGACAATGTGATCACGGAGAAAATGATGGCGAACTTCTATGTGTTTAGCTCTACTATGCAATATTGGATTATAAGAAAGATTTATTGCACTAGTGTTATCACAGAAAATAGGAGAAGCATCAAAATGAATGTTAAAGTCTTGGAGCATTTGCTTCATCCATAGGACCTGGGCACAACAACTTCCGGCTGCAATGTATTCAGCTTCGGTAGTTGATAATGCCACTGTGCTCTGTTTCTTGGAGAACCAAGACACCAAGCATGGTCCCAAGAGGAAGCAAGTGCCACTTGTGCACTTTCTATCAATCAAGCAACCTGCGTAGTCAGCATCACTATATGCTACAAGAGTAAAGTCCCTTGACTTAGGGTACCATAGTCCAAAATTTGGAGTTTTGGCTAAGTACCTCAAAATCCTCTTGACAGCAACAAGATGTGATTTCCTAGGGCTTGATTGAAAGCGAGCACACAAGCCAACACTAAACATTATATCAGGTCTAGAGGCAGTTAAGTAAAGTAAACTTCCGATCATACCTCTATAGAGCTTCTCATCTACCTTCTCACCTTCTTCATCCTTGTCAAGTTTGGCAGTGTTTGACATGGGTGTATCCATTGGCTTCATGTTCTCCATCCCAAAGCGTTTAAGAAGTTCAAGTGTGTATTTGCCTTGGTTGATGAAGTTACCCTCCTTGGTTTGTTTGATTTGGAAGCCGAGGAAGAAGGTCAGCTCACCCATCATACTCATCTCGAATTCACTCTACATAAGAGAACCAAACTCTTTGCAAAGATCAAGGTCAGTTCCGCCAAATATAATATCATCAACATATATTTGAATTATGAGAAAATGGGTAGAAGTGTGTTTTAGAAACAAAGTACAATCAACTTTGCCCATGATATACCCGTTATCTAACAAAAAGTTCTTTAGTTTCTCATACCAAGCTCGAGGTGCTTGTTTGAGTCCGTAGAGAGCTTTTTGTAAGAAATATACATGATTGGGTAACTTATCATTTTCAAAGCCTGGAGGTTGAGCAACATATACTTCCTCCTCGATTGTACCATTTAAAAATGCACTTTTAACATCCATTTGATAAAGCAAGAAATTTTTATAACTAGCAAAGGCAAGTAGCATACGAATAGATTCTAATCTAGCAACAGGAGCATAGGTTTCATCAAAATCAATACCTTCTTGTTGATTGTAACCTTGTGCTACTAACCTTGCTTTGTTCCTTACCACTTTTCCTTGCTCATCAAGCTTGTTGCGGTAGACCCATTTGGTACCAATGATCTTTCTATCATTTGGTCTTGGCACTAAGGTCCACACACGGTTCTTCTCGAACTGCTCAAGCTCTTCTTGCATGGCAAGGATCCACTCATCATCGCCAAGGGCCTCTTTGATGTTCTTTGGCTCCAGTTGAGAGATGAAGGCACTGTCTGCTTGTTCTTTGTTGTGTGCAGCTCGTGTCCTCACTCTTTCAAACGGGTTGCCAATGATCAACTCCTTGGGGTGATTCTTTGCAAAGCGGGGAGTGGGATCCTTCCTTTCCTCTTCTTTCTCTTCTTCTTCAACCTGCTTACCTTTGTCTTTGATGTTGAGCTCTTTTAAGATAGGAATGATTTCATCTGCAACATCATCATCACCAAAATGCTTGCCAATACCAGGGTTAGTTTCAATAAATTTAACATTTATAGATTCTTCTATTTTAGATAGTTCAATGTTAAACACTCTAAAAGCCCTGCTAGTAGTGTTATAGCCTAGGAAGAAAGCCTTGTAGGATTTTGGATCAAACTTGTCGAGAGAGTCCTTGGTGTTCAAAACAAAACAAGGACATCCAAACACATGAAAGAAATCAATTGACGGCTTCCTACCACGCCATAGTTCATAGGGGGTTTTCTTAAAAGTCGGATGAGTGAAAACTCGGTTTTGCACAAAACATGAGGTGCTAACGGCTTCAGCCCAAAACTTCTTAGGAGTGTCATACTCAAGAAGCATGGTTCTAGCCATCTCTTGTAGCGATCTATTCTTCCTCTCAACAACTCCATTTTGTTGGGGTGTGCGAGGAGAAGAGAAATTGTGCGAATAACCTGATTTTTCACAAAAACATTCAAAAAGATCATTTTCAAACTCTCCCCCATGATCACTACGGATGGAAACAACATGACAAGAAGCTTCGTTTTCAACTCGTTTACAAAAGCTCGAGAAAACATCGAGTGTATCACTTTTAGAAACGAGAAAGAAAGTCCAAGTAAATCTAGAAAAATCATCGACAATAACAAGACAATACTTGGAGCCGCGAAGCGTTTGTGTTCTCATAGGTCTGAAGAGATCAATATGAAGAAGCTCTAGAACTCTCTTGGTACTCATGACTCCTTTGGATTTGAAGGAGGATTAGGTTTGTTTCCCTTGAGTACAAGGTTGACATTCCTCATCCTTTTCAAAATCCAATTTAGGAAGTCCTCGAACCAAGTCCTTTTTGTTCAGTTTCTTCATTTGATGCAAGTTCACATGACCCAAACGTCGATGCCAAAGCAAAAGATCGTTTTTATCCACGACTAAGCATCTATTTAGTATGGGCTTTAAAGCATCAAGAACAATCACATATAGATTACCATTTCTAGTTCCCTTATATATGACATTATAGGACAGGGAATCTAGAAGCAAGCATTCTAAGGAAGTAAAGAGCACAAGATAACCATTATCACATAATTGGCTAACACTAATTAAGTTGTGATGTAGGCCATCAACAAGCAAAACATTTTTAATGCACAATTCATTACCTACATCACCCTCACCTATAACCTTACCCTTTTTGTTGTCCCCAAAGGTTACCAATCCTCCTTTCTTCTTCACAAATTTGTTGAAATGGCTGATTTCTCCAGTCATGTGCTTAGAGCAGCCACTATCAACAATCCATTTCTTTGTGACCTGCAAGAAAAGAGGATGTCAGAATCCAACTCAAACTTTGGGGTCCGGGGTTAGCTTGGGGACCCATTTCATATTTGGGTTGGTCCCCTTAGGCTTGTAAGGACAATAGGTAGAATAATGATCATCACATTTGCAATGCATACATACCATGGGGTTTTTAGAGCCGGAAGACTCTCCATTGAAAATTGGAGTTTCCACACTCTTTTTCTTACCCTTCTTCTTCTTCTTACCTTTTGGAGTAGTCGCATTGTATCCTAGACCACTAGTACCAACTTGTTTGGTAGAGTGCTCTAGAACATCATTTAGAGACTTCTTACCCGAAAGAAACCTTTGCAAAGTAGATCTTAATTTAGCATTATCATCACTAAGATTTGTAATGGTAGTAGATAAACTAGCAAGATCTTCTCTAGCATGCAAAAGGTCGGCCTCAAGACAGAGGGCTTTAGTAAGAAGAGAGTCTTTTTCAAGAGTTAAGTTTTCAACTTCATTTCTAGGCAAGATAGGTCTAGAAGATAAATCATTTGTTTTTGCAAGAAGTTTAGCATTTTCAGATTTAAGGACAACAATTTCTCTTTGATAAGCATACACTTCATCTCTCCTAGCATTATCAATAAGCTTAAGTTCAACATTTTCAGTTTTTAGAACATCTAGCTCATCTAGGCAATTTTGGTTCTCTATCTTAAGATTTTCAATAGTTTTAAGATAAGTACCATTCTCAACCTCTACTCCATTATATTGAAGTTCAAGGTCTAGAAATTGCCCTTGTAAGGAATCTATGCTATCAAGATGCAATTTCTCATTTTGATGTAGAATGTCAATCTTGGCATAGAGATCATCAACTATCTTTCCTAATCTTTTTCTTTTAGCTTTACATTTAGCAAAAGATGATTGACAATCATTAAGCATTTCAATGAGGGTTTCCTTAGATAAATCAAGTAAACTTTCATCACTTACCTTGCTTACCTCACTTACCTCAATTACTTCTTCACTAGTAGAAGCCATGAGTGCAAGGTGACATTCACCATCCTCGGAGCTTGAGGAACTTGAAGTAGAAGACTCCTCCCATGCCGCATGAGCTGCATCTTTGGGTCGTCTCTCCTTCTTGTTCTTCTTCTTGTACTTGGCTTCTCTTTTGTATTTGTCATCCTTCTTGTGGCTGCTCTTATGATAGCCCTTCTTGGCTTTTGGGCAGTCATTCTTGTAGTGGCCCTTTTGACCACACTCGTAGCACCTAGGAGTGGAGGAGGATGGCTTGCCCTTGAAGTGTCTTCCTTTTGAATAGTTGGCTTCATGATCATTTGCACCTTCATCTTCGCTTGAGGAAGGGCAGGGAGACTTCATGGCAAGTTGTTGTTGCCGCATCATTTATTCAACTTGAGCTTTGAAGGCTGTGTCCTTCATCTTCTTGGACTCCTTCTCTTCTCTTTTCTCCTCTTCCTCTTGCTTGTCGAGCCTTGGTTCATGTGCTTGGAGATTACCAACCAGCTCCTCGGTTGACAACTCGCTCAACTTGTAGACTTCTTCAATTGAAGTGACCTTTGGCTCCCATCTCTTTGGAAGAGATCTCAAGATCTTTGCATTGATGGTACCTCTATCCATGACACTCCCAAGGGCTGCAAGGCTGTTCAAGATGACATTCAACCTTGTGTACATGTCCGCAACTCTTTCATTCTTCCCCATCTTGAAGTTCTCAAGTAGGCCGCCGAGCATATAGACCTTGGCCTCCTTGACTTGCTCCGTCCCTTCATAGGTGACACACAACTTATGCCAAATCTCATGCGCCGTGTCCCAAGAAGAGATGCGGTTGAACTCTGATGGTGAAAGGGCGGCGTAGATGATGCTCACAGCTTTAGCATTGAGTTGAGCACGCTTCATCTCATCTTCCGTCCACGTGGTGATGTTCCCCTTCGGCTCTTCATACTTGAGATTGACTATCTTCCACATCTCGTAGCTCACGCCTTGGATGTAGAATTGCATCCTTCTCTTCCAATATAGGAAGTTTGTGCCGTCGAAGACCGGGGGTCTCATGGAGAAGCTTCCTTCAAGATTGAGTGACCCAAGAGTTGAATCGCCCATCTTCTCCTACTTGTTGAAGTAGCTTGGAGAAGACCTGCTCTGATACCACTTGTTGGATCAATGGGCTCTAGAAGGGGGGGGGGGTTGAATAGAGCTTCACAAACTTCACAAAAGTAATTAGACCACCAAATTATATTAAGTGCAGAACTTAATTCAAAACAGCAATTTAATGTCCTAAACTAGCATACAAAGCAAGGATAAGAGACAAGGAAAGCATGCACTTGGACAGGTGGTTTAGAGTGGTTCCATGTCCTAAACTTAGGAGCAATGTCAGTCCACTACCTAGAGTTGGTTAGGCTCTAGGATTTGTAACTTGGTTCTCTTATATATATCACACAATAAGATTACAAGCTACAACTACCAACCATCCAAGGACTTATATATCAAGCCAAGATCTTCTACCTCACCAAGGACTTACCCACCAAGCAAGTAGTCTTCCACCTTCTTCAAAGGAATTACCCACTCTTGCTCTAGTCTTCGGCCTTGCAGGATTTACCTATCTTGCTTGAGCTTTGCCTTGCACCTCTCCTTCACTTGGAGAGCTTTAGCACCTTCCTCCTTCACTTGGAGGCCTGGAGCAGCTAGCCTTCTTCTCCTTCACTCGGGGAAGAACAGCAACCTTCTTCTCTTTCACTCGGAGAAGAAACTTCAATCAATCTTCATAGAGAATGGAGATGGGAGAAGTGGAAAGGAGAGCTTTACAAGATTACAAATGATATCTCTCATACATGGGATCCTAACTCACTCATACTCACGAATTTGCTTTGAAGGTAGAGAGAGAAAGGGGCTCAAAGGATTAGAAACCACTCAACTAAGGCTAGGACCAAGCATATGTGAATGAGCAACCTTGGAATGAAGTCCAAGAGGTCCTATTTATAGTTGAGGGTGTCCCTTTGAGGTTGGGAGAGTTAAGTGGCAAAAACTAGCCGTTTTACAACTTGCAACGGATCTATTTTGAGTCCCACCAACTCCTCCAACGGTTGGAAATGCTTTTTCTGCATTCCAGTACAGTCCGATCGGCTGAGTTTCATTAAAGGAAATTCGGCCGACACACTAGGCGACAAGTCTGAGGGATAGACTGTCGGCCGAGTTTCCATGGGGAAACTCGACCGATCGGTCGACCTTCAGACTTGACCGATCAGTGGATCGGCCGAGTTTCCTACCATTGAAACTCGACCGAACAGGGATCAGCTGAGTTGGAAACTCGGCCGACCGCCCAGAAAATTCCAGAATATATGGATCGGCCGAGTTTGGAATTCGGCCGACAAAATCCCTGTTAAGGGTATTTTGGAATTTTCATAAACTGTACAAACGATGGATTTTTGAGTCCCAATCATTTTATCCATCTTAGATACAATGCAAAACATGATTATGAGTGATTACATAAAATGTTCTAAGCCTCTAAGGGCTATATTACAAAGCGGTTAAAAGTCACATGTTTTGCATGTGCCGGAAGAGTAGCTTTGGAGTTAAAAGTGATTCTTTTCTTGTACCTAATATCTGCAATGATCTCAAATAGATTTGTTAGATACATATGAATGGAATGGTTAAGTCATTATCAAAATATGGGCAATGTGCGACACCTAGGTCAACACCTAACACCTCCTACTACCCTTACAAAGCTCAATTGGGTTAGGATCTAGGTGCAATTCAATTAGAGTCCAAACAAGACTAGGTTTCTAGGTTAGAGGATCTTAGGGTGCTTAGGGGATGAGGGTAGTAATGGGAGTGGAAATGAGGTTTTCGGCCTCACATCACCCACATTATATCCTTGAGAAAGCTCTAAGCTAATCACACTAAATTCATCTAAACTAACTACTATGATCTCTCAACTAGGGTTAGGAGAATTGATTAGTATGTAGGAAGAAGGGTGGCTAGCCAGGGATCCATGAATCGGACCTAGGAGCAAATCCCAAAATTCACACCTATAAGCAATTTTCCTAAATTCCTAGGTGATTTCAAGCACAACCCAACAAGCAATCCATAGAGAATGAGATAGAAATAGAACATAATCATTATTAATTGAAATTACAGTGTTTACATATCATTTCCCCCAACATGGTATCAAAGTAACATTTTTGGCCTCAAACAGCCCACCTAAGGGGCCTAGCTACTCATGGAAATGCAAAATACAAAAAGAAGTGAGAAAGAGGTAGAAGAAGCCATGAAGTTCAGTGTAGATGAAGTAATCCTCCTCTTCAACTATTACAAGACATCCTCCTCCTTCCTCCAAGGTGCAAGGGGCATGGGATAAGGTGGAATAGGGTCAAAACACTAGGAAACTAGGGTTTTGGTGGTGGAAATGGTGAAATGGAGTGGAATGGAGGTGGGAATGGAATGGGTAGGGGTGAAAATGGAGTGCTAGGAGTGAGCTAGTGGTGGCCAAGGGTTGACAACCTCCAGCTCCAGTCGCCCCCAAGGTTTATATAGGGGTCTAGGGTTAAGTGGGGGAAATATAGGTAAAGCAGTGCAAAAATAGGCTAGGGTTGTGAGTAGAACAGTCGTGGTGGGGCACCACGGCTGTGGTGGGTGTAGGGGAACATGGTCGTGGTGTATGGGTACGGGCAAGGTGAATAATGGGACAAAATTATAGTAATTTGGGTGGTTTTGTACTGAAAGTGGCACGGCCGTGGTGGTCACCACAGCCATGGTGAGACAAGGGTAGCCTGTGGTGGTCACCATGGACATTGTGGCTTAGATTTGGCTACATGTTCTCTGCTCTACAATCATTATGGATCAACTGCTACATGGTCGTGTAAGGTAGCATGACCGTTCTAGGTCATGCTGGTACAACCATTCTTCATAGCACGACTGTGGTGATCCCTACACTCTTCATGGCTCGACTTTGGTGATTGTAAGGGATCTAGCACAGTCGTTCTATGATACCACGGTCGTGCTAGTCTCTGTATCAGTACTATGAGTTGAAACTTGGTGTTTTCTTGTACATCTTTGCTTCTATGGAGCTTTGGCCACTAGGGTTAGGTTGAGGGAGCCTCCGACTTTACTTTAGGCCTCTCCAAGGGTAGATAAACCCTAAGGTCACTCCTTCTCTCTCTCTCTTCCATCCTAGCGTGGTCCAAATGCCTAAAATACATGCAAATAATGTCCATAAGTGCATTTTGCACAAATATGCATATTTAGGGAACTAACATGTAATCTAACATGTATATATGTGATTGAAATGCAATATGACACAAGATGAAGCCCTAAAATAGGACTGCATCACCACCCTAAACTTAAAACATACTTGTCCTCAAGTATGCTCCAACTCAATCTCTCTATAAATTTTCTACATCAAGAAATGACAAATGCAATGCAAATAAATAATATTGACTAGATGGGCTCAAAGATGACTAGGTACATGCATTCCACCTCTTTACTCTCCTCTTTCATAGACCACTCATGATTACAGCACTGAGCCTGTAAACTTCAATTATAGAGCATAGAAAACACAATCAATCCATATGGTTGTCATATCACTCCGGGTAAAGCGTTTCATGGTAGCAAAGGTAAAATGACTACTTTTGCTATTTTACATTCATGCATTCAATCTCATATGTCCATCCACACTAAGTAATCCACATGGATGTAAAAAGGGTAAAATGAGCTAGGTTTGACATTTCCTAGCTCCATGGGCATGCAAAAGGAAGAAAGGGTTGCGGTAAGAATTTGGAGTGTTTTTACACACTCATATTTTCTTTATTTAGATGCTCTTAAACAAGAGCATCTTTAATTTTCTTTTTGCATTTTTTATTTTTTTTCTTTTCCCTTGGTGTGGATAGGGTGTATGGTGATGAGAGTTAAGAGATATAGATGTGGCCACCCCAAACTTTTAGAGGTGGCCGCGGCTGAATATGTGCACTTTGGCATCCTTTCATGAGGTGGAGAGGTAAGAAGATGGTAGAAGAAGAGTGAGTCAAAGAGGGGTTAGTATTGTGGACATCAATGTGAAATTTCTTGTATGAAAGTTACTCCAACAATTTCATCAAGCAATGACACACCACATGAATGAGCAATATTAAAACCACATTTCTGTCATGCGATTCTACAAAACTCTAAGCATTTGCGACTTGCTTCAATCACAATTCAACCAAATAGTTCACAAGCATAGGAGAGGTGGTTCAAATGTAAAAAGTCAAGATTGGGGCCATCTAGCAATAAACCATGATAATTCACTTGCATTTGTTTAAGGTCATCATTTTTAATCCAATAAGTAGAGACTGGTTTAAAACACACTTTTAGGCAAGAAATTCCAAATTTGGGCAAAATTGGCCAAAACGGTGCCAAGTTGCCTTCAATCAAATCTAAGCCTTCACTATGTAAAATAAAGCAGGAAACAAGCAAATCATAGTTTAAACATGCAAAAATTACAAAAAATCTACATGATGTGCAATGCATGAAAAAAACATTTTTTTTAATTACACAAAAATTGATAGAAAGTGAAATACATGATATGCAAGCATGCAAAGTAAGTAAAATCTAATATAGATAGCAAGGGAAAGAAAACAAAACTAAATGGTAGGTGAAATGCAAAATGAGTGAAATGAGAAAAAGGGCGTACCACCCTACTACCCTAAACTTTTTAACCATGATGTCCTCAACATGACACTAAAGTCTAGGAGTGATAGGGTAGATGATCAATGTGGTGGATCCAGTGGTGGTGATCCTTCCTGTGGTGGAGGATGTTGGTAGTAGGTGCCCCATTAGTCTAACTGTGGAGGCAGGTAGAAATCTTGGTAAGGAGACAGTGCGCCCCACCAATCTTCCCCCACTAGGGGTTCCTCTACGCCTGGGCATGCTGAAACTGATACATGTGGTTGATATGATAATGCATCTGTTGATGATCTAACCACATTGCATCATGTGTATGCTGATATCACTCCTATGCCCTCAAAATTATATCATGTGCGTTTTGAATGCCCTCCATCTATGAATGTATAGTTGACATGTCATATGCGTTTACTGAAGGTTGTTGTGGCTGTTATGATGTCTCCACCTCTCATCACTGCAACCTGTGTATCTCTCTCTCCTCAACTATCCTCCTCCTCTCAACAACTACCTGTGACTCACCTAATCCCCTAGGAAGATCTGTGACTGCTGGAAAGTGTCCTGAGGGTTCTCCTCTTCCCATCTCCTCACTCTATCTAAGAACTCATGAGTGGGGACAAATTCCTCTAAGAGAGGTGCAGTGTGGTACGGGAGATCCAGTGCAATGCATGGGTATGGGGGGTTGACCTGATATATGAATTTTTGATCAAAAACTGCAATCATCAAAGAACGGATGAGATATTGCAGGTCTACTAATTTCCCCCCTTCTACCTTGGTGTATCTAGAAATGTTGTGACCTAAGGCAATGGCAATCAATGTCACAATCCCTCCCAGAATGAATAGAGGCTTGCTCTTAGAAGGGACTGTCCTCAGATGATCAATTATTAACGCACCTAGATTCACATGCTTGCCCTTTGTCATCCATCCTAGGATGCACAAGTCCTTCTTCATGCAACTCCCTTGATTCTCATAGCGGACAAAATAGTGTTTGCGAGATCCTTCTAAACATAGTGTAGGAAGGGGTTATGGACCAAACTTGTCTTTAACTTCCCCACTACATACTCGTTGTGTTCGGTGAATGCCTTCCACATGGTAGTAAAACTGGCACTTTCGCTCTTTTCAGTCTTGCCATTATCTAAGAGAGTCGCCATTTCTTAACTTGGAGCAAAAAAATTGTTTAGTATGGATGAAGTGATGACCCAATGTCTGTCTCCAATCATGACTCTAATGGCGTCTTCGCCATTGTCAAAGACCTTCTCCAAAGTGGTAAAGAAATATTACGTGAGCTCCATGTAGGTCTCCTGGACTGTAGTCATAAACTCATACAATCCCATTGATTCCATTACACCTTGATAATACTCAAAGAAGCCTAGGGTATCCATTGTCACCTAGAATACACATTGGGTGGTAATCACCCTATGAGTCAGGCACTCCGGCTGCTTTGACTTCTTCGCCTTTTTTCTCACTTCGAACGTTTCTTCTTGTTTCTCATCAAGTGCATTCTCTTGTGGTAAATCTTACATAACCTCATCTTCCTCACCTAAAAGTAGCTGTCTCCATGCTCGATGTTGAGGCTGTGGTTGTGGTGTCATAGATCTTGAAGGTCGTGCCACTAAAACTAATAGTCAAGATGAGGAAACTGAGGTTCGGGCTGATGAGGGTGGTGGCGGTGCTCTGCAGGAAATAGGCTACTGGGCTATTGTCCCACCTCTGCTATGAAATCCCATGGGTTCTCCATCATAGGGTCCACGGTTGCCTCTATATGCGGTGATTCTCCTTGTGAACTAGAGGTTGCTGATGGTGGTGGAGGGGCTAGGGATGTTGACAGAGTTGAAGATGATGCATTATTTGGCCGACATCCATAGGAAATGACCTCCTTGATCTTAGCCATTTTTTTTTCATCTTAGACTGAAATCGGTGGAGAAATTAGGGATTTTCAATTTTCTCCAAAGAATGGGGTTGTTGGGGTAGATTGGACAAAAGAGGTGGATTTTGTGGATGATTTTGGATGAAAATGATGGATGGAGGTAGAGAAAATGTTAGGTAACTTATTTGGGGTGGATTGGAGGTGATTTGGTGGAGAATTGGAGGTGGAAGAGGTGATGGAAGGCGTTGCACGGCTGCTTTTGCACGCGGAACGGTCATTCTATCGCTGTGAGGTCGAATGAACAAGTGAAGAATAAAATTGGAAATTGTTGACTTAAGTGTTGGATCGGGTCACAACATGGCCATGTTGCGTGGCATGGCCATGTTGGCTCGCCCGTGGCACAGTCGTGGAGCCCTACATGACCCGTTCTGGCTTCATCACTACATGGTTGTGCTGCCTTGCACGACCGTGCTGAGTCTGTTCTTCAACTCTTCAATTTTCTTGATTTCTCTATTGATTTGAGTGTACAACCACAACCATTCCATGGTAACACGGTCGTGGTGTGTACTAAAACATACCATTTCAACTTGAACTTCATCAAAACACTAAATATTTGATCCAAAGTGATATTTCATGAATTCTTTATCTAAATTTCATCTAATTTTCCTCATTTCAACATATTTCTCCTGCACATCTTACAACTAAAAATATATTAAAAACAAGTGTGTGTGTTTTCTTATAGAAATGTAAAAAAATAACCAAAAGTATCAAAAAATGGAAGGTTGGGTGAAAAATTCCCAAACCTATTTGGGTTGCCTCCCACAAGTCCTGAGTTTCATGCCTTCAGTTGGGCTTATTGGAGATTCTTGCATCATTCATCCATTTAGAATTTTAATGTGTCCATTCTTACAATAAATGCATCTCTCATTTGCACTCAACCTATGCTCCACATCTCTTTGATACCAAAGCTTTCATTAAATCTTTCATCCAGATCTCCTCCTCTCAAATGACTAATCAGACTCTTGAAGTGACCACGTCCAATATCCTCATCTCGAACTCGTCGAGTTGAGGACTTGTATATGTTGATCTTTATCTTCATGTCCATGAAAGAGACTATCATTCTACCACTGTGAACATGTATCTCGACATCATCTGCAGATAAGAATGGTCTTCCTAAGATGATGGGAATCTTCCTATCATTCGGCTCCATGTCAAGAACCTCTAGGAATACTACGTCTCTTTCCTTGTCTATCATCACCAAAACATCATCTACTATTCCTCTTAGCACTTTTATGGAACAGTATGCCAATTGGAGAGTGCATTGTGTCGATTTCAACTTGTCTATGCCCAACTCAACATAGACACTATATGGCATCAAATTCACACTAGATCCCAAATCAAGTAGGGATTTGTCTATGCAATGTCCCCCAATGTAGCTAGGTATGAGTGGGGTTCCTGGGTCTTTCCTCTTTGCGGGAAGTGAGTTTTGGAGGATTGAACTCACTTGTTCGGTCAACTTAACTTTCTTTGGTATTCTCCCCGTTGACCTTCTCTTCACAGTGCATAAGTTCTTAAGAAACTTGGTATATGATGGGATTTACTTGATAGCATCCAACAATGGAATGTTGACCTTCACTTGGAAAAATACCTCAAGAATGTCAACATTGTTCTTTTGTCTCCTCCTTACTTCTAGTGGCTCATCTAATGCTTCTATGAATGGTGGCTCATTTTCTTTTGCCTTATTTGCATCAACATGATTCTCTTGTGGCATGTCATGAACTGGAACACTAGGGATGGTAGGACCTGAAAATAGAGTGTGGGATGAAGCACATGGTATCCCAAACTCAATAGGGGGCATCACAGAATCATCTTCGACAATCTCAATCACTGTATCACCACTTGGTTGCCTTTGCTTTTATTTATCAACCTTTCTTTGACTTACGGGCTGCTCAAGAGATTTCCCACTCCTTAGAACTGTCACAACACTTCCTTACTCATGGTGGAGAGGGGGAGCTAGTTGTGGCTGTGGAGGAGGTGGAGGTGGCACTTGGTATTGAAATTGAAGTGGAGGGGAGAATTGAGGTTGGAAGGTGAATTGTTGAGAATGTTGTGGTGAAGGAGGGGGAGGAGGTGTGTAAGGCTTGGGATGGCCTTGGAAATGGTAAATGGGTTGCACTTGCATGGGAGGTGGACTATAGAAAACTTATGAGGAAGGCATAGGTCCACTTGCTTCATTGAAACTTAAGATTGGTTTTGAAGACAAATTTTCTTCCTGGAGAGCAAGTATGGAAGATGGTTGTTCTATCCTATCCTCAAGCCTTGTAACATTTTTTGGACATCATCAAAGCTTTTCAACCTAGAGAGAACTTCCTCCTCAAATCTTGAGCTATATCTTGGACTTTGTGGTTCCTGGCAGCTATAGGAGTGAGGTGTCTTCTTTTCTTCACCATAGAACTCAATAGAATTGACTGAGTGGCGAGGGACATTTGTCACTTGGTTCTTCATGAAGCTCACCATGTCACCAAGAATCTTCATCACTTGTGGGATTGAATCACTATGAACTGGAGATGTCACACCAAAGGGATGGTCACCATCATTCATCATGCTAGAAGCTCGAATTCTTGAACCTTCTGCCAACTGCTCAAACAATGGACATATCTCCTCCGGTGGCCTAGCCATGAAAACCCCTCTACAAGAAGAATCTACTAAATTGTGACTCTTTGGAGATAGACCGGAGTGAAAGGACAGAACTAGCTACCATAAAGGTATCTCATGGTGCGGGCATTCTCTCAAAATCTTTTTAAATCTCTCCCAAGCATTGTGAAACTGCTCACTGCCTATTTGACTAAAACTCACTACGGCACACCGCATTTGTGTCAACCTTGCTATAAAGTAGAATTGCCTCAAGAAGGCATTTTTCATCTCTTCCCAACTCATGATGTCCCTCCTTGAATCATACCAATCTTTGGCTTTTCCTTTGAGGGAGAATGAGAACAAGGTCAACTAGATTGTGTCATCATTGGTTGTCGACGTCCTGAAGGCGAAGCATACTTCAAGAAATGAGTCCAACTACTTGTAGGGGTTCTCATCCTCTGAGTCATAGAAGGCACGAAGGAGCCCAAGAAGACCCAGAGGGATGGAGAATGGCTCTCCTAGCATTTGATCAACTTTGTTGGCAATTGGAAATTTATAGTTGATAGGCATGAAGTAGTCTTGAAGCGGCTTGTGAGATGCATTTTAGCCTTCCATCTATTCTTCCTTGCGTGACTTGTCACATGCACATGGATAGGATAGGTTTTGTATAGGGGAAGTAATCCCTAACACCTCCTACTACCCTTACAAGGCTCAATCGGGTTAGGTGCATTCAATTAGAGTCCAAACAAGCCTAGGTTTCTAGGTTAGATGATCTTAGGGTGATTAGGGGATGAGGGTAGTAATGGGAGTGGAAATGAGGTTTTAGGCCTCACATCACCCACATTCTATCCTTGCAAAAGTTTTAAGCTAATCGCACTAAATTCATCTAAACTAGCTACTTATATCTCTCAACTAGGGTTAGGATAATTGATTAGTACGTAGGAAGATGGGTGGCTATCTAAGGATCCATGAATTTGACCTAGGATCAAATCCCAAAATTCACACATATAAGCAATTTCCCTAAATTCCTAGGTGATTTCAAGCACAAACCAACAAGAAATCCATGGAGAATGAGATAGAAATAGAACATAATCATTAGCAAATGAAAACTACAATGTTTACATATCATTTCCCCCAACATGGTATCAAAGTAACATTTTTGGCCCCAAATAGCCCACCTAAGAGGCCTAGCTACTCATGGAAATGCAAAATACACAAAGAAGGGAGAAAGAGGTAGAGAAGCCATGTATGGAGTAATCCTCCTCTTCAATGGTTGCAAGACATCCTCCTCCTTCCTCCAAGGTGCAAGGGGCATGGGATGATGGTGGAATAGGGTTAAAACACTAGGGCACTAGGGTTTTGGTGGTGGAAATGGTGAAACGGAGTGGAATGGAGGTGAAATGGGATGGAATGGATAGGGGGTGAAAATGGAGTGCTAGGGGTGAGCTAGGGGTGGCCAAGGGTTGACAACCTCTAGCTCCAGCTACCCTAAGGTTTATATATAGGTCTAGAGTGGGGATATATGGGTAAAGCAATGCAAAAATAGGCTAGGGTTGTGAGTAGCATGGTCGTGGTGGGTGTAGGGGAACATGGTCGTGGTGTATGGGCACGAACGAGGTGAAATGAGGAAAAATCATAGTAACTTGGGTGGTTTTGAACTGAAAGTGGCATGGCCGTAGTGGTCACCACGACCATGGTGGAACAAGGGTAGCACATCCATAGTGGTCACCACAATCATTGTGGCTTGGATTTGGTTGCCCTTTCTCTACTCCATGGTCGTTCTGGTTTAATTACAACATGGCATGCAAGGTGGCACGACTATTTTGGGTTATGCTGGCACGACCATTCTTCATGGCACGACCATTCTGGGTCATGCTGGCATGACCATTCTTCATGGCATGACCATTCTGGATCATGCTGGAACGACCATTCTTCATGGCACGGCTGTGGTGGTCCCTACACTCTTCATGGATTGACTCTATGTAAGGGAGCTAACACGACCGTTCTATGATACCACACCCGTGTTAGTCTTTGTATCAACACTTTGAGTTGAAACTTGGTGTTTTCTTGGACATATAGTTGCTTCAATGGAGCTTTGGCCACTAGGGATAGGTTGAGGGAACCTCAAACTTTACTTTAGGCCTCTCTAAGGGTAGAGAAACCCTAGGATCACTCCTTCTCTATCTTCCATCCAAACATGGTCCAAATGCCTGAAATACATGCAAATAATGTCCATAAGTGCATTTTACACAAATATGCATATTAGGGGAAATAACATGTAATCTAATAGGTATAGATGTGATTGAAATGCAATATTACACAAGATGAAGCCCTAAAATAGGGTTGAATCACCAGACCTAGATAAACTATATTTTAGAGAGATAGTTCAACTACATGATGTTGCGAGTTCAATTATTTCTGATCATGACCCTAAGTTCACTTCCAAGCTGTGGAAGCAAGTGCATGAAGAACTTAGTACTAGACTAAAGTTTAGCACAACTTATCACCCCTAGACTGATGGACAATAAAAAAGAACAATCCAAACTTTAGACGATCTATTGAGAGGATGTGTGCTCGATTGTAGTGGATCATGGGAGCAATACTTGCCCTTAGCTGAGTTTGCTGTCAATAATAGATACCAAGCCAATATCGAGATGCCACCATATGAAGCTCTTTATGGGAGTCCGCATCAGTTAGCGCTTCAATGGGATGATGTCAATGAGAGGATCCTGATGAGGTCAGAGGAACTATAGTTGTATGCTGATAAAGTCTCTTTGATCAAGAAAAGGCTGAAGAGAACCTAGGATTGATAGAAGTCGTATGCTGATGCGAAGTGGACTGACTTGCACTTAAATATGGGTGAACATGTGTTTCTGAAAATCTGACCCCTCTGAGCTATAGCTAAGAATAAAGGAAAGCTGAGTCCCCAATACATGGGCTCATTTGAGATTTCAAAATGGATTGGTGAAGTTTCTTATTACTTAGCCTTACCCCCCTTAATATAGTATGATGCATGATGTGTTCCATGTATCCAATATAAATCTTTATGCGAAGGACCCAAGCCATGTGTTGAGCATTGAACCTATTAAACTCCAAGGGAGGCTGACATAGCCTGAGTCATTTGTAAGGGTACTAGATACCAAGGTGAAAGAGCTCAAGAGTAAAAAAGATAGAGATGGTAAAGGTTCTTTGGAAGCACCATGGAGAGGATGAAGCCATATGGGAGCTGAAGACGGAAATGGAAAAGTCTTACCCTAAATTGTTTGTATGATTGGTATAATTTTGAGGAAAAAATTCCTATAAGAGGGGAATGATGTTTTAACCTCAATTTTTCTTGTATTGAGATAAATTGAAATGCAATTATTCAATTAAAAGAAGCTTGTTTAGAAATCCGACTGCTTTGTTTTGAAGAATGGATTTCTTTACAAATTTCCCTTGAATGATGAATTTTGTGAATTCTACTATTTTATTAATCCAATGATGGATAAAAAGGGAAAAGGATAAAAGAAAACCCCATATTAAGCATAAAGATAAGAAATAGATGATAATTGTTTGTATACGTGAGAATTGTGTAGAATTCTATAGAAAGTGGAATGGATGGTGACTAATGATTAGTTTTTGATTCCACATGGTTTCTAATAAGAAAAGAATTCAAAATAAAGAAAATAGAAAAGAAAGAAAGAGAAAAAGATGAATTTTAATGCATAATATGTGCCTTATAAGTGGATGACTTGCATATGAAGAAAAGTCCCTCTTAGTTTCGAGTTTTGGTTCCAAACTTAGCACACAGATAGATTAAGTCATTAAAGACTTTACCTAGGGATTAAAAGGATGCATGGTTTGAGATATATGGACTTTATAAAAATCCCTAATGTGAAAGGAATAGCATTAAATGTAACAATTTTGATTCATATTAGAATTTCCTTTAATCAGCCTTTTATCTTGGCGTGTGGGTTGTGGACCATTGGATTTGAGATCCAACAGTGGAGCACTCATTGTCTACCTTCGGCCAAGTAAGGAAACATAACTTGAACTGGTTTCTTTTCGAAGGCAATTTCCTCATAAATAAGTGCACGATCAGATTGGGAAATCATCCCAATGAGTTTGTGAGGTCAAACCGAATCGGCCTACCTTAGGTTTCACCTAGGTTTGAGGTCTCTAGAAAGATGTCCCAATTCACAGACATGTATGTTTGGCCCCAACTATAAATAGGAGGCTTTGGACCCTCTGTGAGATCACAAGAGATTCCCAGAGCTTTGCCCAAGCTCTGCGATTGTTTTCCTCATGCCAATTTCTCATTTGGTCCTAATCTTCACCCCTAGTCCTAATCTTCACCCCTACCCAGACCGACGCCTTACCAGAGGTATCTCGACCTCGTCCCATATACTTTGACCATCACTTGATAAATTGAGGGGTGCTATGAGTTTGGCAGAGAAAGACGAAGAAAAATTCATCTTCGCTTTATGCTCTGGTTAGTTGAAATATAGAGTCAACCCCCGAGTTGACTTGCCTAGAGAAGATGTTGATTGGCAGGAGGTTGAAGAAGGTGATCGGTGAAAGGACTTCCCTACCCTCTCACTTGAGTTGTGAGAGGTAAGGGCATTCTCATCTTTTCCTCCTTTTTTTTGCTGAGTCTAGTAAGTTTCCATGCATGTGGGTGGCCCAGTTGGTGTGAGCCAATTGGCCGACCCAACCACGTTCACAAGGCAGATCTTGAAGCCCCTTTGCTTAGTTGGGTCTTCTATTGGCCTAAAAAATGATTTGTTTATAAAAATCATAACTAATTATATCATTGCCCAATGGGAACAAGTAATATATGGTTTTTGTTTAAAAAAATCCATATAATCCAATAAAAATATAATGAGGATCTCAATCTACTTCTAGTTTGAAAGATGCATAAAGTTGTTATCTTTAAGATGGTTAATTAACTAGAAACCCTAAGTTTCAAGAGTTGATGATCTTAATGTGTTAGATTCATAATTATGATCAAGAATTAACCTTTTATGAATAAAAAGAACAACTTGAAAGTTATATGAACATAGCAGCCCATGTTTTGGATAATTAGGGTTTCCTTAAAATAAAAGGTGTAGTTAATGATGAATTAGGATTTGTAAACCCAATGGACTTGAAAAGTGATGATTAGGGTTTGGAGAGTCAAAACCCTAATGAAACCCTAAAGTTGACCTAGAAACCCTAACTTGAGACCCAAGCCAATCTTAATGATCATTTGGATGAAATAATGATACATGGGTATTTTGCTTTAACTTTTAGGATAACTTTGCTTGGTTGATTGATTGATTGCTTTTGCTTGGATATCTAGAACTCCTGATTGAGGTATGTGGTTACACCTATGAGTAAACACTTAGTTTCACAGTGTTTTCTAAGGTTTTATCGAATTGCTTGAAATTAAATGCTTGAATGAATTTAATTTTCTGCAATCTATAAAGTGACTATGGCTATCACCAAATTATGCTTATAACTTGCTTGAACCCGCATACCAACTCTGGAAATTGTGAATGAAAAAAAAGTAAAGTCATGTTAATGACTAAAAGACCAAGCCCTATGTTGGGAAGGTCAGACCAGGCCCCAGATTGGGAAGGTCATAAAAGGTCATGCCCCATATTGGGAAGACCTAATGGCACATAGCTCTAGATTTATAGGTGTCCAATAAGGTACCTAGCTCCAAATGAGAGGTAGCCTAAAGTCCATTGTAGGGATAAAACCCTAAGACATGGTATAATAGAGGTTGAGTAAAAACTGTTGAGAAGTTATAAAGAAAATGTAAATTTTGATTCTGTAACAAATAATTGTTGTGGTTATGTTGTTACAACTATATACGGACATTTTGTTTCCCCTACATAGCAGTTTAATTCGTTATACTGACTGACATTTTGTTTGTCAGTGTTATAGGATAATCTGTCATTCTACAAATATGATGAAACTAGATATCCAAAAAGAAGGCATGAGATGAAGAAACATTAATGTAAACATGGAGGTTATAGTTAATTAGATTTTATTTTATGTTGCAACTTTAGAAATTCCAAATCATGTGATATCAATCTTGTACCAATCTTATATAGTTAGTGAAATTTATTAATTATTTTTGGTTAATTGCTAAACTTGCAATCTTGTATTATTTATAACGGCCCTTTACCTCTCAGTCCGCCTGAATAGGGGATGCTAGGGGGAGGGGGTCGTTACAACACCAGAAGGGCTCACCAAGAAGAACTACTTTTCCATTACAACTACAAGTAACAACTCATATTTACAAGTCATCTCACACTTTAGAGAATTACCTTTGTTTTTTGATACACTTGGCGATAGAGAAGATGAGATTTCCAATGACAGTATAGAAGATATTGCATCCTGGCCAACCATACACACTTTCACAAACTTTGCCAACTCTTTAGGTATTACCTTTGATACATATACGAATGCCCACACTACATTAGATGATATAGAAAAAATTATGGGATGGAGGAACCAGAGACACATCCAAAATATTTATACTAGTCTGGAAAAACTACTCATCCAAAATTAGCTTAGCCTAGTTATATTAGGGTCTCTTCCACACACTATACCATGAAGATATCATCATGCAATGTATGTTGTGCATCAAATGTTAAAATAAGAAAACACATTAGAGGATACATTTATAAAAACAACATCAACATCATCGAAACAAAAACTACTATGACCCCTTTTTCTCTTAAAACCATAGGTGGGAAATACATTAATCAATGGTTCCAACTTCCCCCACATGGCTTTAAAGGTGGTATTGTCATAGGTATTAACAACAATATCTTTAACATCACAAATTCTGAATATCGAGACTACACCATCACTCTTCACATCACTAATCCATCAGATGCTAAGGAATGTATCTTCACAGGACTATGGGGAACCTAGCTCAAATAAACAACCTCACATTACTGAAGTTGCTCATCTCTTCCATACTCACCATAGTCTTGTCTTATTTGTGGAGACTTCAACCTAATCACCCACACTTTATATAGATTCAATCAATATAATCACTCTGGCACATTGCTAAATATGATAGAACTATTATAAACAACATCACGAAACACAACATGATCAACATCATACCATCAAATACAAATTACACCTAGAATATACAACATTCATGGTCTAGAATAGACCACTTTTTTTTCTCACCCTCATGGGAAAACTTCTATCCCCAATCAAACGTCTCATTCACCCATAGACCCATTTCTGACCATTTTCCCATCTACCTAGATACCACAAATATCAGATGGGGTCACAAACCTTTCAGAATAGAAAATTTTTGGATTAAGAAACCATCATGTCTTCAAATGTATAAATAAAACTAGTCTACATACCAAATGACATCCAAAGATCCAAGATTCCACATACATAACAACAACAAAAATATTAGGAGGGCTCTTAAAACATGGCAGAAGACTAAATTTGACAACATCATGTACATGCTTACTGATCTAGAACAACAACATCTATATGTGGACAGTGACCCCCATTCATACCCATCCCTAATCATAGCCATCATATCAGAGATAGATGTTATCCAAAACTATATTCACACTATCTGGACACAAAGAGATAAGATTAAATGGGCCACAGAAGGTGAAAAAATATATTTTCATAGATGTTGCAACAATAATGCCAGAAGCAACATCATCACCAGACTCAATATCAATGGGGTTAAAATATCAAATAATACCATCATTACCAAGCACATTGTCACCCATTTCCAACACATTTTCGACACGGGCCATTAGCCTAGCATTCTCAATTCCATTAATTGGAATTACATCTATAAAAAAACAATATGCACCCCACAAAATACCATAGAAAAATTTACTATGGAAGAACTCAAAGATGCCATCACTACTTTGGTGAAAAACAAATCACCAGGATCTAATGGATTTAATACATAATTCTACTTGACTATGTGGGACACCATCAAAGAAGATTTCGTGTAATTCCTACATACAATACACACTAAGAACAACATCCATAAACACATCAAGCTTCTAAACTACACCAACATAGCCTTAATAAAAAAGTAGAACAACCATACATTATACAACAATTCAAACCTATTAACCTTATCAACACATCTCATAAAATTATGGCAAAAGTTCTCAGCAACTGCATCAAACCTCATTCGGAATATATCATAGACAACAACCAAATTGCTTTTCTAAGAAATATATTCATTCATGATGTGTTCATCATGGTCAACAAAACTCTTCACCTATGCTACAAAAACAAGACCCCAATGTTAACTATCAAACGAGACTTTGAAAAAACATTCATCTATGTAAATTGGAACTATCAAATCCATACTATGCAAGGCTATGGTTTCCTAATGAAATGGATCAATTGGATACATGCTTGCATCTCTACAACACATTCACTACTATCATTAACAACTCACCTTTTAGTCACTTCAAAAACACCAACGGTCTTTGACAAGGAGACCTATTATCACCTTACCTCTTCATAATGGTCACATCTCTTGTCACGAATATTATTAAAATAGGTTCTTCTCTAGATCATATTCATTCTCCACAAGAATGATTTGAAAATATTATCCAATATACGGATGACACCATGATTCTGATCAAACCTGAAGATAAAACCATTATTAACGATATGTATCATTGGATTATTCTCTTACATATCTGGACTTAGGATCAACCTAGGAAAGTCATCAATCATAGAACTTCACACTCCACCTAATACTATTCTCCGATACCAAACCCTCCTCAAGTGCAAAACTGAGTCCTTCCCAATTTGGTATTTGGGCCTTCCCATCACACCTCATCCTGCTCAACACAAATATTGGCTATCCATCATTGAGAAAATCAACCACAAACTTACATCATGGACAAATAATTTCCTTAGTTATGCGGGAAGAATCACCTTACTTAACAGTACCATCACTCCTATGACCACCCATTACCTCAACTACATTCCTCTACCAGCCAAAACCAGAAACATGATAGACTCCATTAGAAGAAAATTCTTATGGAACCACTACCACTTGTACTCTGAGAAAACGAAGATACACTTGGTCAATTAGAAAACCATTTGTGCATCAAAGTATTATGGGGGATGGGACATTATATATTTGTCTCTACACACCATCTATCTCATCACAAAAATCATTCACACCCTTACATCTAATACTTTAAAAATCTAAAAATTGCTCATCATTCATATATATATTATACAAAGAAGAACCCATGGAACCAGACTCATAAATCTATCGCTTCACCACTATGGAAATTCATAAATAAACACACGGACATCATCTTGCATATGATGAACATAACTCCCCATGCCTCCACAAACATCAACTTCTGGAATGATCCATGGTACCATAACAAAATTATTAGAGATATGTGCATCAATTTCCATATTCCTTAGAACTTGATAAATATCAACACGGCCAAAGCTCTCCACTTACTAACTAACAAGAGACAAAACATACTCAAAACCTTCCTCATATTGCATCTCAAATCAAATACTATAGAGCATATAATTCACACTCTTGAATTCAACACCTGAAACAACATTTCATGGATTGGGGAAAACCATACTTGCCAAAACACACATACCACTTCCTCACCTACAAAGTACATATGATAGACCTTACACTCTGTTGGAACACCAAATGACTACAAAAATTCAAATTGTTTTTTGTCTCATCATGCACAACAAAATACTTACTGACAACAACTTCATAAAATGGATTATGAGGGACATACTAGATGTTACTTATGCCTTTTAGATGAAGAATCCACTAAACATCTTTTCAAGCTCTACCCTTTCACTGTCCAAATTCTATATGACCACTATTTCTCACATATATCGGTGTATTTTTTGTACTCACCTTCCCTCATCAAAAGGCTTAGACCAACACAATCACAACTTGAACTACAATCTTTGATGATTGCTATCCTTTGGCATATCTAGTTAACCAGGAATTATCAAAAATATAATAGTATTACTCAACCATTTGACCGCATAAACATTGATATTATACAAACATACTCCATTCTTTTGCACTACAGGACAGACCTCAGTGGCAACTTTGGTGGAAATAGATGAAGACACCTAGATGGCTATCTTTGGCAACAACAATGGTGATGGGGGTCACCATTCCTTGGAAGAGATCTTGGTAGATGACACCAGATTCTAGAGCTCTACTGGCTTCTTGATGCCTCATTTTTAGTTTCTAGTTTTATGTTGAGGCCTACTATTTTAGGGGTGCCTCCCCTGAACACTACTACTACTTTCATCTTTTTTCTTCATCTTTTTTTCTCATCTAATTATGTTATACTTAGTTTTCACGGCTAAGCACACCTCTGGTGATGTTTCTAGTTGTTCTCTGATGTACCTTACATGTTTGCATATGTTTTTTTTTTTGTAAACAATATTATATATATGCAACTTCATATAAAAAAAAAATTTAGGCCAAGTAGTAGCTACGTGAAGCCATGGTGTTATGCCTCAAAACAACAGTGGGAAAGGGCAATGTATAAGCCAAGAGGTAGTTTCATTTTTCATTAAGCAGTGTAAGTGGACGTGGTGTCCCACTATCCATGTGCTATAGGACTAGATGTTCTTATATTATAGGACCATTCTAATCAAAGCTATCGTAGAAGTGTCATATATGTTGACAACATCACCAAGGCCCATGTAGGATTGAGAACTGGAAGTGTTACCAATGTGTCTAATTTTGACATGTGCTGACGATAATCCATATCTACAGAAAGGTCAAGATATAATACTAAGATAGTTGTCTTATCCTGAACAAAAATAAAGTATGGGCAAATGACAAGTATTACAAGATAGATATTTTGTACCGTAAGATCATGGTCAAGGTCCAGATCATCCTCAATCTACACAATGAGCATATGCTTTGACTCCTCAAGAAGGGATAGTCACCAAGGGTTGTAAACTTTCATATATAATTATTTGACCCAGATTTATCTTCTTCAGATTTTGTTAATGTAGCAGTAGACCTAGGTTTAGCACACTCTTTTTTACTCAAGAAGTGATGGGTTGTTTTCATATGCCAATTGTGTAGATGCAATATGAGTTTTTTCTTGATATTCCATTAGCTATTTTAGAATTTTAGATGGATTTTTAATGTATCATTGATGTATACACAATGGTTCTTTTTCTACCTATTTTAGTGGGAGTCTATTAGTAAACAATCTTAATTGCATTATGCATATGTCACTAAATGTGTATTTATTTTCATGTCCATCGATTCTATAATTTCTATTAAGTAATGGGTCAAAATAAAAAATGATTATATATACTTTTGTTTTCTCATGAAGGCATGTTTTTGATGGGAAATATAGATTTACTAACAAAATGTTGTAGCATTGACTATATAGTCGATAGATTGACTTTATTATCGTCAGGACAGACCCAAAATCCCCAAGTGTCAAGGAATATACCATATAGTCGATAACATTGACCTTATTGTAGTGAATTTAGGTTGTTGCATTGGATAATGTTGATGTATCGATACCCATGTTGACAACATCGACCATGTGCAACATATCTTATAAAAAATTAAATATTTGATCTAATCTTTGTGATCTAAGATGGAAACTTAAATTTATTATGACTTAAATATGAGGGAAGGTTGTCCCATATTGTTTCAAATATGTTTTGACAATAAGAGAGCAAGGAGCAGAGGATAAGAATCCCATGTGGCATTCACATAGAAGCCAAAGACATATTCTACCAATGAAAGTGACCTAAAAATACCCAGGGTGCGCCCCCTCATGTTCCTTCTTGGATTTTTTTTTCTTATCCTTTTGTTATCATGCATAATTCCATTATTTCTCTCTGTTATATAAAAGAACACAATGATTATGAGGAACTAATCCTATTTTATCTAGGAGTAGCGTAGTATGAAATTATTGTTAATGAGTTATATTTAATTAATACATTTATCTTTACTTTGTATCTCATAAATTGAAAAGTTTTTCTTGGTGTTTATGGTTAACCATCTTATTCGATGCATCAACATGATATATAGTCAGAAGACACTTATTCTTTTGGATTTCATTCCTGAGTACAAGTTCATAAGAGTATAGAAGTTGCATCATGCTTGTAAGATTTTCTCATTGTAGACTGATTCACAATGAATTTAGTCGCATTTGAATGAAATGATATTTGGGTTCATCATTTCTACGAATGGTGTTATGACCCTAAAGGGCATAATGATATAGTGAAACATGCATCTAGATGACAATATCAATGCATGAATGAATCCATCAAATTAGTAATAGTGAATACTATATTAAAACTAATGTTCTAGAAAATATTTTACCCAGAATAAAATCACTTTTAGTTAATCATTTTCTTAGTCTGATTTCTTGGTTGATAATCTAATTCAAATTAACCTTTTCTCTACCTAGTTGACTGGTTCTAGTTATCAATAGTCTCTAGAGGGACCAACCTCCATGCGTTTCAATATTTTGGACTCAAAATACATTTATTACTTGAAGACTGTATACTTGAATTTAATAGCATGGAATTGGCATGTCAAGGTTTTGGCACCTTTGTCGATAAAGTTGGTTAATAAAACCACTACAACTATTTCTAGGACTATCCAGTCTAGGCCACCTTCCAATTTTTATGACTACATGGCTTAATTCATATATATATATATATATATATATATATATATATATATATATATATATATAGAGGGAGAGAGAGAGAGAGATAGGCTAGAATACACTCGAGTGTACAGATCATGCCGTACACCCCAATGATGTTTGCCTATCTAGACCATGTTTTTCTAAAATATAATCCATTGATCTTCATGGTTACGATAATAATAGGTCACATACAAAATTTGAACTCATTTGGATGAGTGTAAGTCACTCATCCAAGGACAAACAAAATCGACGCACAAAACGAATTTAAAATACATGATATTTGCCTCCTTTAGACGCACGACCTATAAGTGTCCAAATGAGCTAAAATTTATTATATAGTATGTTCTTATGATAATTAAGAAGAACAATGGTTTAGATTTTTTAAAAATTTACTACATCTTCAAAAATGACTAAAGTGTACGGTGCCTCCGGTACACTCGAGTGTACACTAGCCTGACTCTCTCTCTCTCTCTCTCTCTCTATATATATATATATATATATATATATATATAATTTTATGACTACAAAGCCTAATCCATATATGCATATATATATATATATTCTATGAGGTTACACTTTCATATCACTGTGTTATGGGTACTCTTGCATGGTACATTCATGTTCGACATCTTACTGTTACTTCATGTCATACAATTCTAACCCAATGTACATCCACCATCAAGGAAGTAACTTTTGAACTCCACTCATACCCATATATCCTCAATGGGAAAAAAGAGTCATTAGATATTGGTGATACATAAGGTCTTAATGGCATAGTAGAGCCACAAAAAACCATATGGTACATGATCAAGGCTTTTTCTGCCACCATGCAACATGGGCCTATCATAAAGTAGACGATCAATATGGAGGCTATAAGATAGATCCATGGTTGGTGGCATGGTGAAATGACAAGCATCACCATGAAGACCGAATGCAACCCATCAACAATTTTGTGCAGTGATGTGACATTATGAAAAAATTATAGGATACCGACAATATCTAGGTATCTAAATCTTTTCTAGTTTTCTTTGAAAGACAAGGTAAAGACTTGGTACAATAGCTTGGAATCAAATTTGATATGTGAGAACCCATTCCATTGATCAATCCTTTATTGATCATAATGAAAAATCCCCAGCACAAACCCAACTCAAAACTAGTGGCAACTAAAATATGAGTAATTTTTTTTAATAAAGCAATCCACATACACTTCAAATTATGAGTGATTGTCATAAAATATCACACAATATCTTATAAGGGAGTATTGCTTCTCATATGAATGGCACCAAGGGTAGAAATGATAGGAAAAAAATTACAATTATTTACTAATTACATCAAAAAGGATTACAAGAAGGCCCATGTTCATGAAACTACAACAACATAACATTACTGATCCTTCTTAAAACTTGTAATCATATAGAAACATCACAGGAAGAAAAACTTATCACATATATAAACAACACTCCCATCATTGAGAAAAGTGGGAGTATAGTGACACTCTATACATAATTATATTATTTCTTTGCAAATCTTGATCCCTGTTCCCTTTCTGCTAAGCCAACATACATAAATACCTCATGGAAGAACCACATGAGGCTTTAAAAGAGACCCAACAAGTGGGTTGTTCCATCCAAGGTATGAACATACATACACAATAATTTAAGATAATCACATATGAATAGAGAATAATATTATTCTAGTTTAATTTCCAATTATCTTGCATCCTTCATAATTTAAAATGAAGGCATCTTTACTATAAATTATTTGCCATTATGTATTACTATAGCTAGAATCTTATAACTCATATGTATCAAATAAGAAAAAGATAACTCACTTATAGTGTTTAGGAGATCATTTGCTACACCCTATAATAGTCATGATAGGCATTATCATATATGACCTATTTAGATGTACATTAATTGAGACTCTTGTCTTGGGTAGTTTCAAGAGTACCACCAAAACTGCTAGATACAAACTATGAAGTATCAACTAGCTCATTGTATAAGATATTAGGATAATAAAACTCCATGAGATCTTCCCCACCTCATTTGGAGAAATACAAATAATGTAGTGGCACAAAAGCCAAACCACTGATGGAGTAACCTGGTATGGCAAGCCCACAAATTCCCACATCAATTCTTATGACATTTGAAGAAAGATAGTACATTGTTTTCAACATTACATATTTCATAACCCATTCCATCATCTTATGATTCATATATATCCAATCATGGATTTAAAACTTTAACCAAGGGTCCATATCATCATCTCAATGATAGTGCCTGATGACACCCCATTGTTTTCTCAATTGACAATCAAAATAAAATCCATTTTCTAGATAATTATGGATTTCACCCCAGTTCTTTGAATTTCCCCACATGTTCTATGTATAAATCCTCTCATTTCACTTACCATGGTTCGGGTTTTCTCATACAACAAGTATCATTGTACAAAGTTAAGTGCCATTTTCCATTTAATAGGTAAATCTATTTGGTAAAAGTGTGGAAGATATAAAAACTAAAGCAAATATAAATGGATGAATTGTGGGCTTGTAAAACTCTTCTTGTTTTTACATATCATGCAAAGCTTGACTTGTTGTATGTTTTTCCAAACTAGTGAACACTTGTAATGACACATAGTGGAAACTTGATGTTGATATTTCTCCATAAACTATCATATGAAATCAATGACAAGGGAAAACATAGACTCGATTTGATCATTGAATAATTGACCTATTCATGTGATGTGGCTCGGATATGGATTTATGATGGTATATTAGGTCAACTCAACAACTGGTCACCTTCTCCTTGTTTGTTGTTTTACCAACTAGCCCAAAATGGGAAACTATCAAGATTCTTGTGCACTCTTTACAAGCTTATGAATATTGACAAACATCATTGTTATTGGATAGATATGGCATTTGAATGGAGGGATGATACATGCAATTTTTCATTTTCTCAAGTATAGTTTTACATGTATATCACACGACTACTATCTATATGATTGACTTTTTTCGCCAATGATCTTTGTTATTTATGCAAGCTTGTGATTTGAGAAACAAATTTTCATGCTACCGAGAACAGAATATGTTTTTCTACAATATGCAATGACCTGAAAAGTCAAATTTGTGGAAAGATAAATCCCAAGGCCATTCATATCATATACAATGGCATAACAATTACAATAAAACATCTAATTTCTAATAAATGGATTCAATGATATTGCAATGAAATGCATTTGGAGGGGCACATAATAGCAGAAGAAAGTCATAACAAATTCTAAAAGTACAAGTCAAATGGAAGTAAATATTTGGATTCTTTGTCCTTGGAAAATGTGTTTTTCATGTTGGTACCTTGTCTTAGGATAGTGTTATACTTGATTCTTCTTGTAGCTTTGTTGTCAAGTGATTCAGAGAGGAGTTTGATTCAAGTTAGTAGTACATTTTAACTCAATTTGCTAAAGTCATATTTTGGTAATCTGATTGGAACAAATACATATTTTAAGTTGAAAGCATCATGGAAAAATGTATTATTATGCATGTATGAAAATGACTACTTTTAGTACATCTGATTGATATCATCTTAGGTCTTATAGTTAGTTTGCTCAATTAATGATCAACATCTCTTTATATAAGAAATATTCTTTTATATACTTGTTTATCAAATCATTATATGTACTATAGTTTCCTCAATATTGAGGTTAATGAGCTTCCAATTTATAGTTTGGGCTATTGAATGATCCTTGAGTTATCATTATATGCTTTTGATATAGTGTGTGGAAAGGCATACAAATATACATAAAGTTTTTTGGTAACTTGATAATTTGGAGGTTTTAGTTGCCCATAATGGAAGTAAATAAAATGAGTTTTTGAGTTTGCATAAATGCTACATTTTTCAAACAAATTAATTAAAATGGAAGAATTCTAGGTTAGACTGGCTCCATTTTTCCTAAAATTCTAGGAGTTATATGCATGGCTTATTTTCTAATTTAGAGTATAATTGTCATGGAACCGTTCTTACCCCAATCCCAATCCTACTGCCTAGACAGTAGTAAGAGGATTGAAGCACCCGTCCCTAAGTGGCCTGATAGGATCTATCACACTGGCATATACAATAAGAAATAATAACTCAAAAACTGGATAATTAAAAACAACTAACCCAATATGGAGATATATCTGATATATCCTTATCATCAGAGTATGTAGAGTGCAGAAGCGATCTTATTTAGTATTCCATTTGTACTGCCTAAAATCAAGAAAATCGAGACACAATCATGCAATTGCATGGTATGCTATCAAAATCAAGTAAAGCGGTTTATAAAAAAAGAGTATACTTGGTAGGACTTATATTCAAAAGAATAACAAATGATTTCCAAAATAAATATCATCCGACAAAATGTTTGTTATTCAACGATTCAATTTTTATTACGAGTTCCCATTTTGTTGTAATCAAATAAGCATGCTTATATATTTTGTGTGACTCTATTACCCCAAAACGATGGGGAAGGTCACTAGGCTCCTTCTCACCATAGGAAATAGGAGGCCAATGTACAAGTCCCACCTCCAAATGAGGGGTCGTTGCACTCAATATCAACATTATCAATATCATCATCATTATCAATATACGGGTAGTCATAATGGGCATGCAATTTATGTTTTCATGTTTTTTCAAAATATGGTATAGAAAAACAGAAGACTAATCATAGGGAACAGTAGCTCATCCAAGTAAGTAGCCAAGTATACAGTTAAGAGATGCATAAAAGTATCTTCAATACAATCAAGGAGGAATTATATAATAGCATACCTTTCACCGAGGATTTTGAGTATGATCAACAAGTAATAGATAGACTCTTCGAGTTACATCCTAGAACACAATGTTTGGATCAAGGGTCAAGATCATGATATTTGAAAATCATGTTTCAATATTCAAGATTAGGGTTAAACTTTTCCTATGTCAACCTTAGGGTTGGGTCATTCACTTATAATCAATATTTCAATATGTCCAACATTATTTCAAGTGTACAATATATTCGAGTGTAAGTGACTTACCTAGGTTTTCTAGGATCATATGTGTTAACCCTAATTTATGGTCATTATACAAGTCATCATAAAATTTCTAGATCATCATCATGATACTTAGCATCATTGGTATTCAATATTAGATCAAGTTTCGATTAATATCAGAGATCAAGTATTAGGTTGATAGATCAAAATATGCCACAAGATTTAGATCAATCATATTATCAAGATATCATCAAAATTGTCTTCAAGGCATATGATTCATATTCAAAAGTGGTTAATCCAGAAATATTAGGTCTAGTCTAGTCAAGTGTGATTTAGTGTCTTGAGATAATCATTAGAGTCAAGATATAAGGTTTCTAAAGTCTAATCACAACATTGAGTCATTTAGACCAATTAACTAAGAAAGAGATCTAGATTTAATTATATCAGTGAGCATCGGTTGGAATCAGGTTTTAAAAGTATTTTTAGTCGATTCACTGGATTTGTTTGATCAAGATTGACTATTTATATGAATTATTTGGATCTAGGAATCAAGAGATATGATTTTTTCCATATTCATCCATTTATTTGATTTTTGGGCAGAGAGGGGAAGAAAAATACCTTTAAAATAGCAAAAGTCTGACTGTTGGATTAAGGTTTGGATGACCCAGATGGTGCCACGTAAGTGTGCGGCATGTTAGGTGAGGCTCACTGGTTTGATCTTCAATTTATCCAATTCACTCATGATTTGGCGGTTCAATCAGTTTGTTAGTCTTTTGTGCCAGTTCAAATCCCTGTCTGGGCCGGCGGTCTGGAGACTTTCTCCTCTCCATCCAGTATTCACGTGAGCCTACAACCGAGGGAGAGGACCTTGCCGGAAAAGGGGGGCTTTGGGAGCATTAGTGATTGAGGGAGAGCGGGGATGTGCTGGTCATGCTCATTCGGATCTCACGAAGGAGAGGGGGGGGTCCATGATTTGGGGGCGGGTGCGCAGCTACAAGATGCCCAAAGAGGCTTGTGCGGTGGCGTCGTTCTGGAAGCAGAGAAAGACGAGGAGAAAATCAAGGTGTTTGAGGCCAAACGAGAGAGAAAGAGCAAGGTTTCATGCAAGCGGTGACTGATGCAGACCTCAAGGGGACCTTTCATAGTGTTAAGAGGTAGATTTTAGGGCTAACCGAGCTTGGGGTGGAGGCCATGGCCGCCGAAATGGGAGGTGATATTTAGGGAGTCCTATTGGCAGTGCAATAGAGCATGACCATTGGTCAAACTAGGGTTGGTTGAGTTCGAATTTGCAAGGCGGTCATTTCTACTTGCTTATATTTTCGAAACAGAGTCAAGAGCGGGAGATTGGCCATTAAGGCCGACTTGTCTCCTCCCCACAATCAATGGGAGGTAGAAGATAGACTCGCGGTCATTGGATCGGGGCCCTGATCCGTGGGTCTCAGATTTTAGGGCTGGGGTTCACCCCCTCCTTTTGCAATGGATTGATGATGTGGAAAAGCCCATAAAAAGTGCAAATAAAGGCATTTTCAATGCATTATCCTAAAAAATTCATAGATAGCTATAGGAATGTCCAAATGAGCTGAAATTTGGATCATAACTTCAAAAAAATGTGCAAAATATATAGAAAAGTTTGAGAACCAAATAATAAAGTTTGATGGATCAATTTGATCCTTTGGACAAAGTGATGATTGAATCTAATTCTAGGTGTAAAAATGTGTATAAAAACTACATTGATCACCATATTTCATATTTGAGTCTCAAAATTGATTATGTAGCTAAGAAAAATAAATTTGGACCATGAGTGAACATAAAGAGGGAAAAAGAGTAATTACTTTATCATTATGCTAAAATCCACTTTGTCACAATAATGGTATAAGTAGAGTGGTTGAGATGCCAGGTTGTCTGTAGAGCATGCATAAACAACATGATGACAATAGAGTTGTACAATATGTAATCTTAACCATGACATATTGACTCGTGAATAACATGTTATTATAGGACTAGTGGATGTAGACTTGATGCCATGTTTTTCACATCTATTTAAGGAATGATTCTAGGTCTGAAATAACATATATTAGACAAAATGCAAAATGGAATCATTACACATTGGTTAACCTATACATTAGTATAACCTTATTTTATCCAATCTTTAAAGCTTCTTAGTGTATTTTGAGATATTTTCACAATCGGACCAAAATCATAGATAGTTGAAATCACTTAAATTTTGAATACTATTGAGTGTGTACTTAATGCTAATTTTTGAATTGGTGTATCCAATTGGGATCAAACAATATAATATTATTCTAATGTTGTAATAAGTATTATCTATCAGTTTCATTCATTGTTGAACATTTAGAGTTACATTGTGTAGATGTTTGCCTCATTGTATATGTTAACCTTTCCAAATATGACCAATACATAAAATAGAAATTACATTTAGCGCATGGCTGCTTCATAGGATGATCTCCAGCTGCATGATGTTGCACTTGATCTCCTTACGCAACAACATGACTACACATAAGCTTCACATGATGATCTATGGCTTCAAGATGTCTGAATTGATATGCAAACCTTTTGGTCTTTCATATGTGGTAAAGCAAACCTTTTGGTCTTTCATACACCCCATACCTATAAACATTATCTACTATCCATTTTAACTTCAGCCACTATTCTAGTTTGCCTTGGAAGATGACAAATCACAACTTTATGAACTTGGTCAACTTGCAGTTCGTTGACTTGTCAGTTTTGGTCATCAAATAATATTTCCTTAACATGACTAAATGTAAGAGCCATCAAAGATAGAACAACTTTTTCTCATGGGAAAAGACATAGAGGGGCCAGTTGAATAGTGAAATGGTAAAAAAACTAACGGTTGCCCCCCTATGTGTAGTTTGGGTGCAGGGGTACACAACAAAGACATCATATGCATATTGTACTTGATTTCATGAGGGTGAAAGATCCCACACATTTTCCTAAAAATGGGAAGGATAGGTTGTCCATACCATCAGAAATGGTGTTCCTTCTGAAAATATGTATGCACAAGTATTTATGATTTTTGATTGAGTCAATATACATACTACTATGTCTTATACCATATTTGTCTTGAGTTGGACCAAATAGTGGAACAACTCATTACATGATTGAGGAATATAAAAACATACCAATTGAAAGAACATGAACATATAATTCTAAAAATGGAAGGGAAATCATTTCCCTCACTCAAAGTATGCATATAAAGAAAAGTGTAAAGTAGCAACAAAAATATAACCTAACCATTATAGACTTTTAAAGTTCAACATCCTCACCCACATGGGTGACAAAACAAAAAGGAAACTAAAAATATAGCTAACTAAAACCAGTTGTAGAGGAAAACATGTCCATCTCAAGAAAATCCTTGCATTTTCTAAACTTGAGCAAGTCCTTCTTGATCAACTCCCACATGCTACTAAACTCTTAGGTGGTACCACAAAAACACCTAGAGAAGGCAAAACCAAAAGAAAATAATGTGTTAGTCAACTGATATGTATGCACTATAAGGACTACTTGGATACTAAAGAGTAAAGTGTAAGTAATAGGTTGTTCCCATTCAAAAAGAGGGCAGTAAACAAGTATATAGTAAGGGTCAAGAGTAATGATGGATGCAGAATGCATAATTTCATCTTAGAGTGATATCAATGAACACGAATTTATTGCCTTGTAAATAATCTTAAATAACAAACAATATAGTAGTGGAAGTAGATTACAAGTAAAATAATAATACTTGATAGTAGATATCGATCCAAAGAAGGGTGGAAGTATTAAACCTAGACAAAATAGCATGCTTGATATATATAAGTGGGTGGAAAAAACTTGTTATGTGTATTGTGTTGAAAAGAACCATAACCCCAATATGCATATTTTAGTCATATATCAATTTAAAGTATGAAAGAGAATTTATATAAATAATATACAAGTCTAAAATATGGCAGGTGGGATCAAATATCCAAAGTAAATGAATCCAACAATTTCAGTATAGCATATAAGGGAAATCATAATGTAATGAGAAAAGATTAATACAAATTTTCATCCCTTAATATAGGAAACTTTAGTCATTGAATGCCCAAATAAGAATGGGGATAATGCACATACCTGATGTTTAGAGCTTAAAGGTCCAAAATCAAATCCTATGTTCAAATACTAAAGACTCAAATAAAATAATATTTTTTATAAAAGAAATATAATATAAATTTCATACAATGTTTCAATCCTAGAATTCATTTTTTAAACATATAAATTTAATATCTAAAACCTATATAGATAAACAACTTATACTTTTATAATTCCAAAACATTTTTTATGACCTACCAATTTATTTGGCCTACCAATATTTTTTGCTACTATTTATAAAATGAAGGTAGACAAAAGACTAATATACATCTCAAAATTATTTGGAGGAATCTAGTATGACACTCTTAAATTGGTAAGACTGAAGTATTAAATCATGTGCACACAAACTTAGAAAAATGGGTGAAAACAAGAGCAATCCCCTTGTACGTGAAGCAACCCAAACCAAACAAAGGGCATACAAGTTCATATGATCCTTCTTCTTCATTTTACAAAGAATGAAACCCCTCAAAGCTCATCTTGAGATTCAATCTTAAGAATCATCTTTGCACATTCATAGGACATTCCCTCTGCCTTCCCATTTAGAATGTATGAGTGGTTATATGGGGATCCAAACTATTTTGCATAGGTTAGGGAGTCAATATTTATTGGAGGGTCGAGTACCCTAGAGGATGAATTTGAGAATAAGCTGGTGATTGATAGGTGGCCACATCTTGATAGGGAGATTTAGGGAATGAATATCCACAAAATTTGGGGTCATCTGGATTCGAAAGAGATGACAAAGGTTTTAGGATGGAAAGTAAGAGAGGAGGGAGAGTGGAATATAGTTAACTTGAGGGAAAACATGATCATTGTAGAATTCATTACGAAAAGAAATTGAGTGAAGGAGAAATGGGACCCACTGTCAGATTTACTCAGCCCACTAACAAAAACACCAAAAAAACTTGAGTAGTCAGATTGTTGGGTTAAAACTAGAAAACAAAACCAAGTAAGGTACATCATGTAGTATTAACCATCAAACTAAAAACACTTAATGATTAAATAATTTAATATTATAATATATCAATATATATTATCTTTCCTATTCTATTTGAGGGGTCTAAGAGTGTCTAAATACAATCAAAGTTGTCATATAAGTGAAGACCAAAAAAGTTGACATAAGTCAATAGAGGTATTAAGATCTAATTCTCATCTTGGTTTCTAACTTTGATAATTTATTAAGAACTTGAAGCCCAATTTTGATTAATATTATAACTTTTATCCATTTAATAATTTTGTGACATGATTCATATTCTATCCACTCTACTAAATATCTAGGCCTAGGAAGGTTCTAGAGTACAAATCTAATACTAAGATCTATTATGTAGTGAATTTTCATTCTATCCCTCACTAAAACTCAGAGGGCACAAGATACACTAAGAACTCTTCATTACAAGAATTTCACTTAAACACCACACTTCTAGGATCACAATACTCCTATCATCATTAAATTATAGAGAAGGGGACTGAAACTAATTCTAGAGGAAAATGGCATAAAATTAACATGGTTGGGCACTCTACCTAGATTTCAACATATTACACCTTTAGACTGGTTTATAACGTAGATCTCACCTAGTCATTGAGTTTTTCAGTGGACCTATGCCTATATTGATATATGATGCATGATCATGTGTACCTCCATCCCACCCATGACATATTGTTTGTTGCTACTATTTTTTCTACTTTGACTTTTGAAATTTTCCTTTTGACCTCATCCCTAGGACTAAAGTTGTAAGTTAAGAGGACAATTATGGAATGGTGCCTTGATTTTTCCATATGTGAAACACATCAAGGAATTGGGACCCTAATACCTCCCTAATAGGTAACAACCAAAGTTGGTACACCGTGTAGGCGTCGAGGCATAACTGAGTGTTGTTGTCTTGTATGTACTCATCATAGTTGATGAAGTGGTACTGGATGCCCATTGATATTGGTTGTCTCATTCACCACCTCCAATACTTCTTCACTAGTATCTGATATATTGTGTTATGGAAGACACACTACATAATTAAGGAACCTTTTTAACTGGGTAAGGTGGAAGTCAACCTATCCTCGAATGTCTACTGGGACCAGGTTTAGACAATTTAACTCTTGCCCTCGTCTGTGTGATAGCCTCCTCCTAGACAAACTAGCACTCTCAAATCTTCACACTGCCTAAAAGATTATACAAAATTTTCTAATAACCATATTCTCCTACATATTGAGATTTTTTCCATGTTCAAACCTTCCTATTTTATGAAAATCTATCAAACAAAGATATGTAAAGAAATCTTGTAATATCCAAGATCATTAATTCATACTCAATGAATATCATTATGCCCTACTTCAACATCTCAATCTGTCTCACCTTATTGTGTACATAAGTAATGAAAGTATTATGACTCAATTTCCCTCTGCTTCTTAAATTATGTCCATGTTATGGTCTCCTATGATCCATGCATTTGCTCTAGTCCCTAAAAGTGACTTAATTTTCCCTTCATGTGGTACACTACATTTTGAGCCATGTTCTCATATCTTAATATAGTCTAATTATCATCTTTATATCAAATAATGATGTGAAATCTAATTTATATAATTTATCAATCCCTACAATGTTGAAAGATTGAATATTCCTCATCTTATCATATTAACTTCTTAGATACCTCACTATATCTATATGGGGTCCATGAAGTCTCAAACTGCTAGTTGTCTGGGTGATGACAGCCATCACGTCATGACCCATCACTTGCATCTTGATGGTCAACTGGGTCGATGATGTCTAAGTCTAGGGTGGAGGTGTTGACACTTTGTCACATAATTGTACCCGAATCCAAACTCTGAATGACTAGAAAGTCCATGGTGAAAGGACCCAAGAATCCATCCCTAGCAAGGTATGTCAAAGCACAAATGTGGAAACATAAAAAATGAGCATACATGAACATTTAACTGGATATATACACCAACAATTCTCAACATTGAACAAATTTTTTATACAATATCATTTATTATAAGATTCAAATTACATATTTAAGAGTATATTATTCAAGTTTGATTATTTACAGTAAACTAGTATCTTACCAAAAGTACAACCCAACCACTTGCTCATAAACCAACTT
Source organism: Alisma plantago-aquatica (assembly GCA_963693085.1). Classification (NCBI taxonomy): domain Eukaryota; kingdom Viridiplantae; phylum Streptophyta; class Magnoliopsida; order Alismatales; family Alismataceae; genus Alisma; species Alisma plantago-aquatica. Next base: position 1,314,204,617 of record OY856409.1, on the reverse strand, counting down.
CTTCCAATCTAAAATTTGAACCTAAAACATATGAGAAACAAGCATATCAACACAGAAATTACTGAGTCAAGGCATAAATATACATAAATTTGAGGTTATTAAAGCTCAAAAATATTTGCAAAAGTAACAAAAAAAGAGCAAAAGAGTTAATTAGTTCGCAAAATGAAAACCTATTTTTAGTCACTTTACTCAAATATACCAAGAGAATCATGTATCATAAGGCCTTTCACTAACTTCCCGCTAGTAGGAGTCTGTGAGGTGCTTAAGGAACAAAGCCATTAGTTAACCCTTTTCTATGCGAGGGGTTTTAAATGACCAAATTCATTGAGAAAACCATGTTTCAAGTGTATATAGTTGAAATTTATATTGTGTGTTCAGCTGATAAAATCAATGAGGCAAAATGTCGAGTACAGTATGACAATACTACATGCCAATAATTTACGAGTATGATAGAATCATACATATCAAGATTCAAGAAAGAAAGTTATAATCATATAATCATTAAAGCTCATGTACCTGATACAAACATTCTTAACCTATCCTTTACCATCTAGATCACAAGCAACCCCTAATTAAGAGCATATAACCCTCACTAAGCAAGGTTCAAGATGGTACCTACTTATTAGGTCCACGCTTAGGATTCAGGTAAAATTTGTTTCAAAGATGATTAATTACATAATTGATGATATTTTAAAGATTTAGAGTTCATAATAAAGGTTTGGTCCAAGTTTTATGTTGTTTCAAGGTTCCATTCATTTTATGTAAATTTTATGTGGTTCAAATCATTCATTTGCATGTTAGTTTCAAAAGACTCATAATAGAGAAAACAAGACAAAGGTTCATCAAGTCATAAGATTAAACAAGAAAGGTTATATAGATAAGGATATTATCATATTCAATGGTAGGTGAATGTTCCTAAGTTCTAGGCACATATATCGAACATTAGGTTGATAACTCATACATACATGCAATCATCAATATAGTCTGCATATGCCATTAGGGTTCATCATATGACTTAAGGGAACATCCACATCAAAGGGAATACAAAGATTAGAGTGAATCTAATTTGAGAGGGTAGAGCATAATGTTAGATTCATATCAAGATTAGGGCATAAGAAAGGTAAACAAGTCCTATATGTCACATTAGGCAGTTTCTTGAGGATTTAGAGTCACATACACAATCATAGCACAATATGGTTTGGTATTAGGCATTAGAGTTTCAAAGGTTCATTGGACTACATATTTCAAGAATATACATGGGCTGTAATGATGTCATAAGTCAAAATTATCATCTGGCTAAGGTATAGCCATATATAGACATATATAGGGGCACATACATGCATTTCACCTTATAAAGACCAAGCAAGATAATAGGAGGCCAAGGGATGAGATTTGTGCTACAGAGGGCACAAATATACTGATTTCAAGATTATGATGAGATCATATGCCATATAGGTACAAGGTTACCTCTTTGATCAAGATTCATCATTGAAAGTCCAAAAAAAGGTATACATATGGTACATTTAGCACAAGTATACTATCATTAGTGCACAAGATAACCAAAGGCTACCGCTTTGGGACAAAAATGCTGATTAGTGGAATTATCGATCATATTCGAGTATCAAGATTAGTATATTAGCACAAAAGTGCATATTAAGCAGTATCTGCATCAAGGTCATAAGAGGGTACAATGAGGTCAGGGTTGAATCTTTAGAAAGGGTTCCTCAAAAGATACTAATTTGAGGATTAGAAGGGTAGATGTTCATTAAATATTGAGGAATTATCACTAACATGTATTAGATATAGTCAAATATAGGCAAAGGTCATATCTTTAGTAAAATAAGAAGATTAAAAGGAGAGTTAGGGTTTCCAAATAGGTCCATTGGATGGATTCCTTTGAACAGATGAATTTGATATGTAACTTAACGTCATTTTAGTTAGGGGGTTTGATGATATGATTTCTTATAAGTTCTTGCATTAGAACTTTATAAAATTAAGCTGCATGGAGTTTAACTTCATGTCACGTGCAATTAGGATCCTAGGATGATGATCATGTGGCTGCAATCACATTCCCATTAGGGTTGATGCTAGAGTTGGTGTTGTCTATGTGGAGTGAGGTCATTGGTCACCAGACATACCCACTAAGAGAAACAATAGGTGAGAGGCATTGTTTTAGCTCCATCTAGGTTATCTTCATGTGGTCCACCCTAGTCCGGTGTAGATCTAATGTTGGGCCATCATCTCCCTTCTAGATGCGGCCCGCACAATGTGCCAAGCAGCCACAAAGACTATGTCTTCCATTACTTGTCAAAACCCATGGAAAGGTAGGAAAGAAGGACCTGGAAGCCCATCAGACTGGCTGCTTAGATTGGGCTTGAAGCCTGTGATGGAGTGAACTTTTGGTATTCTTGAATACCCAATCAGATAACCATGTTCATGGATTTGAGATTTGAATATGCATATGTGTGTTTCGATTATAGGAAGGTGTTTCCTTTAGTTTGAAAGAAGTTGAAAATTGTTTGAAGTTAATAGCATGAATAATACCCTTAAGTATGTGCTTTTCTTGGATTAAATTGTTGATTGATCTATTAGTGATAACTAGGCATCAAATGGAAGAGGATGTAGCTTATGTTATTATAAATCTGTTATCAAAGTTTCATGAAGTTTGGACACTCCTGGAGGGAGATATTTAGATTGAAGTAGGCAAAATGATTAATATTTTAATGTACTTGGGAGCAATGTTTCATATTTGGAAACTTAAGTTTTGAGAGAAATGTAGTGTCACGAGCCCTCTAGTTAGTGATGTAAGGAGCCACAGATCCTGGATAGTGGAGACTCCATCTTGACCACACATGAGAGAGAGACGGCCAGGATGGTGTCCTCTACCTTGCGGTTAGAGCAAGGCAGTAGACTAGTGAGGCAGCAGGTTTCCCCGCCACCTTTGGTCGAGATTGTGGAGTGATAGGGAGATGTAGATGGGTAGTTCAATTCAGATTGAGACAACTTTTCATTTTACCCCTCACATGAGGAGAAAAAAAGAGAGAGTAGGAAGATCTCTCCCTCCTCCTTTTGCCTCTTCTCCATTAGCAGTTACAATTAGAACTGGGAAGAAGGATTCGAAGTACTTTTCATATTCGAGGAAATAGAGAAGAAGAAAAGAAAGAGGGTGAGTAGAAGAGTTGAACTGTGGCATTTCTAATCCCCTCTAGAGTGGAAACCATGGCTCACAGACTCCATGTTTCTAGAGGAGAAGAGATGGAGTTCGGAGGGGTAGAAGAAGGTCCTTCCACTGCATTCTTGAGTCACATACAAGTTCTTAAGGGTCTTGTGAAGCTTTTAAAAGCTTCAAGTTGGTGTAAAGTTGAGCAGAGATAGTTTGCCTCTTTGCTCCACCGTGTCAGAGCTAGGCGGTGGTGCCCTCATCGTGAATGGGATTCACCGCCAAATCTTAGAAGACTAGTAGTCATGGAGGTCTATCCTGTGTCGCTGAAGCTGAGGGTGGCCTTACAAGATGAGGAGTAGTATCGTGTCACAATTTATAGATCATCGAAGCAAAGCCATGCGGAAATGGCTAAGAACGCAGACACAGATTTTGTATGATCACGAGAGGGAGAATCTAAACCCAGACTGGATGGTCTAGCTAGAGATTAGGCGTGAACCGGTCAAAACCCTAAACCGACCCTATCCCAATCCACTCAAAATAGAAGGGAACCAATGGTAAACTGGCTGGCTTACAGCCATACCAGCATGAACCGACCAACTCCAAGTAAAGCAGCATGCCCCCGCATGAAAACGTGGTGAGACATGATTGGTCACAATAGGTAATTATCTTATAAAATTTAGAACTACAATAAATCATAGAAATTAGCTCTATTATCAAAAAATTGCAAATAAGGTACCAAAATCTTCAAGAAAATGAGTAGAATAAGATAGAACCATAATATCAATGATTCAATGATCAAATATTAGGGTTATCATGTAAGATGTAAAATGGTCTTTTCATGTCTAATAAATAATAAATGAAGACCTAAAATTATGAGATTGTTCCATTAACTCCTAAATGTGACTTATAATCCATACGATGTCAGTAATTATAATTTTGATGCACGGAAGTAATATCATATGGATACTTAGGTCTAATAACCCTAATTAAAATTTAATAAATACATTTATTATCAATAAATGATGGAATTCATAGAACACCCTCATATTTGTAACTGGAAGTTAATATGAAACTTTGATACCAGTTAGATGCATAGAATTCATGGTATATGAAGATGACCCTTAATACATGTTTTGTAACCCAAAAATGACTAATGAGTAATATATGTAACCTAGGGTTAATATGTGCACCAAATTCTATGGAAGCTAATGTTCAGACAATGAACCCTAATATGTAACATAATTGGAAAATAACATCAGTAAGATAATTCCAAGACAAGAATATAAGTCAAAATGAGAATATCCCAATGATATAAATAAAACTATAATGGGTCATAACTAGGGTGGAGATGATGAGAACCTGATAGTGATATGTGATCTTGTCTTAATCAGGATTTGACCAAGGATATAGTTGACATTAGGAATGTGGTTTTGGTTATCTCTTTGGAAGGTACACCCTTACCTCTTACTTGGCCTACTATTTAGTATGGTTGTATTATGTGTGTACAAATACTTGACATATGATATTGGATGAAATGATTGTTCTTGTATGATATCTTGCTTGATTTTCCATATTTGTGGCTATGAACACATCAAACATAATATATATGTTCCATTATATGAAAACACTAAACTTTTTGATAGTACAATGCTTGGAAGTGACTTGACTCTTTAGTAGTCGGTCACATTGTACATATGATCTAACTTTTTGGTAGTTGATCATAAAGGCATTAATCTTGAGATCCTTGAGAGTCAAGAGAATGCATCAAAACCTTCGGTGGTCAATGCATGGATATATAATGGAAAATGTTCTTAAAATACGTGTTCTCTTTTGTTAATGAATATCTTTGTGCACGTATATGCCTTTTGTTATATTTCTTAAAAACTGCCAATTTCTAGTTTTATCTCATTTCCAAGTCTTAGTAATGAGAGGTATATAAAAAGACATGTAGACATACTCAGTACAATATTCTTGAATATTGTGCTGACGTGTACCACATGTAATCTCTTGTTTAGGTATGTGGACATATGCTCCTGAAGAACCTGGATAGTCGAGAGTTGTGTGGTGAGCTGATGTATAGGTGGACCTATTGTCTTAAGATCCTATTGTTTAGTGGTAATACATACATATGTAAACATTTTTTATTCAATGTGTAATATCAAATGTTGTAACAATTCTTTTTGTAATTATATGTTGAATAGTGAACATGTGTTGTATGGTTTTGTTCTTGTTCATGTGCATGTGCTATTGTTGTTTCCTTCTGACTTCCTCTAATTTTCTTCTTCTTAACCTAGTATGTGGTTTATAAATTGGGATTCTCACTGAGGTAAGGTTTCAATCTAGACGTCATACGTTAGATTAAGTTTTAGAAAATCTGGGAATGTCACAGGTGGTATCATAGCATGAACAATAGCAAAGCATGACATTTTCTCATTATGCAACTCAAAACTAAATCAAAAATTTAACATAAAAATCTTTAGGGTTAGAATAGTTGTCTTATAGAGACTAGATTTGACTTAGCCCCTAGGTTAGCACCTAGATGTCTGAGAACTAGGCCTAGAATGGTGTATGTTCTATAGCAAGTCCTTAGGTGTCGTTCTTTCCTTATAGTGCAATGGTATGTGATGTTACATTATTTGGAAATGGTATACATCACAGGAAGAGAAACCTTTGACATATGATGCATATATGTTTTGGGTAGCTACACCAGTCTACACCCTGTTCTCACCCCTTTCATTAGGTGAAACGACACTAGACTATCTACAATGTGTGGGACAACTTGTTTTGTGGATTTGGTTTATGATTCCAATCAGATCAAACCTTGTTAGTTTTCTCTAATGCATGCTATATCAGAGAAAAACTACATAATGTTTTATTATATATGTAAGTATTACACAAATGTTTCCCCACACACATGTACGAGTAGGAGGTGGTCATGCAACCTAAGTGATAGTGAGTGACATCAGTCTAGAATAGAGAGTAGCTCTAGATTAGATGTCTAGTTCCTTGATAGAATATATGATAGATGGAATAGATGAAATAAGTTTAGTTGATATGATGTAGGTATTATGTAGATGATATAAGATGGTTTATGATGATCAATGTTGTCTTTAAGGATTAAGGTTCAATTTTGAGGATTTGAGATAAGTTTTGATGATGCAAGCATGTGTGCATTTCTAAGCTAAGATAGGCTAAATTAAGACAAGGTTGTGAGTCAACATGAACCTCAAGATCTTTACAAAGGAGGAACTCTAGTGTTAGGACCAGTTATAGGGTTAACTCCACAGAGAGTGAGACCCATAATGAGAAGGTCAGAGAACGTAAACTCCAAGATATGAGATGATAAGAAACATGTGATATGATATGTCCTAAACTAGAATACTCCTAAGTAAATGAGTTGAGTTACTTTATGTATGATTCTGATAGTCCTTTTGAACCCTAGATGTCCTTGGGAGGACCAAACCCTAGAGTCAGAGAGAGGTTGGTAATATATGCATATGTGAACAAGGATATAAACACCTGCCATCTGGGTGAGGGAGAGAGTCCTAAGACCCTGGAGGAGGTAGCTATATTAGTATGATGTAAAGTCGGCATGCTTGGGTTGGTGGTTCCCCATGTAGGACTCTAGTGGTGTATATATATAGAGAGTTTTTGGTAAGCATGTCTCATAGGTAGAGAACCTATGTAAAGAGTGTTATGTTTTGGTTTGGTTTGTGCTTGAGTGGTCAAAGCTTGTAACGCCAATCATCAATACCGATGAGGTAGACCTGATGACCCTAGACCAAAGAGGGAAGATGAAGATAGTCCTTTTGAGTCTCAAAGAGATGAGTGAGCTCAGAAAGACTGAGCATGACACTACCCTCATGTATGGAATAGGATAACCTTAATTGGATTGGATAATACATTGGTATATATTTTATGAGCTACTTGTATAAGCTTGTTTAGCATAACCCTGATATAATATGTGTTTGTGATCTAATCTTGATATGTGATACATGAGGGTAACATGATGGAAAAACCTAGAATTGGTTTAATAAATATCAATGTATGAATGGTTAACCATATACATGAATAATGATGATAATGTGTTATAGTTGGTTAATCAAGTGATGAAGTCACTAACAAAGTTTATAACCAAATATGCTGGTCATGTATAATCATATTAATGACATATGATAGACAAGGTGTTAATAATAGTGGTTAATGAATATGTTGAATATGTTGTAACAAATAACATAATATAATCATGATAACACCTTGTTATGATCTATCTGGATAATTTGACTTAATTATAATCAACTCTTCCCTAAATGTATAAGTTAATATTGAAATCTTAATGCTTAGATGAAATGAGTATGACAATCCTAATGTGAAAGATGGAATGACATAAGTTAAGCTTCTAAAGAATGTAATAAGGTGAGAGGTTCACCCTTATTGCATTACTAAACTCCTAGGAGTGGTTAATATATGGTTTTGAAGGTTTGTTTGTGGATATGTTGCACCTAGAGAAGTGCTTGACATGTAGATGAGAAACTTTTGGCTTTTTTCTTAGAATTGTAGAATGGCTTAATTTCGAGGACAAAATTTCCTTTAAGATGTATATGATGTGATGGATTAGAATTTGATTGAATTTTGAGGATGAAATTTCTTTTAAGGTGTAGGATGTGATGGAGTGAACTTTTGGTATTCTTGAATACCCAATCGGATAATCATGTTCATGGATTTTAGATTCGAATATGCATATGTGTATTTTGATCATAGGAAGGTGTTTCCTTTAGTTTGAAAGAAGTTGAAAATTGTTTGATGTTAATAGCATGAATAATACCCTTAAATATGTGTTTTTTGAATTAAGTTGTTGATTGATCAGTTAGTGATAACTAGGCATCAAATGGAAGAGGATGTAGCTTATGTTACTATAAATATGTGGTCAAAGTTTCATGAAGTTTGGACACTCCTAGAAGGAAATATTTAGATTTGAAGTAGGCTAAATGATTAATATTTTAATGTACTTGGGAGCAATGTTTCATATTTGGAAACTTAGGTTTTGAGAAAAATGTAGTGCCATGAGCCATCTAGTTAGTGATGCAAGGAGCCAAAGATCCTGGATAGTGGATACTCCATCTCGATCATAGGCAGATGGCTAGGATTGTGTCCTCTACCTTGCGGTTAGAGCAAGGCAGTAGACTAGTGAGGCCGCATGTTTCCCCGCCACCTTTGGTTGAGATCATGGGATAACAGGGAGATGTAGATGGGAAATTCAACTCAGACTGAGACAACTTTTCTTTTGACCCCTCACATGAGGAGAATAAATGAGGGAGTAGGAAGATCTCTCCCTCACCCCTTTTCCTTTCTCCATTAGCAGTTATAGTTAGAACTGGGAAGAAGGAGTATGAGTACTTTGCATATCAAAGGAAATAGAGAAGAAGAAAAGAAAGACGATGAGTAGAAGAGTTGAAATGTGGTGTTTTTGATCCCCTCTATAGTGGAAACCATGGCTGACAGACTCCATGTTGTCGGAGGAGAAGAGATGGAGTTCGGAGGGGTAGAAGAAGGTCCTTCCACTGCATTCTTGAGTCACAGACAAGTTCTTAAGGGTCTTGTGAAGCTTTCAAAATATTCAAGTTCGTGTGAGGTTGAGTAGAGGTAGTTTTCCTCTTTTCTCCACTATGTTAGAACCAGGAGGCTGTACCCTCGTGGTGAGTGGGATTCACAGCCAAATCTTAGAAGACTAGTAGCTGTGGAGGTCTGTCCTGTGTCGCCAAAGCTGAGGGTGACCTTACAGGATGAGGAGTAGTATCATGTCATGATTTCTAGTTTGCTAGAGCAAATCCCTATGTTGTCGTCTGAGAATGAAGATGAAGATCATTGCTAATCATGAGAGGTAGAATCATAACCCTGACCGAATGGTCTAGCTGGAGATTAGGCATGAAACGGTCCAAACCCTAAACCGACCCAATCCCAATCCACTTAGAATAGAAGGGAACCAACAATAAACCGACCAACTTGTAGCCTGACCAACATGAACCAGCCAACTCCAAGTAAAGCAACGCACCCCCTCATGGCCACGTGGCGAGACATGATTGGTCACAATAGGTAATCATCTTGTAAAATATTTAGAACTTCAATAATCATAGAAATTTGCTATGTGATCAGAAAATTGCAAATAAGGTACCAAAATTCTCAAGAAAATGAGTAGAATAAGATATAACCATAATATCAGTGATTCAATGCTTAAATATTAGGGTTATTATGTAAGATGTAAAATGTTCTTTTCATTTTTACTAAATAATAAATGAAGACCTAAAATTATGAGAATGTTCCAATAACTCCTAAATGTGACTTACAATCCATCTGATGTCAGTAATTATAATTTTGATGCACAAAATCATGTAATATAATATGGCTAATTAGGGATAATAACCATAAATTAAATATGATAAATACATTTATTATCAATAAATGATGGAATTCACATAACACCCTCATATCTGTAACTGGAAGTTAATATGAAACTTTGACATCAGTTAGATGCATATAATTCATGTTATATGAAGATGACTCGTAATACATGTGTTGTAAACCTAATATGACTGATGAGTAATGGATGTAACCTAGGGTTAATATGTGCACAAAATGCTATGGAAGCTAATGTCAGATGATGAACCCTAATCTGTAACATAATTGGAAAATAACATAAGTAAGATAATTCCAAGACAAGAATGCAAGTAAAAATGAGAATATCCCAATATCTAAATAAAACCCTAATGGATCATAACTAGGGTTAAGATGATGCGAACCCGATGATGATATGTGATCTTGTCTTAATTAGGGTTTTATTAAGGATATAGTTGACATTAGGAATGTGGTTTAGGTTATCTCTTTGGAAGGTACACCCTTACCTCTTACTTGGCCTACTATTCATTATGGTTGTATTATGTGTGTACAAATACTTGGCATATGATGTTGGATGAAATTATTGTTCTTGTATATTATCTTGGTTGATTTTCCATACTTATGGCTATGAACACATCAAACATAATATATATGTTCCATTATATGAAAGCACTAAACTCTTTGGTAGTATAGTGCTTGGAAGTGACTTAACTCTTTGGTAGTTGGTCACATTCTACATATGATCTAACTCTTTGGTATTCGATCATAAAGGCCTTAATCTTGAGATCCTTGAGAGTCAAGAGAATGCATCAAAACCTTTGACGGTCAACACATGGATATATAATGGAAAATGTTCTTAAAATATGTGTTCTCTTTTGTTAATGAATATCTTTGTGCAAGTATATGCCTTTTGTTATATTTCTTAAAAACTGCCAAGTTCTAGTTTTATCTTATTGCCAAGTCTTAGTAATGAGAGGTATATAAAAAGACATGTCGGCATACTCAGTACAATATTCTTGAATATTATGCTGACGTGTACCACATGTAATCTCTTGTTTAGGTATGTGGACATATGCTCCTAAAGAACTTGGATAGTTGAGAGTTGTGTGGCAAGATGATGTACATGTGGACCTATTGTCTTAAGATCTTGTTATTTAGTGGTAGTACATGCATATGTAAAAGTTTTTTGTTCAATGTGTAATATAAAATGTTGTAACAATTCTTTTTGTAATTATATGTTGAATAGTGGACATGTGTTGTATGGTTTTGTTCTTGTTCATGTGCATGTGTTACTATTGTTTCCTTCTGACTTCCTCTGATTTTCTTCTTCTTAACCTAGTGTGTGGTGTTTAAATTGGGATTCTCACTGAGGTGAGGTTTCAATCTGGACATCATACATTAGATTAAGTTTTAGAAAATCTAGGTACATCACAAAGCCACAAATTTGTGGTTGGCCCTGGTTGCGGCCGGGACAGCCAGGAGCTCGAGGCTCCAAGGGAGGTCATATGTGGCACCTCCTAGACCATAGAAGGAGTAGGATAGGGCGATCTAGGGCATGGAAATGAGCTAAATAGGGGGATTAAGGGTGAAGAAAGAGAGAGTTTGGGCTAGTGAATATTTCCCAAAGATGTCGCGAATAGTGGGTATTGGTTAACCTTAAAGAAACTATTGTAACAATAGCCATAGTATGAATTAAGTCGAAAGAAAGCAAGGGAGTTGTTGGATCCCTATGGAAGAATCTAATTCCCCAAAGAGGGCATGCATTAGGGTTAGGGAAGCATGTGTGGCATCTAGGATGCACGCCCTCTCTTGGGCCCAAAAGTGACCGGACCAACAACAAAGAAAAAGCCCAAAAAATTGAGATAAAAAAGGTTCAAAAAGTAAACTTTGAAGTTCATATCTTAGGAATCAAAGGTCTGATCGAGGTGATTTTTGCACCATTGGAAACACAATTGAATTTTCTACATAATTATGTACATTAGAGATAAAAAAGGGCACACTAAAGAGGTTCAATTTCAACTACAAGATGGTGATACATTAAAACTCAATTCAAACATGTAAATTAGTGTCACCTACTAGAAAATAATCATGGATGTGGCCAAAAAAGGATTATCAAAACACTCAAAGCATGAAATTAATATAAAATTGAGCAAAATGATTTCTATAAGAGAGTTAATGGGTACATTCTAGGAGAGATAAAGTTAGGTTGTCAAACACATCTTCATCATTCTTTGCGACATACTCAATTTGAATCAGTACTTCTACTCTCACTATAGGAGGTGGAGGAGGAAGTATATGTTGGTTCTCAACTAGTCCTTCTAGAGCTTCTGTATCTCTTCTAGGACTAAGAGATGGTTCATGGCCTACTCTTCTATGTTAAACACAATTTTCTATAGAGAAGGCATATATATTATGGGTCATGGCATAATGGATATGGCTTGTTGTCATGAATATGTAAATCAATTCCAAGTGCTCATCCTATCATAAATTCTAATGTCAATATTGATCCTCACATCATGTATTCTACTCCTCAATCATAAATTGTATTTTCCACTCTCAAAAAATTTGAGTGGTTGTTATGCTTATTTCTATTTATTTATAGTATGAAATCAGTATCTTCAAATTTCATCATATGTTGCAGTAAAATGTTAGTTAATTAAAGTAGTTCACCACTTAGTCTTTTATTAGAATGCATAACATTATCATACTAGAAACATTCAATTAGGTCTAAACACAATTATTCATTGTCTCAAGTCTTATCAAAATTACACCTTTCAATTAGTATAGAAAGAGAGTTCAGAAGAAAATTATGTGATCTAAACTAAGGGTTGGGTTTAATTCAAAATTGGTTGTTACAATGTAGGCATCATACTATATTGGTAATGAATTTAGTCATCAATATAAATCCATAATAAACACATCATTGCTACCAAAGTAGTATGATGACTCAGAGAATAGTAAACCGCATACAAGCAATGTACGAGTGTAAAATTATCCTTTGTCACATATATATCCAGATTGAACTAGTGGCACAAACATCTTATCCTTATCACATTCAATCTAAGTTCCTTCATATCCTAGTAGGCTAGAAATACATGTATGAGCTCAATAACACATAATGACTTACATTAATGTTGTCATGCATTTCTGTACTTCACTTACATGGGTCCTAAGATATAAATTCTATTATATAGGAGGATGAAAGGTCCTTTCACATCAATCACAATGTGTAGCATGACACTAATAATAAATAACTACTACCTTAATTTTGTTGGGAAATACATCACCAGATAACAGTAGGAAACAAAAAAATTATCTGCCATATTCTCCTTTATAGACGATCACGTCAATAACTATGTAATGGGAAGGGATGGTCTACGAGGTCATACTTGGTCCTGGAGCAAGTCCAATGACTATTCGTCATTGCAGTATGTGAATTTCTTCAAGTCACACTCGGACGACATCAGAAGCATCTCCTCATGGACAGTAGCTTGATGTTGTCCTCCTAGCGGGAAAAGCTCCACACCTCTATTGTATTCCACACAGCAAACTAAGAACTCCCATCATTCTAGTAGAACTAACAGGAAGGAGTTGTCCCTCCACATTGGTGTACTAGAACCAATTTTCTCTCCCACAATTGTTCTCCCTTTCTATCCCTCCCTTTATCAGGTAGGACTTTCTTAGGTTCTCTCTATTTCCACAACCAGAAAGTCAAACAATTTTCAGAGGCAATTGAGTTGTTTCTGAGAAGCCCTCAGTACCCATCTATTTGTAGGATTGTTAGGGCCAGGGTTCCTAGTCTGAGTGGGAGTGAAAGGGACCGAGATTTTATGAATTTTTACAGCCTATGAGTAACAATGGTTGGTTCGTGGGTGAACTGATCAGTTGGCATGTGAGCCAATTGGTTCAACCCTTGAAGCGGTCATTTCATCATGTTTCCCAATCACAATTGTATTGGAAAGTACAATCTTGATTTAATGCACAACATGACGTCAAGTAAATCCTTGAATCAATCAAATTGATTAACCAACTACTCGGTTTACAACCTGAGTCTGTCGGCTCATGTACTTGAGCCAATCTATCCACTTCTTGAACCAATCAGTTCATGATCTAAAACTATTAAAGTTGGTTGAATTGACTTGACACACTTAATCAACACTTGAACTGGTCGATTCACACTTTAGTCAGTTTAAATTCAACCAATGTTGTTTAAATTCTCTTTAGTAATCAAGTTTAAACCATATTCATGAATGAACTCGTATTCCAAGTGTATCCTATCTGTGTGATTGTATAGTTTCCAAGTTACGTTGGAAATGAATGTCCATAACCAACTTATGACATCACAAGCAATGAGTGGTGTCTAGCAACACATCATTGCTACCTAAGTAATCGAGAAAGTTGGAGAACAACTTGAACCTACAATATGTGATTGGTGTAATAGTGATTGTCTAATTCCTTTGTCTCTGATATTTGGATTGAACTCGAGGCATCTCAATTTTCAATCCATGTTCCTTGATCTAGAGCAGACTGTCTGAGACATATGTGACCTCAAAATTGTATATTTATTCACATGTGCATGCACATGCTTTTCTCAGTCTTGCTTATCAAGTGGCCAGGATATCAAACTCTTATCAGAGGGACAAATCCCATCTACATCACTCACAATCATCCCCATGTGTCATAATGCATCCAATCATCACCTTTATGGTAACCCTTATTCAAGGTCACGGTGGATGATGTCAAAGTGCACTAAATGACATGTGACGAGTGTAGTGATTCAAGTCTAAGAATCACAATTACCACCTACACTATGAGAGATGATTGTGGCCACCAATTATGTTTTCTATGTGTCACTATCAAGGTGGGTCTTTCTATTACACTATTCTTCAACAAGTATCTATGTGTTTGGTTTGATATCCCATATCATGACTGATGAGATTCTATCATCAACCAGAACACAATCTAGTCTTATGTGTCATTGTTATCTATCAGCCTTCCACAATGACATCTGACTAGGGACATAATAAGAATTTTCATACTCTTAGCATTTGTATGATTGCATTGTACATACATCATTGAATAATGTCATTCTTTAGACATTTATTATGTTTCATCATCATCTCATAACCATTTGAAACATAACAAATTGGAAGATTTCCTTTATTATTGACTAAATCATTTACAACATATGTCATCTCAATCATCATATGATTGTCTCTATGGGCATACATAAAAATATAATCCCACTTGCACTTAGAGACAATCACCCATGACTCTCACTCTTAGTGATCTAAAAATGTTCATCATGTTTCTACTACGCAAGTGCTAATCCAGCGGGTTAGCAACATTTTGTCTTTAGTTGATATATTGCATGTTCCTTACCTAACCAACAACTCTTTGATGTATGGCATATCGTATGAGATGGAATTAGAATAGTATGCTATCTGATATTCCTTACCTAACTAGTAGCTCCATTATTGCCATACTATTTCTATTGTGTCATCAATGGTTGGAATATCTATAAGTTCATCCATATGTACCTATAGATCTATATGATGTCCATTCACATGTTCATAACACCAAGATACTCAAATTTTGTTATAGATTTCAAATAAAGTTCTATGGTTTGAAACCTTTCCAACTTACAACTCTTCTTTTATGATTAAACACAACTTTATTTTGCGATCACACTTTGCCATTTCGGAAGCTTGCATCGATGTAACTTTTTATATCAAAGTCTTCCTTATTGTCAAATACAAGGAACTAGTCCTTGTGCTTATCAAGTACTAATGGATGTTCTTTATGGCATTCTGATGACCTTCATTGCAATCTGACTAATCATCTTTTCATGTCCATTACATATAAGATTATGGAATGAGTACATTAAATATCATACATGATATATACAATTGCTACTACAGATGACATCTTACCCATGTCCTTCATTTCTTCATAAGAATTAGAACACTGGGTTCTTGAGAGACTAATATCATATATTATGGGCATATTCTCTCTCGTTGAATCCTTCATGTTGAACCCTTTCATCATCTTTCCAATATATGTGCTCGTACTTAGGTCATGGAACTTTCTAGAACTATCTCTATAGATCTCAATTTATATCACATAGGATGTTTCACCTAATCCTTCATGATGAAGGTGATTTCCATTCAAGGTTTCGATATTTACAGTATGGGAATGTTATTCCCCATCAATATGTGGAATTTTTATACATGCTCCCACTATTTGTAATCACATATTTCATTTTTTTATCTTGATTAAAGTCAAACCCTTTGACCATCTTATCAAACTAAAGATTCCAACTCTAAGATGCTTGTTTCAACATCTAGATTGAACATTGTAGCTTTATGTGCATTAATGGAGTTATAAAACCTGCATGGTGTGTCTCATACACATCCTCTCAAATATTCATTCTAAGGAATGCAATTTTAATCTCCATATTCCAAATCTCATAGTCTTGATAAGTTTTAATAGAAAGCATGATAATTGGTGAATGAACTTCATCATGTTCAACACTTTTAAATGGCCTAAAAAACCTTTGCACTCAATTTTTCCTTTTAGATTATCCATGTTGGTCTTCCTCTTAAAAACTCAATTGCACCCTATGGGTTTTACCCCTTTAGGTGGTACTACCAAGGTCATACCTTGTCAGAGTATATGGACTCCATTGCCTTTTGACTCTTCTCAGATTCTGGTCGCTCAATAATTTCGAGTTGATTTTTGGCTCATCCTCTTATGACCCACTCACAACCTATCTGAGTTATAGGATTCATGATCTTTCAATCTTAGATGTGTTCTACTAGAACTACAAGTTTTGTGTTACATAAGGAACTTGAGATTCCACAACAATTGGTGATTTTCATTGTTCCCATTATACCTTCTTAAGTCAAATGTTTTCTTGATCATCTCAAACTTTTTAATTTCCACTTTACTCCCACTGAATCTTTTGGAACTCAATTATCCTAGTAACAAACACTTTTGTTTTTGGATGTTTATTAAAGGTAGTATTCAACAAATTAACATTTATATGGTCTTGAGGATAAATATTTTTGAAAAACTCTTTTGTTCTACAAGTTTAAATCCTTACAAAGACATATTGGGACATTCCCATACCATATCTCATATGGTGTCTTTTAAACCATTTTAGATGGTACATTGTTTTAGTGTGAATCATGTACCAAAAAGGAAATTAGAATATTAGAATAAATCATAATCACATCATGCATCATCATGATATGATTCCTTCTTTCTGATACATCATCATGTTTTAGGTGGAGTTTTGTTGTGATACACTATCATAGTCTATTGATAAGGTCTTCAAACTATTGATGTAAAGTATATTAACATTGATCATATCAAAATATATTAATAATTTTATCAAGGGTATTTATGTACTTCACATGATTTTCTTGAACACTTCAAAAGATTCATGTTTGTATTCACTAAATTCAAATCACCATATCTACTGAGATCATCAGTAAATATAATGAGGTACAAATAACAACCTCTAGCATTTATTCTAGAAGTCTATGTACATCATTATGTATAAGTCCTAATAGAATGCTTATTCTCCCACTACATCTAGTGATAGGTGTTTTTTCATGTTGCGCATAAATAAGACTTGCATGTCTCTTATTGGTTCAATAACCAAAAGAGTCTAGATCATCATGGATTCTATAAATACATTTCATATATGTGCTCTAGATGACAATTCTATAGATATTCATTGTTTGAGTTATCAAGTTTTAATCCTTTTTGGTACTTATGTTATTAACATTTATCTTTGTATCCTTCAAACAAAGATCATTGGATAATTTGGGGATTTTCCATATAAGATCATATATATGAAATAGAACATTAACTATTTTATTAATAATCATCCTTGTCATACAAGATGGAAAATAAAATGTTTATACTATTGTCATAAATGAAATAGCAGTTCATCTAACTCTATTACATGCCTTGTGGGCTAGGATAAATTCTAAATATAGAATGAAGTCATAGAAACTCTTACTTCAATGTGACACATAGTCCATCATTTCCCTTTTCTAAAGGCTTACTTCTTATCAGATAATGTATGTTCAAACATATGCCAGGTCTACATCAGGTATCATATACCCAAGATGGAGAAGTAATTAGACTTATCTTATAACATATATACATGAGGTGGAGATCTTTATTCCATCCTTCTTCTTTTTTAATTCCTCCAAGTAGAGAGGACAATTCCTCTTCCAGTGTTCAGTTTGGTGACAATGGTGACAATTGCCTCCCTTATTCACTCCTCCCTTTGCCTTGAGTGCTGAAGACTTGAGCTTCTGCCCATCTTTAGAACCCTTCTTAGTTTTTCCTTTTCCTTTAGACTTCCCCTTTAGTTTGTGATCATCATCACAGACTTGGGTTTGTCTTTCTTCATTTGTGCCTCAGCTGTTCTCAACATGCACTACTACAAAAACAGCATTCAATGTCACTTTTCTGGGCGTCGGTTATTTAGGAAAACCAACGCCTATACTATTCAATGTCGGTTATTTAGGAAAACCGATGTCTATATTTGAAGACCAGCCAGACACGAGTACCACTTTGTATTCAACGTCGGCTGGGTATAACAAACCGACGCCTAAAATCGCCCGCGTAAACCAATTTTCGAGCGAAAAATTTTGCATCACCTACAACGTCGGTTTTTTAACTATTCACCGACGCCTATTTAAGATGAAAATTTGCGCGAAAAGTCCCACTTTCAGTGTCGGTTATCCTTTGATAACCGACGCTGATAATGGTTCCCGCCAAATAATTTTGGGTAAAGATTGTGTAGTTGGACGTCGGTTTTTTACTGTCAACCGATGCTAAATAGTTATAGGCATCTGTTTTGCAAATAACCGACGCTGTTGACCAACTTAATAGACCCGATCACCTGGCTCTTCCCCCTTTCTTCATGTTTCATCACGATATTTCTCTTCTGTGCCGCTGCTCGCCGCCACTCTCCCAAAATTGCCTGACGTCGGTTGCTGCTGCTCGCCGCTGCTGCTCTGGTGCTCTTCTGCTCGCCGGCTCCACTGCCCGCCACCCGCCACTGCTGCTTCTTTGCCTGTTGCTTCTCCGGCCGGCGCCTGCTGCTTCTCCGGCCAGCGGTTGCTTCTGTCCGCCGCCCGCCCCTCTGCTTCTTCGCCTGCTCGCCTCCACTGCTGCCGCCGCTCTTCTCCACGCTAGCTCCAGGTAGCCTAGCCTCTTTGCTTTCTTCTCCCTAACTCCTTACCAACAGCAAGCACGACCATGGCTGTGTTGGCACGGTCGTGGTAGGCCAACACAGCCACAGCCGTGCTTGCTGTTGGTAAGGATATGAAATTTTTTTATGTAATGCTTTATGTAAATCCTAGGATATGAACAAATCTTTTACTTGCATATATTGGTCATATATTTGTGTTTCTAATCGTAATGTTTGGCCTAATTCAGTAAATTTTGATGCATGTTGAAATAAGATTTAAACTTGTCAATTGTAGCATCCTAATTTGATTTGATTAAACCTAACATTGATGAAACCCTAACATCAATTGTGATGAAACCCTAACATTAATTGTGATGAAACCCTAGTATGTACATATCTATTATTGTGTTTGTTGGCCTAGAAACCCATCCAATATTTACTCATTATGAGTAAATCTTGGATAGTCCCCGGTTTGGGACTGTTCTTGAACACCTAATCTCACTTAGGATGTAAGTGTATAATGTGTATTGGGTTTTCGAGAAAATTTCGGCAGCATTTCCCCGTTTGTTCTCTAAGTACATATGTACTTAGAGAACATCGGGGAATTGCTGCCGAAATTTTCTTGAAAACCCAATACACATTATACACTTACTAGTGAGATTAGGTGTTCAAGGATGGGATAGGTGGTACACATTTATTATATATAAGAATGACATCACATGTGTTTGTTGGCCTAGAAACCCGTCCAAGATTTATATACTGTTTGTATGGAGTCCGGCTTCATTATAGATAATAGGAGTAAATCTTGGATAGAATGTAAGTGTATACCCTAATCTTGTCCTAAAATATACTTGTTTTCTATTTGATCATAGAATGGATAGATCATGGATGTCCATTCGCAATCGCTGTACCCCAGAGTTTATATCTGGTCTTGATCAGTTTATTAGATTTGCTGAGGAACATAGGAAAAAACCTACAGATAGGTTCTACTGTCCATGTAGGCATTGCGGTAACAACTTGAAAGTCAGCACTGGTGAGGAAATTAAAAGTCATGTCATGTGCAACGGGATTGTACAAGGCTATACAGAATGGCACTGGTATGGAGAGATTTCAAACTCGAAACCAGTAGATGTCGATAGCAGTGCTTGGGTGGAAGAAGAAATTGCCTTCGATGACGTAGATGTGAACGAACCAGTTCCAGTAGACATCGTTGATGTGATGCTGGATAGTTGTAGGGTAGAGCACACCGATCCACCTCCTATCTTTAGAAACATTGTGCATGATGCTGAGATACCGTTATACACAGGGTGTGCTAAGTTTACGAAGCTTAGCGCTGTGTTGAGATTGTATAAGTTGAAAGCTAACAATAGATGGAGCGACAAAAGCTTCACTTCATTGTTGACTTTGTTGAAAGAAATGCTTCCTGAAGGAAACGAGATGCCAATCTCAACATACCGGGTAAATAAAATATTGTTCCCAATGGGAATGGAGGCCAAGAAGATACACGCATGCCCGAATGATTGTGTATTATTTCAAAAGGACTATGTAGATTTAAAAGATTGTCCAGAATGTGGTACGTCACGGTATAAATTGACGACTTCGGGGGAGTCCAAAACTGGTTCTCCTGCCAAGGTGTTGTGGTATCTACCTATAATATCACGGTTTCAACGCTTGTTTGCAAATCCAAAAGATGCAAAGAATTTGAGGTGGCATGCAGATGTTAAGAAAAATAATGATGGGATCCTACGACATGCGTCTGATTCCCTACAGTGGAAGAAGATTGATCTATTGTACCCCAAATTTGGTGAAGAAGATAGGAATCTAAGACTTGGGCTTTGTACATATGGGATGAATCCGTACGAGATATTGAGCAGCCAACATAGCACTTGGCCAGTCATGCTTGTTATATACAATCTTCCTCAATGGCTGTGTATGAAAAATAAGTACGTTATGTTGTCGTTGTTGATATCGGTCCCTAAACAACCTGGAAATGATATCGATGTTTATCTTGAACCTCTGATTGATGACTTAAAGAAACTTTGGGCTGAAGGTGTGATGACCTATGATGTTTCAAGAAGAGAGACATTTCGTTTGCACGCTATGTTGTTTTGCACTATTAATGACTTTCCAGCATATGGGAATTTGTCTGGATATAGTGTCAAAGGAGCTAAAGTGTGTCCTATATGTGAAGAAAACACTGATTCAATAAGACTAAAACATGGCGGCAAGACTGTATAACTTGGTCATCGAAGGTTTCTTTCAAAATTCCATCCGTATCGTAGGAAGTGCAAAGCATTCAATGGATGGAATGATGAACGGAGTGCACCTAAACCTATACCAGGGGATGTTGTTTATGAAAGAGTAAAAGGCATTGTCAATGAATTTGGTAAGAAATCACAATGTTGTATGGCCACACGGAGTGACAATTCTTCATTCAAGAAGAAGTCAATATTTTGGGATCTTCCTTATAGGAGTTCTTTGACAGTCAGGCATTGTATCGATGTAATGCACATTGAGAAAAATGTCTATGATAGTATCATTGGTACTCTGTTAAATATACCAGGTAAGACTAAAGATGGGATAAAATCCAGACTGGACCTACGTGAAATGGGAATAAGGTCAGAATTAACAGAATTACATGAAATGGGTAATAAAAGAACATACTTACCTCCCGCTTGTTACACGTTGTCTAGAAAGGAGAAGAAAGTTTTTTGTGAATGCTTGGTAAATGTTAAGGTGCCACGTGGTTACTCATCCAACATCCGTAGATTGGTATCAATGAAAGATCTGAAGTTGATAGGTCTTAAATCTCATGATTGTCACACTCTAATGCAACAAATATTTCCCGTGGCAATTCGATCTATATTGCCGAAGCATGTAAGGTTTGCAATCACCAGACTTTGTTTCTTTTTCAACAGTCTATGCAGCAAAGTTATTGACCCTGATACTCTCGATAATTTGCAAAGAGAAGTGGTTGTTACCCTATGTCAGCTTGAGATGTATTTCCCTCCTTCGTTCTTTGATGTCATGGTACATCTTGTTGTCCACTTGACTAGGGAAGTGAAAATGTTGGGACCAGTTTTCTTGCATTGGATGTATCCCTTTGAACGATACATGAGCATTTTTAAAGGTGATGTTCGAAACCGTTATCGGCCTAAAGGGAGTATTATTGAAGGTTATGTGGTGAGAGAGGTTATGGATTTTTACAATGACTTTCTGAGTGGTAATAACACTCCTGTTAATGACAAGAATATTGAGGAGGGCAAAGAAATTTTGGGATCACGAGTGAAAGTAATCAGCCGTGTGCAGTTGGAACAAGCTCACTTGTATATTTTACACAACATGGACGAAGTGAGTGTTTTTATCGAGGATCATACCAATTTCATCAAGAGATAACATCCTCGAGCAAGTTTAATGTGGCTTGCTAGAGAGCATAATAAGACTTTTACTAAGTGGTTTGAAGATAAAGTCTTACATCAACTATCTCAAACACCAAATGATATTACAGAAACTATCAAATGCCTCGCCTTTAAACCAAAACCGAATATTGTCTTATGAAGGGTTTGACATTAATGGGTTCACATATTACACAAAGCGCCAAGATGATAAGAGTGTCGTCCAAAACAGTAGGGTCACTCTTCAAGCGTTGACTATGTATTTTGCAAGTGCAAAGGATAAGAGTCCACGTGAAGCTAAAATGTCATATTACGGTGTCATTGAAGACATATGGGAGTTTGACTACATACATTTCAGAATTCCGCTCTTTAAATGTAATTGGGTTGATAACACCAAAGGAGTTATAGTGGATGAATTGGGTTTCACTTTGGTAAACTTTGAAAAGATTGGCGAGAAGGGTGAACCATTCATATTGACATCACAGGCAAAACAAATATTCTATATTGATGATCCTGCAAATGATAAATGGTCAATTGTTCTTCATGGTAAAAGACAGTTCATTGAAGATCCTATAGATGAAGAAGAGTACTATGATAAGTATGATGACTCCAGTCCATTCTCAGTTGGGTTGCCAACTCCACAAAATATTGAAGCTAATGATGACTTATATGTGCGTGGAGATCACAATGAAGGATTGTTAATTGATAAAAGATCACAATTTTAGAGGCATGCATGTTTATATTTTTTTATTGAAGCTAAATGTTTGCTTTTTTAATATCAATATCATTTTTAGATTTGATTTTTCATTATCTTCTAGTTAATACAAATGCTAAATGTTTGCCTTTTTCTAGTTAAAACAAATGCTAAATGTTTGCCTTTTTCTAGTTAATACAAATGCTAAATGTTTGCCTTTTTAATGACATTTTCAGATGGCTGACCATGATGAGCATGATGTCCATGATGAGCATGAAGTCCATGATGAGCATGTTGTCCATGATGAGCATGGCGAGGATACCAATGTAAGTTCTAAAAACATATCCTGTATTTCTATAAAATTCATTATCTTCTAGTTATGTCATATATCCCATATTTCTATATTGGGCTAATTCAGTGTGTTTATTTTTGTCAAATTTTAGGTTGATGATGCACATGTACCCACTGAAGCACTATAGGAACTTGATGCGCATCACCAAAAAGTTAACAAGAAAAGGGGCATCACTCTGTTGAACAAGTTAATAATGCTAAGTGGCAGTGGATCCAAATTGGTTGTGGAGTTTGATAATGGAGGAAATGAAATTGGAGTGAACCGCAATAATTTTGTAAACTATCTTGGGGTTGTCACTCGAATCCATTGTGGTGTTAAGTATGATAATTGGCACAAAGTTCCTCAGGCGAAGAAAGACTTGATATGGAAGGATTTATGCGTGAGTTATTATTATTTGCAATTCTATTTTGTAGATTACAAATTCTATTATTTGCAATTCTATTTTTGGATACTAGTTAATAACAATTCTATTTTATAGAATATGTTTGCATTGGATGAGAAGCTGCATCATAAAAGCATGATGCAACGCGCTGGAAAGATTCTTAGGAACTATAGGACAAATCTCAACAGAGAATACATAAAAGATGGTGATAAGAAGAAGAAGAAGTCAGCCCTTGAACAATGGAACTTCTTGGACAAAGAAGATTGGGACAATTTTGTTGCTTCAAGAAAATCTGAAGAATTCAAGGTATTAGGCATCACTCCCAATTTAATTAATATACGTTGTATTCACCTATTCAAGATTAACATTTAGTGCTACTAACCAAATCATTAATGTGCATACTAACTAGGCCCTCAGTGAGGCGCAAAAAGCAAGGCGTGCACTGAATGTGCATGACCACACTATGGGTCCAAAGGGCTATGCAAGCGTTCGCCAAAGACTACAGGCGGAGTCTGCTGCTACTCAGGAGTCTGCCATACCCATGCCTCGCCATGATATATGGATAGATGGGAGGCAAAACAAGAAGGGTGAAATAAAGAAGCCCGTAACTGCTGAGGCGGCTGCGAAAATGGTAAAATACAACTCTTAGAGCAATCGTTTGAATATTGATTATTTGTGGTGTTAACTTACCAATTTCTATTGATGGTGATTAGCGGGAGCTGCATGAGCAGAGGAAACAAAGCACGTTCATCCCTCAGGGCACAAGGGATGAATTGATAGTTGTTCTGGGTAACCCAGAGCATCCTGGACGTGTTAGGGGTGCAGGTGCTGGTGTGGGCATCAAAGCATTCTTTGGGTCATCCCAGCGCAAACCCAAAGCGGGACTTTCACAAGAAGAGGTAACCTATTCTTTTTTTAGAATGTTACTGCAAAAGGGAATTCAATAATAAGAAGCTAATGTTTCTTTTATCCATGTATAGGAGAATAAGAGAGTCGAAGATATAGTTGCCAAGAAGGTCAATGATATAGTTGTTGAGAAGGTCAAGGAAGAATTGATGCGGTGGCAGGCATCTCAGGCTTCCAATCAGCCTATGGCGACCCACTCTTCTCCTGATGTACAGACTACAAGTAATCCTATAGACCCACCACCTAGCACGTCTGCTGTAAGTATTATTTATGACATTGTAGCTAGTCTTTTCAAGATGATATGTTTTCAAGATGATATGTATATATGTATAATATTCTTTACGTAAATTTGTAGGCATTGAAGCCATGTCGCTTAAGAATGCAAGACTATGTTGTTGCAGAGGCGCAGGCTTACCCATCCCTTCCTGGGGCAACATTTCATGGGACTCCAATGCCGCAGGGCTACGTTCGTGTGAGTCCAATATGTGTATTACTCGATTGGAGGGAAGCTGCATTGCCATATGCCCACCCGAATATTGATACACTTGGTGAGGCAGAAGGCGGGGTGATATTGTGGCCCAAAGCAGATGTCTTCTACACTACTGAAATTGTAAGATAAATTTGCATTACTTTAGATTGTTAATGTGTATATATGAGGTCAACTGATCTGAAATTATATATACAGGTTAAAAAGAAGACACCCAGAGAACCTAGGCCTCCACCTCCACTTCTTGCTTTACCAAGTTGGGTTCCAAGTGACCTAAAATACCCGTTAGGTCCTACTTGTAGAGGAATGGCATGTTGGCTATGAGCACATAATATACATTGCCCTATAATTGTTTCTTTAGAAGCAGATTATGCAGGTCAATCATACGATAGCTCTTTATTTATACAAGATATTATTGAGCTATTTATGTATGATTGGCTGAATACATCAATGATAGAGACATGGATAAGGTGAGATCTTGTTTATACATCCATATACCTTGTGTAAGATCTGGTGATCTGGTTTCTTATATATTAATGCATACATAATCATGTTTTACAGCTACTTAGTCGAAGATCAATGCAAACAATTTGCATTTGATCATGTGGGATTTTTGATTCCATCATTGATTAGTATGGTAGCTAAAGACCCTGATAGTGTTCAACAATAATGTATAGATGTTTTTACAATTTTCGGTCAGCAAAAGAAGACGATAATAATAGCTCCATTCAATGTCAAGTAAGTTTACTTTATTTATAATTTGGACTTAAGAAAATTCCATTTTTATTGTGCATTTTGAGTTATTAATTTTTAACTTTTTTTACCTCTAGCGGTAGACATTGGGAGTTACTAGTTATTGTCCCCGAGACGTTCACTATTTATTATCTAGATCCTGTGGGAAGTACATTGAACACTAAAATTGGACACGTAATGAGAATGCCATTATTCTGGTGAGAAATATTTCATTTTTATATCCATTAACATATGTTATTACATTACTATTTAATTATGCAATTTACTGTGTTACATTAACATGTAGGGGTTTAGATGCATTCAAAAATGCTGGAGGAAATGTCCCAAGGAGAAAGAACCAGCCAATAATTTGGGAGAACGTAAAAGTAAGTTCCTGACTCCAATGTATATATTATTTATGTGAACTGTGCTTAGTTGTATTTTTTAATATTTTGTATGTTTCAATTTATAGTGCGCTACACAAGACAACGACTGGGCATGCACATATTATGTGATGCGATTTATGCAGATGATTATCCGACATGCCACATTGGATATTAATACCATACATGAGGTATTATATATAGTCTCATTAGTTAGTATGAAATATATCAATATTATTTTTATATTATTACTTATATATATACATCATTCTCTTTGTAGGTGTTTAAAACTGACCACACTATAGGTAAACGCTTAAAAAATGTACATGCTCCATATACGATGGAAGCATTAAATGAAGTAAGAGAAGAATGGGCAAAATCCATACAAGTAGTGGAGATTGTAAGATATAATTGGGATGCTGATAGCGATGCTGAATGATATTTTGTAAATGAATATTTCTGAATGTTTATACATGTCTGAATGTTTATACATGTGTGAATGTGAGAATTGAATTGATGTCTGAATGTATCTACTTGTGTGAAAAAATATTTGTTGATTTTGCAGGTTTGTGGCCTGTTTGTAGGCTGATATCAATGGATGTCGTAAACCTGCAGTTCAGAAAACTGAACTGTAGGTTCTCATCCTACTGACCAGTCACAGCAGGCCTGCAAACTAATAAGAAAAAAAATTAAAATATAGGCGTCGATTATTTATAGAACACCGTCATCAAAGGCCTACAACGTCAGTTATTGGATAACAACCGACGCCTAATATGACAAACAACCCGACCGTGCAGGAAAGCACGGTTGTGGTGGAAAAGGCGTCACTTATTCGTATAAAACCGATGCCTATAGTACTAAACATGGCCGTGCAGCGAAGCACAACCGTGTCGTCTGGGAGTATGGCATCAGTTGTTCAGTTGTTAACTGACGTAGAAAGTGTCCTAGGTGGTGCCCTTTTTTGTGGCACGAACCCTATAGACGTCGGGAAACTATATATAACTGACACCTATAGATCATATAGGCGTCAGTTAGAAAACCAACGCCGAAGAGTTCAACCTTTAGCGGCGTCCACATAGGCGTCGCTTGAAAACCGTCGCTAAAAGGGGTTAAACAACCGACACCAAAGGCGTGTTTTGTAGTAGTGATGCCAAGTAACTCTATGAATGACTTGTCAAAGTCATTCATGTTGTAGTTCATGAAAAACTGACTCTATGATTCTAGTAGAGATTACCGAATCACATCACTAGCCAAATCTTAACCCAAGGGGAATCCCAGACTAGAAAGGTTCTCCACATACCCAATGAGCTTGAGCACATGAGGACCTATTGGATCTCCTTTTTCCATGGTACATTTGAACAGTGCCTTGGAGACATCATATCTGTCTTGCCTAATCTTAGAATGTGACCATCTCAATAACATCCATGTTCTCATGCTACCTTTGGAACTCATAGTTCATGGAGCACAACATTAGGCATTTGACATCAATGACATCTTTAGTGTGTTTCTTGTAAGCATCCATGTCTGCCTTAGTGCATTGGGAAGAGGTTCATCTAGCTCTGGTGTCTCTAGAACATAGAGTTTGTGCTCATGTGTGAGAACAATTCTCAGCATAGGGAACCAATCATGGAAGTTATTCCCATTTAACTTGTCCTTCTCAAAGACTGAGAAAAATTGTTGTTGTGTGTTGCCATTTGATTCTACAAGAGCAATTGCAATTTTTTCAAAACCCATTTTCATTTGATTTGATTTGTATAAAATTTGAGGATGTTTATTTAGGCCTTTAAATTAACTATGGATGTCATTATTCTATTCAAATTGATAACCCTCAATTATCAATTTGGAAGATTGCAACGTACACACTTCTAATGAGTCAAGATCCAAAACAATTGATTTATTACCACACCAACGCCATCATCCATAATCAATCATTAGGGTAAACAATGTTTTCTAGTTACATATTATGCAATTCTTGGATAGATGGTATGCACAAATCCTTGCCATAGTCATCTGCATGCCTCTAGGTGCTTAAACTCATGAAGGAAACCCATTTAATCCTGACCCAAAAGCCAACACGATAGAAATGCACTCCACTTGGCAGGCCCACATAACTACCATGACACTTCCATAAGATGGATAGCACACCACGCTTGGCGTGCCCACACATAATCGATCAAGCTTTTCATGTATGTTGCTAATGGAAAACATCTTAGACTTAATTTGTATCATTGGAGGATTATATATATATCATATATATATATATATATATATATATATACACACACACACACACATACATATCCAATCACCACATACTATAGTATGTAACATATACATGATATATCCCACAAATGTAAACATGCAATATAAAACATTGGTGATGGTTATGGCCATTCTATTGTAATTCCTTAGAGCCACAAGGAATTAATAACACCTAGGTCTACATCACATGTTATTGGTGTAATACTGTGCTTGAACCAATCTGAATTGATCGATTCAACCCTTAAATGAGTCATCTCGCCTCTTGGTTGATTGGTTGGTCTATCAGACCAGTTGGTTGGTCTTCAGTCTGACATCTTCTAGACATCTCCAGCCAATCAGTTGGGCCACTAACTGATCAGTTTGACTCCTGCTATCGGTCCTCCTCTGTCCTCTAGTCGGTCGACTCATCTTTGAGATGTTTGATTCATTTGGCGTTGAGCGTCATCTTCATCATAACAAGAAAAGAAACTATCCTATTGCTATTAAACTTATTACATGGTAATGAGAAATTTCGAGTTACATTCGAGGAGAGCAAAGGAAAGAAAGAATAATACTTTTACATTTGGCAAGAAGAAGTTCGAGACTTGGTATGCAAACTGAGATAAAACAGGAATAAACTAACCATTCAACCACATAAAAATATATGGGTTATTGGCCATAACCATGCTACAATCCACCATCAAAACCAATTTTAGGGTGATGTGTGTAAATTGCATATATTTCATATCAAATATATATTAGTTTGGGATCATATGTGGTCTTTTTTTTTGGTCAGTCAAAAAGCGTGTTACTATAGAAACCAAAAACTTTGGGCACAAAGTGCCCCATTACATCAACAGCAGCTTAACAGCTCATACAAAGATAAAGCGCCCCTCGCAGGGGGAAACACACAAAATCTCTAAACGAAATAGAACTAAGAGGACCTATCAAACTACACAAGCTAACTCCAAGCAAACCTATCAGAAGAAGACTATACCAAACTACTATTACATGCATTCAGCATACCCACAAATAGTAACAGAGCTTAACATAGAACAAGACTAATATTTCTGCCTGAAGTGAGCCTTGAAGCTTCTAACCTTCTTATCTACCAGAACATCAGGATTTTAAAAGGGCAAGGTCACCCAAAAAAGAACCCCAAGATAACAGATCAGCATAGAGGCTGATCTAGCCAAAACAAGAACAAAAAAGACCAGCACGTTTAAGCCACAGAGCAAGGGGGAAAGAAGAACAGCTCCAAATCACTCCTTCATGCTTGACACAACACCAACTATCCATTAGAAGTACCCACAAAGTGTGGTACTATGTCAAGATTAGAGAGATATTTGTCGCTATCATCTCGCCCAACAACCAAGTAGCTAACCTGCGAGGTCCTTGATCTTCAATGGATGCTGTTAACACAACACCAATCCATCAATGCCGGAGAAGATGCCAAGGCTGCTAATCACACATAGGCATTCCTACAAACACCATGAGAGCACTCAGTAGCATCAGCAGAGTGACTGCTGTTGGCGTCAACCTAAGAAACAAAACCTGAAGTAGCTCCTCATCCACCCAGCTTCTGTTCGCACAATAGCATAGCGCCGAACACCTAGAAGGCATTCCTGAGCTCGCACAGAGACACCTCCACAACACCTCAAGTGGCAGCAGCCAGCCTGCCAACGAACGCCAGGGCACACCTGGAGCAGCATCGACGTTTGAATCCCCTATGGAGGGCAATGAGCCGAGGACGAATGGGAAACCAAGCAAAGAGGCACCACCGGACAGGATCTGGGACGCATATGCTTGTTGGGAAATTGCCGCCAAGTGAACTAGGGTCAAGCCCTAGGTACCCTTCCGCCGGTCAAGTTGCCAGAGATTGCTCAAATCGAGATCGGAGGTCCTCCATCATCCTGGTTAACCAGATCAAGAGGTGCAAGAGAGAAGACGGCCCGAAAACCCGCTATCTCCACGTGCGATGGCGGAGTGATCGACTAGAAGCTTCGGACTGGATGGGAAATGCTCTTCTCCATCCGTCGCTCTTGGACAGGATAGGATGTCGACCTGGTCGACGATGCGAACCTCGAAGCCCCCTCCTAGCTCCCACGATGCTCTGCATCCCTCTTCATCCAGTATAGCCAAGACAGAGTGCCTCAATCTGACTATCATTGACCCTTCTCCAGGGATCCGCAAACACTCTCGCCAGATATCTCAGCCACCAGGGGGAGGAAGGCACCGAGGCGGCGCTCCCTCCCCCCAGCAGATCATCATTAATCATCTTAAATGTTTGCATCATATGCAATAAATAAAAGGTGAAAATTGAAATCCGATCAAATCCCAGTGCTTAGTATATTAACATGGTTCTGATACCACTGTTGGGAAATATGGCATTAGATAGGCAGCAAAAACAAAAAAAATTATCTACCATATTCCCCTTTATAGAGGATTGTGTCAATAATTATGTAATGGGAAGGGATGGTTTATGAGGTCATACATGGTCCTAGATCATGTCCAATGACTATTCTTCATTGCAGTATGCAACTTTCTTCAAGTTGCACTTGTACGACATCAACAACAACTCCTCATGTATAATAGCTTGATGTCGTCCTCCTAGTAAGAAATGCTCCATTCCTTAATGGTAGTCCACATGGATAATCAAGAACTCTTGTCATTCTAGTAGAACTGACAGGAAGGAGTTGTCTCTCCACGTCAGTGTACTAGCACCAACTTGCTCTCCCATAATTGTTCTCCCTTGCTATTCCCTCCTTTATCAAGTAGGACTTGCTTTATATGACCTATGATGTAACAAACTAAAACCTAGCCTCTTGACCCTGATCATATGTCTTGGAGGATAGTCAACTTGGTTCTTTAGACTTAGCCAAAGAAGGATGAAGATATATCTAAAGGTAGTTAATTGAAACCCTAATATGTTAATGCATGTATAAATCACCCTAACACATTTGTTTGAAACTAATATGACATAATTCTCTCATAAAACATGTCACATGAGATAAATGATAAACACATATAGAAATTTGTGCACAATAATGATATATAATCATTTTGGCTGTAATGCAAAGATATGGGGTCACAATTGGATGAATAATAGTAATAATGATGAAATAATATGCCATAAATATTAATTTTGTATAACTCATGAAGGGAAATATTAAAAGTAAATATAATGTGAAAATCATATTCCTTATGTCCCATTTAGCTTGTGAGTCAAGTTTCATCTTATTTGCACAATAATATTTATCTTAATTTTTTTAGAAAAGAAATTAGTTTTCTTTAAAATATTACGTAAATTATTAAATGACTTCAAAAGAGGAAAAGAGTTTTAGATTCGAGATCTACATATTAAAATCAGCCTATGTGTGATTTTTCAACTAATTTGGACAATATTTCATGTTCTAATGTGTTTAAGAGAGAGAGTATAATTAAAGCCCAAAATATTAAATAATATGTTAAATAATATAAAGATAGAAAATTAATGGCAAACTCGTATTTCACAAGTATAAGTTGCTTGAGGGTGAAGTTTCATAAAAATTGGGTGTTTCTAGAAGTCTAATGTGATAAGAAATAGAAAATATGAATTATATTAAAAGAATTAAATAACATATCTAGAGCCTTCAAAAGCAAAAACTAATACCATATTCAGATTCCTCATGACCAAGTTAGGCTAGGTGCCAAATTTCATTTAATTTTGAATTTGTTTGCACCCTCAAATGAAGACAGAAGAAAAGAGAAACAATTTAATGCATCACTATATTTGATATCTCAATTCGGTAAAATGTCCCAATTTTATGCAGTCAGGGTAGTTTATTTTTTAGTTTTTTGGTTCAATTTGTCACACGGTATAATTTACTAAGATACCTAAGGTTACAATTGTCCAATGAATTTGTTGGATTCAGGTTTCATATGAACCCTTTAGATTTGATCGGATGGCTCGTCTGATGTCTCCTACCTTCTGCTTTCAAACGACATCCTGTAAACTAGTTTCACTTTTTCAATGATCTTCTTTCCCAATTTTCTCACCCCTCATGTAATGTTTTCACATGGTTATCTGCCGCTCACCTTCCTTATCTTCTTCCGGATCCAAACACTATATATGCCCTAGGGGTTTTCTCGTCTCCCAACCCTGGCCGTGAACCAACTCTCTATTTCTATGTTCCTCCCCTACCTCCCTCTTCTTCTATCTCTCCTTACCATCCAGGACCACCGAACCTTTACCAAAAGATGCCCTTGACCACCGCGTGACCCGTGTCACCCTGTTCTGAGTATATTTTGGTCACCGATCGCCCTGCGACTACTTCTCCTACTCAGACACCTTGCAATAAGGAACTCGAGTTGGGGGCAAAGATTTTGACCCTGGCAAATTCTTTTGGAGGGATTGAAACTTTTCCTATCACCTATATGAAGGTGTTTCAATATCCAATTTGGTCCCTAGTGGTAATCCCCATTTTTCCTTTTTTTTCCACCAATTTCTTTCTGCTTACGAGCCCTAAAGCAAAAGATTGTGTTTTGATCGCCATTACCCATTTTTCTGTGTTATCTAGATTTTTGAAGTTCTCTCAGTGGTTAATTGATCGAGTTTCGACTGTTGGGAGACTCTGTTGTCATTCCCGTTGGTTTCCATCCTTCATGCTCTGGCCAGTAATGGCAGAGGGCAAGGATGGGGGACAATGAACCCCATGTTTTGATTTCTTGGGGTCTTTGAGTCTGTCAAAGCCTGTTGAACTTGCTAGTGATTCTTATAGTAGATTTTGATGTGTGGTTGTCAATTTTGGTTTTATCCTAGAGAGCTCTGTGGAACTATGTTTTTTAGGTGTTCTCCGACAAAGAGAAATATGCCCTCTCATATTTTTCCCAATCTATCCTTCATTCCTTTTCTTCTAGTTTTGTCGTCTTT
The DNA here is from genome assembly GCA_963693085.1 of Alisma plantago-aquatica. NCBI lineage: Eukaryota > Viridiplantae > Streptophyta > Magnoliopsida > Alismatales > Alismataceae > Alisma > Alisma plantago-aquatica. The sequence continues at coordinate 1,314,171,360 of OY856409.1, read as the reverse complement.
TCATCCATGTTTTTTCTTTGATCATGGTGCTTTGTACTCCTAGCTTTACATTAGGCCCGACCCTTTTGGTCAATGCTGATAGGGCCAACTCAATGAGACCACTCCCTTGGTTGGGAATATTTTCCTGTAGGTGTGGCTTTTCTATGTTTTACTATTGGACAAAAATTGTAATATTCACAACAAATTATTTATTGCTTAAAAAATTAAATAAAATATGATTTCAAATCAAGAAATTAAAATCTACCTAATGGTACCAGTTTCATTTCCAAATTCTAATCTCATAAATATATGATTTTTAATAGTTGCTCTGAATTGGTTATAGTTTGTAAAATTCATAACTAATAATTTAAAAGTCAGAGAAATATAATAAAATATGGTTTGAACTCAAAAAAATATAATATAAAACATGGCGTGGTTTTGATAGCCTAATTCACTAATATTAAGAAGGTGATTTTTAGGGTTTTGAATAATTAATATAAACCTAACCCTAATTCTACAAATATGCATAATAGGTGCTTTGGAGACCTAGGCTTGGATCTATCACTGACTTTAGACTGTTTAGATTCTTGAGTAAGGTATGTTTGCATCCCCTATTATTCTTTTTGAGCAATAACCTATTTTATACTTTCTCTTAGTCCTATGGACAATAGCCTACACAATATCCCATTCTCTTTGAGAATATATATCATGTGAAATACTTTATTTGTATCAGATCTTGTGATCATCTTCTAGTTGGGATATTCTCTTGACTCAATATTGTACTTTGATCACGATGGAACTCTACTTGATGATACATGCTCTTTTTGCCCACTTTAGTGGTGGTTGCTTATATTGTCATTGATGTGGCGACAAATCTTGTTATTCTGACTATACTTTTTATTTTCCTCTACATTAAACATGCAATGTGATTCAGTAGCACTAGAGTAATGTAATTGCATTGGTTTTTGGGTTATGTGCCCTTATTATATTTTGAGATGGAGGTTATATACCCCATACCCGGGTTTCAAATTTATGAGGCTTGGCCCAATTTTGATCTATATGGGAGTTTGGTTATGTGCCAATCTCTATCAAGTTTTAAGTTTATGAGGCTTGGCCGCCATGGTTATTTATATTGTTCTATGGCTATGTTTATCTCACATGCATGCCATTTGGTGATGATGTTATGGGTTGTGTACCCTAATTCTTGATATGTGCTTATGTGGCACAATTTTATTGTTTAAATTATGGCAAGTATTTCCTTTATCATATGATGGTGATTCTTTCCTCTTACGCCCTTTGGGTAGTACTTTTATTTTTCATGGAAAACCTTTATTTTGATGTCCTTTATTCCATATATTTCTCAATTTCCTTTTTAGTATGCACATACCAGCCTTTGCTGGTGTCATCTATTTTTCTCTTCTTGCTGGGGCATGCTTCCAACCATATGTGAAAGACAAGGAGGACATGGCATGAATTTATGGACTTAGCTTAAGGAGTTTAAAGCTTGGAGACAAACTTGTTATGGTTTAGATTTCACTCTACTTAGATCCATATGTTATATCTTACATGTAAACCCTTTGTGGGAGATTATGATGTACCTTTGTAATTATTTGTGAAGAATTGAATATAGTATTTATTTTTTATTCCGCTACTACACTTTATGACCTTGCTTTTTGGTTGAACATGCTTTATTATCATAATTACATGCTTAAAATCTTAATATAACCCTAATGTGTATTTTTATATCATGTGACAGGCTTATGTTTCAAGTTTGGCCCAATTTGGACACTGTTTGAGCAAGTTATGCATATATGTGCTTGTTTTGAACTTTTATGAAATTTACCCATATATAGGGTTTTCTTAAAAATTTTCACATTCTCATTGTGCATTATATGTTTTCATATCATGTTTGATATATTTGTGCTTTGGGGCACCTTGTTTTGTCTTGGTTTGAGTGGTGACATCTTATGTTGAGATTAGGGTTTGTTCTCATGGATTCCCTAATTCATGTTTGACCTTGGGTGCTGAGCCACCTAGTGTTGGCAGTAGCCAAATTTTCTTGAGCCTCTAGGGTTGGTGGTCAATGAAGTTTTTGAACTCACCTTGGTCTCCAACTTTTTCTAGTGCTCAAGGTCGAGGGTTTTTCTGTGCGGTCATTTTCTTTTCAGACCAACTTGGTCGCTAAGAATGTTAAGTGGTCACCAAGTTTTTATGCTCACCCCGGTCAATGAGTTTTCTTGGTGGGGTCACCTGGTTTGTGGTTGACTTGGTTGCATGTGCAACATGCTTGCATGTGCAACATGCTTGCATGGGTGAAATGTTTTAACCTTGTACACATGACATGCATAGTTAGACACCTCTCCTTTCCTCTCTCTCTTCTTGAACACTATATATACCTCCCTCCTTACCTACAAACAAACTCTTTACACACCTAGCTTCCTCTCTTTTCTTCCTTGCTTTTGGAGCTCATCCCTCTTGCTTGGTGGCGAAGTAGGTCTCAAGTTGAAGGAGCTTGGCCGATCTTGCTTTCATGTGCATCTAGGGTCCAGATCTACCCTCTCCTTGTGCTAGTGGAGCTTCCTTGCTTTTCTTCTTGGTCTTGGTAAGTGGATTATCATCTTTTCCTCATTTTCATTGTTGTTCTATATTTCCTTCTCTTCTTCTTGGTGGGATCTATTGTGGAGTTTGATCTAGATCTTGAAGAACACCTCTTTCTTGCTTCCTTGTTGGAGGAGGATCTAGCTTGGCTTAGAGGAGTGCTCAAGCTAGGGTTCCACCTTCTTTCCTTTGAGTGACCTTGCTATTTGGACATGTTTCATCTTCTTTGAGGCGAGTTATACAATTTTCTCCATGATTATTGCTTAGTCTAACTTGCATGTACATAATCTTACTGTAAACTGTTGTTCCTAGTAGAGAGAGATATTATCCTTGCCTATAGTTGAGCTTGATGGTAGGGTTTGAGTAGATGATCCATTTTGAAGTACCTCTAAATCTGATGCACGTTTTACTTCTTGAAGATAATAAACCCTAGATCTTGATTATGTGTGTGATTTATATGTGGTCGCCAAGTTCTTGATCCCTGTGTTGGTTGTGATGGTCAGCAAGTTTTTTTTTACCATTAGTGGTCGCCAAGATTTTACTCTTATGTGGTTGATGAACTTTGAAGCTTTACTCATTTCCAAGATTTTGGATCATTGATGGTTGATGAAGTTTTGAACTCACTATGGTCGCCTAGGCTTGAACTTGATGGTCACCAAGTTTTGAATTCATACTTAGTTGCCAATTTTTGGACCCTTAGTGGTCGTTGAGTTTTTGGACCCTTAGCGGTCGTTGAGTTTTGGACCCTTAGCATTCGTTGAGTTTTTGGACCCTTAGAGATCATTGAAGTTTTTGGACCCTTAGCGGTCGTTGAGTTTTGAACCCTTAGTGGTCGTTGAGGCTTTGGACCCTTAGTGGTCGTTGAAGTTTTTGGACCCTTAGCGGTTGTTGAGTTTTGGACCCTTAGTGGTCGTTATGTTTTTGGACCCTCAGAGGTCGTTGAAGTTTATGGACCCTTAGTGCTCATTGAGTTTTGAACCCTTAGTAGTCTTTGATATTTGAGCCCTAGCAGTCGATGAGGTTCACCAACCTAGGTGGTCACTAAGAACCCTATCCTAGAAGTCTCCAACTCTTCTGACCCTTGGTGGTCGCCAACATTCTTGACTCCTGGAGGTCGATGAATCATCTAACCTAAGTGGTCGATGAAGATTTTCTATCCTATGAATATGGATTAAGGGTTTGGTGGTATGAAATTGTATGGTGATGGTTGACCTTATGTATTCATAAATAATGGTAATTCTAGAATTAGGGTTGATCTTTGAGTGATGTTTTCTAATCCTAATTCAATCTATCTTGTTGAGCCTAACCCTAATACAAGTAAAGTCATGATGATTAGTCATGCTTAGCTTTCTTGTTTGATTAGTATGTTGAGGAAATACCTTCTCTCTCTATGATTGTTGTAACCCTAATTTTTACCATATAAACATCATGAGCCATTATATACAAATGTTATGTTGAACTTATGTGTCACTTGTATAGTAATGGTTTGATGAGCCTTGGTTAAGGCAAGGGAAGATAATGATGTTCTTACATGGATTGATGTGATGGTGTTAATGACCTTTGTACATGGTTGATGTCTTATGGTGGTGTAATTCTCTTCATGATGTGACAAGGACTGGTATACTGTGATGATGTGATAATATTTATGTTTCATGCATTTTATATCTTCTAAAGTTGCAATCTACCCATGATTTTGTAGAACTCTTTTAGGGTTTTCTTGTAACTTGATTGATGGAGTTAAAAGACACCCAATCGACATTAATTAATCAATTGAAATCCCAATCATGCAATGCCCTATGCCATAGAACCATTCCAATGCTAGGACTTGCTAGATGGGGAAACAAGTATTCCTAAGGGAAGCTCAGAGTGCATACTGTTGAGTATATTGGGTGCAAGTGACTGTGTGTCCTTGTCATCTTGATTTGAAGGTATTGGAGGATGGTTGCGGCCATGCCTCAATTTAAGAATAGTTTATACTTGTACATATGTGATGTGATTGAGGATAGTTACGGTTGTACCTTAGGTGATAAGGTTTTTGTATGCCCTGGTTACTACTATCGTGACCTGCATACCAAGGGTGGACTAGGTTGTTGGTAGATTGACTTATATGTCACTATGGGCAGTTTGACTGGTATGTCATTGTAGTTGACTCATACTAACTGAGGGAGTGAGATCGTAGGATTTTGGCTCTCCTAGATCTTATATGGAACTGATTGCGACCAAATAGTGGTTAGTTGGAATTTGAGTGGTATACCTCAAACTCCCTAGGTCTTAATAAAAGATGTAATCCAGTCATGTAGTATATCTATTTAGGGTTAAACATGACTCAAATTGGTAGTTCACCTTTGCCTTATCTCTCATACTTCTTAGTTGTTATATAATGTAGTAGGATAAGTTAACTGTCTAGTAAATGATAATCTTGTTTGTTCAGTCTGTTGCCATGTCTATCTGTTCAACTTGCCTAATTATGTTAATCTATATAATCTATTAAATAATAATATTACCTGATGTAATTAGTAACCTTTGTTGAGAGTTATATATCTCGCTAGGATGTTGGTCTCACCTCGCAGGTTGCCACATCTTTTTAGGTGGTAATCAATGATGTTGTCAGGATCATGGTAGTGAGGAAGAGAAGTCTGAAGAGCAACAAGAGGAAAGGCTAGCTAGTAATTAGTGTGTCCTAGAGTCGTCCTTGTACTCTAAGGTCCTAGCAGGGGATATTTTGTAGATGACATGTACATTGACTCCAGATTTTGGCAGTCTGCCTATGTTTTGTACATGACATATATATGTGGAACACATTGTTTGTATATAGGTTTTGGCAGATGGCCACTGGATATATATTTAATTACCTCATATGGTATGTGTGGATATGTAAGTGTAGGACCCAAATGTAAATATTTCATAACATGATGGTAATGTTTAATTGATTTTAATTTACCATCCTTTCTGGTTATGTGGTTAATTAGTAGTTCATCACGTGTTTTGTTTGAGTAATCTTGTTTAGTGTAACGGGGTAGGTTGGTATTATAGAAATAGGTTCTCTAAGTCTATAAGGACATATGAATTAGATTTTGTTTAGGTTCTTATGTTATCCAACATATCTGATTATAGCTTATGCTTATGCAAATATGTATGGAGAACGTGAAGGGCATACAGAGAGTGGCTATGTCACACCAGGAGGTGGTAGTAGGAGGTATGAACATGATGGAAGAGTGCCAGTGATGGGGACAAAACATCTCGTGATGCCTTAGCTTGACCCTGCAACCATGGAAAATCTATCTTTCTAGTCCATGTTTGGACAACTCACGGTAACAATTACGCACATAACAAATATAGTGCATGTAACTCTAGCTTGGGAAGCCATCCCTAATGCGGAATCCAAGGGTTTTGGGAAGACATTTGAGAGGTTGAGACATGTGGGGGTTATTGAATACATGGGTATAGTGGACCCAACTGATGTAGATATGTTGTAGACGGATCTTAAGAAGGCGTTCAAGATTCTCAACATCCCAAAAGAGGACAAAGTGAAGCATGTGGTTTATCTGCTGAAGGGTAGCGTTGGCCATTGGTGGGCCATAGGAGAGGTGAAGAGACCTAGAGTTTCTATAAGTTGGGAAGAGTCACAATGGGAGTTTTGAGCTGCTACTTCCCAAATACGTACCTGGATGAGAAGATGGTGCAATTTTATAAGTTATGACAAGGTTCGATGACCATCAATGAGTAAGAGGATAAGTTTATGGAGCGTTTGCGGTTATGTCCTCATATGGAAGAAACAAAGAAGGAGATGATCCACATGTTTGAGAAGGGTTTGAGTACGGAGTTGACTACAACATCATGTTCTTTGGAGAATAGAGAGAGGTTATCTACTTTTGTGGAGTCAGTAAGGAGGATTGAAAAGTTTGCTATCAAGAAGTGTGAATCCAACACTAAGAAAAGACCAACTCAATTTTAAGGGTAGTCATCTGGAGGCTTCAAGTAACTAAGTTTTTCTTCACCTTAGTCACAACAGAGGTCAACCTTCTCTGAGCCAAGATCATGAGTTCCATGCCATTGATCCCCAAGTAAGAGCAGAGGTCATAGCTTTCCACGAATAGGAGAATGATGTACAACATCCTTGTCAATGACGGGGCTCTCTAGGTTGTAGTATGATAACATAACCTGTTGTAAGTGTGGGCAAGTTGGGCATACATAGTGGGTGTGCCCTATGAAAGACGATGAAGTGACACACCAACTGAGGCAGAGTCAGTGGGGCTTGTAGCAGTAGTTGTACATCAGTGGTAGTGATAGAGGTTGAGGATAGGCGACGCATGAAGGATCTTTCGGGCCAACTGGCATGGGTTGTGGACAACAACAGGTGACGACTAGATTCTATGCTACAAGTCAACCGAAGGGAGTTTTCAATCAACATGTCATGATAGGTCAGATGGAAATTTTTCATTCTAACTTACTGCTTCTTCTTTCGTATCTATTTTGGTTGACCCAGGTGTGACACACTCTTTTATCACCAGAGAGGTGATAAGTAGTTGTAATCTTCCTGTTTGTAGTAGATATGATAGTCTTCGGCAAGAAACCCCTTTAGTTGGTTCCATTAAGTTGTGGGAAGTGTTTCCATCTTGCGTTCTTTCTTTTTTTGGGACGTAACATTCAGGTGGATCTTATGCTGCTTGACATGCATAGATTCGATGTTATCCTAGGAATGTATACCTTGGAGAAGTATACGATTGTTTTGGACTGTAATTCCAAGGTGGAGATGTTCCATGTTGGAGATGTTTCGTGGAACTTCCAAAGAGATAGGAGGATTCTTCCTACAAGTTTGGTGTCAGCTATGACAACAGAAAGGTTAATGAGAAATGGATGTGAGGATTTCTTGGCACATGTTGTGGATACCAAGGTGAGAAATCCTTTCATACATGAGGTTTCAGTGGTGTGAGAGTTTGAGGATGTTTTTCTAGAAGAGTTCCCTGGTGTTCCCCCTCCTAGAGAGATTGACTTTGAGATCAATCTTGTTCTTGGCACACAAACCATAGTACAATCCACCCTATAGGATGGCACCAATAGAGTTGTAGGAGTGGAAGAAATAGCTACATGAGTTGCTAGAGAAGGGTTTCATCAAACCGAGCATTTCCCCTTAGGGTGCTCCCATGTTGTTTGTGAAGAAGGATGGTTCCATGAGGCTTTGTATAGAATACTAACAGTTGATCAAGGTTACTGATAAAATCCAATTTTGTGAGAATTTGTGTGATTAATTTGCCATCATATTTTAATCCTTTTTTTAGAATTATCTAACACCTTCCAGTTGTTTTTGACAAAACCTGATGTGATGTTTTATAAAAAAATTTCAATCGGTCGGTACACTTGAATACACCATTGTGTTAACGTTATGGTTGCTAGGCGTCAAGCATCCTTGCGGCCGAAGGATAAGCTAGGACAACACCCTTGCAGTCTCTACAGGTCACCAAGCATAGCGACGGAGTGGGAAACAACAGTTGTGGTCGCTACCATTCAATAGCTCTTGCGATCGATGAATTAGGGAGTCAACATCCCTTGCGGCCTCTACATTCACATTTCCTATTGTGACCAATGATCTTCCATCAGTCACCACAACCTGGGCATTGCAGTTGATGAAGTCGGCTACTGGTAGCGATCGACACATACTCAATGTGGCGACTGCTACAACCGTTAACTCGATGGCCAACACCTATAAATGAATCTCCACCTCATCCATTCAAGGGGGTTTGGATAATCAAGAAGATGAGGAGGTATTGTCGCACTCCACAATCACCCATCAACCTCTTTATCGATCTCGGACCTTCAAAGATGAAAGTTGTAGGAGGGAGAAGATCTACCATCCTCTTCTTCAAGAGAAGGAGTTTCCATCTGCTACGACAATGACAAATCCAGATCTAAAGGAGTATTGTTGGTGTATCACCTTCCTCCCTTCTTTAGATATGTCACTTCTCTCTACACTATTCATCCATCCTTTTATCTATCTTGATGTATCTCCGCATGTGTAAATCCGTAATGCTACTCATGAACATGAGTGGGTAAACTCATTGCTTGGGTTGGGAGTAGCCAGTAAGGCCCTCCCAACATGTATATATTTGCATATGTTTGAGTACATATGCTCTTAGCAAGAATTATCTCCATTTGCTTGGTCTTAACGATTTACTTGTATGATTATCTACCATCTTGTGATGTTTGATTTTAGTGTCTCGAAAGAGTAACATTAACCTTATATAAGTGTTTTGGAGTTGCATGAATGCATGAGAATGTTGGAATGCTAAAGATAATGATCATATGGTTGCTATTGTGATTGTTTGTTTGCCATATTGACAGAGAGACAACCTTATAATCTAGATCTATCCTAAGCTCAAGAGAGGAGGGAATAGACATATATGATGATTTCTTGTAATCTTGCTAAGGGTATACAAAGGGTGTGAGTATTACATGTTGGTGAGAGAACTTAGTAGGTGAAACCCAATCCAAGTTCCCATTCATATTTTGTTACTACATGCTTCTTTACTTTTGTTCTCTTACTGTGTTTCTTTATCTTTCTTTTGATTGTTTTATTGTTTGGAGTAATATCATTTTGTTCGGAGCACCATCTTAACCTACCCCTTCCATTTGGTGTATCTGAGTTAAAGTTTTTACATTCTTAGCACTTTCCGTTACTTCTCCCTATGGCTTGACCCCGATCTACTACATCAGACCCAATATAATAGTTGTGGGGCCTGAGTGTCAAGTTATAAATTTAAGATTCCAACTATCTAGATCCTCTCCATTTTGGACATGTGATTTAGGCAAGTCAACTTTTTGGTGTTGTTGGGGACAAGGCAAACATAACTATTAAGACCCCCAACTTGCCCACTATACACCCGTAGCTCAAGTTTAGTGATAGAATTGACTACACAAATTCTAAGTCTGTTATATCCAATTGCTTAGAATACTTTATTTTACATGTCCAGTTTTCTAACTCGACTGTGCAAACTTTTTAGGTAGCTTGGGGAGAAGCAAATTTTAACGATCATATTACCCTTGTTTCACAAAATTATGCCGCATCGTAGAGAAGGACATACTGGAAGTGACCCAAATGTGAGGGTGGAGGATATTTGATTTCCACAAGAAACTAAATTCAAGTATGACGATGATAACTCCGATGGAGAACATGAGTGTGATGAGAAACGTGAAGATGAGGAGTGTGAAGAACGATGCCATGACAAACATCGTTCCCATTGAGCAATAAGAAATTGGAGGAACCATCATGAGTGTGATGATAACAACTACAACCATGAGGAAGAAGATGATGAAGGAGGCCCTTCTCTCTAAGACTTGGAAGCCACAAGGGAAAATGAGTCTAGATGCCTTATCGTCAAACTTTGAACTAAATCTAGATGTTATCACCATGATTCAAAACAAATTGTTTGGAGGAAATTCTAGAGATGAGAATCCTTATCACCATATTGATGCCTATAAGAACATATGTGATACGGTTAAGATGAGGGGGGTCCACAAGAAGTGATATATTGCAAAGAATTCAACTTCTCCTTAAGGGATAAAGCTCTGTCATGGTACCTTTCTCTACCCGATAAAAAGATTAATGGTTGGGGACCATTAGTTGACACTTTTTTCACCAAGTTCTACCCAATGGAGAAGACTCTTAGAAATTGATAGATGATAAATGGATTCATGCAGAAGCCTTGAGAAAACTTATATGAGGCATGGAAATGATTATAGGAATATCAAAGAGACTGTCCACATCACATATATGACAAGGGCTACCTGGTCACTACTTTCTATAACGATCTTACTTCTGCTGAGAGAACTTTATTGGATGTCACCGCAGGAAGTGACTTCCTGGGAAAAATCCCAAAAAGACTATGAAGATCATTGACAACATGGCTGATCTGTAGGTAGGCATGGACTTCGACAAAGTATACAATGATTCAACAAAGAATACTACACCTGATGGAACTTTTCTTAAAACTAAGGCCTTAGAGACTATCACAACCCAAATTTAGAAGATTGCTACAAATGTTAATCAATTGAAGGACTCTGGAGGCAAGGGAAAGAAACTTATAGAGAAAGTAATGAAGTGTGTAACATGGGGCGAGGGAGGCCATGGAATCGATAATTGTTTCTATACTCAACCTAGAGAGGAGAGCGAGGAAAAAGAAGAGATAGAGAATGTCTCTTATGTAAACTTCTAGAGACCAGATCATCCTAGTTTCAACTATGGAAACAAGGATGCTATAGAAAACTCTCACGGGCTAAGTGGAGCATCAAAACTACCATCAAGATTCAGAAGAGGAGGAGGATAGACTTAGTTTACCAAGACTATGAGCTACCAAAAAAATAGAAACAATTACCAAGGTCAAGGACAAGGTCAAGGCCAATACAAGAACATGAATCGACAAAATTAAGATCAAGGCCAACCTAAAAGCAGCAATCAATCAGACATGATGGTGTAGCTATTCAATTATACAAAAATACAAGTCTCTGTGAATGACCAATTGACTCAAAGTTCCACCACCAATTTGGGCGTCTTAACAACAATGCATACCCAGATGGATGACATGCAGATTCATCAAAAACAAATTGATCAACAGCTGGTACAACTGTCCGAGCTGATAAAGAACCCTGAAGGAAATATTCCCTCTAACACAGAGACTACAAAGATGGCACTCTCTATTCAAGTAAGGTTATAAAGAAGAAGCTAGATGAGATTCACCTTGAAGAAGACATTGCCACTAAGCCACAACCTGAACCTATTACAATAGAGGAAGAATTTGAGAAGGAAACGTCCACAAAGAGAAACCAACATAAAGAAGAAGGAAAAGGAAAGAAAGGCGCAAATAAAAAGAATTCAGACCCATCTTAAGAAGTCTTCACCCAAAAAGATTCTTATTCTCTAAGAGTTCCCTTGATGTACAAGTTAATTAAAGCTCATCTCAAGAAAAAGGTATAAGAAGTTTATGGAAGCAGTGAAGAAATTGCACCTAGACATTCCATTTTTGGACGCCATCAAAGAAATGCCTACCTATGCTAAGTTACTCAAGGACCTTATCACAAAAAGGACAAGAGGAGGCCACTTTGAGGCCGTGTAGTTAGCCAAAATGTCAAATGCTTTAGCCAAGATGCTCACAAAGAAAATAGATCCAACGATACTTACTATCCCTTTAAATGTTGGAGACAATGTAGAAAGGAATGGACTAGCAGATCTGGGGGCTAGCATTAGCCTCATGCCACTAACTCTATTCCAAAGACTCAGATTCAATGATATGGTGAAGATCGGCATGAGAATTCAATTGGCTGATCACTCTTTCAGAAAGCCAGACAGAGTAGTGGAAGATGTCTCAATTTGTATAGGACGATTCTTCATCCCATGTGATATTAGTGGTGATTGACACGGTCGAGGACCCAACATTCCTAATGATATTTGCAAGACCTTTTCTTGACATTGGTAGAGCCTTAATTTATGTAGCAGAAGGGATGATAACTCTTTGTGTCAGAAATGACCATATAGATTTTCATGTACAACACGCTATGAGGGGACCCTCTCTATTTGAGTCGGCCTACTTCATGGATAGCTATAACCAATACTACAAATAAGTACAAGAAAACAATGACATTGTTGATCTCCTTGTAAGATCTCTAAACAACCCTGATCCCAACATAGAAGACCCCACAGTAGCAAAAATGTTGGATTACTTAAATCATCCTAAAGAAGAGCTTAGTGACGAAGAAGATATAACTATAGAAACAACAAAGTATGCATCATTAGAGTAGACTCCTGAAGAGAAAGAAGTGCCTAAGACAAACCCAAGGTTGAAACAACTACCTAAAGGACTGACATATGAATTCCTAGATGATGAAGAAAGAAACATAGTGATAGTTAACTCAGATCTGACTGATGAGCAAATGGACAAGCTGTTGAAGGAGCTTAGACTCCGGAGGAAAGCAATTGGTTACTCAATAGAAGATAAAAAGGGCATGAGCCCAGCTATGTGCATGCATAGAATCAATCTGAAAGAGACAGACAAGCCATTATCCCAACCACAACGAAAATTAAATTAGATGTTGAGAGAGGTAGTCAAGAAGGAAGTTATAAAGTTGCATGATGCAAGGATTATATACCCGATTAGCAACAACAACTGGATAAGTTTGATATATGTAGTATCGAAGAAGAGAGGAATAACCACCGTGAAGGGAGAAATAGGAGATGAAGTAGCCACAAGGACTATGATCTGGGTGGTGAATGTGCATAGACTATAAGAAACTGAATGCTGCTAACAGAAAATACCATTTCTTGCTACCGTTTATTGATCAAGTCCCAGAGAGGTTAGCTCATCATTCATATTTCTACTTCTTGGACAGGTATTCTGGGTTCTATCAAGTGCCAATACATCCTAATGATCAGGAGAAGATCACCTTCACCTGTATCTACGACACCTACACTTTCCAAAGAATGTTTTTCAACCTATGCAATACACCAACTACTTTCCAAAGGTGCATGATATCTCTTTTTGTGGACTTCTTGGAAGATATAATGGAAGTTTTCATGGATGATTTTTCAGCATATGACAGTGATTTTGATAAGTGCCTCAAAAATCTATCTCTAGTCTTACAACATTGTAAAAAAACATTTGGTTTTGAATTGGGAAAAGTGCCATTTCATGGTATCAGATGGTATCGTGCTAAGGCATAAGATCTCTGAAAAAGGGATAGAAGTTGATTTGAGGAAAATAGAAGTTGTGTCCAAACACTCGCCTCCAAAAATAGTAACCGAAGTATGAAGCTTCATGGGCCATGCTGGATACTACAAAAGATTTATTAAAGATTTCTCAAAAATTGCAAAACCTCTGTCAAGCCTTCTGATGAAAGATGTCGAGTTTGATTTTTCAGACAAGTGCCTTGAAGCCTTCAACACTCTAAAGAATGGCTTGACAACAACCCCGACATTACAAGCACCAGATTGGGAGCTACTATTTGAAGTTACGTGCGATGCCAGTGACTATGCTATAGGTGTGGTCCTCGGTCAAAGAAAAGACAAGAAGCACCATGTCATATATTATGCCAGCAAAATGTTGGATGATGCCCAAATCAACTACACCACCATTGAAAAGGAAATGATGGCAATAGTGTTTTACTTTAACAAGTTCATGTCTTACTTGATAGGGTTGAAGGTAAAGGTGTATATAAACCATTGAGCAATGAAGTACCTAATGCAAAATAAGGATACAAAGCCAAGACTGTTATGGTGGGCTCTTCTCTTACAAGAGTTCGACCATGCGATAATTGACAAGAAAAGAATGGTTAATGTGGTTGCTGACCACCTATCAAGGATAGTGCTTACAGAGGAAGACCCATTGTTAGTTAATGACAACTCTACCGATTAAGCCTTGATGATGGAAAAATCTATCGAGCCCAATCTTCCCTAGTTCGCTGATATCTGCAACTATCTGTCCTATCAACAACTACCACATGACATTACTTATAATCATAAGAAAAAGTTGTTTTCTAATCTGAGGAATTACTATTGGGATGACCCGCTTTTGTTTGAGAGATGTCCTAACAACATGTATTGAATATGTATACCAGAGGAAGAAGTACCTCAAATCTTATAGGAATGCCACTCTTCATCTTATGGAGAACACCTAGGAGGAGAGAGAATAGAAGCAAAATTCCTAGTCTAAATTCTATAGGCCTACCTTATTCAAGGATAACTCAAGCTTTTGTCAAAGCATCTGATGAATGCCAAAGAACAGGAAATATTTCAAAAAGGAATGAGATGCCAATGTTAGACTGGATTGAAGTAGAAATTTTTGATGTTTAGGGGATTGACTACACGGAACCATTCCCATCCTCAAGAGTAAATCAATGCATCCTGGTTGTTGTTGATTATGTCTCAAAGTGGATGGAAGCAATAGAAACACCTACTTGTGGCTCCAAAGCAGTTATTAGGCTCTTTAAGAAAACTATCTTCCCGAGGTTTGGAGTCCCACACACCATCATTAGTGACGGGGGATCTCACTTTGGAGAAAGGAAATTCGACGCCTTGTTGAAGAAATATGGAGTGAAACACAAAGTAGAAATGCCATATCATCCTCAAACATTAGGACAAGTGGAGGTTTCCAATAGACAGGTAAAGGAAATCCTTGAGAAAACGATCAGTAGAACTAGGAAAGATTGGTCGAGGAAGCTCGACGAAGCATTATGGGCCTACCGTATAGCATATAAGACACCAATAGGGACTACTCCCTATAGACTGATCTATAGGAAGTCTTGACACCTTCCAGTGGAATCAGAGCATAAGGCCTATTGGGCCGTCAAACTTCTGAACATGGATTTGAATCAAGCTGGAAAGAAAAGATTTTTGCAATTGTAGGAGCTGGAAGAACTCAGGCTGCATTCTTACGAAAACACCAAGATTTACAAACAAAGGACCAAGGTGTGGCATGATGCCCACCTAAAAAGTAAAGATGTTTCTATGGGGGATAAGGTCCTTCTATTCAATTCTAGTATCAGATTATTCCCTGGGAAACTCAGATCTAGGTGATCTAGTCCATTTTCAACAGTAAAAATTTACCCAGCTAGAATGATGGAAATTGCCAGTGAAAAGATTGGTACCTTCAAGGTGAATGGACACAGGGTCAAGAGGTTCTATGAGGATGAGGCCTTCATGAGGAGGTTAGAACTCCACTTGAAAGAGCCTGAACCTACTCCACCTGAAGAACCATGAAGAGCTAGACATGAAAGTTAAGCTAAAGACTATAAACTAGTGCTTCTTGGGAGGCAAACTAAGGATTTCCTGCTTCCTTTAAATTTTAGAAACTTTCTCTTTTTTATTAATTAAACTATAGACTGTATATATATATCCCTTAGTCTTAATATCAACTACTTTGTCCCAAGTAGTACAAGTTGGAACTTTTTTCTTTGCAATTACATCTTTACACCCTTAATTAATTTGAATGCACAAAGAATAGAATCTTAATCCCAATAGTCGGATAGCTTTAGTTTTTATATATACCCTTGTTTTGATCACTACAAGTCACAGACTTAGCGACCCACTACTAAGATTCTAGCCTTAACGCCTGGTCACAACAACCCTCTTCACCCATCATGACTTCTACGACTCTTTTCATGCATTGTGACCACAACACCTTCTTTCTATCATTCGTAGCGACCACTACCCTTCCTCTTATAGAGTTTTGACCACACCACTTTCTTTCGTCTGTAGCGATAGGTACATGTGTTCATTAGGAAGGTATAAGGGACCAAATCAAGAACCCTAATTCCCCTTCACTCTTTCTCTTGTGGTGGATTTCTCATGATTTCTGACGTTTCAGGCACGATCCAAACCTTGTGTTGAAGAACAGAAGCACACTGGAACCTACAACATGGCAACGTTCAACCATACATAGCAAAGCCCTTCTAAACTTTATTATTGCCACCCCTTTCCTTTTTCTCTCTCTCACCTCAAAGTTATGCTTTATATGCACTTCTCCTTCTTTACCAATGAACCTCTTTATGATGCTCTGCTTGAAACTCCAACCGTTTGTGGTCTTCTGAAATCCCAGCTTCCCAATTTTCACCTTCTTTTTTTTGGCCGCCAAGAGGATGACACCACGTACTAGATCGCCTCGCCATACTTTATTCTCCCCTATTTCCTTCTCACTGGTTAACTTTTCCCCCTGACCTTTCATCTTCTCTGCGATCGCAACAGATGTTTTAACTACTACGACCATCCTTGTTGCAACCGCTACGACTATCCATCCATGCAACGACCGCAACAAATGTCTCAACCGCTACAGTTAGTAGCGGTGTTGCGTTTGCCACAAACTCTGATCTTTACCGAGATAGTATCTATGATGGATTAAGTTGAATATTCACTTAGTTTGAATAGATTCACACCCTTATCACTACCCTTGGTTTGAGCACCACACTAGTGTGTTTGTCGCTAGCTTCATCTTCTCTATAGCAACTATTACATGTGTAGTGACCACTACATACCTTCCCCATGTTGTGACTATCACTCCAACTCCAGTAACCGCTACTCCTGCTTTGTGTTCCTAGAAACCTCTATGTCTTTATTCGTATCTACCACTACATTTTCAACCTTTAATTTTTTTCTTCTTGTAGCGACTGATACCTTTACCTATGATCTATAGCGGGCACTACACATTAACCTCTTGTAGCGACCGCTACATATTATACAACCGATGCCAGTCACTACATTCTATTTATACCTAACAATCAACAAAACCATCAAAGAGTGTATTATTAAATGCCTGACAAATAAAAAGTACTCAAAATGTAGGATGTCATCCTCATATTCAAACCCTTTGAACAAATAGGAAACATCTCTGGAAGGGGTTCAACAAACCATTGAAGCAATTGGAAAAGAACTGAATGATGATCCCAACATGTCACAATAGAGGAGGATCAAATTTTTGTTAAACAAGGAGAAATATGAGATCATACTTGACCATGATTCACCGGAAGATGAAGAGGTATCCCAAGGCACAGAAGAAACAAATACATTAGAATATGTGCCATCGAAGGAAGAACCTAAGGCAAAAAGTAAGTGGAAGGTGTCTACACCAGATACACCACCGACTAAAAGGAGGAAGGTATCAATAAATATAGGGTCACAAGCTCTAAAATTATAAAAGAACCAACCACCCAGCCTGACACTTGAATCACCTGATTCTGCTATAGTAGGGAAGAATCCAGCAAAAACATCTGAAGAACAAAACACATAATTTACACCCATAGACAAGGTACACTAGGCACATTATGACCTGATCATGAGGACCAAAACCTTTAAACCAACAAGATACATGGACATCCAAAACTTCAAAAGATTGGGTATTTATGATAGAGTAATGGAATTCCTAGGTGGAGAAAACCTATGCACCCTATGCACAACCAATGTCTGCTCACTAATAGAACTGACTGTCGAGTTTATGTCCTCACTCAAGAAGATACAAGTCAGTGACAGTGAAAGGAAGGAGGCTGGAGGAGAGTTCAAACTACAAGTACGTTTGGGGGGCAAAGATTACTATGTCACTAAAGTTATTTTGAACACAATATTCCCTGAAAGTGAAGAAAAAGCTAAAGCTTGCATAGAAACACCCGACAAAAGAGATATTGTGGGCTAAAAAAGCCACAAGATGTGGGAGCAGTTGACTGGAGAATCTACACACCACCCAGGGAAGTCCAAGGAAAATTTGATCTCTTCATTCTTCATAAGAGTGATTCAGAAGATCACAACAAACTCAATCTTCTATGATCTGAGACAGGAGGTGTATCCAAGGGTGATCTGTTTCTGATATGGTCAATGTTGAACAAAAGACCAGTCAACATTGGAAAGCTACTAATCGATAGACTGTAAGCGGTAGTGGGACTAGAAGTTGGGAAGACTAGGGACTTCTGCATGGGAGGCCAAATAACTCTCATTGCGCCTTACTTTTTGGACCTTGAGTAATTAAAAAGCTACCAGCCTACAAAGGGATACATGAAGACCAATACCAAGTCTTTGGTGACCATCGACATATTAGTGCAGAAAGGAGAGAAATTTTTCTATAAGCAACCCATTCTAAACTTCTCCTCCCACTCCCCAAAATGGCCCATTGTGATGCACTCAAACTGCATTCCAGCCTAGAGGAAGTCGACAAAATACACTCCAGTGCTATTTGGTGAACAACGGGTCCACACACACCTATTGAAGTCCAACAAGAAGTAGAACAAGTGCCAGAGACAATGCAAGCATGCCCAGAGAATAGGAAGAAGCTAGAAACAAGGTCTGATAAGACCATTTCTGAAGCAACGATGCAAGCACCTCTGATCTCCCAAGTTCAACCAATCAAGAAAGATGTTATAAAACAAACATCCTTAGAAGGTCAACCCACCCAGCATGGTGACAAAGGATTGCAAGAAACCTCACCATATCCTCCCGTCATCTAGATATTACTAGAAGCACCGATTGAGAAACTAGGTATCCCTATAGACTCTAGAGAACAAACAATAGCAATAGAAGAAGAGCCAGTGGGGCATTCTGAAGAAACTAGGCAACCAACCCCACCGCCTACGACAAATGAAATAGCACCAGAAACACCATCTAAAAGAATAGAAGCCCCACCTCAACCATCAGGTATCGAACAAACAATGCGTACAATGCAAAAAGGTATTCAAGAAGAACCAGTACATATGGCACAAAAAGAGAAACAACCCTATCCCCAACCAAAGTTTGTGGCAAGCACCGAACCACAGTGTGAACCTATGATGCAATGAAAGATACAACAACAACATCTAAAAGTGAACAACAACTGCACCCACAAACTTTTGGCAAAGATCTCATACATCAGTTCAATACCATTTGGGCACAAATGAATAATTAATTTTCAGAAAATATGCTTATTTCCTCTACCCTGCATACACTAATAATGTAGGTACAAAGATTTAACGATAGAACAGAAACCTTCCCATAATTCATGACCAATGTCCTCCTTAACTAAGTAACAATGCTAAACAATGCAAGAAATGGTGGCAAAGATGATAGAACTTGGAAGAGAGCAAGAGGCAATGAGGAAAGATATGGATGACATGTGCCAACTTCATGAATGAGCCCTCAAGGCTATAGAAGAGGAGTAGAAAAAGATAGAAGAGGAGAGAAAGGATATGGAGGATGAACGCCAACATAGGGAAGAATGGCAGATCAGAAGGGAGTCAAAATGAACTCCCAACCCTTCACCATATCAAGCATCATCAATCCCCTCAAACACCGAACAACTAAAGGATGATGAAGCGATAAGCGCACCCCCAGTACCCACTACAGAAGTTGTAAGTCAACCACAAGAGATTCAAGAAGAACCAACCAATCAAGAGAAGATGAACCGATCTTGGAAAGCCAACCCACTGGATGCACTGTCAGGCAGGAGGCCGCCAGTGTTGAGAAGTTAACATCTAGTGAGATGTCAACACTCAATTGTATCCTAGATGAGATGAATATTAGCATGGAAACTGTGAAAGAACTGTAGGTTGTAGTCATAGGGGCATAAACTAAATTTTTTGCCTTGCCATAAGGACAGTTAAACACTAGGCGCTAATAGTAGTAAATATTTATGAGCGATGTACTACAATATACAATTGTTGCACTACTGAGCTGCCAAGCACATCACTTATCTTTAAAAATACAGAGGCTCGTGACATCATGAAAGTTCCTCTTCACCTTCAATGTGCCATACAATCGGTAGGAGATCACCATAAGTTGAACTGAAAGAATTTTCCAATCTCCACTGAAGTTCCTCAAGAAGAAGAAGGGTCAAGGGATTTCTCCTTCATAGTTCTTTGAATGATAAAGGTAGTAAACAATGGCATTCCAATGGAAGACCTCTTCCTTAAAGACCTACACGGGCTGCGTGGTACATACACGATGGAGGTAATTTATGATCGATGCTTTTTCAAAGATCCGACAATGCCTCCTCATGTTGTACCACATAGACTACATACGGGAGTCCCTCTTCTAGAGAAAAAGACTTGGAGAGAGCAGCTAAAGACTCTATGCATCGATCCTTCTAAACCAGCTCGTGCATCTGCTTGGAAGGTAGGGTGGGTATCTGATAAGACACAAAATGATGTCATACAAAATGAGCAGCAACACCATCAGGAAAAGATAGTTGTCAAAAAACCAATCGCTACAACCATCCCATAAGTTGTTGAACAACACAAAACTAGCTCCAGAAAAGAGGGAGAAGTTAATGATGAAGAACTACAAGAGGTAAGGCCAGATGGGATGGCAGGAGTTATAGAACCAACATTCCACAACTTTGACAGATGGGCCTGTGAAGATATTACCTGGGATTCAATGATACTGACAATGGATAGGCTGAAAGAGGATGATAATGTGGGGGACGTTATATTCGAAAGGGATGGAATATGGGTTCTCAAAGATGACCTCCATGACACCTTGAAGACGGGAAGTTACCTATATGTGAGTCTGATGTCTGCATATCAATCAATGTTGAGCGATAATATGTTGAATGTGCACATGGCCTATTATCTACTCATGGAGGACATACTACATAACAAAATGTCAGGAGAGAAAGAGCATCTGAAACTTCGCCTAATCAATTCCCTGCCTAGATAAATATTCCTACCCATTCTCCACGACAATCATTGGACACTGCTAGTGATCAACATAAAAGTAAAGACTGTGATCCTATATAATAGTTATATCTCAACGTTAGCTTTTAACAAGTACACAAACATGACTATGCCAAATACACCAATAGAAGAGATGGCTAATATGTGCATGGAGGAACTAATAGATATGGTCCAAAAGTTTGGCAAAGGATACAAATTTGTCACTAAAAAGGATTTCAAAAAGATATAGTTCTACCACAGAAGCCCACAACAAATCATTAATTCAAATGGCAGTGACTTATATTGTCTTGAGTGGATGTCGGATACAACTCTAAAAGAAACAAAAATAGAAATCTTGCACAACATGCGTTATCATGTGTTGTGAGGGGGATTTTTTGACATGCTACTGTAATCAAAATAGGTTGTTTTCGAACAGCCACATCAACAATAAAGCTATCCCATTTATTCTTAACCTTCATCTTTGACACTCTGGGACAAAGTGCATGATAAGTTTGGGGGGATTTATAAGCGGGCATTAGAGTTTCATTTTTTACCCTCTAACTCCAATTTTGAATGTCTTGTACAAATTCATACTTTTACCCCTACCTTGTAGGAAATTTTGATTTTTTTTTGAACTTTAAGCTTTCTTCCATAAAATGAACCATTTAATATAAGTCACAATTTTGAGATCTATCCTTCCAGGATTTATTTAATTCTCTTATCCTTAGACTTGTTTGTCCTTCTGATGTTCTATAGAAAAATCATTTGAAGAGTGGTGCAAATGGGCTTTTAACTCACTTAAATGAAAATGACATGATGTCGTGATTTTATGCCATTCTTACTGGAAAGATATTACGAAAAGCAAAAAGACACTCCTCGAATGGTGAAAATCCCTAAAATTAAGGAAGACTCAATCTGCCACCCTCCCAACAAACTATCTATGCCTTGTAGTATAGGTTGGTAAGTATACACCCCTATAATATGGGAAACTCTACCCCCTCCAGTTCCAAAAAGTCCCAATTTTGGGATCAAAAGGGGATTGGAAACCCAAGAACCATACCTATAAATCCCAATCCTAAAGCTTGTGAGAGAAATAAAAGCCTAAAAGATACAAAAATCATGAGAGATGTGCCCAGTAAGATGATGAAAGACTCTGCCCAGCTGGTGTATTGCTTCACTTGAGAATGCATATATATCGTGCCCGGTAGCTAAGTCTGGAAAACTTTTACACACCTACCTTTTGAAAAGGAACCTTGCACAACCGCCTGACATTACATCAGGACCCAATCGGTCAGCATTGTCTTTATGATGATCATTATGGTTGAGGTAACCCGAGAAAGATAGGAAAACATCGAGCCCTCAACCTACCCCAACAAAACTAGCCAGGACCAAATGAAAATAAAGGTCGGGTGTGAAAGCTACCCATGTTAGGAACTGTTTACAAGTATGGCTAGGAAGCAAGGCCGGGAGGCTATTGCGAGGGAGAGTCTTTTACTAGAAAAGGCAGTGACATGCACAAAAAGTCAAGCAATTCTAGAAATAAGGGGATGTAATCAGACTGCAGTAAGTGTATCTAGCTAGACACAAGGATTTTTTTGTTAGAATTGAACAAATTTGTAGTAGCGAGCACATCAAATTAAAAACAATGAATGCCCATCTCTCTAATCTAATTTCATTTGATCGCTTGAGCATAAGCTAAATTCTAAGTTTGGGAGAGTTGATAACATCCAACTTTGTGAGCATTTGTGTGCTTATTTTACCCTCATATTTTAAATCCTTTTTTGTAGACTTATCTAACACCTTCTAGTTGTTTTTGACAAAACTAGATGTGACTACCTAAACTCACAAACCTCCTTTATTTATACAAAATTTTCATTCGGTTGGTACACTTGAAGACAACACTGCATTAACGTAGTGGTCACTAGGCATCAAGCATCATTGCGGCCGAAGGACAAGCCATGCCAACACCCTTGTGGTCGCTACAGGTCACCAGGTGTAGTGACCAAATGGGAAGCAACCATTGTGATCACTACTGTCTGCTAGCTCTTGCAATTGATGAATCGGGGAGTCAACATCCCTTACGGTCACTACATTCACATTTCCTCTTACGGCCGATGATCTACCATCGCTCGCCACAACTTGGGCATTGCGGTCGATGAAGTCGACTGCTGGTAGTGACTGAAACATACTCAATGTAGCAACCTCTACAACCATTATGTCAGTGGCCATCACCAATAAATGGGTCTTCACCTTGTCCATTCAAGGGGGTTTGGATGCCAAGCTTTTTGTTGCCATGAGTGGTTGCCAAATTTTTACTCTTATGTAGTCGATGAACTTTGAAGCTTTACTAGTTGCCAAGATTTCGGATGATTGATGGTCGATGAAGTTTTGAACTCACTATGGTTTGCCAAGGTTTGAACTTGATGGTCGTCAAGTTTTGAATTCATACTCAGTTGCCAAGTTTTGGAACGTTAGTGGTTGTTGAGTTCTTGGACCCTTAGTGGTCGTTGAGTTTTGGACCCTTAGTGGTCGTTGAGTTTTTGGACCCTTAGTTGTTGTTGAAGTTTTTGGACCCTTAGCGGTCGTTGAGTTTTGGACCCTTAGTGATCATTAGTTTTGGACCCTTAGTGGTTGTTGAAGTTTTTGGACCCGTAGCGGTCATTGAAGTTTTTGGACCCTTAGTGGTGGTTGATTTTTGGACCTTTAGTGTGTAGGGAAATATGGCTACAAAATAGGAGATAAAAAAATTTAGCTACCATATTCCCCATAAACCAGCAGATAGCGTCAATAACTATAAAATGGGAAGGATGGTTTGGAGTATATAATTGGTCTTGGAGAAAGTCCAATGACATCTCCTCTTTGTTGTAGATGTGCAACCATCTTCTAGTTCCACTATGACTCATTTGACTATTGTGCCTCCTAGTATGCACCATGGACTGCATCCTCAAACATCATCGTCTGTAGCAACTCCTCTTATCACGGGCTACTGGTTGACATTGTCCTCCTTACGTACAGGAAAAGGCTGCCTTGCCTCTAGATAAGTCCATGCGTACTTCCTACAACTCAAGTCATCCATTAGAAAAGACACTACAACTATAGTCTTCCTTGTAGAACAGATAGGAAGGAGTTGTCCCTCCTGTTGGTGTACTAGTCACCAACTTGCTCTCCCACAACAATGATCTTGAGTTGTTCTCTCTCGTTGCTATCCCTCCCTAGTCGGATAGGACTTGCTTGAGCTCTCTTGGTTACCACAACCAGAGAGGACAATAATAGTTAGAGCAAATGATTCTCAATTGTCTGTGTTGTGCTCTGGGAAGACCCCAATACCCCTCTATTTATAGGAGGGGTTTGGGTTAGGGTTCCCAGTATGTGTGGGAGTGGAAGGGAAGGGACCGGAAGATCTTGATTTTTGCAACCTGTGACCACCAAAATGGTCATTTGGAAACCCAGATGGTCCTCTAGCACATGAGATAGTCACTTCACAGTTTCCCAATTGCATACAAAATTGGCAATTTAAATCCAATTAATACTCGACATGACATAAACATTGATTCTTGATGCAATCAAATTTCTCATGAACTGAGTGATCTCGCACATGCAAGATGGTTGTCTTGCTCACCCAGAAGGTTGTCTAGTAACCCAAGCTGAGCCGATTGGTTCAACAGAATGAACCGGTCAGTTCACACCTTAGTTTAGGAAGAATTTAGCCAATTTAATTTTTGATCAGCCTAAAAATCCAAACGGTCATCTCAACATTTGAGCCGATCATTTGGCACTCCAAATGGTCTGTGAGTCGATCATTTTGTAGTGCAATCAGCTGATTTGTTACATGAATTGAATATCTAAATACTTTAGTAATCAATTCAACCACCATTCAATATTAAGCTCATCTTCTTGGTCAAGACCTATGTGTGTGACCCTATAGGTCCCATATTACGTTGGCAGTGAATGTTCATAACAACTTATGACATCACAAGCAATGAGTGGTGCCTAGTCGCACAGTAATGCTAGCCAAGTAAATGGAAAGTTGGGGAACAAATTCAACCGACAATCTGTGCTTGGTGTTACAGTGTTTGTATAAATTCTTTGTCTCTACTATCCAGATTTGAACTCGAGGCATGGAGTAGTCACCCTCTTCAACATCCAATCTTGTTTCTTGAACCAGAGAAAACTATCTAAGATATATCACATATTGACTCACATGTGCATTGATGAATGCATATTCATCATGGACTTTGATTATCACCTTGGGACAAATTCAACTCTATATATATACTATTTCACTCAATATGAATCATAATGTGCAAAACTACTTAGTTGATTCGATTATCAAGGTTTTAACTAAATATTGTTGATTTAATGCAGGTTTTGACAAAGCTGAACAAGTAGTTGGGGTCCACCTTCATCTCTGGCTTTGATCAAGAAATCTAACCAAGCATTTACACCCATTCGGTCTCAAGACCGTTTGAGCCCATTCGGTCTCAAGACCGTTTGAACCCATTCGGTCTCAAGACCGTTTGAGCCCATTCGGTCTCAAGACCATTTGAGCCCATTCAATCTCAAGACCGTTTGAGCTCATTCGGTCTCAAGACCGTTTGACCAGTAGATACCAATTGGAGGCATAACCCAGCCGTGAGGGATCGAGCTTTACATGAATTCAAGACCTCGATGCCTAGTCTTGACCACGACCATGGTGGCTCAAAACGACCGTGGTCTACTGTCATCACCACGACCGTGCGGTGAGGCCACGGCCGTGGTAGATCATCCCCAATGCCTGAGCTCTCACTTGCCATGACCGTGGTCGCCAAGCCACGACCGTGCCACCCCACCTGCATCGACTCTCTCTCTCCCGCCATGCCCGTACGAGGCAGAACGACCGTGGGGTAGTAGCCTCACCACGACCATGGTGTCACACCACGGCCGTGGCACAACACCATCCGAGCCCGATTACTCACCCACCACGCCTGTGCAAGGCGGCACGTCCGTGGGACAATAGCATCACCACGACCGTGGTGCATCGTCTTCTACCTCTGCACCTCTACCGAGCAGCACTTCTTCTCTTCGATTCGTCTGACTACCACGATCGCGCCGGCCCTCCTTGTTACCTTCCTCGGCGCCGCACAGCTGCGACACAGACTGCATAGCTGCCACCTTTGGTCTCTTGAGCAGCTTGCTTAACCAAATAGAGCAAATCGTATGATTATTCGGAACAACAACACGAAGCCCGAATGAGCATCAAACCGTTTGGATTGAGCGAAGAATGAGGGCTGATTGAGCAACATTGACCATTTTCCCCAGAAATGCAAGACCGTTTGGGTCATTGAGCAGTGAAGACCGAACGATGAGCAAAATCGTGAAGCCAAGACCGTTTGACAAGCAAACAGTTTGCAGACCGTTTCATCGGCAAACGGTCTGTGAGACCGTTTAGTCTCATTCATTTTCCAAACTGTGAGAGCAAAGCTCACCGAAGACCGTTTGGCTAAAGCGTTGACTGAATCGAAGAACGTTTGATATCAAATGGTTTCCAAACCGTTTGCTGCTCAAGACTGAACGCTGATGAAGACCGTTTGATATTAAATAGTTTCCAAACCGTTTGCTTCTCAAGACCGTTTGGTCACATTTTACAAGACCATTCGGGCAAAAATATCTGTCAAACCATTTGGACTGGAAACAGACCAAAAATGTGAAGACTTGCCCCACGCCTATAAATAGGACCACTAGGGTCCTCATTTGGGACATCGGTTCTGAGACGCCGACAGGATGCATGTATACTGGTCCGATCCAAATCCAGTGCCATCCATGCCAGTTTCATTCCACCTACTGCCGGGGTTGCAACCAAGGAGGGTGAGGAGAGAAGGAAGACGGAGTGAGGGAGACTGTCTAGTCTGTCTTGGCATCTCCCGTTCGCGCCCAGATCTGCTCCGACACGATGTAGAAGGCCGTATCTTCTTCATCGAGTTGTGACCACTTTCTGCACCGAGTTCATGGTGGATTTCTCTCTCTTTCTCATTCTTCTTGTTTCTCGCATCATGAGCGAGTAGTACCTTTTTGCTGGGGTGCGGGGACTAGCCCCGCTGCCCATGAAAATCATGTTCTTTTGTTAAACTCTCCATGGCAATGTATATAACTTTCCATTTCGTTGTTAGTTGGTATGTTTGTAGTTGATTATCTACCTGCTTTCATCTTGTTCTTTCCTATATTGCGAAATCTTCTATATGTGGGATGGAATGGCGGTTTACAAAGTTCTACTCTTTGACAATAACTTCTGATAAGATTCCTTGAGGTCATAAGTGTATAATCCGTTAGGGGACGAGACAACTAGCCTACGGTGACACTTATGTGGTCTAAATATCCCTCAAGGAGGACCACAGCCTTAGTTGGATTTTGTATCGTCTTTGTTTATCGTCGATGTTAGTTTGTAGATCTATCACCTTCTCACTTATCGATTAATGCGGCTGACTCCCAAACTAGAAATAGAATGGGATTTTCTTCGGAGCCGTAAGTAAGTGATCTGGTTGGTGACGAGACATCTGATGCCTAAGGTGATGCTTACGTGAACCTAACGCCCTAACGGGGGGTTCTGCAGCAGCTCTATTTGGATTGACATATCTTGCCTGGATTGTTCGTGATTGAATGTGTTTGCGTGTGTAGCGGTGGTAAAACCTGATACCATCCCAACGATCCAAATCATTGATCTAAATCCAACTTTAATTTAGCTTTTACTTTCTTGCAATTAGTTTAATTAACCTCAAATCAACCAATCATTCTAAATATCAGTTTTACTTGAGCTAGATTCGACTGACAAGGATTCTTAAAAATGTTGTCCTTTGGGTTCGATCCTTAACGATACTACGATAAGACTCGTCCGCTTACTGGTGGTATTATTGCACTTTGGTTTAGGTAAAAGCTCGAGGATTTCAACCCCGAGTGAGTTTGTTAGTGCGATAAAAATCCCACGTCAAATTCTGGCACCGTTGTCGGGGACAACGGAGTCAGTTAGTCAAATCTAGTTCTTTTAAGACTAATTTAGGATTTTGTGTTTTCTTTTGACACAATCGATCATCTACTTGAAATTTGACTTTACTCTGTGGTTCTCTCTTTTGAGATCTTTCTAATTCAGGTATAACCCAAGGCGTAGTGCATGCACCGTTCAGACATCCCCAGACTAACGACGAGCTTTGATCCCGAGATAGACAGAACTTTTCATCGTCAGATCAGAGAAAATCAAGCAAGGATGGTTCAAGAAGAAGAAGTAGCCTGAAGGGTGGCTTAAGCCATCAATGCACAGAGAGAGAGGCTCATGAAAGAAGCCAGGGCAGCGGTTCAACAGGAAATCCTAGTAGTGCAAGCAGAAACACAACCAGATGAACTACAAAAGCATATTAGAGAGTTCTCAATCCCGAAAGCTGCGAATGTTCGTCATCCAGTAAAACCTCCTCCTATCAACACTACTAATTTTGAGATAAGAGCACATTGGATCACCCTGCTTTAGAATAACCCTTTCGATGGAAAATAAGGAGAAGATAGCCAATAACATCTTCTGAGGTTTATTGATCTATGTGCCATGAAAAAATAAAATGGAGTCACATATGATGCCATTCGACTCCGTCTCTTCAAGTACTCCCTTGTTGATAGGGCCATAAGTTGGTACAATTCACTGCAAAGTGAAGTACCCATCACCACCTGGGAACAACTCCAAAATGTGTTTCTAGAAAAGTTCTACCCTCCATCTCTTACCTATGAAATTAGAGGGCGGATAACAAATTTCACTCAAGTTCCTGGAGAAACCCTTGCTGAAGCTTGGGATAGATACAAAGAGCTTCTACGCAAGTGTCCACACCACGGAATACCTAAGAACCAACTCATTGAGATTTTCTATAGGGGTGTGGATGATGACATTAAGAGATTCCTCGATTCCTCGTCTGGAGGAAATTTCATGCGTCAAAGTTATGATAGCACATGGAGAGTCATCACCCTGGGAGTAGAAAATCAAGCCAATTGGGTAGATTGGTAGGTAAAGGAGTTTTGAAAGTAGCTATGGCCGAAGCTCCTCCTGAGTACAAGTCTATCGCTGAAACCTTGAAACTCTTAGTTGCCAAGCAAGACCATATTGAATCATCTCTTGCTGCTATTGGAAGAGGATGTTCACTCACTCGACAACCGGAACAGGTCAAGTCCGCTTCCCTATTCTGTTAAGCATGTAAGAGCACCGATCATTCCACTTTATCATGCAATGTTCTCTATGATGTTGTTCTGAGCAATGTATGTGGCCAAGGAGATAATGGTCAGATGGAAAATCTTAATGCTATCAACACCATTCCTGATAAAAGTTATTACAATTCGAATCAGAATAGGAATCACCCCAGTTTTCAATATGGAAACCCCTCTAGAGCAGTAAACTCGCATCAATTTGCTTCAAACAATCAACCAAGAGGCCCACCAGGATTCCATTATAATCAACAATAGAATTTTGGAAATCAAGGAAATTTCAAGAGGAACTTTCAGAATAGGAACTACAATAATTACCAAAATAACTCTCAGTACCAGAATCTTAATCAACAGCAAGGACAACAAGCAGGTCTAGTTTCTCCTAATGACAAGCTATCAACCATTGAAAAAATGTTGCAAACTCAGCAAACCATGATAGCTAACCAACAAGCTCAACAGAAGGCTATTGAATCTCAACTAGCTCAACTTGCAACTAGCATAAAACCACCTACTAGAGTCTTTGCTGGCCAACCCGAGAACAATCCTAAGCATCCTGAATAGTTGAAGGCAATCACCACTAGGTCAGGGAAAGACTATTCGGATCCCCCTGAAAAGACACCTGTGGTTATTACAGACGGGGATGAACCTGTAATTGCCCAAGACTCAACAACACTAGAATCTCAAGTTGATAAGATAGATAAGGGAAATCCTGAGAAACCTAATGATGAAGAAACTGAAACACCAGAACCTGATATTCCTGTATATAAGCCTCATATACCTTTCCCAGCTCATCTAAGGCAGACCAAACTGGATACTCGTTTCAATAAGTTCAAAGAAGCTATGAAGAAGCTTCATGTTGATATCCCCTTTCTGTATGCTCTAGCTGAGATACCATCCTGGACAAAGTACTTAAAGTCACTCCTCACCAGGAAGTATATAACTGAAGAGTATGAGACAGTAAATGTGACGTCCCCGGATTTTTTTAAAACTTAATCTGATGTGTGACGTCCAAATTGAAACCCTCACCTCAGTGAGAATCCCAATTTAAACATCCCACGCTAGGCTAAGAAGAAGAAACTCAAGGGAGTCAGAAGGAACATACATCAGTAGCACATGTACATGAACAATAATAAAACCACAACACCTGTTCACCATTCAACATATAATTACAACATGAATTGTTACAACATTTGATATTACATATTGAACAACAAACTTAAACATATACATGTACTACATCTAAACAACATGATCTTAAGACAACAGGTCCACCTGTACATCAACTCTCCATACAACTCCTACTATCCTGGATCTTCAAGATCATAACCACAACCTAAACAAAAAGATTACATGCGGTACACGTCAGCATAATATTTCATGAATATTGTACTGAGTACGCCTACGTGTCTTTTATATACCTCTCATCATATCTTGGCAATAAGATAAAACTAATATACTTGGCAGTAACAGAAGAATATAAAAAAAGCATATACTTGCACAAGGATATTCGTTAACAAAAGAGAACACATATTTTAAGCTCATTTTCCATTATATGCTCGTGCATCCGCCTACCAATGGGATAGATGCATTCAAGCCTTATGATCGGCTTACCAAAGAGATAGATCATTGTACATGTGATCCACTTACCAAAGAGATAGATCACTCACTAGCACTATGCTTACCAAAGAGATATAGTGCTTTCATATAATGGAACAGATATATTATGTTTCAAGTGTTCATAGCCATAAGTATGGAAAATCAAGCAAGATATCATACAAGAACAATCATTTCATCCAATATCATATGCCAAGTATTCTACTACACATATAACACAAGCATATTGTATAATAAGCCAAGTAAGAGGTAATAGCGTACCTTCCAAAGAGACATCCTATTCACAACATATTCCTGATATCAACTATATCCTTGATCAACCCTGATTAAGACAAGATCATATACTATCATCAGGTTGTAGCGAGTTTCAATCATAAAGATGATTTTTTTACTCAACTAGCTATATCCCGCAAGTATATGAGAGTAGTTTTAGTCGAGGCCGAACACGAGGAGCAGAACGATAACTTAATTGAATGCAACATTATTAAAGTTCAACAATCTAGATCGGTTTTAAAGGGGCAGAAAGATCTGTTCCAAAAGCATAAAAGATTTAGTTTTAACTACAAGAGATTTCAGATTTTTATCAACAAACTAGGATTACAAGGAACGTTCGATTTCAGAGTTAATGAATCTTGGACATTAGGATTTCACTCATATGCCATAGCAAACAAAGAACAAAGCAATTTAAACATACATAAGATCGAGTTTCTAGGAAGAGATGTGTTACAGTTCACCCCCCGGTGTAGATGTAACGATCATAACTCAAAATAGCACTCTCGTGCATGAATTTCGTCTATGATCACAAACAGATCCTCAACTTATTCTTCCCTACTCTCGTAGAAGAAGAAAAGTTGCCAAAAAGAACGTCTCCATACAAACCTACTTATTTTCTCAAACTAAGCAAGAAAGCAGAAATCATGCATATATAGCGGCCAACGATACATGCAAGGAAAAAGAGTTACCGACGCCTTTAAGGTAGAGAAACAAGAAGCAAATGCATTTAGTACGAAATTACTTGTTCAATACAGGCTATGGAATGGGAGTTACTCTCCCATGCCCAAGAAAAAGGATCTACTCGTCCATAACTATGTACAACAAGATTTCCACAGAATTCTCAATGCTAGACATCGTTTTGGGAAGAAAAGGCAAAAAGAACCAAAGATGTAACCACAAGGAGTAAGAAATCCAGCTTTATGATGAGATTCCCTTCCTTTAGCTGCTCCAAAATGGACCAACTCCTCTCCCGAGAAGCTACACGTAGTTGGAGAAGCTTGGCTGCACCTTGGGGAAGACAATGGAGAAGTGGGGAAGATGAAATGGCTTCCTTGCTCAAGAAACCACCTTAGTTCCTCCCAAATCGCCTTGCTCTGCTCTCCTCTGCCTTTGGGACGAGAAAAACTTCCAAAATGGTCGAACGTAACCGTCCCCTTCCTTCCCTCTTTCCTTTAAAATCGTATTCTGAAAATTCAAAATTCTGAAACTGACAGGTGCACGCCGTGCACTTTGGAGGTGCACGCCGTGCACCTGCAATGCAGTTGTAACCGGCTGATCTGTGCACGGCGTGCGTTGAGGAGTTGCACGCCGTGCAACCTTACAGGTTGTTTTTAGCAAATTCCGCCCCAGGTGCACGCCGTGTCTTTTCAATGTGCACGCCATGCATTCTCTTTTTTGGACTGAACGGATTCCTCTGGAATGTTGCACGGCGTGTGTCTGGATATTGCACGCCGTGCACTTTGCTGCTTCAGCCAACTGATCCGTCTGGACAGGTGCACGCCGTGCATCTGTGATCTGCACGCCGTGCATTTCTCTGTTTCTGTAGAAAAATCGTCTGAAATTAATCCTTTTTGTGGCAATTTTTGCAATACAAGTTATGGAACGCGTAGAGAAGCTAAAAGATGGCAAAACTAATACAAAAGAGACTGAATTACGCTAGAAAGAACTAAATTTGTGTGTGAATATATGTAGAAAAGATGATATACGAATCACACAACAACTGCAGGTGCACAGCGTGCACCTCCAAAGTGCACGGCGTGCACCTGTCAGTTTCAGAATTTCGAATTTTCAGAATACGATTTTAAAGGAAAGAGGGAAGGAAGGGGACGGTTACGTTCGACCATTTTGGAAGTTTTTCTCGTCCCAAAGGTAGAGGAGAGCAGAGCAAGGCGATTTGGGAGGAACTAAGGTGGTTTCTTGAGCAAGGAAGCCATTTCTTCTTCCCCACTTCTCCATTGTCTTCCCCAAGGTGCAGCCAAGCTTCTCCAACTACGTGCATCTTCTCGGGAGAGGAGTTGGTCCATTTTGGAGCAGCTAAAGGAAGGGAATCTCATCATAAAGCCGGATTTCTTACTCCTTGTGGTTACATCTTTGGTTCTTTTTGCCTTTTCTTCCCAAAACGATGTCTAGCATTGAGAATTCTGTGGAAATCTTGCTGTACATAGTTATGGACGAGTAGATCCTTTTTCTTGGGCATGGGAGAGTAACTCCCATGCCATAGCCTGTATTGAACAAGTAATTTCGTACTAAATGCATTTGCTTCTTGTTTCTATACCTTAAAGGCGTCGGTAACTCTTTTTCCTTGCATGTATCGTTGGCCGCTATATATGCATGATTTCTGCTTTCTTGCTTAGTTTGAGAAAACAAGTAGGTTTGTATGGAGACGTTCTTTTTGGCAACTTTTCTTCTTCTACGAGAGTAGGGAAGAATAAGTTGAGGATCTGTTTGTGATCATAGAGGAAATTCATGCACGAGAGTGCTGTTTTGAGTTATGATCGTTACATCTACACCGGGGGGTGAACTGTAACACATCTCTTCCTAGAAACTCGATCTTATGTATGTTTAAATTGCTTTGTTCTTTGTTTGCTATGGCATATGAGTGAAATCCTAATGTCCAAGATTCATTAACTATGAAACCGAACGTTCCTTGTAATCCTAGTTTGTTGATAAAAATCTGAAATCTCTTGTAGTTAAAACTAAATCTTTTATGCTTTTGGAACAGATCTTTCTGCCCCTTTAAAACCGATCTAGATTGTTGAACTTTAATACTTTTGCGTTCAATTAAGTTATCGTTCTGCTCCTCGTGTTCGACCTCGACTACAACTACTCTCGTATACTTGCGGGATATAGCTAGTTGAGTAAAAAAATCATCTTTATGATTGAAACTCGTTAGTGTAAACAAGCAACAAGTTTTTGGCGCCGTTGCCGGGGAGCTTCGGTAACTTAATTGGAGTAATAAGTATTACTTAGTATTCGATACTAGATCATTATACATCATTTTCGAATTTCACATACCTCTTAGTGTGTTCTTAATTTTTCTTGTCACTTTTCAGGTTGTATGCGTCGTTCGCAACGAGGTCTTCAAACAACCCCGTTGTTAGACCTTGAGATAGAGCGAAGCCTCTCAAGCTTGAGAAGATCAAGAAGGAAAGAACAATCACAGCTAGAGGATACCACTCCACCACCATCACCATCTCCATCATCATCCACATCGTCTTTTTCATCCTTCGAAGAAACTTCACCAAACCTTCCAATCATGGAAGATGACCGCCTGCTCAAGGACTTTGCAATGCCGGTGGCCACAAACATATGTGGAGCCATCGACCTACCAGCCATAGAAGCGAACAATTTCTCCATTGCTCCTTCTATGATGCAGATGATCCAACAAAACCTCTTTGGGGGTACCGTTAATGAAGACCCAAGTCTTCACATTGTAGAATTTCTGGAGTACTTGAACACTTTCAAAATTAATGGCGTATCTGCAGATGGGGTACGACTGATGCTTTTTCCTTTCACTCTAAGGGATAAGGCCAAAACTTGGCTTTTATCTCTTCCGAAGAAGTCTATAAAAACTTGG
This sequence comes from Alisma plantago-aquatica, assembly GCA_963693085.1. Lineage (NCBI taxonomy): Eukaryota > Viridiplantae > Streptophyta > Magnoliopsida > Alismatales > Alismataceae > Alisma > Alisma plantago-aquatica. Next base: position 1,314,136,964 of record OY856409.1, on the reverse strand, counting down.
GACCAACTACTTAATGTTTTTCTTGCCAAATATTTTCCTCCAAGCAAGACTGCTCATTTGAGAAATCAGCTCACTAACTTTTCTCAAAATGATGGTGAAACACTTTATGATACTTGGGAGAGGTTCAAAGACCTTCAACGTCTTTGCCCGCACCACGGTCTTACTAATTGGCTACTTCTTCAGACCTTCTACAACAGGTTGTTCTATAACACCCGGATGACGCTTGATGCTGCAGCCGGTGGTGCTCTTATGACAAAATCCTATAGGGAAGCCTATGACATCATTGAAGATATATCACTCAACCATTGTCAGTGGGGAGGTGATAGAAGAGCTAATCCATCATCAAATGCAAGTTCTTCTAGTGCAAAGCCGGGAGGAAAATACACCGTTGACGCCGTTGATCTTATTGCTGCAAAGCTTGATGTTCTCACCCAAAAATTCGAGAAGTTGACTACATTGCCGGTTCAATCTGCAGAAGCCACATGTGAAGCTTGTGGTAATCCAGGGCATGTTTCTTCACAATGTTTTGCTCCAAACACTATGGGGGGAGATCTTGAATAGGTTAATGCTATTGAGATGCAGAGGAACAAGCAATATAACCCTTATTCTAATCAATACAATCCAGGATGGAGAGATCATCCCAACTTCTCCTACAAGAATAATAACAATGCTCAAAATTTTCAGCAAGGGCAACAACAACAACCACCGCAGCAATCACAGTTCAACCGCCAAGGTAATATGCAAGGTTACAATAATAGGGGTTATCAAGGGCAGCAACAACAGCCCCAAGGATCTTCTCTCGAGGCTATGATGGAGAAATTCATTAACACACAAACGCAGCAAAATGAAGAGTTTAGGGGGAATGATAAGCTACTTAAGGATGCTATTCTTCAACTTTCAGCCAAGGTAGACAACATATCCACCCATACAAAGATGCTGGAGAATCAAATAGCTCAACAAGCTCTTTCTCAACAAGGACAGAAATCCGGTTCTCTCCCCAGTGTGCCGGAAGTAAATCCAAGACAGCAAGCCAATGCCATTATTCTAAGGAGTGGAGCTGAAATTGAAAGACCTTCACCACCCAAGGAGAAGGACATGGAGGTACTTAATGAGGAAGAATCTCACATTCGTAGTTGCAACAAAGAGCAAGGTAAATCTGAAAATCTTCCATCTTTCAAAGCCACAACACCTTTCCCTCATAGGCTTGTCAACAATAAAGATGATGTCAAGTTCAGGAAATTTATGGACATTCTTAGCAAGCTGCAAGTTAATCTTCCTTTTACTGATGTTATTGATGAGATGCCTTCTTATGACAAGTTCTTAAAAGACATTTTATCTAGAAGGAGAAGAGTTGATCAAGTGGAAACAGTTAAACTTTCTGAACATGTGAGCTCCATTATTCAAAACTGCATTCCTTCTATTCCGGAAAAGTTGGATGACATGGGTCCTTTCACATTGCCGTGCAAAATCAACGATGTCACTTTTGAAAAAGGCTTAGTGGATTTGGGGGCTAGAATTAGCCTCATTCCAACCACTTTATGGCAAGAGCTACATCTTGGGGATCTAAAGCCAACAAAGATGGTTATTGAACTAGCTGATCATTCTCTTAAACACCCTAAAGGTGTATTAGAAGATGTGCTTGTACAGATTGGCAAATTCTATATACCATGTGATTTTGTAGTGCTTGACATGGTAGAGACCCCCCGCAATCCAATTCTTTTTGGGAGACCTTTCTTGAGGACTGCTGGTTGTCTAATTGACATTCGGGAAGGAAAGTTGACCCTACGTGTGGGAGAAGAAGAAATTGAATTCTCTATTTCAGATGCCATGAAAGCACCCGCACAAGTAAAGGCGATCTGTTTATTTGATACTGTTGATCCAATGGATGATTATGTTGATGATATGATAGATTTCATGATAAACTATTGTGATGACGTCATTGCTGAAAATAATAATTCTGAAAATTCTGGAGCTATTCCTATTTATAAAGCTCAAGCAAATCAAGAAGAAGCTCCACGTGATGAAGAAAAGGTTGATGAAGAAGCTTTAAAGAAAAAGGTAGAACTTAAAGCCCTTCCACCGGGGCTGAGGTATGCGTTTCTAGACCCAAATTCTTCATCTCCTGTTATCATAAATGATGAATTAACAAAAGAATAAGAAAATAAATTACTTGCTGAATTGCGCTTGTATAAAGATGTAATTGGTTATTCAATTGATGACTTGAAAGGCATTCATCCTAAAATATGCTTGCAGAGAATAAACATGGAGGATGATGCAAAACCAACCGTTGAACCACCAAGACGTTTAAATCAAAACATGCTTGATGTGGTAAAGAAAGAGATCTTAAAACTAATGGATGCCGGAATTATTTATCCCATTAGTGACAGCCCCTGGGTTAGTGCTATTCATGTAGTACCTAAGAAGGGGGGTGCAACTGTCATAAAGGGAGACAATGATGAGTTGATACAGGCACGCATGGTCACAGGCTGGCGTATGTGTATTGACTACCGGCGTCTAAACAAAGCAACTCGCAAGGACCATTTCCCTTTACCTTTCATTGATTTAATGTTGGAACGCCTTGCTAAACACTCTTATTTTTGCTATTTGGATGGGTATTCCGGGTTTTATCAGATTCCTATCTACCCGCCTGATCAAGAAAAAACCACATTCACTTGCACATATGGCACATATGCTTATCGCCGCATGCCTTTTGGTCTTTGTAATGCACCCACCACTTTTCACCGGTGCATGATGGCCATTTTCTCGAATTTCATTGAAAATATTATGGAAGTTTTCATGGATGATTTTAGTGTTTACGGCGATTCATTTGATCAATGCTTGTCTAATTTGTCCTTAGTCTTAGCCAGATGTAAAGAGGTTAACCTAGTGCTAAACTGGGAGAAGTGCCATTTTATGGTACAATCCGGTGTAGTACTAGGACATGTGATTTCTAACAAGGGCATTGAAGTTGACAGGGAAAAGGTGGAAGCTATTGAGAAAATGTCCACCCCATCTTCAGTCAAGGACATAAGAAGCTTTTTAGGACATGCAGGGTTCTATAGAAGATTTATAAAGGACTTTTCAAAGATTGCAAAACCCTTGTGTTCTCTCCTTGCAAAAGATGCAGATTTTGTTTTTGATGAAGAATGCCATAAAGCCTTTACTACACTCAAGGAAGCTCTCATTTCAGCCCCCATCATTCAACCTCTGGATTGGGATGCTCCCTTCGAATTAATGTGCGATGCAAGTGACTATGCGGTAGGAGCTGTTCTAGGACAGCGAAAAGACAGGAAACTCCACGCCATTCATTATGCAAGCAAGACCCTCAATGATGCGCAAGTCAACTACACAACTACAGAGAAGGAGATGCTTGCTATTGTGTATGCCTTTGAGAAATTCCGACAATATCTTGTGGGTTCCAAAGTGATAGTCTATACTGATCACGCTGCAATCAAATATCTCTTGAGCAAAAAGGATGCAAAGCCACGCCTTATTCGTTGGGTGCTGCTTCTACAAGAATTTGATCTAGAAATTCGGGACAAGAAAGGAACTAAAAACAGTGTTGCTGACCATCTTTCTAGATTATCCACTACAGCGGGAGACTCACTACCTATTGAAGATCATCTTCCCATTGAAAAACTCTATGCTCTATCATCCGTTCAAGCACCGTGGTTTGCCGACATTGCAAATTTTCTGGCTACAGGGCAGCTTCCACCCGGCTTGACATATCAACAAAAGAAGAAGTTCTTTCATGACGTAAAGTTCTATTATTGGGATGATCCTTTCCTATTCAAACATGGGAGTGATGGGTTAATACGCCGCTGTGTGATTGAAGAAGAAATTCCCACAATCATTGCTGAATGCCATGCTTCTTCTTATGGAGGCCATTTTGGAGGAGAGAAGACTGCTGCAAAAATTCTCCAAGCCGGTTTCTATTGGCCTACGCTCTTCAAGGATGTGAATCTTTTTGTTAAATCCTTTGACAAATGCCAAAGAACTGGAGGTATATCTCGCCGTGATGACATGCCGCTCAACTCTATCCTAGAGGTTGAGGTGTTTGACGTATGGGGTGTAGACTACATGGGACCATTCCCATCCTCATGTGGGTATCATTTCATTCTTGTTGCTGTTGACTACGTGTCTAAATGGGTTGAGGCCATTCCAACCCAATCACTTGATGCTAAATCAGTAATAAAGCTCTTTCAGAAGATCATCTTTCCTAGGTTTGGTGTTCCACGTGCTGTCATCTCTGATGGAGGGACACATTTTGCCGAGAAACAATTCAACAACCTTCTCTCCAAGTATGGTGTCACCCACAAGATCTCTACGCCCTATCATCCTCAAACATCCGGGCAAGTGGAGGTTTCTAATAGGCAGCTGAAAAACATTCTTGAGAAGACCGTCTCCAGTTCAAGAAAAGACTGGGCTTTGAAGATTGATGATGCACTCTGGGCGTACCGCACAGCTTACAAGACCATCATAGGAACCACTCCTTTCAAGCTTATCTATGGGAAGTCTTGTCATCTTCCGCTTGAACTTGATCACCGTGCATTGTGGGCTATCAAATTCTTAAATTTTGATATGAAGAAAGATGGGGAGAAACACCTTCTACAATTGCAAGAACTTGAAGAGCTGCGCCTCGATGCTTATGAAAATGCAAAGCTGTACAAGGAAAGAACAAAGGCATGGCATGACAAAAGAATCCACAGGAAAGATATTCAAGAAGGAGATCAAGTTTTATTATTCAATTCAAGGCTGAAGTTATTTCTGGGAAAGCTAAAGTCTAAGTGGTCCGACCCCTTTCTTGTATTGAAGATCTTTCCATATGGAGCTGTGGAATTACAAGGAAAAGATGGGAGTTTCAAAGTGAATGGACAAAGATGCAAACTGTATTCATCTTCTGAGATTCTAGACAAGGGAGCCTCTTACTCCCTCCATGACGCATGAAAAGATTGAAGAGTCTTACTCCAGACTCTAAACGGAGGACCTTGTGGGAGTTGACCCCACATTAGGATAGATTTGTTTTAAGTTGTTTGAGTCAAAAACTCTCTTTAATTTTGTTAATGAGCCCGTCATGGATGAATGTAATAATTTAGACTTGATCTCCATTCGTTCCGTCATAATTTTATGCTGATTAATTACAATTTTCTGCAGAAATCGCATAGTGCACGGCGTGCATTTCCACATGCACGACGTGCACACCATTACGAAGTTCAGCAATGAAAAGACCTGGAATCAAACACGGCGTGCATTTTCAAGCCGCATGCCGTGCATCTTGTATGTGAATTCTACAGGAAGCACGCACGCCGTGCGCATCGAAAACGCACGCCGTGCAGCTGGAGCTGTTTTGGTCCGAATTTTGTCTGGAACCATGCACGCCGTGCACCTCCAAAATGCACGATGTGCACCTGGGCGATTAAAGATCTGCAAAAGACCTAGAGCCGTGCACGCCGTGCACCCGCAAATGCATGTCGTGCACTTTTAAGTGAAATTCAAAATATAAAAAGCCCGAGTGCATGACCTAAAACCCTTACCCTAGCAGCCGTGCACTCTCTACCCCAGCAGATCTAACAGCGCCCGTTCCTTGCTCCGCCGCCAGCCGCCGTGCATCGATCCTCTGCTCGGCCGTGCATTTCCGCACGCCGCCGACCACCTCCTGCAGCAGGTGCTCACCATCTGCTACAGTTCCTTGCGCCGCCACTCCAGCTCGTCTCCGACGCAGCTGTGTGCAAGCAGCTCGCCTCCACCAAGTTCCGTCGCCTCCGACTGCCAACGCTCGGCCGTGCACTTCCGCAACTCCAGCAGCACAGCAAGCAGCTACCAAGCAGCCGTCAGTCGCACCTCCGCCCTCCGTAGCTACCCGTGCCCAAGCGGATCCGCTCCCAAGCCGTCGTCGCCAGCAAACAACAGATCCACGCCGAGCAGTCTATCACCGCCACCTGCATCCCCTCTATTTCCAAAAACCGCACAGCAGACGTGCAGGTTTCAGACTTCACCCAAATCTGCAGGTGCACACCGTGCATTTCAGGGACACGCCGTGAACTGCCTGCCAGACACAGATTTCAGTGTATTCATGCATTCATCTCATGGCACCAATAAAACGCAAAGCTAGCAGCCGTCCAGGATACCACATTGCACCTGAAGCAGGACCTTCTGCATCAAGAACGCCGACGTTTGTACCTTCCACGCAATTCACAGTCAAGCCAGAAGAAGACGCAGATTATCAATTTCTCATTACTAGGCGTGTTCTCCCCTCAAGGTACATGTGCAAAGAAGCAGTGGCCAAACTGGGATTCAAGGATGAGGTAGAACGCCATTTACAATTCTTGGGGCTTGAATATCTCTGCAATCGGGTTACGAAAACCTACCCCCATTTGGTATACGAGTTTCTTACTACTCTCAAAGCCGAGGGTGATCGTTTTCATATCCCGTTTCAGAAAATCAGTTTCCGTCTTTTGGATAAATCGTTCTGCATGAATCTAGAGCGGTTCTGTACTTTACTCAAATGCAATTTTGGCGGTTATACTGATTATCCTTCAACTTTTAATAGTGATCTATTTTGGTCTGAAATCACTTCTGATACGATGCATAAGGCACGGAATGCAAGGGCTTCCAGCATCCATAACCCCATTTTCCGAGTACTTCATCGTCTTCTCAGCACGGGACCATTTGCAAAGAATGAAACGCAGGGAGTTGTAGGAAAGACTGATCTGTTCTTTCTGTGGTGCGTGGTACAAAACGAGCGCATCAGTTCAGGTTATTACATAGTGCACAAGATGCTTGAAACAAAGAAGCAAAAGAAAAGAAAAGAGAAGCGGGTGATATCATGTGTGGCGGGGTAATCAGCATCCTTGCTATGCAGTTGGGGTTGCAGATAGGTGACCTTGAACCTGCACCGGGAAAGAATCTCGTGGATATTACCTATCTTATTTCTTGCGGTCTGATCTCCAGACATGGAAACAGCGAGTCAAGGTTCAAGGTTCACATCACAAAGACCCAGTTCATCATAATCCCAGATGCCAGCCGTAATGATATCAGAGACAAGGCAACCTGGAAAGTACAGCTTCAGCCAGAGAATGAAGAAGGAACACCCGCTGGGGGTGCCAGCAGCTCTACACCAGCACCTACTCCAGCAGCACCTACTCCAGCAGTGCCCACTCCTCGGCCACCGTTCACTGGTACTCAGACTGAGTATGGCTGGACGATGCCAGATGTTCAGCATCTCTTCACATACGTGGAGCGGCGTTTCGATCACTTGGACACCCGCCTGGACCAGATGGGTGTGATTAATGAATCCAGGTTTGACCAATTGAATACATAGTACTCCGCTATGTACGATATGGTAAACTGCATGGACGCGTGGCATATCTCACAGGGCCACTACCCAGCACCACAGTCTTTCCAGTCCCCATCCCTCATCATCATTATATCTCATCTTAACCCTAATTATGTCCATTAGGGTTTCTCTTATCTCATTATGATATTCTCATGATTACTTGTATTCTTGTCTTGTGATTATCTCACTAATATCATATTCCAGATTATTATTCATTATCTGAACATTATCTTCCATGTCCTTTTTGTGCACATATTAACCCTAGGTTACATCATTAACCTAGATTAGGGTTTTATATCACATTAAGAGCAAACATCATTGTATAACATGGGTTGTGGTTATCATCCTGATCTCATATTTAATTCTGAGGTTCCAGATACTGATATGAGATTACTCTGTAAATTTCACCATTTATTGAGCATGTATGCATTAATTGCATTATATTTAGGATTAAAATCCCTAACTAGACATATTAAGAAAATTACATGATTTCGTACATCAACATGATCATCCTTGACATCAGGTGCATTATAAAAATTATTACGGAGTTACTGACATTTTTACATAATTTTATGTCATCATTTGCTATTTATTATCTACTAAACAAGCATTACACGTTTTTCATGATATCACTGAGGTTTGAGCATCAAAAGCCTGGTATTATAGTTCCAAGTTGTTCTATGCATTTTTCTGAGAATTTCAGTACCTTATTTGTAATTTTCTGATAAGCGGACAATTTTCTAGGATTTATTGAAGAACTGGGAATTTATGAGAGTTTTTACCTTTTTCAGCAAATCGGGTCTTGCCACGTGGCCATAAAAGGGTTGGCGCAAGTCAAGGCTTGGGCCGCTGGTTCACAGCTATGGACCCGGTTCAAGGATCTTCACCTTCTCCGCGTCGCACAGACTCTGTCTCGCGATCGACTGCAGTCGGGCTTCCGCCTGAGCGTGAGTGCCATCAAGCTCGGCTCCCCTCATCCTGATCTTGGACGCCGTAGTGGCTAGGTCCTCTCCAAAGAGAGATCGGCTGCTCTCTCTTTCTCGCAACCTATGCATTCTCACGTTCTCGTGGGGACACCTACTGCCCCTATTTTGCAGGAGCGCCGCCGCACGGCTCTGCTCCGGCGAGGGATTAACAGAGCGGAGATGCTCCGCATCAGCTCCTAAGACTTCCATCATCCTCAGAAGCTTTGCCCTGATCTCCACGACTCCTCCCTTCCTCATCCGTGGCCCTAGGCCTCTCCAACCGCAAGCACGTCGGCCCTTGCTCCCACTGCAGTGGAGCAAATGAGGGATCTAGCCTCCTGTTATGTCCCTTGGCCCATATCCGCTTCGAGTATCTCCGGGCAACCTCCAGAGACTAGGGAGAACTCACCCATAGCATTGGAACAGCCTGAAACACCTCCGGTCTCCTCATCTTCATTGCCCCTTCTGCCTCTCCAATCCGCCTGCAACTATCGAAGGAGAAACAACTGCCAAGGGGGGTGGTCGTACACTCCTTTCTCTCAACTAGATGACTGCAGTCAAGGGTCGATGGACAAGTCTTGGAGTGCCTAACAAATTCGGGAGGCCAACTGCCCACTTCGTTTCCCCTCTAGGCCACGATCATCCACAACCAACTATCCATGCTTATGTTCCAGTTGCCCACGATGTCCAGACTATGCGATCTTGAAGACTAGATTCAGACCGTCCACTTTGACCCATCCAACGGCCACCGAGATGCCATGATATGAATCCCTAGTTTATTCAAGTCTGGGGCACGTGACACCCTGATAAATCGGCAACTTAGGCTATATAATCCAGATTCTATTAATAACCTATATCAATATACACATTATTTCATCATTTTCAAACCCAAATAACTTCTTCCAGGAATATCCAAATGCCACCAAATTTTAACCATAGCTTCCTCGCTACAAAAGGTACCTTGTACATGAATTTGGTGCCAAAACTGAATTGTTAGACCATCCAATTAAATTCCTCAAGAAGGCATAAAAAGAGAGATCTTAATTTTTTATATAAATCTCAATCAACATTCTAACTTTACTAAAATACTTGGGACTCTCATTATAACTCAAGATATGGATTCTAATATGTTATTGGAGATTTATGGATTTCAAAAATACACTCCATCACATCCTACACACCTTAAAAGATATTTCGTCCTCGGAATTAAGCCAGAAAAACCACTTTGTCACATCATATACATCTTAAAAGAACTTTCATCCTCGAAAGTCAACCATACTCGTACTCCAAGGAAAACTACCATGTATCCAAAGCACTTATTAGGGGGGTTTTACAACCATCTTGGTGCACAAACACTTCATTCAAGGTTGAACTCAACGTTTAGAAACTCAGATTTCGTCATGACATATCTCATATATTAGGGTTGCTTCCTTGTCGTCACCCATGCATTATTATTCAACTTCATATTACCATGTCCTAAAGGAGTTAACTAAGGTTAACCCATATATCAAGGTGTCATCCACCTTTTATTTAGCTCATTGTTAGAACATGTTCATCATTAACATATGCCTTTTAGGAGGGAGTTAACTAAAGTTAACCCACTTTATCCATCTAGGTCATATTAAGGTGTCATCATCATTATATTGTGCTAGCTATCAAACTATATTTTCCATCTTTATTAAGCACTGAGATTAACACCTCATGCACATGTTTCATTCATCTGATCTTATTTCATTGCTCATAATAAGTTATAACATTTACATGTGATTTCATCGCAAGATTAACCAACATTTTCACATTATCATCATTATTCATGTATATGGTTAACCATTTATGCATTGATATCTATTAAACCGTCTCTAGGTTTTCATCATATCATGTCTATCTATCACGTCTCGATATTAAATCACATCTTTATATTTATTATATCCTGGTTGTGCTAAACAAACTTATGTCAGTGGCTTATCAAAACTTTATCTAGTCCAATTGAGGTTTTCTTGACCCATAACATGAGGGTATTGCCATGCTCAGTCTCTCTGAGCTAACTCAACTCTATGAGTATCTCATATGTACAAACTATATCTTCCCTCTCAGTCTAGGATTCTCAGGTATATCTCATTGGCACTAGTGATAGCTTTACAAGCTCTAGCCACAAAGCACAAACCAAAACATGCTATGACATTCTCTTCATGGGTTCTCTACACATAAGACATGCTTACCTCAAAACTCTCTTATGCATGCAACCACTAGATTCCTATGCGGGAAACCACCAACCCGAGCATGAGGCTTCATAGAAACTAACATAGCTACCTCCTCCAGGGTCTTGGGCTCTCTCCCTCACCCAGATGGCAGGCAGTCATATGCACGTTCACATGCACATATAGCCAGCCTCTCTCTATCTCTAGAGTTTGGTCTTCCCAAGGACATCTAGGATTTAACAAACTATAGGAATCATGCATAAAGCAACTCAACTCAATCACTCAGGAGTAGTCTAGTTTAGGACATATCATATCACATATCTCATATTTCTCATATCGTGGAGTCTAGGTTCTTTGACCTTCTCCCTGTGGGTCTCGCTCTCTCTTGAGCTAACCCCAAAACTGGTCCTAACACTAGAGGTCCTCCTTTGTAAAAGAGATTGAGGCTCATGTTGATTCACAACCTCGTCTTAGCTTAGCTTATCTTAACTTAGAAAAGCACACATACTTTCATCATAAAAACATATTTCAAATCCTCAAAATTGAACTATAGGTCCTCAAAAACAAACATAGATCATCATAACCATCTTATGTCTTCTATATAAGACTTACATCATAGCTTATTTCATCTATTCCATCTATCATATATATATAAAAGGCTCTAGACATCTAATCTAGAACTACTCTCTCTTCTAGACTGATGTCATTCACTTTCACTTAGGTTGCATGATCACCTCCTACTCGTACATGTGTGGGGACACATTTTTGTAATACATATACATAATAAAATATTATATAGTTTTTCTCTGATAAAATAAGCGTCAGAGAAAACTATCGAGGTTCGATTCGTTTGGAATCAAAAACCAAATCCAGAAACGAGTGTCCCACACATAGTGGAGAGTATAGTGTCATGAAAACTAGTGAAAAGGGTGAGAACATGGTGTAGACTAGTGTAGCTAGTCTAGACAATGAGCGCCATATGTCTAGGGTTTCTCTTCCCTTGATGCACGCCATTTCCAAATAGTGCAACGTCCCATACCGCTGCACTATAAGGAAAGAACGACATCTAAGGACTTGCTATTCAACAAGCACCAGTCTAGGCCTAATTCTCAGACATCTAGGTGCTAACTTAGAGGCTAGGTCAGATCTAGTCTCTAAAAGACGACTAATCTAACCCTAAAAGATTATTAAGGTTCAAGGTTTTTTTTGTGTTGCATAATGAGCAAATGTCAGGCTTTGCTATTGTTCATGCTCTGATACCACCTGTGACGTCCCCAGATTTTTTTTAAACTTAATCTGATGTGTGACGTCCAAATTGAAACCCTCACCTCAGCGAGAATCCCAATTTAAACATCCCACACTAGGCTAAGAAGAAGAAACTCAAGGGAGTCAGAAGGAACATACATCAGTAGCACATGTACATGAACAATAATAAAACCACAACACCTGTTCACCATTCAACATATAATTACAACATGAATTGTTACAACATTTGATATTACATATTGAACAGCAAACTTAAACATATACATGTACTACATCTAAACAACAGGATCTTAAGACAACAGGTCCACCTATACATCAGCTCGCCATACAACTCCTACTATCCTGGATCTTCAAGATCATAACCACAACCTAAACAAAAAGATTACATGCGGTACACGTCAGCACAATCTTTCATGAATATTGTACTGAGTACGCCTACGTGTCTTTTATATACCTCTCATCATATCTTGGCAATAAGATAAAACTAATATACTTGGCAGTAATAGAAGAATATAAGAAAAGCATATACTTGCACAAGGATATTCGTTAACAAAAGAGAACACATATTTTAAGCTCATTTTCCATTATATGCTCGTGCATCCGCCTACAAATGGGATAGATGCATTTAGGCCTTATGATCCGCTTACCAAAGATATAGATCATTGTACAAGTGATCCGCTTACCAAAGAGATAGATCACTCACTAGCACTATGCTTACCAAAGAGATATAGTGCTTTCATATAATGGAACAGATATATTATGTTTCAAGTGTTCATAGCCATAAGTATGGAAAATCAAGCAAGATATCATACAAGAACAATCATTTCATCTAATATCATATGCCAAGTATTCTACTACACATATAACACAAGCATATTATATAATAAGCCAAGTAAGAGGTAATAGCGTACCTTCCAAAGAGACATCCTATTCACAACATATTCCTGATATCAACTATATCCTTGATCAACCCTGATTAAGACAAGATCATATACTATCATCAGGTTCTCATCATCATTATATCTCATCTTAACCCTAATTATGTCCATTAGGGTTTCTCTTATCTCATTATGATATTCTCATGATTACTTGTATTCTTGTCTTGTGATTATCTCACTGATATCATATTCCAAATTATTATTCATTATCTGAACATTATCTTCCATGTCCTTTTTGTGAACATATTAACCCTAGGTTACATCATTAACCTAGATTAGGGTTTTATATCACATTAAGAGCAAACATCATTGTATAACATGGGTTGTGGTTATCATCCTGATCTCATATTTAATTCTGAGGTTCCAGATACTGATATGAGATTACTCTGTAAATTTCACCATTTATTGAGCATGTATGCATTAATTGCATTGTATTTAGGATTAAAATCCCTAACTAGACATATTAAGCAAATTACATGATTTCGTACATCAACATGATCATCCTTGACATCAGGTGCATTATAAACATTATTATGGAGTTACTGACATTTTTACATAATTTTATGTCATCATTTGCTATTTATTATCTACTAAACAAGCATTACACATTTTTCATGATATCACTGAGGTTTGAGCATCAAAAGCCTGATATTATAGTTCCAAGTTGTTCTACGCATTTTTCTGAGAATTTTAGTACCTTATTTGTAATTTTCTGATAAGCGAACAATTTTCTAGGATTTATTGAAGAACTGGGAATTTCTGAGAGTTTTTACCTTTTTTAGCAAATCGGGTCTTGCCACGTGGCCATAAAAGGGTTGGTGCAAGTCAAGGCTTGGGCCGCTGGTTCACAGCTATGGACCCGGTTCAAGGATCTTCACCTTCTCCGCGTCGCACAGACTCTTTCTCACGATCGACTGCTGTCGGGCTTCCGCCTGAGCGTGAGTGCCGTCAAGCTCGGCTCCCCTCATCCTGATCTTGGACGCCGTAGTGGCTAGGTCCTCTCCATAGAGAGATCGGCTGCTCTCTCTTTCTCGCAACCTACGCATTCTCACGTTCTCGCGGGGACACCTGCTGCCCCTGTTTTACAGGAGCGCCGCCGCACGGCTCTGCTCCGGCGAGGGATTAACAGAGCAGAGATGCTCCGCATCAGCTCCTAAGACTGCCATCAGCCTCGGAAGCTTCGCCCTGATCTCCACGGCTCTTCCCTTCCTCATCCGTGGCCCCAGGCCTCACCAACCGCAAGCACGCCGGCCCTTGCTCCCACTGTAGTGGAGCAAATGAGGGATCTAGCCTCCTGATCTGTCCCTTGGCCCATATCCACTTCGAGTATCTCCGGGCAACCTCCAGAGACTAGGGAGCACTCACCCATAGCATTGGAACAGCCTGAAACACCTCCGGTCTCCTCTTCTTCATTGCCCCTTCTGTCTCTCCAATCCACCTACAACTATCAAAGGAGAAACAACTGCCAAGGGGGGTGGTCGTACACTCCTTTCTCTCAACTAGATGACTACAGTCAAGGGTCGATGGACAAGTCTTGGAGTGCCTAACAAAGTCGGGAGGCCAACTGCCCACTTCGTTTCCCCTCTAGGCCACGATCATCCACAACCAGCTATCCATGCTTCTGTTCCAGTTGCCCACGATGTCCAGACTATGCGATGTTGAAGACCAGATTCAGACCGTCCACTTTGACCCATCCAACGGCCACCGAGATGCCACGATATGAATCCCTAGTTTATTCAAGTCTGGGGCGCGTGACACCCTGATAGATCGGCAACTTAGGCTATATAATCCAGATTCTATTAATAACTTATATCAATATACACATTATTTCATCATTTTCAAACCCAAATAACTTCTTCCAGGAATATCCAAATGCCACCAAATTTTAACCATAGCTTCCTCGCTACAAAAGGTACCTTGTACATGAATTTGGTGCCAAAACTGAATTGTTAGACCATCCAATTAAATTCCTCAAGAAGGCATAAAAAGAGAGATCTTAATTTTTTATATAAATCTCAATCAACATTCCAACTTTACTAAAATACTTGGGACTCTCATTATAACTCAGGATATGGATTCTAATATGTTATTGGAGATTTATGGATTTCAAAAACCCACTCCATCACATCCTACACACCTTAAAAGATATTCCGTCCTCGGAATTAAGCCAGAAAAACCACTTTGTCACATCATATACATCTTAAAAGAACTTTCGTCCTCGAAAGTCAACCATACTCGTACTCCAAGGAAAACTACCATGTATCCAAAGTACTTATTAGGGGGGTTTTACAACCATCTTGGTGCACAAACACTTCATTCAAGGTTGAACTCAACGTTTAGAAACTCAGATTTCGTCATGACATATCTCATATATTAGGGTTGCTTCCTTGTCGTCACCCATGCATTATTATTCAACTTCATATTACCATGTCCTAAAGGAGTTAAATAAGGTTAACCCATATATCAAGGTGTCATCCACCTTTTATTTAGCTCATTGTTAGAACATGTTCATCATTAACATATGCCTTTTAGGAGGGAGTTAACTAAAGTTAACCCACTTTATCCATCTAGGTCATATCAAGGTCTCATCATCATTATATTGTGCTAGCTATCAAACTATATTTTCCATCTTTATTAAGCACTGAGATTAACACCTCATGCACATGTTTCATTCATCTGATCTTATTTCATTGCTCATAATAAGTTATAACATTTACATGTGATTTCATCGCAAGATTAACCAACATTTTCACATTATCATCATTATTCATGTATATGGTTAACCATTTATGCATTGATATCTATTAAACCGTCTCTAGGTTTTCATCATATCATGTCTATCTATCACGTCTCGATATTAAATCACATCTTTATATTTATTATATCCTGGTTGTGCTAAACAAACTTATGTCAGTGGCTTATCAAAACTTTATCTAGTCCAATTGAGGTTTTCTTGACCCATAACATGAGGGTATTGCCATGCTCAGTCTCTCTGAGCTAACTCAACTCTATGAGTATCTCATATGTACAAACTATATCTTCCCTCTCAGTCTAGGGTTCTCAGGTATATCTCATTGGCACTAGTGATAGCTTTACAAGCTCTAGCCACAAAGCACAAACCAAAACATGCTATGACATTCTCTTCATGGGTTCTCTACACATAAGACATGCTTACCTCAAAACTCTCTTATGCATGCAACCACTATATTCCTATGCGGGAAACCACCAACCCAAGCATGAGGCTTCATAGAAACTAACATAGCTACCTCCCCCAGGGTCTTGGGCTCTCTCCCTCACCCAGATGGCAGGCAGTCATATTCACGTTCACATGCACATATAACCAGCCTCTCTCTATCTCTAGAGTTTGGTCTTCCCAAGGACATCTAGGGTTTAACAAACTATAGGAATCATGCATAAAGCAACTCAACTCAATCACTCAGGAGTAGTCTAGTTTAGGACATATCATATCACATATATCATATTTCTCATATCGTGGAGTCTAGGTTCTTTGACCTTCTCCCCGTGGGTCTCACTCTCTCTTGAGCTAACCCCAAAACCGGTCCTAACACTAGAGGTCCTCCTTTGTAAAAGAGATTGAGGCTCATGTTGATTCACAACCTCGTCTTAGCTTAGCTTATCTTAACTTAGAAAAGCACACATACTTTCATCATCAAAACTTATTTCAAATCCTCAAAATTGAACTATAGGTCCTCGAAAACAAACATAGATCATCATAACCATCTTATGTCTTCTATATAAGACTTACATCATAGCTTATTTCATCTATTCCATCTATCATATATATCAAAAAGGCTCTAGACATCTAATCTAGAACTACTCTCTCTTCTAGACTGATGTCATTCACTTTCACTTAGGTTGCATGATCACCTCCTACTCGTACATGTCTGGGGACACATTTTTGTAATACATATACATAATAAAATATTATATAGTTTTTCTCCGATAAAATAAGCGTCAGAGAAAACTATCGAGGTTCGATTCGTTTGGAATCAAAAACCAAATCCAGAAACGAGTGTCCCACACATAGTAGAGAGTATAGTGTCATGAAAACTAGTGAAAAGGGTGAGAACATGGTGTAGACTAGTGTAGCTACTCTAGACACTGAGCGCCATATGTCTAGGGTTTCTCTTCCCTTGATGCACGCCATTTCCAAATAGTGCAACGTCCCATACCGCTGCACTACAAGGAAAGAGCGACATCTAAGGACTTGCTATTCAACAAGCACCAGTCTAGGCCTAGTTCTCAGACATCTAGGTGCTAACTTAGAGGCTGGGTCAGATCTAGTCTCTAAAAGACGACTAATCTAACCCTAAAAGATTATTAAGGTTCAAGGTTTTTTTTGTGTTGCATAATGAGCAAATGTCAGGCTTTGCTATTATTCATGCTCTGATACCACCTGTGACGTCCCCAGATTTTTTTAAAACTTAATCTGATGTGTGACGTCCAAATTGAAACCCTCACCTCAGCGAGAATCCCAATTTAAACATCTCACACTAGGCTAAGAAGAAGAAACTCAAGGGAGTCAGAAGGAACATACATCAGTAGCACATGTACATGAACAATAATAAAACCACAACACCTGTTCACCATTCAACATATAATTACAACATGAATTGTTACAACATTTGATATTACATATTGAACAGCAAACTTAAACATATACATGTACTACATCTAAACAACAAGATCTTAAGACAACAGGTCCACCTGTACATCAGCTCTCCATACAACTCCTACTATCCTGGATCTTCAAGATCATAACCACAACCTAAACAAAAAGATTACATGCAGTACACGTCAGCACAATATTTCATGAATATTGTAGAGTACGCCTACGTGTCTTTTATATACCTCTCATCATATCTTGGCAATAAGATAAAACTAATATACTTGGCAGTAACAGAAGAATATAAGAAAAGCATATACTTGCACAAGGATATTCGTTAACAAAAGAGAACACATATTTTAAGCTCATTTTCCATTATATGCTCGTGCATCCGCCTACCGATGGGATAGATGCATTCAGGCCTTATGATCCGCTTACCAAAGAGATAGATCATTGTACATGTGATCCGCTTACCAAAGAGATAGATCACTCACTAGCACTATGCTTACCAAAGAGATATAGTGCTTTCATATAATGGAACATATATATTATGTTTCGAGTGTTCATAGCCATAAGTATGGAAAATCAAGCAAGATATCATACAAGAACAATCATTTCATCCAATATCATATGCCAAGTATTCTACTACACATATAACACAAGCATATTGTATAATAAGCCAAGTAAGAGGTAATAGCGTACCTTCCAAAGAGACATCCTATTCACAACATATTCCTGATATCAACTATATCCTTGATCAACCCTGATTAAGACAAGATCATATACTATCATCAGGTTCTCATCATCATTATATCTCATCTTAACCCTAATTATGTCCATTAGGGTTTCTCTTATCTCATTATGATATTCTCATGATTACTTGTATTCTTGTCTTGTGATTATCTCACTGATATCATATTCCAGATTATTATTCATTATCTGAACATTATCTTCCATGTCCTTTTTCTGCATATATTAACCCTAGGTTACATCATTAACCTAGATTAGGGTTTTATATCACATTAAGAGCAAACATCATTGTATAACATGGGTTGTGGTTATCATCCTGATCTCATATTTAATTCTGAGGTTCCAGATACTGATATGAGATTACTCTGTAAATTTCACCATTTATTGAGCATGTATGCATTAATTGCATTGTATTTAGAATTAAAATCCCTAACTAGACATATTAAGCAAATTACATGATTTCGTACATCAACATGATCATCCTTGACATCAGGTGCATTATAAACATTATTATGGAGTTACTGACATTTTTACATAATTTTATGTCATAATTTGCTATTTATTATCTACTAAACAAGCATTACACATTTTTCATGATATCACTGAGGTTTGAGCATCAAAAGCCTGATATTATAGTTCCAAGTTGTTCTACGCATTTTTCTGAGAATTTCAGTACCTTATTTGTAATTTTCTGATAAGCGAACAATTTTCTAGGATTTATTGAAGAACTGGGAATTTCTGAGAGTTTTTACCTTTTTTAGCAAATCGGGTCTTGCCACGTGGCCATAAAAGGGTTGGTGCAAGTCAAGGCTTGGGCCGCTGGTTCACAGCTATGGACCCGGTTCAAGGATCTTCACCTTCTCCGCGTCGCGCAGACTCTTTCTCACGATCGACTGCTGTCGGGCTTCCGCCTGAGCGTGAGTGCCATCAAGCTCGGCTCCCCTCATCCTGATCTTGGACGCCGTAGTGGCTAGGTCCTCTCCAGAGAGAGATCGGCTTCTCTCTCTTTCTTGCAACCTACTCATTCTCACGTTCTCACGGGGACACCTGCTGCCCCTGTTTTACAGGAGCGCCGCCGCACGGCTCTGCTCCGGCGAGGGATTAACAGAGCAGAGATGCTCCGCATCAGCTCCTAAGACTGCCATCATCCTCGGAAGCTTTTCCCTGATCTCCACGGCTCCTCCCTTCCTCATCCGCGGCCCTAGGCCTCGCCAACCGCAAGCACGTCGGCCCTTGCTCCCACTGTAGTGGAGCAAATGAGGGATCTAGCCTCCTGATCTGTCCCTTGGCCCATATCTGCTTCGAGTATCTCCGGGCAACCTCCAGAAACTAGGGAGCACTCACCCATAGCATTGGAACAGCGTGAAACACCTCCGGTCTCCTCTTCTTCATTGCCCCTTCTGCCTCTCCAATCCACCTACAACTATCGAAGGAGAAACAACTGCCAAGGGGGGGTGGTCGTACACTCCTTTCTCTCAACTAGATGACTGCAGTCAAGGGTCGATGGACAAGTCTTGGAGTGCCTAACAAAGTTGGGAGGCCAACTGCCCACTTCGTTTCCCCTCTAGGCCATGATCATCCACAACCAGCTATCCATGCTTCTGTTCCAGTTGCCCACGATGTCCAGACTATGCGATGTTGAAGACCAGATTCAGACCGTCCACTTTGACCCATCCAACGGCCACCGAGATGCCACGATATGAATCCCTAGTTTATTCAAGTCTGGGGCGCGTGACACCCTGATAGATCGGCAACTTAGGCTATATAATCCATATTCTATTAATAACCTATATCAATATACACATTATTTCATCATTTTCAAACCCAATAACTTCTTCCAGGAATATCCAAATGCCACCAAATTTTAACCATAGCTTCCTCGCTACAAAAGGTACCTTGTACATGAATTTGGTGCCAAAACTGAATTGTTAGACCATCCAATTAAATTCCTCAAGAAGGCATAAAAAGAGAGATCTTATTTTTTTATATAAATCTCAATCAACATTCCAACTTTACTAAAATACTTGGGACTCTCATTATAACTCAAGATATAGATTCTAATATGTTATTGGAGATTTATAGATTTCAAAAATCCACTCCATCACATCCTACACACCTTAAAAGATATTCCATCCTCAGAATTAAGCCAGAAAAACCACTTTGTCACAGTAAAACTGGCAACAACTACATCTGATATCATATTGAGCAATATGCCCAAGAAATAAAAAGACCCGGGATCCTTTGGAATTTCATGTCACATTGGAGACTCATCATGCAAGAAAGGTTTGGCAGATCTCGACACAAGCATCTCTATTATGCCACTTAGCCTGTGCAAGAGACTAGGGTTTGCAGAATTGCTTCCTACTGGCATGACTATACACCTTGCAGACAATTCGATAAAACATCTATTAGGAATCCTCGAAGATGTACCGGTCAAGGTAGGCAAGGACACATATGTTCCATGCGACTTTGTCATTATGGACATAAAAGAAGACGCCAGATATCCTCTCATCTTTGGTCATCCATTCCTCGCCACTACAAGAGCCCTAATTGATGTTGAAGCTGGCACCTTACTACTCAGATTAGGCAAAGAAACTCTCGAATTTAAAGTTTTTGAAAGTATGAGAAGACCAAATATGCAAGAAGAAGTCTATCTGATTGACTGCATTGAGAAAATGTCACTTCTGACTCAAGAGCATCATGAATCAGGCGATCCTTTAGAAGTTGCTCTAATAAACCCATCAGCTGATGATCCAATTGACAAACAAGTAAAGGATTGCATCGAATCCCTCAACTCTGCTAAAGAAGATGTTGAAGCCACTAGTGAAGAACTCAAGGCTATGGAAACTACGGAAGAAACATGCAAAAAACCCGAGGCTCCCGAAATGAAGCCCCTGCCCGAAGGGCTGAAGTACGTGTTTTTAGACGATCTCAAGGTTTGCCCAGTTATTATAAATTCTGATCTAACAGCTGAACAAGAAGAGAAACTTCTGAAGGAATTAAGGGAAAGAAAGAAAGCCATTAGTTATAAAATGAGTGACCTAACTGGGGTCAGTCAAGCATTGTGTATGCATAATATCCCTATGATGGAAGATCACAAGCCTACTATTGAGCATCAACGGAAGTTGAATCCAAATATGAAGGAAGTGGTCCATCGCGAGGTCATTAAACTGCTCACAGCTGGAATAATCTATCCGATATCAGATTCTCCATGGGTGAGCCCAGTGCATGTAGTCCCGAAGAAAGGTGGAACAACTATTATACGGAATGAAAACAATGAACTCATCCCCACTCGAAAAGTCACAGGGTGGAGGATGTGCATAGATTATAGAAAATTAAACAAGGCAACTCGAAAAGATCATTTTCCAATGCCTTTCCTTGATCAAGTCCTAGAAAGGTTGGCTCACCAAGAATATTTCTATTATCTTGACGGTTACTCTGGATTCTGTCAAATACCCATACATCCAGATGACCAAGAGAAAACAACCTTTACCGGCCCATTCGGAACATATGCATTTAAAAGAATGCCATTTGGTCTCTGTAGTGCACCCACAACTTTCCAACGTTGTATGGCTGCCATATTCGCTGGTCTTACTGAAACAATTATGGAATCTTTCATGGATGATTTTTCTGTATACGAAGATTCATTTGATTCATGTCTAAAGCACCTCTCCTTGGTCCTCAAATGATGTGAAGAAGCTCATCTTGTGCTCAACTGGGAGAAGTGTCATTTTATGGTAAAGGAAGGCACTGTCCTCGACCATAGGGTCAGCAGTAGAGGGATTGAAGTGGATAAAGCCAAGATTGAAGTGATTTCTAAACTGGCTATCCCAACAAATGTAAAAGAAGTCCGTGCTTTCCTAATTCATGTAGTATTTTACAGAAGATTCATAAAGGACTTTTGCAAGATAACGAAACCAATGACGAATCTATTACTAAAGGATATTGATTTCAATTTCAATGAAGAATGTGTCAAAAGCTTCAACACACTGAAACATGCCCTTACAACCACCCCCATCATTAGAGCTCCCGACTGGGACCACCCTTTTGAAATTATGTGTGATGCCAATGACTAATCTATGGGCACTGTTTTAAGGCAATATATAGAGAAGAAACACTATGTGATCTAATATGCATCGAAAACTCTCGATGAAGCCTAGAGGAATTACACAACTACCGAGAAAGAACTTCTAGCAGCGGTGTATGCTTTTGACAAGTTCAGATCCTACCTAATTGGTTCGAAGGTCATTGTCTACACAGACCACGCCGCCATTCATTACCTTCTGGCAAAGAAAGATGCAAAACCCAAGTTGATCAGATGGATCCTTATATTACAAGAATTTGATTTAGAGATAAGAGATAAAAAGGGTACAGAGAATGTTGTAGCAGACCACCTCAGTCGCATCCACACTCAGGATACCGAGAAGATTCCGATTAATGATTCTCTTCCGGATGATTAACTAATGAAGGTCTCAAAAGTTATACCGTGGTACTCAGATTTTGTGAACTACCTTGCTGCTGGGGTTGTCCATCCTCAATGCACCGGGAATACACTGAAGAAGTTCATGCATGATGTAAAGCAATATCACTGAGATGAGCCATATCTCTTTAAACTAGGTGTTGATGGTCTGTATAGATGATGTATCGCCGAAGAAGAAGCTCAACTTATTTTGGAACAATGTCACTCAGGACCAGTGGGAGGACATATGAGCTCTAAAAAGACTGCTTTGAAGATTTTGCAATGTGGATTCTTCTGGCCAACCATATCTAAGGATTCCTACGACTTTGTCCTATCATGTGACAAATGTCAAAGATCAGACAACATAACAAAGAGAGATGAGATGCCACTGAATCAATGGCAAGAAGTAGAGATATTCGATGTATGGGGGTAGACTACATGGGTCCATTCCCATCTTCTCATGGATTTTCATACATCCTAGTGGTAGTGGACTACATCTCAAAATGGGTTGAAGCAATACCAACAGTCACTAGTAATTCCAAACCAGTCATCAAATTATTCAAGAATATTATCTTTCCCCATTTTGGCACCCCACACACGGTGATATCCGACGGAGGCTCCCATTTTCTTGAAAGAAGCTTTGAAGCATTGCTAAGAAAGTATGGTGTTACTCACAAGGTAGCCTCACCCTACCATCCACAGACAAGTGGACATGTGGAGATTTCTAATCGTCAACTAAAGAGTATCTTATAAAAGACAGTGGGCCGCAATCAGAAATATTGGTCGGAGAAAATCAACGACACATTATGGGCCTATCGAACTGCTTATAAAACTCCCCTCGGGACTACACCCTTTCGATTAGTATATGGAAAGGCTTGCCACCTGCCAGTCGAACTGGAACACAAGGCATGGTGGGCAATTAAACAACTAAACTTTGATATGAAAGAAGCAGGCCAAGCCAGAATTATGCAACTCTAAGAGCTGGATGAACTCAGGATGACAACTTATGAAAATGCACGAATCTACAAAGAACACATAAAACTTTTGCATGATGGACATCTAAAAAGAAAAGACATACAAGTAGGTGGCCAAGTTCTTCTATTCAACTCAAGATTGAAGTTATTCCCAGGAAAACTCCGCTCACATTGGTCTGGACCATACATTGTCAAGAGCATCTCCCCACATGGTACCTTCTCATTATGGAGTGAAAAGTCAGGTGAATTTGTAACAAATGGTCACCACTTAAAGAGATATTTTACCTCCACTGACATAGGCACTAAAGAAACACTGGAACTCACAAATCCAAAGGATCCACTGTGAAGCTGAAGGATTCAGTCGAGCCATCAACATTAATGTTTTTCAAAGAAATTGAACAGATACTTGATGAAATTTTGATACTTCCTATTTCATTAATAGTCACTCTCTAACCTGCTATGCATTTTAAATCATTATATCCTCCTTATTCGAAGTAAATCCTCAAAAGGACCACTTTTTGAAACAAAGCCTTTTCGATTGAAATCATCTCACTACTACAGAACCTACCTTTAGTGTCGGTTATTTAAGGCCTTTAGTGTCAGTTTCTAAGAGACACCTATGTGGGCGACACTAAAAGCTCACCCATTACACGTCGGTTCCAAAACTGACGCCCAAACTCTTCGCGCGCCACCGAAATCGTGCTTGTTTCCTGTGGCACGAAGGTATAGGCGTCGGTTATTAGATAAGAAACCGACACCATATACCTTCGCGCCACAGAAAGGGCGCCATCTTGGCCACTATCAACGTCGGTTATTAGGTAATATACCGACGCCATATCCACTATCAGCGTCGGTTATTAGGTAATAAACCGACGCCATATACCTTTGCGCCACAGAAAGGGCGCCATCTTGGCCACTATCAGTGTCAGTTATTAGGTAATAAACCGACACCATATACCTTCGCACCACAGGAAACAGGCGTCGATTATTTATATAAAACCGACACTATAACTTTGTGTGTCAGTGTTATACAAATAACTGACGCCTATTGTTTTTTTTTCTTTTTTTCTGTCAGTCTGCAGACCTGCTGTGGCTGGTCGCAGGATGAGAAACCTGCAGTTAACTGCAGGTTTTACGACATCCATTGATATCAGCCAACAACAGGCCACAAACCTACAAATTTAACAACAAAAATATTCACACATGCATTTAGTAATACAACTTGCAGTTCCATTTTATTTTCACACATTTAGAAACATTCATGTAGCTAGCAATCTATAGTTCCATTCATTCACATTCACACATGTAGAAACATTCATATAGCAACCAACACTTTCATTAATTTTCACTCAGACACATGTAGAAACATCCAGACATGTAAAAACATTCACACATATATTATAATTCAGAAATTCATTTACAAAATATCATTCTTTAGTCATTATTCGCTATCAACATCCCAATTATATTTTAAAACCCCCACTATTTGTATGGTTGTTGCCCATTCTTCTCTTACTTCATTTAATTCTCCCATCGTATAGGGAGCATGTACATCTAGTAAGTCTGTTCCTGTAGTGGGGTCAGCTTTAAACACCTGTAAAGAGAATGATGTGTATATATAATTAATGAGCTATAAATAAGATTGATATATTTCATTATATCTAATGAGACTATATAATACCTTAGCAATACAATCGATGTCCAGTGTGGCATGTTTGATAATCATGTGCATATATCGCATCACATAGTATCCACATGCCCATCCGTTGTCTTATGTAGCATACTATAAATTCAAACATACAAAATATTAAAAAATACAACTAATTAAGCATTGTTCACATAAATAATATATACATATATTGCAGTCGGGAACTTACTTTCACGTTCCTCCAGCCTTTTTGAACTCATCAAAACCCCTACATGTTAATGTAACACAGAACATTGCAATTAAATAGTAATGTAATAACATATGTTAACGGATATGTAAAGTTCACATATTCAGAAAAATAAAAACGTATAAAATAAAACATACCTCTAATATTGCAATTTTTTATCAATTAACAATCCTTCATTGTGATCTCCGCGCACATACAAGTCATCATTAGCTTCAATATTTGTTGGTGTTGGCAACCCAACTGAGAATGGACTGGATTCATCATACTTATCATAGTACTGTTCTTCATCTATAGGATCTTCAATGAACTGTCTTTTACAATGAAGAACAACCGACCATTTATCATTTGCAGGATCATCGATATAAAATACTTGTTTCGCCTGTGATGCCAATATGAATGGTTCAGCCTTCTCGCCAATCTTTTCAAAGTTCACTAAAGTGAAACCCAATTCATCCACTATAATTCCTTTGGTGTTATCAACCCAATTACATTTGAAGAGCGGAATTCTGAAATCTATGTAGTCAAATTCCCATATCTCTTCAATGACACCGTAATATGACATTTTAGCTTCACGTGGACTCTTATCCTTTGCACTTGCAAAAAACATAGTCGATGCTTGAAGGGTGACCCCACTGTTTTGGACGACACTCTTATCATCTTGGCGCTTTGTGTAATATGTGAATCCATTAATGTCATACCCTTCATAAGACATAACAGTCAACTTTGGTATAAAGGCGAGGCATTTGATAGTTTCAGTAATATCATCTGATGTTTGAGATAGTTGATGTAAGACTTTATCTTCAAACCACTTAATAAAAGTCTTGTTATGCTCTCTAGCAAGCCACATTGTATTGGCTCGAGGATATTGTCTTTTGATGAAATTGGTATGTTCCTCGATATAAACGTTCACTTCGTCCATGTTGTGTAAAATATACAAATGACCTTGTTCCAACTGCTCACGGTTGATTACTTTCACACGTGATCCCAAAATTCCTTTGCCAAATAGCTCGTCAATATTCTTGTCATTATCAGGAGTGTCATTACCACTAAGAAAGTCATTACAGAAATCCATAACCTCTCTCGCCACATAACCTTCAATAATACTCCCTTCAGGCCGATAACGGTTTCGAACATCACCTTTAAAAACACTCATGTATCATTCAAAGGGATACATCCAATGCAAGAAAACCGGTCCCAAGATTTTCACTTCCCTAGTCAAGTGGACAACAAGATGTACCATGATATCAAAGAACGAAGGAGGGAAATACATCTCAAGCTGACATAGGGTAACAACCACTTCTCTTTGCAAATTATAGAGAGTCTCAGGGTCAATAACTTTGCTGCAAAGACTGTTGAAAAAGAAACAAAGTCCGGTGATTGCAAACCTTACATGCTTCGGCAATATAGATCGAATTGCCATGGGCAATATTTGTTGCATTAGAGTGTGACAATCATGAGATTTAATACCTATCAACTTCAGATCTTTCATTGATACCAATCTATGGATGTTGGATGAGTAACCATGTGGCACCTTAACATTTACCAAGCATTCACAAAAAGCTTTCTTCTCCTTTCTAGACAACGTGTAACAAGAGGGAGGTAAGTATGTTCTTTTATTACCCATTTCACGTAATTTTGTTAATTCTGACCTTATTCCCATTTCACGTAGGTCCAGTCTGGATTTTATCCCATCTTTAGTCTTACCTGGTATATTTAACAGAGTACCAATGATTCTATCACAGACATTTTTCTCAACGTGCATTACATCGATACAATGTCTGACTGTCAAAGAACTCCAATAAGGAAGATCCCAAAATATTGACTTCTTCTTGAATGAAGAATTGTCACTCCGTGTAGTACATTGTGATCTCTTACCAAATTCATTGACAAAGTCTTTTACTCTTTCATAAACAACCTCCCCTGGTATAGGTTTAGGTGCACTGCGTTCCTCATTCAATCCATTGAATGCTTTGCACTTCCTACGATACGAATGGAATTTTGGAAGAAACCTTCGATGACCGAGATACACATTCTTACCGCCATGTTTTAGTCTTGTTGAATCAGTGTTCTCTTCACATATAGGACACACTTTAGCTCCTTTGACACTATATCCAGACAAATTCCCATATGCTGGAAAGTCATTAATAGTGCAAAACAACATAGCATGCAAACAAAATGTCTCTCTTCGTGAAGCATCATAGTTCATCACACCTTCACCCCAGAGTTTCTTTAATTCATCAATCAGAGGTTCAAGATAAACATCGATGTCATTTCCAGGTTGTTTAGGGCCCGATATCAACAACGACAGCATTACGTACTTATTTTTCATACACAGCCAGGGAGGAAGATTGTATATAACAAGCATGACTGGCCAAGTGCTATGTTGGCTGCTCAATGTCCCATAGGGATTCATCCCATCTGTACAAAGCCCAAGTCTTAGATTCCTGACTTCTTCACCAAATTCAGGGTACAATACATCAATCTTCTTCCACTGTGGGGAATCAGACGCATGTCGTAGGATCCCATCATTATTTTTCTTAACATCTGCATGCCACCTCAAATTCTTCGCATCTATCGGATTGGCAAACAAGCGTTGAAACCGTGATATTATAGGTAGATACCACATCACCTTGGCAGGAGAACCAGTTTTGGACTCCCCCGAAGTCGTCAATTTATACCGTAACGCACCACATTTTGGACAATCTTTCAAATCTGCATAGTCCTTTTGAAATAATACACAATCATTCGGGCATGCGTGTATCTTATTGGCATCCATTCCCATTGGGTACAATAATTTCTTTACCTGGTATGTTGAGATTGGCAGCTCGTTTCCATCAGGAAGCATTTCTTTCAACAAAGACAGCAATGACGTGAAGCTTTTGTCGCTCCATCTATTGTTAGCTTTCAACTTATACAATCTCAACACAACGTTAAGCTTTGTAAACTTAGTACAACCTGTGTATAACGACATCTCAACATCATGCACAATGTTTCTAAAAATGGGAGGTGGATCGGTATGCTCTACCCCATAACTATCCAGCATCGCATCAACGATGTCTACTGGAACTGGTTCATTCACATCTATGTCATCGTAGGCAATTTCTTCTTCCACACAAGCACTACTATCGACATCCACTGGTTTTGAGTTTGAAATCTCTCCATGCCAGTGCCATTCTGTATAGCATTGTATAATCCCATTGCACATGACATGAGTTTTGATTTCGTCACCAGTGTTGACTTTCAAGTTGTTACCGCAATGCCTACATGGACATTAGAACCTATCTCCAGGTTGTTTCCTATGTTCCTCGACAAATCTAATGAACTGGTCAAGACCAGAAATAAACTCTGGGGTGCAGCGATTGCGAATGGACATCCATGATCTATCCATTCTATGATCAAAGAGAAAACAAGTATATAATAGGACAAGATTAGGGTTTAGGGTTAACAAATACATGTGATGTCATTATTATATATAATAAATGTGTACCACCTATACATTCTTGAACACCTAATCTCACTAGTAAGTGTATAATGTGTATTGGGTTTTCAAGAAAATTTCGGCAGCAGTTCCCCGCTGTTCTCCAAGTACATATGTACTTAGAGAACAAATGGGGAAATGCTGCTGAAATTTTCTTGAAAACCCAATACACATTATACACTTACATCCTAAGCGAGATTAGGTGTTCAAGAACAGTCCCAAATCGGGGACTATCCAAGATTTACTCCTAATGAGTAAATCTTGGACAGGTTTCTAGGCCAACTTTCAGTTCCATTCATTAATCTCTTTTTACATCCACACACAGGGGTGTACCCCTAAACAGTAACTAAACAAAGGGGTTGGTGTACCCCTAAACATGCGCATAATTAAAAAAACTATTAATACAGACAAGTCTAGATAGATAGACAACTAAATACTACACCAACATGGTCCCACATCAGTAACTTTGAGGACTTATCATTGTGGCGATCTTCTCCTGAAGTTCAGAATAGAAAGCAGCTATGAGTATTGATTGCTTTCAAACAAAAAGTGTAAACACAATTTTTTTGTGTTGACAATTATATTTGTTAATTGGACTTACCGTGGTCTTTTTGATGATGAAGCTGTGTCACGAAGCTCCTCACTGTATTTAGATGAATCTGAACTGACAGGGGCCTCAGATTCAGATTCCTCATAGATGATATCCGACGCCGTGCACTCATACCACAAAAGGTGATCGGGGGTCTCACAGTTGATGTTGGTTATCCAAACTTTGATGGAATTATGACCAACTGGACGGAGAAAAAGCCTGTTGGAACGGACCACATGCATCTCTCCAATCCAATCACGCCAACCGGATTTTGATACAAGATTTCCCACCAAATCATACTCAACCTCGATAACATGTGAATAATTGCCAAAAGTTAGGGTCACTTTACCAGGCATGTAGTGTCTTCCTTTTAGAAAACGCCAATGTTTGGGTATGACCAATTGGTTTAAGGAACGATCATCTAGGATGATGTCCAATTGTTCTTCAATAGGGAACGTTAACATTGACATAGAGGCCCAGTTCATAGTGAATGTTATGGGTGGACAGAGACTGCACAATATTAGTATTAACAAAGTGTAAGTACATATAACGATGTTATATATTTTCAGAAAAAGTTGCATAACATCAGTTAACCTTTTATTGCTTGTCATAACCAACTTTATTGTGGTAGACATGATAGCTTGAAAAGAAGTCTACATATGTACTTAGAGAACAAATGAGGAAATGCTACCGAAATTTTCTCGAAAACCCAATACACATTATACACTTACATCATAAGTGAGATTAGGTGTTCAAGAACAGTCCCAAACTGGGGACTATCCAAGATTTACTCCTAATGAGTAAATCTTGGATGGGTTTCTAGGTTCTTACTAAAATAGAACCATTATATGGAACTAATCCGACATTATACACATACTTTTCCTGAGTAAGATAATGTGCACTTCATGGAATTATTAAGATCTGAATATATATAAGTTGTTTCTACATACTTTGATGGGATTTTATAACATTCGAGTCTTCCATTTAAGGCATTAGATGCATATATTGCAGTCCATTGTGTTGAGATAAGAATCCCATGTGATACACACGATTGAGAATCTTTCACGATACTAGGAAAATACACAACTAGATATTCATTTAGGTGTTAGACATTCATTTAGGTGTTCCTGATAACTCGCAGGTATGCACAACTAGACAACTGTGGCGGAGCAGTACTGGAGGAAGCATACCTTTCGGTAGCGGCGGCGGACAAGTAGGTGACAATTGGCAA
Organism: Alisma plantago-aquatica; assembly: GCA_963693085.1. Lineage (NCBI taxonomy): Eukaryota > Viridiplantae > Streptophyta > Magnoliopsida > Alismatales > Alismataceae > Alisma > Alisma plantago-aquatica. Next base: position 1,314,106,258 of record OY856409.1, on the reverse strand, counting down.
TTTAGGGAAAAGTTCATCATTTACATTCCAAGCATGTAACATGTGTGCATTATAGTTCATCATTAAGCAAGAAGGGTGATTAGGATTCTCACCAATAACGGGTTTTTATTTTCTATACAATTTTATAAAAAAATGCACATGTATGCATATATATACTATACTTTTTGGAACCATACTAAACACCCAAATACTTTATAACACAACTATAAAACAATGATTATAGCTAAACTATTAAACAATAGACTTGTCACACATAAAACACCCTATACAACTATAAAACAAAAAAGTATTAAGATATGCATGATACAATAACTATTTTGCATCACATTACAGCAGACTTATCATTGATACCTTACTAACTTATTTCTACATTTACATATCATCACTTGATCAAAATTACATGTATTGTATAGACAATAGAGGATTCAACTCAGTAGAAGCACAAAATCAGTACCTAAACCCTAAACACAAATAAGTAAATAACTTTAAAAAAAAATAAAAAAACGCCCAGCAGCTGCTTGGGCGTGCCTTGGCAGCGCCCAAGCAGCCACCGGAGCAGAGGAAGAAGGAAGAAGGAAGGATAGGTGGGCATACATTGAGGGCATAGGAGAGCAGCGGCCGGAGCACAACAACCACCGGCGGAGGCGGCGACAAAGAGAGGAGAAGCGCCGACGAGGACACAGAGCAGTGGCGGTGAGGGCACGGAGCAGCGGCGAGGGCACGGAGCAGGAGCACGGACGGCCGCCGGTGAGCACAGAGGGCAGGAGCAGGAGCACGACCGCCGGTGAGCACGGAGCAGTGGCGGGGGCAGGAGCAGAAGCACGGCAGCAGCGGTGGAGGAGCAACGACCAGCGGGGGCGAGCAAGAAATCGCCAGACCTAACTGAAATCGGGAATGAAACTGGGAAAGGGGAAGAGAAGCTCGCGCTAGTGAGCTATTAAGTTGACAATAAGCATCGGTGTTTCAAAATAACCGACAACTAAACCAATAGTGTCGGTTCTTTTCCAAAAACCGACACCTATACTAGATTATAGTCATCGATTTTCAACTAAAAGACAACCGTCACCTATTCCTATCCCGTGAATAACCTTTAGTCGTCGGTTATTTATTTATAAACCGACGCCATATGTCAAATTTTGGAGGTAATTTTTTCACTGGAATTTTGGTTTTGGCGGTTGATTTTAGGTGTCAGTTTTTTATTAATTAACCGACGCTTAATAAAAGTGGTACCCGTGTCTGGTCGACCTTCACAGATTGTATGTCGGTTTATGTTATAAACCGACACTGTAGAGTTTAGGTGTCCGTTTATGTATACAACTGACACCTTGAAAAGTGACTTTATAAGCCATTTCTATAGTAGTGTCTTGTGAAGCTTATGATTCCTAATGTCATGATACTTTTGCAAAATTGATAAGTGTTTTTCAAACTAATAGAGATCAAACATGTCATGCTTCCTAACTGACTAGTGGAACAATAACATGGAATCCCCACCAGATCCTCATCAGGTCATTATTCGAGAAAAGTATGATAAAGAGAACAACCCCGTGCATTGAATTGTAAATCAAGTTGCATTATGATCTGAACTCTCTTCTACACTTCTTCTATCATCTTCGTACCCCTCCATCCATCAAAAAGAAACAAAAATAGCCAAATTTGTGCCAAACCCTAAGTTCGGGGTGGCACGCCACTTCCCTCTATATCCGCTTCTTCCATATCCCTAACAGATAAACATGGGTGTACCACCAAAAATGCAATCTCGAGTCAAATAGAGGAGAGATTTGCAAACAAAAGATGTCAAAGCGCACACAAAAAGAAATGCAATCTCGAGTCGAATAGAGGAGAGATTCGCACAAAAAATGCAATAAATGAAATTGCACTTCATAAATAAAAATCTTGAGTCAAATAGAGGAGAGATTTACTTCTTCCTTTCATACCACCTTTCACTCCCTTTTCTACCTAATGGCACAATGATTGCCTACCCTATCCAAAAAAACACCAGTGCCAGATTAAATGCACACTTGTTATTCCACGAGAGTCTCTGGACTCTTAAAAAACTCTTTGACATACTTGTTGTTGGAAAAAGTGAGGAGGAAATGATTTTGGAAAATGAACTCAGGAACAAAGATATGGTAAGATGTGATTAGTGGTCTCAGGAGGTTGAGATACTGAGTCATTTTGAGAAGAAAGAAAATATTCGTGATGTGAAGATGAAGTAATCACATGAATTGAAAGTATTCATTTGGCGATTGTTTCATATTTTGTGTTACTCAAGGACGAGCAACATTTAAGTTCTGGGTATTTTGATGAATGCATATTCATCATGGAATTCGATTATCACCTTGGGACAAATTCAACTCTATATATATACTATTTCACTCAATATGAATCCTAATGTGAAAAACTACTTAGTTGATTCGATTATCAAGGTTTTAACTAAATATTGTTGATTTAATACAGGTTTTGACAAAGCTGAACAAGTAGTTGGGGTCCACCTTCATCTTTGGCTCTGATCAAGAAATCTAACCAAGCATTTCCACCCATTCGGTCTCAAGACCATTTGATCCCATTCGGTCTCAAGACCGTTTGAACCCATTCGGTCTCAAGACCATTTGAGCCCATTCGGTCTCAAGACCATTTGATCCCATTCGGTCTCAAGACCGTTTGAGCCCATTCGATCTCAAGACCATTTGAGCAGTAGATACCAATTGGAGGCATAACCCAGTCGCGAGGGATCGAGCTTTACATGAATTCAAGAACTCGAAGCTTAGTCTTGACCATGACCATGGTGGATCAAAACGATCATGGTCTACTGTCATCACCATGACTGTGCGGTGAGGCCACGACCATGGTAGATCATCCCCAACGCCTGAGCTGTCACTCGCCACGACTGTGGTCGCCGAGCCACGACTGTGGCACCTCACCTGCATCGACTCTCTCTCTCTCGCCATGCTCGTGTGAGGCAGCACGACCGTGGGGTAGTAGCCTCACCATGACTGTGGTCTCATGCCACGGCCGTGTCACAACACCATCAGAGCCCGATTACTCACCCACCACACCCGTACAAGGCAGCACGGCCGTGGGACAGTAGCATCACCACGACCATGGTGCCTCGCCACGATCGTAGTGCGTCGTCTTCTACCTCTGCACCTCCGACAAGCAGCACTTCTGCTCTTCGATTCTTCTGACTACCATGATCACGCCGACCCTCCTTGTTACCTTCCTCAGTGCTGCACAGCTGTGACACAGACTGCATAGCTGCCGCCTTTGGTCTCTTGAGCAGCTTGCTTAACCAAATAGAGCAAACTGTATGATTATCTAGAACATCAGCACGAAGACCGAATGAGCAGCAAACCATTTGGATTGAGCGAAGAATGAGGGCCGATTGAGCAACGTTGACCGTTTGCCCCAGTAATGCAAGACCGTTTGGGTCATTGAGCAGTGAAGACCGAATGGTGAGCAAAACCGTGAAGCCAAGACCATTTAACAAGCAAATGGTTTGCAGACCGTTTCATCGGAAAATGATCTGTGAGACCGTTTAGTCTCATTCATTTTCCAAACCATGAGAGAAAAGCTCACCGAAGACCGTTTGGCTGAAGCGTTGACCGAATCGAAGACCGTTTGATATCAAACAGTTTCCAAACCGTTTGCTGCTCAAGACCGAACGCTGATGAAGACTGTTTGATATTAAATGGTTTCCAAACTTTTTGATGCTCAAGACCGTTTGGTCACATTTTACAAGACCGTTTGGGAAAAAATATCTACCAAACCGTTTGGACTGGAAACAGACCAAAAACATGAAGACTTGCCCCACGCCTATAAATAGGACCACTAGGGTCATCATTTGGGACATCAGTTCTGGGACGCCGACAAGCTGCCTGTATATTGGTCCGATCCAAATCCAGTGCAGTCCATGCCAGTTTCATTCCTCCTACTGCCCGTGTTGCAACCAAGGAGGCTGAGGAGAGAAGGAAGATGGAGCAAGGGAGACTGTCTAGTCTGTCTTGCTATCTCCCATTCGTGCCCAGATATGCTCCGACATGACGTAGAAGGCCGTATCTTCTTCACTGAGCTGCGACCACTTTCTATATCGAGTTCATGGTGGATTTCTCTCTCTTTCTCATTCTTCTTGTTTCTCGCATCATGAGTGAGTATTACCTTTTCGTTGGGGTGCGGCGACTAGCCCCACTGCCCATGTAAATCATATTCTTTTGTTAAACTCTCTATGGAAATGTATATAACTTTCCATTTTGTTGTTAGTTGGTACGTTTGTAGTTGATTATCTACCTGCTTTCATCTTGTTCTTTCCTATATTGCAAAATCTTCTATATGTGGGACAGAATGGTAGTTTACAAAGTTCGACTCTTTGACGAGAACTTCTGATAAGATTCCTTGAGGTTGTAAGTGTATGATCCGTTAGGGGATGAGACATCTAGCCTACGGTGACACTTCTGTGGTCTAAACATCCCTTAGGGAGGACCACAGCCTTAGTTGGGTTTTGTATCATCTTTGTTTATCGTCGATGTTAGTTTGTAGATCTATCATCTGCTCGCTTATCGATTAATGCGGTTGACTCCCAAACTAGAAATAGATTGAGATTTTCTTCAGAGCCGTAAGTAAGTGATCCGGTTGGTGATGATACATCTGATGCCTAAGGTGATGCTTACGCGAACCTAACGCCCTAACGGGGGGTTCTGCAGCAGCTCTATTTGGATTGATATATCTTGTCTGGATTGTTCATGATTGAATGTGTTTGCCTGTGTAGCGGTGGTGAAACCCGATACCATCCCAACAATCCATATCATTGATCTAAATCCAACTTTAATTCAACTTTTACTTTCTTGCAATTTGTTTAATTAACCTCAAATCAACCAATCGTTCTAAATATCAATTTTACTTGAGCTAGATTTGATTGACAAGGATTCTTAAAAATGTTGTCCTTTGGGTTCGATCCTTAACTATACTGCGATAAGACTCATTCTCTTGTGGGTGGTATTATTGCACTTTGGTTTAGGTAAAAGCTCGGGGATTTCAACCCCGAGTGAGTTTGTTAGTATGATAAAAATCCCACGTCATGCATGACCATGAATTTTGCAATCTCACTAATCAAGAGGCCTAGGATATCATACTCCTGTAGGAGGGAAAATCCCATCTCTATCACTCACAATAGTTCCCATGTGTTACAATCACCCAATCATCACCTTTATAACAACCCATGTTTTAGAATTGCGTTTGATGATGTCAAAGTATATCGAATGACATCTGATGAGTGTATTAATTTTAGGTCTAAGAACCACAAACACCACCATCACTATGAGAGCTGACTATGACTGCCATGATAATGGTTTCCATGTGTCAGTCTCATGGTGGGTCTGTCTGATACATTGTTCTCCAACATGTATATGTGTGCTTGGTTTGATATAGCCATATCATGACTAAAAAGACTCTGTCATCAACCAACTCACACTCGGTTCTTGTGTTTCATTGTTGTCTATCAACCATCCACAATAACAACTGATCATGGATATAATGAGAATATATATGTACTCCTAACATACGTATGATCTCATTTCCTCAAGTCACGTACTTGAAGACATACACCATTGAGTAATATTATTCTATAGACATTTATAATGTTACATCATTATCTCATAACTGAATTATATAGAAGCTTACCTATATTTATTAATCAAATCAATTACAAGTTATGCCATTACCATCATCACATGATTGGCTCTCTGGGCATACATACCAAGATAGTTGTTGTTGAGGTTTTAGCCCTAGAGGTCAATGAGGTTCACTAACCTAGTTGGTCACTGAGAACCCTAACCTAACGGTCACCAACTATTCTGACCCTTAGTGGTCGCCAACCTTCTTGAATCCTGGAGGTCGATGACTCATCTGACCTAAGTGGTCGATGAAGATTTTCTATCCTATGAGTATGGATTAAGGGTTTGGTGGTATGAAATGGTATGGTGATGGTTGACCTTATGAATTCATAAATGATGGGAATTCTAGAATTAGGCTTGATCTTTGAGTGATGTTTTCTAATCCTAATTCAACCTATCTCGTTGAGCCTAACCCTAGTACAAGTGAAGTGATGATGAGTAGTCATGCTTAGCTTTTGTAGGTGATTAGTATGTTTAGGAAATACTTTCTCTCTCTATGATTGTTGTAACCCTAATTTGTTACCATATGAACATCATGAACCCTTAGATACAAATGTTGTGTTGAACTTATGTGTCACTTGTATAGTGATGGTTTGACGAGCCTTTGGTAATGCATGGAAAGATAATGATGTTCTTACAAGGAATGATTTGATGGTCTTAATGACCTTTGGACATGGTTGAGCTCTTATGGAGGTGTAATTCTCTTCATGATGTGAAAATGATTGGTATCCTATGATGATGTGATAAGATTTATGTTTCATGCATTTTATATCTTCTGAAGTTGCAATCTACCCATGATTTTGTAGAACTCTTTTAGGGTTTGCTTGCAACTTGATTGATGTAGATGAAAGACACCCAATCGAAATTATCTAATCAACAGAAATCCTAATCATGTAGTGCCATGTTCCATAATACCATTCCAGTGTCAGGACTTGCTAGATGGGGAAACAAGTATTCCTATGTGAATCTCAGAGCGCATACTATTGAGTATGTTGGGTGCAAGTGATTGTGTGTCCTTGTCATCCTGATTTCAAGGTATTGGAGGATGGTTGTGGTCATGCATCAATTTAAGAATAGTTGATACCTATACATATGTGATGTGATTGAGAACAGTTGTGGTTGTACCTCAGGTGATAGGATTTTCATATACCCTGGTTACTACTGTGGTGACCTATATGCCAAGGGTGGACTAGGTTGTTTATAGCTTGACTTATATGTCACTACAGATAGTTTGACTGATATGTCACTATAGTTGACTTGTATTGACTGAGGGGGTGAGATCTTAGGATTCTGGCTCTCCTAGATCTTATACGGAACTAATTGCGACTAAGAGGTGTCAGTTGGAATTTTAGTGGTTTACCTTGAACTCCCCGAGTCTTAATAAAAGATGTAATCCAGTCGTGTAGTATATTTGTTTAGGGTTAAACATGACTCACATTGGTTTCTCACCTTTTCCCTATCTCTTATGATTATTAGTTGTTAAATAATGCAGTAGGATAAGTTAACCATCTAGTAAATGATAGTCTTATCAATTATGTCTGCTTCCATGCCTATCTGTTCATCTTGCCTAATTTGTTAATTTTTTTAATATGTTAAATAATAATATTACCTATTGTAATCAACAACTGTTGTTGAGAGTTATAAGTCTTGGTAGGATGTTGGTCTCACCTCATGGGTTACCACATCTTTTTAGGTTGTTTTCGGTGACATTGTTAGGATTGTGGTGGTGACAAAGAGTAGCCCAAAGAGCAGTAAGAGTATAGGTTGGCTAGTAATTAGTGTGTCATAGAGTAGTTCATGTACTCTCAGGTATGGGCATGGGATGTTTTGTAGATGATATGTACATTGACTCGAGATTTTGGTAGTATGCTAATAACATCCAATTTTTTGGATATAATATGCCTTTTTTAATCCATACTTTTACCCTATTAGGCAAATTTATATTCACTTCCCTCCTACCTTGCATATAGTTACTCTCTCACAACCTCATTTGAGAATGATGAGAGTATTATCTGTAGCTAATCAAAAGACTAGAGGCCCACTACTAAGGGGTAGAACCTCCACCGGATCATAACCAATGGTCACTCCACGACCATTAGATCATCATCATTGGATGTTACCCATCAGTATCCTACCGCGTCAACAAATGGTGGTCGTAACAAATTGTCACCCAATGGTTCATCTGCGAACATCACCTGATGGTCCATCTGCGACCATCCCCTGATGGTTTGTATGTGACCATCACCTGGTGGAATTCCTACAACCATCACTCGATGACGCACCTGTGACCATCACATGGTGGCCCGTATGTGACTACCACCCGATGACCCACCAACATCCATCATCCGGTGGCCACCATCCCATGGTGGCTCTAAAAGAGATATTTCTCGGGGTTGTCAGACACGTGACCCAAGGACGGTACCTGGGAAAGCTTTGGGTACAACTAATGGACCCCAAGACAGTGCCTATGAATACTCAACCATGAGCTGTGTGAAGGGGTTGCATGCATATTCTCTGAGGTTGCGCTACAGTGTATATGTGGAAGCATTACTGGACGAAGAGCTCATCACCACCTAATTGCCACCACCATCGGTTGATAGGGAAGGAGGATGAGAGTCCACATCCCTACTCCAGTACCTCCTCCTATACTCCCCGACTTGCCCAGGAGTCTTCCATTGACATAAGGAAGGAGGAGGGGATCGATAACACCACTGCACTCATCCACAAATAGGAGAACCAAGACATTAGTTGTGGCCACCACCTGGTCACAGTTGGTGTAACTACTAGTTTCCTACTTCATTAGTCCCTTCTTCCTTCTCTTCCTAGATCTCCTTCATCCGACAGCACCCAATGTCTTCATCCGTTTGTAGATCTGCAATGCTGCTCATGAAAATGAGTGGCTAAACTCATAGCTTGGATTGGGAGTAGCCACTAAGGCTCCCCTACATGTATATACTTACATCCATTTGAATATATATGCTCTTAGCAAAGATTATCTCCATTATCTTGGTCTTAATGATTCACTACCATCTTGTGATGTTTGATTTTTAGTGTCTTGAAAGAGTAGCACTAGCCTAATCTAAGTGTTCTGGAGTTACATGAATGCAGGAGAATGTTAGAATGTTAAATCTAATGTTCATATGGCTTACTTAGTGATTGTTTGTTTTCCATCTCGAGAGAGGGGTAACCTTATAATCTATATCTATCCTAAGCTCGAGAGAGGAGGGAATAGACATATATGACGATTGTTTGTAATCTTGCTAAGGGTATACAAGGGGTGTGAGTATTGCATGTTGGTCAGAGATCTTAGTAGGTGAAACCCAATCCAAGTTTCCCATCCATACTCTTATTGCACTTATTTGTTTGCCTTTACTTTATCTTACTTTGTTTTCCTTACTTTTCTTTTACTTGCTATCTGGTTGATTCGACCTTGTTTTGTAAGGAATACTTATTTCAATCCATCTCTCGTTTGGTGTATTCGAGTTAAAGGTTCTATGTTCTTAGCACTTACCATACTTTTCCCTATTGTTCAACCCTAATTTACTACTTCAGACCCCATATAATGGTTGCAGGGATTGAGAGTCAGGTTATAAATTTAAGAGTATGACTACACTAGAACCGCTCAATTTTGGACGTGTAATTTATGCCGATCAACTTTTTGGTGCCATTCTAAGGGACAAGGCAAAATGGTATAGTTAAGAACACGAGTCTACTCACTATACACTAGTGCCTCAAACTTAGAAATAAGCCTGCACAAAACTCTAAATATGTTGTATATGGATTGCTTCAAATATTTCATTTTACACATCCAATTTTCTAACATGACTGTGCAAACTAATTAGGTATCTTGAAGAGAGGTAGATTGTGACTGTGTACTTTCTTTCCTTTCACATGAACATGCCGCCCCATAGAGATGGACATGCTGGTGGGCATTCTAGAGAAGATCGGAATGTAAGAGTGCCTCAAAAAATTGAAGAAGAATGTGAGGAGCATCACTCAGACAGTCATCATCATGAGGATGAAGAACATAAAGAGTGATGTGAAAATGATTGTGAGGAATGATATGAAGAGGAGAGGCACCATCACGAGCACCACCACCACCGTAATAGAAGACATAGAAGGAATCATCATGAGCGTGAACGTAACAACCATAGTAGCAAGGAAGAAGATGATGAAGAAGATAAATCACTTAGGGAATTGGATGTGACTAGATCTAATGAATCAAGATGCCCGTCCATTATCCCATAGTTTGATGCTGCTAATTTTGAGTTGAAGTATGTATTCATATCAATGATTCATAATAAGCCCTTCAGAGGGAACTCATAGAATGAGAATCCTTATAATCATCTTGACGCCTTCAAAAATATATGCGACACTATCAAGATGAGGGGGGTGTCGTAAGAAGTTATGTACTACAAATGATTCGTCTTCTCTCTATAGGATAAAGGTTTGTCCTGGTATTTTAGCCTACCTCTCCGATCTATTAATGGATGGAGGCCTCTAGTCGACACTTTTGTCACCAAGTTCTATCTCATTGAGAAAACTATCTGAAATAGGCAAAAGATTACTAGGTTCATGCAAAAACCTAGAGAGAATCTTCACGAAGCATGGGAGAAATTCTAAGAGTATCAAATGGATTGTCCGCATCACAACTACGACAAAGGTTTTCTCATGACAACATTCTACAATGGGCTAACCCCCACAGAACAAACTTTGTTGAATGTCACTACTGGTAGTGATATTCTTGGAAAGAAGTTGAAGAAGACTATGATTACAATGATAACATGGCTGCATTCCAAGCAGACATGTAATATGAAAGAAGCGATAGGGGATCAGCCAAGAAGGCTAACTCTAAAGGACCTTCTATCGAGGCCAAGGCTATGGAAACTATCACTACTCAGATTCAAAAGATTACTACAGATGTCAAACAACTGAAGGACTCTGAAGAAAATGGCAAGAAATCTATTGAGAAGGTTATGAATGTGTCATATGTGGTGAAGGAGGTCACAGGATCGATAACTACATTTACACACAACCAGAAGATAGTAAATAAAGCAAAGAAGAAGAAGAGACAGAGAATGTCTCTTATTCAAATTTGAAAAGGACAGACCACCCCAACTTCAATTATGGAAACAAGGATGCTGCTGAAAATTTCCACCAACTGGGCGGCTCATCTAAGCCACCCCTAGGATTCAAAAAAAGAGGTGGACATACTCAGTACACCAAAACTACAACTTACCAGCAGAACATGAATAATTATCAAGGACAAGAACAAGGTCAGGTCCAATATCTAAACAAGAATACAAATAGGAAGAACCAAGACCAAGGTCAAAGTAAGAGCAGTAGTAACAGCAAACCCGACATGGTGTCAGAGCTCTTCAAATTTGCAAAAAGATAGGAAATTGTTAATGATCAGTTAACTCAAAGTGCCATAACAAACATTGGTGTTTTGAGTACTATGATGACTCAGATGTTGGACATGCAGACACATCAGAGGTAGATTGACCAACAACTTGGACATCTTTCTGAGGTCATGAAGAATCCCCAAGGAAAGATCCCCTCCAATACTGAGACGAGAAAGATGGCTACTCTTTGATCAGGAAAAGTTGTGGAGAGGCAACAAGAAGAAATTCACCAAGAAGGAGAAAATGTTGCCAAGCCACAAACTAAACCCACTATAGTAGAGGAGGAATTAGAGAGGGAAGAGTCTGTGAATGGGGATAAGAGTGAAGAAAAAGATAAAAAGAAGAAAAGTTCAAAGACTAAGAAACAAGATCCTACCAAAGAGGTATTTACACATAGAAATCCCTATGCTCCAACAATCCCATTTCCCTACAAACTGATTAAAGCTCATCTGAATAAAATATATGAGAAGTTTATGGAGGCAATAAAGAAATTACACATAAATATTTTGTTTTTAGATGCAATCAAAGAGATGCCTACATATTCTAAATTCTTCAAAGATATAATTATAGAAAGAAGGAGAGGGGACTACATCGAGATAGTGCAGCTGGACAAGATGTCAAGTGCCTTTGTCCAGGTTGAATTTCCTACAAAGAAGAAGGATACTGGGGTGTTCACTATCCCTTTCACTTTTGGAGATAACATAGAAAGAAAAGGGTTAGCTGACTTGGGAGCAAGCATAAGTCTAACATCTCTCTCCTTAGCCCAAAGGCTAGGACTAACGAACATGGTGAAAATTGGAATGAGGATCGAGTTAGCTGATCACACTTTCACCAAACCAGTTGGGATAGTGGAAGATGTCCCAATTCACATTGGGTGATTATTTATACCTTGCGACATAGTAGTAATCGACACCAAAGAAGACCTAACATTTCCAATGATCTTCGGAAGACCCTTCCTTACCATAGATAGAGCCCTGATTGATGTGGAAGAAGGGATTATCACTCTTCGGGTAAAAAAAACCATATAGACTTTCATGTCCAAGATGCCATGAGAGGACCTTCTCTATTCGAGTCAGTGTACTTCACGGACATCTATAACTTATATTGTGAAGAAGTGCAAGAAGATAAGAAATTGTGGATCCGCTCATGAGAGCATTGAATGATCTAGATCCCAGTCTAGAAGACCATGAAGTGGTGGAGATTCTAGAATATTTGAATCAATCAGAGGAGGATTTCACTGATGAAGAGGAGATAACCTTTGAAACAGTAAAGTATGAATCTTTTGAACAAACTCCTAAAGAAAAGAAAGCACCCAAACTGAAGGCGGAACTGAAGCTGCTCCTTGAAGGCTTGAAGTACGAATTTTTGGATGACAAAGAAAGAAATCTCATCACTATAAACTCCACTCTGATAGAAGACCAAGAAGAAAAGTTGTTAGACAAACTCAGGCAACACAGGAAGGCAATATGATATTCAGTTGATGATATCAAGGGTCTCAGCCCATCCGTATGCATGCACTGCATAACTCTGGAGGATACTGCCAAGAATTTAGGTCAACCACTGAGAAAGTTAAATAAGATGCTCAAATAAGTTGTCAAGAAGGATTTGATCAAATTACGAGATGAAATAATCATATACCCGATAAGCGATAGCAATTGGGTTAGCCCAATTCATGTTGTGCCAAAGAAAGGAGGAATGACTATGGTAGGAGGAGAAAATGGAGACAAGGTAGCAACATGAACCGTAATAGGTTGGCACATGTGCATAGATTATCGAATATTAAATGCTACTACATGGAAAAACTATTTTCCTCTACCCTTTATTGATCATGTATTGGAAAGGTTGGCACGTCATGCATATTTCTGCTTCTTGGATGGATATTTAGGATTTTATCAAGTGCCAATCCACCCAGACGATTAGGAAAAGAGTATGTTTACCTACATCTAGGGAACATATGCTTTTAGAAGAATGTCATTTGGATTATGAAATGAACCTACAACCTTCCAAAGTTGCATTATTTCCATGTTCACTGATTTCTTGGAAGATATAATGGAAATTTTATGGATGACTTCTCAGTATACGAAACAGACCTCGGTAGATGTCTCAAGAATCTTTCCTTTATTTTGCAATGCTGTGAAGAAAAACATCTAGTATTGAATTGATGGAAATGTCATTTCATGGTTCAAGATGGTATAGTTCTAGGGCACAAGATCTCTAAGAAAGGAATAGAAGTTAATTTGAGAAAAAATAGAGGCTATATCAAAACTCTCACCCCCAAAATTGGTCACAGGAGTGAAAAGTTTCTTGGGACATGATGGGTTTTATAGAATATTGATTAAAGACTTCTCGAAAATAGCCAAGCTCATGTCTAACTTGTTGGTGAAGGATGCAAATTTTGATTTTTATGATAAATTCCTTGAAGCATTTAATGTCTGAAAGAGTGCTTTGACTACTTCCCCTATCCTAGAAGCCCCCGATTAGGAACTCCCATTCGAAATCATGTGCGACACCAGTGACTATGCCATTGGGACTGTTCTTAGGCAAAGGAAGGATAAAAAGCATCACACAATCTATTATGCCAGTAGGACTCTAGATGAAGCTCAAGTAAATTGCACCACCATGGAAAAGGATATGTTGGAAATTGTGTTTACTATTGATAAATTTAGGTCATACTTGATAGGATCCAAGGTAAAGGTTTTTATGGACCATGGGGCGATGAAGTACTTGATGCAAAAGAAAGATATGAATCCAAGGTTGTTGATACGGGCTTTGTTGTTGCAAGAATTCGATCATGAGATCATCAATAAGAAAGGAATAGAGAATGTGGTCATTGACCACTTATCAAGGATCGTGGTCATGGATGAGAATCAGATGCTAGTTAATGACAATTATGCAGATGAAGCTCTGATGATGGCCAAGTTAGTTGAACCAATCTGTCTTGGTTTGCTAATATTTGTAACTATTTGGCCTGCCAACAACTACCTCTTGATATAACATACAACCAAAAGAAGAAGCTATTTTCTAATTTGAAGAACTGCTACTGATCTTCTGACAACCTGTATTGTCGATGTGTGCGGAAGAGGAGGTACCTCAAATTCTAAGGGAATGCCATTCTTCACCCTATGGGGGACACCGTAGAGGGGAAATGACTGTAGCCAAGGTCCTGCAGTCATGATTTTATTGGTCAAACCTCTTTAAAGATGCTATGGATTTTGTCAAATACTGTAAAGAATGCCAGCTTGCCAGAAACATTACCAAAAGGAACATGTTTGATTAGGTAGAAGTGTAAATTTTTGATGTCTGGGGAATAGATTACATGGCACCATTCCCATCCTAAAGGGAAAACCAATACATCCTAGTGGTTGTTGATTATGTGTCCAAGTGGGTGGAAGATGTGGCAACCCTCACTTGTGACTCCAAAGCTGTTGTGAGATTATTTGAGAAAAATATTTTCCCTAGATTTGGTGTCTTATGCACTGTCATTAGTGATGGGGATCCAATTTTGGGGAAAGAAATTTTGAAGATCTGTTAAAGAAATATGGAGTTAAACATAAGGTTGCAATGCCCTACCACCCATAGACATTAGGCCAAGTTGAAGTATCCAATCGGCAGATAAAAGAGATTCTAGAGAAAACTATTGGTAAGACCTGCAAAGACTGGTCCATGAAACTTGACGATGCATTATGGGCCTATTGTACTTTGTATAAAACACAAATAGGGACTACTCTCTATAGACTCATCTATGGAAAGTTGTACCATTTTTCGGTGGAACTAGAGCATAGAGCCCTTTTAGCCATCAAGTTTTTAAATATGGATCTTAACAAGGAAGGGAGGAAGTGGTACCTACAACTACATGAGCTTGAAGAGATAAAGGTTACACACTTATGAGAATGTACATATATACAAGTAGAAAATGAAGGTGTGGCATGATTCCCACATAAATAATAAGGATGTGTTAGAAGGAGACAAAGTCTTATTGTTCAACACAATGATCAAATTATTCCCAAGAAAGCTTAGGCCCAGGTGGTCTGGCCCTTTCACTGTAGTTAAGATCTACCCATCTAGGGTAATGGAAATTACCAGTGAACAAACTGGTACTTTTAAGGTGAATGAGAAAATAGTAAAAAATGTTATGAGGACAAAGCTTTTGTAAGGAGATCAGAATTGGAGCTAGAGGAGCCTAGACTTGCTCCAGCTGAAGAACCATAAGAAACTAAAAATGAGAGTCAAGCTAAAGACTTTAAATTATCACTTCTTGGGAGGCAACCCAAGGATTTCCTACTTTATTATATCTTTCACATCCACTTTTTTATTTAATAAACCACTAGCAGTTCATGGGTTTTAGTTTAAGGCTCTAGTGCCCTTTGTTTTTAGAAAGTAGTAGTCTTTTGCAAAAAACCCATCTCTAAATAGTTTCAATCTTGTTTAGTAAGATTTAGTGTACAACTAATAAAAATAATGAAGCCAGGTACATGCCTTTCATTGCCGGAGTCATAGCTATAAACCACTGGTTCATCTCAACCATCAGGTATTGACACCTGGAAGACCCAACGGCTGATGCACGCTACCTCACCATCGGTTAAAGAAGGCAAAGTCACCGCTGTTTGATGATCAAAACCAACATCGGGTGTTGTTCCCCCTAGGGGCCCATCGACTGATAGCACTCTGCCTAATGACCGGTTGATGAGAAATCTACCATACCATCAGTTGATGGAACCTGAACAACCACTGGACAGTGAAGAAATGACACCACTGAGTGTTGTCTTACAAATGCGTCGTCGGATGATGGACCTGAGTGACCATCAACTAAGAAGCACAACAACAACTGTCTACTGAGCCACTAGTTGATGGTCGATCATCTGAACAGCTGAGCCTAAACACCTGGGGGTAGACCAAGCGATAAAAACCTATAAAAGGTGGCAGACTAATCACTTCCCCCTTTTACTGAGTTACCAAGCAACCAAGTTAAACCCTAGAAGTAGTAACAAAGGATGCCAGAGCGACAAAGACCATTTTCCCCCCACCGTTGAGCGTCGAGCAAGATGAAAGCATCTTCAACCAAGCATAGATTGCTAGAGTGATGCCTCCAGATTGCCAACAAGCCAAATACCCAGTGGATGGTAGCTTTGAGAATCAGTGACAAGGTAACCCTTAAAACCTTGGGTTTTTTCCTGACCTTGCATCACCATCTTAGTTTTCTTCACCTTCCTTCTTTCTAACCTGTACAAATCATCGACAACTAATCTCCAACCGTTGGCTGTAGCTAGGTATCCCCTGACCATCAGTTGTTGTATCTTCACCACCATCGATTTCTACATCATCTTCCTTTCTAACCACCAACACCACCATCGCCTATTTGGCATCACCACCAGTTGAGCGGAACCACTGCCTATTCTGACCACTAGCTGGTGGAACCACTACCCTAACCTAACCTTCCTTCCTAGCTACTAGCTATTTCGATCACTGACCAGTGTCCACCTACTAGCCATCTAGCTTCAGTTTTGCCATCGATTGAGTTGGTGCCATCGAGTATCAGTTGAGCCTTCACTTGTTCTCACCACCGCCCGTTTCTTCGATCACCACTAATTTACCATCGTCTATTTACCCGCCATCAACTGTTCGAACCATCGATTGACTTGACACCTCCGCCAACACTAGATGGTGAACCTTCCCCCACCTTGAACCATCGATTGTCACTTTGCCTTCCACACCATCACTTGTTCGGTACACCATTAGACCAAACCATCGGATCTAACCATCAGATCTTGCAATCAGTTGAGGGGAACCACCTCCTATTCTTTTCACCACATGTTTCCCCTAATCATATCCTATGCTTACCATCGTTTGTTTCCCCAACTCTTACCATTGGTTGTACCACCGACTGTTGGCTTTTAATGCTGACAACTGGTGAGGACCATCGGTTGTTATCTTCGGTTGCTATTTTGTCACTTTGATCACCTATTGTTGCCTTCTATTGTTAGTTCTCTAATTGATTGCTTTAGCAAAAAATTATTACTTAGCAACTGCCAATCCATAACCTAACAAATTTCCATTTCCTTTTATCCATCTAATTAATCTAGCTAGAGATACTTAGTGTATCTACAAGCATAAGATGGCAGGAAAGAAGGACAAGATCCAAGTGCATGAGTTTGAGTAGACCAAGAAGGTGAGATCCTCAATGACCATATAGGAGATAGAGAGAGTGGAGAAAATAAA
Source organism: Alisma plantago-aquatica (assembly GCA_963693085.1). Taxonomy (NCBI): domain Eukaryota; kingdom Viridiplantae; phylum Streptophyta; class Magnoliopsida; order Alismatales; family Alismataceae; genus Alisma; species Alisma plantago-aquatica. The sequence continues at coordinate 1,314,088,971 of OY856409.1, read as the reverse complement.
AGCTGAACATGTGAGATACATCGAACACCATGGAGAACCCACTTTAGAAAGCATCAGAGCTAGGCTGGAAGTAGACAGAGCAAAGATCTTGGCCGAGCCAATCCCAGAGGAATTAGAAGAGGAGGAAGAACACATAGGGACAGAAGCCTCAGAATACACACCATGTGAGGAGGTGCAGAGTCTAAAGAAAAGACTTGCATCAGAAGATGATCAGGAGAGGCCCAGGAAAGTAGCCAAGACATATGAGAAAAAGGCAACAGTAAAGTCCACCATTGTGATGCCCCATGCCACACAAAGAGAGATTTCTCAAAACTTAACCGCAGAAACAAGATTAAACAAACAAATTATCAGAAAACACTAGAAAATATAAAATCAATTTCATTAAACACCAAGGTAGAAAAAACCATTATATATAGGTCCTCAAAGAACACCTGTATCAGATATCATAGATTACAAGATGCTATCAACAACATGTTCCTATCGTGTATGCCATTAACCTGTTATAAGAAAAACCTATATCTATACAAACATATACTTGAACACATGTCATATCAGGATATCAAAATGGCACGCAAGCCAAAACACTCCCAAAACCATCCCAAAGACCTGAGTGTACAGGGAAGACTCTAGGACTCTTCACCAAAAGACTAGCATCAACACTCCCAACCTTATCAGCTACTGTCTTTCTTGATGCTGCTCTACCTCAATTGTATGATCTTTGCCTCCTCATGCACGTCCACCTAAAAGATGTGGGAAACCCACGGGGTGTGATTTAAATCTTAGTGGGGGATATAAATATCCACCAACACTATTATTAACACATACATGGATAGCTATAGAACTGAAATAAAGCTAAAATTATGAAAAGCAGGTTCAGTTACATGTTGTATTTAAAGCAGAATCATATAAGCAATTGCAATTGGATTGCGGAACATCTTATCATCATAAAAGGAATATGAAGAACATGTATATCCACTACCACCTATACTATACTAAAACAAGCAAGGTCTCATCCAATGTTCTCGTATTTGATCCTAAGCAAGTGTTCTACATGACTGGTTATGTATTTTGTTATGCCCTAAGGATTTGAGTCAACCGCCCAAATCCAACTGACCACTACTAAGTTGAAATCAGTGCCTAATAAAGTCAATGGAAGATCCATAATCCATGACCTCACCAAACCTCATGGTCAACGCTTGAGTACACTGCAGCGACATATCAGTCAACTACAACCTATAACATATCATCAAGCTGTGAAAAATCCTAGCCCGCCTTGGTACAGGTCACGATACTAGTAAAATTGAGCTACATCCCAAAGCTGCACTCCTGCTAGGGTATAGCTTGCAGACAATCCTTTGAAATCTCATAAATATCATATCACTGAGCTACGGCCCACAGCCACACTCCTGCCAAGGTATGGCCCATAGCCAATCTTGTGAATGCATATACTTAATAGTATATGGCTCCAAGCCTTCACTAGGGAAAAACCTATTTCACCATCCAAAAAGTGCTGACACTTAGATGGATCTATGGCACATGGAGAAAATATAAAAATTAAGTTCCAGTGTATTAGTTTAGTTCATTAAGTTCCTTTTAGCATCAATCATGTTACAACGTACAAAGGCATAGCAAATTCTACAAAGATAAGGGCATAGTATAGTTCCAAACGATAAAAGCATATAAGGTGTGAACTTATTGCGTCATCATTGCATAATGTCGTATCATTGCCATTCACAATATCATCATCATCATCAAGGCCATATGCCATAGGATATCAATCCCTTAGCTCATCATAGGGAATGTAACTGTATACTAAACAATAAGACATTGCCAGGTCATTAAACCTATTTACATGATTATTGAAGTACAAATGCCTCAACATGCCTTATGGATGATCAGTTACCCTATATCACATCATAGTTACTATAGCTTTCACTTATCTTATGCATATCAACTTGCAACACCTGCATGGTTAGGAATTCGTAATAATAGAGATAATCATTCTATCATCATGGCCATTACCTAAAAGGGAAATGAGTATGTTACATTATACATCATTAGGGTTAATGCCCCTTCTTAGCCAATTAGGGTTCACCAGGCTAGGTTCAACAACCAACTCCCAAGTTCATTACCTCCCATTATCTTAGAGTATATTAAATTTAACAATTAAATGATATTTCAAACAACACATTACATAGCCTATTCACTACTCATTCAAGCACATCGTTGAGCATGTCATATAACCATCATCATCACCATGTGTTGATCATTTGTCAACATGGTGTCACGGTCTGCCATCAACATAGGGCATCAGTTAGCATTTACATGACGTGTCAACTTAACACCTTCATGGGGTGTCGACCTATCATCAAAATGATGTATTGGCCTAACACCATCATGGTGTGTCGGCTGACCATCACCATGGCATCTCAGTCTAACACCATCCTGGTGTACCAACTAACCATCATCGTGGAGTATGATGTCTCGATTTAGCAACATCATAGGGTACCGATTTAACATCAACATAGGGCATCAAATTAACATTACCCACAATGTATCAGTTTATCCCTATCCTGGTGTCACAACCTGTCATCATTGTAGGGCATCGACCCAATGTAAATAGGGGTTATCAACCTATCAACCATGTGACGTGTCAGTTTACCATTTAACAAGGTGTGATGGTTCTATCATCCTGATGGGGTATCATCCTAGAATTAACACAAGGTGTATCATCCACTAACCAACATACATTGCAACTAAAGCATAACTAGGGTATCGGGCACAAGCCGTCATGGGTTGCAACTGTAGCTAGGGTGTCGGCCTAGCCTCAACATGGTGTATCGGTTCTTCAACAACATAAGTGTAATGGTCATTAACCATCACATGTTGTCATCAAAGCATCCCTAGGGTATCGACTACATGTCGTCATGAGTTACAACCCATGTTAGGGTAATGGCCTAATAGTCATGTAGGGTATTAGCTCTACACTAGCATGTGTATTGACCATTAACATCACAAATTACAACTAAGGCTAGGTGCAAGCCATTGTGAGTTACCTCTTATGATAGGGCATCAGCTATAAACCATTATAGGTTTCAACCATGGCTAGGTTAGAGTGTCGGGGCAAAGCACTACATGGCTCAGATCATCACCAACATGACCAAGGTCAAAATAGGGAAATGGAAGATTTTGAAATAGTAAGCTAAGGACATCATTAAGTACTAGCATATTGGGAGAACAATTTTAGAGAGAAGAAATAGTTACATTAATAAGTAAAGAATGCAATAATAGAGAGGCTATGAGTTATATAACCCATATTTGAGAAAAATTCCATCAAAGATGCAAGCTCCAAGCTAAAAGCTCATTGCACCCGGTCCAAAGGTTGAAGATGATCCACCAAAGGTCCCAAACTTGGTCATAACAACACCTCCAAGAGAAGAGAAGACACCAAGGTAAAAAAGGAGAATAAAGGCAACCCTAACTGATCCAAAGAAGAGGAAGGAAGAAAAGGATGAGAGAACTTCATCCCAACATGTCTCAAGAACAACCTTCATAACAAGGCATGTTTCATGTCTGAGAGAAGGGAGAAGATGGAGAAGATATACGAAGGAGATCGTCATAAAGGAAGCACAACTCACCAAGGTATGACGATGAGCAAGAACCACCACGAGCTAAGGATCTGATCACCAAGCTTCCAAGGGGATCCTTTAAGCTCTAAGATCATCCACTTGGGAGGGGAACAAGAATGGTTGAAAGACTCACTTGTGTGAAGAGAAAAGAAGCCATATACTTGTGTAATGAGAGAAGGAGAAAAGGTGAGGTGTCATCTCCTTAAGGCGTCTAGGGGAACACTTGTCCATGCAAAAGACCCACATGCAACCACTCTTGCCTAATATGCAAATGTGGTGTTGCACTATGGGTGGGGGTCTTGGCCTCTTGGCCACCCATCATGGGCACGACCCTACTAGCCCAAGACAACACCACACACATTCTAAGGTTAAAGCACACATAACCCATTGATGCCTTATACATCACTAAGGATGCCACCACTCATCCAAGATGCAAACAAGGTACCCACCTATCTCTCTCCCCTCTAAATGATGTCAAAATATTGAAGGTCCACTCTAGAAGTGCTAAATTACACATCAAACCCTACTTTGGGTAAATTACAATTTGCACCAAAACTATCATACAAAGAACAAACAACATCCAAACAAGCTCAAACTTGAAACTTAAGTTCTCCACAAGCCCTAATTTCATTGCAAAAGATTACATAAAGGTTCTAAACAATTTATTTAAGAAAAATAAATAGGGTTACCCCAAAACTCATGTTAGGGGTCTTACAAGCCATAAACCCCTAATAGGGATTTTCCCCCCTGGTAATTCCTCCTCATCTCTTCCTCAAGATCCTACGTGGCTTCCTCAACATCACAGTGATGCCATAGAACCTTCACAAGCACTATGCCTTTCTTCTTCAACTTCTTCACTCTCTGGTTAAGGATCAACGTTAGACCTTAAACATAAGACATGTCCTAGTCAAGCTCTACCTCTACTGGCTACATCAGGATCTCTATATCTGGGTGACATTTCCTTAACATACTCACATGAAATACTAAATGCCATCAATGCAACTCAGGTGGCAATTCCAACTTATAAGCCACCTTTCCAACATGAGCTATCACAGGGTAAGGTCCCATAAACTTGGGAGTTAACTTACCCTTCTTCCCAAACTGTAACACACCTTTCCAAGGAGAGAACTTGAGATAAACTCTATCTCACTTGGAACTATAAGGGCCTATGTTGGTTATCTACATATGACTTTTTCTTGTCATGTGCTGCCTTTAACTGATGTTGAATCACTTTGATCTTTTTTGTTGTTTGCTATACAAGCTCAGTGCCAAGAAGTTGATACTCACCAGCCTCATACCAACACAACAGAGACCTACAACGTCTCCCATAAAATGCCTCACAAGATGCCATGTCGATGCTTATCTAATAGATTTTATTATAGGAAAACTCTATCAGACCGAGATGCATGTCCCAATTGCCCAAAAACTGAAGAACAGATACTCTTAGCAGATCCTCCAAGGTCTGAATGGTTCTTTTTGATTGACCATCTGTCTGTGGGTGGAAAGTAGTGTTGAACTTTAACTGCATATCCAAAGTTGTGTGTAACTGCTCCCAAAAATGACTTGTGAACTAGGGACCCCTATCAGATACAATGGAAGTTGGAACACTGTGAAAACACACTATCTCATCGACATAGATCTGGGAAAGCTTCTCAATTGTATATGTTGTCTTCACAGGAAGAAAATGCGCTGACTTAGTCAACCTGTCAACAATCACCTAGATGGAGTCATGACTTTTGGCTGTCCTAGTAAGACCAACCACAATGTCCATTTTCCAGTGATCCCAATTCCACTATGGAATAGGCAACGGTTGCAATGTCCCTATAGGCTTCTAATGTTCGACTTTAACATGCTAAGACACTGGGCATCGTGCAATGAACTCAGCTACATCCCATTTTAAGTTGGGCCACCAATACATGCCCTTCAGGTTATGATACATCTGGATGCTTCCTAGATGCATAGCATACATAGATGAGTGAGCCTCTTCTAGAACCATCTTATTAAGATTATTAGCATCAGGTACCACAACTCTGCCATGGTAACAAATTGTCCCATCATCTGACTCATGGAAGCCATCCCGCTTCTTGCTGCCAAACTCTGATCTAATCTATTGTATCACGATATCAACATGTTGTGCCTCTCTTATCTGATGTCTCAATGTGGGCTTCACCTGCAATTGTGCCAAAAAACCTACTAGCATCGACACCTCTAACCGCACATTCATCTAAAGCAAGGAGACCAACATGTCTCGCTTGTGGCACTCCAAAGAACTCAACTTTGCTCTTTCTATGGATGACGATGAATATGATTTCCTACTCAATGCATCTGCCATGACATTAGCCTTTATTGGATGATAATCGATCATGTAGTCAGAGTCCTTGACTAAATCCATTCAACATCACTTCCTCATGTTCATCTCCTATTGTGAGAAGAGAAGATATACTTTAGATTCTTATGGTCCGTGATGATCTGACACCTCTCTCCATAAAGGTAGTGCCTCCAGATCTTCAAAGCATGGACTACGGTGGCTAACTCCAGGTCATGGGTCGGGTAGTTTTGCTTGTGTTTCTTAAGCTATCGGGAAGCCAAAGAAATCACTTGCTTATGCTGTATTAGGACACAACCCAAGCCATTCCTGGACACATCATAAAAGGCTATGTATCCTTTCCCTTTCTCAGGAAGTACCAACACTGGCGCACTTGTCAACTTTTCCTTTAATGCCTGAAAAGCACATTGACATCTGTCATCCCAGACAAATGACACATCCTTCCTTATCAACATAGTCAGGAGTAGAGCTATGGCACTGAAGTCCTTAATGAATCTCCTATAATAGCCTGCCAAACCCAAGAAATTGCAAACTTTTGTCGGTGACTTTGGCTGCTCCCACTCTATTATGGACTCAACCTTATTGGGATCCACATGAACACCCTCAATAAAGATAACATATCCTAGAAAAGCTACCTCCTTCAGCCAAAATTCACACTTGCTTAACTTAGCATAAAGTTGATGTTGTCTGAACAGATTCAAAACTTGGCGAAGATGTTGCTCATGATGTTGGATGTTGTGACTATATATCAAGATGTCATCTATGAAGACCACCACAAACTAATCAAGAAATGACTGGAACACTTTGCTCATTAAGTCCATGAATGTTTTCGATGCATTGGTTAGCCCAAACGGCATAACCACAAACTCATAATGACTATACCTCATCCTAAAAGCCGACTTAGGTATGTCATCCTCCTTGATCTATAACTGGTGGTACCCTGACCTCAGGTCTATCTTTAAGAACATTGTTGCACCATACAACTGATCAAATAGGTCATCCATCCTTGGTAAGGGATATTTGTTCTTTATCGTCACCTTGTTCGACTGCCTATAGTCTATACACAACCTCATGGACCCACCTTTCTTCTTTACAAACAACACGGGAGCACCCCAAGGTGATGTACTTGACTTGATGAAACCTTTGTCAAGTAGTTCTTGCAACTATCTCTTCAGTTCTTCCATATCTACTAGATCCATCTTGTACGGTGTCTGTGTAATTGGTTGAATGCCTGGAACTAGATTGATCTTAACATCAATATCTCGAAGCGGGGGAACACCTAGAAATTCCTCTAGAAACACAATCTCAAACTCCCTGGCTACTGACACCTGCTGAATACTAGGACTCCTTACCTCAATGTCTAGCACATGTGCCAAGTATGCCTCACAACCCTACCTCAACAACTTCTCTGCCACCATTGTTGACACTAGGCACGTCGAAAGAATCTTCCTATCTACTTGGAAGATCCACGCCTTACCACCATTTACAAATGTCGGTAGCTTGGAACTACAATCCAATACTACTTTATACATCTCTAAGGTGTCCATCTCAAGGATTACATTGAATTTATGCATATCAAGTGGTATGAGATCCACTTGAATGTTGTGCCCTGAGAAAGAAAGGACATAGGAAGGACACACCTCCTACAACACTACAAAACCAACCAATGGGGTTTCTAACAACAAACTATCTTTTCTATGACTAATAGGCAAAAGACAATTGTCAAGCACTTCATGAGTGATAAAAGAGTGTGTGCACCCAGATCACCAAAATAGATACAAAGAAGGAAGAAGACAAATCAGAATAAAATAACTCCATCTGACCTATCATTGCGAGTTGACCACCACCTCTGGCTAACTCATGGCGTAGAATCTAGTCATTACCTATTGTCACCCCTATCCTCTACTTCCTTGAATAGATGATCCGTCCTACGATGCTTAGCCACGTCCTCATCCTCCTACACTACTGAACTGATGCTTTTGTGAGCCCTGTTGTCTCTGCCTCAGTTGCTAGGTTACCTCATCATCTCTTACTGGGCATTCTTGTCTTAGATGTTCTACTTGCCCACACTTATGGAAAGCTCTGGTCTCAAACTACGACCTAGATGGCCCCGTCACTAACATTGATATCATGTTGTGAGATCCAATAGGTGGAAGGTTGTGGACTCTACCTTTACTTGGTGACCACTGCATTTGAGAACCGAACCTTTGTAATGCTGGCGGTGCAGAAAATCTCAGCTTCATAAAGCCTCCTGACGACTGCCCCTGGGACTGTGTAGGTCTCTTCCTGGCATTTGCCTCTCACTTCTCTATCACAGATCTCTCAATCCTCTGAACATACTTCACGAACGTGGCAAACCTCTCCCAATTCTCCAGAGCGGCCACTGGGGTAGAACCATAACAGCCATGTGAGGATAGAACCATAGAAGCTCCATAAACTCAGCCTCATACTCATTAATTGACATGGATCCCTACCAGATTTGCTCAAACTGACTAATTATCTCGTCAAGATATGTCTGTGGAAAGCATCGACTGACGAACTCACGTTAAAAATCTTCCCAACCTACCTTAGCACCAGGTCTCTTCTCCTCTTCTATGGCCCACCAATGGCCATCACTCCCTTTCAGAAGGTACACCTCATGCTTCATTTTGTTAGTATTAGAGATACTAAGGGTCTTAAAAGACTTTTCAAGCTTGGTAAGCCATAGATCATCATCCGTTAGATCAGCCGTCCTAGCATATTCCACTATCCCAACACAGCAAAGCCGCTCAAAAGTCTTCTCAACACCTGAAGATTCTGCATGAGGAACTAGTGCCCTAGGTTGAGGTGTGGGAATCATGTCCGCCATATTCATCACAGTAGCCATGAACTGCCTAAAAAGAGATTGAAAGATAGGATTTTCAAGCATGGTTGGGTCAAACTAGGGGACTTCAGGGACCCGATCTTCTCATACCTGGTTCCATGCAACACCACCTGGTGCGGAAACACTGCTTTCATCATCGTGTTTTTCATGTTCTCTAGACGTATGTAAGATTTCCATCTTCTTTTACATAAGCAGAAGTCACTATACGATAGACTGGAGAACACTAGAATAGACACAAACCCTAGTCCTAGGTCCCTTTAGACTTAGTGAACCTAAAGCTCTGATACCAACCAAACTTTGACACCCGCGCCACACAAAGTGAGATTTCTCAAAACTTAATCACAGAAACAAGATTAAACAAATAGATTATGGGAAAATACTAAAAATTAAAGCCAATTCCATTAAGCACCAAGGCAGCAAAAACCTTTATGTATAGGTCCTCAAAGAACACCTGTATCGGATATCATAGATCACAAGATACTATCATCAACATGTTCTTATCACGTATGCCATTAACCTGTTACAAGAAACACCTATATCTATACAAACATATACTTGAACATTTGTCATATCAGGATATCAAAAGGGAACACAAGCCAAAACATGCCCAAAACCATCCCAAGGACCTGAGTGTACAAGGATGACTCTAGGATTCTACACCAAAAGACTAGAAACAACACTCCCAACATTATCAACTATTGTCCTTCTTGCTGCTGCTATGTCTCAGCTGCACGATATCTACCTCCTCGTGCATGTCCACTTAAAAGATGTGGGAAACCTACGGGGTGAGATCCAAATCTCAAAGGGAGATATAACTCTCTGCCAACACTATTATTAACACATACATGGATAACTATAGAATAGAAATAAAGCTACAATTGTGATAAGTAGGTTCAATTACATGATGTATTTAAAGCAGAACTATATAAGTAATTGCAATTGGCTTTTGGAACATCTTATCATCATAAAAGGAATATGAACAACATGTATACCCACTACCAACTATATTGTACTAAAACAAACAAGGCATCATCCAATGTTCTTGTATTTGATCCTAAGGAAGTGTTCTATATGGCTAGTTACATATTTTATTATGCCCTGAGGATTTGAGTCATACCACCCAAATCCAGTCGACCACTCTAAGTTGAAATTGGTGCCATATAAGGTCAATGGAAGAGCCGGAATCCATGACCTCACCAAAGCTCGTGGTAAGTGCACAAGTACACCGCAAAGACATACCAATCAACTGCAACCAGTGACATATAGTGAAGCTGTGAAAATCCTAGCCTGCCTTGGTACATGTCACGATGTTAGTGAAATTGAGCTACGACCTAATGCCACACTCCTACCAGGGTATGGCTCGCATCCAATCATGCAAGATCTCATAAACATCATATCACTGAGCTACGACCCACAACCGCACCCCTACCAGGGTATGTCCCGCAACCAATCCTATGAATGCATATACTCAATAGTATATGACTCCAAGCATTCACTAGGGAAAATCTTGTTTCACCATCCAGCAAGTGATGACATTGAGATGGATCTATGGCACATGGTGATACTACAGAAATTAAGTTCCAATGGATTAGTTAAGTCCATTAAGTGTCTTTTAGCATCAATCAAATTACAACGTACAAAGGCATAGAAAATTCTAAAAAGATAAAGGCATAGTATAGTTCCATAAGATAAAAACATATAAGGTGTAAACTTATTGCATCATTATCGCATAATGCCTGTATCACTTCCATTCACAATATCATCATCATCAAGTCCATATGCCATAGGACATCAATCCCTCATCTCATCATAGGGAATGTAACTGTATATTGAACGATAAGGCATTTCCCGGTCATAGAACATATTTACATGATTCTTGAAGTACAAATGCCTCAACATGCCTTATGGAGGCTCATTCACCATGTATCACATCATAGTTACTATACTTTCACTAAGTTGATGCATATCAACTTGCAACACCTGCATGGTTAGGAATTTGTAACAATAGAGATAATCATTATATCATCATAGCCATTCCCTAAAAGGGAAACAAGTAAGTTAAGTTGTACATCATTAGAATTAAGGCCTCTTCTTAGCCAATTAGGGTTCACCGGGATAGGTTCAACAACCAACCCCCAAGTTCATTACCTCCCATTATCTTGGAGTATATTAAATTTAAAAATGTTCAAGTAACACATTACATGATCTATTTGCTGCTCATTCAAGAACATCCTTGAGCATGACCTATAACCATCATCATCACCATGTGTTGACCATTTGTCAACATCGTGTCTCAGTCTGCCATCAACATAGGGCGTCGGTTTAACATTTACATGATTTGTCGGATTAATACCTTCATGAAGTGTCAACCTATCATCAACATGATATATCGGCCTAACACCATCATGGTGTTTCAGCTGACCATCACCATAACGTCTCGATCTAACACCATCCTGGTGTGTCATCTAACCATCATCATGGTGTATGATGTCTCAGTTTAGCAACATCATAGGGTACCAGTTTAATATCAACATAGGGCATTGGATTAACATTACCCCAAGGTATCAATTTATCACTATCCTAGTGTCTCGACCTATCATCAGTGTAGGGTGTTGACCTAAAGGCAACAGGGGTTATCAACCTATCAATCATGTGATGCGTCAATTTACCATTTAACAAGGTGTGACAGTTCTATCATCTTGATGGGGTATCATCCTAGCATTAACACAAGGCGTATCATCCACTAACCAACATATGTTCCAACTAAAGCATAACAAGGGTATCATGCACAAGCCATCACAGGTTGCAACTATAGCTAGGGTGTTGGACTAGCCTCAACATGGTATATTGATTATTCAACAACATAGGTGTAACGACCACTAACCATCACAGGTTGTCATCAAAGCGTCACTAGGGTTTCGGCTACATGCCGTCATGAGTTACAACCCATGTTAGGGTAACGACCTAACAATCATGTAGGGTGTCAGCTCTACAGCAACATGTGTATCAACCACCAGCATCACAAATTACAACTAAGGCTAGGTGCAAGCCATAGAGAGATACCTCTCATGATAGGGCATCAGCTTTAAGCCATTATGGGTTATAACCATGGCTTGGTTAGAGTGTCGGGAACAACACTATATGGCTCAGATCATCATGAACATGACCAAGGTCAAAACATGGAAAAGCAAGTTTCTGAAACAACAAGTTAAGAACATCATTAAGTACTAGCATGTTGGGAGAATGACTTTAGGGAGAAGAAAGAATTATATGCATAAATAAAGAGTGAAATAATAGAGAGACTAAGAGTTATATAATACTTTGAGAAAACTTCCACCAAAGATGCAAGCTCCAAGCTCCTTACACCTGGTTCAGAGGTTGAAGATGATCCACCAAAGGTCCCAATCTTGGTCACAACAACACCTCTAAGAGAAGAGAAGACACCAAGGGAAAAAAGGAGAAGAAAGGCAACCCTAACTGATCCAAACAAGAGGAAGGAAGAAAAGGATGAGAGAACTTCATCCAAACATGCCTCAAGAATAGCTTTTAGAACAAGGCATGTTCCATGGCTGAGAGAGGGGAGAAGATGGAGAAGAGATACTAAGGAGATCGTACATAATGGAAACACAACTAACCAAGGTATGAAGATGAGAAGAACCACCACAAGCTAAGGATCTGATCACCAAGCTTCCAAGGGGCTACTCTTTGCTACTTTAAACTCCAAGATCGTCCACTAGGGAGGGGAACAAGAATGGCTAAAAGACTCACTTGTGTGAAGAGAAAAGAAGCTATATACTTGTGGGATGAGAGAAGGAGCAAAGGTGAGGTGTCATCTCTGTAAGGCATCTAGGGGAACACTTGTCCATGCAAAATATCCACATGAAACCACTCTTGCCTAACATGCAAACATGGTGTTTCACTCTAGGTGGGGGTCTCGGCCTCTTGTCCATCCATCATGGGCACGACCCTACTAGCCCAAGACAACACTCCACACACATTCTAAGGTTAAAGCACACATAACCCATAGAAGCCTTATACATAACTAAGGATGACACCACTCATTCAAGATGCAAACAAGGTTCCCACCTCTGTCTCTCCTATAGATGATGTCAAGAGATGAAAGGTCCACTCTAGAAGTGGCAAATTGTGCATCAACCCCCTACTTTGGATAAATTGCAATTTGCACTAAAACTATCATACAAAGCACAAACAACATCCAAAGAAGATCAAACTTGTAACTTAACTTCTCCACAAGCCCTAATTTGATTTCAAAAGATTAGAGAAAGTTCTAAATAACCTTGTTTAAGAAAAACAATGTTACCCAAAACTTGGGTCAGGGGTCTTACAACCACTCTCAAACCAATTATAGCTGCTGGAATCCCATGCCAACCATCACAGGCAAGCAAAAGAAAACAGCATGAACATCAACTGATACCCAGAGATGAAGAGCACCATGAAATATGGTGTGACATATTCCAGAGGAATAAATACAAGGCAACAACATATGGCGACAGAAACACCCTGGAACAACTAGGCATATACCATAGGGTGAAACAAGGCTTCGAACAGTTAGAGATATACATGATCTCCTTTACTAACATGACTTCTTACAATGATCTGACGCAAGAATTTATGTCTTTTATCAAGAAGCTACCCATGAATGACAATGAAGTCTCAGAGTGTGGAGGTGAATGCAAAACATCAAGTTAGAATCATGAAGAAATACTACATTCTTACAGAGAAGTGGATAAACTCGATCTTCATTGACTCTGTGAAGCAAGTGGAATGTGCTAACAAGGCACATGGGGATAAGGATGTGAAGGGATTCAAAACTAATAACACATGGGAAAGGCTCTGAGGAGATTCCAAATATAGCTCTGGCCAATCAAAGTTTGCAATGATGCACTCAGTCTTTATGAGAGTAGTGCATAATATTTTTGCAAACTCCCTGATCTTCGAATCTGACATCGGGAACATGACCAGATTAGACCTCCATATGGAGTCTAATGGAAGGAAAAGTTGTCAATGTGGGAATTTTTTTGATTGATAAGCTAGCAACAACAATGGGACCAGATGGCCCTCAAGACTTTTGTATGGGGGGAATAATAACATACATTGCACATGCTAAAATATGAAATATATTTGTATTATATAATCCAAATAAGTACAAGATACTCTCTTATATAGGAGTTTAGAGAGTAGGAATAGTCTATAATGAGATTATTCTAGAATATGGAAAACATTTAATAAATAAAGGCCCATAACATAATAATAAGAGAAAAATATGACAAATAAAGCTAAGAAAATATATATACTAACACTCCCCCTCAAGTTGGAGCATATATGTCAATCAAACCTGGCTTGGATGTTAAAGTAGTGAATCTAGTCTTTGGAAGAATTTTGGTGAAAATATCTACAACCTGGTCTGTAGTAGGTATATAAGGAGTAGAAATTTGACCAGATAAGATAGCTTCTCGAATAAAATGATAGTCAACTTCAATGTGTTTGGTGCATTCATGGAAGGTGGGTTTGCTAGCAATAAAGATAGAAGCTTTGTTGTCACAATGCATTGGAATATATGGAGCAATAGAAATACAAAAATCTCATAGGAGATTGCATACCCAAAAAAGTTCACAGGTGGTGTGAGCCATAGCTCTATATTCTACTTCAGCACTAGAGCGAGAAACTACCAGTTTCTTCTTGCTCTACCAAGTGACCAAGTTACTAGCTACAAGGTGCAATATCCAAAGGTGGATCGATGATCTATCCTTCTTCCAGCATATTCAGAATTAGAATATCCAGTAAGGTTACAATGCCTATTATTTTTGTAAAGCAGGCCATTTTTAGGAGAACTTTTCAAATATTTCAGGATATCGCAGACAACATCGCAATGGCATTGATGGGGCTTATTCAGATATCTACTAACCAGGACAACAACAGAATTGATGTCAGTCCTTATTACAGTAAGGTAGATGAGTTTCCTAACCAGTCTACGATACTAATGATGGTCAGGATAAGGAGGAGAAGTATCATCATCCCAGTTAGTGTTGGGGTTCAAGGGTGTACTGCTTGGATTAGCCCCAGGCATTCCTATCTCAGATAAGATATCTAAAGCATACTTGCATTGTGACAAACAAATACTAGAAGAGGAGCAAGAGACCTCAATGCCCAAAAAGCACCTCAGTGTGCCCAAATCTTTTATAATAATGTATTTCTCCAAGTATGTATTAGTAGCCTAGATGCTTGCTGAGTCACTTCCAGAGAGGATAATGTCATCAACATACACAATGAGAACCACAAGACCAGAGGTAGAGGTTTTAGCAAACACATCGTGATCAGATTGAGAGCGACAAAAGTTAATTTTTTGAAGAATAGGCATTAGTTTGTTAAACCAGGCTCATGGACTTTTCTTAAGACTGTAAATAGCTTTACGAAGGTGACAAACTTTTGAAGACTCCCCCTAAGTCACAAATCTAGGAGGCTGCTCCATGTACACCTCATCATGTAGGTCGCCATATAGAAATGCATTTTTAACATCTAGTTGAAATAAGGGCCAATTGGAGTTTACAACTATAGAAATGTGGATACGAAAAGAGTTAAGCCAAGCCACAAGAGAGAATGTTTCAAAGTAATAAACTCCATAAGTCTGAGTGTAGCCTTTGGTTACCAAGTGAGCTTTAAGTCACTCAATAGTGCCATCAGGTTGATATTTTATTGTGAAAATCCATCTGCAACCAACTGGGGAGCAACCCAGGGGTGCATCAACCAATTCCCAAGTACATCGATCAATGAGTGCTAGCATATCAGTCTCCATGGCTTGTCACCATGTTGGATGCTGAAGAGTCTGGGTAGCATTCTTAGGGATAGTAACAACACTTAGGGAAGAAGTGAAATTTGCAAAATTAGTACCCAGATTAGCAGTAGTGCAGAAATTCCCAATGGGATGTTGAGTGCAAGACCGAATGCCTTTGTGTAAACTAATAAGTACATCCATGTAAAAAAAATACCTGAGAGGTGGAGGATGGAAGACTGGTTGGGTCAGATAGGGAGTAAGGTGTTGTTGGAGGAGAAGGAACAAGATCTACTGGTGGTGTGGCATCATAGGTAAAGGTAAAGGGGAGTCAGATATTAAGTTAGAAGTCAGAGTTGGGCCAGCAGAAGAATAAAATGGCATATGTTAAAAAAAACAACATCAGCCGAGACCATCCACTTCTTAGAAACTAGATTAAAATATAGATACCCATTTTGTGTCCTAGAGTACTCCAGAAAAATTTACTTTGTGGCACGAGGATTTAGTTTGGTGAGACCAGGATGCAAATTTCTTACAACACACATACTCCCAAAGATAAGAGGTGGCACAATGAATAAGGGAGGGTCAGGGTGTAGAACCCGAAAGAGAACTTGGTTACCAATAACAGAAGAAGGCATACGGTTAATCAGATAGCACGCGGTGGAAACAACTTTTTTCCAAAACTTTTGAGGAACATGATATTGATTTAAAAGAGTATGAGCTACTTCAAGAAGATGGTGATTTTTGCATTCAACCATGCCATTCTGCTGGGGTGTATATGCATAAGAGGTTTGGTGAATTGTACCCATTGTTTGGTGCAAAATAGATTAACAAAAAGTTTGCATAAATTCAAAAGCATTATCAGTCTAAAAGATTTTTATAGTTTTATCAAACTGGGTACATATCTCAACAAAGAATGACGTGATAGTATCAAATATATGTGATCAATCTCTTAGTAAAAATAAATAGGTCGTTCTAGTAAAATCATCAATGAAGCTCATAAAGTATCGAAATCCAGAAGAACTCGCAACTGAGCATGGTCCCCAAATATCCGCATACATAGTATCAAAGTGATGTTTTGAACTAATACAATTTTTCTTAGAAAAAGTAGACCAAGTCTGTTCCCCTAACTGGCATGTTTTACAATGAAAAATAGAATAAAAATGTCAGGGGATAATTTCTTTAATTTTTCTAGTAAAGGATGCCTGAGGAGATAGTGTCATTGGATGCCTATCACATAAGTAGCCAGATAATCCATCATTTTAGGTGCATCCAAGTAGTAAAATCCATCTGGTCCCTCATGGCCCAAACCAATCTTCATCGTCGTGGTTAGATCCTACAAGATAAAAATATTCAGATCAAAGGTAATTGAGCACTGTAGGCTCTTAACAGTTCTACTCATAGATAACAAGTTGATAGGAAATTTAGGAACATAAAGAGCTTAGTGTAAAGCAAGATGACTAGAAGTATAGGTATTTCCAATCCCTAAAATAGGTGTCTAAGAACCATCTGCTACAGTGACTGGAGGAATAGTAGTAGTTTTCTACAAGTTAGAAAATAAAGACGGATTTCCAATAATATGAGAAGGGACACCAAATCAATAACCCATGTATTTTTACCAGATTGTGCTAGGAGAGAAAATTGTGTCAGAAGAACAAAACTGACAACAATAGAGGTTTCAGTAGAAGTAGCATGCCAATCCTGAAGTAGCTTCTCAATTTTAGATTGGACCAATCAACAGACGGTGGAGCAGTTTTAGAGTTAGCTGTTTTAGGTTACTCTGATGAAACCTGATTTGCCTAAGCAGGTTTGCCATGCTTGATCTAGCAGCAGTCTTTAGTTTGATTGTGATGCTTGCAAAAATTGTAGTAGCGGGATTCAATGATGACATCAGATGAAGAGAAGTGTGAACCACGAATGACACCATGAGTGGAGCGACTACATCCACGGCCAGGACTATGACCTCATCCACGGAAGGACTCCCTTAAAGGACAGCAAGAGCAACATTATTAGATAGTTCAGGCATTTCCTGAGAGACAAAAGGCAAGAGTTGTATGTGTTTTAGAACATCGTGTAAGGTGGGCAACAGATCACTAGAGATAATCTAATCAACTATACATGTAAAGGAGGGTGGTAAGCCGACAAGAAACTAAACAAGATGCAATTCATTTGTTGACGGGCATCTTTAATATGAGAAGATATAGGTTGATAAACATCAAACTCATCCTAGAGTGCACAACACTGATTGCAATAATCTTCAACAAAATCCATAGTAGAGTACTCCTTTTTTATCAGTTGTTTGAAAAGGTCAAACACCTTTTTGAGATTTTGTTGATGAAAATATACATGAGAGATTTGATCCCACATATCCTTTGTTGTACGCAGGCGCATAAGGATTTGGTAGATTTTGGAGTCCACACTGTTGATCTTCCAGGTCATAACTCCGAAGTCATCCTTAGACCATAGTTCATAAGCTTATTTAGTCTTGTCATCAACAGTTGCATCTGGAACATCTGGACCCTTAGTAGAAAGATGGGAATAGCATCCTTGAGACTTGACATAGAGAGAGAAAGATGCTACCTAGAGGTGATAGTTAGAACCATCCAACTTGATAGTCATCACACAAAGATTGCGCAAAGGATCATAGGACACCATAGAGAATACAGAAGCAGGAGACTAACTAGTAAGTTGTAGTAGACAATAGACAAATCAGAGGTCGACACATAGCAGTCAATAAATGAAAGTAGTAGAAACCCACATGGGTAGATCTAGAAGAACCTAGAGATGAGCAGAAGCTAGCAGAAGGAGATCTAACACATCAGAACTCAAAAACCCACATCAAGGAAGAAGTAGTTATATAAAACCTATGCCAACATGAAGGAGAAACTTACTCCACCATGAGGCGTAGGCAAAGAGGACGCAAGATCCGATTACACTCTCAACGGGATATGACTGAAAAGATCTGGAGATGTGCAGAAAATGACCCAGAAGGGGTGAAGAGTGGATGGCTAGGGATGGGGAATCATGGAGAGGTGATTGTGGTGGTGGTGAGGGATGTTGGGTGGGGAGCATGTGGGATGTGATGGTTCAGCAGTCAGGTGTGGGATTGGGTGGAGATAGACTATACATTTTGGTGGGGGATCAGGTGGTGAGTGAAGGTGATCGGGCAGGGGCTAGCGGGGTGAACGAGTTGTAGTGGGCTATGGAGCTGTAGCGGGTTGTGATCAGGTGATGAGGTAGGGGATCGGGCGGTGGGTGCAATGATAGGCTAGTGGATCTAGCAGGCGACATTGGGTGGGTAGGCAGAAGGTGGATCAGTGGAGAGCGATGGATCAGTGGGTGGAGTAGGGTGATTAGGTGGTTTCAGGCATGCAGGTTGTAGATAGTGATCACTTGTTGCAGACGGGTGGGTTACAGGAGGGGTGTTGGTGTTGGTGGGAGTTGATCAGGATGTTGATGGGTTGCGGCAGGTGAGATGGCATGGCTACGGGTGAGTAGATTGTAGGTGGCAGCGGGTTGCAAATGTTAGGATGTTGTTGATGGTGACGAAGCGGGTAGTAGGTGGCTGGATGTAGATGTCAAGATGATGTATGAATCAAGCAGTGTGCAATAGACAATTGGCTTGGCATGGCATACATGATGTGGTAGGGAAGCTAGATGTAGTACATGATGTAGAGGTCAGGGTGATGGTTGGGCTGTGTGATGGCTGGGATGCATGATGGAAATTGTTGAAGTTGGGGTGATGGCATGATGGTGGAGAAGAAGAAGAGATGGAGAAAGGAAAGATGGCAGCTAGGGTTTAGGGTGGCATGGGTTAGGGTGAAGATGGGAGGGTCTCAAGATGAATCACGCTCTGATACCATCTAAAATATGAAATAGATTTGTATTAGATAATCCAAATAAGTCCAAGAGAATCTCTTATGTAGGAATTTAGAGAGTAGGAATAGTCTAGAACAAGATTATTCTAGAATAAGGAAAAAGGCTAATGGGATAATAAATAAAGGCCCATAACATAATAGTAAGAAAAAAATAAGACAGATAAAGCTAGGAAAATATATATACGAATACACATCAACTAGGATATCCAAGCAAACTGAAATATTTCCTTGGGTCAAAAGGGGATAATCTAATGGACGCAAGATATCTAGTCACAACAAATGTCCTATCAAGGACACAATAGGGAAACACCTACCGATTCTATAGGAAAAAATCTTGCTTCCCCTCCCAGATTTAAGTGATTATGATCAAGTGATGTTAGTCTTCAAAGAAAAAAAAATTTCAAGACTTTTATCTGACAAAGGTGCAAGCACCAACATACTAGCAGAGAAATTAAGCAAGCAACTAAAGGAGGTGGCAAAAAATTAAATGACCAGGAAAAGGGTGCTGATGCAAATCCTTGAGAAACCAACAAAGAAACCCACCTCTCTAAGAGTCATAGACCTAGAAATTGAAGAAGTAGAAAATTAAAGGAGACCTGTTGTGGTCACTTCTCTAGAAGAAACTTCACCTAAAGAAGGGGCATCCAACCTTGGTGAGGAAGTAGTAAAGCCAACTAGCAAGGATGAAGAACAAGAAGGTAGAATAAGCGAGCTTTCTATAGAAAGAAAAGAGGGAACATAGATCCCTAAGAGAGAGGTTCCACAACCAGAACAAAGTGCTTATCTGAGGAAAGGAAATAAAGAAGCTTCTAAGATCCATGAAGAGGCAAATGAAGTAAACTCTACCATCAGGACTAGACATAGGCCAAGAACAATGACAAAATTCATGGATATAGGTCAAGAGGTTGATGACCTCTGTGAGATCGTCTCCAACTCTACTTTAAATTTTTCTATCATAATTGCAAACTTGTAGGCACTAACCGTGCATGTGCAAAAGGTAATTGTAGACATCAAACACATTCTTAGCCTTCCCCTCCAGATGTAGTAGTTGGATTCCAATCAAATGCAGGTGGTGCAAGCACTAGCTGGGGTGAAAAATGAACTCACCACCATGTGAAAGGAATGTGATGAACTAGGGAAAAAATATGAAGCTGTGAGAGGAGGCAGGAAATAGAAAGGAGGAATCACCTACAACCATCAACACATCTGTTGAAGTTCAGCAGACAACCCCAATCAGACCAACATCAAATGTATACTTCCACCTACGGGAAAACATGATGATAGCAAAGGTGCACATAGGGGAGGAAGTGCTCCAGAAAGACATCACCACCTCTAGATGCACACTCCCTCTATAAGAAGAGGAGCCAATAAAATATGCCATCAACTAAGAAGTGCACGCTGGGGAAAATGACACAACCACATTCCCAACCTTGCCAGGGCACTCAACACCAAAGATTCACCCTATGGAAGAATGGTCTTTGAAAATCCAGAGCACAAGACGATACAAGAAGTCCCAACCCACTTGAAAACACTGATAAAAGGAGTTAGCTGGTGGTATCACCCAAATTGGAAATAAATTCCATAGATTGTAGCTTCGCTCAAGAAAGACAAATTCAGGGCACAAAGCCTTCATAGCACTGAGGATAATAGAAGCCATCAACAAAGGAATCTTGATGGAGCAGATTGCTAATGAATATTTCCACACTCTGTGAGGGAAATATGTCATGGAAATCATTCATGATAGGAGATTCTTCTATGATAGACAAATGGCAGACATACTAAGGCACATGTATTCCTTTATTCCTCATCCTGAAAAGACACCTTGGAGAGAGGAGCTTAGAAAGCTCATGGCTATAGTTGAATCCTCAAAAAATATAGAAAGAAGGACCACACATGTTGTCCCACCCACTGCCCCACCACATCCCAGTGCTAAAAATGTAACATCCTCACTAGCCCCTGAAAATCCAATGGAAGTTCCTACACCTACTGAGTGGGAACCACCTCAAGAAGTTGAAACAACAACAACAACCGAACCGCAACAAAAGGAACCCCTTTTGATCCCACAACCCACTAAAATCATCATAGTTGCAACCTCACCTACAAAAGAATATGATGTCGAAGGAAGTGAGGTACACACTGAAGAAGAAGAAGAAGAACAAGTTGTTGACACACCACTAGTACCACTACCAACAGACGTACTAATGCTTACTTTCAAGAACTTTGATGAGTTGACATGCTATGGATTATCTATGGAAGAAGTCTAATTCCTTCTGGATGTATTACAACTAAGGGAGGATGATCTAGTTGTCATTTTTGAATGAGAAAATGTCCAAATCCTACTCCCTGACCTCTGCGGCATACGAACAATAGGAGGTCACATGATTGCGAACATCATGTCAATTTTCCAGTTACTTATGGCCAATGATATCTCCAATGTATATATGGCATTTTACAACATAGTGGGGAATTTTGTATCCAAAATGGAATTGGGTGAGCTACAACGGATGATCGAGCACTTAAAATACAACGTTCCCAAATGGATATATGTGCTTTTATTGCATGATGGACAATGGGCACTACTATCGGTTGACATAGTCAACAAAAAATCCATTTTCTATAACATCTTAGATGTAATGTATAGTAACAAGAACACAAAATATCATAAAACAACTAACCACGTCATTGAAGAAAAAGTCACCCAGGTAGCCAACAAGATTGTCGAGCTGATATGAATGTTTGGCTGTGGAGTCCCAACTGATCTCAAATTTGAGAAACCATAGTTCTACCGTAGGTGTCCACAACAATAACCTCTATCAAATGATTGTGGCTTTTATGTACTCTACCAGATGCAAATGTTGTCTACATCAAACTAGAGGATTGAACAATATCAAGACGACTACTACCAACATCTCCGCGGACAATATGCCCTAAAGATTCTAAATTTAGAATGGTCAATTGCACATAATGACCTATAACTCACCTTTTCTAGATCAACATCATCCTTTGACACTCTCAATATAGGGTGATAAATAAGTTTGGGGGGTCTAAATAGGTGACCATAGTACACCTCTACACTGGAAATATTTAATTTATGTCCCGTTTAACAAATTTTGACAAATTTTAATTGGCCTGATTGGCCAATTTTGGCTTGATTGTTGTCCATGTATATAGGTATTATTGCTGAAATCTTAATGCACAGGCAGTCTAAAAGGGCAAATTGTAAATCTAATTTTCCAGGATTGTGTCATAACCCCAACTCTTAGACTTTCTTGTCTTCAGGACAACTCTTAGTGTAATTATTTCAAGAATGATAGATCCAGACTTCTTAATCTACTTAATTTTTTTAGTGAAATAATGTCTCAACATCAGCCTAATCTCAAGATAATGTAGATGGCACATGTATGTTAGTCAACTAAGAAGAAATCTCAAAAAAAGGAGGACTTAACCTACTACGCTCATGATTGACACCATGATCCCAAGTACATGTAGGAAAGTGTATAACCCTAGAAAAAGAGGAAACAACTACCCCTTCTAGTTTTAAAATCCCCGCTTTGGGATGAAAAGTGGCATGAAAACCCAACTTTCCCCAAAATACTATCATCCCAAAGTTGGTGAGCATGAATAAAAGATGAGAGGAATAAAATGGCAGCAACAGAGAAGGAGAGGATCCACATGTTTGAGAAGGGTTTGAGTATGGAGTTGACTACAACAATGTCTGCTTTAGAGAATAGAGAGAGGTTCTCTACTTTTGTGGAGTCAGTAAGGAGGATTGAAAGGTTTGCTATCAAGAAGTGTGGGTCAAATGCTAAGAAGAGACCAATTCACTTTCAAGGGTAGCCATCTAGAGGCTTCAATAGACCAAGGTTTTAATCACCTCAGTCACAACAGAGGTCAACCTTCTCTGAGCCAAGATCATGAGTTATGCATCAATGGTCCCCAAGTAAGGGAAGAGTTCATAACTTTCCACCAACAAGAGCACATAGTGTAGCATCCATTCAGTGACGGGGCCATCTAGGTCGTAGTACGATACCAGGACATGTTATAAGTGTGGGCAAGTTGAGCATATGAAGTGGGTTTTCCCTATGAAGGATGATGAAGTGACACAATAGTCGAGGCAGAGTCAGTGAGCTTTGTAGAAGCAGCTATACAACAGTGGTGGTGGTAGAGGACATAGACATGCATCGTAGGCAGGATCTTCTGGGTCAACTGGCAGGGGTCATGGACGACAATAGGTGACAACTAGATTCTATGTTGTGAGTCAGCCAAAGGGAGTGGTCAATTCATGGGTCGTGATAGGTCAGATGGAAAATTTTCATTTTGACTTATCTTCTTCTTCTTTTGTATTTATTTTTTTTGACTCAGGTGCAACACATTCTTTTATTACCAGAGATGTGATAAGTAGTTGTAATCTACCTTTTTTTAGTAGATCTGATAGTCTTGAGCTAGAAACCCCTTTAGTTGGTTCCACTGAGTTGCAGGAAGTGTTTCCATCTTGAACACTTCATTTCTCAAGATGTAACATTCAAGTGGATCATATGCCACTTGACATGCATGGATTCGATGTGATCCTAGGGATGCATACCTTGAAGAAGTATAAGATTGTTTTAGACTGTAGTTCTAAGTTGGTGATGTTCCATGTTGGAGATGTTTCATGGATATTCCAAGGAGATAGGAATATTCTTCCTACATGTTTGGTGTCGTCTATGATGGCAGTAAGGTTGATGAGTCTGGGATGTGAGGCTTTCTTGGCACATGTTGTGGATACCAACGTGAGGAATCCTAGTATCCAGGAGGTGTTGGTGGTGCGAGAGTTTGAGGATGTTTCTCCAAAAGAGTTTCATGGAGTTCCTCCTCCTAGAGAGATTGACTTTGAGATCAATCTTGTTCCTAGAACACAACCCATAGTGCAGTCACCTTATGGGATGGCACTAGCAGATATGCAAGAGTTGAAGAAACAGCTACACGAGTTGTTGGAGAAGGGTTTCATCAGACTAAGCATTTCCCCTTTGGGTGCTCACATGTTGTTTATAAGAAAAAGGATGGTTCCATGAGGCTTTGTATAGATTACCGACAATCGATCAAGGTTACAGATAACATTCAATTTTGTGAGCATTTGTATGTTTATTTTACCCTCATATTTTAATCCTTTTTTAGACTTATTTAACACCTTACAATTATTTTTGGCAAAACCTGATGTGAATACCTACACTGACAAACCTCCTTGCTTTATACAAAATTTTCAATCGGTTGGTACACTTAGATAACACCATGTTAATGTAGTGGTCTCTAGGTGTTAAGCATCCTTGAGGCTGAAGGACAAGCCAGACCAACACCCTTGTGGTTGCTATAGGTTACCAGGCATAGCAACTGAATGGGAAGCAACCATTGTGATTGCTAACATCTACGTGCTCTTGCGATTGATGAATTAGGGAGTCAACATCCCTTACGGCTGCTACATTCACATTTCTTCTTGAGACCGATGATCTGCCCTCGATCGCCACAACCTGGGCATTGCGGTCGATGAAGTCAACTGCTGGTAACAAAAGAAACATACTCAATGTAGAAACCTCTACAACTGTTATGTTAGTAGCCTAGACCTATAATGGATCTCCACCTCATCCATTCAAGGGGGGTTGGATCATGAAGAAGATGAGGAGGTGTTGTCACACTCCACATTCACCCATCAACCTCTCCATCGATCTTGGACCTCTGAAGATGAAAGTTGAAGGAGAGAGAATATCTACCATCCTCTTCTTCATGAGAAGGAGTTTTCATCCGCTATGCCAATGCCAAATCTAGATCTAAAGGAGTATTGTTGGTGTATCGACTTCCACCCTTATTTAGATATGTCACTTCTCTCTTTGTTGTTCATTCATCCTTTCATCTATCTTGGTGTATCTTTACATGTGTAAATATGAAATTCTACTCATGAACATGAGTGGCTAAACTCATTGCTTGGGTTGGGAGTATCCACTAAGGCCCTCCCACATGTATATATTTGCATCCATTTGAATAGATATGCTCTTAGCAAGGACTATCTCCATTCATTTGGTTTTAATGCTTCACTTGTATGATTAGCTATCATCTAGTGATGTTTGATTGTTAGTGTCTCAAAAGAGTAACATTAACCTTATCTAAGTGTTTTGGAGATGCATGAATGCATGGGAATGTTGGAATGCTAAAGATAATGATCATATGGTTGCTATTATGATTGTTTGTTTGCCATCTGGAGAGAGAGAGACAACCTTATAATCTAGATCTATCCTAATCTCGAGAGAGGAGGGAATATACATATATGATGATTGGTTATAATATTGCTAAGGGTATACAAAGGATGTGAGTATTACATGTTGGAGAGAGAACTTAGTAGGTGAAACCCAATCCAAGTTCTCATCCATATTTTGTTACTGCACGCTTCTTTGCTTTTGTTGTCTTATTTTGTTTATTTATCTTTCTTTTGCTTGTTTTATTGTTTGGGGTAATATCATTTTGTTAGGAACACCATATTAACCTACCCCTTCCATTTGGTGTATCTGAGTTAAAGTGTTTATGTTCTTAGTACTTCCTGTTACTTCTCCCTATGGTTTGACCCCGATCTACTACATCAGACCCAATATAATAGTTGTGGGGCTTGAGTGTCAAGTTATAAATTTAAGAGTCCAACTATCTAGATCATCTCGATTTTGGACATGTGATTTAGGCCGGTCAACTTTTTGGCATTTTTTCTGGGTACAAGGCAAACATAACTATTAAGACCCCGAACTTGCTCACTATATATCCGTGGCTCAAGTTTAGCGATAGACTTGACAGCACAAATTCTAAGTCCTCGATATCCAATTGCTTAGAATACTTTATTTTACATGACCAATTTTCTAACTCGACTGTGCAAACTTTTTAGGTAGCTTAAGGAGAAGCAAATTTTGACGATCATATTACCCTTGTTTCACAAAATTATGCCGCATCGTAGAGAAGGACATACTGGAAGTGACCCAAATGTGAGGGTGGAGGATATTAGATTTCCATAAGAAATTGAATTCAAGTATGATGATGATAACTCTGATGGAGAACATGAGTGTGACGAGCGACATGAAGATGTGGAGTGTGAAGAACAATGCCATGACGAACATCATCACCATTGAGAAATAAGAAATTGGAGGAACCATTGTGAGCGCGATGATAACAACTGCAACCATGAGGAAGAAGATGATAAAGGAGGCCCTTCTCTCTGAAACTTGGCAACTACTAGGGAAAATGAGTCTAGATGCCTTATGGTTATTCCAAGATTTGATGCTGCAAACTTTAAACTAAATCTAGATGTTATTGTCATGATTCAAAACAAATTGTTCGGAGGAAATTCTAGAGGCGAGAATCCTTATCACCGGAACGATGCCTATAAGAACATTTATGATACAGTTAAGATGAGGGGGTTCCACAAGAAGTGATCTATTGCAAAGAATTCAACTTCTCCTTAAGGGATACAGATCTATCATGGTACCTTTCTCTACCCGACAAAAAGATTAATGGTTGAGGACCATTAGTTGACACTTTTGTCACCAAGTTCTACCCGATGGAGAAGACTCTTAGAAATTGATAGATGATAAATGGATTCAGGTAGAAGCCTAGAGAAAACTTGTATAAGGCATGGGAATGATTATAGGGATATCAAATAGACTGTTTGCATCACATATATGACAAGGGCTACCTGGTCACTACTTTCTATAATGGTCTTACTTCTGCTGAGAGAACTTTATTGAATGTCGGCGCAAGAAGTGACTTCCTGGGAAAAAATCTCAAAAAGACTATGAAGATCATTGATAACATGGATTCTTTGTAGGTAGGCATGGACTTTGACAAAGTAGACAAGGATTCAACAAAAAATACTACACCTTATAGAACTTCTCTTGAAACTAAGGCCTTAGAGACTATCACAACCCAATTTTAGAAGATTTCTACAGATGTCAAACAATTGAAGGACTCTGGAGGCAAGGAAAAAAAACTTGTAGAGAAAGTGATGAAGTGTGTTACATGGGGTGAGGGAGGCCATGGAATCTATAATTGTTTCTATACTCAACCTGAAGAGGAGAGTGAGGAAGAAGAAGAGATAGAGAATGTCTCTTATGTAAACTTCAAGAGACCAGATCATCATGGTTTCAACTATGGAAATAAGGATGATGTAGAAAACTCTCACTGGCTAAGTGGAGCACAAAACTACCACCAAGATTCAGAAGAGGAGGTGGACAAACTTAGTTTACCAAGACTATGAGCTACCAAAAAAATAGAAGCAATTACCAAGGTCAAGGCCAATATAAGAACACAAATCGGCAAAATTAAGATCAAGGCCAACCTAAAAGCAGCAATCAATCAGACATGATGGTGTAGCTATTCAATTTCACAAAAATACAAGTCTCTATGAATGACCAACTAACTCAAAGTTCCACCACCAATTTGGGTGTCTTAACAACAATGCATACCCAGATGGATCACATGCAGATGCATCAAAAACAAATTGATCAACAGCTGGCGCAACTGTCCGAGCTGATAAAGAACCCTAAAGGAAACATTCCCTCTAACACAGAGACTGCAAAGATGGCCACTCTCTATTCAAGTAAGGCTATAAAGAATAATCAAGATGAGATTCACCTTGAAGAAGATGTTTCCACTAAGACACAACCTGAACCTATTATAATAGAGGAAGAATATGAGAAGGAAACATCCATAAAGAGAAACTAACATAAAGAAGAAGGAAAAGGAAAGAAAGACACAAATAAAAAGAATTCATACCCATCTTAAGAGGTCTTAATCCAAAAAGATTCTTATTCTCTAAGAGTTCCCTTTATGTACTAGTTAATCAAAGCTCATCTCAAGAAAAGGTACAAGAAGTTTATGGAAGCAGTGAAGAAATTGCATCTAGACATTCCATTCCTGGACGCCATCAAATAAATTCCTACCTATGCTAAGTTATTCAAGGACCTTATCACAAAAAGGACAAGAGGAGGCCACTTTGAGGCTGTGCAGTTATCCAAAATTCCAAGTGCTTTTTTTCAAGCCAAGATGATCACAGAGAAAATAGATCCAGGGGCATTTACTATCCCTTTTAATGTTGGAGACAATGTAGAAAGGAATGGACTAGTAGATCTGGGGGCTAGCATTAGCCTCATGCCACTAATTCTATCCCAAAGACTCAGATTCAATGATATGGTGAAGATCGACATGAGAATTCAGTTGGCTGATCACTCTTTCAAAAAGCCGGTCGGAGGAGTGGAAGATGTCCCAATTCACGTAGGATGATTCTTCATCCCATGTGGCATAGTGGTGATTGACACGATCGAGGACCCAACAAGTCTAATGATCTTTGCAAGACCTTTTCTTGCCATTGGTAGAGCCTTAATTTATGTAGCAGAAGGGATGATAACTCTTTGTGTTAGAAATGACCATATAGATTTTCATGTACAAGATGCTATGAGGTGACCCTCTCTATTCAAGTCATCCTACTTCATGGATAGTTATAACCAATATTGTGAAGAGGTACAAGAAAACAATGCCATTGTTGATCTCCTTGTGAGATCTCTAAACAACCCTGATCCCAACATAGAAGACCCCACGGTAGCAAAAATGTTGGATTACTTAAATCATCCTGAAGAAGAGCTTAGTGATGAAGAAGATATAACTATAGAAACAACAAAGTATGCATCATTAGAGCAGTCTCCTAAAGAGAAAGAAGCGCCTCAGACAAACCCAGGGTTGAAACAACTATCTAAAGGACTGACATATGAATTCCTAGATGATGAAGAAAGAAACCCAATGATAGTTAACTCAAATTTGAGTGATGAGCAAATGGATAAGCTATTGAAGGAGTTTGGACTCCGAAGGAAAGCCATTGGTTACTCAGTAGAAGATATAAAGAGCATGAGCCCATTTATGTGCATGCATATAATCAATCTGGAAGATATGGCCAAGCCATTAGCCCAACCTCAACGAAAACTAAATCAGATGTTGAGAGAGGTAGTCAAGAAGGAAGTCATAAAGTTGCATGATGCATGGATTATATACCCGATTAGCAACAACAACTGGGTAAGTCTGATATATGTAGTACCAAAGAAGAGAGGAATAACCATCATGAAGGGATAAAAAGGAGATGAAATATCCACAAGGACTATGGCCTGGGTGGTGAATGTGCATAGACTACAAGAAATTGAATGCTGCTACCAAAAAAGACCATTTATTGCTACCATTTATTGATCAAGTCCCAGAGAGGTTAGCTCATCATTCATATTTCTACTTCTTGGATGGGTATTCTGGGTTCTATCAAGTGACAATACAACCTAATGATCAGGATAAGATCACCTTCACCTATATCTACGACACCTACGCTTTTCACAGAATGTCATTCAGCCTATGCAACACACCAACTACTTTCCAAAGGTGCATGATATTTCTTTTTGCGGACTTCTTGGAAGATATAATGGAAGTTTTCATGAATGCTTTTTTTAGCATACGACAATGATTTTGATACGTGCCTCAAAAATGTATCTCTAGTCTTACAACATTGTAAAAAACATTTGGTTTTGAATTGGGAAAAGTGCCATTTCATGGTACAAGATGGTATCGTGCTAAGGCATAAGATCTCTAAAAAAGGGACAGAAGTTGATTTAAGAAAAATAGAAGTTGTATCCAAACACTCACCTCCAAAAATAGTAACTGGAGTATGAAGCTTCATGGGCCATGCTGGATACCCCAAAAGATTTATTAAAGATTTCTAAAAAATTGCAAAACCTCTGTAAGCCTTCTGATGAAAGGTGTGGAGTTTGATTTTTCATACAAGTTCCTTGAAGCCTTCAACACTCTAAAGAATTCCTTGACAACAGCCCCAATATTACAAGCA
Source organism: Alisma plantago-aquatica (assembly GCA_963693085.1). Taxonomy (NCBI): domain Eukaryota; kingdom Viridiplantae; phylum Streptophyta; class Magnoliopsida; order Alismatales; family Alismataceae; genus Alisma; species Alisma plantago-aquatica. The sequence goes on along the minus strand of OY856409.1, from coordinate 1,314,058,603 downwards.
CCAGATTGGGAGCTACTATTTGAAGTTACGTGCAACACTAGTGACTATGCTATAGGTGTGGCCCTCAGTCAAAGAAAAGACAAGAAGCACCATGTCATATATTATGCCAACAAAATGTTGGATGATGCCCAAATCAACTACACCACCACTAAAAAGGAAATTCTAGCAATAGTGTTTTCCTTTAACAAGTTCATGCCTTACTTGATAGGGTCGAAGGTAAATGTGTATATAAATGATGGAGCAATAAAGTACCTAATGCAAAAGAAGGATAGAAAGGCAAGACTGTTATGGTGGGCTCTTCTCTTACAAGAGTTCGACCATGAGATAATTGACAAGAAAGGAATGGTTAACATGGTTGTTGACCACCTGTCAAGGATAGTTCTTATAGAGGTAGACCCTTTTTCAGTTAATGACAACTCTGTCAATGAAGCCTTGGTGATGGAAAAATCTATCGAGCCCAATCTTCCCTAATCTGTTGATATCTGCAACTATCTGGCCTGTCAGTAACTACCACCTGACATTACTTATAATTAGAAGAAAAAGTTATTTTCTGATATGAAGAATTACTATTGGGATGACCCACTTTTGTTTGAGAGATGCCCTAACAACATGTACCGAATATGTATATCGGAGGAAGAAGTACCTCAAATCTTGCAGGAATGCCACTCTTCATCTTATGGAGAACACCTAGGAGGAGAGAGAATAGTAGAAAAAGTCCTATAGTCTGACTTCTATTGGCCTACCTTATTCAAGGATAACTCAAGCTTTTGTCAAAGCATGTGATGAATGCCAAAGAACGAGAAATATTTCAAGAAGGAATGATATGCCAATGTTAGACTGGATTGAAGTAGAAATTTTTGATGTTTAGGGGATTGACTTCACAGGACCATTCCCATCCTCAAGAGGAAATCAATGCATCCTGGTTGTTGTTGATTATGTCTCAAAGTGGATGGAAGTAGTAGCAACACCTACTTGTGGCTCCAAAGTAGTTATCAGGCTCTTTGAGAAAACTATCTTCCCGAGGTTTGGAGTCCCACACACCACCATTAGTGACGGGGGATCCCACTTTGGAGAAATGCGATTTGAAGCTTTGTTGAAGAAATATGGAGTGAAACACAAAGTAGAAATGCCATATCATCCTCAAACATCAGGACAATTGGAGGTTTCCAATAGACAGATAAAGGAAATCTTTGAGAAAACGGTCAGCAGAACTAGGAAAGATTGGTCGATGAAGCTCAACAAAGCGCTATGGGCCTACCGTATAACATATAAGACACCAATAGGGACTACTCCCTATAGGTTGATCTATGGGAAGTCTTGCCACCTCCCAATGGAATTAGAGCGTAAAGCCTATTGGGCCATCAAACTTCTGAACATGGATTGAATCAAGCTGGAAAGAAAAGATTTTTGCAGTTGTAGGAGCTGGAAGAACTCAGGCTGCATGCTTACAAAAATACCAAGATTTACAAACAAAGGGCCAAGGTGTGGCATGATGCCCACCTAAAAAGTAAAGATGTTTCTATAGGGGATAAGGTCCTTCTATTCAATTCTAGTATCCGATTATTTCCTGGGAAACTCAGATCCAGGTGGTGTAGTCCATTTTCTACAGTAAAAATTTACCCAACTAGAATGATGGAAATTTCCAGTGAAAAGACGGGTACCTTCAAGGTGAATGGACATGGGGTCAAGAGGTGCTATGAGGATGATGCCTTCATGAGAAGGTTAGAACTCCACTTAGAAGAGCCTGAACCTACTCCACCTGAAGAACCATGAAGAGATAGGCACGAAAGTCAAGCTAAAGACTATAAACTATTCCTTCTTGGGAGGCAAACTAAGGATTTCCTGCTTCCTTTAAATTTAAGAGTTGTGGGGGCCTGAGTGTCGGGCTATAAATTTAAGAGTCTGACTACTCTAGTTTCTCTCCTTTTGAACATGTCGGGTTATAGTGAAGAACAAGTACCCATCGTCAAGGATTGATGCTATGTTTGATCTGTTGTGAGGTGATATAGTGTTTTTGAAGATAGATCTAAGTCCAGGTGATCACCAACTGAGGATCAAGGTGGATGACATACCTATGACAACTTTTAGGACTAAGTATGGTCATCATGAATTCATGGTTATTTTGTTTGGGTTAAGTATGGTCATCATGAATTCATGGTTATTCCATTTGGGTTAACCAACTCACTGATAGTTTTCATGGATCTGACGAACAAACTGTTCATGTCGTATCTTGATCAGTTTGTGGTAGTGTTTATAGATGATATCTTGATATACTCTAGGGATAGTCAGTAGCACGAGCAACAACTACGCCAGGCGTTGACGTTGTTGAAGCAACACCAGTTATATGCCAAATTTAGTAAGTGAGAGTTCTACTTGATCGATGTGTCTTTTCTGGTCATGTCATATCTGCTAAAAGTGTTTGTGTAGACCCAAAGAAGGTGGATTTTGTGTTGGAATGGTAACATACTAAGACAGTGATAGAAGTTTGAAGGTTTTTGGGTTTGTCTGGTTACAATAGGAGATTCATTAAGAATTTTAGTGTTGTAGCTTTACCCCTGACCAAGTTGACTAAGAGAGCTATACCTTTTACCTAGGATGACAAGTGTCAGTGTTCCTTCCAATTTTTGAAGGAGAAGTTGACCAGTGCTACAGTCTTAGTCCTAACAAGGGAAGGGTTACATAATCTTCTGTGATGCTTCTTGAAGAACGGCGTGGGATGTGTGTTGATGCAGGACAAGAATGTGATTTCTTGTGATTCACGACAACTTAATAAGCACGAGGAGAACTACCCAACACATGACATGGAGATAGAGGATGTGGTTCATGCCCTGAAGATTTGGAGGCACTATCTCTATGGAGAGAAGTGTCAGATCTTCACCGACCACGATAACTTTCAGTATATCTTCTCAAAATAGGATATGAACATGAGGCAGAGGAGATGGATGGAGCTGACCAAGGACTATGATTGCACAATAGACTACCATCCAAGAAAGGCAAATATGGTGGCTAATGCATTGAGTAGGAAGTCATCTTTGTAACCATCCACTAACAAAGCACAGTTACATTCTATGGTATGTCACAGGTGGGATATGTGAGTGTCACTTCTCCAGATGAACGTACAGTTGGAGGTATCTCTATTGGTGGGATTTCTAGCACAATTGGAGGTGAATCCTACGTTGATACATCATATTAGGGATTCTCAGAAGATTGATTCCATAACACAAAACATTAGGTCAGAGTTTGGCAACATGAAGTATGATGGCTTTCATGAGTCAGATTACAGAAAAGTTTGCTTTTACAATCAGATGTGGTTCTAGATGTGGATGGCTTGAGGAAGATGGTACTAGAGGATTCCTCGATGAATGTGATGCATCATGGCAGTACCAAGAAGTACCACAGCCTAAAAGATATGTACTGGTGTCCAGGTCTGAAGCGTGATGTGGCAAAGTTTGTTGCTAAGTGTCCAATTTGTCAATAGGTCAAGGCAGAACATCAGAAGCTACATGGACATTACAACCTTTGTTGATACCATAGTGGAGATGAGATCATATTACCATGGACTTTGTGTTTGGTCTTCCTAGGACAACCAAGGGTCATGATTCCATTTGGGTGATAGTTGACAGGTTGACCTAGTCATCTCACTTCCTTACAGTCAAGACGATCTACATAGCAGAAAAGTTGGCACAAATTTATATTGAAGAGATAGTTCGTTTGCATGGTATTCTAGTGACCATGGAATTTGACAGAGGTCAACACTTTACAATTCATTTTTGGTAATGTATGCATACAACTACGGGGACACAACTAAGGTTTAGTACAACTTTCCATCCACAGATAGATGGACAATCTGAGAGGACCATTTAGAGTTGGAAGATCTATTGAGAGCTTGTTTTTGTAGTTTCTTGGCAGTTGGAATATCATCTGAGTTTGATAGAGTTCGCCTAAAACATCAGTTATCAGAGGAGTATAGATATGGAATCATATGAAGCTTTGTATAGGATACATTATCGATCACCTCTATTGGTATGAGACAGATGAGTATCAACTTGTGGGTCCTGAGTTACTGCAACAGATCATAGAAAAGATCAAGGTGATACAACAACAGTTGAAGTCAAACCATGATAGACAAACGTTTTTTTCTTAAAACCGATGCAAACCACTTGCGTTCCAATTTGGAGACTGTGTGTACCTTAAGGTTTCCCCTTGGAAAGGTGTGCTGAGGTTTGGTAAGAAGGGTAAGTTGATTCTGAGGTATATGGGACCCTACCCTATTTTGGCATGTATTGGGAAGTTGGCATACAAGCTCGAGTTACCGCCAGAGTTTCATAGGTTGCATAATGTCTTCCATGTCTCCATGTTGAGGAAGTGTCACCCTAATACGAAGCATACGTTGCAACGAGGAGAGGTTGAGTTGGAGGAGGATGTGTTGTATGTTGAGGGTCATATGTTGATCCTGGATACTAGAGTGAAGAACCTGAAGAAGAAGGATATATCCTTGGTGAAGGTTTTGTGGAAGCACCATGGCATGGAGAAAGCCACTTGGGAGTTACAGGATGATATGTGTAGGAAGTACCCATCTTTGTTCGCATAGGATTTTAGGGGCAAAATCCTTGTTAGGGGTTTATGGTTGTAAGACCCTTAACCTTACTTTTTGGCTGAACATACTTTCTTATCATAAATACATGGTTAGAACCTTAATCTAACCCTAACATGTGTTTATATATCATGTGACAAGCTTATTTATCAATTTTGGCCCAGTTTGGACACTGTTTGAGCAAGTTAGGCATATATGTGGTTGTTTTGGACTTTTATGCAATTTACCCATATCTAGGGTTTTTCTTGTAGTTTGTCACATGCTTGTTGTGCCTACTATTTTCATATCGTATTTGATATAGTTGTGCTTTGGGGAGCCTTGTTTCATCTTGGTTTGTGCATCGTATGTTGAGATTAGGGTTTGCTCTCATGGATGCCCTAACTCATGTTTGAACTTAGGTGTTGAACCACCTAGTATTCGCGGTCACCAACTTTTCTTGATTCTCTAGGGTTGGCAGTAAATGAAGTTTTTGCACTCACCTTGATCATCAACTTTTCTAGTGCTCAAGTTCGATGAGTTTTCTACATGGTCGTTTACTTTTCTGACCAACTTGGTCACAAGAATGTTAAGCAGTCATTAAGTTTTTCTACTCACCCTAGTCGATGAGTTTTCTTGATGGGGTCACCTGGTTTGTGTTTGGCTTGGTTTCATGTGTGATATTCTTGCATGGGTGAAATGTTTTAACCTTGGACACATAGCATGCATGGTTAGACTCCTCACCTTTCCTCTCTCTCTCCTTAAACCTTATATATACCTCCCTCCTTGCATGCAAACAAACTCTTTACACACCTAGCTTCCTCTCTCTTCTTCCTTGTTGTTGGAGCTTGTCCCCTTGCTTGTTGGACAAGGATCTCAAGTTGAAGGAGCTTGGTCGATCTTGCTTGCATGTGCATCTAGGGTTCAAGTCTACCCTCTCCTTATACTTGTGGAGCTTCCTTGCTTTGCTTCTTGGTCTTGGTAAGTGAGATTTTCCTATTTTCCTCATTTTTCTTACTGTTATATCTTTCCCTCTCTTCTTCTTGGTCAGATTCATGGCAGAGTTTGATCTACATCTTGAAGAAATCCTTGCCTAGGGTTTTCTTTCTTGTTGGAGGAGGAGCTAGCTTGGCTGAGAGGAGTGCTCAAGCTAGGGTTCCACCTTCTTTATTTTGAGATACCTTTCTATTTGGACCTATTTCATCTTCTTTGAGGTGAGTTATATAACTTTCTCCATGATTATTGCTTATTCTAACTTGCATATACATTATCTTTCCCTAAAACGTTGTTCCTAGTAGAGAGAGATATTATCCTTACCTATAGTTGAGCTTAGATGGTAGGGTCTTGAGTATATTATCCATTTTGATGTACCTCTAAATCTGATGCATGTTTTCCTTCTTGAAGATAGTAAATACTAGATCTTGATTGTGTGTATGTATCATATGTGCTCTCTAAGTTCTTGACCTCCATGTTGGTTGTGATGGCCGCCAAGCTTTTTTTTACCATGAGTGGTTGCCAAGATTTTATTCTTATGTGGTTGATGAAGTTTGAAGCTTTAGTGGTCACCAAGATTTTGGATACTTGATGGTTGATGACGTTTTGAACTCAATATGGTCGCCAAGGTTTGAACTTGATGGTCACCAAGTTTTGAATTCATAACCAGTCGCCGAGTTTTGGACACTTAGTAATCTTCGAGTTTTTGGACCCTTAACGGTCATTGAGTTTTGGACACTTAGTAATCGTTGAGTTTTTGGACCCTTAACGGTCATTGAGTTTTGGACCCTTAGTGGTCGTTGAGTTTTGGACCCTTAGTGGTCGTTTTAGTTTCTAGACCTTGAGTTTTGGACCCTTAATAGTTGTTGAGTTTTTGGACCCTTAGCGGTCGTTGAAGTTTTTGGACCCTTAGCGGTCGTTGAGTTTTGGACCCTTAGTGGTCTTTGCATTTTGGACCCTTAGCGGTTGTCGAAGTTAACCCTTAGCAGTTGTTGAGCTTTAGAACCTTAGTGGTCATTTAGGATTGAACCTTAGCGTCTGCTGAGGCTCTCTAATCTAGGTGATCACTGAGAACCTTAACCCTAGTGGTTGCCAGCTCTTCCAATCCTTGGTGGTCGCCAATCTTATTGACTCCTGGAGGTCAATGACTCATCTGACCTAAGTGGTCGATGAAGATTTTCTATCCTATGAGTATGGGTTAAGGTTTTGGTGGTATAAAACTATATGGTGATGTTTGACCCGATGCATATGGTTGATCTTTGAGTGATGTGTTGTAATCCTAATTCAACCTATCTTGTTGAGCCTAACCCTAATACAAGTAAAGTGATGATGAGTAGTTATGCATTCTTATGTGATTAGTATGTTGCAGAAATACTTTCTCTCTCTATGTTTTTTGAAACTCTAATTTTTTATCATATGAACATCATGAGCCCTTAGATATAAATGTTATGTTGAACTTATGTGTTACTTGAATAGTGATAGTTTGATGAGCCTTTGGTAAGTCATGGAAACATAATGATGTTCTTATAGAGAATGATGTGATGGACTTCATGACCTTTGGACATGGTTGAGCTATTATGGAGGTGTAATTCTCTTCACAATGTGACAAGGATTGGTATCTTGTGATGATGTGATAAGATTTATGTTTCATGCATTTTATATCTTCTGAAGTTGCAATCTGCCCATGATTTTGTAGAGCGCTTTTAGGGTTTTCTTATAACTTGATTGATGCAGTTAAAAGACACAAAATCGACATTAACTAATCAAGTATAATCCTAATCATGTAGTGCCATGTGTCGTGGAACCATTCTAATGTCAGGACTTGCTGGATGGGGAAACAAGTATTCCTAAGGGGGGCTCAGAGCGCATACTATTGTGTATGTGGGGTGCAAGTGAATATGTGTCCTTAAATAATATTATTATTTAATTTCTTAAATAATAATATTATCTATTGAGATCAATAACCATTGTTGAGATGGCCACTGGATATATATGTAATTACGCCATATGGTATGTGTGGATATGTAAGTTGCTAGACCCTTATGTAAGTATCTCAGAACATGATGGTAATGTTTATTCAGTTTTAATTTATTCTCTTTTTTGGTTATGTGGTTAATTAGTAGTTGATATCATGTTTCGTTTGATTAATCTCATTTATTGTGATGGGGTGTCACATGCTTGGGTTCTCTCAGTTACCACAACCCGAGAAGATAATTAATTGTCAGAGGCAATTGAGTTGTGTTTGAGAAGCCCCCAGTACCCCTCTATTTATAGGAGGGTTAGAGTCAGGGTTCCCAGTCTGAGTGCGAGCAGAAGGGACCGGAATTTCATGAATTTTTGGAACCTACGAGTGGAAAAATGATCGATTCATAGGTGAACTCATCGGTTGGCATGTGAGCCGATCAGTTCAACCCTTGAACTGATCATTTCATCATGTTTCCCGGTCGCAATAGTATTGGAAATTATAATCCAATTTAATGCACATCATGATGTTAGCAAAAATCCTTGAATCAATCAAATTTATTAACCAACTGCTAATTTCACAACCTGAGCTGGTCGATTCATGTACCTGAGCTGATCGGTTCACTTCTTGAACTGGTCAGTTCATGGTCCATAACTGCTAAAGTTGGTTCAATTGACCTGACACACTGAAATGGTCAGTTCAACACTTGAACCGGTCGGTTCACAGTCCAGTCAGCCAATATTCAACCAATGTAGTTTAAATTGAATACCTAACTCTTTAGTAATCAAGTTTAAACCATATTCATGAATGAATCGTATTCCAAGTGTATCCTAGGTGTGTAACCCTATAGGTTCCAAGTTACGTTGATAGTGAATGTCCATAACCAACTTATGACATCATAAGCAATGAGCGGTGCCTAGCAACACATCATTGATACCCAAGTAATCAGGAAAGTTGGCAACCTACAATCTATGATTGGTGTTATAGTGAATGTCTAATTCCTTTGTCTCTAATATCCAGATTGAAGTCGAGGCATGTAATCATCATCCTCTCAATGTTCAATCCATGTTCCTAGATCTAGAGCAGATCGTTTGAGATATATTTGACCTCAATATCATATATTGATTCACATATGCATGCACATGCTTTTCTCAGTCTCACTTATCAAGTGGCCATGATATCAAACTCTTATAGGAGGGAAAAATCCAATCTACATCACTCATAGTCATCTCGATGTGTCATAATGCATCCGATCATCACCTTTATGGCAACCCTTATTCAAGGTCACAGTGGATGATGTCAAAGTACTCTGAATGACATGTGATGAGTGTAGTGATTTTAGGTCTAAGAATCACAATCACCACCTATGCTATGAGAGATGATTATGACCACCAATTATGGTTCCCATGTGTCACTCTCAAGGTGTTCTGTCTATTACACTGTTGTCCAACAAGTATCTATGTGTTTGGTATGGTATCCCATATCATTACTGATGAGTTTTTGTCCTCAACCAACACAGACTCTAGTCTTATGTGTCATTGTTATCTATTAGCCTTTCACAATGACATATAGCTAGGGACATAATAAGAATGTTCATACGCTTAACATTGATATGATCTCATTATTTAGGTCATCAACCCAAACAGACGCATCATTGAGTAATGTCATTATTTAGACATTTATTATGTTTCATCATATCATAACTGATTGAAGCATAACAAAATTGGAACTTCCATCTCAATCATCATATGATTGTCTCTCTGGGCATACATACCAAAAAATTTGTGGTAATATATTTCATTATTATGTTGAGTGATTTCAAATTATGATGATCATCACACAATCATTGTAGTGACTCCATGTTAGAGGATCACAATACCATTATGTTATTAAGAGTTGATAATGACAATCATATAAAAATTCACAAGTCACTCTCAAATTGAATCTATGTAGTACACATGTACTCTAACAAGTAACTGTGTGTTGATTATCCAATAAACGTGATCCATGATACATGTTCACCAATAAACACATGTTACTTTCTCATGTATTATCTTTATCAAATCTGTAACAATACTTAACTAGAGATGTATGATAATATTTTCCTTTGTATCCATTGGTATCTGATGTTAAAATAACATGCCTAAAGCCACATGGATTTCAAGAAGTTAGTTTATGAACATTTATTTGTACATTGATATCCAATTAACAAATGTGAATAAATTAACATAATTTCCTTTATTAATCAAATCAAACATAAAAGATATCCCTATAACCATTATCAAATAATTCACTTTTAGGACATCTATACCAAAATATATAATAATATAACTTCAAGTTGTCTCATATTCAGTATTCTAAATTTTCCTAATGTATTAGCATAATAATCCAATACCTAAATACAAACTGTATTTTTAATAATCCAATAAATAACAATTACCATTAAAGGCTCAATTATCCATTTATTTTTATTATTTTACCAAATTTGGTGAAAATTAGTTCTCTCAATATATATGGCCATAAATGATTTCATTGAGAGTTATTATATACGATTAACTGGTCAAATTGTATTCTTAACCCCAAAACTACAACGTGGAAATGGCTATATAGAGGTAAAATAATATAAAAATAAGAGTTGTGACACCAACCATGCAAAGTGCTTGCTTGAAATTTTACCAAAGTTGATATTGACTAGACGAATGATTAAGCATTGACAAAGCTCTTAAGTCTTAACAATAATATTTCCTTATGGATTATAGTGCACATTTCTAGATTGAGATCATGCATTAGATTACATGTAGACTTACTTATAGTATTATATTTGATGGAGGTGTGCAAGTGAGAAAAACTAAAGTAGAAATATATAAATCAATTCTTGTCTTAGCTTATTTCTTGTGGATTCCATTCATTGAGAATTTATTCATGTGCTTCTAGACTGTGCAACTCTATATCAGATGTATGCTTTGTCAAACTAGTTATTGTTGAAATAAATAGTGTCAAAGTTGTGATCTTTCTCTATTAAACATCATATTGAATGAGGGATAAGGGCAGCCACATACCCAAATAAGGTCATAGAGTAATTGCCCTTTTCATGTGATACAGTTCTAATTTGAATTTATGATGAAAGGTCGGATGAATTCAACAAGAAGTGACCCTCTCCTTGTTTGTTGTTTGATAAACTTCCCCATCCTGGGAAACTATCAGGATTCTTGTGAACTCTCCACAAGTATATAGATTTTGATTATTATTTTATGGACCGATGGAGTTGATTTGGAAGTATGATACTTACATTGTTTCATTTTCTCTATTATTGTTTCATGCATATATTAAAATTCTACTATCTATATAATTGACTAGAATACACTTGAGTGTACTGGGGGCATAATACACTCAAGTATTTTTTCATGATGCAATATTAGAAAAGAAAACTAATATGTTCATCTTCTTAAATATCTTGTATATAGCTCATATATAAAATTTGTGCCAATTTGGAAATTTATAGGTCATGTTATAAAGACCACAAAAATAATGCATCTCAAGTTAGTTTCGTGCATCAGTATTTTTTCCCTCAGATAAGTGACTTACACTCATCTATATGGACTCAAAATTTATATGTAGCTTAATTATAGTATGACAATGAAGATCAGTGGTCTACATTTTGCAAAAAAAATCTTGATATGCAAACACCACTTCGGTGAACCATGGTGATCTATACATTGGAGTGTATTCTAGCATGACTCCTTTAATAATTATATTTATTACTTATGCAAGTCTGAGATATGAGAAGAAATTTTCCATACAAGTGGGAAGGGAATTATTTTTCTATAATATGGTATGGTGTGAATAATTAAAATTACCAAGACAATTACATCACACAAGGTGGTTTATAGCATATGCAATGCAACAATGGCCATAATAAATGAGTAGTTATATAGAGCACACTAGTCACACCAACATCTACACCCCGACCTCGGGAACCCACAACTAGCATTGGGGATGCATGTGTATTTTTTGTGTATTCCCCATGCTCTATATGCACTGTGCTGATTTTTCAAGTGAACCGTACCAGAAGACGAACATGCACTGGTTTAGTTTCCCGAAGTCAAAAAAAGTAAATGCGGGTGTGTGGCCCACAAACAAAAGTTGTGACTCCTGCCTTTTGTGTGCAGTTTCATTTTGATGCTCATCCTCTCTATTAGAAATTGTGATGGGTAAGTGACGGTGCTCTGCAAGACTTAATGCATAAGATTTCACGTGAAAAACCCTCCCCAAGACAAGGAGAGAAAAATCATGGGGCAATACCAGACAACAAGCACTATGTAACCTGGATTACAACTCACACTGCCTAAATTTATTCACCCCTAAATTTAGAAAGCTCCCCCCGCCTGAAAACAAAGATAAAGAGGAACAAAATTTCACTCAATCTGTACAAACCCTCCCTTTTAACTTTTTTCCTCATGACATCACAACCATTTCTGGGGATTGATTGTTGTCATTGCAACCGTTGATTGAGTTGCCTCGACTCCTGAAGAGGTCTTCTACCTCGCTATGAACTAGAAGATCTCTCCGCCTAAGAGAAAAGATATGCATCCTCTACTAATCGGATAGACCGTTGTCATTGCCACGTCACCGATAGTGTGCCACCAACTGTGTACATCTTCTGTTGCCCGAATCCGCCGTCGTGATTGATGCACCACCAATGTGTTTCTGGCTAATGCGCCTCCTCCACTGATCAGACATAGCATCGTCGATGTCAATGTCACAACAACAACAAAGTACCACCAATTGATGTGCATCCTCTGCTGCTCAAACCCACCTCTGTTGTTGATGTACTACTATCATGTTGTCGACCGCCAATCGCTACTTCACTTCAAGGCAAAGTTGTTGGACCTCTCTTTTTCATAAGAGAGCTTCTCTGTTGGTGCACCAATGTGCCACCAACTATCAACACTATCTTGCTTCAAGGTAAAGTCATTGACCCTTTCTTACCATAAGAGAGAACCACTAGTTGTTGTTGTTCTCTAGCTCTTCTACCACTGAAGGCACCAAAAACCAAGAACTGGTGGGATCACACACCAACAGGTGGGATGATTCAATGGCCTCCCCCAGGGCCTCAATTTATAGGCCTCCATGCATGTGGTTGCAACCAGGAATCCTTGTCCAAGTCCTAGTCCAACTCCATGTTGCACATAGAGAACCATCTCCTTTTCTTATTGGATTAAACTCCTATTAGGATTGGCAACACAAAATAACAACTCCTATTGAGTCCAAATCCCAATAGGACATGGGCCAGAATGTCCATTTCCAACAATCTCCCCCTCCAGCCCATGAGGGAGACTTGGTCTTCAGCGATCATCTAGAATAGCTTCTGAACCCCATCACCACATGCGATGAATCTGTTCCCCTCAAACATGTCAGCATCATTTTGTCTTCATCCATCTTGTTGAAGTCCCACCATGACTTCATTCTATTCCCAGACAATTGAGAAGAAGTATCATGGAAGTGCCACTTCTCTCTCCATATATGCCCATATCTGGAACTTTTTTTGCTTCCCTTGACTAGTCTATTGAGCCATCCTGGATGAAAACCATAATTCTGACCTTATGTAGTAAGCCTCAAAAACCTTCTTTTGACGCTCCCCCTGTCGATATAACCTCACATCAAGATCCCGATCCTCCATTCTACATGCATCAACTACATGTCCACTCTATTGTCCTTCTTCTTCATGCGTGCATTGTCTAGTAGAAGTCTTTGGAGCGACCTTCTCTGACTGGGAGCCATCATGCTACATAATGTTGTCCTTCTAGATTGGATCCCACATCCCAAACATGTGTCTATTCTATGATTGCTTCTTGTCGACACTACCCTTCCTATCTTTAGACGCCATCTCACTATGCCCACTACTTCCTTCAAACTTTGCTTTGATACCACTTGTTAGGAAATTGTGGTGGGTAAGTGATGATGCTTTGCAAGACTGAAGGTACAAGATGTAATGTGGAACACCTTCCCTAAGACAAGGAGAGAAAAATCACAGGACAATACCGACCAACAAGCACTATGTAACCCAAAATTATATCTTACACTTCCCATATTTAATCACCCCTAAATTTGGAAAGCTCCCCCCGCCCGAGAACAAAGGTAAGAAAGAACAGAATTACACCCAATCTATACAAAATCTCCCTTTTAACTTTTTCTCCTCGTGACACCATTGTCATTTCTGGGGATTGCTTGTTGCCACTACAACTACTGACTGGGTCGCCTCTACTCCTGACAAGGTTGTTTACCTTGCTACAAACTAGAAACACTCTCTTCCAGAGAGAACAACTATGCATTTCCACTGATTAGACAGATCGTGTTGTTACCATGTCACCAATAGTGCGCCACCAATCATGTGCGTATTATGTTACCCGAATCCATCGTCGTGGTTGATGCACCACCTCTGTGTTACCGGATGATGTAACTCCTTTCCTAATCAGACAGAGAGACGTCGATGTTGATGTCACAACGCCAACAAAGTACCACCAACTGATGTGCGTCCTCCACTGCTTGGACCCACCCCCGTTATCGATGCACAACTATTGTGTTGTCGACTGCCAACCGCTACTTTACTTCAAGGAAAATTTGTTGGCCCTCTCTTTTTCACAAGAAAGCTTCTCTATCGGTGCACCAATGTGCCACCAACTGTCAACCGCTACTTTTCTTCAAGGCAAAGTCTCTAACCCTCTCTTACCACAAGAGAGCACCACTAGTTGTTGTTGTTCTCTAGCTCTTCTACCACAGAAGGAACCAACAACCAACAACTGGTGGGATCACACACCAACATGTTGGATGATTCAATGGCCTCCCCCAGGGCCTCTATTTATAGGCATCCATGCATGTGGTTGCAACCAGGAATCCTTGTCCAAGTCCTAGTCTAAGTCCTAGTCCAACTCCATGTTGTACATAGGGAACCATCTCCTTTTCTTATTAGATTCAAATCTTATTAGGATTGGCAATGCAAAATATCAACTTCTATTGAGTCCAAATCCTCATAGGACATGGGCCAGAACATCCATTTCCTGACACACTCTCTCTTTTATTTGTCTCTCTTCTTTGTCTCTCTTCCTCTCTGGCGATCGTTCCCTGAGTTGCCGCTTCTCTCGCCGGAGCTTGGAGGGAGTTGGAGGTTGAAGGCGACCAACTTCAGAAGCAATCGAAGACACACAGTGCGTCACTCCATTTCACTTGATTCCATTCTAGACCTTCAGCAAAGCCTTCAGTTTCTTTAGGCCTCCAGACCTCCAGCAGTGTCGAGTTTGTCTCCGAAGACGAAGAGGAAAAGTGCTAAAGAAGCTACGGTATGTGATTATTGTAGAAAATATCATTTTTAATATTCTCACATTTTTCAGCTGCATATTTTATTTAATTGATGAAATCAAAAATATCTCAACTACTAGGGTTCTTCTTTTGAGTTGCATGTACGGAATGGTAAATCTAGGTAAAAATAGTAATTTTGGTAACAAATACACATGATGAAAAGGTACAGAAAAGGAAATTTTAACCAATTTGGTATAAAAATAGAGATAGAATGGTAGACAGACGTATACAATATTTTTAGGGGAAAATTTGTGTTTTAAAATGTTGTTATGTAACATTATGTCATTATACCATGAAAAAGGTATGTGCAGTAGTAACAAAGTAAAAAAAATAGCTGAATTTTAAACAAAATTTAATGATTTATTAATATTGTAATTTTGTTTGGATTCATACAAAAGTATAAACTATTAGCAATAGTTTATATTATTTGGTATTTTTACTCAAATAAATGTTGATCAAATGTGAATTGTTTCTTCAATGAACTTTGCTCAAATGGGTTTTGGGGTATTTGTAATAATAATTATCAGCACTGTGCTATAAATGAGTATGACATTTTTGTTTATATAATCAATATTTTTTACAAGCATAAATAATGTGCTTCAAAATTGAATAGAGTAAGTAACAAATAAGTATATCTAATTTTCATATTTGATTTATGGCTACATTTTGTAATTGTGAACAGAGCTTCCTGAAGAAAAGAGATAAGTAATATAAGCATTGTGCTATAAAAAATGATGATAATGTGGAAAGTTGTTTTGTATATTTGGTATGCATTTTTATAAATATAAGCACTATTTAATATAAAATGTAGATGTTTTTCAGATGAGCACAACTAAGCAAAAATCATTAATACAAATGCTATTATATAAGCATTGTTGTGTTAAATATAAGCATTGTTTTGCAAAAATTATAAATGTTTTTAAAATAAGTATAACTAATAAGAAAATAAGTACAACTGATTTTGGCATTTGATTTGTGACTACATTTGGCACTGTGTAATGATTAATATAAGCATTGTGCTACGAAAAACATGGTAATGGACATTGTTGTTATATTTCTTTGGTATACCTTTTTATAAATAGAATTGTTGTTCCACAAAAAATATAAATGTTTTTAGATAAGTACAACCAAGAAACAATGATTAAAAAAAGCTTTGTTCTAAAAATGTCTTGAAATGTAAAGTGTTGTTATAGTTTTTTGGTACATACAAGCATTGTTTTGCAAAAATTATAATTTTTTTTCAAATAAGTATAAGTAAGAAACAAATAAATATATGTGGCTAAATTTTGTGATTCTGAACATAGTTGTATTAAAAATAGTGTTTAATACAAGTTGTGTGCTAAAAAAGCATGTGCATGGGAACAATTGTTATATTTTAGTGGTATGTTTTTGAAAATATATGCACTACTTTCAAAATAATGGTTTAGGGTTTAGAAGATTGTTATTAATGGTTTTTGGTACTATTATATTTCATCTGGAAATTGTTTAACATTTTTTTTTTGTAGACATTACCCTTTACAACATGACAACTGAGGATCAGATAATAGCTTAACATTTTGGGAGTAGATGTGGGATTAGTAAATTTAAGCTTGTAGTAGGGATTGCTAAGGACGAGCACAGGTCAATGTTCAAGGAAACTATATTTGATGTGTTCATCTATATGAGGTGCCCTACTTCTCTAGACATGAATCTGATAGAGGATCTTGTTTATGCCTATGATGGAAACAAAATGGCTTTCAAGATTAGAACCATATTGGTAGGCTTTAACCCTCAATAGGTGTTTGCAATGTTTGGATTACCTACAATAGGTAAGGTTATTTGAACACATAAATGGTTTTTTCTATGATCTTTTAGGTATTTAAGTTTATAAAATTTATTTTGTATTCTTTAGGTGTCAATTGCTTCTTACATTCTGGAAAATTAGCTAGTAAAAAAAGTAAAATCAAGTGTGATGATTTTAAAGGAGATCCAAAGGTGAATGATTCTATAGAAATTCTAAATGAACGGGTAGATAGAGATGACACTAAAAGTAAAAAAGACTTCGTGAAAATTGGATTTTAGTGCTTCTAAGCCATTTGTGTTTCTGTATGGTAATGTTGGAATTCAAAAAGTATTGTTCAATTTGGTTGATGAATTGCAAAAAATAGATGGGTTTAATTGGGTTGAATCCATACAAAAATACCTACATTTGGATATGATGGAGATGTGTATAATTAGAAAGGGATATTTGAAAGGTTGTAGCACACTATTGATGGTATGGTTTGGTGATGTAAATGTTTTTTTATTGTATTACTCATTTGTGACATATTATATTGTGAAACTTAAACATTTGTATCATTGTTTTCAATGTTTGCTTTAGGGAATGCAGAAGATTTTGCCCAAATATTATCCAAATGGAATGCCTAACATAAACAAATGGAAGTATGACTACAAGTTCAACAAATACTTGGCAAAGAATGACAAAAAAAATTGATGAACTGAATGTGATTTATATCCATGACGATTAGAAGGTTGAGGAGTTGAGAAACCAAATTGTTGTTTCTAAGGAAAGTGATGTTCTAGATTCAATTAGGGTGAAGGTAGCATATCTACAGGATGATAAGATGAATTGAAATTAGAATGGAAAAAGTTAAAATTAAAATATGAGAAAGATATGAGAAGGATAAAGGCAGATAATGATGAGTTGAAATTAAAACTTGATGGATTACAAATAGCTTTGAACAAGAACTATTGTGTATTCCTGAGGGAGGAACTAGCTGCACATGGCATAGCTGATCCAACTATGGAGGATATAGGTAGTGAGAACTTTGATAATGTTGAAGATAGTGACTACCAATAAGAAGAAGAAACAAATAGAGATACACTAGCAAAATTGAAGGATAGATTGAAGGTATACTAATATTACTATGTTTGGTATTGTTTAATACTTAAACTAGTATGAATTGGTCAAATATAGTTGTTGATATAAATGAATTTTGGAGGGAAAATAAGAGGAAGGTTGAAGAATCAGACAAGGATCATAACATTGATGATACAAATGTTAGTGATGAAAAGATTTTTTTGTAAGTGTTTTGTTTTAACATGAAAATTAAAATGATACTCTTTTTATATTGTGTAGGATTTTGTGCTGAGAAAAAGACTTGATGCAAAGAATAAAAAACTAGATATAAATACAAGGACTTGTTTTTCAAAATTGAGCTTGAAATTATTTGCAGATGTTAGTATATCAATAGTGATTTTTTGGTTCATAGTTTTATTTGTAAATGTATTGGATGTTCATAAAAATTTTTCTTTATTAAAAAGGAACAAGGGGACAAAAATGAGAAGAATCAAAATGATCTTAAGGATAGAAAAGGAGATCCACAATTTACTGTTTAAGGTGAAGCACATGTTCAAGAATAGAAAATTGAAAATAAGATTGATAGAGTAAGTTTTTTCTTCTCTTTTCAGTAAGCATTGTGTGCAATGTTTCTATAATTGGTATTGTTATGTTTAATTATAAGTACTGAAGGTGTTTATAATAAGTCATTAAAATAGTAAATATTTGATTGGCAGGATGTGAATTCAGTTACTTACTCTGAGCCAATCGGGTCTGGTATAAGCAAAGTAAGTAAAAACAATATTGGTTAAATTTGAAGTGGTTTGTCGATAAATTGATTGATATATATATATATATATATAGTTATATGATTTGTGTCAAAAAATGTATAGGCTGATAAAGAGTATGTGATGATCAGTAATGAAATGGAGAATGTGACTATGGTAGTAGAGTGTGATCCATTTACAACTCCTATCAGTGGAGTTGGAAAATTGAACTGTGAGATGAAGGAAGACAATGAAGTAGAGACAATCATGATACATAATTTATTTTGTGCTATTTTTATTAATACGAAGTACATTATATCATCTAAATAACAATTTTTGTTTCACATATTGTTTTGTATTTTAAGGTCAAGGAGGATGTTAATACTAAAGCTGGTCATAGTCATGAAGGGTCAGAGATGAAAAGTCCTGAAAAGGAAAATGAAACTGTGGATGATGATACTAGTTCCTATAAAACTCCTATAAGAGAAGATGAACCAATTAATTGTGAAGATGAACAAAAATAGGGGCTGCAAAAATAGATGGTATATTGTAGTTGGAATGTGTTAGTAAACTATACAAATTTTGGTACTATTTATAGATTTTGTTTGTTACATTATTGCAGGTTCATGAGTATTTTAACACAAATCTAGATAAACAAATTGACGATATAATCAGTAAGCTGATACCATTTGGTTATGACAAAACATTAGTTAAGAGCTTGAGTGGAAATCTTTTGATTGATGAGCTTAGTGTGACAAATACAGTATGCAAATAAATTGTACAATACTTAATATTGTGACAAATGTAAAAACTTGATATCGAAATAGGGGGACACAAAAGATTGGATTGTTGTAGTGTGTGAGCATGTTGATAAGTTGAAAGTTGATATTAAAGCTTCAAGAATGAAACAAAAGGGAAAAGGCCAAATTCTGGTGGTTATAAGAGTGAAATTGAAGAGGAAAGCAGAAGGAGACAATGATGATATATCAGTTATTAGGAGAATGAGAGACTTTGATAATAGTGCAGTGCAAACACTATCGAAAGATGAAATTAAAATTCTTGAAAGGGTAATACCAATTTGTTGTATTGTAAGATTAAATATGGTGATTGTATATAATATTATTCTTCTAATGTAGATAATGAGGGAAGGAAGAAATGACAAGGATGTTGTATTCGCATCACCACATGCAACTTTGATGAAGAGTGATTTTAAGTAGATGATCAAGAAGGGAGGAATGTTGAACAATCAAGTTTGAATATAATTAATTGATTGAGTGATTGATAACGTTATTCATATACATTGATATCTTATTATTGTTAAATTATGTATTGTAAGTGATTGGTATGACACTATTTTGTGATAGGTTATGGAGGCCATAATGGAATTAAAGAGGAGAGAGATTAAATACAATCTTAAGAAGTGCTTCATTTTCCATTCATCATTGTTAGACACTATTAGGACACACAATCAATTAGGATTGGCGAATTATTTTTTAAAACATATGGGGAAATCTTAGAATAAAAAACCGTGATTCTACCTATGTTGACAACATCACACTGGCACCTGCTGGTAGGAACTTTGAGAAGAAAAAGTTTTATTCACTACAATAGTCTAGAGGAAGAAAGGAATGTTGTTACTGAAGTGGTGTACAATTTATATGATCAAGATGCACATCTGATGGTATGAAAAATAATTCTTGAATGAACTTAAAATTCACAATTTTGAAAGCTTCTTTCTAGAATGGTAAATAAGTATTGTGTTAAGTATGTTTTTTCTGTGTGATGACTTTAGGGTCAGGCAATCAAGTACGCACTGAAGATTAAAGCTGGAATATCATATAAGGATTGAAAAATAATTTATGATAGAAGATCTCCACAACAAGATCCAACAAGCATGGATTCTATATGATTAGATGGATAGAAGAATTATTGCAAAATTGTGGGATTGAAGACACAAAGGGAGATAATGTGCACCTGTTGAGAGGGGCTTATTCATGTAGACTACTACAATAGAAGGAGTATATGTGTGTTGTTGATTAATAATCTAGGAGTGGTTAAATTTTGATGGGTAAAATTTGGAACTTGCAAGGAAGATAAACAATTGAAAAATTATGGTTGTTTAGTTAAGTAATTAATCTGGTAAGTTTTTAAAGAAAACTTATGTCATATATGTTGTCCAATTTGATCAGATGTGGAACATGAATGTGATAAGGATGTTATGATATACATTTTGGTAGTGCTATTTTGTGTAATTTGGTACTGCTATTCTATGTGATTTGGTATACATTTTGATGATAAATTGGTTTCTATTATATATATTGTTTGTAGTCTACAATGACTAGCAACTTGGATGAACTGGTTTTAGGTTGAACTTGAAGCACAATTGTTAGTACTTCATGTTAGATTTTTAGCATGGTTTAATAGAATCATTTAATTTGTATAAAAACTTTTTTCATGTAGTCTTGATGTTCGATCCACAGTGTGCCTATCAATGTAATGTTGTAACATTGGGGTATACATTTTGGCACTGCAATATGATTTGGTATTGCTATTCTATATGATTAGCACCTTGGGATACAATAAAACATCACTTTTTAAATGACATCGATGTTCGATCCACACTGTGCCTGTCAATGTCATGTTGTAACATTGGGGTATACATTTTGGCACTGCAATTGAATATGATTTGGTACTGCTATTATGTATGATTAGGACCTTGGGTTATAATCAAACATCACTTTTTTTAAAATTGAGTCGATGTTTGATCCGCACTATGCCTATCAATGTCATGTTGTAACATTGGGGTATACATTTTGACATTACTATTCTATATTATTACCACCTTGGGTTACAATCAAACATCATTTTTTACATTGAGATTGATGTTTTATCTGCATTGTGCCTATTAATGTCACAATGTACCATTGGGGTATACATTTTGGTATTACTATTTTATATTATTTGGTACTACTATTTTATATGATAAGCACCTTTGATTATAGTCAACCATTGCTTCTTTTTTCCATTGAGATCAGTGTTCTATCGGCATTGTGTCTATTAATGTTACGCAGTGTACACATTTTGGCACTGTTATTGTATATGATTTGGTACTGCTATTCTGTATGATTAGATATATTTGACGATAAGTTAGTTTTTGAGTTACATGTTGTTTGTATCATAAAATGTTTCAAACAGATGTAGTACATACAAGATATGAGGAAGTGATTTTAGTTTTATATAGTTTTTTTTTCATTTAGTGGTACTGTTATGTTCTAACTTAGGTTTGTGGGAAACATCTATTGGTCGTGTTTTTAGAAGTATTAGTATGGTGCTTAACTAGAAAGATTTGCTTTATATAGAATAATATTTAATAAACATGAAAGTAATAATCATGAACGTATTACAATCAAACATCACTTCTTTTTGACATTGAGCATGGATCAATCCACCATTTTGTTTGAGGGTCCTTCCATAGGTTATACATGACGTTTGAATATGTGGCAACATTGTACTGTTGAGAGTAATTATGAGCACTATTTTCCATGTTGTTTAGTTCTATTGTGGACTCTTGACGTGGAAGGTCTCCAGATGGGGGCAATATTGGTTGATCTCCAGCTATTTTCAGTGTTGGTGTCGGCAGCAACACAAAAAGTATATTGGGATGGAGGAAAATGATTATTCTTCTTCTTTGACTTTGACTTTGACTTTTTCAATGATTGTTCCTCTTTAAATGATTTTTTCCTAGTTGAGGATGGACCTCCAACTCTTTTGCATACAAAGGGATCCAGTATGGTTGGTATTGCAATATGCTCAGCCTAAAAAAATAAGAATGAACATTGGTAGGTAAGTAATAATGTAAAAATAGTATACGGGTTGCATATGAATTGTGTGGTTACATCTGCCTTTTCAATTGAATTTTCTATATTTACATTTTTGTATGCATCGCTTAGAATCTGTTTGATATGCTCATAATTCTCCTTTGATGATTTCGCAAAATCAGCAAGTTCTTGACAAAATTTAATTTTGTCTTTAGCCCTACTATTTGCCATGTCTGAATTTTGTAATAAGTTTGACTTTGGATCATCATAACCACGAGTTATGTCTTTCCTACAATGATCCAATATGTATTGATTGGGAACTTTTTCAAACTTCAATATTCTAATCATAACACAACATGTGATGACATAAATTACCACTGGATTCGAAGTATCTTCATGAGCCAGTCATGTTCTGTGAAGAATATTCATGCATGATGTTAAAATGTCTTATAAATATTTTGGATTGATTAGGAGAAATTATTATGTTATAATGCTTGATGATATTAAAAGTAGCATTGACCGTCACTAAATATGACTTTGGTATCACATAAAATCATACTGCAAAGCTGATCTTGAAAATTTTTAAACAATGATATTGTGTAAACATCTCAAAATTGCATTTCAATCATATAAGACATTCTTTTAGGTGTTGTTTTGAGCTTAGATTCATACTCAACAAGTCTCTCTTTCTGATATTTAGTGCACAAAGCAAGTCCATATTAGTAAACAAATTGCTTCAATGATGTACGAGAATTAACATAACTGCCAAAAAATACATTCATTGATTCACTATGTTGTGTGGTTGTCATGTCAGCTCAAAGATAATTATCAACATAGGTTAGAACCCACATTTACCTCAATTTGTACATCCTATTTAGCCATCCATCCTCCTTAATAGTGCAATTTTGTACTTCCTTGTGCCAATTTGACTGAAACTCATCTATTGTAATACTATCATAAACATCATGTTTCACTATAAAAGAAGTAGAAGAATCCTCACCATGAAAAAGACAATCATGGGTATTAGGGAAAACCACTTTCACTGCATTTGTAATGTATTATGCCTGATCTGTTATTATACCCTTGGGAGGAACACCTACAGTGGTAATTGATATGTTCATATTTTGCATACTTGATAGTAGTACTTTATATAAAGTATAATTGTACCAAAAATATAACATAATAGTGTATATATATAATTAAATATGTTCAAACATAACTTACCCATACAATTCAGCCAGGTCAGGAAAATCCATATATAATTTTTAATGGTTTCTTCACAGGAGACCTCATCCAAGAAGAATTCTTTGAGAATGGTGATTCAAACCAACAAATGGAGCAAACGACATTTCATATAAGTGAGTCAAATATGTATTATCGAATGTGGTTACATCACCAAAGTATTTGCAAGCATCTATGGATCTTGAATTGGCTTAGAATAGATTTTAAAGAATACCATCGTCATTTAAGTCCATGACATAGAAAAGCTTTGAATTTTTGGACTGCATTTTGATATAATATTCTGGGATGGCTTTTGCATCACCTTTACCAAGATTTAGGCATCTAGCTATTGCAACATGATTTATATCATCCCTCTCAGTAAAAGGTAAGTTGTCGTATCCTCTAGCCTCGACAACAAAACTAGACATTGATTTCACAACACTAATGTTGGTAACCATTGGTATGATATAAATAAAAATCCGTATTGTTTGAATAAAAAAATTATTTTATTTGACTTTACCATCCATGTTGTTTGATCAATCCGCCTTGCAATGTCTTGAGGGATCTTTCTCTTTAAAGGTAAAAGCTTTAGAACACTTTATTCTAAAAGGACATGATTATGTTGTTCTTGAAAAGCAGTGACAACAATTTTATCACTAAATATGTCATGGTAAAATCTAATATGTGCAATACAATTAGTCTTAGCAGTTGGATGACAAAGATACATAGTGGTATTAGATGATTTAGGAGGTCTACCAGCTTTAAGGCATGAAAATGTTAACCTTGTTGTATAATGCTAATAGGATGTTTGGTAGAATGTGTTGTTGAAACTCCAAACCCACATGCATTAACATAGGATTCATAAAATGGTCTAGCTTCTTCTATGAATCAAAGACCATGCTAACTTTAGGTTTTACAACACCTACATCAGTCCTTGGTATAACAAGTTTAGAAAGAGTATTGTTTTGATTATTTGGTACAGATGGGTCACTTGTGCTTTCGATAAGATCTTCTTGATTGTCATTAATTGCAACATTAAGATCGATATCGTCTAAAGGCATATGTAAAAAAGGACAAAAACATTGGTAAAGGTTGTAGTGAGAATTGTACTAGTATGAATGTTGTATGGTATTGTTATGAGTATATGATGGTACTTATGGTGGAATACGAACGGTTACTAATAATTTTGAACATGTAGCTAAGGAACTCGAAAAATGGAATGGTAATGGAAATAAATGCTTTGGCCGGCTTATTTTGATGTAAATTGTAAGCAAATTAGTTGGATATCCGAAAACATAGAAGGATATAGAGAGATAATGTCTACCTCTGGTCAATAACTTTCTATTTATTGGTACTAGGAGGTTAAAAATACTAATTGTAGTTTGAGCTATGTGGGTACTGGAGGATGAGAAACAAGAGCTTCATATGGGTGAAAAACATATATATAGGATATAGAAATGGAGGGAACGGAGGGACAGAAGAAATTTGAAAAAGAAATTTGTGGACATTGTGTATTTCGTAGCTAAGCAGTACCAGAAGTTGAACAGGCGTTAAACTGGTAAAAAAAATAGATGGTGCAAATTGTGATTGGTCAGACATGAGTTGGTCTGTAGGAGCGCATGCAGATGCATGGAGAATAAGGGTTGAGATTCATTGTTTTGGAATATTGTTCTGAATTTTGTTTCAATAAATCTTAGCCACACTTTTATATCAAAAACGCATCCCTATAAATATTTACGGGCTATAATAACGGCTGGGATTACATGTATCAGGAACACATCAGGGAATTGGAAACAGAGAAATTGGGCCTGGAGAATAAATGCACAGATTGGTCCATTGATCTTTGGAATAGATTTGCATGAGCAACAAGTGTCAGTTCGGATTCATGCACTCGCATCCATGTCACACAGTGCAGATTGTTGTCGCATTGCTAATTTCCGATGTGGGGGTGGCGAGATCGGTGTAACTAGTGTGCTGTAAATAATTTTCCATAATAAATTACAACACAAACATCTAACTTCTTAGAAATTGTTTCTAGGATATGCAATGAAACATGCATTTGGTGGGGCACATAATAGAAGGAGAAAGTCACAAGAAACGACAAAACTCTAAGTGAATTGGAAGTCAATCCTTGGATTCTTTATCTTAGGAAAATATGATTTTCATGGCCGCTACCTTAGCTTACCACTTGATTCCTTTTGAACCTTTGTTGTTGAGTGCTACCAAACGCAGTCTTAATTAGTTAGTATTACATTTCAAAACCCATTTGCTAAAGTCACATTGTGGCAACTCGATTGGAATGGGTACATATTTCAAACTGGAAATCATCATGGAACAATGAATACTTATGCATATACGAGAATTACTAGGTCTGCTATGTTACATTGATATCATCTCACGTTCGATCTTTGTTCGATTAATGTTCAACATCTCTTTGTAGAAGAAGGTTTTGCTAGAATATTTGTTTATAAAATCATGACGTCGAGTATTGTTTCCTAAACATTGATGTTTTATAAGGTTTGAATTTATTGCCTCGGCTATTGTAGAATTTCTTTAGTAACACAATATGAACTTAGTAAGTATAGTGTGTGAAAAGGCATATACGTAATGCTACATTGCTTAGAAATTTGAAATTGCTTCATTTTTAAATAGATGAATTTCTACCTAATGCTACATTTCTATATGAAGTATCCAATTGGGCTTCAACTTTGCAATAGTTTACTTTGATCATATTCATATTCTAATAATTATTATTTGGAATATTTGTCAGTCCATGTAACTGGTAAGCATGGTCAAACAATGATTCACAGGTCGCTCGGTTGAATCCCGACAGGGACACTACGGAAGGGATGTTTCATTGCTTCTGCAACCTGTGCACGCCGCGTGTGCCTTTAGTTTGGGTCGGCCTGTTCGTGGCAAGACCAAGTCTTTAGCATTAGTTGGTGCCGATCATGGCACGTATTCGTGCTCGTGGGATGGCACGACGATAGCGGATCGTGACTAACGTCGTGGTCCTAGTCTTCTGCATTTCCATTGAATAAATAGAGGAGGAAACAACCAGAAAAAGCCGCGAGAAGTTAAGCAGCACAAATTCACTGTGTTCTATATTCTTCTAGCCAATTTCTTCTCAATTGCCTTCGTGCGACTTGTGCACTGACTTGTAGATTCCCTCCGATCGACTAACAACCACGACCCCATAACAATATTGGTCACCATTATGGAGGCGTCTCCTCCGTGTCGCTTGTGGAACAGGACCATCTCGGCCAGCGGGTACTCGCAGATCACGTCGCTGTTGAGGACGAAGAACGGCTCGCCTGAACCGTCAACCAGCTTGTCCAGTTGTCCCTGGCTAGTGGTAACGGGCCAGCAGATCCGAGAGGCTCCGTCTCGTGAGAACAGGTGATCTTGATGTCCAACTTGGTCTCAAACTCCTCCAGAAAGTTCAGCATTGGCCAGAACCACCTCGGTCACGCTGACGGCTTTTAGGGCCCGTTTGGTTGGACTGCATTCCAACGTGTGCGGGCTCAACTGCACGATGTTCGAAGCAGGCCCAATCCACGCTTGGAAAACGAACCCACACCTACCCTCAGCCCAGTACGAAATTGACGAGGAGGAACCGCCCCCGATTTGGGCGTGGTTCATTTTCCAAGCGGCGCATCGCGCTACGGCTACCCCTGCCCTTCCTCCCGACTTCGTTCCCCCTCCTTATCTGTTCTCTAACCTGCTCCATTCAACTGTGGCGACAGCGACGTTGTTTCGCCGCCGACGACGAGGTGCTGGTTCACCGACGACGACGGTGAGGCGCTGGTCAAACCAACGGCAGTGAGACTCCCTCCCTATCACCCGACATTGTTCGTCCGACGTTACCGTGCAAAAACTTGACGTGTATTTTACTACGCGCTTAAAAACGCAAGTGTACGCGTCGAGTAATATAGGCCTTGTGAGGCCCGAGTCGAACTCAGGGATACGTGAATTATTGGAGACTTCTACTAACTAATCGCAATCAGCTAGACCGATTAACAAAGTAAGGTTTTGTTGTTCAAATTAAAAGAAAATAAAAATCAAACAAAGAAAACAATCGATTAAAGGTTAATTTAATCAATTAAAAGGATATCTTTAGGATGGCGGTTTCACCGCGGGTCAACATTGTATTAGATTTCATATAATTCCTCACACTTCTCTCTCTATCCGGGTAGTGGCCTGAAATGAGAATTACCCACTGTCGTGGTGTAATCCACTACTTAGATTTAGGTTGATTCCATCGTCATAGTAATCATTCCCCTAAACTAAGCGCATTAAGATCGGTCCCTCAGTTCCCACCATTAATTTTACAACTCCTTTGTCAAGGGTTTTATTAATTAATGTAGAATTCGTCTCTTTTCAACCGTTAATCCTTCTGTCGAAGTGATTAAGGGCATTAATTTATTATTATGGTGATCAAGCATAACAATAGCAATAGAGAAAACGAATTTATACCACGGATATGAGAGAAAAATATGAATTATCAATATAAAATCATCATACAATGTATCCCCGGGCTACTCCCGGTCCTAAAGATTGAGGATTTTAGCCTCTCATGTTCATCTTACACGAATACATGGTAGAAATTGGGGAATTCATAAGAAAAACGTGAAATAAATGGGAAAACCCCTGAACAGAGAAGAACCGGTGGATCCTTGGCGTAGAACACAAGCTTTCCCCGCCTGTCAGTGGTGGAAATTGTCTTCGGCAGCGTCCGAATCACCCGGAATGAGTTTCTCGGCCTCCGTTCTCCTTTCTCTCCTCCTCGGCACTCGTGCAATCCAAAAATGAGATCCTCCTCACGTCTGGGCGGCCGTCATTAGGTATAAGTCCCTAATTAGGTCGTCAAATAACAACAGCCGTCCGATCAAAATCAAAACAAATCCAACGCATATCTGCCAGCGTCGATACCATCGACGCGAGTCGATGGTATCGACACAGCGGATTAGCGGCAGCTTTCCTTTCTTTTATTCTGAGCGCCTGTCATGATCTCGATACCATCGACTTGGGTGTCGATGGTATCGACTCCTTTAGCGTCGGTTGTTGTCGTTTAGCGACGCTGTAGCTCTCCTTGAGTCGATGGCATCGACTTGCGTCGATGGTATCGACTTCATCCTCGCCAGCAGCCTGGAGACATCTCGATGCCATCGACATGGGTGTCGATGGTATCGACTCTGTATTGCTCTTCTCGGCTGACAACCTGTGGCTTGGTCGATGGTATCGACATCCGTCAATGGTATCGACGGATGCAGATACTTGTTCTTCCTGAAATTGCACAACAAGACCAAGTAAATCCACACGATTTATGATAAGATGATCAATAATGCTTAAAATAGTGAAACAAAGGAGATTTGATATAAAATGATGGCAAAGACCAAATAAAGTGAATTATGCAATAATATCCATGAAAATGAGTAATTAAGGCACAAAACACATATGAAATAGGTCTCTAAATGCGACTCAAAATCATCGCATCAAACTCCCCTAAGCTTAAACATTGCTCGCCCTCGAGCAACTAATCCTTAGAATAGAATTGCAGATGTCAACTAACAATCAACACATCACCCCACATCCCACATGACTCCCACTGAACGTTCTCAAACCGGCCTTTCCTAATCACAGAACAGTAATTACCCTACAGGCGACAATAATCATCAATAAAAGAAATTATCCTTCAAACCGATGAACACTATCACATAAGGCAGTTAACATAATAAAGTTCGCCGATTCAGCCATGGTGCATCTTGTGATCGCCTAAACTACGTTGCTCGCCCTAACTACCATCTACATGGAAGCAGTCCTCCTTATAATCATGAGTGAGGAGAAAATCACGGTGACCTACCAATTCGAACAACGGGTGGATGGAATGGGTGGTTCATGGGAGAATATGGAAGTATTACACAGTTTCAGTATGCATATAACAAAATGCCCTAAATGATGCAAATGCACATTAAGAATGCCCTAATGCCTAAAAGTGGGTGGAATGATGCATGCACTAACCTTCTACCTCAAAATGAGATAGAAATCTACTCAAGCCACATCATGTACTCAATTCCCATATTATACAAGTGATATCATTCCTTTCTCCCTCTTATTCCATTTCCTTCTAAATTCCCTTCTTTTTTTTCTTTTTTTTTCAAAATTTTTTTTTCTTTCAGCTTTTTTTCTTTTCCTCTTAGCCCACATATCCATAATTGCTTAGAGATACATGTGTTAGGCTATTTTCTTCATGATTGGAAATCTTTGTACTAATGCGAGGGTATGGAACAATTTAGATCACTTTTCAGGTCAACTGAGATACATGGTGTACTTATGCATGAAAATCATGAAAGTATGAGTGCAACTACATGACATGCACCTAAAAGTAATGTGCATGAATCACTATACATTTTTTTTCTCGTTTTATGCAAAAGTATGAAAATAACAATGCAAATTCTATCTACATGCTATGCACACAAAAGAAATTGAAACTGCACTTTACTTCCAATTCTTGGGTGGATTATAGAAAATGGGGTGGAATGATCACAAGATTAAGTGACTGAACCTTAGAAGAAAATTATGTGTCCCTCCTTACTGACATGTGTAGTAGTTTAAAGGGTTCTTTCTCTTACATCTGATTAAGGTCTCATTACCATTTGATTAGGTTAGGCTCAAACAACCGTTACTATCCACTTTTCATTAGTCAATGGGGGTGTGAGTATGACATATTGCTTCAAAGTTGACATAATCAATCATTTTCATAGAACAAGTTCCCCAAGGACAACCAAGTAAAGCTATCCAAAAGATACAGAAAAAATTTTAAATTCCCTTAATTTCCCCATGAAAACAGCAAGATGACCATTTTTAAGACATCCACGATTACACTAGATAGATGTGGATCCTAAATAAAAATTTAAAATTGCAAAAACAAATAACAAAGCAGAAACTAAAAACAACTAAAGAAAAGATAAAAGATAGAGCTGTTCCAGCCACCCCCCTAAGCTTGAATCCGACTATGGCCTCATAGTCAAAAACCAACTTAAGGGTGGAACAGTGATACCCTGATCAATCTTGCGGAGGCGGTGGTGGGTATTGTGGTGCCGTAGGATCCCAAGACGGGTACTCCCCCTGGAAGCTTGGATCATATTGGGTCCTCGGCGGAGGCTGTGGATAACCTCCAAAGTAGTCTCGACTCCAGTAGTGGTCGAAGAAGGGCTCCTGCTGCGTCTCTATCCGCCGCAACCGGGTGTGCATTTGCTCTTAGTTGGCGAGGATGAGCCGCTCGTTCTCGAACATAGCCCGTTGGTTGTCAAGTACCCGACTCGTAGTCTCATGAATGCCGGTATACATACCCATGTGCTGCAGCTGAGTCTGCTGTATGTCCTGCAGCATGGTGTACATCCCTTGCATGGAGTAGGGATCCGCAGCTGGCTGCTCTTGCTGTGGTGATGGCGGCGGGGGATGAGATGATGAAGATGCACCTGGATGCATCCTAGGACGCTTCCGTGGTGCCACGCGTGCTCGAAGAGGTGTGAAAGCCTCCTCGTCCTCCTCGGCCTCGCCTTCTTGGTCTTCACCTCCGCCTTCTTCTTCGGAGGACTCGATGGCTATGATGGGCCATCGGAAATGCTGCTTTCCCTCGATGTGGAAGACGTCGTCCGGCAAGGATGCCTCCTGGTAAGCTTCGTTGACGTGGCAATGAGCGTACGCCAACCCGTCTCGGATAAGAATGAGGTTTGAACGGTGCAAGTGTTGCACGTTCACCTTACTCCGCGCAAAAATCGGAGTCATGGACTGAAAGTTCAGCCCCAAGTAAAGCGCCAACCCGGTGACAAGACCACCAAAGTGTATTGGAGCCTTCCTTGTGCTTCGCTTCACCGCCATGACGCGCTGTAACCAGAATGCTCCCCAGTTGCACTCTTGACGTTTCAGGAGTGCATAGAGAAAGAACAGGTCACTCTCCTGAAACTTGCTCAAAGCAAGATCGCTCCGAGCGAAGAAAGTCAAGCTCAACATCCTGTACAGGACCCGGACAAACGGGTGCTCAAAATCCGCTACCGCGGCATTGTGGTAGCTCACGGTCTTCCCTGCCGGCACTGTAACTAGCTCGGCGAAGATTTTGTCGTAGTCGGTGCGGGCGTCGGGGCGTCGGTGATCGTGGCGGCTGTGGTTCCAGTTGAAGATGTCGTTGAACTGCTTCAACGTGATGTTGTAATTGTTGTTGAAGAGTCAGAAGGACACCCTTCCCTGGATCCACGTCTGGTCCGATGGTACTACGTCATTTGGTACGACGCAGATATCAAGAGACGCCATGAACTCGGCCACCAGTTCCTTGTATGTGGGCCATTCGCCGAAAAACGGCTGCCCATCCGCATGACAGTCCATCTCATAGAAGCGATTGGTGTGCCGCGCTTGCCCGGCCAACACATAGGCCAAGTTGGCCTCGAAACCCATCTCCCTGATCATTCCCCGGTCCACATACCGGGTTGCCTCGAACTTCCGCTTCATTATCTCCTCGTATACCTTCCTTACATCCATGTTGGCATGAATGAGGCGTGGACGAGAGATGGAAGCGGTTGGAGGAGGAACAAACTCCTCAATCTCCCTGGGGTGCACGCTTGATGAAGATGCTCCGCCCGTATGCACCATGATTGCGAGAAGAATGAGATTGGGAGAAAAGAGCTCGGTGAAGATCTTCGCTCGATGACGCTTCTCCGCAGGTGTAGAGGGCTCGGGGAAGTGCTCGGCGCAATGGGAGATACTTGCTCTGAGGGTGTGATGTCATATGACGTTGCAAGTCCCCTTAAATAGACTTGATCGGCGCCCCTGTTGACCCGTCGATACCATCGACGCGGGTCGATGGTATCGACACGTCTCGCGGGTAGCCGCATCTGTCGCTGGTATCGACGGCTGACGTTTGCTGGATCGAGAAACCCGGATCGCTGACGAGTCGATACCATCGACAGAAGTCGATGGTATCGACGCAGCACCCGGATCGCTGACGTGGCTGTTGCGATCGTCGTCGATGTCTTCATGTGGATCAGTGACATGTCCGTCGATGCCATCGACGGGTGTCGATGGTATCGACTTGCTTTTATTGCGACACCTCCGTTTATTGCATTCAACCTGTGATGATGTCGATACCATCGATGAGGCCGTCGATGGTATCGAGTTGACTGAGCAAAATTCGTCTGAATATCTTCAGAGATCTCGATGGTATCGACTGGGGTGTCGATACCATCGACACTTTTATTGCGACCTGCCTGTGACCATGTCGATGCCATCGACGGGGCCGTCGATGGTATCGACGCAGTGCGATTTCTGCTGGTGTCAACCTGAACCCATGTCGATACCATCGACTGATGTGTCGATGGTATCAACCCTGCCTGTTCCTGCACATTCAACAAACGGATCAAGGTATCATTTTTAAACTAAAAAGTAAACAAAATAAAAGCAAACTACACCTAACATTAAACTATCCTAATGTACCAATGGTTGGGTTGCCTCCCAACAAGCGCCCTTCTTTAGCGTCTTAGGCTAGACGTCGGTCCTTCTTCTCATTCATGTACAAGTGAAATGAGTTTAACCTCATTCACTTTCCTCTTATAGTTCTCACCAAAGTACAGCTTCAAGCGTTGCCCGTTCACCAAGAACGTGGCCTCTCCATCTCGCACGAGAATCGCTCCGTGCGGTCTCACTTCTTCCACCTCGAAGGGTCCACTCCATCGGGATTTCAGTTTCCCGGGATGCAATTTGAGACGAGAGTTGAACAATAGGACACTGTCTCCTTTCTTGAACGTGCGCATCTCAATGTGGCGATCGTGGATCAGCTTTGTGCGCTCCTTATAAATACGGGCATTCTCATATGCCGTCATGCGTAGCTCATCCAATTCATTCAATTCAAACATTCTTTTCCTCCCGGCCTCGTCATAGCGCAAGTTCAGCCTTCTTAGCGCCCAATGGGCCTTGTGCTCCAATTCTACCGGAATATGGCACGCCCGGCCATACGCCAACCTAAAAGGTGTAGTGCCTATAGGTGTTTTGTACGCCGTTCGATAAGCCCAAAGTGCATCCGATAGCAATGCACTCCAATTCTTCCGTGTAGATGCTACGGTCCTTTCTAAAATCTTCTTAATTTCCCTGTTTGATACCTCCACCTGTCCTTGCGTTTGTGGATGATATGGGGTGCCAATGTTGTGCTTGACCCCATATTTCTTCAAAAGTGAAGCAAATTTCTGATTTCGGAAGTGTGTGCCTCCGTCACTAATGATCATTCGAGGAATCCCGAACCTACAGAAAATATTCTCTTTGACGAACCTGCACACTACATTCGAATCATTAGTCCTTGTGGGGATTGCCTCTACCCACTTCGACACATAATCCACAGCAAACAAAATATAAAGATTTCTTCCAGTTTCGTTTGTTAGCCGATATCTATATCTTGTTCCATGTTTTGCTGTCTACGAATCTCCCAACCACATCCATCGTGGGTCCTAATTGCAGCTGGTGATGTTGTCACACACAATTGATAGAAGGAAGTGGGTTGTGTGGATAGAAGGAAGCTTTGATTGTCAGCAAGCGTAGTGGGTGTATACTTTCCCGAGTCTCTAGTTTTTTGTGGGCATAAGTACATGGACCTACCTTTTTTGTGGGCATAAGACGATCATCTGCTTCTTAACTTTACATACCAAGACTAACCATGCTGTTTCTCCATCTTGTTGCCTTCAATTTTTTTACTTATCCTTTGTAACATATACTAGGTTACTATACTGCTAGCTCAATTTCACTCCAGTTCAATATTATTATTCTACGTTTCATATCTTCACTTGTCCTGCATTATATTTATTTTTTGTGTTCTTTCCAATTTTAGATATGGACCGTAACTTTTTTTTTTGGATCTGCATGGGCCGAAGCCCACCCCCTCACCAAACAGGTGCCAGAGTCCGGATGACCCAAGAGGTTGGTAAATACAGCTGACCCGAGCGGATTCGAACCAACGACCCTTTGTGAGGGGCGCACTGGCTTGACCGTCCGGGCTACGCTGGCCGGGTTGGACCGTAACTTTCTCAACGTTAAGATGGAGGCTGGAAAAATGGCAGTAGATAAAAAGAGAAAAACCATGGAAAAGATACTATAATCGTACAAAGTAGTTTATGTTTCTATATTATGCCCTAATCTGGCACTAAGGCAGAGAGATTATCATCCGCCTAGTTGGTAGACTTTTTATATCTAACGTATCAGATCACGGCCCCATAACTTTCAATCATCCATGTACTTTTGGCCCTCTATGATATATGGATATATATAAGGAGGTGAGTTGTTTTCCAATTCATGCTTCCACCAAACAGACATTGGATTTTGTTAATCTCCAAGTCTCTAACAAGCAACATTGAAGATGGAGAATTCTTTCTGGCTTTGGATGATGAGCTCACAGGAGACTGACTGGTTGAGGATGGCATTCAACTTTTAAGGTAATAATCTTTTTTTAAGGATGGCATTCAAATTGTTGTATGTTATTATGATCCTCTTAAATCATAGTTGTTTGCAAATGTGAATGGGTAGGAAGAAATGATTGGTGTCAATCCAGACCCATTGGATTGTTAATTCTCACCCACGGTTTTCATATGCCTAACCAGTTGCACAATCTTTTCATCAATTGGGTAACTGATTCATAAATTTGTTGACTCTGGAACTACGAAGATCTGAAATTTTGTAGCAATGTATAAGATTTCCCATTTTGTTTGGAATTCCCTTGGATTAATAGACCAGGAAGTCAAGTAAAGGTGAAGAAATATATTTTTAAACACTAGCCAATCACGTAATACTATTCTGGTTGTAGGTCAAATTTTATCCTATTATAGTTTAGATTATTGATCTGGGCAGAACTAATAGTGAAGTGCTATGCATGATTAATTATATCCGTATCTGTTTCATTAGCTAACTATCCATATCGTGTGTTTGCTACTATTGCATTACAGTTTTCTTTGATCACATCCATATGCCATTCATCTTCTTATAATATCGCAGATCCTCGACTGTCATGTGGTCTATTTTTTATTTGCTGTCATATTTTTATTTGTTGTCATATTACCTTCTCATATTTGGCCTATTGTATGTGCATGCTTGTTTTTCCCTTACATTTTTTATTGGTTGCAATTTTTTATTTCTGAAGATTCTAATTGTTGCTTGTATATTCTGGCAGATCTCAAACTTGGGGCAGATGTTGGTGACATGGTGGTATATATTGCTGGAGGAGTAGAACTTCAGAACACAAAATCATGGGAAATGCTTAAGGATGGTGCGTATACAACTAGCTACTTCTGACTTGATGCCGTGATAATGGTGGAACAAAGGAACAAAACAGAGCAAATTTAAAAATGGATTGGTGACATGGTGACTTGGTGATGTTGCATCATGCATTTTTAATAGTATTCTTGAACGTGGTTTTGATAACCGTATGCAATGTCCTTGGTCAATGGAAGTGTTATTTGTTTGATGATCACAAGCGGCTTCTGTATCAATTTGTCAATGGAATAATACAATTACATGTAATCAATCAAATCAATGAAACTGTCAGGAAATAATTCTGGAAGGTAATTGTACCGCAGGTGTTAAGACCAACGTGCCGAGTTGCATGGACATGCAACCAAACATGCTGCGTTGCAGTTTTAAAATGAAATAATTTTGGAAGGAGTCCTACACTATTCCGTTTCACGTTTTTAATTTTCTGTTTTAAAATTACCTGTTAAGCGTCAGAGGCCTCAAGCGGGTTCCGAACCCACCGACAAGTACGAGCGCTTTCATGTCGGACTCGTTGGGGCAGCGGGCTCACTTCCACTTGCTGCACTCGGCAAGGGTTGAAGGTAGAAGAAGATGAGTAGAAGCGAGCCGTAATACCAACGAGTTCTTGTGGTCGCCCCGTTTTAATAGACGGCTCGCCCAGCTCCAATTCCGATTCCGATTCCGAGTCCGACAGCTATTTGCATAGTGTAGGACTCCTTTTCAGGTTATGATTAACGCTAATCTCCGAGATAACTCCACCCGTCATCTCATGTATACTACTATAAAAAACTATAAAAAAGAACGAGTTCATGATGCGCTCTCCTTGATACTCTCTCTTCTCACAAAATTTTTCAACATTTTTTTATATTTATTTTATTTTATTTTTTCACTTTCATGATAATATCAGTTGTCGCAATCTTTTTTCTGTCACATTCCTTCATTTGAACTTGCGTTTTGTAGTTAATAAGCGACACGCTTCCAAATTTTCTACAAAATAGTTACGATCCTTTTAATAAATTTTATTTTTTAAATTTTAATGTAAAATAAATACGTTCAATGGGGCACATGCATGTGCACGTGTGTTAACTAGTAAATAAAGATGTCTTTGGATTCTTTCGCCACGTCAGGGCAAACTAAAAACCATAACCCTACTTGTTATATTCTAACATGCAAGAAAATTCTATTTATAATACCAAGGGGTTCCAAATGTACTTCAACCATGAATTTAGCCTTCTACAACAAAAAGTCACAATAAACCAGCTAAATAGACGCAAAACTACAATTTTCCTTCATATCATCACAAGCACATAAGAGCAATGTTAAATACTCTTATTATACTAACAGATTACACGTGCTGAACATGCATATTACAATAGAGCTACGATAGTAAAGATTTTATTTTTTATGACGAAGGAACCTCTTTTAGAACAAGCCATTAATGTACTCCTCATAACAAGTTAAATCCGAGAATCAGAAATGGATGGCCACTCACTCCCACACTACACCTGATAGCGTGGTATTCGCACCCATTTCCAGATAAGAACGCTCACCAAGTTTTTTTTTTTTGCCTTGGTCCACGCCCAGCGGGAATCAAACCAGGAGCCGCTAAGATAGTAAAAATTATGCCACAAGATATTAGATATAACATAGATGACTAAAAAAAAATTAAATGCACACATATTCATTTGATTGACACGTCATACTATTACAAAATTAAGCGAACATTACAATGGTTATGCTTCATCTAGAGAATCCCGCATATTTCGTTGATATCAAAGTCAATTTATCAGCCTTGCCACAACCATGGGCTTAAAATAAGAAAAAGTAAATCTGGCGTCACAAAAGTATCAATTATAATTTGCTTCTCCAATTATATCATCCTCGGTAGTATATACGTGTACGATGGTGCAGTAGCTAAAACAACCTGAACATTGTTGCTAAGTTATAATGTGAAATTGTTAGACCTAATTTTAGCAAAATTATGGTGAAATCTAGTAAAATGAGTGACGTGGAATTGTTCACGGATAGTGCCCCTACGCCAAAAATTTTCTCATAACTCGTGTTGGGTCACTATAGAGTATATACCAGTGTATACTTTTAAAGACATAATGTTACTTTTATGCAATTTCACTAGCTGCAGTGCAGACATCCGACAAGACAAAGCAATTGATTACGAGCAAGACAATGTGATACATAGATACATAGATGTGCGTTCATTATAAGGAGTGTCGAATATTAGTTTCAGGCTCAAAATTTGAGCCGATGCAAAACAACCCAACTTGAAATTGACTCAAGACTAAATTTTGTGTCAAAGTTGTAAACTCAAAATTGAACATGATTATATAATGTTTGACCCAGAATAAATCTATATTTTATAGTATTTTATATGTATTCAAGTGATAATTCTACAAATTTTTCATTACTGCATTAACTTCTATTAAGTGTATTATATAACATATCTATTTTATATGACAATTACTTTTAGAATTGTGTTTAAGTATTGATGGCTCACGATTTTTTGATATGCATCCTTATTACAACTTGTATTGTCTAGATATATAAGGCTAGAACCATGGAAACCTAGAATTGACCCAATTTGAAATAGACATCAACCTCCTAACCTAGAAAGGAACCATAATTACAAAACCTAGATACATTATTTTATTTGTGGGTTACACTAGGTTGTATTCAAGGGTTCCTATTAAACATTGGCAATCCTACTCACTACTCTATGCAATATGGCAATTAGACAAGAAAAAGTAAATTGTGTAAGGGAGAAATTTCATAGAGAAAGTTGCCCCAAAATTCTATATATTTAATCAAATAAGGGAACATGTACTCGAGCTACTCGATTAGTAGCAACACAACTAGTTGAATCCCTTTTGGTATATGTACAGAGATAGTAGTGTTCAAAAGAAAATTCTTTGTGAGTTTTGTATCATGATATGTGGTTGGATGAAGACCAACCCACTTGGAACAAACTTGGAATCAATTTTTGTGTGAAGTGTTAAACACATACCAAAATCTAGGTTTTTGTATCTAATTTAGAATTGAACATGAATTATATAATAGTATATAGATATTTAAAAAGTATCCTATAAATATTATGTTAGTAATTCATTATTATTGCCTTTTTATAACTTATATTGTCTAAACATTAAAAGATAAAAATAGTCAAGATTGAAAAATCCCAGAGCTAGACTAGGTTGGAAAAAAATATCTACACATGTATTTTTGCACCAGTAAAAGGTCAATTGATTTGAGATAATATTAACAACCTCACTCTCTACTTGTTCCAATACGACCATCGTTAAGGAAAAAAACATGTTTAGGGCACATAGTGTGTATAGAAAGTTTCTAAAAATATATATTAAAGCAACTCAATTAACAAGCATGCAACTAGATGACTCTCTATTATTATAGGTATACATACATGTATGCTTGAAGAAATATAATAAGAAACCAATGCATTACAAGCCATAACTTGAATGACCAAAGAACCTCTCACTCATCAATATAGAACATATGACCCAAATTGTTTTTTGAGCCACCTGAACTACAATAGACCAATCCTCAATTGTAGTATCTCTTAGATGGATATTATGCTCCTTTTATTTACCTAATTAATCCATTAAGTATGTTTTTGAACACTAACCTAGTGAGTCGGGTCTTAAAAACCATTGCAGACAACTATAATGTACACAAAAAATAGAGATATGTTAATGTGCATCATCATGACATTCATTGAGCAATCAACAAATTTGTTTATTTGAGTGTCAAGGGGTGATATTTAAAACTAAGGAGGAATCTTAAAATCTAAAATAATGAGTAATTGGTTGGTTAAAATAAAAATCAATGGAAGTAAGAACCAAGTCAATTATAGGTCTACGGTGTGCCCTAGTTTGAATAGAAAACGTGTCATAGATAAGCTGGGTAGGATAGTTACTATTCATAGAAGCTTAAGGGTTTGGTATTACACCCTTTCAAGGCATGATCATGTGGACCTTAGGGAAAACACATTACACCAAATCCATCCCAACTCTTTGAGTAGTCAGTGTTGTTGGACAAGAAACCTAGTTCTCAAGCATATCTATTCTCCTTGGGGAATCAAGAAAAAGTGATGAAGCCTAGCACAAAACCCAAAGTAATCAAGGTCTTCACTAAGGAACTAGTCTACAAATTATATGTAGCTATTTCCATGTCAAGTATATAAAGGAGTTTAGTATTTGGTTATATTATGTGTCTGAAACCTCATTGGCCAATTATAAAACTCTATCTTCATCCATATTGGAAGCCAAAACCTAAATTTTAGATTCTAGGATGAGGTAGGGGTTGTTTCTTGATAAAATGTAATGCAATGGGGTATGAGTCATGCCAAAGATGGAGGTTGATGGT
This sequence comes from Alisma plantago-aquatica, assembly GCA_963693085.1. Classification (NCBI taxonomy): domain Eukaryota; kingdom Viridiplantae; phylum Streptophyta; class Magnoliopsida; order Alismatales; family Alismataceae; genus Alisma; species Alisma plantago-aquatica. The sequence continues at coordinate 1,314,018,420 of OY856409.1, read as the reverse complement.
CCGATGTGAGAGATTTTACTCAAGAAATTGTAGATGGAATTGCCTCTTGGGAAAAGAAGTTATCTAGAGTTCATGTATGGGCCAGAATTTCAAATATACCCTCAAAGTATAAGATAAGGGAATGCTCAATCAAAATTGAACTTACCATGAAACTCTTTCAGATATGATAACCTCATGAAAATAATGAAGTGAATTGACTATGTAAGAACTTAAGTTTTTATTCCTGATACCTATGTTTTCACTATTGAAATATATCTATCTAGCAATGAAGATATTACTGATAAAGAATCCATTCACTTACAATATGACCGACATCCTGATAAATGCTGACAATTTGGTTAATCTAGTCATACATCTAGATTTCTTGTAAACAAAAATTCCTATAATAATTCTAAATCCCTATTATAGGTACTAATGTATAATTGTCTTATATTAATATTGATGGGAATCATCCTTTAAATCTTATATTTTACTAACTTCTCCGAATGTTTATATTTGAATATCTTCAGTTCCATATGAAGTTAGTTCTGTATTAGATGTGAATGATATATATCTAGAAACACATGAATTCAAAAAATTATGTGAAGAATGTGAATTCAAATGATAATGTGAAGCATGTATGCACTTACTCTTATCCTCCCATTTTTAGCAATTCTTCTGATCCTCCACATTTATTGTGTATCTTATAGATGATGGGTTTATCCTAGTGAAACAAAAATTAAAGACTCTCCCAAATTGTATCTCCATGACTATTCTTCCAAACAAGAACTATCCAATTGGAGAAAAATAAAAAATCTACCAATATGTTAATAGAAATGAATGATCTTGGATATTGTGAGATCTATGAATTAATTGGCATGCTAGTATTGTTAATGGATTTGGTACCCTTTTTCATGAAACGTCTAGAGACTAAATATAATTAGGCATCAAGATGGCATAAGACATAGTAATATCCATGATAAAGTTCCCTTGGCTAGTTTGTTAGAATATAAAGTAAGAAGTATGAAGGTGAAGAACGCTATAAATAGAATATTTTCCAATGCTAGTTGGATTTTTATTCACAATTTGTTGACCAATTTATGAATTTTGGCATTCAATTTGAGGCCAAAAGTTACATTGTTTATGTTTTATATGGACATAAGGATGATGCTAAAGAACTTGTGAGATTATCTAATTTATTTTCTAAAATAATCTGGTGATAAACATCTTATAATGGGATATTAACACTACTAGGTTGAATTTTAAATGATTGGAATGGTATAAATAGGTCTATGACTAAATTTGGTGATTTTATTCTCCATGAACGCCTACTTGAAATGGGACTGTGAGATTTTCTCTTCATGAGAATAGTACACAAGAAAGGAATAAAATTGACTTTATCTAGAATTGATATGTTACATTTCAACCTAATGTTTCGGAGAAGATATTCGTAGCCTTTATAGCTATCACATGTGTATTATTATTCATGGATGTATTTTAATTTGAAAATGAGAATATCCCATTTTTTATTAATGCTTAGGTAAATCATGAGAGATTCCTTCCTATGTGAGAAATGTTTGGTCTGGATAAATTAGAGGTAATTCTATGTATAGAGTTTGTAGAAAGCTTGGAGCTATGAAATCATCCCATATTAAGTGGTCCTTGATAATATTCAAGAAAGATTTATTATCATAAAATGATCCCATAGAAAAAATCTTTGATATTGTTTTGCATCCTACAAACAATATAAAGAGATACCTTCTTATTGTAAAATGTTCTGAAGTGTTGAAAGGTTTTTCTAGCAAAGAATCATTGCATTTACAAACTTTGTTATAATTAGGTTGTCTCTAGGTGGAAACAATTCAAAACTATTTCATTCTTCTATGGAGATTAAATTTTACAAGATAAATTAATTTTTGAAAAAAATTATGAATTATAATTATATTGAGAAAGACATAGAAGACCATGTCTATGTTATTATTCTAATATTTTTACTAAGGAGACCCTATTGATGATATAATCCTAAATGAACTCAACTTTCACAACCTCTCTAGCTCTTGGGTTGAACAATTACACCTTTTTTAATAAAGATGAACTTGAGGAAGTTGTAAAATATGACCAGTAAAATAAATTCCTCAGCCTAACGGCTTTAATGCCTTTTTCTTTCAATCATGTTGGTGTATAATTATTAATAATATCACTAAAGCGCCTATCATTATTTTCTAGTGGTGAGTTGTAGAAATATGTCGAATTTACCCACCTCACTTATGTTCCCACAACTCAATATGCATATCCTGTTAGAAAGTTGAGACATATAGATATGTTAAACTTATTATAAGGAATAATTTCAAAGAACCTTAATGATATAATGCAGAATTTTTTTCTTTCCTAGTGAGTTCTTATCAAAATGATTTTATAAGTAGGCTGATAAACTAGTGATTCTATGTTGATTTGTATTAATCAATTTTTGACTTCAAGAAGAAGGGTTGTAAAAAGAACACAATTATCCAGGATGAATTAATGACGTCTTATGAATAGTATAGTTGGAATTAAATATTTCTTACTTTTACCTAAATTGAAGTTTCTACCATATTGGATCAATTGGTTCATGGAGATATCATGTACAATACAACTTAAAGTCCTTAATAATGGTGTTCCTTCTAAAACTTGAAATCCAAAGGTATTAGACAAGGGGACCTCGTTACCCATATATGTTTGTTTGTGTTGTAGAAGGAATCTACACTCTCTTCAACTATGAGGAATCCAACGTATCAATTTTCTTTTACATACTATCAAAGATCAATGTGTAATCCACATCATGATTGTTGATTCTAATAAGAAAAATGTTAGAAACAATACAATGGCATCATATAGAGTGTGGTATTCTCTATAGTTTATACATCAATAAATCCTAAATCTTTTTTTGTAAATTGAAGTTGGATCTTCCTCTTTGGTTAAGGCCCTCATGTTTTCATGTGGTATTTTCCTTAGTATATACCTAGGGTTATCATTATTTTCAAAAAATTAAATAGTTTTAGTTACTCTTCTCTAATTAATAAAATGAAGAGAATATTATGGGGGTGAAATGCTAAGTTGATATCACTTTCTATAAAAACGGGACTCATCAAAACTATCTTCTATACTTTGTACTTGGGATCAACTAATTTGTTCCCTCTACAAAATGAACTTATACCCAAAATTGATAAAATCATCATTGATATCTCTTGGGGTGGATTGAATTTAATAAAAAGATATATCATGTGTCTTTGAAAATTGTTAACTCCCCTGATGTGAAGAGGGACTATGATTATGCATGAAGAGAGATGTTGTATGTTCTACTATCATTAAGTACGTATTGAGTGATGTATCTTATGAGAATTCACTTTGGGTGATTGAATACATGGTAAATATCACTCTATTTTTCATTTTGGTTATTTGAGAACTCTTCTAAAGTTTGTGATCACAGAGATAAGTTTGAAATTTATACATCTTAACAAAAATTTGCATTACTTGTTGTGCAATGCAAAGAATACCCACTTATATGAAAGATATACAGTGCCCATATTGTAAAATTCACTAACAATATTGTATTGGGTTCTACCTATCTAAAATTTGGAAAGGGAATCATGAAAAAAATGGTAGTATCATCTTTGTAAACACACAGACAATCAAAGTTGATTGGAATAGAGAACCTATGATGAAAAAATTTAATATGATTTCCATCCCTATTGGTAATTATTATACAGTTCTATTTAAGTGTTCTAAAAGATAGAAAAGAAGGGATAATATCAACCTGAATATATTTCTTTGACCTATAACAAGCAACTGGCTTTTGAATGGATCCCTATAAGGTGTATTACTAATAGTTGGACAATATGTCAAATGGACTTCTGACCCACAATGTGTTTCAATCTAGAGGTGTGATTCTTACTCTAGAAGTTTACTTGTAACAATATTCTAATTATACTACACCTTTTATTTCTCATGCTTAGTTCTTATTGATGTTTAGCATCCTTCTATTTCATCTAATTGTACATATCTTGTTTCTAAAATGGTGACTACCTATTAATTATAATGTCTCTTCTCAAGAAAGTCAATATTTTCTCTTTTGATTTTATTGGTTGATGGAAGTAAAGAAACAAAGCATTTTTTGAAAGGAGGAAATATTAGACTCTCACACAATTAGATCATCAATAAAGAAGGAAGCCTTAATATTGTATATGTGGGATATCCTTTTTTGGTTGGTAAGTGTACATAGTTTTGATTAGTTTATACTCCTTATCTTGTCACTCATTCTTACTGTATTGTACAAATTATCTTTTTGCACATAAATAAAAAAGGGTTCTAAGCTTTCTGATATAAACACATAGTGAGTAATCACTATATAAATAAGGAAGCCTTAATATTGTATATGTGGGATCTCCTTTTTTGGTTGGTAAGTGTACATAGTTTTGATTAGTTTATACTCCTTATCTTGTCACTCATTCTTACTGTATTGTACAAATTATATTTTTGCACATAAATAAAAGGGGTCCTAAGCTTTCTGATATAAACACATAGTGAGTAATCACTATATAAACAATTGATCTATTTTCTATTCCAAATTCACTATCCTTACAAGAAACGTAAATAATTCCTTGTAGCTAACATATACCTATAATATAATCACCCTGAAAACTATTTTTTTATTTGTGTTGTTAAAAATAAATTCTTTTTTAAATCATTTTCCTTTTCTATTGCCACTGAACTACTTTTAAATTGGTTTTACCAACCAAGTAAATTCCATTGTGAGACCAGATTCCTTTCTTAATTTCGAATTGTGTTTTGATTCTAAGATTATATACTTAGTTATTGATTAATTAAATCAGTAAAACAATGACACACAAGAATTCACACTCTTTCTTTATATGTTGTGGTTATTGTTGACTGAGTGACACTTAACTATAGTATGTGATGAAATTATACAAACATTGAGTGTACACTTAACTATAGTATCTCTTGTTTGATCAAAGCGCACCCATCAACCTTGAAGTTAATTGACTTCTTAGAAGTTTGGATGATTATTATTTCTCATATCAATAAATAAAAACATGTAACTAAAATTTTTGGAAGGTATATATATCTAAATCAATTATTTTCAACCACAAACCATGTTTAACACCGTTCTATAGTTGTTAAGGGCAAACACTTGGGAGATCATGTCCATGGAGGTGAACTATGATGGTTTTCAAGGAATCAAGCTAAGAAACATGTTCTCAACCACTCTGGATTTGAATCTTGCTAATTTTATCTCTTCTTTTCATCTAATGACCATCTTTCTCTCTTATATAATGACCAAAATTTAATAGGATTTTATAGAATAAGTGGTAGAGAATCTAACTTTTCTTTTAATTTATTATCTTTTCTTCTTCCTTGGCCTAGATGGATGTGTTGTATGTAAATGATGGTGGAAATTGTTGGCTTTTTGGGTATGCCACACTCATATTTTGATGATGTAAATATTTCCCATATTGTATTACTAGCATCTGTATTAAGTATTTTAGGTGATCAAGGAACTAAGTCAATATCCAATTACAAAATACGATACAATTCTATATGTTTGGATACTTACAGATCAAGTTTTATAATGAATAATAGTGTACAACTATTTTTTCATACAACTTTGATATGATATGAGGACAAGTTATGATCTTCTGAAACCTACCCAAAATCATATCTCATACTCATATGAAGCCTTTAGGGTTGTTAGATTTTATTAGATATGTCTTTAGATAGATGTTCTCGTTATTGGCCTTTAATATAGTCTTTCTCGGTCAAAAACTTTGTGGACCAAAACCCACTCAATCGAACTTATTGTGGACTAAATCACTTTTCATATGAGGACTCAAAGAACCAAAATAAAGTTTAAATTATAGCAAGTTCCAAGTCAGTCTCGGTCAACATATTTTTTGACTGACAAAGAGTTGTTGCAACACACTCGACCAAGAAAGATCCGTTGTGACACTTTTAACCAAAAAGTAGTCATTGGGACATGCCCGATCGACTACTTGCTCAACCGAGACAGTTTTAGATGAAAAACTTGTCAACTAAGGAATGTTCTAGAATGATAATTAATCAACGATCAAACTAGCTGTTGCAACCTAATGAAATTTGACCTAACGGCTAGTTAACCACCCAAAACATCTAGACACTCCCAAAGTTGTTTAGCCACTTGTAAACCATTCCTATAAATAGTATTGGTCTTATGAAACTTAGAGACAACTTTTGAGCAACAATTGCACATACATTAACATACACTTGAGCTATCATTCTCCTCAAAAAGCTTAGTCCCTACACTTCATATTTTCATCAGTTTAGACTAAGCCCCAACATTAGTTTGAGTATCCTCTCCACCCAATTCAACTTTGCCTAAACTTTGTGGAAGAAGATCATCATCACTTCTCTAGAGTGCTTAATTGTACATCTTATGAAAAGATCATTTCAATCTCCTTATTCTTCTCTTGTTTGTGTACTATGGTGTGTTGTTGCTGCTCACTACTTCAAGGAAGAAGGTTTTGGTGAAGCTCTCTTGGTATTACTTTAAGGTTGAAGGTTGCAACCAAGATGGTGGATGTGGATTGTGATTCTCTCCAAGAGGGTGACCTTTTGTCAGCCAATAAAAAAGGTCATAGTTCTCCTTGAGCTGAAAAGGAGGGTTTGTCTTGACCCACAAAAGGCACCAACAATTTTTTTGTGTTGTGTATCAGTATATAAAATGAATAAAATATATCGTTTAAAAATCTTAGTTGGAAACAACTAGGTAATGTACTAAATTTATTTAATGGAACCACTCTAAATTTATGTCTTTTATGGTTGCCTCTTTTACTATATATTTCAACTGCACTTTAAGTAAAAATATTTTATTTCATTAAGATTATTATAAAACTTTGGTTATCCCCCTGTAGATCTTTCATTTGGTATCAGAGTACATTTTCAGAGAGCCCTTACAGGTCTTAAAGAATGGGAGAAGGGATACTTGGCAACTTCAACATGGAAGGAACACACGTGAATGACCACCACTATTTGACAGATCAAACTATACCTACTGAGAGAGGAGGATGCAGTTCTATTTTCAAAGAATAAGTTTTTACCTTTGGAAAATGATTGCCAGATCCTATAAATTTCCAACTACTGAACTGGAACAACGGGATGTAGAAATAGTAAAACCAGTGACATTAAATGTAAATGTTGTAAACATACTTTATAATGATTTATCTCTAAATAAATTTAATCATATATCTACTTGTGATACTGCTTATGAAATATGTAAATAATATTAAGATTGCCATGTTAAAATACAAGTTTGGATTGTTTTGTACGCAACCTAACGAAATATTACAGAAATGTATGCTAGATTGTCTAACATTATAAATAGGCTAAGTACCTTGGGGAAGAACATAAGCAAGGAATATCAAGTATTCAAGATACTTAGATCATTGCTTACAAGGTACAAGTCAAAGATTACTACTATTAAGGAAGCTAACGATCTTACAACATTAAAGATGGAGCAGTTCATCGGGAATCTGGAGATGCATGAAGTCACTTTAGAAGAAGAAGAAGAAGAAGAAGAAGAAAGAAAGAACTAAAGTTGAACAGCAAAGAGGAAGAACGGGGGATCTTTCTTTCGAATCTATCACCAAATCATCATCTAAAACATCATTCAAGAAAGCAACAACACATGTGATGATGATAATAAAAGTGTCTTGAACGTAGATGGTAAGAAATATAATAGATTTCATTCTAAAAAAACTCGTAGTGATCCATTCTCTTCTTCTGGGTGTTTCGAATGCTAAAAGAAGGGCCATTTGAAAAATGAGTTCCAAAATCATAAGAAGAAGAAACCCTCATAAAAAAAGAAAAACAAGGGAGAGAAATCCTAAAAAGTTGCTTGAGATCCATCAGGCGATGATAATGGAAGCAGTGAAGAGGAGGAGATAGAATGTTTTATGGAAAAAGAAGATGAAGAAACTGATGAGGTAGATATTTTTTAATTATCAAAAGAAGAATTAGTTAGTAGTCTTGAAGAAATCCATGCTAGATATATTGATTGCAAGAAACAAAAGAAGAAATTTTTCAAAACCATAAATGAACTTAAAATTGAATTAAATAATCGTAGTTCTAAAAATGATACTCTAAAATATTTGAATAATGCATTAAAAGAATATGTTGAAAATTATAGGACTGAAATGCTTGCTCTTAAAAATAACAATAGTCTTCTCTCTCAAGAAAATGTGGATATGCTTGCTAAAATAAATGATTATTAAACTCAACCTACTTTATGTAATCATTTAGACTATCATGCTTTGATAAAAGAAAGAGATATTTACTTTCAAATCTTGCTCAAATGAACTTATATATTACTAAAAATCTTGTTGAAAATGTTGAGTTGCAAAAACAAGTTTCTAGATTAATGCATGGGAATAAAAGTCTTGATAACATCTTAGTCAATACTTATAAATAAATAGGAAGAAGAGGTTTAGGATGTGTGCCAAAGACTCAATCCTCACATATGCCTGGAACCAAAAATACATATGCTCCCAAGACTGGAATTGTATATGTGCCTAAAAAGGATGTTGTAGAAAAGAGAAATGAAATATCTTGTATCTCATGTCATTATTGTCAACATTCACTACTACATCTTTGGCCAGTAGTGTCGCTGCCCATAACATCATTTTTACTAGAATAACTGACTTAATAGACTATTGCATCAGTTTTATCATAAAAATTGACCTTATAGGTTTTCTACGACAAATATTCGTGCGATTTTTGTTCCGCGCCTCAATCTAAAGGGTCAGTTTTTCCAAATAACCGATGCTATAGGGTCAACAAAAAATGTGGGCACCGCTTTGGAACTCTAGGGTCAGTTTTTATAGATAACCGACCTTATAGATACTGATCTCTAGGGTCAGTTTTACTATAAAACTGTCCTTATAGATAACCAGACTTCTAGGGTCGGCTTTTTAAGATAACCGACCTTAGAGCCCAGACTTCTAGGGTCAGTTATTTACCAAAAACTGACACTATAGGTAAACTTCAGGCACCGTTTGATAACCAGACTTCTAGGGTCAATTATTTACCAAAAACCGATGCTAGAGGTTCTTAACTTAGCAGATACCAGTCTGATCAAAAGCTTAGGTTGCCATTTGTTGTTGTTGCTACTCCCCATTCCTACTCTTGTGCCCAAAGAGAAGCAAATCACCGCCGCTGCAAAGGTCACCTCCCCGACCATCTATGTGCTTGAAGAGAGGCAAATCAATGCCACTTTCCTTGGATGATGATGCCCAGCCGCCGTTTTCTTCTTTGGACGGCGACGACACCTCTGAATCGACCACCATCTATGATGCCGATTTCTTTGGATGATGACGCCCAGCCACCACTTTCTTCCTTGAATGGTGACCACACGTACGGTGTTGCAAGGGATGCATGCCTTCTCTTTGCAGTTCTTCTCCCGCACAAGCTCCCCCACCGTCCGGTTCTTATCAAGGTAGCACGGTTATCTCTACTGCCTCACTCCTCCTTATTGTCATGTAAAACTGACCAGGTAGCACGGACGTGCTGGGCAGCATGACTGTGGTGATGGAACGGCCATGCTGGGCAGCACGATCGTGCTGGCTGAGTTGCAAAATTTGTCAATTTTGAATTTGTTAATTCTTACTGCTCCTCTAAAATTGATATATATTAACCCCTAATTAATACATTATAATAGAATTGAATCATGTACTTGTGTTGTTGCAGGTGATATTGACTTGTTGTTGACTTACATATATTTTTCTTCAGCCTAAAAGTGAGGTATAATATTCTCACTCTCCCAATGTGTCATTTTATTTGACTAGTAAATCAACAATGGATAAAAATATGTATTCTTTCATATCTACATTTTGTTATCAATCACATATGTAATCATTATATACATTCCAGAATTATGAGGGTAGACATTGTGTAGTCTCATATTGACACTTTAGGGTTTATAGATGAGATCATCGACACATGATGTTTAACTTAATATATAAATATGATAATAATACATTTATAGGAGTAAATTTTGGATAGTTCCTGGTCTGGGACTATTTTTGGATATTTAGTCTCACTTAGGATGTAATTGTATAATGTATGTTTAGTTTTGAAGAAAATTTTAGTAGTATTTCCTCATTTGTTCTCTGGATACATATGTGGGTGGTCATTTGCCATTTACATCGATGTACTTGGAGAACTTAGGGGAAATGCTGCTGAAATTTTCTTCAAAACTAAATATACATTATACAGTTACTAGTGAGATTAAATATTCAAAAATGGGATATGTGGTACACTTTAGTATAAAAATAATTAACTTCCTATAAAAAACTTACAGCTTATAATATCAATATTAAACACTTAGTTTTATAATTAATTTTAATGTGATATAGAAAATGGATCGAAGTTGGATGTCTATCAAGAACTGTTGCAGTCCAGATTTTGCCAAAGGTCTTGATGAATTTATCAGATTTATTGAGGAACATAGGAAACTACCTACATATAGGTTATATTGTCCATGTAGAAATTGTGGTAACAATTTTAAAGTTGATACTGCTGAGGAAATTAAGAGTCGTGTCATATGCAATGGGATCATACAAGGTTTTAATGAATGGTATTGGCATGGAGAGAAATTTAATTTTGGATAAGAAAATGTCGATACTAATAGTTGTGGCATAGAAGATATAGATAATGATGATAATTTCAATGATGAACTGATTCAGGATGGCCCGATTCAGGATGATATAGTTGATGAGATGCTATGTAGTTGTCGTGACAATGTCATTGATCCACCTTTTTTATTTGCAAACATTATCCATGATGCTGAAAAACCAGTATATAAGGGTCGTTGTACTAAGTTCATGAGGTTGAGTGTTGTGATGCGATTATATACTCTTAAAGCTCAAAACCAGTGGAGCGATAAGATTTTCACTTCACTGTTGTCTTTGTTAAAGGAAATTCTTCCTGAAGGCAATGAGCTTCCAATTTCAACATATCAAGCAAAGAAAACAATGTGCCCAATGGGAATGGAGGCTAAGAAGATTCATGCATGACCAAATGATTGTGTGTTATTTCAAAGGGACTATAGTAATTTGATAAATTATCCAAAATGTGGTGCGTCAAGGTATAAGACCACAAATTCAACTAAGGCTAAAAATGGCTCTCCTGTCAAGGTGATGTGATATCTACCAATAATACCATGATTTCAACACTTATTTGCTAATACAGAAGATGCGTAAAATTTTTCTTAGCATGGGGAATTAAAGGCCAATGATGATGGCACCCTACGACATGCATCTAATTCACCACAATGGAAGAAAATTGATTTATTATACCCTTAATTTGGTAAAGAAACAAGAAGCTTAAGACTTGGACTCTATACAGATGGAATGAATCCCTATGGTACATTAAGAAGCCAACATAGCACATGGCTTGTTATGATTGTTATATACAATCTTCCTCCTTGGTTGTGTATGCAAAATAAGTATGTGATGTTGTCAATATTGATATCAGGGCCCAAGCAACCTAGAAATGATATTTATGTTTACCTTCAACCTCTAATTGATGACCTAATAAAACTATGGGAAGAAGTTGTTATGACATATGATGCTTCACGTAAAGAGATCTTTAGTTTGTGTGCTATGTTGTTTTGCACGATTAATGACTTTCCAGTTTATGAAAATTTGTCTGGATATAGCATAGAAGGATCCAAAGCATGTCCTATTTGTGAGGAAAATACTGATTCAATTAGACTAAAACATGGTGGTAAAATCATATATCTTGGTCATCTGAGATTTTTCCCACCAGTGCATCCTTATCGAAGGCAACACAAAACCTTTAATGGGTCAACTAAGGAACGAAGTGCTCCTAAACCTATACCAAGAAATATTGTATATGATCGAGTGAAACATATTGTTAATGAATTTGGAAAGAGTTCAAGTAGTCATACTCTCGCATGTGACAAATCTCTATACAAGAAGAGGTCAATATTATGAAATCTTCCTTATTGGAGATCTTTGGCAATTAGACACTGAATTGACGCCATGCATGTTGAAAAAAATGTTTGTGATAGCATCATTGGTACGTTATTGAACATACTAGGAAAGACTAAAGATGACATCAAATCTAGAAAAGATTTAGAATTAATGGGTATAAGAAAAGAATTATCAATGGAGATCAGGGGTCACCACACATATTTACCACCATCTTGTTACACTTTGTCAAAGCAGGAGAAAAAGAATTTCTGTGAGTGCTTGTATAATATTAAGGTTCCACAAAGATACTCTTCTAATATTCATAGATTGGTATCAAAGAAGGATATGAAGTTGATAGGTCTCAAATCTCACAATTGTCACACCTTAATGCAACAAATTTTACCCGCGGCTATTCGATCTATATTGTCGAAGCATGTAAGATTTGCAATCACAAGACTTTACTTCTTCTTCAATGAAATATGCAACAAAGTGATACATCATGATACTCTCAATAAATTATAGAAAGATGTAATTGTTACCACGTGTCAGTTTGAAATATACTTTCCTCCTTCATTTTTTGAAATTATGGTTCATCTTGTAGTACATATGACAAGGGAGGTGAAGATGTTGGGTCCAATTTTCTTACACTGGATGTATCCATTTGAACGCTACATGAGTGTTTTTAAAGGTGATGTTCGAAATCGTTATCGTCTTGAAGGGAGTATTATTGAGGGTTATGTGGCTAGGGAGGTGATGGACTTTTGCAATGATTTTTTGAATTGCAATGAAACTTCTAGCGATCTAAAAAATTCCCATGACACTGAATCTTATTGTGGCAAAGAACCTCTGGGATGACGAGTAAAAGGAATCAATCATGAGTTGTGGGAACAAGCACATTTTTATATTTTACACAACATTGATGAAGTTAGTAGCTACATCACAAAACACAATGATCTTATCAAGAGAAATCATCCGCGATCCAGTTCAATGTGGCTTGCAAGAGAGCATAATAGAACATTTATTAGGTGGTTTGAAGAGAAAGTCTTTAATCAACTATTTGATTCACCAAATAATGTTGCTGAGAATATAAAATGGCTCGCCTTTAAGCCAAAAATGGATGTCATGTCATATGAATGTTATATCATGTATTAAATATACATCATATATCATATATTATTGTTTATTATCATGGTCTAAGAATATATTATCATGGTCTAAGAACATTTATTCAAGCACATAATCTTTTAAATATACATCATATATCATGTAAACTTTTATCACTTGTGCTTTTATTATCACTTATGTTTCTTTTATCATGTATACTTGTAGGTTTTAAAATGAAGAGTGAAGATGAACATTCTGAGCATGAGCACCATGAGGATGGTAGTGGTGATGCTAAGAAAAGTAGAGGTCCCACACTGATGCGTAGGCTGCAGGAGCTCAGGGCCCAAGGGGAGAAATTGCCAATCCAGTTTGATGTCACAGGAGCACCTATTGGGGAACATGCTAGTGCTTTCAAGCATTACGTAGGGGCGACCGCACACAGTAAGGTGGCAATATATATAAAAAATTGGCATGATGTTTCTAATGCCTTGAAAGACCTCCTATGGAAATATATATCTGTGATTCGAAGTGATATTATTTTAATATGTTTTTTGTTTATTGATTCTAATTTAGTTTGCTTGGAATTAACTCCTTTTCAAGACAACATTATTGCTTCTTTTGTATGTATATGGTGTTTTTCATCTAAATGAAAAGGATCACAAGAAAAACGTGTTACAACGTTGTGGTGTACGATGGAGGGCTTTTAAGACATATCTCACAAGGGAATTTATAGATAATTCTAAACAAAAGAAAAAAGCAATAGATGTATATGTTTTTATAGATCCTGAGGTATGGGAAAGATTTGTTGCACCTAGGAAATTGGAACAATTTTAGGTAATAAAGATTGTGATGTATTGTATGAATCTTTAATTTTATATAATTAAGGAGGTGAATCTTTTTATATATGTTTTCCAAGTCTAAATTGTAATACCTCATTTTAAATGATCAGGCTATTCACCAGGCCCAAAAGGAAAGACATATCAAAAATGTGCATGATCATCGCTTGGGGCCCAGTGGTTATGCCTTCAGCCGCCAACTACAAGAGAAGTAGTCCTCTTCTGGAGAAGAGTTTAGTACAACGCAAATTGAGCGTCCACCCCGACACTTGACATGGATTGATGCTAGAAAGAATCAAGCAGGTGAAATTGTCAACCCTACAACTAAGGAGGTGGCACAAAAGGTGGTAGGTTTATCCCAACTAAGTAAAGAGTAACTCCCACAAATTTAGATTTATTTATATTGAATCGATATTGTGATTTAATATTTTTATTAACTATGAATAGATTGATCTCCACGAGCAAAAGGAAGGAAGGAAGGAAAGTTCATCCCAACTGGCCACATTGATGAACTATCAGTTGCTCTTGGTACGAAGGAGCATCCTGGCCGTATTAGGGGATTAGGAGCTGGCATAGGATTTAATTCTTATTTTGTCCCTTGCTCATTATGCCACTACTACAGATTCAATTCCTCATCTTATACAAGAAGAGATTGAAACATTAGTAGCACATAAAGTAAAAGAAATAATGTCTTACTCTTTATTATCTTGACCCAATGGGTAAAACAACAAGGGGTCACAAACTGAAATTTCCAGCTATGGAGTAAGCATAAATTTAGTCAATGCTTCATCATGATATTTCTATTTAGAATTTCTATTTTACCAACTATCGTTTAATTGATAGGGTTATAAAGGCTTTTTGTGAAGCTGGATGACAGATACCTACATAATTAAAGACATTGACTTTGAAAAATGTCAAGGTAGCTACTTTGACAATTGCTTAGTCTTATATGTATTAATTTTCAACTCTTATATGTCAACTCTTATAGTCTTATCTCAACTCCTGTTTATAGTAGTTTACTAACATTAAGTATAATTCGTTATTTGTAGTGTCCTATATAAAATAATGACTGGGCTTGTGGCTACTATGTAATGAAATATATGCAAGATATTGTCAAACAAGCATCACATGACATTCAAGCTATAAATCAGGTAATAAAGAATAACATCATAAATTTACAAGTGATTGTAGTCATTTTATAAAATATTAGCATGTGTATTTTCTGTTACAGATCTTTACAACTCATCCTTACACATGTGAGGACTTAAATGAATTATGAGAAGAGTGGTCAGATGTTTTTTTAAATGAAGTCAATATAGCATTTGATTAAATATGTCAGCTCCATTTATGTATGTGGTTTTAGTACTCTTTCATATTTACTTTTGTATCTGACATTTAATATCATCTCAGACTTGCAATCTATCATTTTCTAAATTATGATGTGATTATGTGTAACTCAATTGAATATATGAATTATTTTTGTTATGAATGTGTGGTTTGGAATGGTGACGGTTGAGCATCAATGCTCCCCTCTCCCATATCTTGGTTCTTCTTATTCTTCTGTTATGTTTCTATTTCTGTAGAATTTTTTTTTTAAAAATGCAACTTCTAACGTCAGTTATTTTAGAAAATCGACCTTGTAGGTATTCCAGCCGTGTCGCGTAGCACGGATATGTTGGCATCTGGTAGAACGGTCGTGTTGTGTAGCACGGTCGTGTTGGGATATGATAGCACGGTCGTGCCACGTAGCACGGCCGTGTGTGGTTACAATATGTAGACCTATAGCGTTGGTTTTCGTAAAAAATGACCTAATAGGTTATCTCTAAGGTCGATTTTTAAGAAAACTGATGTTACAGGTCTACAGTGTCAAGCTCAATCTGTAGACCTTATAACATTAGTTTTCTTAAATAACTGACCTTAGAGTGAACCTCTAAGGTCGATTTTTTAAGAAAATCGATGCTACAGGTCTACATATTATCAATCTCATTATGTAGACCTTATAGCATTAGTTTTCTTAAATAACCAACCTTAGAGTGAACCTATTAGGTCAGTTTTTAAAGAAAACCGACGCTATAGGTCTACATATTGAGCTTGATAACTGACCTTACAACCTTGGTCACAGTTTCTTCCTCATTTTTCACAGCTTATTGGGTCAGTTTTCTTTGGTTAAAAAAACTGACCCTATAGGTCAAATTCTATGTTGACGGCCACTTAGGAGTTGGTTAAAAAGTGACGCTACAGGCTTAAAAAAACCGACGCTATAGACCATTATTGTAATAGTGATTTTGGCCATTACTCCTTTTCATGTGAGTATCAAAAGAAAATATCAATTGACATGGTTTGGGTCCCTAAACCCCCAACTTAGAATGAAAGAGGAACATATTGAGATTTGACAGATTCTTAATTTGATAAAATTTGTGTCTTATCTCAATCTAATTTTTAGGCTAATCTATTTATCCTTTTATTTATAAATCGTTGTCTTGAAAAATGTAAGTTTCATACATGACATCCATCTTTACAAAATGATCTTATTTCTAAAATTCTTCTTATTAAGTTCAAGTTTGTGTATGAAAAGAAAAGTTGTTTTATTCCTTAAGAAAAATTGGATTTAAATTTCAATTTTTGAATTAAGTATTGATAGAACCCTACATATATTGGTTTCTACATCAGACAGGAATGTTTTATCATGATGTTTGGGATCTTAAGTGGATATCTTTTAGTAAATTGTTTTCTTTGAGCTCTTTTTACTTGGTACGGGATTAAGGGGGAGCATAAAATCTTTTAACATAACTTGCATATCTTTTTTCTCTTATTGTATTCCCTATATCAATATGGGCTTAACATCCCTTATATTTGATCTAGAGATACTTTTATTGGCCTCATTTTTCTGCTTAAAGGGTTCTCTAATCATTTTTGGGATTAATATCCCTTGAAAATGGTTGAGAAATCAATTTTAGTTTTTGGCTTTTGTTTTTCATTACATCTCTACATCATGGCAACCTTAATATTCCTGACCATTGGTTGGGAGTATCATTTTGATATTTGTGCTTTATGAGATCCTTTTGTCATGAAGGACTAAACATTCCTTTCATTGGAAATTGCACAACCTTTTAATGTTCCTTTATCATATGGCTTTTTTACTATGCCTTAATGTCTATCTTTTTGAATTTCTCATCTATTGATATTATTTTTCAATCAATATGTTGAGTATAAGAGTTTTCCTCTTATGTAAATAAGTATTGATTATTATGTTGAGGGGGAGTGTCTCTTTAAGAGGGAGCATGCATTGATAAGTATTGACCCTTTTTTACTTTGAAAAAGTGGGGAGAATAACCCATGAGATAAATCGGGGCTATCAACAAAGCAATTTTAAGGTATGAAGTTTTAGATTTGCTACTTTTAATTTATCTTATGAAAATATTTGTCATCATCAAAAAAGGGGATATTGTTGGCTTTTTTAATATGCCACACTCATATTTTGATGATGTAAATATTTACCATATTGTATTCCTAACATGTGTATTAAGTATTTCATGTGACCAAGGAACTAATTCAAGATCCAATTACAAAAGACAAAATCTAATTCTATATGTTTGGATACTTGCAGACCAAGTTGTATAATGAATAAAATTGTACAAATATTTTTTCATAAAACTTAGATATGATGTGAGGACAAGTGATTAACTTTCAAAACCTATCCAAAATCCTATCTCATACTCATATGAATCATTTAGGGTTGTTAGGTTTCATTAGAAATGTCTTTAAAAAGATGTTCTTATTATTTGCCTTTCACATAGTCTTTCTCGATCTAGAACTTTGTGGACCGAGACCCACTCGGTTGAACCTATTCTTGACTAAATTACTTCTTGGTCAAGGACTCAGAGAATTGAAAGAAAGTTTAAATTATATTAGGTTTTAATTCAATCTCGTTTCAAGTTTTTGTCAACCAAGAAAGATTCGTTGCGACACCCTTGTCCAAGAAAGAGTCATTGTGACACTTTAGACCAAAAAGTAGCCATTGGAACATGTTCGGTCGACTAATTACTTGACTAAGATAGTTCCGGTTGAAAAACTTGTCAACCGAGGAATGTTCTGGAATAATAATTGATTAACAATCAAACTAGTCGTTGCAACCTAACTAAATTTGACCTAACAACTGGTTGACCACCCAAAACACTCTAGACACTCCCAAAGTTGTTCTAGCCACTTGTAAATCATTCCTATAAATAGTAGTGGTCTTAGGACACTTAGAGACAACTTTTGAGCAACAATTACATATATATTAACATACACTTGAGATATCATTATCCTCGAAGTGTTTAGTTGTAACATTCCAATTTAAAATAAAAATAAGTTTAGGGTCTTAATTGCAAATATCCAACTATAAATTTAAAACTTGGACTTTAATGCAAGTTACTCCAAATATTGAATCCATTGCATGAAGTTTGGCATAAAAAGAAAATGAAATGTTTTTCCTTTATTTTTTATATAATTAAATGAGTTCTATATACATAAAAGGAAAATCGACACTTTTCTCTCTTATATTCTTGAACTTTTTTAACAAGAAGTAAAGGGGAAAGATAAAAGACTTAGGATTCGAAAATATTAATAGGGAGGAAAAACCTTGGACAACAAGTTTCGTTTTTCAATAATGGCTTTTAAGTGTAAGAGCAAAGTATATATATTTCTCTTTTTCTCTCTCCTCCATAGAGGTTTATCAAAAAGGCATAAATATAGGTGTTATGGATTTTGTGTGTGTGTGATAGTGGCTTATCTAGAAAATTGGTTCAAGGAATAAAAAAGGAAAGTATTTTCCTAATTCTCTAATCTATTAATGCATTAAAATCAAGATTATTGATTAATATGGAAACTATGGACAAAACTTGTGCCAAATCTATACAGGAAGAATTTAGACTCTTAGATTAGCTTATAGTTTCAAATATGAAGTCAACAAAACTTTGTTTGACCCTCCAAATTAATTATGAAAGTTAACACATAGTTTTGATTTAAATATGAATCAGGCATCCTATATAAACCTAAGTATACTGTTATTTAAATGTCACACGACATTTTTATATGATTTTCCACCTAAGGTCAGGTGTCACACTTCTTCCTTTTCGATGCAGAGTTGTCTAATTCGTTGGATGCTCATCAAAAAACTCAGAAGTCGCCTCTTGTCTTGAATAGGAGACCAGATATAAGGCAACCCGACCCCTGTTTCTTCTCCTACCTCCTTCTCCCTCCACAGTGCTTCATTTTCCTAAATTCTTTCACCAATGAAACCATAGCGTCCAAGAAAATCAATCTATCCCTATTCTTGTGGGGTTTCCTATCCTAATGTGGAAATGACCATTAGGGCTAGAAGCTCCCTCACCGTCATAACTTCAAAACATACTCTCATGTTCACCAAACATATATATTATGGGTTCAAATCAACTGCCAGACTCAATGCAACCATCCACTTCTTCCAATTTGCTTGGATTGACACGTGCTACCCCAACCATATCTCTTTTTGTCTCTGGCACCCTCGACCTTTATCCCATCAGTGACATCTCCTCCAGTGCAATTGGCACATAGGTAAGCATCGACGAAACCTCTAAGATGTTTTCCCATTGTTTGTTTGCTCTATTTTTTCATGAGTCGCCGCATCCTATAGCCATGCCTATGGACCTTGCTGATGTCCACTACTGGCCATCCAGTAGCTCTTCATCCACAGAGTTGGTACTGCTAGTTTTGTCTTGCCTCAGGAATTATTTTCCAACTTGT
Source organism: Alisma plantago-aquatica (assembly GCA_963693085.1). Classification (NCBI taxonomy): domain Eukaryota; kingdom Viridiplantae; phylum Streptophyta; class Magnoliopsida; order Alismatales; family Alismataceae; genus Alisma; species Alisma plantago-aquatica. The sequence continues at coordinate 1,313,998,712 of OY856409.1, read as the reverse complement.
AACAAGTTCACGTCTGGCCTTTGGTTATGGATTGCCGACCACCTATTTTACCTTGTCTCCTTCATCTTCTTGACATATTTTAGGCCTAAGGTCTTTATACACTCACAATTATGGCTATGGTTCCTTCAATCTCTTGCCATTCAAGTCACACTCTGGTTTGATTCTTCTGTGCTGAGTTCGAGACTATTCAACTCCCTCCTTATTGTTCATAGGCTTCCCCTCTCCAACAACGGTGAAGATTTCACTGTCAACTTAGTCCACCATGAGCCCCAATGTGGGGGTCTCTAAGCTTGATTGACTCCCAGGAAGCCGGGTGACTTTGGTTCCCAAGATGGAAAATTTGATTCTGAATCCTTCGTCTGATCGAAGGTTGGAAATAGGACATTCTTTGTTGATTGCTCATCTCGTATGATGACAAACCATATTTTTACAACTTTTCCCTTGTTTCCTTTTTTGTTGCCACACATCCTCATAGGCATATCAAGAATTTGTCACCTCTATCTTATTTGCAACGCACGTGTTTGGTTGTGAGGGACAGGCAGCACACAGACTTGAGACATTGGGCTACAGCCGCATGGACCCAGGCCCAGTGTCTACTGAGTTGGATTTTACTGCCCACGTGGATTTTTGGTGTGCTTCCTAATTGGTTGATTGTCTGATAATTTGTTTTAATTCAATCTTTTGTCAGAAAAGTATGCAAAAATAGTCTTTGGAAAGGATTTTTTTAGTACAATCCCATTTCACTATTTTCAAACTATAAATCAATTGTATTTGACCATGTTCCCCTAAAAGACTCAAATTCAGGTTTAGGATTAAAGTGAAAATTAATAGGAATCATGTACTTTTAGGGAACTCGGTCAAGATCATAAAACTAAGTTTGGACTTACTTTGCTCCAGGTAAGTGGGTCATGCCACTATACAATGTACATTGGTTGAATTATATGCTATGTATGATTTATTAATTATGCTTTAGATTTCAATTTCAATTCTCTAATCATGTTCACTATATAAAACATATGATGATTTTTATATCCTATGCCTTATGGTTATCATGCTCATTAAGATTAGAGATTATGATTAATGATCAATTATTAATAGATTTAAAGTTCATGGTTCAAAAGGAAGAAATCCCATCATAATAAAGATTACAGTTCAAGATTAAACTCATGTTCATGGTAATGTTGATGTTAAGACAATTGGAATTGAATCAATTTTTATATGCTTCTCAAAACGCACCTCAAGGGGTCATTATGGGAATTCATGCCAATTATGGGCTTTTATAGCCAAATCATGGGCATTCATGTCAATTATGAGATTTCCTAGCATCAAGGGATTTCCTAGCAATCATGTTCTCTTAAGTGGAAGTCATAGAAAAGAGGCATATATTTACTGCTTAATTCTTCATGTTATAAAATTTATGTAATCAAGAATGCTTAAGTCAAATACATGTCAAGATTTTCTCTCAGTTCAAGTATATATGCTTATTTTTAGTTCTTATAAAATGTATAGTGTCGCTTACTGATGTGTGTCTTTGTTTTTGCATGGTTGTGGGACGAGATGACCCTAGATCAAGGAGCAAAGGAATTTGAAGTGAGCGCTTCAAAGTAGAATTTTCCCAAGACTTAGCTGGCGGGGTGCCATCTACACCTTAGATGATCCAATATCAAGTTTTCAAAGAAGATTTATGCCCTAGATTTGTTCTACCTATCATGTATTAGATTTTAGTTCAAGGATGAGATAGTTTATACTATTAATTTTCTCTTTCAAAGAAAAATGTATGAATCTATATTTCCAACTAATGTATGGTGTTGAATTTACGTTATTGCTATGCATATCATGTTTTTTGACATTCCTCCAAACTGAGTGACCCTTGTAATGGAGAACATGGGGTTTTCTTTTATATATATATATATATATATATATATATATATATATATATATATATATATATATGTGTGTGTGTGTGTGTGTGTGTGTGTGTGTGTGTGTGTGTGTGTGTGTGTTTTGTGTGTGTGTTATTGGAGAGGAGTTACATTAGTCCCTACACTTCATATTGCCATCAATCTAGACTAAGACCTAGTATTAGTTTGAGTGTCCTCTCCACCTGATTCAACTTTGCCTAAACTTTGTGGAAGAAGATCATCATCACTTGTCTATAGTGATTAATTGTACATCTTGTGAAAAGAGCATTGTAATCTCCTTATTCCTCTCTTGTTCTTATACTACGATGTATGTTGCTTCTTACTACTTCAAGGAAGAAGGTTGTGGTGAAGCTCTCTTGGTGTTACTTCAAGGTTGAAGGATGCAACCAAGGCGATGGAGGTGGATTCATTGTGATTATCTTCAAGAGGGTGACATTATGGCGGCCCATCAAAGAAGATGGTAGTTCTCCTTAAGATGAAAAGGAGGATTTGTCTTAACCCACAAAAGGCACTGGTAAATTATGTGTATTGTGTATCAATATATAAAAGAAATAAAAATATAGTTTAGAAATCTTCATTGGAAACAACTAGGTAGTGGACTGATGTCATTGGACGGAACCACTCTAAATTCGTGTCTCTTATGGTTGCCTATTTTACTTTATATTTTTGCACATCACTTTAAGTAAAGTTATTTATTTGATTAAAATTATCATAAAGCTCTATTCACCCCCTCTATATCTTTCAAAAACAATTTTTTGGGGCTTTTGGAGATGAATATTTGCTCCTTCATCTTGAAATAGTGGAAAACTATTCTTTAGGTGACCGGATTAATACCTCATAGATTTTTATACAACATAAGGCTTAAACCAATTACAGCTAGGAATTAATAAAACTCTTAACATAACTCTAAGTTTTGGGCTAAAACTAGTAGATATGTAACATACCTAAATCTTGGTACATATATTTACCCTCCCTTTTTCTTATGTCACTTTTTATTATGTTGGTAGTAGTTTTCTTCTCTCCCTGATTTAGATTGTATTAGGAGAATTTGAGTCAAGTAATACAGTGTGTTAGCATATATGCCTTTATATGAGGTCTTGGGATAAAGTAATCAATTCAATACAATAGTGGGGTTATCTTTACAAATTAAGCATTTCAAAGTTTTGACATCAATTTGGCACTCTAGAATATTTCAAAGCTTAGATGAGGGAAAATAGATAGACATGAAATATAGTATCAAAATGAGTAAATAAGGAATAGAATGCATGAATTAAATATAAATTACCAAATGGTTTCAAAATAAGAAATTGGTGATAAAACTAGATTCCACATACCAAATTTATACTACCTATCAATTTTCTTGTCAAGTGTACAACATTTCTTCCCCCAATTAAATTAGAAAAGAAACACACTAATTAACTTAGATTTAATTGGTGTATTTTATTCCTCACATTGATTTGCCTAAATTTTCATTTTATTTTATGTAATGATGGCTTATATGAATGTAAATTTATCATATTTTAGGTGTATTTTTATTTAAATCTACATGTTTATAAGAGTAATCCAAAATTAAGGAATGCGATGAAGAAATGAGGATCTGAAGGAATAAATATGGGAAATTTAATGGACTAAACCCCTAACTCTATATATGCTATTAATTATTAAACCCATCAAGTTACAAAGACAAATTCCTTGAAATGTTATCATAATACAAACATGTACATCATATATATGCATGTAGTCTACACTAGTGTATTACATGAGCGGTATGTAACATATGAATACATGAATTGTGTAAATAATGAACATGTGTAATGATTAATATATCATGCACAACTACATGTAAAGATGACTACTATGATAATGGGAATGAACTTAATGATTTTAGGATGTGACATCATGACTACAAGAAGTAATTATTAAATAATCTACTCACTAAGGTGCAAAATGGAAGTTTCATTGAATAAGAATCTAGGAAGTGATTTCCAAAATAAGAACATCAAATAACCCTAGTACATTCTCTCTTGCTAGATTTTTGAGGAATTGGCATCTTCATTTCTTGTAGACATCTCAATTGGAAATTCTCATTTAGAATAGGTACTATATTCCCGATTATGTATCCCCTCTTGAATTTAGTTCATAAAAATTTTCAAAATTGGTGAACCCAATTTGTTCTTAGCCTTTTTGCCTTCTTGAAGTTCACCACAGTTAGTTGAATATTAGCAATTATGAAATAATTGAATAAAATTATTAGATTTTCCCATTAGCACAAACCTTGAATATTATCTATGAGCTTTGGCTCACTAGATTCGGTGTGTCATATCCTCAAACCCTATAAAGTGGATAATGGACAACTAGAGGTCCCTCGGTATTGGTTACCCCCACAAGTGAAAATGATGCCCTCTCATAAAGTGGAGAATACTAGACACTTATACATGGTGATGGAAAAATATCAAATTTAATGTGTCAATAGACAAATCATTTCATTTTGAATAATTTGATATCTTTATAATTGTGTTGAGAGTCTCTTTATTGTCTCTAGTTACCACTTTGAATTGGTGTACCCTTTTAAACCGGAATGGTAATTAGATCATCTTCTTGTTATTACCATAGTCCACCAAGAAAACTTACCTATATTTGATAAAATAAATATTTATTTTTAAATAGCCCAATAATTGTATTTAGTACCATCCTTGTTAATCCAAATCCTTATTTTTGATCCATGTGATAGAAGGACGGCCACATGTAGAATATTCCATTGTTGAGATTGGAGAGTAAATGGCAAAGAAGATAAGACTAGGTGTCCTTCACGATCCTCTTTTCTTTAGTGCTTTTAGCTTTTTAATCGTTATAGGACAAACATATTCATATAATATTTTATGTTAGGGGACTAATAATTCTATTTACATTTTTTTGATGTTTAAATTACTTTATTATCATACACAGACACATGATGTGAAACTACATTATCACAACGTGACTCTACAATAAATAAAAGAGATGAAGTCTCCTTTGAAGTTGTGTTCTACAAGATGGAAATACTTAATACTTGAAGAAGATCTCTTGAAGTGCATATAAAATGAAGAGAATAACCATCAATCTAGACCAAACGATCAAAACATCATGAATTTGCCATCTTCATTGGTAGGTATATATGACTAGAATAAAATAAATCAACACATCCACGTATGTAATAATAGACGTATCTTTCAACACAAATATGATGAGGTGATGATGACAAAAAAGTTGTATCCATATGGAGTGTGACTCTCATGGGCTTGACATTTAAAAGACACCATCAAGGAAGCCTAAGTATATCACTAAAAGAACCATCTTGTTATTTGTGAAACAATAGATGCAACTTTGAGAAGATATGAATAAATAACTCTATGAAGATAAAATCTTAACAAATCATCAACCTTATGAGTGTAGTATTTATAGATTTGATATTGATGAGATTTGAAAAGTAACCATCCATTTATGAGATATAGTAGGACTACCACAACACTGATACCATAGGGAATAAGAGGATGTAATAAGAAAAACAAGCTTTGTCCTAACATGTGTTAAATATTGTTACTGACATCCTTCAATATTGATAGGATAGTGGTGGTCCACTTGAATAGGCACAGATATCCAACCCTCGTGCATATCATGACACAAACATAAAGAAGCACAATTTCATTGGGAAAGAGGTACATTAATAATTTATTATAAGAATATTGCTTAGTGGGCATGAAGAACCACAAAGACATTGGAAGATGGATGTGTGTAATAATAAGAAGCTCCATGGAGATTAGAATAACCTAGACTGACACATAACATCTCTATCATACTCTTTCTCCTCATATTTCCTCTTCATTCATTCTCTCCCTCCCTCATTATACTCTCTCTCCTTTATATCCCCCCACACATTAATTACAAAGTGAATGAGTAGTTTTCTTGGAAAAGAGACACTACCTCTTGCACATGTAAAGGGATATACACATGAGAGGTGGTATGAGAATAAAATTGGCAAATGAGAGGAAGAAAAAATTAGCACGGTGCCCTTTTTTGTGCTTTATTAACTAGCACAAGGTTTTCTATTTTATAATATTCATAGATATAATAGATATCGTGAGTCATTATGCCACATGACCTGATTAGATAGATTTGAATATAGAAATAAATTGATCTCATGCGACCCAAAATGCACAATAATTATACCCTTAGACTGAAAAATGTAGGGATTGTGGGGGTGGATCTAGTTACCAAAACTAAGACCACCCATAGTGATATCTAGATCAATGCTCGACGTTCATCCTCGATGCTACTTTTTCTATATTGACCTTTGTAGATAGAGCCTACTATGAAGGCTTGACACCCCAATACCTCTTTTGAGACATCATCTTAGATAGCCAGGAATGTCATCTAATCAATCAAAGTTTCTTGCTACTTTCCATGCTAACAACCAGCAACACACCAACAACCCCTTAGTAAGTTGGCCTTGCACTCAATAATGTTCACCTATTAAAGTGTCCTCCTTGATACCTCACGTGGCAAGTCAGTAATTGAGTCAATGAAGAGGCAGTCTAGATAGATGAGGAGATTCCATGCATTCATGATTGAGAGTTGAGGAGTGCTTTTACCACTTTATCGTGTGAGTACCCTTGCGGGTAGGAGTGTACAACCACATATGTAGAAATTGACAACTTACAAAAACATTGTGGATATAGCATATAATATGTGGGGAGGGAATTCAAAGGGATTGTTGGTGTTTTATCATGTATGTCAATAGTGTGGGGATGATGAAATCTTTATGTGAGAGGATTCAATGTAGAGACAGGAGTCAATGAGGACTCAGGGAAGCAATGATGGGGCTTGTGGAAAGTTAGATAACTTTGGTGAGGCTGATATGGAGAGTGATAGTGTAAGAAATTTTATATAAAGAAGGAAAAAGAGAGAGATGACCACGAAGGCTGGGATGATTACTGGTGAATTGCCAAGCAAAGAAGAGATGATGACTTCTTGTTGGAGAGGTTCTTTCTATTTGTCCCTAGGGTTAGGATCAAGGCTCTTAAATCACCTAAAAAAATAAGATGGAGGCTAATGAGATATTTTTTTATTGATAGATGGTAAACTCCCCACTTATAGATAGGAAAGGAGGAAAGTACAAGGAAGCAAAACATAATGCTAATGGGCCAATACAATTAGGCCCATATAAAATAATAAACTAATAACCATAACAATAAGTGTTTGGTTTGATGTTCTTATACTATATGGTTTGATTTTATTATATTATTATAGATTTATTATAAATTTTTCATCATTATATCTGACTGAGTATCAGTTTTATAAGCGGCCCTCGCTACAAGATGATTGGTCATAGAAATACTTTTTTACGTATACATATGTTGTTATGACTGAAATAATTCATGCATATTCAAATATAACATAATAGTACACAAGATGTGTATGTAGTTTCATTTTTCCATTCAAATTAAATAAATATATGAAGTTTAAAACATGTTTATATTGCAAGTTTCTTGATGTTGAATCATATTTGATTAGAGATTTGGATCACAATTAAGAAACTTAGTGAATTCTGTGTTGGACATGTGAGTAATTTTTTTGGATGACGTGGGAACCACCCCCAAGAAGAAGCCACTTTGGTGACCCCACCCCAACAGTATAAACCCATGCACCCCCTGATTACTTGTACATCAGAGGGGCATTTAAATCACACAGTGGGTAGACCTATGTAATGGGATAAATTTGTTTTCAAGGCGCACAACATGGGCTTTGAACATGGGTCCCTTAATTGGGGAGCCCAAGCCTTTAGCACCCAAGATACAACCTCACCGGCCAACATGTGAATATATTTTTTAATGCATAGAGGTAGATAATTGGAGTCATTCTAGAATACACTCGAGTATACAAATGGCACGAATACACTCAAGTGTGTTTGCATATCAAGACTATTTTTTGCAAAATGTAAACCATTGATCTTCACCGTCATACTATAACTAGGCTACATACAAAATTTGAGCCCATTTGGATGAATATAAGTCACTCATCCAAGGGAAACAAAATCGACACATGAAACTAATTTGAAATGCATAATTTTTGCGGTCTTTATAACATGACCTATAAATGTCCAAATATGCTCAAATTTTTCATATGATCTATTCACAAGATGTTTAAGAAGATCAACAGATTATAGTTTTGAAAAAACATGCATCATGAAAAACTACTTGAGTGTATTCTGCTCCGAATACACTCGAGTGTATTCTAGCATGACTCTAGATAATTGTACAAGTGATGGTGTTCATTGGATTATTACATGTTTTTTGTTTAAATTTATCAATTTGATTGTTTAACACCTTTTAACCTATTTTTAATTACATATATGTTGTAAATTGTTTTCTTACTGTATATCTTGTTGTGAACTTATGGGATTGATCAGTTCTATGTACCCTAATAGTGAACATTTGGATTGTTTATGTAGTGTGGTAATCAATGCGGTGTGATGTGGATGACTTATGAATTATATTAGTGATGAAATGTGGTATTGGGTGTAATTTGAAGTTGTCGAGATGAAAATGGTGTTGTTTGGGATATTTCATAACTATTTCCTTGATATGTAGGTGATTTGTGATTTGGATTTCTAGTGCAACATCATTTGATTGAGATTAGAATTTGGTTTTTTGGGCAATTTGGTAATTAGTATCATGTGGTATGTTTGAATCTAAGATTAGATTGTTTGTACAATGTGATATTGGATATATTTTGATTGCACTTACCCTAAGGTACACACAACTAGGTCTTTTAATATTTATAAGACCCTAAGATGGACTCACTCTTATACTTCAAACACTAACCCACAAGCGCACATGATCATATTATAGTATAGGAAAGTGGCAAGTTACAGGTCTATCCACAGGGAGAGAGGAGGCACTAAAGTTTAGTTAGAGTAGCAAAGCGGAGTCTAGGGTTATTAGGTTTTCAGAGGGGTTTGTTTGTTAAACTAATGGTGATCAAGCAATTAAGCAAAAGCAAGAAGTAAACCCTAAGGTAACCCTAGACAATTTAGTTCTAATGAGCAAGAAAGGTAACTAGGAAAGAGAAGAACAATCAGACTAAAGCAACCAAATCAAGATCTAACACTACACTAGACTAGAAATTGACAACTAAAGCAAGAAAGAGATTAAGACTAACACTAACTAAATAAGATTAGCACAAGCCTACACAAAGGTGCACTAACTACTCTAGCAAGACCTATCCATCAAGAACAAGGAATCAATTTAAGCAACTAATTGAGCAACCATCCACTAGCAAGGAAGATAATTAGGATTTTAGAAAGTTAATGCAGGTGTGGGTTGTTTGGTGGGGATGTAACTAGAATCCAACTTGGGGGGTCACAACATGCAAACTATATTCTTTCATTCTAACCAAAAGATAAATGATATAGGACCTAAGCTACTAGTTGTCCATAGGTGGTATAAGGTGCGTGAAGGGCAACTACACCCTTTGTCACCCTATCCAACCTTAGGAATCTCAATCGGACTATGGCTTGGGTGAAATTCTAATAGGATCTAGGAAGTTTAAGTTTCTAGAATATGTGTACCAAGGGTAGGAATGGATAGTGGATCTGAGGGTGTTTCTGTAGGGAAATGTAAGACCCCAGACCTAGCTTTTGCTAGATCTTGCTTGGTTAACATAATTAGATATTTGAAACATTAAACTAATCATGTGATGTGCTTTAATAACATGTGAATGCTTATGTTTTAAGTTTGGTCCAGTTTGTATGTTGTTTGATCTAGTTATGTTATATGTGTGCTTATTTTGGACCTAATTGCAATTTACCCATGCATAGGGTTAGCTTGTAATATATCACACGTTTTATGTGCTTCACATGTTTTGACATCATGTTGGAGAGAGTGGTGCCTTAGGGTGCTTTGTTGTACCTTGGTTGAGGAGGTGATATCATGAGTTGATGATTACGGTATTTCTTAGATGCTTTGTGTAGATGGTTGACCTTACTTATATGTCGACCCTTGAACCCTCTCTTTTGGTTGCTAAGGAATATAGGGTTTTAATTTATGTGACTGATAGTACTTGTTGTCTTCAATCGTTTGTCTTTGGGCCTTGAGTTCCCTTCGATCGATGGTGTCTTGGACCCAAGTGAGGTCGATGCTTTTCCTTGGTTTTCACGATCCTAGTTGCATGCATGTTCTTAGTGCTTGCATGGCCAAGTTTTTAGAGACAAGTGGCACTAGTGGCTTGATACCTAACCTCCCCTACCTCTCTCTACCCTTCAATATATATACCCCTTCTTTTTCATGCAAGTGATCCATTTACACCCACTTGCTCTCTCTCATCTTTGGAGCTCATCCCTTATGATCTTAGTGGTGGAGACGAGCTCAACCTTGGAGCAAGGTGGTCGAACCCTTTGCATGTGGGATCTAGGGTTGGAGAAACTCTCCTTTGGTGATCCTTTGGTGATCTTTGATCTTGGTAAGTGTTCTACCCGCTTGGTTTCATTTTCTTACAAACCCTACCCCTCTCTTCTTCCTCTTAGTTGAATCCATGGTCCTCCATGGTGGTGCTTCTTGAGGAACTCCTCGCTCCTTAACCAAATTTATGGTTCTCCATGGTAGTGTTGAGTTGAGTTACAAATCTCATCTCTCTTTCTTATCATTTTTGGACTAGAATCTTTTGCTCTCTCTTTCTTATTCTTTAACATAGGGTTTGCTTCTCTTTTGAGGTGGTGACTAGCTTGTCCTTGGAGGTGATCCAACTAGGTTTCTCTCTCTTCCTTGGAGCTTATTTTCTTATATGTTATTTCATCATAATCCAAGGTGAGTTATATAGCTTTCCCCTCAATTATTATTGCATGCATCTTGCATGTTAACGGTCTATCTCTAAAATTTGATTATAAGATATGTAGTGATGATATCTTGATTTGGGGTTAATGATTATGTGGTGATCTTGTATAGATTAACTCTTTTTCTTAAACCCTAATTCTTGTATGCGAGATCTAGTGGATGGTAGAGATGTTTGTGCTTGCATGCACATTTTGAACGTTAGTTTTATCCTCATGATCATAGTTCTATTTTCTCTATTAGGGATGGAGGTTTTGATTCTTGAACATATGAACTCAACATTTAGTTTCCTCTTTCATATCATGGTGTTTATGTTGACCCTTGTGGAGATCGAATATTAGGGTTTTAGTTTTCATCTTCTTCAAGTGGTTTTAACTTTGGTGACTCTTCAAATTCTTGATATTACACCACATGTTTTAGTCTTCATGTTTCTTTTTTTCCCATGTGGTTTCTAAGGCCATGATGGTAATTGAAGATTAGGGTTTTGGTTTGGTTTCTATAACCCTAACCCTATCTCTTTTTATCACTTTTTTGAGATGTGTTGCAGTTGCTATGTTGAGATATGTTGCGGTGGCTATGACTTGATCCATGTGTTGGATGATGGGTGGAACTCCCTCTTCGATCGATGAAGTGGTGAGGATGCCCTTTGGTCACATGACTTGGTTTTTCTTTTATCGAGTATGGTGATTTTATCCCTTCTGTCAATGATGTGGTGATCCATGCCTTTGACTGCTAGGATTTGATGGTGTCTTTGGTCGATGAGGTTTGCTATGGCTTTGTTCCCCTTCAGTCACATAGAATTGTGAACTAGCATTTCCTTCAGTTGATGAGAATTCTTAGATGTGTGCTTACCTTGTATGGTTACCTTATGATGATAATGGTTGACCGAATTTATTCCAATAATAGGGGAAATGATGATATCTAGGGTTAAATGTTAATTTCTATTTTGAAATTCTAATTTTGGTTACAATGCAAAACTTAACTCTAGTTTGAGTATATGGTGTTAATGCTTAGCTTGCTTGGTTAGTTAGCATGTTAATAAAGTATTTCTCTCTCCTATGAGGTGACCCTAATTGGTGATCATGTGGGCATTATGGTTCTTAATTGCAAATGTTATGTCAACTTAAGTAACATATGTGTAATGTGGTGATTCTGAGCCTTGATGAGGCATGAAGAGATTATGATGCTTTGCAAGAAATTATTTAAATGGTCTTATGATCTTGGAAATGGCCTTGTTCCTTAAAGAGAGGTGATATACTCTAGTGATGTGATAAGGGATTAGAGTCCCATAATGATGTGATAATGGTGGTGTCCTTGTGAAAGGCATTGAGATAATATCGTGTGGTGATTTGATCAACTTTATGTCTTAAATGTTTTATATCTTCTGAAGTTGTACTCTACTTTATCTTGTAGTATCCCTTTAGGGTTTTCTTATAACTTGGTTGATGTGGAATAAAAGACACCCAATTGGCTTAACTAATCAAGTAAAACCCTAATCATGTAGTTTCCATATGTCATAGATCCATTCCAGTGCCAGGACTTGCTGGATGATGAAACGAGTATTCCTGAGGGAAACTTGGAGCGCGTACTGTTGAGTTGTGGAGTGATTGGAGAGAACATACTTATCATCTAGATCTCAGGTGGTTGAGAATGATTTCAGACGTGTCTCGGGTATTGGTATATGTGATTTTGTGAGGTAGCAGTGAGAAAATTTGTGGTAATATCTTGGTAATACAGGCGTGTACAATATAGTTTCTAGCACTATGTCCTATACAAAGGTGGGCTAGATGGTTTTAGATTGACTATATGTAATTGTTGGCAGTTGACTGATACGTCTCTGCATTGTAGACTCGTATTGACCCAGTGTAGAGAATATCTTGGAGTTTTATCTTCCTAGATCTTGTATGGCACTGATTTTCATCACCCGTGGTCAGTTGGATTTGGGTGGTACAACTCAAATCCTCTGGGCTTAATAAAAGATGTAATACAGCCATGTAGTATAATTGTTTAGGGTAAAACACACTCACATTGGATGTTGTTCAGTTGTATTATAATGTGATAAGAAAAATCAATTGTTATACATGTTCTTCATATACCCTCTAAATATATAACATGTTCTACTTATCTATTGTAGATGCCTAACCTTCTTAGTCTATATAAATAGTTTTATATTATTCATTTACCCAAATTTGCTCATCCTATTTAGTAATGTTATTTCCTACTTAAGCACAATCTGTGTTTTAATAGTTGTTGGCAGAGAGTTATATCTCTCACTAGGACATGGGTCTCACCCTTGTGGTTTGCCACATCTTTTTACGTGTTTGTGTGTGGCGTGGTAGAGATCATGTTGTTGAGGAGGAGTAGCTCAGAGATCGGTGAATGTAGAAGGTTGGATAAGCTATTGTGTTGTGTAGTATAGTCCTACGTGATATGTGCCTCGATACATGTTTTGGCAGTACACATTGGTTCTATATATGGCTTGTAAACTTGAACAAGTTATCTTTTATAACAAGTACATGGCCGTTGGCAACTATATAGATGTACATACTAAACATGAGATGAGATATGGTACAGTTGTGGACCTTCAATGAAATATGTTTCGTACATAATGGTTATATAAGTTTGGTTTAAATTTCCATGTTTTGTAGTAATGTGCTTGTTCAGTTGTTAATAACACGCTTTGGTTTTGAGTTATCTTAGTTAGAGTGATCAGTGTGTCACACTTGGTAGGTATGAGAGCTCTAGGTCTACTGAGTCTATAGGGGCATAGGACTAGGGTTTGTGTCTGTTCTTAAATTATCCAGTATATCTGATTGCAGATTATGCTTATGCAGAAGAAGAAGAAGATATGTTTGGAGAAAATGAAGAACATGTTGAGAGTAGTATTGTTGCACTAGGAGGTGGTTCCAAAAGGCAATCTAGAGTATATGGAGAGCCTAAAGTGCCTCAGTTTGACCCAGCAAGTATGGCCAATACCGCTTTCCAATCCATGTTTGGACATTTTATGGCTACGACTTTGCATATGGCAGATAGGGTGCCATACCTCAAGTGACGGCAGTTGTCCCCTATGTAGAATCACAGGGTTCTAGGAAGACTCTTTGGAGGTTGAGGTGTGTGATGGAGATAGAATATGCAGGTATGGAAGACCCAAAAAATGTGGACATGTGGCTGACAAAGCTGGAGAAGGCCTTTAAAATCCTCAATATCTCAGAAGAGGATAAGGTGAAACATGTGGTGTGCCTGTTGAAGGGTAGTGCTGGCCATTGGTGGTCCATTGAGGATGAGAAGATTTTTGGTGAGAGTTCATGAGTTGATACTTCCCGGAGACATACCTTGATGATAAGATCTTGCAATTTGATATGATCCGATAGGGATCGATGACGACCAATGAGTACAAGGCCATCAAGTTCATGAAATTGTTGAGGTGTTATCTGCACACGGCATTGATGGATAAGGAGAGGATCATGTGGTTTTAGTAAGGAGTTGACTATTTCGGTGTCTAGTTTGGAGAACTGAGAGTGGTTTGCTGCCTTTGTTGAGTTTGTGAGATAGATAGAGCGGTCCATTATGGAGAAGTAATAGGATAATGCTATGAAGAAGTCTGATCAATTTCAGGGGAAGTATTCTGGAGGCTTCAAGAAGGCTAGTTTTTCATCATCTCAGTTGCAAAAGAGATATGGAGTGCCATCTTAGTGGTCACCAATCAAAGGTAGAGGTCATACTTTTCCACCGGTAGGATCTCGTAGCACAACATCAGTTTCAGTGATAGGGTTGTCTAGGCCAGGGTATGAGAGTAAGACCTATTATAGGTGTGGGAAGCCAGGACACTTGAAGTGGGCTTACCCAATGAATGATGAGGAGGTGAACCAGATGTGGAGACAAACTCAGTAGAGTTCCCAAAGGCAGCACTTCAGTAGTGGTGGTGGTAGAGCATGTGGTCAGACATCACGTGTAGGATCTTCGGGGCAGGCCATTAAAGGATGGGGACGACAAAAGGCGATGACTCGATTATGTGCCATGAGTCAGGGGGAGGGAGTGGTCAATCCATAGGTCATGACTGGTCAGATGGAGTCATTTTATTCTGATTTGTCTACATCTTCCGTTGTATTTGTTTTGGTTGCCCTGGGTGGGACACACTCTTTTGTTACTAGAGAAGTGATAGATAGTTGTTCTTTGCTTGTTAGCCATAGATATGATAGTCTTCTTCTAGAAACCCATGTTGTTGGTTCCGCCGAGTTGTGGGCAGTGTGTCCATCATGCGTTCTTATTTTCTTGGGACACAACATTCAAGTGGATCTTATGCCACTTGACATTCACATATTCAATGTGATCCTTGGAATGGATACTTTGGAGAAGTATCATGCGGTCTTGGATTGTATTTCCAAGGTAGTGACGTTCTTTTACGGTGATGTTTTATGGGACTTCCAAGGATATAGGAAGATTCTCCCGATGTGCTTGGTGTCAACAATGATGGTAGAGAGACTGATGAGGTAGGGATGTGATGCTTTTTTGGTACATGTTGTGGATACCAAGGTAAGGAGTCTGAGTGTTCAGGAGGTGCCTGTTGTTTGAGAGTTTGAGGATGTGTTCCCTGATACTCCTCCTAGAGAGATTGATTTTGAGATCAATTTGGTCCCCGGTATACAACTGATGGTGTAGCCGTTGTACAGGATGGCACCTAAAGATATGTAAGAGTTGAAGTGGTAGTTTCATGAGCTATTATAGAAGGGATTTATAGGACCAAGCACTTTCCCTTGGGTGCTCCTGTGTTTTTCATGAAGAAGAAGGATGGTTCCATGAGGTTGTGCATAGATTACTGAAAATTGAATAAAGTGATGATTAAGAACAAGTACCCATTATCGAGGATAGATAATCTATTTGATCATTATAGAGGTGCCACTGTGTTTTTGAAGATTGATCAGAGGTCGGATTACCATCAGTTGTGGATCAAGGTGGATGACATACCCAAGTCATCTTTAAGAACTTGGTATGGTTACTACGAGTTTGTGGTTATGTTGTTTGAGCTAACCAATGCATGGACAACATTCATGGACCTGATGAATAGGGTGTTCAGAATGTATCTTGATCAATTTGTGGTTGTGTTCATTGACGACATCTTGATATAATCTAGAGATGGCCATCATCATGAGCAACATCTAGGGCAGGAATTTATGTTGTTGAGGTAGCACAAGTTGTATGCTAAGTTCAACAAGTGTGAGTTTTGGTTGAAGGAGATGTCTTTTCCTAGGCATGTGATATATGTTGAAGGTGTTCGTATGGATCCTAAGAAGGTACACCCAATGTTAGAGTGAGAGTATCCTAAGACATCAACATAGGTTCACAGTTTCCTAGGCTTGGAAGACTACTACATGAGTTTAATCAAGAACTTCAGCGATGTAGTGCTACCCCTAATGAAGTTGACAAGGAAAGATGTACCATTCATTTGGGATAAAAAGTGTCGGTGTTCTTTCCAACTTTTAAAGGAGAAGTTGATAAGTGCACCAGTGTTAGTGTTGCCTGAGTAAGGGATAGGTTATATCATCTTCTATGACACGTCAAAGAATGGTTCGGGATGTGTGTTGATGCAAGATAAGAAAGTGGTTTCTTTTGCTCTGTGATAGCTTAAGAAACATGAGGAGAACTACCTGACGCACACTCTAGATCTTGCATCTGTGGTCCATGCTTTGAAGATTTGGAGACACTAACTTTATGGCAAGAAGTGGCAGATCTTCATTGACCACAAGAACCTTCAGTTATCTTCTCAAAGTAGGAGTTGACCATGTGGTAGAGATGCTAGATGGAGTTGATCAAGGATTATGATTGTATTATAGACTACCATCCAGGAAAGGTGAACGTGGTGGAATATGCGCTTAGTAGGAAGTCTTCTTCGTCATCATTTTCTAATAAGGCACAAGTTGAGTTCCTTGGTCTGCCTTAAGATATATATGTTGGTGACCTTGCAGTAGATGAATGTGAAGTTATAAGTCTCCTTCTTGGCAAGCTTGTTGGGGCAGTTGCAGGTGAAGCCCATGTTGATGAAGCAGATCAGATATGCACAACATAATAATATTGTGATACATCAGAGCCGATCATAGTTTAGTAGCAAGAAGTGTGAGGGATTCCATGAGATAGAGGAAGGGATTGTAACGACCTCACTTCCTGGTAACCCCCAAATAAGGAAGACCAAGAAGTCAGAGCCACTATCCCAAAACAGAATCAATGGTTTTGCAAATAATCAAAAATAATTATTAAATTCTACCACAATTAAGCTTAAAATAGGATAAAATTTTACTTTTTTCACATACCTTGAAAAATATAGGATTTTAGAACTTCTACCCACTGTAGAGTTCTATCTACATAAATCCACCTTTATGATTTAACTTTATTATTCACAATTTAAACATGACTTGTTTGTCCAATTTTAGATATTCCTAAAATGATGATAAACAAAATGTCAACCAGTACAGTAAATTATACTACTATGTGAGCGAACCAATAATCTTGCATTTAATTGTAACAACATATTGCAAGCAATTATGATTTACCAAAACAAACTTTACATTTTAAACATAACTACTCAATCCTTACATATACTTGCCTCTGTGCTATCCCTACAGTGAATATGGATACTACCTCTCTCATATGGTAGGTCTCAACTAACCCCCATGATCCTACCTTACAAGTAGATCACTATATAGGGTTGTGGAGTCATATGGTCCTACCCAATGGTAGACCAACACATCGACTCATGATAACCTGATGATCCTACCCCACGAGTAGACCATGTACTAGGTCATCCATCTCATCATCATCAAAGCTACAGAGGAGGGCTAGGATCTGAGCTAGTCATGTACATATACTTATGGTGATAGTCATAGTCACTTTATAGTTGCATGAAATAAAAGTCAACCAAGTAATTATTTCCAAGCAACTGATAAAAACCTCAGAAATCACCGTGAAACTAGAGCGCTTTAACCATAATCTTAACCACATACCTGATTTGGAAATCTCAAAGAAGCAATATATCCCAATCCAACTAGATGTCCAATCAAGCAAGCCAATCAATCAATCAAGCAAACATTGATCCTAAAAATATGTATAACACCTAGTTGTTACCATCACATACCAAACAACTCTTTATTGACTTGGGACACCCTTCCAAGGTTTCTAAATCTCATTAGGATTCATTAGGGCTTCTTAGATCAATTTTTCAAACTTTATCCTTTTTAGGTCAACAAACCCTAAAATAGCTTTTCTACTCATAAAAACCCCAATTGCTCAAATTATCCACATTAAGGATCTTTTATACTCAAATTGTCTTAGGATCGTCATATATCTATCTTATTCATGGATTTTCACAATTAAAACCAATAAAAGCCATAATTACCAATATTAGGGTTTCTAAGCCCATTAATGCATATTCATGTACATGGAACCCTAACTTAAGCCAATTATGCATAAAGATCATATTTTTAGATCTAAATCTTCCTTTGATTAACAATAGGTTAATATTGGCTTAGATTATCCAAAGAACATTATTAAATTCAATAATCATCAAAACTTAGGGTTTTCCATTAATAACAGCATTAAAAGTGACATCTTTATGTACTTTTCGAATTTTAATCAAAATTAGGCGTCAATTATATTTTTAATGCATTCCTTGCATTCTCTTGATCAATTTTCATATATAGTTTATCTTAATCGGAGTTACCAATAATTAGTTACGAATTTTGTTATATAAAATACCTTTGGACCAATAGTAGAGAACCATGTCATCCTTCTGGATCCTTTTCCTTTTTCACACAGATTAAAGGCAATCCAATGGCCTGGGGCCAACCTAGCCACCCATCCCAGCAAGGTGAAGGCTATAAATAGGGCTAAAAGACATGTTTTTCATTTCCTCTTCAATGCACACTTGGGGGTAAATAGGTAAATCGGTGCTTTGTCTTCTTTAACCTCGCGAGCCATCCACTGTTCGCAAACCAGTCATTTAGGGAAGTCAACCCACTGGTTGACTCCATGCTCAAGTCCTTCTCTCTGTTTGGAAAACCCACCAAGACCTTCCCCAGGCTCTATCGAAGATGATTGCTGCCTCAATAGCCCCGAGGGCGATTGGGAATGAGCCACCGACTTCCCGCCCCTCTGGTGGGATCCCTACGATGGTAGGTGCAAGGAACACACCTTGCACTCGAATCATGAGTGCAAGTCTACTCACAGTAGTTGACCAAAGTCATAGGATCAGTTTTTCGCGTCGTTGGGGGTCTAAGGCCCCATATATATAGGTCTATTAGGCAGACGAGAAGCCTATTTTGGGCAAAACTCTTTAAGGCAATGAAACCTCATGAATCTTGGGGTAGACCAACTCGTACTGGTATCCTGATTCGACTGGACATGCTTCCTAAAACATCCATGCCTTGGTGCACAAGATTTCCGCTCGGGAAGGCATTTACTATTGTTTCGGTTTTCCTTTTCCAATTTGAGGTAGAAGACGATCTTTGGATCATTATATCACCATTTAACTACTGTCATTGAGTGTGACACTCTCCTGGGCTGGGCCCAAGGTTTTAGATTCGAATTTAAATGTGACAAATTGCATTAATATATTAGTTAACCCTTCACTTTAGGGAAACTTAAGAAATGCATACCACTATCCTCTTTTATCCAATCATTACCAAATTTTAAAGGAAAGTCCATAGTGATTTAAACTACTTGTGTGCAAAGTTTAGGACTCAAACTTGAAAGTATGGGAGACTTTTCTTCATATGCAAGTTATTACTTAAAAAGGCATATTTTATACATATTTTCTCTCTCTTACTCTTTTATATTCTTTATTTGGATTCCTTTT
This sequence comes from Alisma plantago-aquatica, assembly GCA_963693085.1. NCBI lineage: Eukaryota > Viridiplantae > Streptophyta > Magnoliopsida > Alismatales > Alismataceae > Alisma > Alisma plantago-aquatica. The sequence continues at coordinate 1,313,979,081 of OY856409.1, read as the reverse complement.
ACCATTAGAAACCATGTGTACTCGAAATCACATCCATGATGAGTCAATCACACATCTTTCCATATATTTCTCATATTTTCCTCATTATCTCAAATTTCCTTCTTAATAATGCATTAATTGATTTCTTCTTTTTCTTTTAATCATATTGGACTCATTAACATATTATGATCCACGAAATCACATGTACAAATAAAATATTGCAAAGGGAATCCATTCAATACATATAATTTATACCATTCCCATAATCATACATTTATTGGGGAAATTGCATTTCCAACCATATGAACCCAAAAATTGGGGTTGTAACATCCTTCCCCTCTTATAGGAATTTTGCCCTCAAAATTCCACCAATCATACAAACAATTCAGGATAAGACTTTTCAATGTCCATCATTGGCTCCCATGTAGCTTCATCCTCTCCATGGTGCTTCCAAAAAACCTTTATCATCTTATATTCTTACATCTGAGTTCTCTCTCACCTTGGTATCTCGTACCCTCATAGGTGACTCAGGACATGTCAGCCTCCCTTGAAGCTCAATAGGTTCAACGCTCAGCATATGGCTCGGGTACATCACATAGTGCTCTAGATCGGACACATGGAACATATCATTCATCATATTATCTTGAGGGGTAAGGCTAATAATAAACAACTCCACCAATCCATCTCAAATAACCCATGAATTGGGGACTCAGCTTTCTCAGCTATAGCTCAGAGGGGTTGGGTTTTCATAACACATGTTCACCCACAGTGAACTGCATGTCAGTCTACTTCACATTAGCTCACGACTCATGTCGATCCTGGGCTTCCTCAGCCATTGCTTGATCAAAGCGACATCATCAGCATACACTTGTGGTTTCTCTGACCTTCACAAGGTCCTCTCAATGATATCATACAAGTGAAGCGGTGACCAACACTACCTCCCTTATAGATCTTCATACATCTCGATATTGGCTATGGTGGCTGGTGTGTCAAGCCAGAGGTGTACACACTAGCCAACTAAGGGTGGCTAGGTGCACTCCACGGGACTCGAACACACGGGAGGGAACTTTCAAAATTTGTATTGGCCCTAACCAAGTCGATCACAAAATCAAATAGGTCACCCACAAGTGCACGTGGTACTATTGTAGTATAGGTGATTGGCAAGAATAGGGGTCGGTCCTCAGGGATAGAGGGGGCATTGGGTCAAGTGGGGGCAAAGTGGGTAAAATTGTGTAGAAAATTGGGTAAAATTGTGTGTAGCACGGCCATGCTGGGCTGCACGGCCGTGCTGGGCAGTGGGTGGTACGAGCGTGGTGGATGGGAATGACCGTGGTGGGAAAATGGTATGAATAGGGGGATTTTGGGTTTCTGGGACTGGTAGCACAGCCGTTTTGGCCAGTACTGCCGTGTTGGGCTCTGGCTAACACGGGCCTGCTGGCTAGCACAGACATGTTGGCATTTTGGGTCATTTTCTAAAGTTACTATTGATTGGGGCATGTCCCAGAACGACCATTCCATGGTATCATGGCCGTTCTGGAGTCCTTCCTCTACATTTGAGTGTTGAACTTGGCCATCCATGAAAGTTATTGCTTCAATACATCCTTTGACAACTTGGGGTAGGTTTGGAGTGGTTTTGGCCACATTTTGGGCTCCTCCAAGCCTGGGGAAACCCTAGATTCAACCATCTTCTTTCCAGTCCATCAAGTAGTGGCCAAAGTACCTATAAAACATGTAAAAACCATCCATAAGTGCATTTGACAATAAAACACATATTGAGGGAAATAACATGTAATATAACTTGTTTAGATGTGATAAAAGTACAAAATGGCACAAGATGGAGCCCTAAAATAGGGCCCCATCACCACCCCAAACTTAAAACATACTTGTCCTCAAGTATGCTCCAATTCAATCTCTATTTTCAGTTTTCCTTCAACAAGCAAGTATGACAAATTCATAGCAACAGAAAATTACTGACTACATGGTCTTAGAAGTGACTAAGTGCATGTGATTCACCTCTCTCCTCTCCTATTTTGCAAACCAATCATGAAATGAGCACTGAGCATACAAACTTCAAATATAAAGCATAGAAAACATAAGTTGTCCATATGTCCTTCATGTCATTTTGGGTAAACTGTTTCATGTTGGTGTTAATCAAATATGACTAGGAGTATTGTTTCGCTTTCATGCATTCACTCTTATGCTTCAAACCACATTAGATGACCCACTTGGTTGTAGAAAAGGATAAAGTGAGCTAGATTTGATTTTCTCTATCTCAATGGTGTTAAAATAGAGGAATGGGTTGCGGAAAGGTTTTTGGAGTGCTATTACATAGAGCGCTCATCTTTTCTTTATTTGAATGCTCTTAAATAGGAGCATCCTTTTATTTTCTTTTTGCTTTTCTTTTTCTTTTCTTTTCTTTTCCTTTTCTTTTCCCTTGGTGTAGATAGGGCATATGGTGGATAGAGTGAAGCGGAGAGATAAAGATATGGCCACCCCAAACTTTTAGAGGTGGCCAAGGTTGATTATGTGCACTCGGGCATCCTTTCATGAGGTGGAGAGGTATGAAGATGGTGAAAGAATAGTTGGATAAAAAGGGGGGTCATTAGAGCTGGCCACCTCCACCCCCTTCCTCTCCCGGATCAGGTGGATCTTATTCTCCCCCCCCCCCAATATCCTTCTGAACAGTCTCAGGCACCCAGCTAAATTGAGACCATCCCAAGCCTCAACATAAGATTTCCACACTAGCCAACTTAGGGTGGCTAGGTGCACTCCACGGGACTCGAACACATGGGAGGGAATTTTTGAAATTTGTATTGGCCCTAACCAAGTCGATCACAAAACTAGACAAGTCACCTACAAGCACACATGGTACTGTTGTAGTATAGGTGATTGGAAAGAATAGGGGTCGGTCCTCAAGGATAGAGGGGACACTAGAGCTAGGCTAATGTTTGCTATGTTCCTAATGCGAAGTCTAGGGTTTAAGGGTTTTAAAAGGGGTTTGGTTGTGATTACACTAAGAAAACAAACAAGAAAAGGCAAGATAGAAACTAAGTTAACAAGAAGCTAGATTACCCTAAGCAAGTTGAATCTAAGCAACTAAGTTAAGCAATTAACTAAGCGAGAGCAAGATGAACTACACTACTCTAGCAAGGCAAGAAGAAATTTAGAATCTAAGCTAACCACTAGAGTGATCAAGAACCTGAGTTAACACTAAAGAGAAAATCTAAGAAATTAACTAGATTGAGCAAAAGCAACTAAACTAGACTAGCATGAACAAGCAAGCAGAACAAGTTGAGTTTTAAACAAGTTGATTAAGATAAGTGGGCCATTTAGGGATGTAACTTTGATGTTATTTGAGGGAGGTTATTTGACAAGCATGGTTCTCATTTTACATCTATTTTACCAAACCAAACAATAAGACAAATGCTATTAGAATGTACCCTATACTACTAGTGGAAGACTAGGGTTGGGTGTAATTCTAATAGGATTAGCCAAATCTAGGTTTCTAGGATAAGTGGTATTGAACAATTGAGGTATGAGGGTAGAGATGGGAGTAGAGATGAGGGTATTTGACCTCATTCCACTAGCCATTCTAGCCTTTAGAAAACCCTAGGCAATAACATTAATCCCACTTATACTAGTAACTTAGGTCTCATACCAAGTAGTAGGAGAGGGGGTAGGTGGTGGGTGAAGCCAGAGGTGTACACACTAGCCAACTAAGGGTGGCTAGGTGCACTCCACGGGAATCAAATACACTGGAGGGAACTTTCGAAATTTGTATTGGCCCTAACCAAGTCGATCACAAAACTAGACAGGTCGCTCGCAAGCGCATGGGGTACTGTTGTAGTATAGGTGATTGGCAAGAATAGGGGTCGGTCCTCAGGGATACAGGGGCACTAGAGCTAGGCTAGTGTTTGCTATGTTCCTAACAAGGAGTCTAGGGTTTAAGGGTTTTAAAAGGGGTTTGGTTGTGATTACACTAAGCAAACAAATAAGAAAAGGCAAGATGGAAACTAAGTTAACAAGAAGCTAGATTACCCTAAGCAAGTTGAATCTAAGCAACTAAGTTAAGAAAATAACTAAGTGAGAGCAATATGAACTACACTACTCTAGCAAGGCAAGAAGCAATTTAGAAGCTAAGATAACCACTAGAGTGAGCAAGAATCTAAGTTAACACTAAAGAGTAAAACTAAGCAATTAACTAGATTGAGAAAAAGCAACTAAACTAGACTAGCATGAACAAGTAAGCATAACAAGTTGAGTTTTAAACAAGTTGATTAAGGTAGGTGGGCCAATTGGGGATGTAACTTTTATGTTAGTTGAGGGAGGTAATTGAACAAGCATGGTTCTCATTTTACATCTAGATTACCAAACCAAACAATAAGACAAATGCTATTAGAATGTACTCTATACTACTAGTGGAAGACTAAGGTTAGGTGTAATTCTAATAGGATTAGACAAATCTAGGTTTCTAGGATAAGTGGTATTGAGTAATTGAGGGCTGAGGGTAGAGATGGGAGTAGAGATGAGGGTATTTGACCTCATGCCACTAGCCATTCTATCCTTTAGAAAACCCTAGGCAATCACATCAATCCCAGTTATACTAGTAACTTAGGTCTCACACCAAGTAGTAGGAGAGGGGGTAGGCATGTAGGAACAAAGGGGACTATCTAGGGATCCCCTATTGGGACCTAGGAGTCATACCAAAGATTTTCACATGCATCCCAATTCCCCTAGACACATTGTATCATCAAGCACTATCAACCAAGCAATTCATAGCAAAAAGCATAAATCACAAGCATGTCAATGGGATAAGAGGAAAAAGCATGGAGTAATCATCATAGATAAAAATGAGTTCATTACAAGCCAAATTTCCCCCAACATGGTATCAAAGTCATATTTTATCCCCAAACAACCCACCACTAGGGGCTTAGCTATACATAGTCAAAGAAATGGCAAAAGAAAGGGAAAGAAGGGGAAGAAACTCCATGGAGCTCGGGGAAGTAGCCTTCTTCTTCACCTCCTTACTATTGGGGACGTCCTCTCTCCTCTAAGGGTGCAGGTGAGCATGAAGGTATGGGGGATTATGGAGGAAAACCTAGAAAATTAGGTTTCCAAGGTGAAATGGAGATGGAAATTGTGGGTGGAGAGCATAAATGAAAGGGAAATGCACTAAATGTTCAAGGAGAGGAATAATGGAGGCTAGGAACAGCTAGGAAAGATAACCTAGTGTTGTGGCCTCCACCCATGTATATATAGGTGGTGGTGGAAGCACTAGGGTAAGTAGGGGTATTGTGGGAAAATCAGTGTAAAAAGTGGTAGGTTTTAGGTGGCAGAACGGTCGTGCTGGGCAACACGACCATGGTGGGTGGAGGTGAGAATGGTCGTGGTGGAGGAGAGTGGACGTTCTAGTGAAGTGTGAAATCACAGGTTGGATGGGGTGAAGTGAAGGTCGGTAGAATGGTCGTGCTGGGTAGCACGACTGTGGTGGGGGCTAGATTGAACGGCCGTGCTGGGAAGCTCGGACGTGGTGATGGAGTTGCGAGGAGGTCATTCCCCAGAGCACGCCCGTTCTATGCTTCAGCTAGCATGGTCATTCTGGGTAGCACGTCCGTTTTGAGGGCTTCATGGTACGGCCATTCTGGGTAGAATGGCCATGGTGGCTAAGTTGTTGAAACTTCAAGATTTGGCAATTCAACCAGTAACTTCGTGAAATTACCAGCACGGCCATGTTGGGGTTTTCAAGGTCTAAAATAGCTTCAAACTTCATTATCAAAGGACTTCTTTGCTTGATGTCAAACCTTGGCCATTGAGGAAGGTTGAGGGAGATTTTGGGGCCTTCTTTGGACCCCTCCATGAGTGGAGGAACCCTAGGATTCCTTCCTTCTCTCTCATCCATCCAAAGTATGGTCCAAGTACCTGAAAATAATGCAAAGAACATCCATAAGTGGATTTGACAGTAAAACACATATTGGGGAAATTAACTTGCAATCTAACTTGTTTAGATGTGATAAAAGTACAAAAAGGCACAATATGGAGCCCTAAAATAGGGCTACATCACCACCCCAAACTTAAAACATACTTGTCCTCAAGTATGCTCCAACTCAATCTCTCTTTTTAGGTTCCTTTCAACAAAAAAAAGGAATGACAAATGCATAGCAACAGAAAATTATTGAGTACATGGTCTTGGGAGTGACTAAGTGCATGTGCTTCACCTCTCTCCTATCCTCTTTCACAAACCATTCATGAACTGAGCATTGAGCATACAAACTTCAAATATAAAGCATAGAAATACAAGTTGTCCATATGTCCTTCATGTCATTCTGGGTAAACCGTTTCATGTTGGTGTTAATCAAAGATGACTAGGAGTATTATTTCGCTTTCATGCGTTCACTCTTATGCCTTAAATCACACTAGATGGCCCACTTGGATATAGAAAAGGGTAAAGTGAGCTAGATTTGATGCTTCTTATCTCAATGGGTATGAAAAAGGAAGAAAGGATTGTGGTAAGATGTTGGAGTGCTTTTACATACTCATCTTTTCTTTATTTGAATGCTCTTAAACAGGAGCATCTTTTTATTTTATTTTTGCTTTTCTTTTTCTTTGTCCTTGGTGTAGATAGGGCATATGGTGGATAGAGTGAAACGGGGAGGTTGAGATGTGGCCACCCCAAACATTTGGGGGTGGCCATGGCTGCTATGTGCACTTTGGCGTCTTTTCATGAGGTGGAGCGGTATGAAGGTGGTGAAAGAATAGTCGAATCAAAGAGGGGTCATTAGTGTAGTTTTCAACATAAGATTTCCTACATGAAAGCTAATCCAACAGTTCACCAAATAATATCACACCACATGATAGAACAACATGACATTCACATTTCTACCAAGTGATTCCATAGGCTTTAAGCGCTTGTAGCTTGCTCAATTCATGATTCAACCAAAACATTCACAAACTTAAGGGAGGTGGTGCACATGTAAAAAGTCAAAAAACAAGACCATATAGCAATAAGATCTAAGAAAGTAGCATGCATTTGTCAAAGGATTAAAACATTTCATTTCAAATAGTGGAGATTAAGTGAAAACATGCTTTTTGGGTAAGAACATTCAAGTTTGGGCAAAATTGGCCAAAATGGTGTCAATTTACATTAAATCACATCTAAACCTACTTTAGGGAAATTAAAGCATAAAGCAACAAATCCCAATTAAAACACACAAAAATTACCAAAATCTACATGGAAATGCAATGCATGCTATGGAAGAGCAAAAAGAGCAAAATTTTTGAAAAATTACGCAAAAATGCATGAAATTAAACTACATGTATGCATGAATGCAAGCAGGCACACAAGATCAGGATAGGCAAGTATGAATGTTAGTCAAACTATTTGATCATCTTGCAAAAATTTAGCACAAGCCGCATAGAGAAAAATGCGGTGAAAGAAGGGCTTACCGCCCTACCACCCCAAACTTTTAAATCATGTTGTCCTCAACATGAAATCAAAGTTTAGAATAGTAGGGTAAGGGGTATGAGGTTTCATAAGACAACCGCCAAGGACTGGAGTGGTTAATGTAATACTAGGTGAGTAGGACATGACCACCATGGTCATGTTGGGCAACACGGCCATTCTGACTTGCCATCCACACAATCGTGCTGTGTGGCACGACCGTTCTGGACTTCTTCATGTAGCTCCTCTATTGATTTGTAATCTTCTCTTCCACTTTGACCTACTCCTTGGCTACACCCTTTAGCATCATCTTTTCTTCCTTGTGTTTGTGCTAACATGGTTCACAAATAGAAAAACTATCAAGTATAGTGCATGTGTGTGTTTCTTGGGGAAAAAAATGAAAGTGTAACCAAGAAAAAAAAGAAGGTTTTCAAGAGAAAGAGTATCAAACCAATGTGGGTTGCCTCCCAATAGCGCTAAGTTTATAGCCTTCAGCTAGGCTTGTTGTTCCTTCGTCAATCAACCATTATCCAAAAAAAAATGTTTTCATCCCCACCATATGTAATCCTCTCAAATGCCTTCATTGTTTGATCTTCCTCCCAAGGGTTATGCGAGTTCCTCAAGTGTCTTTCTTCATATGTCTCTCCTCCAGGGTCATCATCATAGGTCTCAAAGTAAGAATCCTCATCAACAAAACTTTTTACCTCATTCAAAATGTTTCTCTTAGACAAATTCCCCCTTATCTTCTTAATCAACCTTGAGACCTTCAGAATTTTCATGTTATAATTTTTCTTTTCCTTAAGGAATGGTTCTTCGTAGGCATCAAAGAAAGGGGTTTCCATCCCGTTGGACACTTGTGAACCTAAAAATATCACATTGGGGTGTCTTGGATCAGAAATTGGGGAACTTGGTGGTGTCATCTCAAAGGAAGGTGGGACACAAGATATTATCTTCCCAAAATCTGGTAGGACTGTAGAATTTTTAGTGCACTTATCACTCTCACAAGGACTTTGCGACAGGGGTTCTCCATCATGATCTTTGTCTAATTGCTTCCCTTCCTTGTTGAGCTCCTTAACAATCTTGTCACACCTCAAGATTGAAATCGTATGCACTTTCTCAATGCGAGGAGGGGAGGAAGTGATGGTTGTGGTGGTGTTGGTGGTAGTGGTGGATTAGGATTGTGAAGGATGTAGGATGGTTGTTGTGGAGGTGGTTGGTATGGGGGTGGTTCTTGTGGTTGATATTGTGGTGTTGGTTGTGAGGTGTGTTGGAAGTTGTATGAAGGTTGAGGAGGTGGTTGATCATAGATAACTTGAGGAGAACCCATAGAACTATTTGCATTGTTTGGGTTGGCTATGGTTTGGGAAAGGGGTCTTTCTCCTCACAAAGGGCAAGTGAAAGGGAAATCTCATCCAACCTTTGCTGAAGCCACTCAATGGTTTGTCCATGAAAGGATGCCTCTCTCTTCACTTCATTAAGGCTTCTTAACCTTTCTAGAACTTCTTCTTCAAACAAGGAGTTGTCTTCTTGCTCTTGGACTCCTTGCTCCTCCAATGAAAAGTTTGGACCATTTCTCCATTTTGAAGTGTATGAGCTTGACATGGAGCTTTGGTTGTTCTGGATGCCATAGGATTGTAGAACCATGTTGTAGCATACAACTCATAAAAACATAATTAACTAATGCGGAAGCGTTCTCTAAGCAGAGGATTACCGAAAATCACTAAAAATTAAAACCTTTTTACCAAGAGGTCCATCAAATGAAAACTCTCACATAGACCAAAAGTAACACATTTACATTCTGTTTTCAAAAGTACATATCTTGTATCATCTCTTTCTATGAATTACAAGCATCAGCTTCCCTATTAAACTAAGCACAGGCAGTATGAAAATCTCGAGGCATTGAGCCAAAATCTCGAAAGCACTACTACTACTACTCTGAGGACTTGAGAGTATAGAGACAACACATAGGACTCTATCTACATCTATACAAGGCATAACAGCTAGTGTCTCCACCTGAGACTTCACTGTTGTCCCTGCTACTGCGGTTGTTGTCCTTCTCTTACTGAAGGATTCCTGTCTCCTCATCCGTGACCACTTAAAAATGTAATTCTGACGGGGATGAGACAATTGTAAATTGCCCCAGCGAGAGATATAACTCTCCTCGAGTAACATTATTATTGCAGCTTAAGAAGATAAATATGAACAGAGGAATCATATTTGTTTGACAGCAGTTAATTCAATGTCTAACATATTAGAATATTATTCTTATCTAAAACATTGCAGCTATAACTTGAAAGAGCAACATGTCACTTATCCATTAAGGAATATGAAGAACATGTATAACATTTATTCACTACATAATCATTACCACAGCATTAACTCTCTTCAGGCTTAGATCATATATCTAATGCTTGGCATTGTCATTGTGGAGTCATGGCCTATAGATATACTCTTTTCACAAAGTGTTGGGATCTTAATCCCTCAACTCATCAAGTACATTTCCACTTCTTAACAAGTGCATCATCATGATTATAGCATCTGGGTATTTGAACCCATATCTCATCATAGGATACTTATTACCACTTATTAGGTAACTTAATACCTTCAGATCATCTGACCAAGGACATCATGATTCTTGCTACACAATGTATTGCACATAGTACACAAAGCTCAATGATTCTTACTACACAAAGCATATGAAGGCTTATAGAGCCTATAAAACATTCTCAATAAATAAAGCATCATAGCCCATACCTGGCTATACTTCTCATCTCATCATCCCTTCATGATTAGTATTCATGATAACAATTATAATGCTTTCATATTAGTATCATACAATACTAAGTAATATCACTCTTCCCTCTTTAGGGTCCATGGTTTCTCTTTCATATCAGAACCATACAACACTAAGTAAAAACACTATTCCCTCTTTAGGGCTCATGGTATCTCTTTTATATCAGCACCCTCCATTAGGGTTTTCCATAAATAACCATTTGGGTTATTAAGATCATATTATTAATGATCAGTCCTATTTCATTGCTTCTCACAGCTAGAAGCCAATATTGATATCATAAGTATTCAAATATACTTATTTATTATCATCATTCATCATTGAATGTATTATCAACACAAAGTATGAGTTTCTCTCTCATATTTATCAGAATATGATTGTATCATAGTCTATTGATTTGGATTAACCTTTTCATAAGGCATGTTATCCTACATTCATCGAGGTGCATTACATCTCAATGTAACAATTGACATGACACATTTCATATGTCACTTATCCAATTATATTGGATTTAAATCACATCAAGGTATTTCAGTATTGGGGTGTTGGATGTGATATCTATCATGTCTTGATGTATCACTTCCCTCAACACCTTTATCTTACTTGAGTTCATCCAATTAGCTTGTATTAGGGTATTTCCCATCCTAATAATTTATGTACTAGTTCATCACATTCATCATGCAATGTATTGATCATAAATCACTTCTTTAGAATATACAACCATTGCCAACGATATGGACTCATCCTTGAGTTAGAACCTATTAATGTAAGGATACCCATCACCAACCTCTCTAGGTGTTATATTTGTTAATACATTAATCACTATTCCATTATTAGGAATAGGATTCTCCATATTTATAATTTGAGGTTCACATAGCATCTTCTATATATCATATAGATTTCACATAATATTCCTCTCCATTAGAGTTTAATATATCATCCTTCTATATCAGGGTTTCACCTAGTATTATGTGAAATAAGGATTTCACAACACATCACCCATTGATAGGGCTTCATATAGGATTAGTAACACTACCATATTATTAGGGTTTCATGCACCTTTACCCCCTTTTAGGGATTAAGGTTCACCATTTACATCCAAGTCGGGTTTCACATACCTCATTACCCAAATTAGGATTAGGATGTACAATTCCCATTATATTAGGGTTTCTCACATTATTACACTAAGTTAGGGTTACATCGTCACCCTAGATTATGATTTCACTGAGCTTTTCCCTAAATTAGGGTTTTACATAACCTTGCACTAAATTAAGGTCAAGGTGCATCAATCTTTTCAATGAGGATTTCATGCTCTCATTATTATGGATCAAACCCTGATTACACATTTATTCATAATGAGAGAATTAGGGCTTATAATATAAACAATCATCTCTCCCATTCTTTCTCTATCTCTCATCCTCTTTAGGATGTTAGCTACTCCAAGATTGATTTAGGTCAGCCCTTTAATTAAGTACTCATAGTTAGGGTTAACATTCATAATCACCATTGATCTACATCATTAATAATCAAGTAGCTAATTGACCTTTGATCATATTAGGTGTCCAAATGGTTTAACCAATTTGAACCTCAAAAGGTCTTGGTCACTTAGACCTCAAACGATCTTGGTCACTTAGACCTCAAACGGTCTTGACCTATTAGGTTCAAACGGTTTGAAAATCGTTTAGCAAAGTAGGTTCTTGAAACCATTCAGACCAAACAACTTGAAACCGAATGACTTGAGTCTCCAAACGGTTTGAGACCGATTGGACTCGACCGTTTGGTCCAAACCTTCTCAAAACCGAATGGACCAAAAAGGGACTTCAACACTTAATCAATTCAAGGTTCCAATCCATGAACCAACTATCAATTGGACCACTAAAGTATTCATCAATTGAACTACTGAATCAACATTCAATTAATTCTTAAATTTAGGGTTTTGAACCCAATTGAACTAGGGTTGATAATCAAGAAACCATCACTTAGGGTTTTGAAATTGAGGAACCATCAATGGTTGACATTATGGAACCAATTCAATTGAAATCAATGAACCATCATCATTTTATGATATGACCTGACCTCAAACGGTCTTGAATGACCCCAAACGGTCTTGAGGTCGTTTGGATGATCTCCAAATGGTCTTGAGACTGTTTGCCCATCTCATCATCAAAATCCATAACATCCAATTAGGGTTTGGATCATTGGATTGATTATCAAATCAACAATTGATTGCATTTCAACTTGATACCTTTAGATCTTCAAACATCTAACCATACTCAACCCTAGACCTCCAAATGGTCTGGGTTGACCTCCAAACGGTCTTGAGACCATTTGGGTGATTCCCAAATGGTTTTGAAACCGTTTGGGTCAATCAACCCAAAACATCAACTTATTCAATTGCAAAATCAGCACTTAGCCGATTAGGGTTTATACCATATGTTTGGATCTTCAAATACCCAACCATACTCAACCCTAGACCTTCAAACGGTCTTGGTTGACCTCCAAATGGTCTTAAGACCGTTTGGGTGATTCCCAAATAGTTTTGAAACCATTTGGGTCAATCAACCCAAAACATCAACTTAATCAATTGAAAATTCAACACTTAGCCGATTAGGGTTTACATTTAAGGAATCATTCACAATTGAAATCTTCAAGATCAAACCAATTGAAACCATTGGATCAATATCCAAGTACCACAGAATATTTCCTCAAACGGTTTGGATCCCAAACCTCCAAACGGTTTGCAAACCGTTTGGACTCAAACATTGAAATTGTTTGCCCTAGATGTTTGGGGAGGTGTGTGCTTATGATGCTGTCATCATCATCAAGCTCCAAACCCACGAATTTTTCTGTGATTTCCATGGTGGTTGCATCCCTCAACCAAAATAAATTTCAGAAATGAAGAAAGCATCAACAGTTGATAAGGAATTGAATGCAATAATATATTAAGGGTTCAAGTTATAAAACCTGCCTCCAATTGAGCTCCAAAGCTTCAAGATCACGTCAAAAATGGTGGATGCAACTCCTTTCACCATTCCAAGGCTCGTCCTCAAGCTTTGAGTGAAAAGGAATAGTTAGGATTGAAGAGGGGATCGAGATATGAAGAATTCATACATTGATTTTTTATTTTCACCATGGATTTAAGGTGAAAGGAGGTCAAGAAGCTTACCAACATGTTGGGGGTTGCCCTCCTACTCCTCCAAATCTCCTTTGGTCGTTTTCCAAGCAAGGGGAGGAAGTGGGGTCGAAAAAGCCTTTGTTTTGGCTTGTAAAAGGTCTTTTTATAAAAATTCAATGAGAGAGAAAATGCTTTATAAAAATTCATTTAATTCCAAAATTGTTACCACCACTTCCCCCTTGTTTTCTTGCATTAAAAGGCATCTCTATCCCCACCGAGCTCCCTTCCATTATCCATGAATTAAGTGAAAAGAAATTAAGCACCTTAACCCTTATAATAGTAATATCCATTTTTGAGTGGAAATTCTTTTTCTTATAATAAGGTGAGTGGAATTTTCACCTCCTTAGGATATTTAGTGGTCCTTGCAAAGCTCAAGGACGTCCACACATATCTGAATCAAACCATTTTAATTTTGTTTGAAGTCCCTTTAATTAATACATTTATTTTTGCACTAAATTGAATTAGGGTTTCAATTAGGATTAAATCTTGATTATTTTAATATCAAGATTCTCTCTACTCCAACTTAATTCAAATAAGGCGCCCCTCTCATTTTATTTGCTCTACATGATGTCAATAAACATTAGGGACCTTATTGAAGTGGTAATTTGCATTTTGAACCCTAGGTTTTGGGTAAATTGCACATTATACCAAAACTAGGTTTTAATGCACAAACCTTGCTTTATTAGCTCTTTCTTGGTACTCAGACTACCACAAGCCATACTTCTGCATCATATTCAATCTCATGATGCTTCAACATATGAGGAACATATTATCATGTACAATTTGCAATTTAACCCCTCAACTTGGATAATTTGCACTTTAGTCCAATCACAAGTAAAACATTATTTCAACATTATTCAAAAAGGACCAAAATGGAATATAAGTTCCTCTTGAGTCCTAATTACTTTTTACAAGATAAGATTAAGCATCTACTCAACCTTATTAGGCAAATCATCTAGGGTTAAGCATAACCCAGGTCAGGGGTGTTACAAATTATAAACCCCTAACAAGGATTTCGTCCCCGAAATCCCAGGAAAAAGGAGGAACAAATTTATTCATTTATCATACCCTCAAGTCTCCACATAATATCTTAATATCATGGAGATATCATGGATCTGTAATCCACACAAAGTTTCTTTCATTAATTCAACCTTATTAATGTTTATGTTTATGCAGAGCATAAACCCCTAACATATGATATCCATATTATTGAAAGGAAGAAGCATAAAAGAACATACTTCTATCATCACCCAAGAATAAAAAGAGAAACATATATATCTAACAGAGATAATTCACTCAGCAATCCTTTATTTGTTTGAGAAAGTTCACTGAGAAATTTATTTGGGAAAATTCACTGAGAAAGGTCACTGAGAAATTTATTTAGGAAAATTCACTAAGAAAGTTCACTGAGAAATTTATTTGGGATAATTCACTAAGAAAGTTCACTTAGAAATTTATTTGGGATAATTCACTAAGAAAGTTCATTGAGAAATTTATTTGGGAAAATTCACTAAGAAAGTTCACTAAGAAATTTATTTGGGATAATTCACTAAGAAAGTTCACTGAGAAATTTATTTGGGATAATTCACTAAGAAAGTTCACTGAGAAATTTATTTGGGAAAATTCACTAAGAAAGTTCATTGAGAAATTTATTTGGGATAATTCACTAAGAAAGTTCACTGAGAAATTTATTTGGGAAAATTCACTAAAAAAGTTCACTGAGAAATTTATTTGGGATAATTCACTAAGAAAGTTCACTGAGAAATTTATTTGGGAAAATTCACTAAGAAAGTTCACTCAGAAATTTATTTGGGAAAATTCACTAAGAAAGTTCACTGATAAATTTATTTGGGATAATTCACTAAGAAAGTTCACTAAGAAATTTATTTGGGAAAATTCACTAAGAAATTTATATGGGATAATTCACTAAGAAAGTTCACTGAGAAATTTATTTGGGATAATTCACTAAGAAAGTTCACTGAGAAGTTTATTTGGGATAATTCACTAAGAAAGTTCACTGAGAAATTTATTTGGGAAAATTCACTAAGAAAGTTCACTGAGAAATTTATTTGGGAAAATTCACTAAGAAAGTTCACTTAGCTCTTCCTATTTAATTTCATTATACTCTCTAGATTGTTTCAAAATGACTACTTGATCATAGTAATAAAAAAGATAACAATCTAAGAGTTTCATACTTACATTATCTACAATAATAATATACCTGGCCAGGGTATACAAGTATTGTGGGATTAGGTAGTATGCACTTTATTTGCTATCACATTCCTCACTTTTCATATCATTATACACACAGGATTTTCCATTCCTAGATTTTTTTTCTTTTTTTCTAGGCATCACTTCTATATTCCATCTTGTATCACAAAGATAAGAGAAATCATAAATCATTTTAAAGAACATTGAGTAAAATGTAAATTCTCATCTTCCTTGTGTCCTTATAGGACTAGTCAAAGGAAGTTCAAAAACAACTACTTTCATATCTTTAACACAAAGAATCATGAAATGAAGTATCAGAATGAATATATTTCATTTGACTATTACCCCTCACGGTTATCTACCACTTTAGGTTGACTCAACACATAGTGTCTAGTTATTTCATGTTGCTGCTTTTGCCTATACTTAGTGGCTACTGCCCTGGTGCACTAGGCATTTATTGCACTAGTGACACCAAAAACTTTGGCTTTTCAGAATATCTAGGCAAATGTCTCTAAAATTATAGAGACCTTACCTTAATTCTCATCTTATTGCCCTTCCTTGGGCACTACAATCACAGATGTACTATTTGTCTAACTTATGGCAGAGTCTACTTTCTCACCATATATTAATCTTTCTCACATTTCCAATGTTCCAACATGACCATGTCACTCAGGAATCCTTTCAAAGCCCAAAGTTTATGCATTAAGGACCGGTAACTTAGATTGTAATACTAGTATCCAGTCTTCTATATGCATCACTGTTGTCCTAACCTGCCCTTCAAGAGCATAACATAGGATTCTCTATCCTAATTAGGTCAAGGTGGGAATTCTCAGGCACTTGTTCTCCTCTTGCCTGGTCCCATGCACCCTCTCCTGGTGCAACAACATTGCCCTTAGCAATGTGTTCCTTGTGTTCTCCAGTCATTTTTAAACTTCACCCTTTCTTCTGCATAAGCAGAAGTCACTGTAGGGTATACTGGAGGACACTAACACAGACTCAACACCTAGTCCTATGTTTCTGTAGACTCAGCAAACCTAGAGCTCTGATACCACTAAATTGTAGCATACAACTCATAAAAACATAATTAACTAATGCGGAAGCATTCTCTAAGTAGTGGATTACCAAAAATCACTAAAAATTAAAACCTTTTTACCAAGAGGTCCATCAAATGAAAACTTTCTCACATAGAACAAAAGTAACACATTTACATTCTATTTTCAAAAGTAAATATCTTGTATCATCTCTTTCTGTGAATTACAAGCATCAGCTGCCCTGTTAAACTAAGCACAGGTAGGATGAAAATCTTGAGGCATTGATCCAAAATCTCGAAAGCACTACTACTACTACTCCGAGGACCTGAGAGTACAGAGACGACACATAAGACTCTATCTACATCTATACAAGGCATAACAGACAATGTCTCCACCTGAGACTTCACTGTTGTCCCTGCTGCTGCTGTTGTTGTCCTTCTCTTACTGAAGGATTCTTATCTCCTCGTCCGCGACCACCTAAAAATGTAGTTCCCACGGGGGTGAGACAATTGTAAATTGCCCCATCAAGAGATATAACTCTCCTCCAGTAACATTATTATTGCAGCTTAAGAAGATAAATATGAACAGAGGAATCATATTTGTTTGATAGCAGTTAATTCAATGTCTAACAGATTAGAATATTATTCTTATCTAGAACATTGCAGCTATAACTTGAAAGAGCAACATGTCACTTATCCATTAAGGAATACGAAGAACATGTATAACATTTATTCACTACAGAATCATTACCACAGCATTAACTCTCTTTAGGCTTAGATCATATATCTAATGCATGGCATTGTCATTGTGGATTCATGGCATGTAGCCATACTCTTTTCACAAAGTGTTGGGATCTTAATCCCTCAACTCACCAAGTACATTTCCACTTCTTAACAAGTACATCATCATGATTATAGCATCTGGGTATTTGAACCCATATCTCATCATAGGATACTTATTACCACTTATTAGGTAACTTAATACCTTCAGATCATCTGACCAAGGACGTCATGATTCTTGCTACACAATGTATTGCACATAGTACATAGAGCTCAATTATTCTTACTACACAAAGCATATGAAGGCTTATAAAGCCTATAAAACATTCTCAATAAACAAAGCATCATAGCCCATACCTGGCTATACTTCTCATCTCATCATTCTTGCATGATTAGTATTCATGATAACAATTATAATGCTTTCATATCAGTATCATACAACACTAAGTAATATCACTATTCCCTCTTTAGGGTTCATGGTTTCTCTTTCATATCAGAACCATACAACACTAAGTAAAAACACTATTCCCTCTTTAGGGTTCATGGTATCTCTTTTATATCAGCACCCTCCATTAGGGTTTTCCATAAATAACCACTTGGGTTCTTAAGATCATATTATTAATGATCAGCCCTATTTCATTGCTTCTCACAGGTAGAAGCCAATATTGATATCATAAGTATTCAAACATACTTATTTATTCTCATCATTCATCATTGAATGTATTATCAACACAAAGTATGAGTTTCTCTCTCATCTTTATCAGAATATGATTGTATCATAGTCTATTGATTTGGATTAACCTTTGCATAAGGCATGTTAGCCTACATTCATCGAGATGCATTACATCTCAATGTAACAATTGACATGACACATTTCATATGTCATTTATCCAATTATATTGGATTTAAATCACATCAAGGTATTTCAGTATTGGGGTGTTGGATGTGATATCTATCATGTCTTGATGTATCACTTCCCTCAACACCTTTATCTTACTTGAGTTCATCCAATTAGCTTGTATTAGGGTATTTCCCGTACTAATACTTTATGTACTAGTTCATCACATTCATCATGCAATGTATTGGTCATAAATCACTTCTTTAGAATATACAACCATTGCCAATGATATGGACTCATCCTTGAGTTAGAACCTATTAATGTAAGGATACCCATCATCAACCTCTCTAGGTGTTATATTTGTTAATATATTAATCACTATTCCATTATTAGGAATAGGATTCTCCATATTTATAATTTTAGGTTCACATAGCATCTTCTATATATCATATAGATTTCACATAATATTGCTCTCCATTAGAGTTTAATATATCGTCCTTCTATATCAGGGTTTCACCTAGTATTATGTGAAATAAGGATTTCACAGCACATCACCCATTGATAGTGATTCATATAGGATTAGTAACACTACCCATTGATAGGGATTCATATAGGATTAGTAACACTACCCATTATTAGGGTTTCATGCACCTTTACCCCCTTTTAGGGATTAAGGTTCACCATTTACATCCTAGTAGGGTTTCACATACCTCATTACCCAAATAAGGGTCAGGATGTACAATTCCCATTATATTAGGGTTTCTCACATTGTTACACTAATTTAGGGTTACATCATCACCCTAGATTATGATTTCACTGAGATTTTCCCTAAATTAGGGTTTCACATAACCTTGCACTAAATTAAGGTCAAGGTGCATCAATCTTTTCAATGAGGATTTCATGCTCTCATTATTATGGATCAAACCTTGATTACACATTTATTCATAATGAGAGAATTAGGGATTATAATATAAACAATCATCTCTCCCATTCTTTCTCTATCTCTCATCCTCTTTAGGATGTTATCTACTCCAAGATTGATTTAGGTTAGCCCTTTAATTAAGTACACATTGTTAGGGTTAACCTTCATAATCAGCATTTATCTACATCATTAATAATCAAGTAGCTAATTGATCTTTGATCATATTAGGTGTCCAGATGGTTTAACCAATTTGAACCTCAAAAAGTCTTGGTCACTTAGACCTCAAACGATCTTGGTCACTTAGACCTCAAACGGTCTTGACCTATTAGGTTCAAACGGTTTGAAAATCATTTAGCAAAGTAGGTGCTTGAAACCGTTTAGACCAAACAACTTGAAATTGAATGACTTGAGTCTCCAAACAGTTTGAGATCATTTGGACTCAAACGGTCTTGAGATCGTTTGGTCCCAAACGGTCTTGAGACCGTTTGGTCCAAACCTTCTCAAAACTGAATGGACCAAAAAGGGACTTCAACACTTAATCAATTCAAGGTTCCAATCCATGAACCAACTATCAATTGGACCACTAAAGTATTCATCAATTGAACTACTGAATCACCATTCAATTAAATCTTCAATTTAGGGTTTTGAACCCAATTGAATTAGGGTTGATAATCAAGAAACCATCACTTAGGGTTTTGAAACTGAGGAACCATCAATGGTTGACATTATGGAACCAATTCAATTGAAATCAATGAACCAACATCGACATTATATGATATGACCTGACCTCAAACGGTCTTGAATGACCCCCAAACGGTCTTGAGGTCATTTTTATGATCTCCAAACGGTCTTGAAACCGTTTTCCCATCTCATCATCAAAATCCATAACATCCAATTAGGGTTTGGATCATTGGATTGATTATCAAATCGGCAATTGATTGCATTTCAACTTGGTACCTTTAGATCTTAAAACATCTAACCATACTCAACCCTAGACCTACAAACGGTCTTGGTTGACCTCCAAATGGTCTTGAGACCGTTTGGGTGATTCCCAAACGGTTTTGAAACCGTTTGGGTCAATCAACCCAAAACATCAACTTATTCAATTGCAAAATCAGCACTTAGCCGATTAGGGTTTATACCATATATTTGGATCTTCAAATACCCAACCAAACTCAACCCTAGACCTTCAAACGGTCTTGGTTGACCTCCAAACGGTCGTAAGACCATTTGGGTGATTCCCAAATGGTTTTGAAACCGTTTGGGTCAATCAACCCAAAACATCAACTTAATCAATTGAAAATCCAGCACTTAGTCGATTAGGGTTTACATTTAAGAAATCATTCACAATTGAAACCTTCAAGATCAAACCAATTGAAACCATTGGATCAATATCCAAGTACCACAGAATATTTCCTCAAATGGTCAACCATCTCATTCGGTTTCAATGCCAAACCTCCAAACGGTTTGGTGAAACCGTTTGGACTCAAACATTGAAACCGTTTGCCCTAGATATTTGGGGAGGTGTGTGCTTCTAATGATTCATCATCATCAAGCTCCAAACCCACAAATATTTCTGTGATTTCCATGGTGGTTGCATCCCTCAACCAAAATAAATTTCGGAAATGAAGAAAGCATCAACAATTGATAAGGAATTGAATGCAATAATAATATTAAGGGTTCAAGTTATAAAACCCGCCTCCAATTGAGCTCCAAAGCTTCAAGCTCACGTCAACAGTGATGGATTCAACTCCTTTCACCATTCCAAGGCTCGTCCTCAAGCTTTGAGTGAAAAGGAATGGTTAGGATTGAAGAGGGGATCGAGATATGAAGAATTCATACATTGATTTTCGATTTTCACCATGGATTTAAGGTGAAAGGAGGTCAAGAAGCTTACCAACAGGTTGGGGGTCGTCCTCCTGCTCCTCCAAAGCTCCTTTGGTCGTTTTCCAAGAAAGGGGAGGAAGTGGGGTCGAAAAAGCTTTTGCTTTGTCTTGTAAAAGGTCTTTTTATAAAAATTCAATGAGAGAGAAAATGCTTTATAAAAATTCATTTAATTCCAAAATTGTTGCCACCACTTCCCCCTTGGTTTCTTGCATGCAAAGGCATCTCTATACCCACTTATCTCCCTTCCATTATCCATGAATTAAGGGAAAAGAAATTAAGCACCTTAACCCTTATAATAGTAATATCCATTTTTGAGTGGAAATTCTTTTTCTTATAATAAGGTGAGTGGAATTTTCACCTCCTTAGGATATTTCGTGGTCCTTGAAAAGCTCAAGGACGTCCACACACATATGAATCCAACCATTTTAATTTTGGTTGAAGGCCCTTTAATTAATACATTTATTTTTGCACTAAATTGAATTAGGGTTTCAATTAGGATTAAATCTTGATTATTTTAATATCAAGATTCTCTCTCCTCCAACTTAATACAAATAAGGTGCCCCTCTCATTTTATTTGCTCTACATGATGTCAAGAAACATTAGGGACTTTATTGAAGTGGTAATTTGTATATTGAACCCTAGGTTTTGGGTAAATTGCACATTATACCAAAACTAGGTTTTAATGCACAAACCTTGCTTTATCAGCTCTTTCTTGGTACTCAGACTACCACAAGCCATACCTCTGCATCATCTTCAATCTCATGATGCTTAAACATATGAGGAACATATTGTCATGTACAATTTTCAATTTAACCCCTCAACTTGGGTAATTTGCACTTTAGTCCAATCACAAGTAAAACATTATTTCAACATTATTCAAAAAAGACCAAAATGGAATATAAGTTCCTCTTGAGTCCTAATTACTTTTTACAAGATAAGATTAAGAATCTACTCAACCTTATTAGGCAAATCATCTAGGGTTAAGCATAACCCTAGTCAGGGGTGTTACACATGTCTTCACAAAGAGCCACCATGGAGTTGGTGGAGTAATTTTAAGAACCTACCACATGAATTTTCATGAGATCTACCATGTCTTCCAACATCTTCATCACGTAGGGAAGTTGAGGGATTGAAGGGGCTCATGCATCTCGGTCTACCATCTTGACTCCAAAGGGTTGCTTGTCACATGCACAAGGCACAACCAAACAAAAGAGGACAAGTTAGAAAACCAAGATGCAAAAGTAACACAAAGAATAAAGAATAACAATGGTGAGGGAAATAGGAAAGGCTAAGCTACACTAACTAGCTAGGCCGAGAGCCTCTATCCCCGGAAATAGTGTTAGAAAGCTTGTTGCGTCAAGCCAGAGGTGTACACACTAGAGAACTAAGGGTGGCTAGGTGCACTCCACGGGACTCGAACACACGGGAGGGAACTTTCTAAATTTGTATTGGCCCTAACCAAGTCAATCACAAAACCAAATGGGTCACCCTCAAACGCATGGGGTACTGTTGCAGTAAAGGTGATTGGCAAGAATAGGGATCAGTCCTCAGGGATAGAGGGGGCACTAGGTCAAGTGGGGCAAAGTGGGTAAATCAATGTAGAAAATTGGGTAAAATTGTGTGTAGCACGGCCGTGCTGGGCTGCACGGTCGTTCTTAGCAGTGGGTAGCATGGGAGTGGTGGATGGGAACGACTGTGGTGGAAAAATGGAATGAACATGGGAATTTTTGGTTTCTGAGACTGGTAGCACGGTCATGCTGGACAGCACGACTGAGCTGGGCTCTGGCTAGCACGGGCCTACTGGCATTCTGGGTCATTTTCTGAAGTTACTATTGATTGGGGCATGTCCCAGAACGACCGTTCCATGGTAGCATGGCTGTTCTGGAGTCCTTCCCCTACATTTGAGTGTTGAACTTGGCCATCCATGAAGGTTATTTCTTCAATACATCCTTTCACCACTTGGGGTAGTTTTGAAGTGGTTTTGGCCTCATTTTGGGCTCCTCCAAGCCTGGGGAAACCCTAGATTAAACCATCTTCTTTCCAATCCATCAAGTAGTGGCCAAAGTACTATAAAACATGAAAAACATCCAGAAGTGCATTTGACAATAAAACACATATTAAGGGAAATAACAGGTAATCTAACTTGTTTAGATGTGATAAAAGTACAAAATGGCACAAGATGGAGCCCTAAAATAGGGCCACATCAGTGGTTATCATGGCAAGAAAAACTCTACTAAGGGTAGGTACTGCTCCCACAAATCACCCAGAATGAGCACACATGCTCTCATCAGACCCTTTGAAGTCTGGATCATATTCTCTTGACTGTCCATCAGTCAAGGGTAATATGATGTACTAAACTTCCATCTGGCATCGAGTTCTTCATGTACCTACTTCCTCAACATGGAAGTGAACTTGAGGTCATACTCAAGAACATTTGAACTCAGATCACAGTGTAGTAGAACTATCTTTGTCTCTCATATATACAGTTCAACCAGGTCTATCACACTGACAGTGCTCTCTCTTAGGAAAGGGATTATGTCAACTTGGTAAGGCGATCTACCATAACCCATATTGCATCATGACCTCTCTTGGTCTTGGGGAGACCCATCACAATGTTTATGGTGATCTACTCCCATTCCTTCTCGGGAACTTTTCATTATCCGTAGCAACTCATTGGGTTACTGGTGTTCGGCCTTGAACCTCTGGCATGCATGGAAACTGGCCTCATGCAACTCTATATACTTTTTCATCTCAGGTCTTCATAATACTACTGCAAAACTTAACTATCTTAGTAGTAACATGGTGTATGGTGTATGTAAAATCATGAATGACTTACATAACATGATTCCTCAAGGGTGACTCCTCAGAAACCCTAAAACACTCTAGTGAGTTTCACCACCTTCTTTTCCTGAGAGGTGTACCTGAGGTTCTTACAACAGTCCTTCTATCTCATCAAGCTATGGGCTGACTTACGAAGCAACTACCAATTTGACCAACAAGTCTGGTTGTATCTGAATGTTCGCCACATACATCTAGTCTTCTAACAATCGCAGGGTTCACCTAGAAACCTCTTTCATCTCTCTCTATTAGCTAGACAAAGCAATTGTACACCTGAGTTGTGTCTCGGCAAAGAGTATCAGTTACCACATCAATTTCCTTATGTTCTAGGTGATGGTGAAAATATAAACATTCATATACTCCACATATTACCTTCATCTCGGGTTTAAGTTTAACTAAGTCAAGAAAACTTTGAGCTCATCATCTCAATTACCATACCCAAGATGCAACTCTTAGGGTCCAAACTGCTCTTAACAAGAACGTCCTCATATGATGATTACCTTTGTTCTCTTCTTGTTTCCACATATCCAACATACTCTCAAAATGTGTGGTACTTCCTCTATCCTCAAACATAGTAGAAGGGTTTAAACTCATATCACCTTTATCCTCAATATGACATGGGTTTTTTCATGTCTCTCAAACCCATAACAAGATGAAATAAGCATTTGGTTATAGCCCAAATACAGAGTTCAACTTGTTCCAAGAGTAGAGATGGTGCATCACACATCGCCATCACTCTTTCCAATCTAAGTTGAAACATACTTCACATGATTCTACACTATGAGCATCCCCATTATGGGTCTACACCCATAGGAAAACTTTTCCCATCACCTATGGATCTTAACATCTCTCTTATGTACAATCCTTAGTCATTACCTCAAGGTCCCTAGGGTGCCAACACTTTTGGGGTGATCTGACCCTTGTGCATCTAGGGAGTGCCTCTCACACTTACCCCTTAGGCCCCATGAACTCATGAAGGTGGTCAAGCTCATAACCCATAGGCCTTGGGTAAAGGTATTTGTTACCTCCCAACCCTATGGTCTCATGCATCCATGGAATAGACAACTCCTACCTCCATCAGTCTTATCCCTTCCTGACCTTAGTATCGACTTAGGATTCCACCATAACACATCTCATTCTTGAATCCTCACTCGAATCTCCATCCTCTTTCTGGGAATTCATGGTTATCCCTCATAGGAATCATGGTGACCTACCTAACTCAGTCTGGCCCCATACAAGTTACCTCTATGGCAACATATCCTCATGCTCCTTAGAGATGGTCACACATGGGTCTATAGATTCATGCTTGTACTATCTGCTCTTACACTTAGCTCATCAAGCTCTTATCAATGACCTCTTCAGGTTACCACAAACTTAGTCAAAATTTGGTGCTCACCCTAACATGAAGGGTCCCTTCCCAGGACGGGAGAAAACTATCTCTTGATAGTAACAAAGGTCACAAAACATTCTTATCTCCAAGGTTTACATCATAATATATAATGCTTAGATCATAGAAGGATACTTATGCATGTATCTAGCAAGAAGAGAACCTACTAAACCATCTAAGTTCCTTGGCATGCCATACACATTTATCATTCATCAAGGTTGGACCAATATCACATATACCTATGTCACCAACTTGTGTGAGGGGTTCATTAAACGTATATATTAGATGTGGTGGGGTTTCCTTTTGCACTAAAACATGAGGGGGGGTGTCATACTCAAATACCATGAACTCAAACAGTCTCGTGAGCATCATG
The DNA here is from genome assembly GCA_963693085.1 of Alisma plantago-aquatica. Classification (NCBI taxonomy): domain Eukaryota; kingdom Viridiplantae; phylum Streptophyta; class Magnoliopsida; order Alismatales; family Alismataceae; genus Alisma; species Alisma plantago-aquatica. Next base: position 1,313,953,432 of record OY856409.1, on the reverse strand, counting down.
TGCACTAGATACTACTACTTCCCCTCTTTGGTCTAGGAACCACAGGTTCACCTCTTATGCATCAGTTGTCTAACTACATGCTCAGCTGTTCAACCACAAACTAAACATGTACAAGATATGGCATTTACTTCTTACCATTCTTCCATGTGAACAACACCCTAGAGTCCCACACACAAGGACAACCAATTGGGTGCAAGACCTCACAACTTGTTACTATACCCCTTTCGGGTCTATGGGAATCTCTTTCCTACACCTCGAAGGTAGGCACTCATATCATTTGTATGTTCGTTCACAAAGACCCTTTCTCTTTTCTAGGATTTGGTTCCTCTAAAGGAATCCAAGGTACAACAATCATCCATGGACCATGCATTAGGCAACCACATACATCCACTCAGGGTTGTCTACTCTGGGCCATATTATACCCAACTTCTCATGTTTCCTCATGTCTTAGAGTCAAGGTCTCCAAACTTCCTGATCGGGTCTCATTCTCTCTCTAGAGCTAACCCTACAACGGGTTCTACCATTGGAGGTTCTCTCTCTGAAGATGGGTCAAGCTCTTAAGGATACACATCTATATGTACTATTAAGACTTATATCCGTCTAAGACCATTCAAAGCTATGCATGCCTATCTCATTGGCCATCAGGCCTAACCTTTTAGGCTCAGGTCCAAAACATATTGTCAGCCTTGTTGTTACTCTCTTCTATGTAGGTATGTTCCTCTTCCTGGTCCATATATGCCCGTTAGGGTTACTATACGGTCACCATCAACCCTCTTAATGAGGGAGCTATCCCTCACACGAACAAGCATGACCCACCCAAGGTCGAGTCATCACAAGGCACTAGAGGTCAAGAAAACACTCATAATCTATGTTTCTCATGGGTACTCAAAACTTCCATGTAAAGCATGCATGACTAACCCACGTACTTGAAGGTATGGGAGACTAAGGCATCCAACTCATCTTGTCATCTTTTTCTATAACTACCACTTAGGGTATGGGTTGGGCATTGTCCTCAAAGGATGTGTCAGGTCTCTTCCTTTTCCTGGAGGCTTCTTCCTCCAATGCTATCCCTCTCCTCCTCATCCTACCAGAAGGTCTAACCTCAGATCTCTTCTAAGGGCAAGACAATCACATGCCATGCAACCTAATCATGTAACTAAACTTTGTCTGAGTTTCTACTTATCAAAACTTATGTCCATGACATCTTTCTTACATACTTTTTATTATTTGGTGGAAAATTCCTAAATCCTTATCATTCTTAACCCCAAAACTTAGGAGGGTGGAGGAGATAGAGAAACCCTAAACTCTAAGTTTTCAACAAAATGGGGTAGATAAGGGATGAAGATAGATGATAGAAGACCTAGAGGTATCTTATTTCGAGTCATATCCTCTGATTTCAACCAGGCAGTCACACAGAATTTGGGAGTCCTCATAGACCGACTAGCGGGGTGGAGGAAAATCTTGCCAGTCCCCAGATTGTGATCCTTTTCTAGATACCTCCATCATTGGAAAATTCTCTAATAACTCCCTTAGATACTAAAGAGTTTGTAAAATTTAATAATTATTAGAGATTAAATGGAAAACCATCGTTCTGATACCAAATGTAATGACCCCGCTTCCCGGTAACCCCCAAATAAGGAAGACTAAGAAGTCAGAGCCACTATCCAAAAATAGGATCAATGGTTTTGCAAATAATAAAAAATAATTAATAAACTCTACCACAATTAAGCTTAAAACAAGATAAAAAATTTCTTTTTTCACATACCTTGAAAAATATAGGATTCTGGAACTTCTACCCACTGTAGAGTTCTATCTACATAAATCCTCCTTTATGATTTAACTTTATTCTTCACAAGTTCCACTTTACTTGTTTGTCCAATTTTAGATATTCCTAAAACGCCGACAAACAGAACGTCGGTCAGTATAATGAATTATACTAGTATGTGAGGGAACCAATAATCTTGCATTTTATTGTAACAACATATTGTAAGCAATTATGATTCAACAAAACAAACTTTACATTTTAAACATAACTACTCAATCCTTACAAATCCTTGCCTCTGTGCTATACCTGCAGTAGATATGGATACTACCTCTCTCATATGGTAGATCTCAACTAACCCCCATGATCCTACCTTATAGGTAGATCACTACATAGGGTTGTGGAGTTGTATGGTCCTACCCAATGGTAGACCAACACATCGACCCATGATAACTTGATAAATCCTACCCCATGGGTAGACCATGTACTAGGTCATCCATCTCATCATCATCAAAGCTATAGAGGAGGACTAGGATCTGAGCTAGTCATGTACATATACTTATGGTGATAGTCATAGTCACTTTATAGTTGCATGAAATAAAAGTCAACCAAGCAATTATTTCCAAGCAACCAATAAAAACCTTGAAAATTGTCGTGAAACTAGAGAAATTTAACCATAAGTGTAACCACATACCTGATTTGGAGATCTCAAAGAAGCAATATATCCAAATCAAACTAGATGTCCAATCAAGCAAGCCAATCAATCAAGCAAGCAAACATTGATCCTGAAAACATGTATAACACCTAGTTGATACCATCACATCCCAAACAACTCTTTATTGACTTGGGACACCCTTCTAAGGTTTCTAAGTCTCATTAGGATTCATTAGGACTTCTTAGATCAATTCTTTAAACTTTATCCTTTTTTAGGTCAACAAACCCTAAAATAGCTTTTCTACTCATAAAAACATTAATTGCTCAAATTATCCACATTAAGGATTTTTTTTACTCAAATTGGCTTAGGATCATCATATATCTATCTTATTCATGGATTTGCACAATTAAAACCATTAAAAGTCATAATTACCAATATTAGGGATTCTAAGCCCATTAATGCATATTCATGTGCATGGAGTCCTAACTTAAGCCAATTATGCATAAAGATCATCTTTTTAGGTCTAAATCTTCCTTTTATTAATAATAGTTTAATATTGGCTTATTTTATCCAAAGAACATCATGAAATTCAATAATCATCAAAACTTAGGGTTTTCCATTAATAACACCATTAAAGGTGACATCTTTAAGTACTTTTAGAATTACAAGTATAATTAGGGTTCAATTATATTTTTAATGCACTCCTTGTATTCTCTTGATCAATTTTCATATATAGTTTGTCTTAATCAGAGTTACCAATAATTAGTTACGAATTTTGTAAGATAAAATACCTTTGGACCAATAACATAGAGCCATGTCATCCTTATGGCTCTTTTTACTTTTTCCATGCGGATTAAAGGATAACTAATGGCCCAAGGACAAATTAGCCACCTATCTCAGCAAGGTGAAGGCTATAAATAGGGTTAAAAGACATGTTTGCCCTTTCCTCTTCATCGCACACTCGGGGGCAAATAGGTAAATTGGTTCTTTGTCTTCTTCAACCTCATGAGCCATCTTCTATTCGCAAACCAGTCATTTGGGGCAGTTAACCCACTAGTTGAATCCATGCTCCAATCCTTCTCTCTGCTTGGAAAAACCACCCAGACCTTCCCTAGGCTCCGTCGAAGATGACCACTGTCTCAATTGCCCCAAGGGCGATCAGGAACGAGCCACCGACTTCCTGCCCCTCTGGCGGGATCCCTGCGATGGTAGGTACAAGGAACATGCCTCACACTCAAATCATGAGTGCAAGTCTACTCAGAGCAGTTGGCCGAAGTCACAGTATTTGTTTGCCGCGTCATTGGGGGTCCAAGGCCCCATATATATAGGTCTACTAGGAAGCCGAGAAGCCTATTTTGGGAAAAACTCTTGGAGGCAATGAAACCTCACAAATATTGGGGTAGATGAACTTGTACTAGTCTCCTGATTCCACTGGACATGCTTCCTAAAACAGCCATGCCTTGGTGCACAAGATTTCCGCTTAGGAAGGCATTTACTACTATTCCGATTTTCCTTTTCCAATTCAAGGTAGAAGATGATCTCTGGATCGTCGGATCACCATCTAATGGTTGTTGTTGAGCATTACACTCTCTTGGGTCGGGCCCAAGGTTTCAGATTCGAATTGAAATGTGACAAATTGCATTAATATATTAGTTAACCCTTCACTTTAGGGAAAATTAAGAAATGATAACCCTCTCCTCTTTTATCCAATCATCACCAAATTTTAAAGGAAAGTCCATAGTGATTTAAACTACTTGTGTGAAAAGTTTGGGACTCAAAATAGAAAGTATGGGAGACTTTTATTCATATGCAATTATTACTTTAAAAGGCATATTTTATACATATTTTCTCTCTCTTACTCTTTTATATTCTTTATTTGGATTCCTTTTACCATTAGAAACCATGTGGAGTCAAAATCTCATCAAAGATGAGTTAATCACACATATTTCCATATATTTCTCATATTTTCCTCATTATCTCAATTTTCCTTCTTAATAATGCATTAATTGATTTCTTCTTTTTCTTTTAATCATATTGGACTCATTAACATATTATGATCCAAAAAATAACATGCACAAAGAAAATATTGCAAAGGGAATCCATTCAATACATATAATTCATACCATTCCCATAATCATACATTTATTGGGGAAAATACATTTCCAACCATATGAACCCAAAAATTGGGGTTGTAACATCCTTCCCCTCTTATAGGAATTTTGCCCTCAAAATTCCACCAATCATACAAACAATTCAGGATAAGACTTTTCCATGTCCATCATTAGCTCCCATGTGGCTTCATCCTCTTCATGGTGCTTCCAAATAACCTTTATCATCTTATATTCTTACATCTGAGTTCTCTCTCACCTTGGTATCTCGTACCCTCATAGGTGACTCAGGACATGTCAGCCTCCCTTGAAGCTCAATAGGTTCAATACTCATCACATGGCTCAGGTACATCACATAGTGCTCTAGATCGAACACATGTAACACATCATTCATCATATTATCTTGAGGGGTAAGGCTAAGCATAAACAACTCTACCAATCCATCTCAAATGGACCCATGTATCTGGGACTCAGCTTTCTCGGCTATAGCTCAGAGGGGACATGATTTCATAACACATGTTCACCCACAGTGAACTGCATGTCAGTTTGCTTCGCATTAGCTCATGACTCGTGTCGATCTTGGGCTTCCTCAGCCATTGTTTGATCAAAGTGACATCATCTGCATACACTTGTGGTTTTTCTTACCTTCACAAGGTCCTCTCACTGACATCATCCAAGTGAAGTGGTGACTGACACAACCTCCCTTATATAGCTTCATACATCCAGATACTAGCTATGGTGGCTATCATGACAAGAAAAACTCTACTAGAGGAAGGTACTGCCCCCATAAATCACCCTGAACGAGCATACATGCTCTCATCAGACCCTCTAAAGTCTGGATCATATTCTCTTGATTGTCCATCAGTCAGGGGTGATATGATGTACTAAACTTCCATCTAGCATCGAGTTCTTCACGTACCTACTTCCTCAACATGGAAGTGAACTTGAGGTCACACTCAAGAACCTTTGAACTCAGATCATGGTGTAGTTAAACTATCTCTCTCTCTCATATATATAGTTCAACCAGGTCTGTCACACTAATAGTGCTCTCTCTTAGGCAAGGGATTAGGTCAACTTGGTAAGGTGATCTACCATAACTCATATTGCATCATGACCTCTCTTGGTCCTGGGGAGACCCACCAGAACGTCTATGGTGATCTACTCCCATTCCCTCACAGGGACTATTCATTATCTGTAGCAACTCATTGGGTTACTGGTGTTCGGCCTTCAACCTCAAGCATGCATGGAATCTGGCCTCATGCAACTCTATATACTTTTTCATCTCAGGTCTTCATAGTACTATTACAAACCTTAACTATCTTAGTAGTACCCACAGTTTATGGTGTACGTAAAATCATGAACGACTTGCATAACATGATTCCTCAAGGGTGACTCCTTCGAAACCCTAAAACACTCTAGTGGGTTTCACCACCTTCTTTTCCTTAGAGGTGTATCTGAGGTTTTTACAATGGTCCTTCTATCTCATCAAGCTTTGGGATGACTAACTGAGCAACTACCAATTTGACCAACGGGTTTGGTGTATCTGAATGTTAGCTACATATGTCTAGTCTTTTAACAATCACATGGTTCACCTAGCAACCTCTTTCAGCTCTCTCTATCAACTACATAAGGCAACTGTACACCTGAGTTGTGTCTCAGCAAAGAGTATTGGTTACCACATCAATTTCCTTATGTGCTAGGTGATGGTGAAAACATAAACCTTCATATAATCCATTCATCACCCTCATCTCAAGTTGAGGTCTAACTGAGTCAAGAAAACTTCGAGCTCATCATATTGATTACAATACCCAAGATGCAACACTTAGGGTCCAAACTTGTCTTGACAAGAATGTCCTCATATGATGATTACCTTTATTATCTTCATGTTTCCACATATCCAATGTACTCTCAAAAGGTGTGGTACTTCCTCTATCCTCAAACATAGTAGAAGGGTTTCAACTTATATCACCTTTATCCTCAGTATGGCATGCGTTTTGTCCTATCCCTCAAACCCATAACAAGATGAAATAAGCATTTGGCTACAGTCCAAATATAGAGTTCAACCTATTCCAAGAGTAGAGATGGTGCATCACACATCGCCATCACTCTTTCCAATCTAAGTTGAAACATACTTCACATGACTCCACACCATGAAAATCCCCATTATGGGTCTACACCCATGGGAAAACTTTTCCCATCACCTATGGATCTTAACATCTCTCTTATACACAATCCTTAGTCACCTCAAGGTCCCTAGGGTGCTGATACTTTTCGGGTGATCTGACCCTTATGCATCTAGGGAGTGCCTCTCACATTTACCCCTTAGGCCCCATGAACTCATGAAGGTGGCCAAGCTCATAACCCATAGGCCTTAGGTGAAGGTTGCTATTATCTCCCGACCCTATGGTCTTGTGCATCTAGGGAACAAACAACTCCAAATTCCATTGGTCTTATCCCTTCCTGACCTTAGTATCGACTTACGATTCCACCATAGCACATCTCATTCTTGAATCCTCACCTGAATCTCCATCCTCTTTCTGGGCATTCATGGTTATCCCTCACAGGAATCATGGCGACCTACCTAACCCGATCTGGCCCCATACAAGTTACCTCTATGGCAACATATCCTCATGCCCCTTAGAGATGGTCACATATGGTGTGACATCCCGGCCCGCCATCATAAACACAGTGAAACGCCATGCGAAAATGCGCGGAACCACCATAAACCGCATATTACCCAAAAACACAGGTTAATTAAAACTGAAAGTGGAAAATGTCATAACAGCAGAATTATCACAACCAGATCCATATCCTGCAAGAAAACATGTTATATTCATATATACATAAACTTGATACATGTCCACCATCTCATAGGATTTAGCTATTCTATATACATCAAAAGACTTCACCTGTTTATATACATAACAGACCTAGCCTTGTCAACAACAGGATAAGAAAGCCATAACAACTATACATCGTGAAACCTCATCAAAAAACCTCCAAGGACCTGAGAGTACAAGGATGATGACTCTAGGACTCTACTACAAAACAACCACAAAAGCAGCATATCCATCTCTTGCCTTCTACTGTTCTTCTTGTTGCTCAGCTGCAACACCACGATCACCACCATGTCTAGCACACCCACCTAAAAAGGTTTTAAACCAATGGGGTGAGACACACAGTCCCAGTGAGAAACATAACTCCCTGATGAACTATAAAACCTCGGGAGAGCTAGAATAGATAAAGCAGGTAACTGATATAAGTAGATTATATATACTGAGTAGAACTAACTCTATAACATCTTATCAGGATATCTGAGAGGCATATAAATAGATAATATATGGAACATGATTGACAAGACAAGTCATACAAGAACTTATCATAACATCTGAGGAACATGTAATTAAGTGCAAGATATAACTAGAATAACTATAAGGCCCCAACCAATGTTCCGTGTTTGCCCTATGAAAATATACTATACATATGGATTATGATTTATTATGCCCTAAGGAAGTGAGTCGTACCACTCAGATCCAAACTGACCACCTCTTGGTCGCAATTGATTGCCATACAAGGTCAATGGAAGAGTCAGACTCCATGACCTCTTTCCCTTGTGGTCAGTGTACAAGAACCAACAAGCAGGATCGTAGTCTCATGCATAAGTGGCCTCAACCACACAAGGTCATACTACCCTCTGCCTAGCCCACCTTGTTACAGGTATCGGTGCTATAAAACTGAGCCACGAGCCTATTCACCATGCTCCATCATCACTGAGCCATGGGCCTATTCACCATGTTCTAACCACACTGAGCCACGGGCCTAAAACTGTGCTCTAATCCTGAGCCATGGGCCTGTCAACCATGCTCTACATGCGCTACTACTTAGGGCGTAGGTGCACCCCACATATTCAACAATATGTGTTCCAGGTTAACCCTCAGGAGAACCTATTTCACCATCACCAAACTCCTAACGATGATGGATCTATGGCCAGGGCAACTACATGAAAGGTTCATCTATAATTAATTAACATATTTTAAGTGGATTGCAAGATTCAACCAAGTTGTGTAACATGCAAAATATAAGTAAAAGTAAACAACATAGATTCCATTATCTTGTGTCACATTGTCACTAATACTTTCAATGCCATCAACATCATCCTGATCCCTCACAAGGATCCAACATTACATGTTACCACTTGGCCTCTTGCCAATCATCAAGATCCATCTCAAGGATCAACATCAAGGGGCTCAATCCCACCATCAAGGCACACATTTCCATTCCATGAGTAATACCCATCATATATCATTGGGTTTATCATAACCCTTGATGTTCCATATCATATCACTATCATACCATCACCATGGCTATTACCTGATTTCATATCCATATACATGGAACATGCATGGTTAGAATAATCATAGAGAAACAATGGTACTTGTTCAAGGAACATCTTTGACTAATTACTTTATTATGAGAGATGTCACTTATGCAACGTAGATGAACATGCTTGTGCATAATCATTCATATATATCTATTAAAGCAAGTTTTAGGGTTACCAAATGAATATAGGATACAAACCTTATCATAGGTATATCAGGTATGGGATAACCCTCACCAAAAGCATCACAACCCTCACTAGAGATAAGACATTCCTCACCATAGGTATAACGTTCATCGCTGTCTTGGTTAACATTGCATATCGGGCTGACATGGATATCGGTCAACATGCATCTTGGGTTGACACCCATATTAGGTTAACACTCAAGGTCAGGCTGATAATGCTCAACAGGTAATAGTTAACACACTATGTAACGTCCCAGAAACCAATGACATTGCATATCAACTTGGTTTCTGAGGGTTATAGAATTTGAGTATCAAGACCAATTAAATATGCAACCCAAAAACAACTATATTGATAGCATAGTCATTTACACAAGCATTTCTTGAAAGAAAATTTGTACATATGTTTACATGACCCATAGGTCTAGCAAACCACCAAAAAAAAAACTAGATATGGTCTTGATATTACTTCCAGGATCTTTCAAGATAGTCTACTACAAGATACATACATACACCTACATCCACACAATTAACCTATGGCAAGAATGATTTGCCATAGCCCAAATGGGAGAGAGAGGGTTAGATAATTATCCAAGTATGACTAAAAATATTGCAGCAAGACACTTATAATACCTCACTAAGCTACACTTAATCATTTATTCGTATACAACTATATCACAAGAAAATAGACTTGATATCGAACAATATAATGAAACACAATCCATAGACATTGGTATTTGTTTATTTCTTTTCATAATAAGTGGGAGACCTTATTCCATAAACGAGCTTAACTACAACTCTCAGAGAAGGTGTCAATTCACCTTGGGCAACTGTCCTACAACCACAAAAACTTGCTTAGCCAAGACTTTAGTCCATTAGGGTCACCAAAACACCTGTAAGTACCCTAGAACACCCCCAGCCACTCGTGCACACTGCATTCTCTATTCAATGAATTAGATTACCACATGCAGCCATCGGTCACCTTTCCAAGACCAGAAGAGGGTGCTCCTTGCATAAAATGCCATTAGTTAGCATGCTTAATCTTTGCAGGAGATTATTCCCCATTACTAACTTGATCATGCCTGACTCTACATGACCAACCCAAGTGTGGGCCTGAGTATGGTAGAGCATTATACTCATCCATCCCTGACTCCAAAGGACTTAGATCCAGATCCCAAATGTATCAATCCCCGGCCAAGACATGCCGACTCTGTTACCAACACATCTCCCAATATAAGGTTTAGAATTAAAAGGAAATCATCAAAGGTATACAACTCAATATGATGGCTAGTCACAGTTAATGAGGTCAAAAGGTAGCCATGAATCATTAATTAAGTATTTCACTATGACACCTAGAATATGAACTTGTGGGATTGTGGAATTGAATCAGACAAATCTATGGCCAGAAGCGTGCAAGAGGTTAGGGAGTCCCCCCGTGTGAACACGGAACCAATTAAATAACCTTTCCTCTTTACTGGCTACAGACATCAGTGAAACAGGCTTCTAGTCACCATAGAAATGTCTGATGGAATTCCATTTTCCAACAATATTACATGACTCAAATAATAGGGAGAATTAATAGAAAGGAAAATAAAAGAGAATCGAACTATTATCCACAAAGTCATGCTTAATTATCATCTAAAATCTTAACTCAATTTTGAATGAGGATAGGAAGTAATATTTGTATGATCTTAGGGTAATGAAATGAAGTCTATTCTAGCTTATAAATTCAATGTATATAGTATATCATTTATCTATTCTTTAAAGCATCTACCAAACCATCCATATTATGCTTTTCATTTGGTCATGATCAGAACCATACTAAACAATATTAAACCATGTTAAATCATACTTTTTATTAATGTTTATACCAGAGATTATGATAAGGTGATTATACTTAACTATACTAAACCATAATAAATCATACTTTTTATAAGTGGTGATACAAGAGTTAAGTCAATGAGTGAAGACTATATGAAATCATATAAGATATTAAGTCACAAAGTGAAAGCCATACAAAATCATACTTTTCCTTAATGATTATATAAGAAACTATTACAAGGAGTGAGGACCATACCTTCCCTTGAAGTGTGATGTTGAAATAGATTAAAGACAGAGAGAGAAGGTCAATTTCCAAGAGTATTTTGACAGAATTTCGGCTTACAATGAATTCTTATCAAAAGAGAGATAGCCTAAGATCAAGGAGAGAGAGAATTAGCATTTCAAAATGATATTTAGGAATCATATGTAGGGATCAAACCTTAGGAGGGGATAGATTATGATGCCAAAGTAACTCTCCTATTCAGCATCTTCTCCAAGCAAAACTTATTTATAGTTTTAGAAGAGGGAAATGTTTATGGTTTCTAAAGAGAGCAAGAGGTTTACTTGTCTTTGAAGAATAGAAACAAGCAAGGGGACGTTTTCTTTCATGGAAGAACTTGAGATTTGGAATGAGAATTAAGTTGAGTGGAGTGGGCTTCTATTTATAGGGATGTGGGAGGGTAGCATGGTCCTAATTGCAAAATGTGTATGGATGACACTTGGGTATATGTGTGTCATTAAAAGATACATGATGTGTAGGTTTAGTGACACATGGGTGTGTATGTGTCTTCAAAATAGAGAGAATTCGTGGTTATATGACACAATGGTTGCATATGTGTCATTTGAAGATATCTATCAAGGATTTGTTGACACATGGTAGGATATGTGTCAAACATTAGGATGTGATAGGTGTTTGAAAGAGGAGCATGACACTAAGCTTCTTTCTTTACCAAGTAGTCTATTTGCTTAAGCTACCTACTTGCTACCCAGCTATATGCTTGCTTCTATAAGCAACTTGCTTGCCACCCAGCTACCTGCTTGTGTGCTTACCCACCAATGTATATTTTTTTTCCAAAATTTGGCAAAAGTACCGCAATTATATTTTCAATATATAAAAGCTTTTAAATTAATAAAAATGGATTATTTTAATATTAAAATTGAATTTACAAAATAAAATCTCAAAGAGCTTGTTTTTACAAGTTACCCTAGAGAAGATGCTTTATTTGCTCAAAATTCAGAATATTACACACTAACACCTTGATCTTAGTAGGTCGATACGTAGCAGGCCTATATCGGCCACCCATACTCACAAGCAAGTCAATATCGTAAAAGGGCTAACTGGGTTCATACACCCCATAATGGGCTAACCATAAGACAAGTCGATAACGCCCCAAGAACCAAAGCTAACACGGCGTTACTCTACTAACTCGATAACAGCCACAAGGCATATCGGCCATCCCAACATATCGGGCAAGGCAACATCTAGGGAAAAGCTTCATACCGGTCAAGGGGTCAACAAGACACCCAAACATCTTATCATTCAACACCTAACTAGAGGGATATCGGGCACCTCTCATCAAATGATATCGGGTTGTCACTCATCTTGGGTTGTCAGGGATACCGAGTTACACCACATATCGGGTTGGTCATCTTCAACCTCATGACAACCACCAAAAACCTTAAGAGATCAAGAGATTTGGCTCACCTCTCAACAACTAAGTGAGAGGGGTCTTGCACAACCTCCATCACATAGTGGGCAGCAAGGCTAGGTCAACAAACTTTCGGCCAACCAATCATCAACTAGGTCAACATCAAACCCTAGGCTCACCTTTCAAATCCATGGTAAGAGAGGGGTGTTGCTCAAGCAACTAGAATACAGACTCACCTCTCAACAACTAAGAGAGAGGGATTTTGCCCACACAACTAGAACTTAAGCTCACCTCTCAAGACCAAAGAGAGAAAGGGGGTTGCCCTGAGGACACACCACAACTCTCCATTGAATTTAGAAGACCCTGGGCTCACCTCTCAACAACTAGGAGAGAGGGGTTTTGCCCAAGGAATCCTAATCCAAGGTTTGGCCAACACAAAGGCAACCATCTCATCATATCCAACAAGGTCTAGGGCACATACTAGAGCAAGAACATCACTAATAAGATATGCATGGCTGATCAAGATAGCATATAACAAAGCAACATGGTAAGGAAGTAGTATAGTTAGGGTTAGGAGTTATGTAACCCGCCTCAAGCACATTCCTCAAGATCTAAAGCTCCAAGAACCAAGCTCCATGCTCCAAGCACCAAGGCACCACCTTCGGCCACCTCAAGAAGAGAAAGGAAGCTCATAACCACCATGGCCGAAAGACAAGCAAGAAGGAGAAGGTGCCAAGGAAAGAAAGAGGGATACTTACCACAAGAGAAGAGAGGGGCAAGGCACACTCTAGGGTTTTGGACACCACTAGAGGAAGAAGGAGACTAGAGCTATGGTTTCCAAGGGTATCGCCCTCCAAGCTCCACCAAGGGATATCGGCCACCAAAAGAGAAGGAAAGTAACTAAAGAAACTAAACTGATTACAAGCTAGAAAAGGAGGGGGTATATATACAAGGGGGTTAAGTAGGCGTCCACTAGAGGGTTGCTCCACATGTTATCATCCAAACCACCACTTGTCCAAGCTATGCCACCTTTCTAGCAAAGAGAAACAAGTGTCACCAAGGGTGACACAAATGAAGCTAGGTCACAAGGACCGTCTAGGCCGATATCACCCTTTGGGCAATATCGCCCTAACCCAAGAACTCCTCCAAGCTGATACACCACTGCCTGATACACCCTTGCCCAATATACCCAGTAAGGAGGTGGCACCAAACATAAACAAGGCCCAAGAAAGCCCAACAAAAAGCCTAGGTTTCAACAAGCTCAAGTGGGGCCCAAAACAACTCAAGATAGGTGCCCAACTCATCCTCTTAACCTTAGAGGATGCAAAGAGAGAGAAAGACATTTCTTAAGGTGACAAACTTGCACACCAACCCTAGAACTTGGGTAAATTGCAAGTTGCACCTCAACCCCTCAACAAAGCACAACAAACCCTAACCACGACTTCAGGTTATTAGCAAACATCTAAACACAAGGTTTAGGCAAAGCAAACAAGGTAAGCCCTACAAAAGGATTTCGCCCCCAAATTCCGAAGAGAAAAGCGAGGGATACTTCCTCCTCATCTCTTCCTCAAGCTCCCACTTGGCTTCCTCAACGCTACGATGATGCCAAAGAACCTTCACCAGAACCAGGTCCTTCCTCTTCAGCTTCTTCACTCTTCTATTAAGGATCAACACTGGACCTTCCTCATAGATCACATCTTCATCAAACTCACCTCAACTGACTATATCACTGTCTCTATGCCTGGATGACTTTTCTTCAGCATACTAACATGGAACACTGGATGCAACCTATGCAACTCTGGTGGTAGCTATAACTTATAAGCCACTTTACCAACACATGCTATCACCGGATATGGTCCCATATACCTGGGAGCCAACTTGCCTTTCCGTCCAAACCTCGGCATGCCTTTCCATGGAGAGACCTTGAGATACACCTTGTCTCTCACCTAGAACTCTAGAGTTTGTCGACGATTATCTGCATACGACGTTTGTCTATCCTGTGCTACTTTTAACTGTTGTTGTATCACCTTAATCTTCTTTTTCGTCAACTACACTAACTCAGGACCCAAAAGTTGGTACTCACTAGACTCACACCAACATAAAGGAGATCTACACTTCCTGTCATATAAAGCCTCATAAGGTGCCATGTTGATACTCTGTTGGTAACTATTATTGTAGGCAAACTCTATCAAGCTGAGATGCACGTCCCAACTACCTAGGAACTACAAAACACAAGCTCTGAGAAGATCCTCTAAAGTCTGAATAGTCCTTTCAGACTACCCATCTGTCTACGGGTGGAAAGTGATACTGAACCTCAACTGTGTTCCCAACGCTTTGTGCAACTATTCCCACAAATGACTCATGAAATCAGGATTTGTGTCAGATACTATCGTTGTAGGCACACTGTACAAACGCACTATCTCATCCACATATACCTGAGCAAGCTTCTCTGTTGTATATGTCATCTTCACAGGTATGAAATGGGCAGACTTTGTCAATCTGTCCACTATCACCCAAATGGAATCATGATTTCTAGTTGTTCTCAGAACACCAACTATGAAATCCATGGTTACATGATCCCATTTACACTGCGGTATTGGCATGGGTTGCAACGTACTTGCTGGCTTCTGATGCTCAGCTTTAACCTACTGGCATACCGCACACCTAGCCACAAACTTGACCACATTTCTCTTTAAGCCAGGCCACCAATACAGGTCCTTCAGATTATGATACATCTTGGTGACACCTGGATGCATAGCATACATCGATGTGTGTGCTTCCTAGAGTACTAAATTCCTCAGATCATCAACATCGGGGACCATCATCCTGTTATGATAACAAACTAGTCCATCCTCAGACTCATGGAAGCCATCATGCTTCTCACTGCCAAACTCTGTCCTAATCAACTGAACTGTAGCATCTGCCTATTGGGCTTCTTTGATCTGCTGCCTCAATGTAGGCTTCACTTGCATCCATGTCAAAAGTCCTGCCAACAAGGAGACTTCCAACTATACATTCATCTGCCACAAAGAGACAAACATATCCCGCCTATGGCATATCAAAGAACTCAAATGTGCCTTCTTCATAGGATGATAAGAAGACTTCTTGCTAAGTGCATCAGCTACCACGTTCGCCTTACCAAGATGATACTCGATGGTGCAATCATAATCACTTATCAGCTCCATCCAGCGATGTTGTCGCATGTTCAGCTCACTCTATAAGAAGATATACTTCAGGTTCTTATGATCTGTAAAGATCTGATACATTCCCCATAAAGATAGTGTCTCCAAATCTTTAACGCATTGACCACCACTGCCAGCTCTAAATCATGTGTCGGATAACTCTCTTCATGTTTCTTAAGTTGTCATGAAGCAAAACAAACCACATGATCTTCCTGCATCAGCACACAACCTACGTCTTTCTTGGAGGCATCGCAGAAAACAACATAGCCTTTCCCAGGCTCTGGCAACACCAACACTGGAGAACTAGTCAGCTTTTCCTTTAAGCTCTGGAAAACTTGCTGACAACGATCATACCAAACAAAAGGTACATCCTTCCTGGTCAACTTCGTCAATGGCAACGCGATCACACTGAAGTTCCTTATAAACTTCCGGTAGTATCCTGCTAAACCCAAAAAACTACAAACTTCAGTCAGCATCTTCAGTTGCTCCCACTCTGCAAATGACTCCACCTTCTTGGGAACCACTCTGACACCTTCCGCCGATATCACATGACCCAAAAAAGTCACTTCCTTCAGCTAGAATTCACACTTACTGAACTTGGCATACAACTAATGATGGCGAAGGAGAGTCAATGCTTGTCAAAGGTGTTGTTCATGTTGTTGACTGTCCCGACTATAGATCAAGATGTCATATATGAAAACCACAACAAACTGGTCTAGAAACGGACGAAACACCCTATTCATCAGTTCCATGAAAGTAGCAGGTGTATTGGTTAGCCCAAATGACATAAGCACAAACTCAAAGTGACCATACCTCGTCTTGAAAGCTGACTTCGGTATGTCATCATCCTTGATCCTCAACTGATGATATCCAGATCGTAGATCGATCTTCAAGAACACTGTAGCACCACCCAACTAATCAAATAGATTGTCTATCCTCGGCAAAGGATACTTGTTCTTGATCATAACTTTGTTCAACTGTTGGTAATCTATGCATAGATGCATCGATAAATCCTTCTTCTTCACAAACAGAACTAGAGTACCCCATGGTGATGTGCTTAGTCTAATGAAACCTTTATCCAGCAACTCATGTAACTGCTTCTTCAGCTCTGTCATCTCAGCTGGAGCCATCCAGTACGATGTCTGAGGAACTGGTTGTGTCCCTTTCACTAGATTGATCACAAAGTCAATCTCTCGAGGTGGGGGGACACCGAGAAACTCATCGGGAAACACATCCTCAAACTCTATGATAACCGACACATCTTGAAGACTCGGACCTTTTGCCTCAGTATCCACAACATGAGCCAAGAATGATCTACAACCTTGTCTCAACAACTTCTATGCCACCATGGATGATACCAAACACATCGGAAGAATCTTCCTATCTCCCTGGAAGATCCACTTCTCACTATCATCAGTGAATACTGCTTGCTTGGAACCACAGTCCATCACAACCTTATACCTTTCTAAGTTATCCATCCTAAGGATTACATCGAATCCATGCATATCAAGTGGTATGAGATCCACTTGTACGTTGTGTCCCAAAAAGGATAGAACACAAGATGGACATACCTCTCAAAGCATCGAGGAACCATCAAGAAGGGTTTCTAACAACAAGCTATCTTTCTTACAAATAACAGGTAAAAGACAACTACCGAGCATACTACGAGTGATAAAGAGTGTGTAACACTCGGGTCAACCAGAACAGATACAAAGCAAGAAGAAGACAAATCAAAATGAAATAACTCCATCTGACCTACCACCACTCGTGGGTTAACTATCGCCTCCGGCTGACTCATAGCATAGAATCGAGTCATTGCTCGATGTCATCCATGCCCTCTACTTCCTTGAGCAGATGATCTAGCTTGTGATTCTTGGCTGCGTCCTCGCCTTCTGATACAACTAGACTGTTGTCTATCTAAACCTTGTTGACTCTACCTCGGCTGTTGTGATACTTCAACCTCTCTCCTTGGGCAATTCCACTTGATATGCCTAACCTGTCCACAGAGAAAGCATGACGGGTCTCTCAGGTGCGGGCTAGACGGCCCTATCACTACCACTGAAGCTGTGTTGTACACCTTCAATGGTGAAAAACCATGTCCTCTTTCTTTACTTGGGGACCATTGTGACGGTGCATTGGAACCTTGCACAACAGACGGTGCAGAAAACCTTGATTTCTTAGATCCATCGTACCTCTCCCTCTAAAACTGACCAGACTTTCTCTTATTCATTGCCTCTTTCTTCTCCTAAGCCGATCGCTCGATCCTTTGAATTGACTCAACAAACATAGCAAAGTGCTCTCTGTTCTCTAACGCAGCAGCTGTCATCGATATCTCATCACTCAAACCCTTCTCAAAATGTCTGATCCTCTCGTCATCAGTCACCGCCATGTGAGGACAAAACCTCAACAACTCCATAAACTTAGCCTCGTACTCAGTGATGCTCAGAGATCCTTGGCGTAAACGCTCAAACTAATTGATTTTCTCATCTAGATACATCTTCGGGAAGTATCGACTCACAAACTCCCACCAGAAGACGTCCCAACATATCACCTCATTGGGCCGCTTCTCTTCTTTGATGGCCCACCAGTGGCCATCACTACCTTTCACAAGGTAGACATCGTGCTTTACTTTGTCTACTTTGGGGATGTCGAGGATCCGGAAGGCCTTCTCAAGACCTTTCAGCCACATATTTGCATCTGCTGGATCAGCCGTTCCAGCATAATCCGAAGCTCTGACTCGGCGAAGCCACTCGAAGGGCTTCCCAATACCTGAAGATTCACCATGGGGGATCGGTGCTCTTGGAAGAGGCACTGGCAATCTCTCCACAATGAGATTCATAGTAGCCATTACATGCTCCATAAAGTGTTTATAAGCAGGGTTCTCGAGAATGGTTGGGTCAATCTGGGGGACCTCAGGCACCTGATCTTCATGTTCCTGCACACTCACTCCATCAACTGATGCAGCGACACTGCTCTCAGTAGCATGTTCTTCATGATTTCTAGACATCTTTAAGCTTTATCTTCTGCTAGGGGTAGAAGGTCATTATGAGAAAATCACAAGAACAGACACAAACCTAGTCCTAGATCCTTGTAGACTCAGCGAACCTAGAGCTTTGATACCAACCTCACTTGTGACATCCCTCCATCATAAAGATAGCAAAACGCCATGTGAAAACGTGTGGAACCACCATAAACCACATATTACCCAAAAACACGAGTTAATTAAAACTGAAAGTGGAAAACGTCATAACAGTAGAATTATCACAACCAGATCCATATCATGTAAGAAAACATGTTATATTCATATATACATAAACTTGATATATGTCCGTCATCTCATAGGATCCAGTTGTTCCATATACATCAAAAGACTTCATCTGTTTATATACATAACAGACCTAGCTAGGTCAACAACAGGATAAGAAAGCCATAACAACTATACATTGTGAAACCTCATCAAAACACCTCCAAGGACCTGAGAGTACAGGGATGACGACTCTAGGACTCTACTACAAAACAACCACAAAAGCAGCATATCCATCTCTTACCTTCGACTGTTCTTCTTGATGCTCAACTACAACACCACGATCACCACCACATCTAGCACGTCCACCTAAAAAGGTTTTAAACCAACGGGGTGAGACACATAGTCCCAGCGAGAAACATAACTCCCCGCCAAACTATAAAACCTCGGGAGAGCTAGAACAGATAAAGCAGGTAACTGATATAAGTAGATTATATATATTGAGTAGAACTAACTCTATAACATCTTATTAGGATGTCTGAGAGGCATATAAATAGATAATATGTGGAACATGATTGATAAGACAAGACATATAAGAACTTATCATAACCTCTGAGGAACATGTAATTAACTACAAGATATAACTAGAACAACTATAAGGCCTCAACTAATGTTCTGTGTTTGCCCTGTGCAAATATACTATACGGCTGGATTATGATTTATTATGCCCTGAGGAAGTGAGTCGTACCACTCAGATCCAAACCGACCACCGCTTGGTCACAATCGATTTCCATACAAGGTCAATGGAAGAGTCAGACTCCACAACCTCTTTCCCATGAGGTTAGTGCACAAGAACCAACAAGCAGGACCACAGTCTCATGATTAAGTGGCCTCAGCCACACAAGGTCAGGCTACCCTCTACCTAGTCCACCTTGGTACAGGTATCGGTGCTAGAAAACCAAGCCACAGGCCTATTCATCATGCTCCATCATCACTGAGCCATGGGCCTATTCACCATGCTCTAACCACACTGAGCCACGGGCCTGAAACTGTGCTCTAATCCTGAGCCATGGGCCTATCAACCATGCTATACATGCACTACTACTTAGGGTGTAGGCGCACCCTGCATATTCAACAATATGTGTTCCAGGTTAACCCTCAAGAAAACATGTTTCACCATCACCAAACTCCTGACGATGATGGATCTATGGTCAGAGAAACTACATGAAAGTTTCATCTATAATTAATTAACATATTTTAAGTGGATTGCAAGATTCAACCAAGTTGTGTAACATGCAAACTATAAGTAAAAGTAAACAACATAGATTCCATTATCTTGTGTCATACTGTCACTAATACTTTCAATGCCATCAACATCATCCTGATCCCTCACAAGGATCCAACATTACATGTTACCACTTGGCCTCTTGCTAATCATCAAGATCCATCTCAAGGATCAACATCAAGGGGCTCAATCCCACCATCAAGACACACATTGCCATTCCATGAGTAATACTCGTCATATATCACTAGGTTTATCATAACCCTTGATGTTCCATATCATATCACTATCATACCATCACCATGGCTATTACCTGATTTCATATCCATATACATGGAACCTACATGGTTAGCATAATCACAGAGAAACAATGGTACTTGTTCAAGGAACAACTTTGACTCATTACTTTATTATGAGAGATGTAACTTATGAAATGTAGATGAACATGCCTATGCATAATCATTCATATATATATATATATATATATATATATATATATATATATATATATATATATATATATATATATATATATATATATATATATATATATATATATATATATATATTAAAGCAAGTGTTAGGGTTACCAAACGAACATAGGATACAACCCTTATTATAGGTATATCGGGTATGGGATAACCCTCACCAAAAGCATCACAACCCTCACTAGAGATAAGACATTCCTCACCATAGGTATAATGTTTGCCTCTGTCTTGGTTCACACTACATATTGGGTTGACATGGATATCGGTCAACATGCATCTTGGGTTGACACCCATATCGGGTTAACACTCAAGGTTAGGCCGATAATGCTCAACAGGTAACAGTTAACACACTAACACCTTGATCTCAGCAGGTCGATATGTAGCATGACGATAAAGTCCACCCATACTCACAAGCAAGTCGATATTGTGCAAGGGCTAACTGGGTTCATACACCCCATAACGGGCTAACCACAAGACCAGTCGATAACACCCCAAGAACCAAAGCTAACGTAGCGTTACTCTACTAACCCAATAGCGGCCACAAGGCATATCAGGCAAGGCAACATCTTGGCAAAGCTTCATACCAGTCAAGGGGTCAACAAGACGCCCAAACATCATATCGTCCAACACCTAACTAGAGGGATATCGGGCACCTCTCATCAAATGATATCAAGTTGTCACTCATCTTGGATTGTCAGGGATACCGAGTTACACCACATATCGAGTTGGTCATCTTCAACCTCCCGACAACCATCAAAAACCCTAAGAGATCAAGAGATTTGGCTCACCTCTCAACAACTAAGTGAGAGGGGTCTTGCACAACCTCCATCACATAGCGGGCAATAAGGCTAGGTCAACAAACTTTCAGCCAACCAACCATCAACTAGGTCAACATCAAACCCTAGGCTCACCTTTCAAATCCATGGTAAGAGAGGGGTGTTGCTCAAGCAACTAGAGTGCAGACTCACCTCTCAACAACTAAGAGAGAGGTATTTTGCCCACACAACTAGAACTTAAGCTCACCTCTCAAGACCAAAGAGGGAAAGGGGGTTTGCCCCAAGGACACACCACAACTCGCCATTGAATTTAGAAGACCCTAGGCTCACCTCTCAACAACTAGGAGAGAGGGGTTTTGCCCAAAGAATCCTAATCCAAGGTTCGGCCAACACAGAGGCAACCATCTCATCATATCCAACAAGGTCTAGGGCACATACTAGAGCAAGAACATCACTAAAAAGATATGCATTGTCGATCAAGATAGCATATAACAAAGCAACATGGTAAGGAAGTAGTATAGTTAGGTCTAGGAGTTATGTAACTCGCCTCAAGCACATTCCTCAATCTCTAAAGCTCCAAGCACCAAGCTCCACACTCCAAGCACCAAGGAACCACCTTCAGCCACCTAAAGAAGAGAAGAGAAGCTCATAACCACCATGGCCGAAAGACAAGCAAGAAGGAGAAGGTGTCAAGGAAAGAGAGAGGGATACTTACCACAAGAGAAGAGAGGAGCAAGGCACACTCTATAATTTCATCCACCACTAGAGGAAGAAGGAGACTAGAGCTATGGCTGCCAAGGGTATCGCCCTCCAAGCTCCACCAAGGGATATCGGCCACCAAAAGAGAAGGAAAGCAACTAAAGAAACTAAAGGGGTTACAAGCTAGCAAATGAGGGGGTATATATACAAGGGGGTCAAGTGGGTGTTCACTAGAGGTCTGCTCCACATGTTATCACCCAAACCACCACTTGTCCAAGCTATGCCACCTTGCTAGCAAAGAGAAACAAGTGTCACCAAGGGTGACACAAACAAAGCTAGGTCACAAGGACCACCTAGGCTGATATCACCCTTTGGGTGATATTGCCCTAACCCAAGAACTCCTCTAGGCCAATAAACCACTGCCCGATATACCCTTGCATGATACACCCAACAAGGAGATGGAACCAAGCACAAAAAAGGCCCAAGAAAGCCCAACAATAAGCCTAGGTTTCAACAAGCTCAAGCGAGGCCCAAAACAACTCAACCAAGGCGCCCAACTCAACCTCTTAACCTTAGAGGATGCAAAGAGAAAGAAAGACATCTCTCAAGGTGACAAACTTGCACACCAACCCTAGAACTTGGGTGAATTGCAAGTTGCACCTCAACCCCTCAACAAAGTACAACAAACCCTAACCACAACTTCATGTGATTAGCAAACATCTAAACACAAGGTTTAGGCAAAGCAAACAGGGTAAGCCCAAGATGAGGGTTAGGGTCCTTACAGATGGGTATATATATTCATGCTCATACTATGTGCTCTTACACTTTGCTCATCAATCTCTTATCAGTGGCCTCTTTATGTTACCACAAACTTAGCCAAAAGTTGGTGCTCAGCCTAACATGAAGGGTCCCTTCCCAGGATGGGAGAAAACTATCTCTTGATAATAGCAAGGGTCACAAAACGTTCTTATCTCCAAGGTTTACATCATCATATATATGCTTAGCTCCTAGCATGATACTTATGCATGTATCTAGCAAGAAGAGTACCTACTAAACCATCTAAGTTCCTTGGTATGTCATACATATTTATCATTCCTCAAGGTTGGACCAATATCACATATATCTATGTCACCAACTTGTGTCAGGGGTTCATCAAACGTATATCTCAGATGCGGTGGGGTTTCCTTTTATACTAAAACATGAGGGGGTGTCATACTCAAATACCATGAACTTAAACAATCTCGTGAGGATCATGTGCACCAGATACTACTACTTCCCCTCTTTGGTCAAGGGGTCAACAAGACACCCAAACATCTTATCATTCAACACCTAACTAGAGGGATATCGGGCACCTCTCATCAAATGATATCGGGTTGTCACTCATCTTGGGTTGTCAGGGATACCGAGTTACACCACATATCGGGTTGGTCATCTTCAACCTCATGACAACCACCAAAAACCTTAAGAGATCAAGAGATTTGGCTCACCTCTCAACAACTAAGTGAGAGGGGTCTTGCACAACCTCCATCACATAGTGGGCAGCAAGGCTAGGTCAACAAACTTTCGGCCAACCAATCATCAACTAGGTCAACATCAAACCCTAGGCTCACCTTTCAAATCCATGGTAAGAGAGGGGTGTTGCTCAAGCAACTAGAATACAGACTCACCTCTCAACAACTAAGAGAGAGGGATTTTGCCCACACAACTAGAACTTAAGCTCACCTCTCAAGACCAAAGAGAGAAAGGGGGTTGCCCTGAGGACACACCACAACTCTCCATTGAATTTAGAAGACCCTGGGCTCACCTCTCAACAACTAGGAGAGAGGGGTTTTGCCCAAGGAATCCTAATCCAAGGTTTGGCCAACACAAAGGCAACCATCTCATCATATCCAACAAGGTCTAGGGCACATACTAGAGCAAGAACATCACTAATAAGATATGCATGGCTGATCAAGATAGCATATAACAAAGCAACATGGTAAGGAAGTAGTATAGTTAGGGTTAGGAGTTATGTAACCCGCCTCAAGCACATTCCTCAAGATCTAAAGCTCCAAGAACCAAGCTCCATGCTCCAAGCACCAAGGCACCACCTTCGGCCACCTCAAGAAGAGAAAGGAAGCTCATAACCACCATGGCCGAAAGACAAGCAAGAAGGAGAAGGTGCCAAGGAAAGAAAGAGGGATACTTACCACAAGAGAAGAGAGGGGCAAGGCACACTCTAGGGTTTTGGACACCACTAGAGGAAGAAGGAGACTAGAGCTATGGTTTCCAAGGGTATCGCCCTCCAAGCTCCACCAAGGGATATCGGCCACCAAAAGAGAAGGAAAGTAACTAAAGAAACTAAACTGATTACAAGCTAGAAAAGGAGGGGGTATATATACAAGGGGGTTAAGTAGGCGTCCACTAGAGGGTTGCTCCACATGTTATCATCCAAACCACCACTTGTCCAAGCTATGCCACCTTTCTAGCAAAGAGAAACAAGTGTCACCAAGGGTGACACAAATGAAGCTAGGTCACAAGGACCGTCTAGACCGATATCACCCTTTGGGCAATATCGCCCTAACCCAAGAACTCCTCCAAGCTGATACACCACTGCCTGATACACCCTTGCCCAATATACCCAGTAAGGAGGTGGCACCAAACATAAACAAGGCCCAAGAAAGCCCAACAAAAAGCCTAGGTTTCAACAAGCTCAAGTGGGGCCCAAAACAACTCAAGATAGGTGCCCAACTCATCCTCTTAACCTTAGAGGATGCAAAGAGAGAGAAAGACATTTCTTAAGGTGACAAACTTGCACACCAACCCTAGAACTTGGGTAAATTGCAAGTTGCACCTCAACCCCTCAACAAAGCACAACAAACCCTAACCACGACTTCAGGTTATTAGCAAACATCTAAACACAAGGTTTAGGCAAAGCAAACAAGGTAAGCCCTACAAAAGGATTTCGCCCCCAAATTCCGAAGAGAAAAGCGAGGGATACTTCCTCCTCATCTCTTCCTCAAGCTCCCACTTGGCTTCCTCAACGCTACGATGATGCCAAAGAACCTTCACCAGAACCAGGTCCTTCCTCTTCAGCTTCTTCACTCTTCTATTAAGGATCAACACTGGACCTTCCTCATAGATCACATCTTCATCAAACTCACCTCAACTGACTATATCACTGTCTCTATGCCTGGATGACTTTTCTTCAGCATACTAACATGGAACACTGGATGCAACCTATGCAACTCTGGTGGTAGCTATAACTTATAAGCCACTTTACCAACACATGCTATCACCGGATATGGTCCCATATACCTGGGAGCCAACTTGCCTTTCCGTCCAAACCTCGGCATGCCTTTCCATGGAGAGACCTTGAGATACACCTTGTCTCTCACCTAGAACTCTAGAGTTTGTCGACGATTATCTGCATACGACGTTTGTCTATCCTGTGCTACTTTTAACTGTTGTTGTATCACCTTAATCTTCTTTTTCGTCAACTACACTAACTCAGGACCCAAAAGTTGGTACTCACTAGACTCACACCAACATAAAGGAGATCTACACTTCCTGTCATATAAAGCCTCATAAGGTGCCATGTTGATACTCTGTTGGTAACTATTATTGTAGGCAAACTCTATCAAGCTGAGATGCACGTCCCAACTACCTAGGAACTACAAAACACAAGCTCTGAGAAGATCCTCTAAAGTCTGAATAGTCCTTTCAGACTACCCATCTGTCTACGGGTGGAAAGTGATACTGAACCTCAACTGTGTTCCCAACGCTTTGTGCAACTATTCCCACAAATGACTCATGAAATCAGGATTTGTGTCAGATACTATCGTTGTAGGCACACTGTACAAACGCACTATCTCATCCACATATACCTGAGCAAGCTTCTCTGTTGTATATGTCATCTTCACAGGTATGAAATGGGCAGACTTTGTCAATCTGTCCACTATCACCCAAATGGAATCATGATTTCTAGTTGTTCTCAGAACACCAACTATGAAATCCATGGTTACATGATCCCATTTACACTGCGGTATTGGCATGGGTTGCAACGTACTTGCTGGCTTCTGATGCTCAGCTTTAACCTACTGGCATACCGCACACCTAGCCACAAACTTGACCACATTTCTCTTTAAGCCAGGCCACCAATACAGGTCCTTCAGATTATGATACATCTTGGTGACACCTGGATGCATAGCATACATCGATGTGTGTGCTTCCTAGAGTACTAAATTCCTCAGATCATCAACATCGGGGACCATCATCCTGTTATGATAACAAACTAGTCCATCCTCAGACTCATGGAAGCCATCATGCTTCTCACTGCCAAACTCTGTCCTAATCAACTGAACTGTAGCATCTGCCTATTGGGCTTCTTTGATCTGCTGCCTCAATGTAGGCTTCACTTGCATCCATGTCAAAAGTCCTGCCAACAAGGAGACTTCCAACTATACATTCATCTGCCACAAAGAGACAAACATATCCCGCCTATGGCATATCAAAGAACTCAAATGTGCCTTCTTCATAGGATGATAAGAAGACTTCTTGCTAAGTGCATCAGCTACCACGTTCGCCTTACCAAGATGATACTCGATGGTGCAATCATAATCACTTATCAGCTCCATCCAGCGATGTTGTCGCATGTT
Source organism: Alisma plantago-aquatica (assembly GCA_963693085.1). Taxonomy (NCBI): domain Eukaryota; kingdom Viridiplantae; phylum Streptophyta; class Magnoliopsida; order Alismatales; family Alismataceae; genus Alisma; species Alisma plantago-aquatica. The sequence continues at coordinate 1,313,926,569 of OY856409.1, read as the reverse complement.
CAGCTCACTCTATAAGAAGATATACTTCAGGTTCTTATGATCTGTAAAGATCTGATACATTCCCCATAAAGATAGTGTCTCCAAATCTTTAACGCATTGACCACCACTGCCAGCTCTAAATCATGTGTCGGATAACTCTCTTCATGTTTCTTAAGTTGTCATGAAGCAAAACAAACCACATGATCTTCCTGCATCAGCACACAACCTACGTCTTTCTTGGAGGCATCGCAGAAAACAACATAGCCTTTCCCAGGCTCTGGCAACACCAACACTGGAGAACTAGTCAGCTTTTCCTTTAAGCTCTGGAAAACTTGCTGACAACGATCATACCAAACAAAAGGTACATCCTTCCTGGTCAACTTCGTCAATGGCAACGCGATCACACTGAAGTTCCTTATAAACTTCCGGTAGTATCCTGCTAAACCCAAAAAACTACAAACTTCAGTCAGCATCTTCAGTTGCTCCCACTCTGCAAATGACTCCACCTTCTTGGGAACCACTCTGACACCTTCCGCCGATATCACATGACCCAAAAAAGTCACTTCCTTCAGCTAGAATTCACACTTACTGAACTTGGCATACAACTAATGATGGCGAAGGAGAGTCAATGCTTGTCAAAGGTGTTGTTCATGTTGTTGACTGTCCCGACTATAGATCAAGATGTCATATATGAAAACCACAACAAACTGGTCTAGAAACGGACGAAACACCCTATTCATCAGTTCCATGAAAGTAGCAGGTGTATTGGTTAGCCCAAATGACATAAGCACAAACTCAAAGTGACCATACCTCGTCTTGAAAGCTGACTTCGGTATGTCATCATCCTTGATCCTCAACTGATGATATCCAGATCGTAGATCGATCTTCAAGAACACTGTAGCACCACCCAACTAATCAAATAGATTGTCTATCCTCGGCAAAGGATACTTGTTCTTGATCATAACTTTGTTCAACTGTTGGTAATCTATGCATAGATGCATCGATAAATCCTTCTTCTTCACAAACAGAACTAGAGTACCCCATGGTGATGTGCTTAGTCTAATGAAACCTTTATCCAGCAACTCATGTAACTGCTTCTTCAGCTCTGTCATCTCAGCTGGAGCCATCCAGTACGATGTCTGAGGAACTGGTTGTGTCCCTTTCACTAGATTGATCACAAAGTCAATCTCTCGAGGTGGGGGGACACCGAGAAACTCATCGGGAAACACATCCTCAAACTCTATGATAACCGACACATCTTGAAGACTCGGACCTTTTGCCTCAGTATCCACAACATGAGCCAAGAATGATCTACAACCTTGTCTCAACAACTTCTATGCCACCATGGATGATACCAAACACATCGGAAGAATCTTCCTATCTCCCTGGAAGATCCACTTCTCACTATCATCAGTGAATACTGCTTGCTTGGAACCACAGTCCATCACAACCTTATACCTTTCTAAGTTATCCATCCTAAGGATTACATCGAATCCATGCATATCAAGTGGTATGAGATCCACTTGTACGTTGTGTCCCAAAAAGGATAGAACACAAGATGGACATACCTCTCAAAGCATCGAGGAACCATCAAGAAGGGTTTCTAACAACAAGCTATCTTTCTTACAAATAACAGGTAAAAGACAACTACCGAGCATACTACGAGTGATAAAGAGTGTGTAACACTCGGGTCAACCAGAACAGATACAAAGCAAGAAGAAGACAAATCAAAATGAAATAACTCCATCTGACCTACCACCACTCGTGGGTTAACTATCGCCTCCGGCTGACTCATAGCATAGAATCGAGTCATTGCTCGATGTCATCCATGCCCTCTACTTCCTTGAGCAGATGATCTAGCTTGTGATTCTTGGCTGCGTCCTCGCCTTCTGATACAACTAGACTGTTGTCTATCTAAACCTTGTTGACTCTACCTCGGCTGTTGTGATACTTCAACCTCTCTCCTTGGGCAATTCCACTTGATATGCCTAACCTGTCCACAGAGAAAGCATGACGGGTCTCTCAGGTGCGGGCTAGACGGCCCTATCACTACCACTGAAGCTGTGTTGTACACCTTCAATGGTGAAAAACCATGTCCTCTTTCTTTACTTGGGGACCATTGTGACGGTGCATTGGAACCTTGCACAACAGACGGTGCAGAAAACCTTGATTTCTTAGATCCATCGTACCTCTCCCTCTAAAACTGGCCAGACTTTCTCTTATTCATTGCCTCTTTCTTCTCCTAAGCCGATCGCTCGATCCTTTGAATTGACTCAACAAACATAGCAAAGTGCTCTCTGTTCTCTAACGCAGCAGCTGTCATCGATATCTCATCACTCAAACCCTTCTCAAAATGTCTGATCCTCTCGTCATCAGTCACCGCCATGTGAGGACAAAACCTCAACAACTCCATAAACTTAGCCTCGTACTCAGTGATGCTCAGAGATCCTTGGCGTAAACGCTCAAACTAATTGATTTTCTCATCTAGATACATCTTCGGGAAGTATCGACTCACAAACTCCCACCAGAAGACGTCCCAACATATCACCTCATTGGGCCGCTTCTCTTCTTTGATGGCCCACCAGTGGCCATCACTACCTTTCACAAGGTAGACATCGTGCTTTACTTTGTCTACTTTGGGGATGTCGAGGATCCGGAAGGCCTTCTCAAGACCTTTCAGCCACATATTTGCATCTGCTGGATCAGCCGTTCCAGCATAATCCGAAGCTCTGACTCGGCGAAGCCACTCGAAGGGCTTCCCAATACCTGAAGATTCACCATGGGGGATCGGTGCTCTTGGAAGAGGCACTGGCAATCTCTCCACAATGAGATTCATAGTAGCCATTACATGCTCCATAAAGTGTTTATAAGCAGGGTTCTCGAGAATGGTTGGGTCAATCTGGGGGACCTCAGGCACCTGATCTTCATGTTCCTGCACACTCACTCCATCAACTGATGCAGCGACACTGCTCTCAGTAGCATGTTCTTCATGATTTCTAGACATCTTTAAGCTTTATCTTCTGCTAGGGGTAGAAGGTCATTATGAGAAAATCACAAGAACAGACACAAACCTAGTCCTAGATCCTTGTAGACTCAGCGAACCTAGAGCTTTGATACCAACCTCACTTGTGACATCCCTCCATCATAAAGATAGCAAAACGCCATGTGAAAACGTGTGGAACCACCATAAGCCACATATTACCCAAAAACACGAGTTAATTAAAACTGAAAGTGGAAAACGTCATAACAGTAGAATTATCACAACCAGATCCATATCATGTAAGAAAACATGTTATATTCATATATACATAAACTTGATATATGTCCGTCATCTCATAGGATCCAGTTGTTCCATATACATCAAAAGACTTCATCTGTTTATATACATAACAGACCTAGCTAGGTCAACAACAGGATAAGAAAGCCATAACAACTATACATTGTGAAACCTCATCAAAACACCTCCAAGGACCTGAGAGTACAGGGATGACGACTCTAGGACTCTACTACAAAACAACCACAAAAGCAGCATATCCATCTCTTACCTTCGACTGTTCTTCTTGATGCTCAACTACAACACCACGATCACCACCACATCTAGCACGTCCACCTAAAAAGGTTTTAAACCAACGGGGTGAGACACATAGTCCCAGCGAGAAACATAACTCCCCGCCAAACTATAAAACCTCGGGAGAGCTAGAACAGATAAAGCAGGTAACTGATATAAGTAGATTATATATATTGAGTAGAACTAACTCTATAACATCTTATTAGGATGTCTGAGAGGCATATAAATAGATAATATGTGGAACATGATTGATAAGACAAGACATATAAGAACTTATCATAACCTCTGAGGAACATGTAATTAACTACAAGATATAACTAGAACAACTATAAGGCCTCAACTAATGTTCTGTGTTTGCCCTGTGCAAATATACTATACGGCTGGATTATGATTTATTATGCCCTGAGGAAGTGAGTCGTACCACTCAGATCCAAACCGACCACCGCTTGGTCACAATCGATTTCCATACAAGGTCAATGGAAGAGTCAGACTCCACAACCTCTTTCCCATGAGGTTAGTGCACAAGAACCAACAAGCAGGACCACAGTCTCATGATTAAGTGGCCTCAGCCACACAAGGTCAGGCTACCCTCTACCTAGTCCACCTTGGTACAGGTATCGGTGCTAGAAAACCAAGCCACAGGCCTATTCATCATGCTCCATCATCACTGAGCCATGGGCCTATTCACCATGCTCTAACCACACTGAGCCACGGGCCTGAAACTGTGCTCTAATCCTGAGCCATGGGCCTATCAACCATGCTATACATGCACTACTACTTAGGGTGTAGGCGCACCCTGCATATTCAACAATATGTGTTCCAGGTTAACCCTCAAGAAAACATGTTTCACCATCACCAAACTCCTGACGATGATGGATCTATGGTCAGAGAAACTACATGAAAGTTTCATCTATAATTAATTAACATATTTTAAGTGGATTGCAAGATTCAACCAAGTTGTGTAACATGCAAACTATAAGTAAAAGTAAACAACATAGATTCCATTATCTTGTGTCATACTGTCACTAATACTTTCAATGCCATCAACATCATCCTGATCCCTCACAAGGATCCAACATTACATGTTACCACTTGGCCTCTTGCTAATCATCAAGATCCATCTCAAGGATCAACATCAAGGGGCTCAATCCCACCATCAAGACACACATTGCCATTCCATGAGTAATACTCGTCATATATCACTAGGTTTATCATAACCCTTGATGTTCCATATCATATCACTATCATACCATCACCATGGCTATTACCTGATTTCATATCCATATACATGGAACCTACATGGTTAGCATAATCACAGAGAAACAATGGTACTTGTTCAAGGAACAACTTTGACTCATTACTTTATTATGAGAGATGTAACTTATGAAATGTAGATGAACATGCCTATGCATAATCATTCATATATATATATATATATATATATATATATATATATATATATATATATATATATATATATATATATATATATATATATATATATATATATATATATATATATATATATATATTAAAGCAAGTGTTAGGGTTACCAAACGAACATAGGATACAACCCTTATTATAGGTATATCGGGTATGGGATAACCCTCACCAAAAGCATCACAACCCTCACTAGAGATAAGACATTCCTCACCATAGGTATAATGTTTGCCTCTGTCTTGGTTCACACTACATATTGGGTTGACATGGATATCGGTCAACATGCATCTTGGGTTGACACCCATATCGGGTTAACACTCAAGGTTAGGCCGATAATGCTCAACAGGTAACAGTTAACACACTAACACCTTGATCTCAGCAGGTCGATATGTAGCATGACGATAAAGTCCACCCATACTCACAAGCAAGTCGATATTGTGCAAGGGCTAACTGGGTTCATACACCCCATAACGGGCTAACCACAAGACCAGTCGATAACACCCCAAGAACCAAAGCTAACGTAGCGTTACTCTACTAACCCAATAGCGGCCACAAGGCATATCAGGCAAGGCAACATCTTGGCAAAGCTTCATACCAGTCAAGGGGTCAACAAGACGCCCAAACATCATATCGTCCAACACCTAACTAGAGGGATATCGGGCACCTCTCATCAAATGATATCAAGTTGTCACTCATCTTGGATTGTCAGGGATACCGAGTTACACCACATATCGAGTTGGTCATCTTCAACCTCCCGACAACCATCAAAAACCCTAAGAGATCAAGAGATTTGGCTCACCTCTCAACAACTAAGTGAGAGGGGTCTTGCACAACCTCCATCACATAGCGGGCAATAAGGCTAGGTCAACAAACTTTCAGCCAACCAACCATCAACTAGGTCAACATCAAACCCTAGGCTCACCTTTCAAATCCATGGTAAGAGAGGGGTGTTGCTCAAGCAACTAGAGTGCAGACTCACCTCTCAACAACTAAGAGAGAGGTATTTTGCCCACACAACTAGAACTTAAGCTCACCTCTCAAGACCAAAGAGGGAAAGGGGGTTTGCCCCAAGGACACACCACAACTCGCCATTGAATTTAGAAGACCCTAGGCTCACCTCTCAACAACTAGGAGAGAGGGGTTTTGCCCAAAGAATCCTAATCCAAGGTTCGGCCAACACAGAGGCAACCATCTCATCATATCCAACAAGGTCTAGGGCACATACTAGAGCAAGAACATCACTAAAAAGATATGCATTGTCGATCAAGATAGCATATAACAAAGCAACATGGTAAGGAAGTAGTATAGTTAGGTCTAGGAGTTATGTAACTCGCCTCAAGCACATTCCTCAATCTCTAAAGCTCCAAGCACCAAGCTCCACACTCCAAGCACCAAGGAACCACCTTCAGCCACCTAAAGAAGAGAAGAGAAGCTCATAACCACCATGGCCGAAAGACAAGCAAGAAGGAGAAGGTGTCAAGGAAAGAGAGAGGGATACTTACCACAAGAGAAGAGAGGAGCAAGGCACACTCTATAATTTCATCCACCACTAGAGGAAGAAGGAGACTAGAGCTATGGCTGCCAAGGGTATCGCCCTCCAAGCTCCACCAAGGGATATCGGCCACCAAAAGAGAAGGAAAGCAACTAAAGAAACTAAAGGGGTTACAAGCTAGCAAATGAGGGGGTATATATACAAGGGGGTCAAGTGGGTGTTCACTAGAGGTCTGCTCCACATGTTATCACCCAAACCACCACTTGTCCAAGCTATGCCACCTTGCTAGCAAAGAGAAACAAGTGTCACCAAGGGTGACACAAACAAAGCTAGGTCACAAGGACCACCTAGGCTGATATCACCCTTTGGGTGATATTGCCCTAACCCAAGAACTCCTCTAGGCCAATAAACCACTGCCCGATATACCCTTGCATGATACACCCAACAAGGAGATGGAACCAAGCACAAAAAAGGCCCAAGAAAGCCCAACAATAAGCCTAGGTTTCAACAAGCTCAAGCGAGGCCCAAAACAACTCAACCAAGGCGCCCAACTCAACCTCTTAACCTTAGAGGATGCAAAGAGAAAGAAAGACATCTCTCAAGGTGACAAACTTGCACACCAACCCTAGAACTTGGGTGAATTGCAAGTTGCACCTCAACCCCTCAACAAAGTACAACAAACCCTAACCACAACTTCATGTGATTAGCAAACATCTAAACACAAGGTTTAGGCAAAGCAAACAGGGTAAGCCCAAGATGAGGGTTAGGGTCCTTACAGATGGGTATATATATTCATGCTCATACTATGTGCTCTTACACTTTGCTCATCAATCTCTTATCAGTGGCCTCTTTATGTTACCACAAACTTAGCCAAAAGTTGGTGCTCAGCCTAACATGAAGGGTCCCTTCCCAGGATGGGAGAAAACTATCTCTTGATAATAGCAAGGGTCACAAAACGTTCTTATCTCCAAGGTTTACATCATCATATATATGCTTAGCTCCTAGCATGATACTTATGCATGTATCTAGCAAGAAGAGTACCTACTAAACCATCTAAGTTCCTTGGTATGTCATACATATTTATCATTCCTCAAGGTTGGACCAATATCACATATATCTATGTCACCAACTTGTGTCAGGGGTTCATCAAACGTATATCTCAGATGCGGTGGGGTTTCCTTTTATACTAAAACATGAGGGGGTGTCATACTCAAATACCATGAACTTAAACAATCTCGTGAGGATCATGTGCACCAGATACTACTACTTCCCCTCTTTGGTCTAGGAACCCCAGGTTCACCTCTTATGCATCAATTGTCTAACTACATGCTCAGCTATTCAACCACAAACCAAACATGTACACGATATGGAATTTACTTCTTACCATTCTTCCATGTGAACAACACCCTAGAGTCCCACACACAAGGACAACCAACTGGGTGCAAGACCTCACAACTTGTTACTATACCCCTTCCAGGTCTATGGGATTCTCTTCCTACACCTCAAAGGTAGGCACTCATATCATATGTATGTTCGTTCACAAATCCCCTTTCTCTTTTCTAGGGTTTTGTTCCTCTAAAGGCATCTAATGTACAACAAGCCTCCAAGGATCATGCATGAGGCAACCACATACATCCACTCAGGGTCGTCTACTCCGGGCCATATTATACCCAACTTCTCATGTTTTCTCGTGTCTCAGAGTCAAGGTCTCCAACCTTCCTCATCGGGTCTCATTCTCTCTCTCTAGAGATAACCCTACAATGGGTTCTACCACTAGAGGTTCTCTCTCTGAATATGGGTCAAGCTCTTAAGGATACATGTTTATATGTACTATTAAAACTTATATCCTGACTAAGACCATTCAAAGATCTGTATGCCTATCTCATTGACCATTCGGCCTAACCTTTTAGGCTCAGGTCTAAAACCTACTGTCAGCCTTGTTGTTACTCTCTTCTATGTAGGTACATGCCTCTTCCTGGTCCATATATTCTCGTTAGGGTTACTATATAGACACCATCAACCCTCTTAATGAGGGAGCTATCCCTCACCCAAACAGGCACAACCCACCCAAGGTCGGGTCGTCACAAGGCACTAGAGGTCAAGCAAACACTCATAATCTATGTTTCTCATGGGTACTCAAAACCTCCATCTAAAGCATGCATGACTAACCCATGTACTTAAAGGTATGGGAGACTAAGGCACCTAACTCATCTTGTCATCTCTTTCTCTAACTACCACTTAGGGTTTGGGTTGAGCATCATCCTTAGAGGATGCGCCAGGTCTCTTCCTTTTCCTAGAGGCTTCTTCCTCCAAGGCTATCTCTCTCCTCCTCATCCTACCAGAAGATTTAACCTCAGAGCTTTTTTTTTTTAAGTGGGACCGAAGTCATTTTATTAACCCAAATCATTTTGTGCTAGTACAATGACTTCAGTATCGAAGTTATCTATGCGAGAAAGGGAAAACTCTAACATGCGTGCCTTAGTGGCTAACAGATGACTGACTCTATTTGCCTCACCGTACACATGACAAAAGTTTATAGCATAAAAATCTAAGGAAGCTTCAACGATCTGCATGATGACACGATCCTCGTATCCTCGCCCATGGTGTCTGACCTTGATGGCTTGTACCAAGTTCAGGCTATCCGACTCCACCAACAGTTCAGTGAACCCCATTCTGTGGGCTTCCTTCAATGCCCCTCTCATCGCCATTGCTTCTGCCATGAGGGCTGAGGTAGCATGGCCAAGCTGCAATTGAATAGTGGCCCTGATCTCCCCTTGACCGTCCCGGATGATTGCACCTCCAGCAGCTGCTACGCCTTGCTGCCAGCACGCATCGACGTTCAGTTTAAGCACTCCCCGTCCCGGTGGCTTCCACGGTTTAGCTCTCGACAGTGTGGCCTCTTGTCCCGCCGCCCGCTTCTTCCTATTCTGGTGGTGATGGTAGTCACGGACCAGGTTGGAGAAGCTAGCGACCAACGTCGTCTCGTAGAGAGGTGTTTCTTCGAAGAGTGCCTTGTTCCTCGCCATCCACGCTATCCATGTCATCGTCGCCAGCTCCGCAGCCACCTCCTCCTTTGCATGATTAACCAAAACCTGCAGCAGATCGTCGGTGTTGGCCACCAAATCGGTGGTGCCCTTCAGGTCCGTCCCGCCGCAAGCCCACACGCGTTTTGCATAGTCGCATCGGAGGACCGCGTGTAGGTCATCTTCCTCCACCCGTTTGCATCGTTGGCATAATTTTGTCGCTGTGACCTGCCTTCTATGTAGCCTACACATCGTTGGGAGTGCTTGCTTGCATAGCCTCCAAACAAAGTGTATAAGCTTTGGTGGCCACTGCTTTTTCCACAGTTTGTTCCACTCACTCCCTTCTGCCACCGGTGCACTGCCGTTGCCCTTTGTGAGGTACAGGTAGGCCGATCGGGTAGTAAACTCTCCCTTCGGGTCAGGCTCCCACACGAGCTGGTCCTCTTCCTCCATGTCACTGAGTGGAATGCTGAGTATTCTATCGTGAAGTATAGACGGTAGCAGCCTACGGACGCGCTCCTCATCCCATGCTCCTTCTGCGTGCTTTATGAAAGATTGGACACAGTGTCCGTCATCCATTCGCTCTTCCCCCTCCTCAAGTTGTCATGCATGTAGCCTTCCATAATGACCGGGAATCCATCTATCACTGAAGGTGCGGATCTTCGTCCCCCTACCGATGCGCCACATGAATCCGTCCCTAGTATGTTTCATGGACCCTTGGATACTCCGCCATGTGTAGCTCGGACCATACCCAACGTCAGCGTCCAGGATATCTTTCCTTGGGAAGTACTTGGCTTTTAGGACACGTCCAGTGAGAGATTTTGGATTTGTAGCTAGTCTCCACCCTTGTTTTGCCAATAGAGCAAGGTTGAAGGCTCTCAGATTCCGGAAACCCAACCCCCCGTTTCCTTTCGGTTCACATAGCACTTCCCAGCTGATCCAGTGTATCTTACGTTCCCCTTCTTTGACACCCCACCAGAATCTCGCAATCATTCTGTAAATCTCATCTAACAACCCGTCTGGGATTTTGAATACACTCATGTAGTAGGTCGGTATGGCTTGGATGACTGCTTTTATGAGAATCTCCTTTCCCAGTTTTAATAGTAGCTTTTCTTTCCATCCTTGTAATTTCTTCCATATCCTATCCTTTATGCAACTAAATACTTGTTTCTTGGATCTCCCCATTGTCGTAGGTAGTCCCAAGTACTTGGCATGCCGGTCTACCTCCTTCACCTGTAGGCTCCTTTTGATACACTCCCTTCTGTCTTGTTTTACATTTTCACTAAAGGTGACTTCTGATTTCTCGTAGTTGATCTTTTATCCTGACGCTCTTTCGTATTGGCTGGTGATTTTAGCTAGAAAAGAGCACTCCTCTTGGGTCGCCCTCGTGAACAGGATGCTGTCGTCTGCAAAGAAGAGATGTGATACTCTTGGTCCGTTTCTGCTGGCTCTTGCTCCATGTAGTCGTCCATCCCTATTTGCTTTGAGAAGGGAAAGGGAGAAAATTTCAGCGCAAAAAAGAAATAGATAAGGGGATATAGGATCACCTTGGCGTAGACCTCTTGTCGGCTTTACAGTTCCCATCCTTGTTCTGTTGATGACGATTGAGTGTGAGACGCTTGAGACGCATTCTTGTACCTTCGACCTCCATAGGGCGGGGATGCCCATCTTCTCCATGGCCTTGTCCAGAAAGTCCCATTCAATTCTATCATATGCCTTACTCATGTCCAGTTTGAGCGCCATAATACCTTCCTTTCCTTTCTTTTTCTTCTTCATCATGTGGAACATCTCATAGGCCACCAAGGCATTGTCGGTGATCATCCTTCCTTGCATAAAAGCACTTTGGTTTTTGGAGATCATCTTGTTGAGGAGCGGTTTTATCCGGTTCGCCATCACCTTAGTAATAATTTTATAGGAGACATTGCACAGACTTATGGGGCGGAATTCAGAAATCTTCTTTGGCTGTTGTACTTTTGGTATGAGCACTATGTCTGTCTTGTTGATGTCATTCAACTTCTTTTTCCCCTTCCACCAATCCTGTATAAAATTGATGAGTGATCTTTTAACAATAGCCCAGACACTTTGGTAGAAAACTGCCTTCATACCATCGGGCCCTGGAGCCTTGTTGGGATGCATTTGTTGGATTGCACCCCAAATCTCTTCTTCCATCGGCAAGCTATCTAGCATCAAAGCTTCCTCGCCCGTGATCACTCTGTCCACGCCGTTAAAGATGTGATCATCTATTATTGGATTTGACGTCTTAAACAGCTCTTCAAAGAAACCAACCGTGATCTTCTTAATCTCTTCAGGTTCTTGCCTCCACCTTCCTTGGGAATCCTCCAATCCTGCAATGTGATTTCTCTTTCTCCTCTGACTCGCTTTATGGTGGAAGTAGCTGGTGTTTTTGTCCCCGTCCCGCATCTCATTTGCTCTAGCTCTCGCGTGCCAGTAGCTTTCTTGTAATCTGAGCAACTCATGCACCACATCAGCTAACCGTTTACATTCCCTTAACATCACATCATCGGGCGGCCTGTTTTATGCCTCTTGAAGATTTTCTTCGGCTTTCTGTAATCTTTTCTTAATATTATTGAATTTATCATCAGCCCATTTTTCAAGTTTTTCCCCACAGTAAGTCGTCCTCTCATGTAGGTCACAGCCCAGCGCCTCATGCCACGCTTTCTCAATCACCTGTCTGCAATCCGGAGCCGAAAGCCACATAGTTAAAACCTGAATTTTTTTTCCTGTTTTTCATCCTGCCTTGAATGCATAGCCGTGATAAGAATAGGGGTGTGATCCGAGAACTGTATCGGGAAGTGTCGTACCCGTCTGACCTGGAACATGTTGCACCACTGTTGATCAGCTAGAAATCTATCCAGGCACGCCTTCATCCTTGTTTCCTTCCTTTTTCCCCGGTGCCACGTGAAGATGTTTCTTTGGAAGCACATATCTTTCAATTGACAATCTTCTATTGCCTCTCTAAAATTCCTCATCTGCCATTCAGCTCTGCTCTGTCCGCCCTGCTTTTCCTCATCTTTAATAATTTCGTTAAAGTCTCCCCCCAGAAGTTTGGGAAGCTGGGAAGCCCCACAGATGTTTCTCATGAGATTCCACGTGGCCTGTCTCTCATGCACTGTTGCCCATCCATAGATACCCATGAAACCAAACCTGCCCATGTCCCCATCGCCTCCCACCTCAGTGTATATATGATGATCCGAGAAAGAAACCACCTTCACCATATCCCCCCTCCACCACATCCCTAGTCCCCCTACCTTCCCTATGCTATCCACTCCAAACCCATTCTCGAACCCACAGCTCCTCCTCAACTTCTCTTGTTCCTGACTTTTGGTCATGGTTTCCGATATGAAAACCAAGTTGGGCATCTCTCTCCAGCACCTACTCCGGAGAGACGAATCCAGTCCAAGGGTGCCCAGCCCCTGGACATTCCAACATTAGATTTTCATTGTTGTTCGCAGACCCGGTCTGCGCCGAGGCCTGCTACTTGGGAACCAGTTCCCATTGTTGGACATCCGTCTCCTCTACCTTTCTTACCATCCGGACCCTCCTCTATGTCTACCTCCATCTCCCCCGTAGAATCTTCTCTGTTTCTTTTGTCTCCTGCCCTCCATCGGCTAGTTCTTTCATCATCACCCCTCAGTTGCATCGATCTTCTTTTGCACAAAATCTGCTCTTTACGCCAGCGAACCCGCTGTCCTCTGCTCTCCACATTACCCATACCCGCGTGGAAGGGATTCATGATCACCTGTTGTCGTTGTTCATGTTGAGTCTCCTTCATGAGTTTGCTTTCATCTTCCTTGTGAAGTGATGTTGCTATTATGATTTCATTCTCCCTCTCTGTTGTAATGTCATCTGCGAATAGTGATCCTGTGTAGCTCCCACCTTCCTGGTCTTCGTTGTTTGTCGACAGCGGTGGTTCCGTCTCCGGTGGTGTCTTCGATATCAGCCTCACCTGTTGGATTTCCCATTGATGTTTGTTCTCCCTCTGCTTACCCTTCTTCTTTTCTTTCCCACCCACCCTATCCATGTATTCAGGTCCTACAAACTCCCTCCACGCTTCTTCCTCAAGCTCGGACCTGTTGTCCGTTCGCCCTCCGTCCACCGTCGTAGTACCCGTCGACGCATCCGCAACTGCCCTGTCCGTGACCTGTCTCATCCGTGCTTCATCGGTGGCTTGCTGTGTGTTTGCTGCCCGTAGTTCTGCTTCCCCTGTAGTTGTTGTTTGTCTCCGTTGCATGGTTTCCTCCTGCCTTTCCGCCCCCGCTCCCTCTGTCGGCTTCTTCACAAAGACAATGGCTCGTTTAGGGTTCGTCGTCCCCCTAAGTTCCTCCTCAACTGGTTTGATCCAACGCTTCACCGGTGACGCCTTTACCCATGGCCCCCAAACCCGTGGTTGATTCGGTTCCTCTTCTTCCTTGGTACAGTCTCGATCTGCATGTCCTATGATTCCACACAAAAAATAGTACGTTGGTAGCCTCTCATATTTGATGTCGATTTGGATCATCTTGCCGTCTTTGTTCCTTATCTTCTGCCATTGTCGGATTGGTTTCATCACATCCACCTGCACTCGGACCCTGCAGTAGGAATCCCAACCCCAATTGGATTGGTCGACCTCCTGTACCTCCCCTATCTTCATGGCGATCAGCCTCACTGCCTCCTCTGATCTGTAACCTAACGGCAAGTTGTATAGCCGCACCCATAAAGGGCACACCTTTAGTTCGACTTCCACCGGCGTCTCTTCGGAGCAGATCTCCTTAACCACCAGCAGACTGTTATCAAAGTTACATGGTCCCTCCTTCATCACCTTCTCCCTGTCTTTCCAATGAACAAATTGGATCACGAATATATTATTTGTGATTTGGTGGAATGTAGCCTCTCGTCTAAGCCCCCACGCTCCGAGGAGCGTCCTGGTCATCGTCGGGAAATTGTAGGGTCTTTCTGTCATCAGTCGCCCCACCAGGGCTAGTTCAATATGTTCCCCGGTTGTTTGCACCTGTGTGCGCCTGAAATCGACCACTTCATCCTCTTCTTCGTCCTCCACTGAAAGTCCTGCACATCTCACACTCAGCTCGTCCGCCATCACGGACGGAGGGAACCTACAAAGCAAATAGAGTTAACGCCGCGGTGTCCGCGGAGGGTGGACTCGCACAGCACCGTCGCTCGCCCAACGAATCGCCGCAGCGAAACCCTAGACGCGGGACGGGAGGCGAGAGTCAATACAACTTATTTAACCTCAGAGCTCTTATGAGGGCACGACAATCCCAAGCCATGCAACCTAAGCATGTAACTAAACTTAGTCTGAGTTTCTAATTATCAAAACTTATGTCCATGACATCTTTCTTACATACTTTTTTTTATTTGGTGGAGGATCCCTAAATCCTTATCATTCTTAATCACAAAACTCAAGAGGGTGGATGAGAGAGAGAAACCCTAAACTCTTATAGTTTTCAGTGAAATGGGGTAGAGAAGGGATGAAGACAGATGATTGAAGACCTAGAGGTATCTTATTTCGAGTCATATCCTCCGATTTCCAGGTAGTCACACAGAATCTGGGAGTCCTCATAGAACGAATAGCGAGGTGGAGGAAAATCTTGCCAGCCCCCAAATTGTGATCCTTTTCTAGATACCTCCATCATTGGAAAATCCTCTTATAATCCCCTTGGGTTCTAAAGAGTTTGTAAAATTTAATAATTATTAGAGATCAAATGGAAAACCATCGCTCTTATATCAAATGTAATGACCTGACTTCCTGATGACCCCCAAATAAGGAAGACCAATACGTCAGAGCCTCTATCCCAAAATAGGATCAATGGTTTTGTAAATAATCAAAAATAATTAATAAATTCTACCACAATTAAGCTTAAAATAGGATCAAAAAAAATTCTTTTTTCACATACCATGAAAAATATAGGATTCTAGAACTTCTACCCACTGTAGAGTTCTATCTACATAAATCCTCCTTTATGATTTGACTTTATTCTTCACAAGTTCCACTTTACTTGTTCATCCGATTTCAGATATTCCTAAAATTTTGACAAACAAAACATCGGTCAGTTTAATAAATTATATTGGTATGTGAGGGAACTAATAATCTTGCATTTAATTGTAACAACATATTTCAAGCAATTAAGATTTAACAAAACAAACTTTACGTTTTAAACATAACTTCTCAATCCTTACATATCCTTGCCTCTGTGCTATCCCTATAGTGGATATGGACACTACCTCTCTCATATGGTAGATCTCAACTAACCCCCATGATCTTACCTTACATGTAGATCGATACATAGGGTTGTGGAGTCGTATGGTCCTACCCAATGGTAGACCAACACATCGACTCATGATAACCTGATGATCATACCCCATGGGTATACCATGTACTAGGTCATCCATCTCATCATCATCAAAGCTACAGAGGAGGACTAGGATTTGAGCTAGTCATGTACATATACTTATGGTGATAGTCTTAGCTACTTTATAGTTGCATGAAATAAAAGTCAACCAAGAAATTATTTCCAAGCAACCGATAAAAACCTTGAAAATCACCATAAAACTAAAGTGATTTAACCATGATCATAACCGCATACCTGATTTGGAGATCTCAAAAAAGCAATATATCCAAATCCAACTAAATGTCCAATCAAGCAAGCAAATCAATCAATCAAGCAAACATTGATCTCAAAAACATGTATAACACCTAGTTTGTTACCATCACATCCCAAATAACTCTTTATTGACTTGGGACACCCTTCCAAGGTTTCTAAGTCTCATTAGGATTCATTAGGGCTTCTTAGATCAATTTTTCAAACTTTATCCTTTTTTTAGGTCAACAAACCCTAAAATAGCTTTACTACTCATAAAAACCCCAATTGCTCAAATTATCCACATTAAGAATCATTTATACTCAAATTGGCTTAGGATCATCATATCTCTATCTTATTCATGGATTTGCACAACTAAAACCATTAAAAGTCATAATTACTAATATTAGGGTTTCTAAGCCCATTAATGCATATGCATGTACATGGAACCCTAGCTTAAGCAAATTATGCATAAATATCATCTTTTTATATATAAATCTTTCTTTTATTAACAATAGGTTAATATTGGCTTAGATTATCCAAAGAACATTATTAAATTCAATAATCCTCAAAACTTAGGGTTTTCCATTAATAACACCATTAAAGGTGACATCTTTAAGTACTTTTCAAATTGTAAGTAGAATTGGGATTCAATTATATTTTTAATGCACTCCTTGCATTCTCCTAATCAATTTTCATAAATCGTTTGTATTAATCGGAATTACCAATAATTAGTTATGAATTTTGTAAGATAAAATACCTTTGGACCAATAGCAGAGAGCCATGTCATCCTTTCGGCTCCTTTTCCTTTTTCCATGCGGATTAAAGGCTATCCAATGGCCCGGGGCCAACTCAACCACCCACCCCAGAAAGGTGAAGGCTATAAACATGGCTAAAAGACATGTTTGCCCTTTCCTCTTCAATGCACCCTTGGGGGCAAATAGGTAAATCAACACTTTGTCATCTTCAACCTCGCGAGCCATCTCCTGTTAGCAAACTAGTCATTCGGGGCGGTCAACTCATTGGTTGACTCCATGCTCCAGCCCTTCTCTCCACTTGAAAAAACAACCAAGACCTTCCCCTAGCTCCATCGAAGATGACCGCTGTCTCAATTGCCCCAAGGGAAATTGGGAATGAGCTACCAGCTTCTGGCCCCTCCGGCGGGATCCTTGTGATGGCAGGTGCAAGGAACACACCTCACACTTGAATTATGAGTACAAGTCTACTCGTAGTAGTTGGCCGAAGTCATAAGATCAATTTGCCTCGTCGTTGGGGGTCCAAGGCCTCATATATATAGGTCTACTAGGCGGCTGAGAAACCTATTTTGGGAAAAACTCTTTGAGGCAACAAACCTCATGAATCTTAGGGTAGACCAACTCATACCAATCTCTTGATTCTACTAGACATGCTTCCTAAAATAGCCATGCCTTGGTGTACAAGATTTCTACTCGGGAAGGCATTTACTACTGTTTCGGTTTTCCTTTTCCAATTCAAGATAGAAGATGATCTCTGGATCATCATATCACCATCTAACGATTGTCATTGAGTGTGACACCCCCTAGGCCAGGCCCAAGGTTTCATATTCGAATTGAAATGTGACTAATTGCATTAATATATTAGTTAACCCTTCACTTTAGGGAAACTTAAGAAATGCATAACTCTCTCCTCTTTTCTCCAATCATCACCAAATTTTAAAGGAAATTCCATAGTGATTTAAAATACTTGTGTGCAAATTTTAGGACTCAAACTCAAAAGTATGGGAGACTTTTCTTCATATGTAAGTTATTACTTAAAAAGGCATATTTTATACATATTTTCTCTCTCTTACTCTTTTATTTCTTTATTTGGATTCCTTTTACCATTAGAAACCACATGGACTCGAAATCTCATCCATGATGAGTCAATCACACATATTTCCATATATTTCTCATATTTTCCTCATTATCTCAAATTTCCTTCTTAATAATGCATTAATTGATTTCTTCTTTTTCTTTTAATCAGATTGGATTCATTAAAATATTATGATCCACGAAATCACATGCACAAAGAAAATATTTCAAATGGAATACATTCAATACATATAATTCATACCATTCCCATAATCATACATGTATTGGGTAAATTGCATTTCCAACCATATGAACCCAAAAATTGGGGTTGTAACAGGGACAATGTGTTTCCATGGCAAGACAGTAGTTCCTAATGCTAATGATTTGAGGAAGTTGGTCCTTGATGAGGTTCACTCTTTGATGTATGTGATGCATCCAAGAAGTACCAAGATGTATCATGACTTGAAAGATCGATACTAGTGGCCCAGTTTGAAGCGTGATGTGGCTGAATTCATGGCAAAATGTCATGTGTGTCAATAGGTCAAGGCTGAGCACCAAAAACATGTAGGAACATTGTAGTCGTTTCCTATACCACAGTGGAAATGGGATCATATCATGATGGAATTTGTGGTTGGTCTCCCTAGGACATCCAAAGGTCATGATTCCATCTGGGATAGTTGACAAATTGACCAAGTTAGCACACTTTCTTCCTGTGAAGATGGCATTTGCAGCAGAGAAGTTGGCACATGTGTATGTTGAAAGATAGTTTGTTTGCACAGTATCTCGGTGATGATAGTGTCCGACAGGGGTCCTCAGTTTACTAGTCATTTTTGGTACCGTCTACACACATCCATGGGAACACAGTTGAGGTTCAGTAGAGAATTTCACCCACAAACACATATCTAGTCTGAGAGGACCATTCAAATTTTAGAAGATTAGTTGAGAGTGTTGACCTAGAGGTTATACATTGTCCATATTTTAATAATGACTTAACCATTACATTCATATGTATCTAATATGTGTATTAAAGATTGATTTCAGGTATTAGGTACATGAAAAGGATCTCAAATCAAAAGCCCTACATTGGCTTAAGTTCAAGTCAAAATAGCTACAAGTGTGCAATTTTGGAATTATATGTAAATGACCTTAGAACAATTTTGCAATCACTTGTAATGATGAATTGACTTGTAACTTAGTTGACAAAATTGATTGGGACACCAAACACCAAGTTTTGATCACTTTAGATGCACTTTAGAAAATTGACCATAGGTAGTCAATCGGTCGAGTTGTAAACTCGATCGATCCTCTTGGATCAAGTTTCTGAAGATAGCATCGGTCGAGTTGAGTTTTCACAGAACTCGATCGATTGAGTACCTAACCAAATCTATCTTTATTGGTTGGTCGAGTTTTTCCAGGACAAACTCAATTGATGATTTGAATATCGGCTTTGTCTTTTACTCCATCGGTCGAGTTACCTTTATTGAAACTCGACCGATTGCATTGTATGAAATGTGCAGAAAAAGTGATTGTGACCATTGGTATGTGTTTTGAGTGAAAATAGAGCCGTTGCATTGAGCAAAAAATGGCTATTTTAGTATCTAAGTGTCCCACAACTTACAAGGACACCCTCAACTATAAATAGGACCTCTTGGAGTTCATTCCAAGGTTGCTCATTCACTACATGCTTGGTCCTAGCCTAGTTGAGAGTGTTCTAACCCTTTGAGCCCATTTCTCTCTCTACCTTCAAGTCAAATTCGTGGGTATGAGTGAGATAGGTTCATTTGTAAGAGAGCTACTCCATGTATTGATGTAAATCTCTCCTCCACCATCTTCCTACCCTCCTTCCCATCAAAGAAAAGGTTGAAGATCTTCTCTAAGTGAAGGAGAAGGAGTTGTTGTTCTTCAAGGTTGAAGAAGGCAAGGTGACCCAGATCTCAAAGTGAAGGAGATAGTCAAGGCAAGCGCTCAAGAAAGATAGGTAATCCCTTGAAAGTTGAAGACTTGAAGAAGGAGTGGGGTAAGTCCATGTTGATGGCTGAAGACTCCATGGTTCAAGTGGGTAAGCTCCTTCTATAGGTTGAAGATCTTTGCTTGAGGTACTAAGCCCTTGGATGTGTGGTTGTTGAGTCTTGCAATCTTATAATGGAATATAAGAGTACCAAGAGTGCAAATCCTTGAGATTAACCACCTCTAGGTAGTGGACTGACATTGCTCCTAGTTAGGACGTGGAACCACTATAAACCACTTGTACAAGTGCTTGCTCTTCCTTATCTCTCATCCTTGCTATGCTTGCTAGCTAAGACATCAAATTTGTTATTTGTTTAAGTTTTCGTACTTAATATAAATTGGTGGTCTAATTTGTTTTGTGAGAATTATGAAGCTCTATTCACACCCCCCCTCTAAAGCCCTTGATCCAACAAGTGGTATCAGAGTAGGTCTTCTCCAAGCTACTTCAACAAGTAGGAGAATATGGGAGATTTGTCTCTTGGATCCCTCAACCTAGAAGGGAGCTTATCCATGAGACCTCCGGTCTTCGACGGTACCAACTTCCTATATTAGAAGGGAAGAATGCAGTTCTACCTTCAAGGTGTGAGCTATGAGATGTGGAAGGTGGTGCACCTCAAGTATGAAGACCCAAAGGGGGAAATCTCCACATGGATTGAAGCACAAATGAAGCAAGATAAACTCAATGCCAAAGTTGTGAGCATCATCTATGCAGCCCTCACTCCATCCGAGTTCAACCAGATATCTTCTTGGGGCACCACACATGAAATTTGGAACAAGCTATGTGTCACCTATGAAGGTACGGAGCAAATAAAGGAAGCCAAGATCTACATGCTTGGTGGGCTACGTGAGAACTTCAAGATGGGTAAGAATGAGAGAGTGGCTAATATGTACACTAGGCTCAATGTGATCATCAATGGATTGGCAGCCCTTGGGAGTGTGATGGATAAAGGCACTATCAACTCCAAGATCTTGAGATCTCTTCCTAAGAGATGGGAGCCCAAAGTTACATCCATTGAAGAGGTGTACAAACTAAATGAGTTGTCAACCGAGGAGTTGTTTGGTAACCTTCAAGCCCATGAACCTAGGCTTGATAAGCAAGAAGAAGAAGAAAAGAGAGAAGAGGAGTCCAGGAAGATCAAGGACACAGCCTTCAAAGCTCAAAATGAAGAGATGGCTCGGCAGCAACAACTTGCTCTCAAGTCTCTTACTCCCTCCTCAAGTGAAGATTAAGGCCCAAATGAGCATGAAGCAAACTACTCCAAGGGGAAGCACTTCAAGGGAAAGCCTTCTTCATCAACTCCTAGATGATATGAATGTGGCCAAAAAGGCCATTACAAGAGTGGCTGCCCCAAGGCCAAGAAGAGCCATCACAAAAGCAGCCACAAGAAGGACAAGGAGTACAATAGAGAAGGCAAGTACAAGAGAAAGGAGAAGAAAGAAAGAAGAAGCAAAGATGCAGCTCATGCAGCTTGGGAGGAGTCTTCCTCAAGCTCTTCAAGCTCTGAAGATGGAGAATGCCACCTTGCTCTCATGGCCTCTACAAGTGAAGATGTAGGTGAGGTAAGTGAAGTAAATTTGCATGAGTTATCTAAGGAAACTTTTATTGATATGCTTAATGATTTTCATTCATCTTTTACTAAATACAAATCTAAAAGGAAAATATTAGGAAATATAGTAGATGATCTTTATGCTAAAATTGAGATTCTTGATACAAATGAAAAACTACTCCTTGATAGCATAGATTCTTTGCAAGGGCAATTTCTTGATCTTGAGCTTCAATACAATGGAGTAGAGGTTGAGAATGGTATATATCTTAAGAACATTGAAAATCTTAAGATAGAAAACCAAAAGTTCCTAGATGAGCTTGATGTTCTTAAAACTAAAAATGTAGAACTTAAAATCATTGATGATGCTAGGAGGAATGAAGTTTATGCTTATCAAAGATAAATTGTTTTTCTTAAATCTGAAAATGCAAAGTTGATTGCTCAAGTGAATGATTTATCTTCTAGACCTATCTTGTCGAGTAATGAGGTAGCTAGTACTAGTCTAGAGTGTGATTCTTATCTTACTAAAGCCCTCTATTTAGAGGTCGACCTATTGCATGCTATAGATGATCTTGCTAGTCTTTCTACTACTGTCATTAACCTTAGTGATGATAATGTCAAGTTAAGATCTTCTTTGCAAAAGTTTCTTACGGGAAAGAAATCCCTCAATGATGTCCTAGAATACTCTACCAAACAAATTGGTACTAGTGGTTTGGGATACGATGGGACTGCTCCCAAAGGTAAGAGCAAGAACAAGAACAAGGGTAAGAATAAGAGTGTGGAACCTCCTATCTTCCATGGAGAGACTTTCGGCTCTAAGAACCCTATGGTATGTATTCATTGTAAATGTGATGATCATCACTCTACTTATTGTCCTTACAAGCCAAAGGGGACCAACCCAAAGATGAAATGGGTCTCTAAGCTAACCCTGGATCCCAAAGTTTGAGTTGGGTTCTGACATCCTTCTTTCTTGCAAGTCAAAAAGAGGTGGATTGTTGATAGTGGCTGTTCTAAGCACATGACAGGTGAAATCAGCCATTTCAACAAATTCATGAAAAAGAAATGAGGATCGGTGACCTTCAGGGACAACAAGAAGGGTAAGGTTATAGGTGAGGGGGATGTAGGCAATGAGATATGTATCAAGAATGTTTTGCTTATCGATGGCCTACATCACAATTTGATTAGTGTAAGCCAACTATGTGATAATGGATATCTTATGTTGTTTACATCTTTAGAATGTTTGCTTCTAGATTCCCTCACTTACAATGTCATATATAAGGGAACTAGAAATGGTAATCTTTATGTTATTGTTCTTGATGCTCTAAAGCCCGTACTTGATAGATGCTTAGTTGTGGATAAAAATGATATTTCTCTTTGGCATCGTCGTTTGGGTCATGTGAATATGCATCAAATGAAGAAGTTGAGCAAAAAGGATTTGGTTTGAGGACTTCCCAAATTAGATTTTGAAAAGGATGAGGAATGCCAACCTTGTATACAAGGGAAAAAACCAAATGCTCCTTCAAATCCAAAGGATTCATGAGTACCTAAAGATCTCTTGAGCTTCTTCATATTAATCTATTCAGACCAATAAAAATGCAAACACTTCATGGTTCCAAGTATTGTATTGTTATTGTTGATGATTTCTCTTGATATACTTGACCTTCTTTCTCATTTCGAAAAGTGATACTCTTGATGTTTTCTCGAGCTTTTACAAACATGTTGAAAATGAAGCTTCTTTTCAGATTGTTTCTATCCATAGTGACCATGGGGGAAATTTTGAAAATGATCTTTTTGAGCTTTTTGTGAAAAATCTAGTTACTCGCACAATTTCTCTTCTCCTCGTACACCTCAACAAAATGGGGTAGTAGAGAGGAAGAACAGGTCACTTCAAGAGATAGTGAGGACAATGCTTCTTGAATATGACATTCCTAAGAAGTTTTGGGTCGAAGCCATTAGCACCCCCTATTTTGTGCAGAACTGGGTTTTTACACACCCTTCTTTGAAGAAAATCCCCTATGAACTGTGGTGTGGTAGAAAGCCATCCATTGATTTATTTCATGTTTTCAGATATCCTTGTTTTGTTTTAAACATAAAGGATTCTCTTGACAAGTTTGATCTGAAATCTTATAGGACTTTCTTCCTAGGTTATAGCACTACAAGCATGGCTTATAGAGTATTCAATATTTAATTATCTAAAATTGAAGAATCTATCAATGTTAAGTTTATTGAGACTAACCCTATTGTTGGCAAGCATGTTGTTGATAATGATGTTGTAGATGACTTGATTCCTATCTTAAAAGACCTCAACATCGACAACAAAGGTAAGCAGGTGATAGAAGCTAAAGATGAAGAAAAGAAGGATCACACTCCCCACTTTGCAAAGAACCATCCAAAAGAGCTGGTTATTGGCAACCCATTTGAGAGAGTGAAGACACGAGCTGCCTACAACAAAGAACAAGTAGACAGTGCTTTCATATCCCAGCTGGAGCCAAAGAACATCAAAGAATCTCTTGGTGATGATGAGTGGATCTTAGCCATGTAAGAGGAATTGGAGAAATTTGAGAAGAATCGTGTGTGGAATCTAGTGCGAAGACCAAGTGATAGAAAAATCATTGGCACCAAGTGGGTCTACCGCAACAAGCTAGATGAGCAAGGCAAAGTGGTAAGGAACAAGGAAAGGTTAGTAGCACAAGGTTACAATCAACAGGAAGGTATTGACTTTGATGAAACTTATGCTCCTGTTGCTAGATTAGAATCTCTTTGAATGCTACTTTCTTTTGCTAGTTACAAAAATTTCTTGTTATATCAAATGGATGTTAAAAGTGCATTTTTGAATGGTACAATCGAGGAGGAAGTATTTGTTGCTCAACCTCCGAGCTTTGAAAATGACAAGTTGCCTAATCATGTTTATTTGTTGCAAAAAGCTCTCTATGGACTCAAGCAAGCACCTCGAGCTTGGTATGAGAAATTAAAGCACTTTTTGTTAGACAATGGCTATGTCATGGGCAAAGTCGATTCTACTTTATTTCTAAAACACACCTCTAGCAAATTTCTTATCATTCAAATTTATGTTGATGATATCATTTTTGGCGGGATTGATCTTGATCTTTGAAAGGAGTTTAGTTCTCTTATGTAGAGTGAGTTCGAGATGAGCATGATGGGTGAGTTGACTTTCTTCCTCGGCTTTCAAATAAAGCAAACAAAAGAAGGAAACTTCATCAACCAAGGCAAGTACACACATGAACTACTCAAATGCTTTGGAATGGAGAACATGAAGTCGATAGATACTCCCATGTCCAATACTGCCAAACTTGATAGAGATGAAGAAGGTGAGAAGGTAGATGAGAATCTTTATAGAGGTATGATTGGAAGTTTACTTTATTTAACTGTCTCTAGACATGATATTATGTTTAGTGTTGGCTTGTGTGCTCGCTTTCAATCTAGCCCTAGGAAATCACATCTTATTGTCGTTAAGAGGATTTTGAGGTACTTAGCCAAAACTCAAAATTTTGGACTATGATATCCTAATTCAAGGGACTTTACTCTTGTGGCATATAGTGATGTGGATTACACAGGTTGTTTGGTTGATAGAAAGTGCACAAGTGGCACTTTCTTCCTTCTAGGACCATGCTTGGTGTCTTGGTTTTCCAAGAAACATAGCACAGTGGCATTATCAACTACCGAGGCTAAATACATTGTAGTCGGGAATTGTAGTCGGGAGTTGTTGTGCCCAGGTCCTATGGATGAAGCAAATGCTCCAAGAATTTAACATACATTTTGATGCTTCTTCTATCTATTGTAATAATACTAGTGCAATTAATCTTTCTTACAATCCTATATTGCATAGTAGAGCTAAACATATAGAGGTTCGCCACCACTTTTTTTGTGATCATGTTGCCAAGAAGGATATTTTATATCATGCATGTAGACACAAAAAATTAGTTGGTGGACATTTTCACTAAACATCTAGCTAGAGAGAAATTTAACTTTATTCAATCTAAACTACTCATTGTTGCTTTGGATGATATTAATATGTGATCTAGATAGTTGTTTCCATCCTATATGTTTTTCTCATGCTTTTTCTCATCTTGCTTGCCTATATATACTTAAAATGTGCTTATTTGCTTGTTGACATGCTTAGTTTCACTTGTTTTTAGGTTTTTCTCTATTTCTTAGTTTTATTGCAAAATAGTACCCAATGATGACTAATATGTGCCTAAGTATGTTCAATGTATATAATAGACTTGAAAAATGAATTTAATTAGCATGTATATGGCTAGAAATTAAGATTGTTGGTTTTAGGTCAGGTTGACCATCGGTCGAGTTTCCCCCAGGACAAAATCGACCGATCAGGAGCTGAGAATTGTTCTTCAGAGAACCAATCGGTCGAGTTTCTGAGCCTCAGAACTTAGACCGATCCGCGGGCTAGAGCCAACTTAAAGTTAGGTTCGGCCGACTATTCTCCCTCTCAACTAGAGAATAGCTGACTTATTCCTCTTCTCCTAGCCCTAAGCTCTCACCCCCAGCCCTAAACCTCCCTTTCCTAGCCCTAGTTCGACCTAGATAGCTTGACCTAGACCTCCCCGAGCGCTCCTTGGTGGTTTTTGAACGGCATTTGAGGTTTTTTTTGCTTGTTTGCTTGTTTTCTTCCTCAATTTCTCCCCCATCACCTCCCATACGAGAAAACATCCTGCTCCAAGCAATGCACCTTCATCTTCATCTTCTAATTGCTTGATTCCTTTTGAAGATACCTCATTTATCTCAATTGAGGATGTTAATCGGTACAAGGAACTTCTTCCTTGGAGTCCTTTTCCTTTTCACGCCTTGATTGATCCATCTCCTAGGCATCAAGCGGTTATAGATCAAGTCACTAGGTTGCTTTCTGTTCACCATCTTTCCGCCTTGGTCGTCAAACATGATTGATTTAATAATTCCATGTCTAGCACTAAAGCAGTTCACGAGTTCTACACTAATTTGCATTGGAACTATGACTCCCTCGTTCCCCCACCTAATACTCAAGTAATCCTCATGTCGATGATCGCAGGAAAGTGTTTCCAAATCTCTGAGAATATATTAAATGTCTTCTTTTCCAAAGATGAGGAAAACGACACTTGACGTAAGGATTATGGAGAGTATTTTGACTTTTTGGATCCAGAAGATTTATACAAGAAAAATGAATTGACTCTCCCTGATATTCATCATTACTTGAAGAAACCTGATGTTCCCTACAAGAAGAAGAGAACCCTTCCTTCATACTCCCTTGACCTTAGGAAGCACATTCTGGTGTTAGTGATCAACTGCAATATTCATCCGAAGAGAAATCAAACGGATATTGTAGAGAACACTACCGTCATTATTTATTGCCTTTTAAAGAACATCAGTGTCAAGTAGGACAGATACATTCTACACCACATGACATGATTTGACACTGGTAAGAACACTAAAGGCACCCACCCTCCCTACCCAGCTTTGATTTTTGGTTTATTCCAGTTCGCCACTGAAAATTCCTCTTTTCTGACTTTCATTACAAAGTAGCCAGAAAGGGTGTTTGTGTCGGTGAAACCACAATCCAAAAGTCTATGTCAATGTTTGCCTCCTCTACCCCTAGTACTTCTCCCTCTGCCTCAGCTTCTGCAACCCCTGCCTCATCCACCCGTGCTCCACCACCTCAGCCTCCTCCTAGACCTAGACGTGCTTCGTTCCGTGTATCAAATGAAACCCTTATGGGCTATATGATGCACCAACAAGCATACAACCAATAGGTTTAGGACCATCTGCATCAGGATCTGTGTTCAATCATGTCTACCATGAACCTATCATGTTCTCACCCCTACCCCACCTACCAGCCATACCCAGGTAGTGATTATGCTTCATATGTGTATAAGCATTACTACCTTGCTCCCGAGCCTTTCGCTGCTACTCCTCCCTTTGTTGTTGGTAGCTCCGCTCCTGCCTACCTCCTGTTACCTACTGCCCCCCTAGCCACCTTGCTTGCCATCCTTGGTGACTCTGCTCTGTCCTATCCACAGGCCAATGAGCTCCACACTCTTGGTATGTCATGGGCTGAGCAGAATGACCGATGACCTGGTCGCGTGTTTGGTCCTCCAGCTGATGAGGAGATGCCTGATCAGGGTGACGATGTTGATGATGATGAAGATGACGGTGATGGCAAGGACGCTTCA
Source organism: Alisma plantago-aquatica (assembly GCA_963693085.1). Classification (NCBI taxonomy): domain Eukaryota; kingdom Viridiplantae; phylum Streptophyta; class Magnoliopsida; order Alismatales; family Alismataceae; genus Alisma; species Alisma plantago-aquatica. The sequence goes on along the minus strand of OY856409.1, from coordinate 1,313,898,909 downwards.
GACAATGGTGATGGTGATGGTGTTGGATCTAGTGATGAAGGCACTACTGCTGCACCTTCTAACGGAGATGAGGACTACGAGCTAGGAGTTGATGAGGATGTCATTGATATATATAGTTTAGATGTTTAGCTTGTTTCTTAGTTTTTAGTCTAGCATGCTAATTGTTGTGTGATTTCTGTATCATCTTTTCACATGCTATCACACACAATTTTGGTTCATTCTGATATTATTTAGCCTCTTTTCATATTACTTTTGCCATCTTTTTGTTACTTTACTTATCACATAACTTGCATTGCAGATATGTTCTAAGAAAGACTGATTTCGGAGCTTAACTCTACTAAAATAGCAGAATGCATGGTGTGCAGGATGAATGCACGGTGTGCATTGTTTCAGAAGAATTTTCGTTTCACCCAGACAGCAACATGCACGGTGTGTTCTGGCCTTTTGCACGGCATGCGAGTTTCCAGAAAAGTGCAGTAAAGCAAATGCACAGCGTGCACCTGGAGCATCAAGCAAACCAAAATCTTCTAGAAAGTTGCATGACGTGCATTTCTTCTGTGCATGTCATGCACCGTACATTCTGGAGTAACTATCGGAGCTTTTGCACGACGTGCACTTATGGCGCACGATGTGTCATTGTCAGTTTTAAAAATTCGAAAGTTATGATCTTTTGTTTAAAAACAAAGGGGGAACTTAATGGGCGGTTATCCACAATCATAATTCAAAGTTCTCTCATCCCAAAGCAAGTCTAGAGTAGAGGAGGACAATTTTGAGGAGAAAAGAGGTGGTTTCTTGCCAAAGGAGCCCATTTCTTCTTCTCTTCTTCTTCATTGTCTTCTCCAAGGTGCAGCCAAGCTTCCCCAACTTTATGCAGCTTCTCGGGAGAGGATCCAGATCATCTTGGAGTATCTTAAAGGAGGAGAATTTCATCCCCAATCTGGAATTCCTCCTTCTTGTGGTTACATTTTTGGATCTCTTTGTTTTTCCTCCTCTAGATCATGTTGAAACCTGAATTTTTTGTAACAAATCTGCAAAGCATGATTATGGATGAGTAACTTCCTTTTCTTGGGCATGGGAGAGTATATCCCATGTCATAGAATGTATGGAACAAGTTAATTTCATATGAAATACTATGTTGCTTGTTTTTCTACCATGAAAGTATTGGTTTTATCATCTCTTGCATGTATCGATGGACACTTTATATGCATTTGTTCTACTTTCTTGCTTGATCTGAGAAGATAAGTAGGAATGTATGGAGGTTCTCTTCTTGGCAACTCTTTTTCTACCACGAGAGTGGAGATAAATGAATTGAGAAATAGGTTGTGATCAAAAATGAAATTTATGCATGAGAATGTGACTTTGAGTTGAGATTGTTGCACTTATACCGGGAGGTGAAGCGCAACACAACTTTTCCTTTAAAACAAGTGCTTATGTATGTTTAGATTTTCTTGTTCCTATGATGTACTATTATATGTGAGTGAAATTCTAATGTACAAGATCCATTAACATCTAATCTAAAACCCTTTTTAGTAATATTTTCTTTGCTTGTTTAAATCTGAATTTCTACAATTAGATAAACATCACCATCCTTTTAAACCGGTCTAGATTGTTGAACTTTAATGTTGTTGCACTTAATTAATTACTTAAGCTCCTTGTCTTCGACCTCAACTACACTACCTCTGTATACTTGTGGAGATTGGTTAAGTTGGGTAAACTATCCTTGTTAGGATTGAAACTCGTTAGCCTAAATAGCCAACAAGTTTTTGGAGTTGTTGTCGGGGAGATACGGTAATCTAATTGGAGTAATAAGTACTAATTAGTATTCGAGACTAGATCACCATTTCCATTTTCAAATTTCATATACCTCATAGTTGTGTTCTTAATTTCTCTTGCTAATTTTCAGGTTGTATGCGTCGCTCACAAAGGGGTCTTTAAACATCTGTGTTGTTAGACCTTGAAATCGAGCACACTCTTTCAAGCTTGAGAATAGCAAGGAGAGTAGAACCACCATTTCTAGGAGGTACTCCACCACCATCATCACCATCGCCATCTTCTTCACATTCCGCAGAAGCTACACCAAGTGTTCCAGCCATGGAGGATGACCATCCTTTGAAGGATTTCGCAATGTTAATCGCCACAAACATTTGTGGGGCCATTGACCTACCTACAGTAGAAGCAAACAATTTATCTATTTGTGGGCTCTGATCTCCAAACCACGATATAAACACGATTTAAACTTAGCGGAAGCGATTCGATTAGCAGCGGAATACCAAAAATCAGCAGAAATTAAAACTTTTTGAGATAAAGCATTGAAACCATAAAACTTCCTTCATAAAAGGAGATAAACTGTTTACATCTCAGATAATTACTTCTTGAGTAATTATATACAACATGATACAAAATCTCAAGAACTCATAACCAAAATCTCAGACCAAAAGACTCCAAGACCTGAGAGTACAGAGGACACATAGGACTGACTCTAACTACACCACATGGCAGGCTAAATCTCCACCTAAGATTTTACTGCTACCCCTGGTGCTGCTGCTGCTGGGACTGGTCACCTGTAGACCTGTTCCTCTGTCCTCGACGTCCACCTAAAAAGTTGAAGTCTACGGGGTGAGACAATTTTACATAATTGTCCCAGCGAGAGTTATAACTCTCCGCCAGAAGCTTTATTATAGCACCTCAAAGAATAACTTAAGCAGTAAAAGCTTCAAAGTATTCAACATCAGATATAATAGTAAGCATGAGTTCAATAGTTATGAAACATGAAGACATTTGCACTATACAGTGTAACATCAATCAATCAACTCGTAGTTATCTCTAACAGGTATGCTACGCTGTGGATTATGTTTTTCAAACATTACTTTTATGCCTTGTGGAGATGAGGTTTACCATTCATACTCCAACCAATCACTGCTAAGTGCCTCAGTATCATACTAGGTCATCGAAAGAGACGGATTCTCATGACCTTCACCTTCCTCAGTCAGTAAGAGGATTACTTGTAGGACATCTCGTGCCTCTACTATAATAGCTTACCAGGGTAATCTGGTTCTTCGCTATTTTTAGAGTTACAGTGGCGTTCTGTACTCTCTTCGTCATCAGGAGATTTCATATTTATCTTCCACTGATATGGATATCTGTGCTTTCTTCATCATCAGGAGGTTTCATGTTTACCATCCACTGATACGGTATGGGGTTGTAGTGAAGGATTGACGGATTACACATCTACTTCAAACACCTACACTAGGATGTAAGGTTCTACACATCCATATACCCCACATACTCAAAAGTATGTGATCCAGGAGTTCCCTTAGGAAAACCTGTTTCACCATCATTTGATCTCTGACAATGATGGATCTATGATCAGGGCTCTACATTACACTTGATTAGTTAGGTACATTCAGTATTCTTTTAACATCATACATTGTTCTTCAAACAATAACATTAGCATAACAGCTATGAAATGAGAATACTAAATGTAACAAGCCTAACTCTCATCAATCATCATTTCTCAATACATTCATCACAAGTCATCTCTAAAGCATGACCTTGATGGTATTTATGGCTATCACAGCCCATTTAATTCATAGGTTTCCATTGACAAGGCATCAAGATATTTTACTATTCATAAAGCTAACAACATGCTTTCAATGAATATAGCATCATCATCCATACCTGGATATGATCATCTTCATATCAGAACCTGCAAGATTAATTCAACTGATAAAAGCAATTCAATTCAAGAATTATACTTTCCACTCTTGCCATAAGAGCTAAGTTAACTGATTCTCATCAATTAGGATTTACTATTCACATTACATGCCATCACCCTAGAATTAGGGTTTATTATTCACATTATGGTAAAATGAACTCATAACATCATCATGTATGAGGAACATCATCAATGATGCTCTCAGATAAGATTAAGATTCATCAATTATCATAAATAGGGTTTTCATGATCTCACATAGGTGGATCATACCCTAATCATGTACATTCATATATATTGAAGGTATTTTACTTGGATTTCAACCATAATTGGGATTTTCTCTCTCCTCTTGCTCATAGGTGATGATTACATCCCTCTAGATTGGGTTAGGTCTAATCAACATTGATAAGCCTAGCCAAGTCATCACCATTGTAACCATTGGGGTTTGCATGATAAAAAGGGGTTACCTACTTGAATCCATAAAGGGTATTTTGGTAAAGTTCACCATTGATCATAATATGGGTTAGTATACTAATCACTTGACCCTTAATGTCCCTAGGTATCATTAGGGTTTAGGTTGAACAACCATCAAACCATCTAAGCCCTCAAGGCATTAGGCAGACTTATCCTTAAAAGTCCCCAATAGGTTTCACACCTTCAACCTTCAAACGATCCTGAGATCATTTAAGGTTGTAGACCGTTTAGCTTTGGTTGAATTCAAGACCGCATGACACTCAAGACCATTTACCCTTAAACGATCTTGAGGTCGTATGAACTCATTCGATCCTGAAGTCATATGAACTCATTCGATCTTGAAGTCGTATGAACTCATTCGATCTTGAAGTCGTATGAACTCATTCGATCTTGAAGTCATATGAACTCATTCGATCTTGAAGTCGTATGAACTCATTCAATCTTGAAGTCGTATGAACTCATTCGATCTTGAAGTCGTATGAACTCATTCGATCTTGAAGTCGTATGGTCCTAAAAGCTCAAGATCGCATGGACCTCCAAGGTGATTCAAAGGGTAAACTCGATTAGGGTTTCCTATGTTGAAGCCTTCAATTGGTCTCAAGCTTGCTAACCACTTATCAATTGAGACAATTAGGGTTAGCCTTAACCAATTGGTCACTCAATTGATCCTCAATTGATATCCAAATAGGGTTGGAGTTGGTTCAATTAAGGTCTATAAACATTCAGCCATCAACACTCAACAATGTGAATCAAATCGAAGTTGATCCCATCAATTGACCTCCAATCGGGCTCAAACTTGTCCCAAACGGTCTTGGGATCATTTGGATAACCTCCAAACGGTCTTGAGACCGTTTGCCCAAGAATTCATCAAAATCTAAGTTGATTTGATAGGGGTTGAACCTTAATTAAGTCACAAATCAGCAATTTGATTATTTCAATAACCCACTGTAATTGGGCCCTCAATTGATCAAATTTCCTTAACCCTAGACCTCAAAACTGTCTTGGGTTGACACCAAACGGTCTTGAGACCGTTTGGATGAGTTCCAAATGGTCTTGAGACCGTTTGCCCATCCATCCTTTGGACTCTAGTGAAAATTCATCAAGGTTTGATCTATTGAGTTGATCATCACATCAATACTTAATTGCAATATGATTTGGTACCTTTGGACCTTCAATTGGTCAACTATACTTGACCCCAGACCTATAAACGGTCTTGGGTGATCCCCAAACGGTCTTGAGACCGTTTGGATGATTCCCCAAACGGTCTTGAGACCGTTTGGGCTAATCAACCCAAAATCACTAATTAACTCATTGGAATTTCAACACTGATTTCAATTAGGATTTGCCCTATTAATCAACCTTCAGCTCATAACTCGTTTGGAATTAGTCCATCAAATTTGGTGAGTAATTAATCAACATCTTTATGAACAGTAATCCCAAACGGTCAACGCTTGGTCAACCATCTTAAATGGTCTTGAGACCGTTTGCCCAAAAAGGGCAAATTAAACAGATTGAAAATCAGAACTTAATTCAATTGGATTGCTAATTGATTTGCTTATATCTCACGATTCCTTTGGATTTAACCCCTCAAATTTTGTGGGTGATTAACCTACATAATTATAAACAATATTCCCATACGGTTGTTGCTTGGTCAATGCAACCAAATGGTCTTGAAGGCCGTTTTCCTTCATACGACCCTGAAACCGTTTGCCCACCAAACGGTTGTGTAAACCGTATGGGCAATTCGTGGAGGTCGTTTGGTAAAGTGGAAATCCGTGGATAAGCATAGGAATTAATGCCCTTATCTTCTACCTCAAGAAAAGTAGCAGTTCTTCACGATTTTGCTTGCAAGGATGCAAGGGAAGATAGGGAAGAAGAAGAACTAGCAACTATATGCATAGAAAAAGATGTATAATCAAAGCATAAGGTTTAGAGTTATAAAACCCGCCTAAAGATTGTTACTTGAGCTCCAAACTTTCAAGATCCAAGACTTTAATGGCGTCTTTGAGCTCCACAGGTCGGCCAAGGTGTATTCTCCAAGGAAAGTTGAAAAGGAATGGCTAGAAAGATAAAGCTAGGTGAGCTAGCCATGAATTCAACCTTGAAAACGAGTTTCCTCCATGAATTCAAGCAAAAGGGATGATCCAAACTTACCTAGGACCCTTGGTTGTCCTTCTCTGTTCCAAAGCTTAGCCTTAGTCGGTTTTGAGCAAGGGAAAAAGAAATGAAAAGAAGAGGATTGTTCCCTTGCTAAGTGGGGAAGGTAGTATATATACTTAGGTGAAATGTCAACATAAGAACATATGCTTTCCTCATTTCTCATCTAAGTCCTTCCTTTCTTCTTTGCACGTCCCCACATCTTATTTCTAAGGACAAACTCCTTCTAAGGTCAAGAATTGAAGGCAAAGAGGATCAACCCATCACTAAAGCATACACATAAAAGGGCTATTATACATACACCTTGATTATTCAATCACAAAGGTGTTCTTTATTATATGATTATTCAAATGAAGTGACCTTTTCATCATTTCTCTTCTAAATGATGCCAAGAGTCATAAAAGATATTTTAGATGATGTATTTTACAAGTTGCACCCCTCAAATTGGGTAAATTGCACTTTACACCAATTTAGGGTTTTCAAGTACAGGGGTTGCTTCCACAGCTGCACCTTGGTGCTCAAGCTTGGGAAATCCCTAAAACTTCATCATAAACATCCTCATGATGTCTCAACATCAGAGGAACATCTCAACATGTGCAATTTGCAAGTTCATCCCTTAACTGGGTAATTTGCACATAGATCCCTGTATTACAAAACAATGCTACAACTATATATATATAAAGGAGCAAAATTGAAATATATGTTTCTGAGGAACTTAATTACATGCCCAAAGTTAATCACAAGGATTTAATTACATATTTAGGCAAAACACCTAGGGTTAGTTCATAACCCAGGTTAGGGATGTTACAAATTATCCATCCCTTACAAGGATTTCGTCCTCGAAATCGATAAAACGTATTAAGAGAAAAGGGCAGGGTATTTCCTTCTCATCTCATCCTCTAGTTCCCAAGTGGCTTCTTCAACACCACGGTGGTTCCAGAGGACTTTCACAAGGCTTAAATCTGTCTTCTTTAACTTTTTAATTCGGTTATCAAGGATTGACACTGGTCCTTCCTCATAAGATATATCATCATTCAATTCTACCTCCATAGGTTGTAGAACTGACTCAGTGTCTGGGTGACATTTCTTTAGCATAGAAATGTGAAACACAGGATGTAACCTCTATAACTCTGGTGGCAGCTCTAGTTTATAGGCTACTTTTCCAATCCGTTCAATGATTGGATAAGGCCCCATAAATCTAGGAGCTAACTTCCCTTTCTTTCCAAAATGAAGGACTCCTTTCCAAGGCGAGACCTTGAGATACACTTTGTCTTCAACCTCGAACTCTAAGGGTCTACGACGCTTGTCAGCATAAGATTTCTTCCTATCTTGTGCAGTCTTAATCTGTTGTTGTATTACCTTAATCTTTTCTGTAGTTTGCTGCACAAGATCAGGTCCTAACAACTGATGCTCACCAGTCTCATACCAACACAAGGGTGATCTACAACGTCTACCATACAAGGCTTCATAAGGTGCCATATCAATACTATGCTGATAGCTATTGTTATAGGCAAACTCTATCAAGCTTAGGTGTAGATCCCAACTTCTGGTAAACTGGAGAACACATGTTCTCAACAGGTCTTCCAAGGTCTGTATGGTCCTTTCCGACTGTCCATCAGTCTGTGGATGAAAGGTCGTACTAAACCTTAACTGGGTGCCTAAAGCATTATGAAGTCGTTCCCAAAAATGACTTGTAAACTAGGGACCTCTGTCAGAAACTATAGTGGCAGAAACTCCGTGCAAACGCACTATCTCTTGAACATACAACTATGATAACCTTTCAGCATAATAGGTTGTTTTGACAGGTAAGAAATGTGTTGTCTTAGTCAACCTATCTTCAACTACCCAAATGGAATCATGTCCTTTGCTTGTCCTGGGTAGGCCAACAACAAAGTCCATGGTCACATGGTCCCACTTCCACTGTGGTATGGGTAAAGGTTGCATTGTTCCTGCAGGCTTCTGGTGTTCAGCTTTAACTTGCTGACACACAGGACACCTCAGAACAAATTCTGCAACATCCTTCTTCATTCCAGGCCACCAATACAGATATTTTAAATTACGATACATCTTGGTGCTCCCTGGATGCATAGCATACATTGAAGAATGAGCTTCTTCCAGGACTAACTTCCTCAAGTTATCCACATCCGGCACTATCATCCTCCCATGATAACATGCTACATGATCATCTGAATCATGGAAACTATCTCGCTTCTCATTTCCATACTCTGATCTAATCTGCTGAACTACAGCATCAACATGTTGTGCCTCCTTAATCTGTTCTCTTAGGGTAGGTTTAATATGCATCTCAGCCATCAACCCGGCTAACAATGACACCTTCAACTGTATATTGTCTTTCCTTAAAGAGATAAGCATATCTCTTTTAGAGCATACTAAAGAGTTTAGTTGTGCTCTATCCATGGTTGATGCTGCTGATTTCCTACTCAAGGCATCTGCAACAACATTGGCCTTCCCTGGATGGTAATCAATTGTACAATCATAGTCCTTGATTAACTCCATCGAGCGACGTTGCCTCATGTTAAGCTCATGCTGAGAGAAGATATACTTAAGGTTCTTGTGATCTGTGAAAATCTGGAATGTCTCTCCGTAGAGATAATGCCTCTAGATTTTCAATGCATGAACCACGGCAGCTAACTCTAGATTGTGTGTTGGATAATTCTCCTCGTGCTTCTTAAGCTGTCGGGAAGCAAAAGAAATCACTTGTTTATCCTGCGTCAACACACATCCAAGTCCATTCTTGGAGGCATCACAGAAGACTACATATCCTTTTCCTTGCTCAGGTAGCACAAGTACAGGTGCACTTGTCAACCTCTCCTTCAACAACTGAAAGGACTGTTGACACTTATCACTCCAAGAAAAAGGAGCATCTTTCCGGGTTAACTTGGTCAAAGGTAAGGCTATAGAGCTAAAGTTTTTAATAAACCTTTGATAGTAACCAGCTAACCCCAAGAAGCTTCGAATCTCTGTCGGTGTCTTCGGTTGTTCCCGTTGTAGAACAGATTCTACCTTTGCAGGGTCAACACGAATTCCCGAGGCAGATATCACATGTCCAAGAAAAGATACCTCTGGCATCCAGAACTCACACTTGCTAAACTTAGCATATAGCTTATGTTCTCTTAGTAAGGTCAAAGCTTGGCGAAGATGCTGCTCATGCTGCTGAGCATCCTTACTATAGATCAGAATGTCATCTATGAAGACAACAACACATTGATCAAGGAAGGGTCGAAAAACTCTATTCATGAGTTCCATAAATGCAGCTGGTGCATTGGTTAGTCCAAACGACATAACCGTGAACTCATAGTGACCATATCTTGTCCTAAAAGCAGACTTGGATATGTCACTATCCTTAATGCGGAGTTGATGATATCCAGATCTCAAATCTATCTTTGAGAAGACTGTTGCACCACGCAACTGGTCAAAAAGATCATCAATCCTCGGCAAAGGGTACTTGTTCTTTATTGTTACTTTATTAAGTTGTATGTAGTCAATGCACAACCGCATTGACCCATCTTTCTTTTTAACAAACAAGACCGGAGCACCCCAAGGTGAAGTGCTCGGTCGGATAAAACCCTTCTCAAGTAACTCTTGAAGCTGTTTCTTGAGTTCTGCCATCTCGGAAAGCGCCATCCTATACGGTGTCTGGGCTATGGGTTTCATATCTGGGACCAAATTGATCTCAAAATCAATCTCCCGAGGTGGTGGTATACCAGGAAGTTCTTCAGGAAACACATCCTTGAATTCCCTGACTATGGGAACTTCAGCATGATTGGAACTTTCCTTGGTAACATCTACCACATGGGCCAAGAATGCATAACATCCTTGCCTCAATAGCTTATCAGCAACCATAGCTGATACAAGACAGGTGGGCAGAATCTTTCTTTCACCTTGAAAGATCCATGTGTTGCCTTCATCAGCAAACACAGCCAACTTGGATTCACAATCCAAGACAACTCTATACCTTTCTAAGGTATCCATCCCGAGGATTATATCAAATCCTTGCATATCAAGTGGTATAAGGTCCACTTGAATGCAATGATCAGAAAAGAAGAGGATGTAGGGAGAACATACCTCCTATAAAACGGCAGACCCACTCAACAGAGTCTCCAACAACAAACTATCTTCCCTATGACTAACCGTCATATTGCAGTTACAAATCACTCTCCGAGTGATAAAAGAGTGCGTAGCACCCGAGTCAATCAGAACAGATACAACACAGGATGTAGACATATCAGAATATAAAAGTTCCATCTGACCTGCCACTACCCGTGGATTGACCACTGCTTCAGGTGGGTTCATAGCATAAAACCTCACTGTCGCCTGGGGTTGAGGTGGTGCTGATGATCCAGCTTGAGACGCTTGCCCGCGTCCTCGAGCTGCTCCTTGAGGTTGTCTTCTCTGTGATCCCTGTTGACTCTGTCTCTGAGGTTGTTTCATACTGACAGGTCTAGATCGGCAGTCCTTCATCAAGTATCCCACCTTCCCACAGTTGTAGCAACTTCTTTCCAGTTGTTGTGGTCTTGGTGGTCCAGTAACTGACATTGATGCAGAATTGTGAGTCTCTTGTTGAGGTAGGCTTCGTCCCCTGCCTCTACTTGGTGACCACTGAGTTTGGGAACTTGATCTGGGTGGTGCAGGGTTAGGTGCAGAGAATCTTAGTTTCTTGGAATCCCTAGATGAAGAACCCTGGAACTGTGGATATCTTTTCTGGGTTTGCCTCTTCTCAACCACAGATCTCTCTATCCTTCGGACTAACTCAACGAAGGTAGAGAATCTCTATCGGTTTTCTAAGGAAGACACAGGGGTTGATATATCAGCATTCAAACCCTTCTCGAATCTCCTGATTCTTTCCTCTTCTGTGGCAGCCATGTGCGGACAGAACCGCAGCAACTCCATGAACTTAGCTTCATACTCGCTAATGTTCATCATGCCCTGCCTCAATCTCTCAAACTGAGAGATCTTCTCATCTAGGAAGGTCTTTGGAAAATATCTATTGATATATTCCCGACGAAACTTTTCCCACGAGAACTCTATCCCAGGTCTCTTCTGCTCTTCCATGTTCCACCAGTGACCAGCACTGCCTTTGAGAAGATAGACAGCATGTCTAACCTTCTCAGCCTCCGGGATATTAAGAATCCTGAAAGCCTTCTCCAACTCTGTTAACCACAGATCAGCATCTGCGGGGTCGGCAGTCCCAAAGTACTCGGTAGCTCTGACACGACGAAGTCGCTAGAACGTCTTACCGATACCTTGTCCTTCAGGCTGGGCAGGTGCCCTAGGTGCAGGCGTGGGCATCTTGTCAGTTATGTGTGTCATGGCAGTCATAAACTGCCCAAACATCGTCTGAACTGCTGGGTTACCCATATCAGCTGGGTCAAACAAGGGTGGTTCAGGTGCAGGCTGTTCTATTTCTGGAACCCTTGCACCGCCTCGAGGTGCACTAGCACTACTCTCTGCCACGTACTCATCATGTGGCTCTGCCATCCTTATGTATCTTCTTCTCCTGAGGAGCAGAAGATTCCATTAGATAAGGAAGAGATACTAAGGATAGACTCGACATCCTAAGTCCTATGCCTCTGTAGACTCAGCAAACCTAGAGCTCTGATACCACTTAATTGTGGGCTCTGATCTCCAAACCACAATATAAACACGATTTAAACTTAGCGGAAGCGATTCGATTAGCAGTGGAATACCAAAAATAAGCCGAAATTAAAACTTTTTGAGATAAAGCATTGAAACCATAAAACTTCCTTCACAAAAGGAGATAAACTGTTTACATCTCAGATAATTACTTCTTGAGTAATTATATACAAAATGATACAAAATCTCAAGAACTCATAACCAAAATCTCAGACCAAAAGACTCCAAGACCTGAGAGTACAGAGGACACATAGGACTGACTCTAACTACACCACATGGCAGGCTAAATCTCCACCTGAGATTTTACTGCTTCCCCTGGTGCTGCTGCTGCTGGGACTGGTCACCTGTAGACCTGTTCCTCCGTCTTCGACGTCCACCTAAAAAGTTGAAGTCTACGGGGTGAGACAATTTTACATAATTGTCCCAGCGAGAGTTATAACTCTCTGCCAGAAGCTTTATTATAGCACCTCAAAGAATAACTTAAGCAGTAAAAGCTTCAAAGTATTCAACATCAAATATAATAGTAAGCATGAGTTCAATAGTTATGAAACATGAAGACATTTGCACTATATAGTGTAACATCAATCAATCAACTCGTAGTTATCTCTAACAGGTATGCTACGCTGTGTATTATGTTTTTCAAACATTACTTTTATGCCCTGTGGAGATGAGGTTTACCATTCATACTCCAACCAATCACTACTAAGTGCCTCGCTATCATACTAGGTCATCGAAAGAGCCGGATTCTCATGACCTTCACCTTCCTCAGTCAGTAAGAGGATTACTTGTAGGACATCTCGTGCCTCTACTATAATAGCTTACCAGGGTAATCTGGTTCTTCGCTATTTTTAGAGTTACAGTGACGTTCTGTACTCTCTTCGTCATCAGGAGATTTCATGTTTATCTTCCACTGATACGGATATCTGTGCTTTCTTCGTCATCAGGAGGTTTCATGTTTACCATCCACTGATACGATATGGGGTTGTAGTGAAGGATTGACGGATTACACATCTACATCAAACACCTACACTAGGATGTAAGGTTCTACACATCCATATACCCCACATACTCAAAAGTATGTGATCCAGGAGTTCCCTTAGGAAAACCTGTTTCACCATCATTTGATCTCTGACAATGATGGATCTATGATCAGGTCTCTACATTACACTTGATTAGTTAGGTACATTCAGTATTCTTTTAACATCATACATTATTCTTCAAACAATAACATTAGCATAACAGCTATGAAATGAGAATACTAAATGTAACAAGCCTAACTCTCATCAATCATCATTTCTCAATACATTCATCACAAGTCATCTCTAAAGCATGACCTTGATGGTATTTATGGCTCTCACAGCCCATTTAATTCATAGGTTGCCATTGACAAGGCATCAAGATATTTTACTATTCATAAAGCTAACAACATGCTTTCAATGAATATAGCATCATCATCCATACCTGGATATGATCATCTTCATATCAGAACCTGCAAGGTTAATTCAACTGATAAAAGCAATTCAATTCAAGAATTATACTTTCCACTCTTGCCATAAGAGCTAAGTTAACTGATTCTCATCAATTAGGATTTACTATTCACATTACATGCCATCACCCTAGAATTAGGGTTTATTATTCACATTATGGTAAAATGAACTCATAACATCATCATGTATGAGGAACATCATCAATGATGCTCTCAGATAAGATTAAGATTCATCAATTATCATAAATAGGGTTTTCATGATCTCACATAGGTGGATCATACCCTAATCATGTACATTCATATATATTGAAGGTATTTTACTTGGATTTCAACCATAATTGGGATTTTCTCTCTCCTCTTGCTCATAGGTGATGATTACATCCCTCTAGATTGGGTTAGGTCTAATCAACATTGATAAGCCTAGCCAAGTCATCACCATTATAACCATTGGGGTTTGCATGATAAAAAGGGGTTACCTACTTGAATCCATAAAGGGTATTTTGGTAAAGTTCACCATTGATCATAACATGGGTTAGTATACTAATCACTTGACCGTTAATGTCCCTAGGTATCATTAGGGTTTAGTTTGAACAACCATCAAACCATCTAAGCCCTCAAGGCATTAGACAGACTTATCCTTAAAAGTCCCCAATAGGTTTCACACCTTCAACCTTCAAACGATCATGAGATCATTTAAGGTTGTAGACCGTTTAGCTTTGGTTGACTTCAAGACCGCATGACACTCAAGACCGTTTACCCTTAAATGATCTTGAGGTCGTATGAACTCATTCGATCCTGAAGTCGTATGAACTCATTCGATCTTGAAGTCGTATGAACTCATTCGATCTTGAAGTCGTATGAACTCATTCGATCTTGAAGTCGTATGAACTCATTCGATCTTGAAGTCGTATGAACTCATTTGATCTTGAAGTCGTATGAACTCATTCGATCTTGAAGTCGTATGAACTCATTCGATCTTGAAGTCGTATGGTCCTAAAAGCTCAAGATCGCATGGACCTCCAAGGTGATTCAAAGGGTAAACTCGATTAGGGTTTCCTATGTTGAAGCCTTCAATTGGTCTCAAGATTGCTAACCACTTATCAATTGAGACAATTAGGGTTAGCCTTAACCAATTGGTCACTCAATTGATCCTCAATTGATATCCAAATAGGGTTGGAGTTGGTTCAATTAAGGACTATAAACATTCAACCATCAACACTCAACAATGTGAATCAAATCGAAGTTGATCCCATCAATTGACCTCCAATCGGGCTCAAACTTGGCCCAAACGGTCTTGGGATCATTTGGATAACCTCCAAACGGTCTTGAGACCGTTTTCCCAAGAATTCATCAAAATCTAAGTTGATTTGATAGGGGTTGAACCTTAATTAAGTCACAAGTCAGCAATTTGATTATTTCAATAACCCACTGTAATTGGGCCCTCAATTGATCAAATTTCCTTAACCCTAGGCCTCCAAACGGTCTTGGGTTGACACCAAACGGTCTTGAGACCGTTTGGATGAGTTCCAAATGGTCTTGAGACCGTTTGCCCATCCATCCTTTGGACTCTAGTGAAAATTCATCAAGGTTTGATCTATTGAGTTGATCATCACATCAATACTTAATTGCAATATGATTTGGTACCTTTGGACCTTCAATTGGTCAACTATACTTGACCCCAAACCTCTAAACGGTCTTGGGTGATCCCCAAACGGTCTTGAGACTGTTTGGGCTAATCAACCCAAAATCACTAATTAACTCATTGGAATTTCAACACTGATTTCAATTAGGATTTGCCCTATTAATAAACCTTCAACTCATAACTCGTTTGGAATTAGTCCATAAAATTTGGTGAGTCATTAATCAACATCTTTATGAACAGTAATCCCAAACGGTCAATGCTTGGTCAACCATCTTAAATGGTCTTGAGACCGTTTGCCCAAAAAGGGCAAATTAAACAGATTGAAAATCAGAACTTAATTCAATTGGATTTGCTAATTGATTTGCTTATATCTCACGATTCCTTTGGAGTTAACCCCTCAAATTTTGTGGGTGATTAACCTACATAATTATAAACAAGATTCCCATACGGTCGTCGCTTGGTCAACGCGACCAAATGGTCTTGAAGGCCGTTTGCCTTCATACGACCCTAAAACTGTTTGCCCACCAAACGGTTGTGTAAACCGTATGGGCAATTGGTGGAGGTCGTTTGGTAAAGTGGAAATCCGTGGATAAGCATAGGAATTAACGCCCTTATTTTCTACCTCAAGAACAGTAGCAGTTCTTCACGATTTTGCTTGCAAGGATGTAAGGGAAGATATGGAAGAAGAAGAACTAGCAACTATATGCATAGAAAAAGATGTATAATCAAAGCATAAGGTTTAGAGTTATAAAACCCGCCTAAAGATTGTTCCTTGAGCTCCAAACTTTCAATCTCCAAGCCTTTAATGGCGTCTTTGAGCTCCATAGGTCGGCCAAGGTGTATTCTCCAAGGAAAGTTGAAAAGGAATGGCTAGAAAGATAAAGCTAGGTGAGCTAGCCATGAATTCAACCTTGAAAACGAGTTTCCTCCATGAATTCAAGCAAAAGGGATGATCCAAACTTACCTAGGACTCTTGGTCATCCTTCTCTGTTCTAGAGCTTAGCCTTAGTCGGTTTTGAGCAAGGGGAAAAGAAATGAAAAGAAGAGGATCGTTCCCTTGCTAAGTGGGGAAGGTAGTATATATACTTAGGTGAAATTTCAACATAAGAACATATGCTTTCCTCATTTCTCATCTAAGTCCTTCCTTTCTTCTTTGCACATCCCCACATCTTATTTATAAGGACAAACTCCTTCTAAGGTCAAGAATTGAAGGCAAAGAGGATCAACTAATCACTAAAGCATACACATAAAAGGGCTATTATACATACACCTTGATTATTCAATCACAAAGGTGTTCTTTATTATATGATTATTCAAATGAAGTGACCTTTTCATCATTTCTCTTCTAAATGATGCCAAGAGTCATAAAAGATATTTTAGATGATGTATTTTACAAGTTGCACCCCTCAAATTGGGCAAATTGCACTTTACACCAATTTAGGGTTTTCAAGTACAGGGGTTGCTTCCACAGCTGCACCTTGGTGCTCAAGCTTGGGAAATCCCTCAAACTTCATCATAAACATCCTCATGATGTCTCAACATCAGAGGAACATCTCAACATGTGTAATTTGCAAGTTAATCCCTTAACTGGGTAATATGCACATAGATCCCTGTATTACAAAACAATGCTACAACTATATATATATAAAGGAGCAAAATTGAAATATATGTTTCTGAGGAACTTAATTACATGCCCAAAGTTAATCACAAGGATTTAATTACATATTTAGGCAAAACACCTAGGGTTAGTTCATAACCCAGGTCAGGGATGTTACACTATTGCTCCTTCTATGATGCAGATGATACAGCAGAATCATTTTGAAGGTACAACTAATGAAGGTCTAAGTCTTCATGTTGTCGAGTTCTTGGAATATCTGAATACTTTCCAAATTAATGGAGTATCTGCTGATGGAATTAGACTTATGCTATTTCCCTTCACCCTAAGAGATAGAGCCAATCTGTGGCTTTTGTCTCTTCCAAAGAAGTCAATTAAAAGTTGGGACCAAATCTTAAATGCATTTCTTGCAAAGTATTTCGCGCCTAGCAAGATAGCCCAATTAAGAAATCAGCTCACCAATTTCTCTCAAAATGAAGGAAAAATTCTATATGACACATGGGAACAGTTTAAGGATCTTCAATGCCTTTGCCCGCACCATGGTTTAACCAACTGGTTGCTGCTTCAAAATTTCTATAATGGACTATTCTATAACACCTGGTTGGCACTAGATGTTGCAGCCAATGGTGCATTGATGACTAAGTCTTATAGGGAGGCTTATGACATTATTGAAGGCATATCTCTCAATCACTGCCAATGGGGAGGAGATAGGGGAGTAAAATTAGCCTCTACAGCTAGTTCTTCAACTAGAAAGCAAGGAACGAAACATACTATGGATGTCATTGATCTTATTGTTGTCAAACTCAATGTTCTTACACAGAAGTTCGAGAAGATGACCACTTTGCAGATCCAATCAGCTGAAGCAATATGTGAAGCTTGTGGCAATACAGGGCATACTTCTTCTTCATGCTTTACTCCCAATGCAATTGAAGGGAGTTTTGAACATGTTAATGTCATTGGAATTCAAGGGAATAAGCAATACAATCCCTATTCCAACACATACAATCCGGGATGGAGAGGTCATCCTAATTTCTCCTACCGTAACATAAGCAACACTCAGAACTTCCAACAAGGACAACAACAATCACAACAACAACATGTCAACTGACAAGGGAACTCGCCAGGTTTCAACAATAGGGGTTACCAATAGCCACAACAACCCCAAGGTTCTTCTTTAGAAGCCATGATGGAAAATTTTATGTCTACACAAATGCAGTAGAATGAAGAACTCTGGGGAAATGACAAGTTGTTGAAATATGCTATTACTCAACTTTCCATAAAGGTGGATGGTATTTCCACTCACACCAAGATGTTGGAGAACCAAATAGTACAGCAAGCTCTAGCACAACAAAGGAGTCCACAATCTAGTTCTCTTCCAATCCAACCAGAAGTGAACCTAAGGCAACAAGCTAATGCAATTATTCTAAGAAGTGGGGCTAAAATTGAGAGACCTTCTCCACCCAAAGAGAAAAACGTGGAGGTAACTGATGAAGAGGAGTCCAACACTCCAAATTGCAGCAAGGAGAAAGGTATGGCTGAAACACCACCTTATTTCAAGGCTACTGCACCTTTTCCTCAAAGGCTGGCCAACAAGAAGGAGGATCTCAAGTTTAGAAAGTTTATGGACATTCTCAATAAACTACATGTAAATCCTTCTTTTGCTGAAGTTATTGCCGAGATGCCTTCTTATGCTAAGTTCCTAAAGGATATCTTAACTAAAAGAAGAAAGGTTGATCAAGTTTAAACATTAATGCTTTCAGAGAGAGTGAGTTCTATTATTCAAAATTGCCTTCCACAAAAGATTGATGATTTGGGAGCTTTTACACTACTATGTAAGATCAACAATACCACTTTTGAAAATTACTACATAGATGGCCTTTGGCGTCAGTTATTTAAGGAATAAGGCATTGGTTTCCAAGTGACACCCAAGTGGGCACCGCTGAAAGTCGACACCTTCAGCGTCGGTCCCCCAACCGACGCCATAAACCTTCCCGCCACCAAAAACACGCCAGTAAGGGGACTATAGGCGTCAGTTCTTAAAGAAAACCGACACCATAACCTAATTACAAACGTAGGTTATTAATCAACAACTAACACCATAACCCTTCCCACCACCAAAAACATGCCAGCAAGGGGACTATAGGCGTCGGTTTTATATATAAAACGGATTCCATATTCCCCTACCACCAAGGCCGTGCTACCGTAATAGGCATCGGTTTTAGGGATAACCGACGCCAGAATGGGATAAAGACATCGGTTTGACACTAACAACCAATGCCAGAATGGGATAAAGATGTCGGTTTTACACTAACAACCGACGCCTATGTGATTTGTTGTCAGTTTTAGACAAATAACTGACGCCTATGAATTGATTTTTTTTTCTTATCAGTTTGCAGGCATGTTGTATGGCTGGTCAGTAGGATACAGAACCTGTAGTTCAATTTTGAACTGTAGGTTTAGAACATCCATTGATATCAGCCAATAACATGCCACAAACCTGCAAAATTAACAAGATGGACAATATTATATATATGTGATTCACACACATGTATAAGCACATTTAATTCATATTATTTTTCATCACACATATGTAGAAACCAGTAGCAACCTGCATTTCCATTCATTTCATCTCTTTTCACATTCAGACACATGTAGAAATATTTATGTATTGATCATGTTCACATTCACACATATGACAATTCAAAAAAATCATTCACATTCACACAAAAATAATTATGAGAACAAAGTTTAGAAATATCATTCTTTATTCATCATTGTCATTATCCCAATTATATTTAAAAATTCCCATGACTTGTAGGGCTTCTTCCCATTGTTCTCTTACATCATTTAACTCATCCATCGTATAGGGAGTATGTACATCTAATAACTTTTCACCTATAGTGAAGTCAGTTTCAAACACCTGCAAAGAGAATGATGTATATATATAATTAATAATATATAATAAGATTGATATATTTCATATTATCTAATGAGACTACATATAATACATGATGTATGGTATCGATTTCCATTGCAGCATGTTGGATAATTATGCTCATAAATTGCATCACATAGTATCCACATGCCCAGTCATTGTCTGATGTAGCACACTATAAATTGAAACATACAAAATATTCAAAAATAAAAATAAGCACAGTTCACATAAATAATGTATACATTGGAGTCGGGAAATTATTTTCACATTCTGCCAAGTTAGTGGCTGGTTCTTTTTCTTGGGGACCTTTACTCCAACTTTGGCGTACTCTACTAAATCCCTACATATTAATGTAACACATTAAATTTCATAATTAAATAGTAATGTAATAACATATGTTAACGGATATAAAAATATAAAATATTTATCACGAGAATAATGGCCTTTTCATTGGGTGTCCATATATATTCAATTCCTTCCCCGCAGGATCTAGATAATAGACAGTGAACGTCTCGGGGACAATAACTAGTAACTCACAATGCTTACCACTGGAGGTAAGAAAGTTAAAAATTAAATACTCAAAAGTCACAATAAAAATGTAATTTTCTTAAGTCCAAATTATAATCAAAGTAAACTTACCCGACATTGAATAGAGCTATTATCACCGTCTTCTTTTTTTACCAAAATATTTAAAAACATCACAGTAGTATGAAGTAACTGACCTAGGGTTTTTACCTACAAGACTAATCAAATATGGAACCAAAAATCCCACATGGAGAAATGAAAAATATGTACATATCGTGTGTAACTGGCTACAAAACATGTATTATGTATGCATTAATATATAAGAAACCAGATCACCATATATAAAACAAGGTATATGGATGTATAAACCAGATCTCACCATATCCATAGCTCTATCATAGATGTATTCAGCCAAGCATAACGAAACATCTCCAAAATATCTTGTATAAATAGCTTGTTATCGTATGATTGACCTGCAACTTCCTCCGGAATAGTAACATTTATAGGGAAATTTGGATCATGTTTGCCTATCCAATCTGCCATACCCATACAATTAGGACCTAACGAGGCGTGTAGGTCCCTTGGAAGCTAACTTGGTACTTCAAGAGGTGGAGGTGGAGGCCGAGATGTAGCGGGTGTCATCCTTTTGACATGTATATATAATTTCAGATCAATTGACTCATATATACGTACACACTAACAAATTAATATAATGTAAATTTACCATACAATATTAGTATAGACGACATTCACTTTGGGCCACAATATCACTCTACCTTCTGAATCACCAAGCATTTTAGAATTTGGGTGGGCATATAGCAATGTAAGATCCCTCCATTTGGGGACTACACTTATCGGGCTCACACGAACTGAACCATTTGGTACTGGAGTCCCATGAAACATCTCCCCTGGAAGGGTTGGGTAAGCCGAAGCATCTGCAACGACATATTTTTGACTTTTTAGATGGCATGGCCTCAACCCCTACAAATTTACGTAAAGAATGTTATATACATATATACATAAACATATCATCTTGAAAAGACTAGATACTATGTCATAAAAATACTTACAGAGGATGTGCTAGGTGGTGGGTCTATAGGATTACTCCCAACCTCTGTAGTAGGAGTAATAGAAGTGCGACACGTCATAGGTACTGTTGAGTGGTCGTCTTAGACGCCTGCCACTTCACCATTGCTTCTTGGACTTTCCTCTCAATTAATTCAACTACATATACATAGATAAAAGAAATGTAGCTATTAATTATTGAATTCCCTTTCACAATAACATTCTAAAAAAAGAATATGTTACCTCAACTTGTGAAATTCCCGCTTTTAGGACAGGTTTGCGCTGAGATGGCCCAAAGAATGCTTTGATGCCCACACCAGCACCTGCACCCCTAACATGTCCAGGATGCTCTGGGTTACCCAGAGCAACCATCAATTCATCCCTTGTGCCCTCAGGAATGAACTTGCCTTTCTTCCTCTGCTCGTGCAGCTCCCGCTAATTGCCATAAATAGAAATTGGTAAGTAAACATAACAATAATCAATATTGATCGATTGCTCTAAGAGTTGAATTTTACCATTTTTGTTGCCACCTCAGCAGTTGCGGGCTTCGTTATATCTCCCTTATTATTTTTCCTCCCAGCTATCCATATAGCATGGCGAGGCAGAGGTGTGGGACCAATAGTAGAGGACTCCTGAGTAGCAGCAGATTGAGCAGTAGACTCAGCCTGTAGTCTTTGGTGAACGCCTACATAGCCTCTTGGACCCATTGTGTGGTCATGCACATTTAGTGCACGCCTTGCTCTTTGAGCATCGCTGATAGCCTTGTTAGTAAGCACATTGATTTGGTTAGTAACACTAAAGGTTAATCTTGAATAGGTGAATACATAAGAATGTATATTAATTAAAATGGGAGTGGCGCTTAATACCTTGAATTCATTCGTTTTTCTTTGGGTAACAAACTCCTCCTAGACTTTGGGGTCCAAGTAGTTCCATTGCTCAGTGGTTGCCTTATTCCTAACTTTATTTTTTAAAGAGAATACAAACAAAAATTATTAGTGTAGAGTTAGTCAAAAAGTGATGAATGTCTACAATTGGAAATCAATCACGAACCTCTTCTCAGCATCGCGTATGTAATCTCAGGTGAGATTTGTCCTATAGTTCCTTAGGACCCTCCCATAGCATTGCATCATGCATTTATGATGCAAATTTTCATCTAGATCAAATATACTCTGCAAAATAGAATTGCTATTAACTAGTATCCTAAAAATTAGTAATCTACAAAAATAGAATTGCAAATAATAATAACTCACGCATAGTTCCTTCCATACTAAGTCTTTCTTCCCCTTAAGAACTATATGCTAGGAATCTACGTTAAGACTACAATGGTTGTGAGTAAGAACCCCAAGATATGAAATAAATGAGTTGCGGTTCAATCCAACTGGATTTCCTGCATGATTGAAATCCATAGCCAGTTTGGGTCCATTGCCCCTTTGCTATAGTAACTTGTTCATCATTGTGATGCCCCTCACTTTCTCTTTTTTTTTTGCTGCTCATCAAGTGCCCCAATTTCTTCAGGGGGTACATCACCAACCTAAAATTTGACAAAAAAACACACTTACAGGATATAACTATAAATGAACATATAGATAGAAACCTCATTGATATATTTTTAAAAATTACATTGTGAGGTGACGCATTGATGTCCTCACCCTCACGGTAATCATTAGCACGGTCATCAGGAGAATGCTCAGCCATCTGAAATTTCACATTCACATTGTAAAGTAATTCACATTGTAAAGTTCACATTCACATTGTAAAGTTCACATTCACATTGTAAAGTTCACATTCAAAAAAATAAAACATATAAAAAAATATAAACATGCATGCCTCTAATATTGTGATCTTTTATCAATTAACAATCCTTCATTGTGATCTCCATGCACATACAAGTCATCATTAGCTTCAATATTTGGTGGTGTTGGCAATCCAAATGAGAATGGACTGGAGTCATCATACTTATCATAGTATTGTTCTTCATCTATAGGATCTTCAATGAACTGTCTTTTACCATGAAGAACAACCAACCATTTATCATTTGCAGGATCATCGATATAAAATACATGTTTCGCCTGTGATGCCAATATGAATGGTTCACCCTTCTTGCCAATCTTTTCAAAGTTCACAAATGTGAAACCCAATTCATCCACTATAACCCCTTTGGTGTTATCAACGCAATTACATTTAAAGAGCAGAATTCTGAAATCTACATAGTCAAACTCCCATATGTCTTCAATGAAACCGTAATATGACATTTTAGCTTCACGTGGACTCTTATCCTTTGCACTTGCAAAAAACAATGAAGACGCTTGAACACCTAATAAATGTGTACCACCTATCCCATTCTTGAACACCTAATCTCACTAGTAAGTGTATAATGTGTATTGGGTTTTCAAGAAAATTTCAGTAGCATTTTCCCACTGTTCTCCAAGTACATATGTACTTAGAGAACAAATGGGGAAATGCTACCGAGATTTTCTTGAAAACCAAATACACATTATACACTTACATCCTAAGTGAGATTAGGTGTTCAAGAATAGTCCCAAGCCGGGGACTATCCAAGATTTACTCCTAATGAGTAAATCTTGGACTGGTTTCTAGGCCAACAAATACACATGCTATCATTCTTATATATATAGAGAGAGAGAAAGTACTCTATCATTATAATAATCACACAAGAGGCTATGTACCATCATCTCTTACTTGCATTAGGGTTAGGTTAATAATTATAACTGATCTTGTCATATATGATTAGAAACTCTTGATGAATAATTGAAGTTTTTAGATTAATAATATTATTCATACTAATTTAGTGTTTTGAAACCATGGACATCTTACTATAATCTTAATGCTAGTAATATGATCTAGGTATCATGGATAACCTAATATGCTTAAGATGATGAATAAGGTTTCACCTAATATGCATAACTAAAGTTTGTAATCTTAAAAATAATGATATGATGGAATTAGGGTTTGTAACCCTAACTCCTAGATCAAACACGAGACAACCCTAATTACTTTGGTCAAATTAAGTAAAATTATGTTAATATAAAATGTCTTATGATGGTCCATCAAACTTTTATCATGGATTCATATCAGTATCATCGTGCCATATAATTAATTGAATCATGAGCAAACCATATTGATAAGTAATGAACTAATGTATATGTTAAAAAGTTACTAGGAATTTCCAAGAAGAAGGTTGTCGATGCTACTGCAATAAATAAAAAAGAAAGTTACCTAGGAATTTCCAAGAAAAATTTACCTAGGAATTATTCTTGCTAGCTAATAAATCAATCTTAATGCTAGTAATATGATCAAAAGCAAGGAGGCCCAAGTTGCTAGAAAGTGCAGCCATGTGGTGATGGTGCCTTTAATTTGAGTTAGCATCACCTCAACCGTGTCCAAAACAATGGAAGAGAATAAAATAGTGATGTGTAGTGATCATTCATCGGACCATAAGTTTGTATGAGTACATGTTTAAGGGAGAAACAAAGCTAGGTCATGGGGGGGCTGATCTTGGGTGGAGGAGGGTAGGGAGCAGGCGGAGGAGGATCGAGCAGGTCATAACAGGAATTTTGGGCAGTGGTGAGTAGGGAACCAATGAGCACATCACCGGCAGTGGCGAGCAGGGAGAAGGGTGGTGGCGGCGGCGAGCAAGGAGAATGTGACACCCCGCCATCACCCAAACAATGAGATGACATGCAAAAATGTGCGGAACCAGCATATTACTAAAAACACGGGTTAATTAAAACCGATTGCGGAAAGCATACTCAAGGGAACTTTTTGCTTCCAGATCCTGCAGAGAAAGCATGTTATATCAACATTCACAAGCCTTGTTATTGGTCCATAGCTTATCCGAACCAGCTGTACTATCAGCACTAGAGTTCAATACCTGTTTATACATACATAACGGCCACGTACGGCCAACAGTAAGATATACAAGATTACAATAGCTAGACATCATGAAACGTCATCAAACACCTCTGAGGACCTGAGAGTACAGGGATGACTCTAGGACTCTACTACAAAGCCACCAAAACAGCAGCATGTCCACCTCTTTCCTTCTACTGCTCTTCTTGTTGCTTGGACACAACCTCACGACCACCACCACGTCTAGAGCGATCACCTAAAAAGGGTGTAAACCAGTGGGGTGAGACACACAGTCCCATAGAGAAACATAACTCCCCGCCGAAACTATAAAACCTCAGAAGGTTAAGGAAACAACATCAGATAACTGATAAAGCATATAACAAGAGCGGCATATTGAGCGAGGCTATTATTACCATCAAGCTTACCAAGATATTCAGGAGGCATATAACCAAGTATTTCTTTATGGAACATGATTGATAAGATAAGCTTTATAAGAACTTATCACAAAATATAAGGATCATACACGTATCTGCAAGGTATAACTAGATCAGCTATATAAGTACAAGGCCTCAATCAATGTTCCGTATTTTTCTCTAAGCAAGATATACTATTTGGTTGTATTACATTTTATTATACCCTAAGGAAGTGAGCCTTCCCTGCTTAAATCCAACCATTGGCTGCAAAGCCCAATTCGGTGCCATACAAGGTCTAAGGAGAACCAGACTCCATGACCTCACCTTCTCGTGGTCAGTACATGAATCATCAAGCAAGACCGCAGTCTTAAGCTTATAGGGCCTCAGCCTCTAGGTCAGCTCTGCAAGCTACCCATATATACACCCGAGCCATTAGGTTGTAAAAGATTGCCAATAATTATAGTCAATGAAACCCAGGTGCAAGTAGAAGTAGCTAAGCAAACCTACTGCTAGCAGAAGATATGGAAAGAAAGTTCAATCGTAACCATGCTATTGATGGCAGCCTCAAATCTAACACATAGATTGAACAACATCAGCTAATTTTTTAGTGTATGAAATATACTTCCTAGCAAGTAATAAGGACAAATAAGAAAAGTGCATGATTTAGATGGATAAGATACAAAATCATTGATGGATATGATATACTTATTGAGATTATTTCATAAACAAATATTGGCAGTAGTGCCTCTCACATATATAATTGAATAATAAGTTTCTCATTAGTAGTAAGCAACAACATGGTATATATAGTCCATAAACATATGCTAGCAATGAACATATAGGTTCAATAATGAAAAGCTAGTAGTAGAGGAAAACCTCCAACTTGAAAAACTATTGCTACATCACCTCTGGTGGTTTTTACTTGGAAAACAAAACCATAACTAATATATGACGCCCAATCCAAATAATGATGTCATAAATAGATAGTTGAAATCTAATAGGAATTTGGTAGATGGTTAAAAATAGTTGAAACTTGATCCGTTAGGTACCAATTTGGAAATATAGGCTCACCTCTCAACTTAAACGAGAGAGGGGTATTGCCCACATCACTAGAGCTCAAACTCACTTCTCAAAAACCAAGGAGAGAAAGGGGTACTGCCCCAAAAGAAACCCTAAACTATGGTTCGGACAACTAGATCCAAAGGTATACAAACCATCAACAACATCATGCTCACTATATCCATAAGATCAACAACATGTACTAGAGCAAGAAACATAACAAGCATGGCTGACTATCAACATATAAGAATCATGCCACATAAAGAAGGTAGTATAGCTAGGGTTAGAAGTTATGTAACCCACCTTAAGCAAACTCCTCAATATCCAAAGCTCCAAGCTTCAAGCTCCTAGCTCCAAGCACACCACTTTCGACCACCTCAAGAAAAGGATCAAGAACCATAACCACCATGGCCAAAGGGTAGGAAAGATGGAGAAGAAGATACTAAGGAGAGAGGGAACATGCTTACCAAAGAATAAGACCCACCTAGGGTTCGGCCACCAAGCTCTCCAAGGAAGGTGTGTCATGCACACAAGGAGGGAAAGAACAACAAAAGAGCTAAAGAATTCCCAAGGAAGAGAAAGGCAAGGCATATATAGATGAGGATCAAGGTTAAACCAAGGCAAGGTGTCACCTTACCAAGGGACACTTGTCCACACGTTTTACCACCTTGAAAAACACATGCACATGCCATGTCACCACTCAACCAAGGTTCGGCCACATGTCCAAGCTAGGGTGACACAACCAAGGCAAGGAGGTCAAACATGGTCAAAGACCGACACACCACCACCACCTTGGCTGACACCCCCATGGGCAATACCCCATGGTCGACACAAAGCATCCTTGCCCGATACAGGGCTCCTCAAAGCAAGGCAATGCCCAGAAAGGCTCAACCAAGCCCAAAAGAGATTCAACAAAGCCCAAGACAACTCAAGGCACAAGACCAAACCTTCCTCTCAACTCTAGAGGAAGCAAAGAGAGAGAAAGACATCTCTCAAGGTGACAAACTTGCTCTTCAACCCTAACTCAGGTTATTTTGCAAGTAGCACCTCCAACTCTCAACAAAGCATAAGCAAACCCTAATCACCACTAAATGTGATTAGCAAGAAACCAAGCACAAGGTTTAGGAAAAACAAATAGGGTAAGCCCAAAATGAAGGTCAGGGTCCTTACAAGACATAAACCTCTACAAAGGGATTTTGTCCCCGAAATCCAAAGAGAAAAGTGAGGGATACTTCTGCCTCATCTATTCCTCAAGCTCCCATGTGGCTTCCTCAACACCATGATGATGCCAAAGAACTTTCACAAGAACCAGGTCTTTCCTCTTCAGCTTTTTTACTCTTCTGTCAAGGATCGCCACTGGACCCTCCTCATAGGTCGCATCTTCATCAAGCTCAACCTCAACTGGTTGTATCATTGTCCCCATGTCTGGATGACTTTTCTTCAGCATACTGACATGAAACACCATATGTAACATGTGCAACTCTGGCGGCAGCTCTAACTTGTAAGCTACCTTGCCAACACGTGCTATTACTGGGTATGGCCCCATATACCTAGGTGCCATCTTGCCTTTCTGGCCAAACCTTAGCACGCCTTTCCAAGGTGAGACCTTGAGATACACTTTGTCTCCCACTTGGAACTCTAAAGGTCATCGGTGATTTTCTACATAAGACTTTTGTCTGTCTTGTGCCGCTTTCAACTGTTGTTGTATCACTTTGATCTTTTCTGTTGTCTACTGCACTAACTCATGACCTAAAATCTGATACTCAATAGACTCATACCAGCATAAAGGGGATCTACACTTCCTTCCATATAGGGCCTCATAAGGAGCCATGTCAATGCTTCGCTGATAACTATTATTGTAAGTGAACTCTATTAGACTGAGATGCACGTCCCAACTGCCTAGGAACTACAAAACACAAGCTCGGAGAAGATATTCCAAAGTTTGAATAGTCCTTTCAGACTGTCCATCCGTCTGTGGGTGGAAGGCAGTACTGAACCTCAACTGTGTTCCCAACACTTTGTGCAACTGTTCCCAGAAACAACTTGTGAATTGAGGACCTCTACCGGAAACTATCATTGTTGGTACACCGTGCAGACATACCATCTCATCTACATACACTTGATCAAGCTTCTCTTCTATATACGTCATCTTTACTGGTATGAAATGAGCATATTTTGTCAGCCTGTCCACTATTACCCAAATGGAATCATGATTCCTAGCTGTCTTTGGTAGACTAACTACAAAATCCATGGTTATATGATCCCATTTCCACTGTGGTATCGACATGGGTTGTAATGTACCTGCCAGCTTCTGATGCTCAGCTTTAACTTGCTGACATACTGCACACTTAGCCACAAACTCAGCTACATCCTTCTTCAAACCAGACCACCAATACAGATCCTTCAGATTATGATACATCTTGGTGACTCATGGATGCATAGCAAACATTGATGTGTGTGCTTCCTCGAGCTCTAGCTTCCTTAGATTATCAACATCGGGGACCACCATCTTACCATGATAGTAAACTAGTCCATCCTCGGACTCATGGAACCCATCGCGCTTTTCGCTGCCAAGCTCTGACCTGATCAACTGCACTGTATCATTTGCCTATTGTTCATCTTTGATCTGCTGTCTCAGCATAGGCTTGATCTGCATCTGTGCCAATAGTCCTGCCAACAAGGAAACTTCAAACTGCACATTCATCTATCGCAAGGAGACAAACATATCTCACCTATGGCATACCAAGGAACTCAACTGTGATTTCTTTATGGGAAGAGAAGAAGACTTTCTGCTAAGCGCATCATCTACCACATTTTCCTTACCAGGATGATACTCAATGGTGCAATCATAATCATTGATTAGCTCCATCCAATGATGTTGTCGCATGTTCAGCTCACTCTGTGAAAAGATGTACTTCAGGTTTTTATGATATGTAAAGATTTGACACACTTCCCCATAAAGATAGTGTCTCCAAATCTTTAACGCATGAACCACTACTGCCAACTCTAAATCATGTATTGGATAGTTCTCCTCATGTTTCTTAAGTTGTCGTGAAGCAAAAGAAACCACATGATCCTCTTGCATCAGCACACAACCTAAGCCTTTCTTGGAAGCATCGTAAAAAACAACATAGCCCTTCCCAGGCTCTGGCAACACTAGCACTGGAGCACTAGTCAACTTCTCCTTCAAACTTTGGAAAGCTTGCTGACAATGATCATACCAGATAAAAGGTACAGCCTTCCTGGTCAACTTTGTCATCGACAACGTGATTGCACTGAAGTCCTTGATAAACCTCCAGTAGTATCCTACCAAACCCAGAAAACTACGAACTTCGGTCGGCGTCTTTGGTTGTTCCCAATTTGCCACTAATTCCACCTTCTTGGGGTCCACTCTGACTCCTTCTGCAGATATCACATGACCCAAGAAAGCCACTTCCTTCAACCAGAACTTGCATTTGCTGAACTTGGCATACAACCAATGTTGGCAAAGAAGAGTCAACACTTTCTGAAGATGTCGTTCATGCTCTTGACTGTCCCGACTATAGATTAAGATTTCATCTATAAAGACTACAACAAACTGATCTAGAAATGGATGGAACACTCAGTTCATCAGATCCATGAAATCAACAGGTGCATTGGTTAGCCCAAACGGCATAACCACAAACTCAAAGTGACCATACCTCATCCTAAACACTGACTTTGGTATGTCGTCTGCCTTAATCCTCAACTGATGATATCCAGACCGTAGATCAATCTTCGAGAACACTATGGCGCCACGCAGCTGATCGAACAGATCGTCTATCCTCGGCAACGGGTACTTATTCTTGATCGTGACTTTGTTCAACTACCGGTAATCTATACATAACTGCATTGACCCGTCCTTCTTCTTAACGAACATCACTGGAGCACCCCAAGGTGACATGCTCATTCAGATGAAACCTTTCTCCAACAACTCATGTAACTGCTTCTTCAACTCTGCCATCTCTGTTGGAGCCATCCTATAAGGTGTCTGTGCAACTGGCTGCGTTCTTAGGACCATATTGATCTCAAAATCAATCTCTCGAGGTGGGGAAACATTATGGAACTCATCAGGAACATGCAAACTCTCAGACAATCATCACCTCCTCAAGGCTAGGACCTTTCACCTTGGTATCCACAACGTGAGCTAAGAATGATTTACAACCTTGTTGTAGCAACTTTTCTACCACCATTGCTGACACTAGACATGTTGGAAGAATCTTCATATCTCCTTGGAAGATCCACTTCTCTCCACTGTCATCAAACACTGCTTACTTGGAACCACAGTCTAACACGACCTTATACTTCTCTAAGGTATCCATCCCAAGGATCACATCAAATCCATGCATATCAATTGGTATAAGATCCACTTGTATACTGTGTCCTGAGAAAGATAGGACACAAGACGGACACTCTTCTCGAAGTATCGAAGAACCATCGAGAGGGGTTTCTAACAACAGGCTATCTTTCTTACAACTAATAGGTAAAGTACAACTATCAAGCAGACTACATGCGATAAAAGAGTGTGTAGTACTTGGGTCAACCAGAACAGATGTAAAGCAAGAAGAAGACAAATCAGAATGAAATAACTCCATCTGACCTGTCACCACTCGCGGGTTGACTATCGCCTCTGACTGACTCATAGCATAGAATCGAGCCATTGCTTGTTGTCCACATCCTCTGCTTCCTTGAGCAGACGATCCTTCTTGCGATGATTGGTCGCGTCCTCGCCCTCTGCTACCACTGGACTATTGTCTGTCTGACCCTTATTGATTCTGCCTCGACTGCTGTGTCACTTCAACATCTTTCCTTAGGAAATTTGACCTCAAGTGCCCAGTATGTCCATAGTGATAACATGACCTGCCTTCTGTTTGCGGCCTAGATGGCTTTGTCACTGCCACAGAAGCTATACTATGTGCCTTCGACAGTGAAGAAACATAACCTCTTCCCTTACTTGGAGACCATTGTGGTGGTACACGAGAACTCTACATCATGGAAGGTGATGAAACCCTTAGCTTCTTGAAGCCACCAGATCTCTATCCCTGGAACTGAATAGGCCTTTTCCTGGTCATGGACTCCCTTTTCTCCCTAACAGATCATTCAATCATGCGGACGGACTCCACGAATGTGGCAAACTACTCCCAATTTTCCAAAGTAGTAGTAGGTGTCGACATCCCAACACTCAGACCTTTCTCAAACTACCTAATCCGCTCATCATCTTCCGCCGCCATGTGAGGACAAAACCTCAGCAAGTCCATGAACTTGGCTTCATACTCGGTGATGCTCATCGATCCTTGGTGTAGATGCTCAAACTGGTTTATCTTCTCATCTAGATACATCTTCAGAAAGTATCTGCTGACAAACTCTCACCGGAAAACCTCCCAACCGATCTCCTCATCGGGTCGCTTCTCCTCCTCAATGGCCTACCAATGGCTAGCTCTACTCTTCAGAAGGTAGACAGCATGCTTGACTTTGTCCGCTTCGGGGATGTCGAGGATCCGGAAGGCCTTCTCAAGACCTGTCAGCCACATATCAGCATCTGCCGGATCAGCTATTCCAGCATAATCCTAAGCTCTGACTCGGTGAAGTCACTCAAAGGTCTTCCAAATACCCGATGTTTCACCATGGAGAGCATGTGCTCTTGGCGGAGGAACTGGCATCCTTTCCACCATGTGATTCATCGTAGCCATCAATTGCCCCATAAGTTGCTGGTAGGTAGGGTTTTCGAGAATGGCAGGGTCAAGTTGGGGGACCTAAGGCACCCGATCTTCAAATGCATACCCTCCTTCTCCATCAACTAATGTAGCATCGCTGCTCTCGGCAGCATGTTTTTTATGGTTTCCAGACATCTTTAAGCTTTATCTTCCACTGAGAGCAGAAGGTTATTGTAAGAAAATCTAGAAAACTCACAAGAACAGATGCAAACCTAGTCCTAGATCCCTATAGACTCAGTGAACCTAGAGCTCTGATACCAAACTAACTGTGACACCCCGCCATCACCCAGACAACAAGAGGACACGCAAAAACATGTGGAACCAGCATATTTCCGAAAACACGGGTTAATTAAAACTGATTGCGGAAAGCATACTCAATGGAACTTTTTGCATCCAGATCCTACAGAGAAAGCATGTTATATCAACATTCACAAGCCTTGTTATAGGTCCACAGCTTATCAGAACTAGCTATACTGTCAGCACTAGTGTTCAACACCTGTTTATACATACATAACGGCCACGTATGGCCAGCAGCAGGATGTACAAGATTACAATAGCTAGACATCGTGAAACGTCATCAAACACCTCCGAGGACCTGAGAGTACAGGGATGACTCTCGGACTCTACTACAAAACCACCAAAATAGCAGCATGTCCACCTCTTGCCTTCTACTGATCTTCTTGCTGCTCAGTCGCAACCTCACGACCACCACCACGTCTAGAGCAATCACCTAAAAAGGGTGTAAACCAGTGGGGTGAGACACACAGTCCCAGCAAGAAACATAACTCCCCATTGAAACTATAAAACCTCAGAAGGTTAAGGCAACAACAGCAGATTACTGATAAAGTGTATAACAAGAGCAGCATACTGAGCAAGGCTATTATTACCATCAAGTTTACCAAGATATCCGGGAGGCATATAACCAAGTATTTCTTTATGGAACATGATTGACAAGATAAGCTTTATAAGAACTTATCACAAAATATAAGGATCATACATGTATCTGCAAGGTATAACTAGATCAACTATATAAGTACAAGGCCTCAATCAATGTTTTGTATTTTTCTCTAAGCAATATATACTATTCAGCTGGATTACATTTTATTATGCCCTGAGGAAGTGAGCCTTCCCTGCTCAAATCCAACCATTGGTCGTGAAGCCCAATACGATACCATACAAGGTCTAAGGAAATTCAGACTCCATGACCTCACCTTCTCGTGGTCAGTACACGAATCATCAAGCAAGACTGTAGTCTTATGCTTATAGGGCCTCAGCCTCTGGGTCAGCTCCGCAAGCTACCCATATATACACCTGAGCCATGAACGCATCATGCTCATCATCACATATCATGAGCCATGGGTCTGTTCACCATGCTCCATATATTCCTGAGTCTGCAACCACAGCTACACTCAAATCCTCCTATTTTAGGCTAGGGGAAACCTCACATATTCAACAATATGCGCTCTAGGTAATCCTACATGATAAACTTGTTTCACCATCACCAATGATAACGATGATGGTTCTATGGCTAGGGCAAACTACATGATATGTTCATCTATAATTAATTAGTATATTTTAAGCAAATTGTTGAGGCAACCAAAGTATAACATAGCCTTATAGAATTACATCATCAATGCCATCATCATACTATCCTGGGATCTCAATCCCTCATAATAACAACCACTGCATCTCAATGCATCATAATCATGCATCAGCATTCTGGGAACACATCCCTTAACTTATCATCAGAGGATAACACCTCAACTAGGCACTCAGCTTTTATCAGGTCCTCAGACCTATCAACCTGTTATCTTATTAACAAGGATTATCATCACATTGTGCTAGTCAAAGCACATCTATCTCATAGCTCTTACCAAGCTATGAATCCACATAGTATACATGCATGGTTAGTATACACATCCATAGAGATAACTGAAGCCATCATGGATTAATAGGATTATCATGCTACCAAGTATGAAGCAACATCCATGAGTATATTACACATAAGCTGTAGAAATCATAGTTTTATCATTAATCATAAACATTTATCATGCCCCATACTTGTGATCATATACATGTGTCACATTATCATGTGAAGCAACATCATATGTAACAACAACATGACCTTCCAAACATACCTGGTTCACAACCTATCCTCATGTCTCATTACCGACATAGATGTGGGCTCAAGGTAGTTAAACCATATCATCATTCTCATCAAAGATGTAGTTACATGATCAAGAACTATCTGCTAGGTTCCTAGGTTATCAAGAACCCTCATTAAAATCTCCTTCTACCTTCACTAAAAGTGTGGTGGGTAGCGCGTCCCTCACCACAGGTGGTATCGGGCAGGGTAACAACCTTCACCAAAAGCTTACCGACCTAGGCATTTAGCCACATATCGGCCAACCCTAGAAGATATCAAACCAACGCCCAAGGTGTATCATGCAACTAGAGAACATGGCGTTAACATGTAACTTTGTCATGCATACCAGGTGCACAAGGTGTATCATGCATCCAGCTCAAGAGGTGTATCGTCTAGATCCCTACCGGCCATCTAGGGTTAGGGTTGAATTGGGCACCCATTCTCACCACTGTATCAGATAAGATCATGGAGCTCAAACTATCACTGTGTCGCCCAACATGTTCATGATACAGGCGACACAAAGGCACCTCAAGGAAGCCTATCGGTCAACAGGGCATAACTCCATGTCGGCCTCTATCAAAGTAACAAGTAGGGTTTCCACTTAACCCATATCGGGCATCACCACAACTAAACCATATCGCCCAATACAAGGATGGCCTACAAGGATCCATATCAGACAAAGCATAATGGGCACCAAGCCAACCATCTCAACTCCATATTAGATCGGCCAAAGATCAACACAAGGTAGGGGTATCGGGCAACCTTACTTCAAGATGTATCGTTCATAGTACAAGATATAAGGTGTGTCGCCCAAGCTCTATCTCAAGCCAAGAAAACCATATTGGGCATCAAACCAGCCATCTCAATTAGGTGTATCGGTCAAGGGTACAACCCAAGACAAGGCTATCGGGCAGCACTACTCCAAGGTCATATCTTGCAAGGCACAACCCAACATGGTCATCTTCAACCTCAAGCACAAGGGCACCAAACCCTAATTCATCAAGAAGATTGGCTCACCTCTCAACAACCAAGACCTATATCACAAATCGGGCAACCACAAGGATCAACCTCAACATAGGTCATCACATATCCAAGAGCTCACCTCTCAAATCTATGGTGAGAGGAGGGTGTTGCCTAAGCAACTAGAATATAGGCTCACCTCTCAACTTAAACGAGAGAGGGGTATTGCCCACATCACTATATATAAAACTCACTTCTCAAAAACTAAGGAGAGAAAGGGGTATTACCCCAAAAGAAACCCTAAAATATGGTTTGGCCAACTAGATCCAAAGGTATACAAACCATCAACAACATCAATAACATCATGCTCACTATATCCATAAAATCAACAGCATGTACTAGAGCAAGAAACATAACAAGCATGGCCGATTATCAACATATAAGAATCATGCCACATAAAGAAGGTAGTATAGCTAGGGTTAGAAGTTATGTAACCTGCCTTAAGCAAACTCCTCAAGCTCCAAAGCTCCAAGCTTCAAGCTCCTAGCTCCAAGCACACCACTTTCGGCCACCTCAAGAAAAGGAACAAGAACCGTAACCACCATGGCCAAAGGGTAGGCAAGATGGTGAAGAAGATACTAAGGAGAGAGGGAAGATGCTTACCAAAGAACAAGACCCACATAGGGTTTGGCCACCCAACTCTCCAAGGAAGGTGTGTCATGCACACAAGGAGGGAAAGAGCAACAAAAGAGCTAAACGATTCCCAAGGAACATATATAGATGAGGGTCAAGGTTAAACCAAGGCAAGGTGTCACCTTACCAAGGGACACTTGTCCACACATTTTACCACCTTGCAAAACACATGCACATGCCATGCCACCACTCAACCAAGGTTCGGCCACATGTCCAAGCTAGGGTGACACAACCAAGGCAAGGAGGTCAAACAAGGTCAAAGGCTGACACACCACCACCACCTTGGCCGACCCCCCTTGGACGATACCCCATGGTCAACACAAAGCACGTTTTCCTGATACAAGGCTCCTCAAAGAAAAGCAAGGCCTAGAAAGGCTCAACCAAGCCCAACAGAGCTTCAACAAAGCCCAAGACAACTCAAGGCACGAGCCCAAACCTTCCTCTCAACTCTAGAGGAAGCAAAGAGAGAGAAAGACATCTCTCAAGGTGAAAAATTTTCTCTTCAACCCTAACTCAAGTTATTTTTCAAGTAGCACCTCCAACTTTCAACAAAGCACAAGCAAACCCTAATCACCACTAAAGGTGATTATCAAGCAACCAAGTACAAGGTTTAGGCAAAACAAATAGGGTAAGCCCAAAACAAAGGTCAAGGTCCTTACAGAGAAGGGAGGCGGACCTCCAGTAGTCCAACAGTGGCGGCGGACCTCCAACAGTGGCGGTGAGAGCTCTAGTAGCAAAATCCGGTGAGCTCTAGAAGTGGCGGTCTAGTAGTGGCGGCCGACGAGCTCCAGAAGTAGCGGCGGCAGGGCAGGCACAACGGTAGCAGAAAGATCGATAGCGGAGAGAAATCACCAGAGACCTAACCTAAATAATCAAGAATGAAATAGAGAAAGGGGAAGAGTCTGCTTCGTGCAGGTGCTATTAAGTTAACAATCAGCGTCGGTTGTTAAAAACACCCTATGCAGATAACAATAGGCGTCGGTTAACACAAAACACTGACACCCTATGCTCAATGATAGTCATCGATTTCAACTAGAAAAACCGACGTCTATCTACATATGCCGACCAAAAAAATGTTCTCGAATTCTGACCATAGTCGTCGGTCACCGTCGCAAACTGACACCAAAGGGGGGTGAAAATTTTCGTGGGGACAACACGCGAAAACACTTCAGCATTGGTGATGGCACAAACACCGACGATAAAAATGGGCCCAATTTCTATCTCACGAAAACATTTAGTCGTAGGTGAATTAGTTGATAACCGACGTCGTATGTTAAATTTTGGAGGTATTTTTTTTTTCACTGCAAAATTTAGATTTGGCGGTTGATTTTAGGCGTCGGTTGGTAGTTGAGGAACCTACGCTGAATAAAAAGTGATACCCATGTCTGGCCGCTCTTCACAGATAGATGTCAGTTTGTGTATCCAACCGACCTTGTATGGTTTAGGCGTCAGTTTCTTGTATAAGACCGATGCCTGTAAATGTGATGTTATAAGCCATTTCTGTAGTAGTGAAAGGTCTAGTAGACCTTGGTGCTAGTATTAGTCTCATTCCATTTACCTTATGGCAAGAACTAGATCTTAGAGATTTGAAGCCGACAAAGATGGCTATTGAGTTAGCGGATCATTCTATTAAATACCCAAAAGGTATAGTGGAGGGTGTACTAGTACAGATCAGAAATTTCTATATACCATGTGATTTTGTTGTTCTTGATATGGTGGAGATCCCTTCCAATCCCGTTCTTTTTGGAAGACCATTCTTGAGGACTGTCAGATGTCTTGTTGATGTTCAAGAAGGAAAGCTCACTCTACGTATTGGTGAGGAGGCAATGGAATTCTCTATTTATGATGTCATGAAAGAACCCGCACGAGTTGAAGAAATTTGTTTGTTAGATACTATTAATCCAATTGAGGAGGATAATGATGATATTGCTGATTTGATGATTAATCTTTGTGATGATGATGTGGCTGAAATCAACAAATCTAAAATTTCTAGAGCACTTCCTATTTCTAAAGCACAAGCTATTAATGAAGATACTCCACTTGTTGATGATAAAGTTGATGAAGGTACCGCAGGGAAAAAGGTAGAACTAAAAGCCCTTCCACCCGAGCTAAGGTATGCATTTCTTGACCCAAATTCTACATCCCCTGTTATAATAAATGATGAATTAACCAATGACCAAAAAAATAAATTACTTGTCGAACTACGTTTGTATAAAGACATCATTGGTTATTCCATAGATGATTTAAAAGGCATTCATCCTTCAATCTGTATGCATAGAATAAATATGGAAGATGATGCTAAACCAATAGTTGAACCACCTAGGCGCTTAAATCAAAATATGCTTGAAGTGGTAAAGAAAGAAATTTTCAAATTAATTGATGTTGGAATCATTTATCCCATTAGTGATAGCCCCTAGGTTAGTACCATTCACATGGTTCCTAAGAAGGGGGTGCAACTGTCATTAAGGGAGACAATGATGAGTTAATACAAACATGCATGGTCACCGGCTGGCATATGTGTATTGACTACAGTGACTGAATAAGGCAACCCACAAGGATCATTTTCCGTTGTCTTTCATTGATTTGATGCTTGAACGCCTCGCTAAGCATTCTTACTTTTGTTACTTGGATGGGTATTCCAAATTTTTTCAGATTCCTATTTATCCACCTGACCAAGAGAAAACTACATTCACTTGTACTTATGGAACGTATGCTTATCGCCGTATGCCGTTCAATCTTTGCAACGCTCCTGCAACATTCCAGTAGTGTATGATGGCCATATTCTCTGATTTTATTGAAAATATAATGGAGATTTTCATGGATGACTTTAGTGTACATGGTGATTCCTTTTATTAATGTTTATTGAACCTATCTTTAGTCTTATCCCTCTATAAAAAGGTTAACCTAGTGCTAAACTGGGAGAAGTGCCATTTCATGGTACAATCTGGTGCAGTACTAGGACATGTTGTATCTAACAAAGGTATTGAAGTGGATAGGGGAAAGGTTGAAGCCATTGAGAAGATGTCTACTCCATCTTCAGTTAAAGACATCCATAGCTTTCTTGGCCATGCAAGTTTTTATAGAAGATTCATTAAAGATTTCTCTAAGATTGTAAAGTCATTGTGTTCCCTACTTGCAAAAGATGTCGAGTTCGTATTTGATGATGATTGCCACACAGCCTTTTCTAAGCTCAAGGAGGCCCTCATTTCAGCCCCAATTATCCAACCTTTGGATTGGGATTCTTCTTTTGAGCTAATGTGTGACGCAAGTGATTATACAGTGGGGGCTATTCTAGGACAACCAAAAGACAAGAAACTCCGTGCCATTTATTATGCAAAAAAAACCCTTGATGAAGCACAGATCAACTATACAACCACATAGAAGGAAATGCTAGCCATTGTATATTCTTTTGGAAAATTTCGATAATATTTGGTGGGATCCAAGGTGATTGTATATACTGATCATACGGCCATAAAGTATTTGCTGAACAAGAAAGATACCAAACCGCATCTTATTCGCTAGATTTTGCTTCTACAAGAATTTGATCTTGAGATCTGGGATAAGAAAGGTACTGAAAATAATGTAGTTGATCATATTTCTAGATTAACCACGAAGGCTAGAGATCCATTGCCCATTGAAGATCATTTTCCCATTGAAAAGATCTATGCGTTGTCATCTACTCAAGCACCATTGTTTGCAGACATTGCCAACTTTCTTGCTACCGGACAACTCCCACCTCAGCTCCCACCTAATTTGATGTATCAACAAAAGAAGAAATTCTTTCATGATGTGAAACTCTATTATTGGGATGATACATTATTATTCAAGAATGGAATTGATGGGTTGATCCGTCGGTGTGTTGTTGAAGAGGAAATCCCAAACATTATTGTTGAATGCCATGCCTCTCCTTATGGAGGACAATTCAGAGGAGAGAAGATTGCTGCCAAGATACTACAAGTTGGTTTCTATTGACCCACATTATTCAAGGACGCCAATCTATTTGTCAAATCTTGTGATAGATGTCAAAGAACGGGAGGTATATCCTGCCGCGACGACATGTCCCTCAACTCTATCTTAGAGGTTGAGGTGTTTCATGTATGGGGAGTGGATTACATGGGATCATTCCCATCCTCTTGAGGGTACCAATACATTCTTGTTGCTTGTGAATATGTGTTCAAATGGGTTGAGGCCATTCCAACCCAAGTGTCGGATGCCAAATCAGTAATAAAGCTTTTTCAAAAGATCATCTTTCCTCAATTTGGAGTTCCTCATACTGTAATTTCAGATGGAGGCACACATTTTGATGAAAAACAATTCAACAACCTTCTCTCTAAATATGGCATAACTCATAAGATCTCTACGCCTTATCATCCCCAAACTTTCAGGCAGGTAAAGGTCTCAAACCGGCAGCTGAAAAACATCCTTGAAAAGACTATCTCTAGTTCAAGAAAAGATTGGGCTATAACGATTGATGATGCATTATGGAAGTACCGCACAACCTACAAGACTATCATAGGGACTACTCTGTTCAAGATGATTTATGGCAAATCCTATCACCTTCTGCTGGAGTTAGAGCATCGTGTTTTATGGGCCATTAAATTCTTGAACTTTGATATGAAGAAGGCAGGAGAGAAGCGCCTTTTGCAGTTGTAGGAACTTGAAGAACTCTACCTTGATGCATACGAGAATGCAAGGCTGTACAAAGAAAGGACAAAAGCTTGGCATGAAAAAAGAATTCACAAGGACTTCCAAGAAGGAGATAAAGTCTTGCTATTCAACTCTAGATTAAAGCTATTTCTAGGGAAGCTAAAATAAAAGTGGTCTGGCCCATTTCTTGTGCTAAAGATTTTCCCATACATATTTGTAGAACTCCAAGGCAAAGACGGCAAATTCAAAGTGAATGGACAGCGTTGCAAGCTTTATTCTTGTGGAGATGAAGTGGACAAGGGAGCCTCTTGATCCCTCCAAGATGCTTGAAGGAATTGAAGAGTCTTACACCAGACTCTAAATGGAGGACCTTGTGGGAGTTGACCCCACATTAGGATAGATTTCTTTTAAAGTTCTTCAAATCAAAAACATTCTTTAATTTCATCAATAAGCCTATCATGGATGAATGTAATAATTTAGACTTGATTGTCGCCATATATATCTTCATTTCGTGCTGAGTGACTGCTAATTTCTATAGAAATTCCAAAATGCACGACGTGTCTTTATTTGACACGGTGTGCACCTCAGTAGAAAATATACTGAAATCGGGATACATCTCTAGGTACACGACGTGTTTCTCGCCAACACACTGTGTTTTGTTCATGAATATGTTTCTGGAAACTTACACAGTGTGCATTTACTCCATGCACGTTGTGTACCTGGAGAACTGTAGATCACATACACTTTCTGGAAAGATGCATGTTGTGCACTTCTTCACGCACGCTGTGCATGTGGGAGCTGCAAATGTGCAATAAGTTACTAGAATCTTACATGGCGTGCATTTAGTCAATGCACGTCGTGCGTCTATCTTTCAACTGAGCAGCAAGAGTTTCTATAAACTTGCACACCGTGCATTTATCTGACGCACATTGTGCATCTGGTTGCAAAGTCAGGTCTACAAAGTGATTTCAAATCAAAGCACATTGTGCGTAACTGATGCACACCGTGCATAACCGATGCACAATGTGCATCAGAGCATAAAAGGCAGTTTGAAAAGAGGAAACTGAAGAAGAACACACCGTGCATATCACATGCACGCTGTAAGGACCCTGACCCATGTTTTGGGCTAACCCTCTTTGCTTTGCTTATAAAAGGTGCTTGGAATCTTAATCTAATCTCTCTGTATGTTTTGATATCATGTGATAAGCTCATGTTTCCAGTTTTGTCCCGTTCGGATGTTGTTTGAGCAATGTTTGCTTATTTTGGACCAAAGTGCAATTTACCCAAAGTAAGGGGTTATATTGCAATATATCACATGTAGAGCATGCCTTTATTTCTCTAGCATCATTAGAGAGATAATGATGTTGTGGGGAGCCTTGAGGAAGACCTATGTTCTAAGTTTGAGCTTGGTTGGTTGATGTTTATGCTTTATGTGCTAGTTTTGGTGTAAATTGCAAATTACCCAAAAGTAGAGGGTCAATATGCAATTTATCAGCTCTAGAGTCTTCTTGCTTATATTTGGTATCATATAGATCGTGTATGGAAGTAGGGGTGCCTTTTTTGGTTGTTTGATGAGGAGTGACATCTCTATATAGTCTTTATATCATATATGTGTCACATATGCCACCTTGTCCTTTAGTGTGTCGGCTAGGGATTGAAGGTGTGTCACCCAAGAGGGGTGTATCGGCCATGGAAGTGCCCAGATGAACGATACACATTCTAGAGTGTATCACCAGGCCATGCATGAGCAGCTAGGGTAGCAACAAGTGGCGTTAAGTGCTAGAGCAAGTGGCATCTTGGTTTCTGTGGTTATGACACCTCTCCCTTGCTACCTCTCTATTCCTTAGTGTATATAACCCCCTTCCTCCTTGACCCAGTGCTCCCTTTTCGGCCACCTTCCTTCCCCTACCTGTATGGGACGAGCATGGAAGCTTAGGAGCTTGGGAGGACGAGCACCTTGTCCATGGAGACTCCTTGCTCAAGATCCGATCTTGGTGAGTCATGCTTCCTTGCTAGCTTTTCCTTGTTCTTTCTTCTCCACCTTCCTCTTCCCCTCTCAGCCATGGA
The DNA here is from genome assembly GCA_963693085.1 of Alisma plantago-aquatica. Classification (NCBI taxonomy): domain Eukaryota; kingdom Viridiplantae; phylum Streptophyta; class Magnoliopsida; order Alismatales; family Alismataceae; genus Alisma; species Alisma plantago-aquatica. The sequence goes on along the minus strand of OY856409.1, from coordinate 1,313,856,056 downwards.
TAGGCCCTCGATGTGGGAAGGCAAGGCCATGGTTATCTCCCCTCCTTTCTTCTTCATGAGCTATGCATAACCATGGTATCTTCTTCTTCTTTTTCCTTTGTTTCTTGAGGTGATGGTGATGGTGACGGTGCCGAAGGCATGTTTGGAGCTTTGGATGGATGATGTTCTTGGAGAGGAACATGTGTTGCTACTTGGACCAAGGATCTTTTTGCCTTTCATGGAGATCCTCTTAAGGTGGGTTACATAACTCTTAACCATCTCTATTATTCACACTCTCCATATATGCATATATTGGTTCTTGTACTTAAATCGATACCTTTCTCCATGATAGATGTATATATGGAACTTGAAATCTTATCTAATGGGAATGCTATGTTTTATTACTACCTTTATCTTATCTTCCTTGTTCAAGATGGTAATGGGTGGCTAGAGGTTGAAGATGACTAGCCCAATATGGGGCTTTACCTGATACAACTATGCTTTTCCCGATACAGTACCTTGTTTAATGAGTTATGCTTGAGTTATGGTTTGTGGCAATACCCCTTTCTCTCCTTTGGACTTGAAAGGTGAGCCTATTGCCTAGATGTTTGGGGTGATATGATGTGGTGACCTATATCTCTTTCCTACCATTAGGTTTGGTTTGGACGATATGGTTGGTGGACACCTAGTTGGTCCCTTGGTCAATATATGTTCTACATGGTGACTCCTTGAGGTTGTTGCCCGATACCCTCTTCTAGAGTTGAGCCTTGGGTGATATGATAAGTGAACACTTTATTGACCTTGTAACCGATATGCACATCTACCCAAGATGATGAAGGTGGGCGACATGGTGGTTGGCCGACATAAAACCCTGACCTTAGTGTCTTGGCCGGTATGGAGCTTCAACCCTAGTTCGACGATAGGGTTGCCCTAACCCTAGTTGACCAATAAGGTGCTTTTGAGTATTATGGTTCACACCTTGATCCTTCACTGATATGATGATTGAGATATGTGGCAATGATGTTCTTTGCACGATACTCTTGTATGAGAGCCCTACCCTTGAGTAAGCTTTTGGGTGAGACTAAGTATCCCTGCCCGATATGCCTTGGTGAAGGACCTAACTTGACACCCTTGCTTGCCCGAAACACATATATAGGAGGTCTTGGCCGATATAATCAGCCCTAACCCGATATAAGCATATCATATACATGATAGCTTGGGAATACAAGGATGAAGTGTTTGGCTGATACCCTATATGGCGATAAGATACCTTGGCCGATATGCCTTGCCTGATACATGTTCCCTCTTTTGGACATGAGTATATGCTTGATAGCTTGGATGGCTTTAGAGTTGAGGTTTGGCTGATACATGTGTGGAGCTTGGATAGTACCCTGGACATACAAGTGAGGGATGGACAATACGGTGTCTTGTCCGTTATAGGGTCTCAAACCCTAGTTGGACGATAGGGTACCATGGGCATCATGGCAATGTTGAAGTAGTGCACCTTGGGTGGTATAAGAGCCCCTTGAGTATCTTGATGTGTTAACCAAGTGGGTGTGCTTGTTGGGCACCATGATCTTGGCTGGTATGACCTTAGGCAGTAGAGATTTGAGGGTTGCCCGGTATGAAACCCTAACCCTAATGGGTTGTAGGGTTTTGGGCGATAGCTAACGCCCATGTGCTGCACGACACGCGCCCTTACACCTGGTTACCTGATATCGACCTTGCATGGATGCATGATACACAGCTCTGGATCAGGTTGCTCGACACACCATAGATCCTGGTTGGCACGATACCCCCTTTAGTGAGGGTTTGCGGTCGCTACCTAGTTTTGGTGAGGGTATGAAACAATTTTAGTGAGGGTTGTGCTCTAACTCGATACCCCTATGTACGTTATCTTGAGTGTACACCTTTGTTATTTATGAAGCTATGACAAGATAGGTTGTGAACCCTTGTATAGTGGTTACCTATGGTTAGTGATAGATGAACCTCTGATTAATTTGGATGGTGGATCATGGTGTATGATCCTTAAAGTTAATCCTTAGGGATGATGCACATATGATTTGAGATATATGGTAGGATGGGATACCCATGATGTGGTAACAGTAGTATGTATTGATTTATACACCAGTTATGACATTAATCTGCATATGTTCATAATTATGAAGGATATTCCAATGCTATAAACCTTAATCTTGATGACATGATAATCAAAGATATGTTCATGAGATATGGGGCATGATGGATGCTCACAGTTTGATAACAATAATATAAATTGACTACAGACTCAGCTATGAACATGGATGTTGTTCCAATCATGTGCACCTAAATTCTTGATAGCATGATAATCATAATATGTTCTCTAAGATCTATGTTCTATGTTTGGTGATCCAATTATCTCTTTATTATGCAAGCAACCATGTAGGTGTATTGAATTCATAGCCAAGTAAGAGCTATGGTGATTATATGATTATGTGCTTTGTATAGCACTTGATATATGTGCAATATCTAAGTAATAATATGATATGTCTTGTTGATGAGATAACATATATCACTAGTATGATGAGAAAGGCCTATTGAGGTGTGATCCTCTAGTGATGACTTGAGGGATTGATATTCCCTAATGATGTTGATGATGCCTTGAGAGGCACTGGTGTAATGTGATGAACTTAGGGATTGATATCCCATGATGATGTGTAATAATGAAGCCTTGAGAGGCAGTAGCACTATGAGATTATGTAAAGGATTTATATTCCATGGCAATGTGATGATGATTGTTGAGGGCAATGGAAATAGTAGTAGCAATATAACACCAATGTAATGAATCTAATGTTGTTCATGTTTTATATGTGGTTGCTTAATACAACTTGATTGCCCCAACAATCTACTTAAAATACATTAACTATTTACAGATGAATCTCTCATGTAGTTTGCCTTGGCCATAGATCCATCATCGCCAGTATTTAGGTGATGGTGAAATGGGTTCTCCTGTGGGATTAACCCAGAGTGCATATTGTTGAATATTTGGGGTTTCTCCTAGCCAAAAATAGGAGGATTAGAATGCAACTGTGGTAGTAGACTCAAGATGTGTTTAAGAGCATGGTGAAAAGGCCCATGGCTCAGTGTGATAGAGCATGAATGCGTTCATGGCTCGGGAGCACGGTGAATTGACCCGTGGCTCAGATGTATACTAGTTTCGAGACTTGTACCAAGTCGGGCTAGAGAAAGGGCAGCCTGCGGGATTGACCCTATGGCTGAGGCCACTTTGTTGGTTATCGTGCACTGACCATGAGAAGGAGAGGTCGTGGAGTCCAGATCATCCATTGACCTTGTATGGTACCGACTTTGGGTTCACAGCCGAAGGTTGGAGTTGAGCGGTACGGCTCACTTCCTCATGGCATAATAATTCATAATCAAGACATATAGTATCTTGCTTAGGGCAAATACAGAACATTGGATGAACATTGTATAGTGCTCTAGTTATAATCTGCAGTTTATTATATGAACATTATATCATGCGATGAGTTCCTATAAAGCTTATCTTGTCAATCATGTTCCATAAAGTGCATCTGGTTACAGGCCTCATAAATATCTAGGTAAGATTGGTGGTAAGATTAGCCCTGCTTAGTATACTGCTCTTATAATCTGCTTATATCAGTTATCTGTGATCATAATAATGTTGGTAGAGGGTTATGTTTCTCACTGGGACTGTGTGTCTCACCCCGCTGGTTAAAACCCCTTTTTAGGTGGACATGCCTGGCGAGATGAAGATTATGTGGGTATGTATGATATGTAGAGGTATCGTACCTGGTGGAATAGATAGTGTCTAGCAGTAGAGTCCTATGTGTCTTCCTTATACACTTAGGTCTTCGGGAGAGCTTTTTGATGTTTCTCATATAATGATCGATGAACGGTTTTCGGTATGTATCCAGATGTAAGCAGCATGACAAACAATTATTTCATGTAAAGCGATGATGGGAAATTATGTTGTAGCACCCTAAAAAGATGTTATGAAATGAAAAGTGTTGGCTCAGATATTATATGCTTCATCTTGTGGCGCTTGTTGTAAATCGGTTTTAATTTCCCATGATTTTTGGTAATCTGCTGGTTAGCATGTAATCGTGTTTTGTTGTGGATGGGGTGTTACAATCTTTGGTATCAGAGCTCTAGGTTCATCGAGTCTATAGGGACACTAGGACTAGGATTAGGATGGTGTCTAAGGTTGGACCGTGACATAAAATATGGTGCATACTACCTAATCTTAGCACTTGATGCCCTGTCTAGGTATTCAAATATTGAAGACAAAGGTAAGTATGGAGCATTAGATTGTTTCCTCCTTGATTACTCTGATCAAGTAATCATTCTGGAGCAATCTAAAGAGCATAAAAAATGAAGAATATGATGCTAATACCTTCATCTTGTTATAAAGGAAGTTAATGAATGCACCATAACCTCTTAAAACATGGATGCTTGATAATCAAAGAGGAAGTAATGGTTCTATGAAACCTAAATCTGTATAAGAATATGATGAGATAAGTTCTTGAAATTGTAATCTTGAGAGATGTATGTGACAAAATATACATTAACTTGTGATAACAAGGTAAGTTAAAATGTAAAACTTACACAAGATGAAGAAAAATACCTGAAAGCAAAGATAAAGTTAGAAGAAAGAGGAGAACAAGTGATGAGTAAACAAGACAGAACGTGAGATAAACTCAGACCAACCAATGAAGGTAAGCAAAAATGAGAAAGTATAAAGTGCAAATTCGTGATAAGAAAAAGAGAACAAGGGAGATGATCCATGTTCAATAAAGAATATGTGAAGAATAACGATCTTTTTCACAAAGAGAAAATGAAAATCTGATATAATTAGGAAATAATCATGATTATGATGAAACGGTAACAAGAGAAGAAGAAGAATAACATGTAATGGTCTTGATGTTTCCTATGCTGAGTGTAAGGAAACCAATAAGAAACAGGATGAAACCAGATGGAACAAGGTTTAATGATGCATAAACAGCTAAAAACTCATGTAAGGATCAAAGAAAGTGATAATATCCTCCCCTTTGATATGAAACCATAGATGTTGATGGGTTCATGGGAGGAGTTTGTTCCTTTGCGTCCCTTCCTTTCAAGGGAGTGGCAGTCAAGTGGACCTTGTGTCACTTGATATGTATGCCTTTAAAGTGATCTATGTTTGGATACTTTGAAAAGTATCAGTTGATCTTGGACTTTAGTTTCCAAGATAGAGATATATGTGATAGATGATGATGGTAGGATCCTCTTGACATGTTTTGATCCGGTGACGATGGTATAATATGAAGGCGATACCGGAAGTGATGTGTTTTGACTCAAAAGATGGATACCAAGGTAAGGAAAACTAGTATATGAGAAGCGCCAAGTGTATGAGAAGATGAGAACATGCCTTCTGGCAAAAGGTTAAGAATTAAGATGTTTAGATAAGTGAAGGTATGGTGATGAACTATCTTGATAGATCATCCTTGACCTTGAACCCACAAGCTTGAAGCTTGTTATGGAGTCTAGATTTATGTGGTGACCCTCGAGACAGTAGTTCAACATCACAAAGGAATGTTGATATGGATAAGCAAGTGAGGACTGGATGGTTTGACCAGGGTGTGTCGGCGGGATGGATGAAGCTAATCCCTTCTGCCTTGTCTTCTTCTTACCTCTTATCTACTTCTGTTGATCCAGTTTAGGATGTACCCTTCCCTGAATGCTTATAGGAATGTTTGACAGATGCTTCCTTTTGTTAATCAGGAGAGAGATAGTCTGTTGTCAAACACTTTCTTGGATGACCTAGTTGTGCATGATGAAGTATACTCTTCTCCATATCCTTTCTTTTCCTGGATGTGGCAGTCGGATGAATCCCTTTCCGTTTGACATGTCAAGGATCGTTATAACCCTGGGTATGGATATCCTTGGAAAGGTGTGAAGTTGTCTCAGATGGAGAGGTTGGCTTTGGTTTGATCTGGCTAAGTGCCTATAGTATGGATATCATCTGTTAGGGGTTTATGATCCACATAAACATGACATCATAAGGTATGCACCCAAGGAAAATAAGTGTTGTAAGGTCATCTTGGGAAAGTTCATCTAGTTGAGCATGATTCCTTGGAATACTCCTAGCTAAGTTTCAAGTAACGAAAGATCCAGGCAGGTTGTGTAGAGGTTAGAGATGGATGAACAAGGTTTGGGAATCCTATCCAGATCAATTGAGATAGTTCATATCTATTAACATCCAAGTTGGTTCTCATTGTGCCCTTGGGAACTGACATGAACACATGACATGCTTGAAACCGAGGTGATATGGTTGTCGATAACCAAGATGTTTAACTCCTTTTGTGTTAAGCCTTAAGAAATGCATAGTTAGGTGTCGTATGAGCCCTATCATGTGCATACAGGTGTTTTGTAGAGTATGTATCTTGTGATAACCTCTTCTGAGAAATATCCCCCTTAAGTTAGAGACATCCTTTGTGAAAGGAGAAGGAATAGTTGGAACGTATATGGCAGAAGGATGGTGACTACAAGTTATGCGAAGCTTAAATATTGAGCCTGTGAGAACAGAGTAGCACAGCAGAAATGTAATGAGGAATGTGATATATCAGTAGAAGGAACTGATACCTGAGTAATACGAGTTGCATGTGATGTTCTAGTGTCTAAGAGTGTTACCAGACAAAGGATGATGAGACAGAGGGTTGAGTCTATGACCAGTACAAGGAAACCCTGAGTTAGCTCTGGGAAAAGAGAAAGTATGTCGGTAATAGATCTGTGACACCTAGGATCTTTGCGGAGTTGTATGATGCAATGTGCGAGTAACACCCGTCTTCTTTTCACTCAGGATTTCGGGGATGAAATCCTTGTTAGGGGTTTATGACTTGTAAGGACCCTAACCCATGTTTTGGGCTAACCCTCTTTGCTTTGCTTATAAAAGGTTCTTGGAATATTAATCTAATCTCTCTATATGTTTTGATATCATGTGATAAACTCATGTTTCCAGTTTAGTCCCGTTTGGATGTTGTTTGAGCAATGTTTGCTTGTTTTGGACCAAAGTGCAATTTACCCAAAGTAAGGGGTTATATTGCAATATGTCACATGTAGAGAATGTCTTTAGTTAGAAATAGAATGATTATGTGGGGCACCTTGTGGAGGACCTATGTTCCAAGTTTGAGCTTGGTTGGTTGATGTTTATGCTTTATGTGCTAGTTTTGGTGTAAATTACAAATTACCCAAAGTAGAGGGTCAATATGCAATTTATCAGCTCTAGAGTCTTCTTTCTTCTGTTTGGTATCATCTAGAATGTGTATGGAAGTAGGGGCGCCTTGTTTGGTTGTTTGATGAGGAGTGACATCTCTATATGGTCTTTATATCATATATGTGTCACATATGCCACCTTGTCCTTTAGTGTATCGGTTAGGGCTTAAAGGTGTGTCACCCAAGAGGGGTGTATCAGCCATGGAAGTACCTAGCTGCACGATACACATTCTAGAGTGTATCACCAGGCCATGCATGAGCAGCTAGGGTGGCAACAAGTGGTGTTAAGTGCTAGAGCAAGTGGCATCTTGGTTTATGTGGTTATGACACCTCTCCCTTACTACCTCTCTCTTCCTTGGTGTATATAACCCCCTTCCTCCTTGACCAAGTGCTCCCTTTTCAGCCACCTTCCTTCCCCTACTTGTATGGGATGAGCATGGAAGCTTAGGAGCTTGAGGAAACTCCCATGGAGCTTGGGAGGACGAGCACCTTGGCCATGGAGACTCCTTGCTCAAGATCCGACCTTGGTGACTCATGCTTCCTTGATAGCTTTTCCTTGTGCTTTCTTCTTCACCTTCCTCTTCCCCTCTCGTCCATGTATAGGCCCTTGATGTTAGAAGGCAAGGTTGTGGTTATCTCCCCTCCTTTCTTCTTCTTGAGCTATGCATAACCATGGTATCTTCTTCTTCTTTTTCCTTTGTTTCTTGAGGTGATGGTGATGGTGTCGAAGGCATGTTTGGAGCTTTGGATGGATGATGTTCTTGGAGAGGAACGTGTGTTGATACTTGGACCAAGGATCTTCATGCCTTTCATGGAGACCCTCTTAAGGCAGGTTACATAACTCTTAACCATCTCTATTATGCACACTCTCCATATATATATATATATATTGGTTCTTGTACTTAAATCGATACCTTTCTCCATGATAGATGTATATATGGAACTTGAAATCTTATCTAATGGGAATGCTATGTTTTATTACTGCATTTAGCTTGTTTTCCTTGTGCAAGATGGTAATGGGTGGCTAGAGGTTGAAGATGACTAGCCTGATATGGGGCTTTACCCGATACAACTATGCTTTGCCCGATACAGTACCTTACTTAATGAGTTATGCTTCGGTTATGGTTTGTGGCAATACCCCTTTCTCTCCTTTGGACTTGAAAGGTGAGCCTATGGCCTAGATGTTTGTGGTGATATGATGTGCTGACCAATATCTCTTTCCTACCATTAGGTTAGGTTTAGACGATATGGTTGGTGGACACCTAGTTGGTCCCTTGGCCGATATATGTTCTACATGGTGACTCCTTGAGGTTGTTGCCCGATACCCTCTTCTAGAGTTGAGCCTTGGGTGATATGATAAGTGAACACTTTATTGACCTTGTGATCAATATGCACATCTACCCAAGATGATGATGGTGGGCGATATGGTGGTTGGCCGACATAAAACCCTAACCTTAGTGTCTTGGCCGGTATGGAGCTTCAACCCTAGTTGGATGGTAGGGTTGCCCTAACCCTATTTGACCAATGAGGTGCTTTTGAGTATTATGTTTCACACCTTGATCCTTCATTGATATGATTATTGAGAGATGTGGCCATGATGTGCTTTGCACAATACTCTTGGATGAGAGACCTACCCTTGAGTAATCTTTTGGGTGAGACTAAGTATCCCTGCCCGATATGCCTTGGTGAAGGACCTAACTTGACACCCTTGCATGCCCGACACACATCTATAGGAGGTCTTGGACGATATCATCAGCCCTAACCCGATATAAGCATATCATGTACATGATAGCTTGGGAACACAAGGATGAAGCGTTTGGCTGATACCCTATATGGGGATAAGATACATTGGCCGATATGCTTTGCCTGATACATGTTCCCTCTTTTGGATATGAGTATATGCTTGATATCTTGGATGGCTTTAGAGTTGAGGTTTGGCCGATACATGTGTGGATCTTGGATAGTACCTTGGCAATACAAGTGAGGGATGGACAATACGGTGTCTTGGCCGTTATAGGGTCTCAACCCCTAGTTGGACGATAGGGTACCATGGGCGTCATGTCAACGTTGAAGTAGTGTACCTTGGGTGGTATAAGAGCCCCTTGAGTATCTTGATGTGTTAATCAAGTGGGTGTGCTTGTTTAACGCCATGATCTTGGCTGATATGGCCTTAGGTAGTAGAGATTTGAGGGTTGCCCGGTATGAAACCCTAACCCTAATGGGTGGTAGGGTTTTAGGTGATAGGTAACACCCATGTGCTGCATGACACGTGCCCTTACACCTGATTACCTAATATTGACCTTGCATGGATACACAATGCACAGCTCTGGATCAGATTGCTCGACACACCATAGATCCTGGTTGGCATGATACCCCCCTTTAGTGAGGGTTTGCGGTCGCTACCTAGTTTTGGTGAGGGTATGCGACACTTTTAGTGAGGGTTGTGCTCTAACCCGATACCCCTATGTATGTTATCTTGAGTGTACACCTTTGTTATTTATGAATCTATGACAAGATAGGTTGTGAACCCTTGTATAGTGGTTACCTATGGTTAGTGATAAATGAACCTCTGATTAAGTTGGATGGTGGATGATGGTGTATGATCCTTGAAGTTAATCCTTAGGGATGATGCGCATATGATTTGAGATATAGGGTAGGATGGGATACCCATGATGTGGTAATAGTAGTATGTATTGATTTATACACCAGTTATGACATTAATCTGCATATGTTCATAATGATGGAAGAATATTCCAATGCTATAAACCTTAATCTTGATGAGATGATAATCAAAGATATGTCCATGAGATATGGGGCATGATGGATGCTCACAATTTGATAACAATAATATAAATTGACTACAAACACAACTATGAACATGGATGTTGTTCCAATCTTGTACACCTAAATTCTTGATAGCATGATAATAATAATATGTTCTCTAAGATCTATGTTCTATGTTTGGTGATCTAGATATCTCTTTATTATGCAAGCTAACCATGCAGGTGTATTGAATTCATAGCCAAGTAAGAGCTATGGTGATTATGTGATTATGTGCTTTGTATAGAACTTGATATATGTGCAATATATAAGTAATAATATGATATGTCTTGTTGATGAGATAACATATATCACAAGTATGATGAGAAAGTCATGTTGAGGTGTGATCCTCTAGTGATGACTTGAGGGATTGATATTCCCTAATGATGTTGATGATGCCTTGAGAGGCACTGGTGTAATGTGATGAACTCGGGGATTGATATCCCATGATGATGTGTAATGATGAAGCCTTGAGAGGTAGTAGCACTATGAGATGATTTGAGGGAGTTATATTCCATGGAAATGTGATGATTGTTGAGGGCAATGGAAATAGCAGTACCAATATAACACCAATGTAATGAATCTAATGTTGTTCATGTTTTATATGTGGTTGCTTAATACAACTTGATTGCCCCAAAAATCTACTTAAAATATATTAACTATTTACAGATGAATCTCTCATGTAGTTTGCCCTAGCCATAGATCCATCATCGTCAGTATTTAGGTGATGGTGAAATGGGTTCTCCTGCGGGATTAACCCGGAGTGCATATTGTTGAATATGCGGGGTTTCTCCTAGCCGAAAATAGGAGGATTATAATGAAACTGTGGTTGTAGACTCAAGATGTGTTTAAGAGCATGGTAAACAGGACCATGGCTCAGTGTGATAGAGAGTGAATGCATTCATGGCTTGGGAGCACGGTGAATTGGCCTGTGGCTCAGATGTATACTAGTGCCGAGACTTGTAACAAGTTGGGCTAGAGAAAGGGCATCCTGTGGGATTGACCCTGTGGCTGAGGCCACTTTGTTGGTTATCGTGAACTGACCATGAGAAGGAGAGGTCGTGGAGTCTGGATCATCCATTGACCTTGTATGGCATCGGATTTGGGCTTCGCAGCTGAAGGATGGAATTGAGCGGTACGGCTCACTTCCTCAGGGCATAATAATTCGTAATCAAGTCGTATAGTATCTTGCTTAGGGCAAATATGGAACATTGGATGAGGCCTTATATGTATAGTGCTCTAGTTATAATCTGTAGTTTATTATATGAACCTTATATCATGCGATGAGTTCCTATAAAGCTTATCTTATCAATCATGCTCCATAAAGAACATCTGGTTACAGGCCTCATAAATATCATGGTAAGATTGGTGGTAAGATTAGCCTTTCTTAGTATACTGCTCTTATAATTTGCTTATATCAGTTATCTGTGATCATAATAATTTTGGTAGAGGGTTATGTTTCTCGCTGGGACTGTGTGTCTCACCCCGCTAGTTTAAAACCCCTTTTAGGTGGACGTGTTGTTGGTATGTATGCCCTGAGAGCCAATCATGGGATGATTGGTGGGATACATTAAGATTGATTTGATAAACATCGAAGGCAAGCTTCCAATTCTTTCTGGTTCAGTCATATGAGATAGTGATGGAACTGATTGAATGTCTAGAGAATGACAGTACTCAATGATGTATGCTTTTAGGTTGAGGACCTGAACGATGAGATCATACGGATGCTAAGAGTTTGTACATTCTTGTTATGTCCCTAGTCGGATGTCATTGTGGAAGGTAGATAGACAGCAATGACACATAAGACTAGATTGTGGTGTTGGTTGATGACAGAATCTCATTAGTCATGATATAGAGATATCAAACCAAACACATAGGTACTTGTTAGAGAACAAGTGTACCGGACAGACCCACCGTGAGTTTGACACATGGAACCATGATATGGTAGTCACAATCAGTACTCACAGTGATGGTAGTGAGTGTGATTCTTTGACCTGAAATCACTACACTCAACACATGTCGTTGGGCACACTTTGACATCATCAAACGTAGTCCTGAAACATGGGTTGTTATAAAGGTGATGATTGGGTGGCTTTGACACATGGGGCTTTTGAGGGGTGAGTGATAGATATGGGATTTATCCCTCCTGAGGGAGTTTGATATCCATGGCCACTTGATGAGTAGGATTGAGAAAGGCGTGCACGCATGTGTGAATCAATATGTGATATTGATGTCATACATATCTCTTCCAATCTACTCTGAGATCAAGAAAGTGAATGAACGTTGACAGGATGACTGTTCCATGCCTCGAGTTCATTCGAGATATCAGTGACAAAGGAATTATACATTCACTGTAACACCATTCACGGATTGTAGGATTGAAAGTTGTTCTCCAACTTTCTATTTCACTTGGGTAGCACTGATGTGTGACTAGGCACCGCTCTTTGCTTGTGAAGTCATAAGTGTTATGGACTTTCACTGCCAACGTAAAATGGACCTGCAGGGTCACACACATAGGATTTAACCTGGAAAAGGAGTTTTTTCCACAAACAATGTTTAGATTGATTACTAAAGGAGTGTAGTAGTTAAATTAAACACTCAATTAATTGATAGCTCAATGTCATAATGTTCAAGGTGTTGGACACATTGATTGGAGTATCGGATTGATTGAAACTGCAATTGACTGATTCTGCACAATCTGCACTCCCAACTGATCGACTCATGTGATGAACTGATCGGCTCAGCTTGGTGAACCGATCAGCTCAGGCGGTGAGTCGATCGGCTCATGGACAGGGTGAAACAATTGCTTCAAGTGTTGAAATGATTGATTCAACTGTTGCAACCGAGCAAGTTGGGAAAGTAGGATTGGTGAGAAATTTCTTTTCATTTCACTTGCCCAATTTGATTGGAACAAGGATTGGTATTTGATACCAATTATAAACAAAAGAGGAAAAGTCAATCGGGAACTGACCAGGACCACGAACCGACCGGTTCAGAAGTTAACTGACCGTTTCATGGGTCCCAACCGATCAGTTGAAGTGTCAACCGACCGGCTCAAGTCCCCAACTGACCATTTCAGAAATGAAACGATCGGTTCAGGTTGCACAGTTGGTTGTTTTTGTGGAAAATCTCGAACCCTTCTACTCCTGCTTTAGTCCCATATTGCCCGGGATGGAGAACCATATCCCATGACCCTCCTATATATAGAGGTATTTAGGGCTTCTCATAGTACAACTCAGTGCAACCAGTTGCTCTGTAAAGTTTTCGTTCTCTCTAGTTTTGGTAACCGAGAGATCCCGAGCAAGTGCTACCCGATAAGGGAGGCACAACAAGGGAAAGACAACTGTAGTAAGTGACTGGTGGAAGGAGAGTGTGTCGGTGACTAGTACACCGACAGGAGGGTGTGACTCCTTCCAATTCCTTTTGGGACAAGGAGATTGGAGTTCCAGGTGGTCCGTGTGGACTACATCAGAGGCGGGAGATTTCTGCCGCTCAGAGGACAGCTGTCAATCCTGACAGTCCCGGTGAGACCAGGAGTCGTTAGTCCCAGTGCGACTAGGAGCTGCACAAACACCGTCTAAGACCGGAGGTGAAGACTGTGCAAGCCACGAGTTATTGTTGCCGAGTAAGCCTCGGGACAAGGTATGATTCCAAAAACCATCCTTTCCTATTGTATAGACGTTGACACGTTTCCTTGTTCTGGGTTTGGGGAGGAGAAATTTTTTTTGTTTCCGCTGCCTTCTCTGCCTCCCCTAAAACCCAACATTGGTATTAGAGCCACGTCAACTGCTCTATACTTTAGGATTATCGATATGATCGATTTTGGTTTGTCTCCTTTATTTATTGCATACGATGCGACTAAAATTGGCTTTATGCATGTCCAATCCTAAATCCACAAATCCCAATATACATATATGATATGTAATATGAATGCACTCGATACGCGTCATCCTTAAACAAGTTTTGTGGTGGATGTATAGCGTGGTCATGGCCAATAAACCCTATCTGTGTATGGTTGTATGTGGTTGCTTGCATCTTGGTCTGCACACCGATCTTCCTTCTCCTATTCTTGATGTAACTCGAAATAATTTGAGATTTCTTTCCTACCTTTTCTCCCCTCGAATGTAACTTGAGGTTTCTCTTTTTACAATGTAAAATAGGATAGAATTTTATTTCCTGTTATGTCGAAGAACGGCGCACATCCTAACGACAGCTGACGGTCGGTTCAAGGAGTGAACCGATCGATTGACGTTCGAGACGATCGGTTCAAGGAGTGAGCCGATCGGTTGAGGACTGGTTCGAGGAGCGAGATGAGCAGGTGGCGGCCATGATGAGATGCATGATGACCAAGCGAACCGATCGGTTGGAGGAGCCAACCGATCGGCTGGTGGCACCCAGCTGATCAGTCATGTGATGAGTTGATCAAACCCAGAAAGGCAAAGCACAGAGTTCATCTTGTACAGGTTGCATGTGATGTAGACCTAGATGATTGTGATTCCTCTTGGCTCGAGGAATCACATTAGGATGGTCATAATCATCGCTTTTATCATTTTGCATGTTTTCTGTGGGATATAGCATGTATGTGATATGTATTATGTATTGTGGTGATTGGATATGTATATGTATATAAAACCAAATCCCTCATTAAATATTAAGTTTTAGATGCCTTCCAAATGCGACGCACGTGAAAAGCTTGATCGACCAAGTGTGGGCACGCCCTAGCGTGGTGCACCGTCTATCTCGTGGAAGCGTGAAGGATGGATATGTGGGTCTGCCCTAGCAGGGTGCATATTCATCGTGTTTTCTTTGGGTCAGACTTAACAAGGTGATCTAGATGGGATCTAGTACCTTGAGGCATGGAGATGATCATGGCAAGGAGTTGCATATGACATCTTATCAAGAGTTGCATATGATGAAATTGGCAAGAGTTGCCTACCTGAGAGATCTAAGTTGTGGGTGACAACCCTAGCTGGTCCATGACTTAGAGGATTTTAGGATCTTTCCCATTAGAAGGTTGTACGCTGCAATCTTACGAATTTATGGTGAGGGCTATCAATTTGAACTAAAATAGTGGGAGCGATAATTAATTAAAGGCCTAATTATATCGTCAACTTTTCAAATAAATCAAATAAGTCAAAAATGAGTTTTGTTGACCTAGGTGTCGCACATTGCCCATATTTTGATAATGACTTAACCATTCCATTCATATGTATCTAACAAATCTATTTGAGATCATTGCAGATATTAGATACAAGAAAAGAATCTCCTTTATCTCCAAAGCTACTCTTCCGGCACATGCAAAACATGTGACTTTTAACCACTTTGTAATATAGCCCTTAGAGGCTTAGAACATTTTATGTAATCACTCATAATAATGTTTTGCATTGTATCTAAGATGGATAAAATGATTGGGACTCAAAAATCCATCGTCTGTACAGTTTATGAAAATTCCAAAATACCCTTAACAGGGATTTTGTCGGCCGAATTACAAACTCGGCCGATCCATATATTCTGGAATTTTCTGGGCTGTCGGCCGAGTTTCCAACTCAGCCGACCCCTGTTCGGTCGAGTTTCAATGGTAGGAAACTCGGCCGATCCACTGGTTGGTCAAGACTGAAGGTCGACCGATCGGTCGAGTTTCCCCATGGAAACTCGGCCGACAGTCTGCCTCTCAGACTTGTCGCCTAGTGTGTCGGCCGAGTTGCCTTTAATGAAACTCGGCCGATCGAACTGTACTGGAATGCATAAAAAGCAATTCCAACCATTGGAGGAGTTGGTGGGACTCAAAATAGATCCGTTGCAAGTTGTAAAACGGCTAGTTTGTGCCACTTAACTCACCCAACCTCAAAGGGACACCCTCAACTATAAATAGGACCTCTTGGACTTCTTTCCAAGGTTGCTCATTCACATATGCTTGGTCCTAGCCTTAGTTGAGTGGTTTCTAATCCTTTGAGCCCCTTTCTCTCTCTACCTTCAAAGCAAATTCGTGAGTATGAGTGAGTTAGGATCCCATGTATGAGAGCTATCATTTGTAATCTTGTAAAGCTCTCCTTTCCACTTCTCCTATCTCCATTCTCTATGAAGATTGATTGAAGTTTCTTCTCCGAGTGAAAGAGAAGAAGGTTGCTGTTCTTCCCCAAGTGAAGGAGAAGAAGGCTAGCTGCTCCAGGCCTCCGAGTGAAGGAGGAAGGTGCTAAAGCTCTCCAAGTGAAGGAGAGGTGCAAGGCAAAGCTCAAGCAAGATGGGTAATTCCTGTAAGGCCGAAGACTAGAGCAAGAGTAGGTAAGTCCTTTGAAGAAGGCTGAAGACTACTTGCTTGGTGGGTAAGTCCTTGGTGAGGTAGAAGATCTTGGCTTGATATATAAGTCCTTGGATGGTTGGTTGTTGTAGCTTGTAATCTTATTGTGTGATATATATATAAGAGAACCAAGTTACAAATCCTAGAGCCTAACCAACTCTAGGTAGTGGACTGACATTGCTCCTAAGTTTAGGACATGGAACCACTCTAAACCACCTGTCCAAGTGTATGCTTTCCTTGTCTCTTATCCTTGCTTTGTATGCTAGTTTAGGACAACAAATTGTTGTTTTGAATTAAGTTCTGCACTTAATAAAATTTGGTGGTCTAATCACTTTTGTGAAGTTTGTGAAGCTCTATTCAACCCCCCCCTTCTAGAGCCCATTGATCCAACAAGTGGTATCAGAGCAGGTCTTCTCCAAGCTACTTCAACAAGTAGGAGAAGATGGGCGATTCAGCTCTTGGGTCACTCAATCTTGAGGGAAGCTACTCCACGAGACCCCCTGTCTTCGACGGCACAAACTTCCTATATTGGAAGAGAAGGATGCAATTCTACATCCAAGGTGTGAGCTACGAGATGTGGAAGATAGTCCATCTCAAGTATGAAGAGCCGAAGGGGAACATCACCACGTGGACGGAAGATGAGATGAAGCGTGCTCAACTCAATGCTAAAGCTGTGAGCATCATCTACGCCGCCCTTTCACCATCGGAGTTCAACCGCATCTCTTCTTGGGACACGGCGCATGAGATTTGGCATAAGTTGTGTGTCACCTATGAAGGGACGGAGCAAGTCAAGGAGGCTAAGGTCTATATGCTCGGCGGCCTACTTGAGAACTTCAAGATGGGGAAGAATGAAAGAGTTGCGGACATGTACACAAGGTTGAATGTCATCTTGAACAGTCTTGCAGCCCTTGGAAGTGTCATGGATAGAGGTACCATCAATGCAAAGATCTTGAGATCTCTTCCAAAGAGATGGGAGCCAAAGGTCACTTCAATTGAAGAAGTCTACAAGCTGAGCGAGTTGTCAACCGAGGAGCTGGTTGGTAATCTCCAAGCACATGAACCAAGGCTCGACAAGCAAGAGGAAGAGGAGAAAAGAGAAGAGAAGGAGTCCAAGAAGATGAAGGACACAGCCTTCAAAGCTCAAGTTGAAGAAATGATGCGGCAACAACAACTTGCCATGAAGTCTCCCTGCCCTTCCTCAAGCGAAGATGAAGGTGCAAATGATCATGAAGCCAACTATTCAAAAGGAAGACACTTCAAAGGCAAACCATCATCCTCCACTCCTAGATGCTACGAGTGTGGTCAAAAGGGCCACTACAAGAATGACTGCCCAAAAGCCAAGAAGGGCTATCATAAGAGCAGCCACAAGAAGGATGACAAATACAAAAGAGAAGCCAAGTACAAGAAGAAGAACAAGAAGGAGAGAAGACCCAAAGATGCAGCTCATGCGGCATGGGAGGAGTCCTCTACTTCAAGTTCCTCAAGCTCCGAGGATGGTGAATGTCACCTTGCACTTATGGCTTCTACTAGTGAAGAAGTAATTGAGGTAAGTGAGGTAAGTAAGGTAAGTGACGAAAGTTTACTTGATTTATCTAAGGAAACCCTCATTGAAATGCTTAATGATTGTCAATCATCTTTTGCTAAATGTAAGGCTAAAAGAAAAAGATTAGGAAAGATAGTTGATGATCTCTATGCCAAGATTGACATTCTAGATCAAAATGAGAAATTACATCTTGATAGCATAGATTCTTTACAAGGGCAATTTCTAGACCTTGAACTTCAATATAATGGAGTAGAGGTTGAGAATGGTACTTATCTTAAAACTATTGAAAATCTTAAGATAGAGAACCAAAATTGCCTAGATGAGCTAGATGTTCTAAAAACTGAAAATGTTGAACTTAAGCTTATTGATGATGCTAGGAGAGATGAAGTGTATGCTTATCAAAGGGAAATTGTAGTCCTTAAATCTGAAAATGCTAAACTTCTTGCACAAACAAATGATTTATCTTCTAGACCTATCTTGCCTAGAAATGAAGTTGCAAACTTAACTCTTGAAAAAGACTCTCTTCTTACTAAAGCCCTCTGTCTTGAGGCCGACCTGTTGCATGCTAGAGAAGATCTTGCTAGTTTATCTACTACCATTACAAATCTTAGTGATGATAATGCTAAATTAAGATCTACTTTGCAAAGGTTTCTTTCGGGTAAGAAGTCTCTAAATGATGTTCTAGAGCACTCTACCAAACAAGTTGGTACTAGTGGTCTAGGATACAATGCAACTACTCCAAAAGGTAAGAAGAAGAAAAAGGGTAAGAAAAAGAGTGTGGAAACTCCAATTTTCAATGGAGAGTCTTCCGGCTCTAAAAATCCCATGGTATGTATGCATTGCAAATGTGATGATCATTATTCTACCTATTGTCCTTACAAGCCTAAGGGGACCAACCCAAATATGAAATGGGTCCCCAAGCTAACCCCGGACCCCAAAGTTTGAGTTGGGTTCCGACATCCTCTTTTCTTGCAGGTCACAAAGAAATGGATTGTTGATAGTGGCTGCTCTAAGCACATGACTGGAGAAATCAGCCATTTCAACAAATTTGTGAAGAAGAAAGGAGGATCGGTAACCTTTGGGGACAACAAAAAGGGTAAGGTTATAGGTGAGGGTGATGTAGGTAATGATTTGTGCATTAAAAATGTTTTGCTTGTTGATGGCCTACATCACAACTTAATCAGTGTTAGCCAATTATGTGATAATGGTTATCTTGTGCTCTTTACTTCCTTAGAATGCTTGCTTCTAGATTCCCTATCCTATAATGTCATATATAAGGGAACTAGAAATGGTAATCTATATGTGATTGTTCTTGATGCTTTAAAGCCCATACTAAATAGATGCTTAGTCGTGGATAAAAACGATCTTTCGCTTTGGCATCGACGTTTGGGTCATGTGAACTTGCATCAAATGAAGAAACTGAACAAAAAGGACTTGGTTCGAGGACTTCCCAAATTGGATTTTGAAAAGGATGAGGAATGTCAACCTTGTACTCAAGGGAAACAAACCAAAGCCTCCTTCAAATCCAAAGGAGTCATGAGTACCAAGAGAGTTCTAGAGCTTCTTCATATTGATCTTTTCGGACCTATGAGAACACAAACGCTTCGCGGCTCCAAGTATTGTCTTGTTATTGTCGATGATTTTTCTAGATTTACTTGGACTTTCTTTCTTGTTTCCAAAAGCGACACACTCGATGTTTTCTCGAGCTTTTGTAAACGAGTTGAAAACGAGGCTTCTTGTCATGTTGTTTCCATCCGTAGTGATCATGGGGGAGAGTTTGAAAATGATCTTTTTGAACGTTTTTGTGAAAAATCGGGTTATTCGCACAATTTCTCTTCTCCTCGCACACCCCAACAAAATGGAGTTGTTGAGAGGAAGAATAGATCGCTACAAGAGATGGCTAGGACCATGCTTCTTGAGTATGACACTCCTAAGAAGTTTTGGGCTGAAGCCGTTAGCACCTCATGTTTTGTGCAAAACCGAGTTTTCACTCATCCGACTTTTAAGAAAACCCCCTATGAA
Organism: Alisma plantago-aquatica; assembly: GCA_963693085.1. NCBI lineage: Eukaryota > Viridiplantae > Streptophyta > Magnoliopsida > Alismatales > Alismataceae > Alisma > Alisma plantago-aquatica. The sequence continues at coordinate 1,313,836,125 of OY856409.1, read as the reverse complement.
CTATGGCGTGGTAGGAAGCCGTCAATTGATTTCTTTCATGTGTTTGGATGTCCATGTTTTGTTTTGAACACCAAGGACTCTCTCGACAAGTTTGATCCGAAATCCTACAAGGCTATCTTCCTAGGCTATAGCACTACTAGCAGGGCTTTTAGAGTGTTTAACATTGAACTATCTAAAATAGAAGAATCTATAAATGTTAAATTTATTGAAACTAACCCTGGTATTGGCAAGCATTTGGGTGATGATGATGTTGCAGATGAAATCATTCCTATCTTAAAAGAGCTCAACCTCAAAGACAAAGGCAAGCAGGTTGAAGAAGAAGAAAAGGAAGAAGAAAGGAAGGATCCCACTCCCCGCTTTGCAAAGAATCACCCCAAGGAGTTGATCATTGGCAACCCGTTTGAAAGAGTGAGGACACGAGCTGCACACAACAAAGAACAAGCAGACAGTGCCTTCATCTCTCAACTGGAGCCAAAGAACATCAAAGAGGCCCTTGGCGATGATGAGTGGATCCTTGCCATGCAAGAAGAGCTTGAGCAGTTCGAGAAGAACCGTGTGTGGACCTTAGTGCCAAGACCAAATGATAGAAAGATCATTGGTACCAAATGGGTCTACCGCAACAAGCTTGATGAGCAAGGAAAAGTGGTAAGGAACAAAGCAAGGTTAGTAGCACAAGGTTACAATCAACAAGAAGGTATTGATTTTGATGAAACCTATGCTCCTGTTGCTAGATTAGAATCTATTCGTATGCTACTTGCCTTTGCTAGTTATAAAAATTTCTTGCTTTATCAAATGGATGTTAAAAGTGCGTTTTTAAATGGTACAATCGAGGAGGAAGTATATGTTGCTCAACCTCCAGGCTTTGAAAATGATAAGTTACCCAATCATGTCTACTTCTTGCAAAAAGCTCTCTACGGACTCAAACAAGCACCTCGAGCTTGGTATGAGAAACTAAAGAACTTTTTGTTAGATAACGGGTATATCATGGGCAAAGTTGATTGTACTTTGTTTCTAAAGCACACTTCTACCCATTTCCTCATAATTCAAATATATGTTGATGATATTATATTTGGCGGAACTGACCTTGATCTTTGCAAAGAGTTTGGTTCTCTTATGCAGAGTGAATTCGAGATGAGTATGATGGGTGAGCTGACCTTCTTCCTAGGCTTCCAAATCAAACAAACCAAGGAGGGTAACTTCATCAACCAAGGCAAATACACACTTGAACTTCTTAAACGCTTTGGGATGGAGAACATGAAGCCAATGGATACACCCATGTCAAACACTGCAAAACTTGACAAGGATGAAGAAGGTGAGAAGGTAGATGAGAAGCTCTATAGAGGTATGATCGGAAGTTTACTTTACTTAACTGCCTCTAGACCTGATATAATGTTTAGTGTTGGCTTGTGTGCCCGCTTTCAATCAAGCCCTAGGAAATCACATCTTATTGCTGTCAAGAGGATTTTGAGGTACTTAGCCAAAACTCCAAATTTTGGACTATGGTACCCTAAGTCAAGGGACTTTACTCTTGTAGCGTATAGTGATGCTGACTACGCAGGTTGCTTGATTGATAGAAAGTGCACAAGTGGCACTTGCTTCCTCTTGGGACCATGCTTGGTGTCTTGGTTCTCCAAGAAACAGAGCACAGTGGCATTATCAACTACCGAAGCTGAATACATTGCAGCCGGAAGTTGTTGTGCCCAGGTCCTATGGATGAAGCAAATGCTCCAAGACTTTAACATTCATTTTGATGCTTCTCCTATTTACTGTGATAATACTAGTGCAATAAATCTTTCTTATAATCCAATATTGCATAGTAGAGCTAAACACATAGAAGTTCGCCATCATTTTCTCCGTGATCACATTGTCAAAAAGGATATTTATATCACACATGTGGATACGGAAAATCAGTTGGCGGACATTTTCACTAAACCGCTTGCTAGAGAACAATTTAATTTTATTAGATCAAAATTGCTTATAACCTCTCTTGATGATGTTGAATTGCTCTCTAATTAGTTGGTTACATCTTATGTGTGTTGCTCTTGCTTATAAATGCTTTGTTTGCTCAAAATGCTTGTTTTTGATAAAATTTATCTTGTTTCTATCTCTTCTTCGGGCTTTTCTCGCAAATCGGGTTTTAATCGACAAATATACCCTATGATGATGGGAATGTGCCTAAATATGCTTAATATACAATCTAGTCCAACCAGAAAAATTGCTTTAGGTCATTTGAGGCTAGGACTAGAATCTAGGTTCTTCCCACATCAGGGATTCTGTCGGCCGAGTTGGAAACTCGGCCGATCGGTCGGGGACAGGGCACCTGTGTGTTCTGTCGGCCGAGTTTCCTCTCCCTGGAACTCGGCCGATCGGCGGCAGACTGGTTTAATATATATAGGAATTGGCCGACTTGCTCCCTCTCAACTAGAGCAAAGTCGACCGAACCCTAGTCGCCCAGCCCGACCCTTCTTCCCCTGGTGCTTCTCTCTCTCTCTCCGGCCGATTTTCTTCCCAAATCGACCTGTTCGTGTGTTCTTGCTGCTTTTGGCGTGCTGCCTGCTCTCTCTCTCTGCGTGGATCGTCTCCTTTTCTCTCCGTTCTCCTCTCCAATGAGGTCCCAACGCCGGAAACGTGCCGTTCCCGCCCCTGCTCCTGCGGTGCCTCTTGCACCTAGGTATATGGTGTTTGATAATCTTTCTTTTGTTGACAATGCTGCTATTGCTCGCTACAAAGAGCTCCTTCCTCGCTCTCCCTTTCCTTTTCGAGCTCTTTATCAGCCCCATAGCTATCATGCCGACCTTTACGAAGCTTGTCAACTCTTTCGCACACATCATCTTGAAGCTCTTAGTATTGAGGATGCCCGTTTTTATAACCTAAAATACAGCACCAAAGCTGTACGTCAATTCTACGCTAACTTGCGGTGGAATTACGACTCTTTGGTTCCCCCTTCGGACACCTCAATCGTTTTGACGTCTATGATTGCCGGCCAACCTTTCCATATTACTGAACGATCTTTCAATCTCTATCTCAATGGCAATGTTGGCACGGCGTCGTGGATTACCGATTACCCTGCTTATCTTGATCTCTTGTATCCCGAGGACGTCTATAAGACCATCGAGGTTGACTTGACCGATATTCATAAGTTTCTCAAGCAACCCGATTTTCCTTATAGAAAGAAGGGCACTCTGCCATCTTCTGCCCTGTCCTCTCCTCGCCGTGTTTTGGCGTTCGTTCTCAGTTGCAATGTCCATCCAAAGAAAAACCAAACGGACATCGCTGAGAACACAGCTATGATGATGTATCTGCTTTTGAACAACCAAGGAGTCAAATGGGCTCGTTACATCCTTCACCATATGACTTGTTTTGACTCGGGAAAGAACACCAAGGGCACGCATCTTCCATATCCTGCCCTAATTTGTGGACTTTTCCAGCATGCCACTGGAAAATCTCTCTTTTCCGATTTTCTCTACCGCCCCGATCGTAAAGGGGTTTATATCAGTGAGACCACTCTTCAGAAGAGTGTCCCTACCTCTGGTGCATCATCTTCTTCTGCTCCACCTCCACCTCCATCATCATCTGCTGCACCACCTCCTCCACCCTCCACAGCTGCACCACCTCCTGAGCCATCTTTCCGACCTCCTCCGCAGCCGGCTTTTGCTGACTTCCATGTCTCCAATGAGGCCCTCATGGGGTACCTCATGCATCAGCAAGCCTACAACATGCAGGTCCAGCAACATCACCATCAGGATCTGTGCCACATCATGTCATCCATGTCTTTATCTTGCCCGCAGCCCTACCCCACCTACGAGCCCTACCCCGGTGGCGACTACGCTTCTTATGCGTATAGTCAGTTCTACCCACCTCCACCACCCTCTGCTTCCGCTGATCACTCTGCAGGTGGGTACACTCACTCTTCTCCGGTTCTGGCGCTCCCAGGTGGCCGTATGTCTGAGCTTCTGGCCCAGTACACTTCTTCTGCTCCCCCTATTGAGGTTGCCTATGAGTTACATGCTCTAGGCATGTCTTGGGCCGAGCAGAGTGCGAGGTGGCCCGGGCGTGCTTTTGGTCCTCCAGACGAGGATATGGCTGACCAGGACGATGCTGAGACTGACGCTGATGAGGCTACTGCGACGGATGCCGAAGACGACGATGACGATGCCGATGCTGAAGACGAGGCTACACCAGCTGCTGCTCCTCCTTCAGATGATGGAGATGAGGACTACCAGCCCGACGAGGACATGGAGGCTGCCGTTGATGATGTTGACATCGATTAGTGTAGCTTAGAGTTGATGTGTCTAGTTTAGTCTCGGATGACCATGATATATTTTTTTTTTTGGACTATGATTGTATTATTTACATTAGTCACATCATCTGAGTTGTACTATTGCTACTCCGTTTGTCCGTGTAGTTTTTGTCTTATGTTTGGTTTTGGAAACACTTGGTATGGCTTATCTTATAGTGTGTTCCATATTTTGATGAATGACAGGTTTTTGCTTTAGTGCTTTATCTTGATATTTTATCTGTTTCTCTGTGTTTTGGTTGATTGAGTGTTTGGAGAAGACCTTGCTTTTATGCTCTTCTACCCCCCCCCCCTGCCTTTTTGAGATGACAAAGGGGGAGAAAGCTCTCAATCATATTGTTTTTATTGCTTGTATGATTCTTTTCTTGTCTATAAACTGAAATGCATCTAGACTTGTTTAGAATCATATAGTATCTATATATGCTATGTCTGCTTGTGTGTTAACTAACTATGCAGGAACGAGTAAGCATGAATTGAGGGGGAGCACTACAAATTGATCATATTTGCATCCCCTTGCAATTCCCTAAAGAAAAGGTATAATTTTCACATTCTTTTCAATATGTTGAGGAATGGTTTGTCATTGTCAAAAAGGGGGAGAATGTTGACCTAGGTGTCACACATTGCCCATATTTTGATAATGACTTAACCATTCCATTCATATGTATCTAACAAATCTATTTGAGATCATTGCAGATATTAGATACAAGAAAAGAATCTCCTTTATCTCCAAAGCTACTCTTCCGGCACATGCAAAACATGTGACTTTTAACCGCTTTGTAATATAGCCCTTAGAGGCTTAGAACATTTTATGTAATCACTCATAATCATGTTTTGCATTGTATCTAAGATGGATAAAATGATTGGGACTCAAAAATCCATCGTTTGTACAGTTTATGAAAATTCCAAAATACCCTTAACAGGGATTTTGTCGGCCAAATTACAAACTCGGCCGATCCATATATTCTGGAATTTTCTGGGCTGTCGGCCGAGTTTCCAACTCAGCCGACCCCTGTTCGGTCGAGTTTCAATGGTAGGAAACTCGGCCGATCCACTGGTTGGTCAAGACTGAAGGTCGACCGATCGGTCGAGTTTCCCCATGGAAACTCGGCCGACAGTCTGCCTCTCAGACTTGTCGCCTAGTGTGTCGGCCGAGTTGCCTTTAATGAAACTCGGCCGATCGAACTGTACTGGAATGCAGAAAAAGCAATTCCAACCGTTGGAGGAGTTGGTGGGACTCAAAATAGATCCGTTGCAAGTTGTAAAACGGCTAGTTTGTGCCACTTAACTCACCCAACCTCAAAGGGACACCCTCAACTATAAATAGGACCTCTTGGACTTCTTTCCAAGGTTGCTCATTCACATATGCTTGGTCCTAGCCTTAGTTGAGTGGTTTCTAATCCTTTGAGCCCCTTTCTCTCTCTACCTTCAAAGCAAATTCGTGAGTATGAGTGAGTTAGGATCCCATGTATGAGAGCTATCATTTGTAATCTTGTAAAGCTCTCCTTTCCACTTCTCCTATCTCCATTCTCTATGAAGATTGATTGAAGTTTCTTCTCCGAGTGAAAGAGAAGAAGGTTGCTGTTCTTCCCCAAGTGAAGGAGAAGAAGGCTAGCTGCTCCAGGCCTCCGAGTGAAGGAGGAAGGTGCTAAAGCTCTCCAAGTGAAGGAGAGGTGCAAGGCAAAGCTCAAGCAAGATGGGTAATTCCTGCAAGGCCGAAGACTAGATCAAGAGTAGGTAAGTCCTTTGAAGAAGGCTGAAGACTACTTGCTTGGTGGGTAAGTCCTTGGTGAGGTAGAAGATCTTGGCTTGATATATAAGTCCTTGGATGGTTGGTTGTTGTAGCTTGTAATCTTATTGTGTGATATATATATAAGAGAACCAAGTTACAAATCCTAGAGCCTAACCAACTCTAGGTAGTGGACTGACATTGCTCCTAAGTTTAGGACATGGAACCACTCTAAACCACCTGTCCAAGTGTATGCTTTCCTTGTCTCTTATCCTTGCTTTGTATGCTAGTTTAGGACAACAAATTGCTGTTTTGAATTAAGTTCTGCACTTAATAAAATTTGGTGGTCTAATCACTTTTGTGAAGTTTGTGAAGCTCTATTCAACCCCCCCCCCCTTCTAGAGCCCATTGATCCAACAAGTGGTATCAGAGCAGGTCTTCTCCAAGCTACTTCAACAAGTAGGAGAAGATGGGCGATTCAGCTCTTGGGTCACTCAATCTTGAGGGAAGCTACTCCACGAGACCCCCTGTCTTCGACGGCACAAACTTCCTATATTGGAAGAGAAGGATGCAATTCTACATCCAAGGCGTGAGCTACGAGATGTGGAAGATAGTCCATCTCAAGTATGAAGAGCCAAAGGGGAACATCACCACGTGGACGGAAGATGAGATGAAGCGTGCTCAACTCAATGCTAAAGCTGTGAGCATCATCTACGCCGCCCTTTCACCATCGGAGTTCAACCGCATCTCTTCTTGGGACACGGCGCATGAGATTTGGCATAAGTTGTGTGTCACCTATGAAGGGACGGAGCAAGTCAAGGAGGCCAAGGTCTATATGCTCGGCGGCCTACTTGAGAACTTCAAGATGGGGAAGAATGAAAGAGTTGCGGACATGTACACAAGGTTGAATGTCATCTTGAACAGTCTTGCAGCCCTTGGAAGTGTCATGGATAGAGGTACCATCAATGCAAAGATCTTGAGATCTCTTCCAAAGAGATGGGAGCCAAAGGTCACTTCAATTGAAGAAGTCTACAAGCTGAGCGAGTTGTCAACTGAGGAGCTGGTTGGTAATCTCCAAGCACATGAACCAAGGCTCGACAAGCAAGAGGAAGAGGAGAAAAGAGAAGAGAAGGAGTCCAAGAAGATGAAGGACACAGCCTTCAAAGCTCAAGTTGAAGAAATGATGCGGCAACAACAACTTGCCATGAAGTCTCCCTGCCCTTCCTCAAGCGAAGATGAAGGTGCAAATGATCATGAAGCCAACTATTCAAAAGGAAGACACTTCAAAGGCAAACCATCATCCTCCACTCCTAGATGCTACGAGTGTGGTCAAAAGGGCCACTACAAGAATGACTGCCCAAAAGCCAAGAAGGGCTATCATAAGAGCAGCCACAAGAAGGATGACAAATACAAAAGAGAAGCCAAGTACAAGAAGAAGAACAAGAAGGAGAGAAGACCCAAAGATGCAGCTCATGCGGCATGGGAGGAGTCCTCTACTTCAAGTTCCTCAAGCTCCGAGGATGGTGAATGTCACCTTGCACTTATGGCTTCTACTAGTGAAGAAGTAATTGAGGTAAGTGAGGTAAGTAAGGTAAGTGACGAAAGTTTACTTGATTTATCTAAGGAAACCCTCATTGAAATGCTTAATGATTGTCAATCATCTTTTGCTAAATGTAAGGCTAAAAGAAAAAGATTAGGAAAGATAGTTGATGATCTCTATGCCAAGATTGACATTCTAGATCAAAATGAGAAATTACATCTTGATAGCATAGATTCTTTACAAGGGCAATTTCTAGACCTTGAACTTCAATATAATGGAGTAGAGGTTGAGAATGGTACTTATCTTAAAACTATTGAAAATCTTAAGATAGAGAACCAAAATTGCCTAGATGAGCTAGATGTTCTAAAAACTGAAAATGTTGAACTTAAGCTTATTGATGATGCTAGGAGAGATGAAGTGTATGCTTATCAAAGGGAAATTGTAGTCCTTAAATCTGAAAATGCTAAACTTCTTGCACAAACAAATGATTTATCTTCTAGACCTATCTTGCCTAGAAATGAAGTTGCAAACTTAACTCTTGAAAAAGACTCTCTTCTTACTAAAGCCCTCTGTCTTGAGGCCGACCTGTTGCATGCTAGAGAAGATCTTGCTAGTTTATCTACTACCATTACAAATCTTAGTGATGATAATGCTAAATTAAGATCTACTTTGCAAAGGTTTCTTTCGGGTAAGAAGTCTCTAAATGATGTTCTAGAGCACTCTACCAAACAAGTTGGTACTAGTGGTCTAGGATACAATGCAACTACTCCAAAAGGTAAGAAGAAGAAAAAGGGTAAGAAAAAGAGTGTGGAAACTCCAATTTTCAATGGAGAGTCTTCCGGCTCTAAAAATCCCATGGTATGTATGCATTGCAAATGTGATGATCATTATTCTACCTATTGTCCTTACAAGCCTAAGGGGACCAACCCAAATATGAAATGGGTCCCCAAGCTAACCCCGGACCCCAAAGTTTGAGTTGGGTTCCGACATCCTCTTTTCTTGCAGGTCACAAAGAAATGGATTGTTGATAGTGGCTGCTCTAAGCACATGACTGGAGAAATCAGCCATTTCAACAAATTTGTGAAGAAGAAAGGAGGATCGGTAACCTTTGGGGACAACAAAAAGGGTAAGGTTATAGGTGAGGGTGATGTAGGTAATGATTTGTGCATTAAAAATGTTTTGCTTGTTGATGGCCTACATCACAACTTAATCAGTGTTAGCCAATTATGTGATAATGGTTATCTTGTGCTCTTTACTTCCTTAGAATGCTTGCTTCTAGATTCCCTGTCCTATAATGTCATATATAAGGGAACTAGAAATGGTAATCTATATGTGATTGTTCTTGATGCTTTAAAGCCCATACTAAATAGATGCTTAGTCGTGGATAAAAACGATCTTTCACTTTGGCATCGACGTTTGGGTCATGTGAACTTGCATCAAATGAAGAAACTGAACAAAAAGGACTTGGTTCGAGGACTTCCCAAATTGGATTTTGAAAAGGATGAGGAATGTCAACCTTGTACTCAAGGGAAACAAACCAAAGCCTCCTTCAAATCCAAAGGAGTCATGAGTACCAAGAGAGTTCTAGAGCTTCTTCATATTGATCTTTTCGGACCTATGAGAACACAAACGCTTCGCGGCTCCAAGTATTGTCTTGTTATTGTCGATGATTTTTCTAGATTTACTTGGACTTTCTTTCTTGTTTCCAAAAGCGACACACTCGATGTTTTCTCGAGCTTTTGTAAACGAGTTGAAAACGAGGCTTCTTGTCATGTTGTTTCCATCCGTAGTGATCATGGGGGAGAGTTTGAAAATGATCTTTTTGAACGTTTTTGTGAAAAATCGGGTTATTCGCACAATTTCTCTTCTCCTCGCACACCCCAACAAAATGGAGTTGTTGAGAGGAAGAATAGATCGCTACAAGAGATGGCTAGGACCATGCTTCTTGAGTATGACACTCCTAAGAAGTTTTGGGCTGAAGCCGTTAGCACCTCATGTTTTGTGCAAAACCGAGTTTTCACTCATCCGACTTTTAAGAAAACCCCCTATGAACTATGGCGTGGTAGGAAGCCGTCAATTGATTTCTTTCATGTGTTTGGATGTCCATGTTTTGTTTTGAACACCAAGGACTCTCTCGACAAGTTTGATCCGAAATCCTACAAGGCTATCTTCCTAGGCTATAGCACTACTAGCAGGGCTTTTAGAGTGTTTAACATTGAACTATCTAAAATAGAAGAATCTATAAATGTTAAATTTATTGAAACTAACCCTGGTATTGGCAAGCATTTGGGTGATGATGATGTTGCAGATGAAATCATTCCTATCTTAAAAGAGCTCAACCTCAAAGACAAAGGCAAGCAGGTTGAAGAAGAAGAAAAGGAAGAAGAAAGGAAGGATCCCACTCCCCGCTTTGCAAAGAATCACCCCAAGGAGTTGATCATTGGCAACCCGTTTGAAAGAGTGAGGACACGAGCTGCACACAACAAAGAACAAGCAGACAGTGCCTTCATCTCTCAACTGGAGCCAAAGAACATCAAAGAGGCCCTTGGCGATGATGAGTGGATCCTTGCCATGCAAGAAGAGCTTGAGCAGTTCGAGAAGAACCGTGTGTGGACCTTAGTGTCAAGACCAAATGATAGAAAGATCATTGGTACCAAATGGGTCTACCGCAACAAGCTTGATGAGCAAGGAAAAGTGGTAAGGAACAAAGCAAGGTTAGTAGCACAAGGTTACAATCAACAAGAAGGTATTGATTTTGATGAAACCTATGCTCCTGTTGCTAGATTAGAATCTATTCGTATGCTACTTGCCTTTGCTAGTTATAAAAATTTCTTGCTTTATCAAATGGATGTTAAAAGTGCGTTTTTAAATGGTACAATCGAGGAGGAAGTATATGTTGCTCAACCTCCAGGCTTTGAAAATGATAAGTTACCCAATCATGTCTACTTCTTGCAAAAAGCTCTCTACGGACTCAAACAAGCACCTCGAGCTTGGTATGAGAAACTAAAGAACTTTTTGTTAGATAACGGGTATATCATGGGCAAAGTTGATTGTACTTTGTTTCTAAAGCACACTTCTACCCATTTCCTCATAATTCAAATATATGTTGATGATATTATATTTGGCGGAACTGACCTTGATCTTTGCAAAGAGTTTGGTTCTCTTATGCAGAGTGAATTCGAGATGAGTATGATGGGTGAGCTGACCTTCTTCCTAGGATTCCAAATCAAACAAACCAAGGAGGGTAACTTCATCAACCAAGGCAAATACACACTTGAACTTCTTAAACGCTTTGGGATGGAGAACATGAAGCCAATGGATACACCCATGTCAAACACTGCAAAACTTGACAAGGATGAAGAAGGTGAGAAGGTAGATGAGAAGCTCTATAGAGGTATGATCGGAAGTTTACTTTACTTAACTGCCTCTAGACCTGATATAATGTTTAGTGTTGGCTTGTGTGCCCGCTTTCAATCAAGCCCTAGGAAATCACATCTTATTGCTGTCAAGAGGATTTTGAGGTACTTAGCCAAAACTCCAAATTTTGGACTATGGTACCCTAAGTCAAGGGACTTTACTCTTGTAGCGTATAGTGATGCTGACTACGCAGGTTGCTTGATTGATAGAAAGTGCACAAGTGGCACTTGCTTCCTCTTGGGACCATGCTTGGTGTCTTGGTTCTCCAAGAAACAGAGCACAGTGGCATTATCAACTACCGAAGCTGAATACATTGCAGCCGGAAGTTGTTGTGCCCAGGTCCTATGGATGAAGCAAATGCTCCAAGACTTTAACATTCATTTTGATGCTTCTCCTATTTACTGTGATAATACTAGTGCAATAAATCTTTCTTATAATCCAATATTGCATAGTAGAGCTAAACACATAGAAGTTCGCCATCATTTTCTCCGTGATCACATTGTCAAAAAGGATATTTATATCACACATGTGGATACGGAAAATCAGTTGGCGGACATTTTCACTAAACCGCTTGCTAGAGAACAATTTAATTTTATTAGATCAAAATTGCTTATAACCTCTCTTGATGATGTTGAATTGCTCTCTAATTAGTTGGTTACATCTTATGTGTGTTGCTCTTGCTTATAAATGCTTTGTTTGCTCAAAATGCTTGTTTTTGATAAAATTTATCTTGTTTCTATCTCTTCTTCGGGCTTTTCTCGCAAATCGGGTTTTAATCGACAAATAGTACCCTATGATGATGGAAATGTGCCTAAATATGCTTAATATACAATCTAGTCCAACCAGAAAAATTGCTTTAGGTCATTTGAGGCTAGGACTAGAATCTAGGTTCTTCCCACATCAGGGATTCTGTCGGCCGAGTTGGAAACTCGGCCGATCGGTCGGGGACAGGGCACCTGTGTGTTCTGTCGGCCGAGTTTCCTCTCCCTGGAACTCGGCCGATCGGCGGCAGACTGGTTTAATATATATAGGAATCGGCCGACTTGCTCCCTCTCAACTAGAGCAAAGTCGACCGAACCCTAGTCGCCCAGCCCGACCCTTCTTCCCCTGGTGCTTCTCTCTCTCTCCGGCCGATTTTCTTCCCAAATCGACCTGTTCGTGTGTTCTTGCTGCTTTTGGCGTGCTGCCTGCTCTCTCTCTCCGCGTGGATCGGCTCCTTTTCTCTCCGTTCTCCTCTCCAATGAGGTCCCAACGCCGGAAACGTGCCGTTCCCGCCCCTGCTCCTGCGGTGCCTCTTGCACCTAGGTATATGGTGTTTGATAATCTTTCTTTTGTTGACAATGCTGCTATTGCTCGCTACAAAGAGCTCCTTCCTCGCTCTCCCTTTCCTTTTCGAGCTCTTTATCAGCCCCATAGCTATCATGCCGACCTTTACGAAGCTTGTCAACTCTTTCGCACACATCATCTTGAAGCTCTTAGTATTGAGGATGCCCGTTTTTATAACCTAAAATACAGCACCAAAGCTGTACGTCAATTCTACGCTAACTTGCGGTGGAATTACGACTCTTTGGTTCCCCCTTCGGACACCTCAATCGTTTTGACGTCTATGATTGCCGGCCAACCTTTCCATATTACTGAACGATCTTTCAATCTCTATCTCAATGGCAATGTTGGCACGGCGTCGTGGATTACCGATTACCTTGCTTATCTTGATCTCTTGTATCCCGAGGACGTCTATAAGACCATCGAGGTTGACTTGACCGATATTCATAAGTTTCTCAAGCAACCCGATTTTCCTTATAGAAAGAAGGGCACTCTGCCATCTTCTGCCCTATCCTCTCCTCGCCGTGTTTTGGCGTTCGTTCTCAGTTGCAATGTCCATCCAAAGAAAAACCAAACGGACATCGCTGAGAACACAGCTATGATGATGTATCTGCTTTTGAACAACCAAGGAGTCAAATGGGCTCGTTACATCCTTCACCATATGACTTGTTTTGACTCGGGAAAGAACACCAAGGGCACGCATCTTCCATATCCTGCCCTAATTTGTGGACTTTTCCAGCATGCCACTGGAAAATCTCTCTTTTCCGATTTTCTCTACCGCCCCGATCGTAAAGGGGTTTATATCAGTGAGACCACTCTTCAGAAGAGTGTCCCTACCTCTGGTGCATCATCTTCTTCTGCTCCACCTCCACCTCCATCATCATCTGCTGCACCACCTCCTCCACCCTCCACAGCTGCACCACCTCCTGAGCCATCTTTCCGACCTCCTCCGCAGCCGGCTTTTGCTGACTTCCATGTCTCCAATGAGGCCCTCATGGGGTACCTCATGCATCAGCAAGCCTACAACATGCAGGTCCAGCAACATCACCATCAGGATCTGTGCCACATCATGTCATCCATGTCTTTATCTTGCCCGCAGCCCTACCCCACCTACGAGCCCTACCCCGGTGGCGACTACGCTTCTTATGCGTATAGTCAGTTCTACCCACCTCCACCACCCTCTGCTTCCGCTGATCACTCTGCAGGTGGGTACACTCACTCTTCTCCGGTTCTGGCGCTCCCAGGTGGCCGTATGTCTGAGCTTCTGGCCCAGTACACTTCTTCTGCTCCCCCTATTGAGGTTGCCTATGAGTTACATGCTCTAGGCATGTCTTGGGCCGAGCAGAGTGCGAGGTGGCCCGGGCGTGCTTTTGGTCCTCCAGACGAGGATATGGCTGACCAGGACGATGCTGAGACTGACGCTGATGAGGCTACTGCGACGGATGCCGAAGACGACGATGACGATGCCGATGCTGAAGACGAGGCTACACCAGCTGCTGCTCCTCCTTCAGATGATGGAGATGAGGACTACCAGCCCGACGAGGACATGGAGGCTGCCGTTGATGATGTTGACATCGATTAGTGTAGCTTAGAGTTGATGTGTCTAGTTTAGTCTCGGATGACCATGATATTTTTTTTTTTTGGACTATGATTGTATTATTTACATTAGTCACATCATCTGAGTTGTACTATTGCTACTCCGTTTGTCCGTGTAGTTTTTGTCTTATGTTTGGTTTTGGAAACACTTGGTATGGCTTATCTTATAGTGTGTTCCATATTTTGATGAATGACAGGTTTTTGCTTTAGTGCTTTATCTTGATATTTTATCTGTTTCTCTGTGTTTTGGTTGATTGAGTGTTTGGAGAAGACCTTGCTTTTATGCTCTTCTACCCCCCCCCTGCCTTTTTGAGATGACAAAGGGGGAGAAAGCTCTCAATCATATTGTTTTTATTGCTTGTATGATTCTTTTCTTGTCTATAAACTGAAATGCATCTAGACTTGTTTAGAATCATATAGTATCTATATATGCTATGTCTGCTTGTGTGTTAACTAACTATGCAGGAACGAGTAAGCATGAATTGAGGGGGAGCACTACAAATTGATCATATTTGCATCCCCTTGCAATTCCCTAAAGAAAAGGTATAATTTTCACATTCTTTTCAATATGTTGAGGAATGGTTTGTCATTGTCAAAAAGGGGGAGAATGTTGACCTAGGTGTCGCACATTGCCCATATTTTGATAATGACTTAACCATTCCATTCATATGTATCTAACAAATCTATTTGAGATCATTGCAGATATTAGATACAAGAAAAGAATCTCCTTTATCTCCAAAGCTACTCTTCCGGCACATGCAAAACATGTGACTTTTAACCGCTTTGTAATATAGCCCTTAGAGGCTTAGAACATTTTATGTAATCACTCATAATCATGTTTTGCATTGTATCTAAGATGGATAAAATGATTGGGACTCAAAAATCCATCGTTTGTACAGTTTATGAAAATTCCAAAATACCCTTAACAGGGATTTTGTCGGCCAAATTACAAACTCGGCCGATCCATATATTCTGGAATTTTCTGGGCTGTCGGCCGAGTTTCCAACTCAGCCGACCCCTGTTCGGTCGAGTTTCAATGGTAGGAAACTCGGCCGATCCACTGGTTGGTCAAGACTGAAGGTCGACCGATCGGTCGAGTTTCCCCATGGAAACTCGGCCGACAGTCTGCCTCTCAGACTTGTCGCCTAGTGTGTCGGCCGAGTTGCCTTTAATGAAACTCGGCCGATCGAACTGTACTGGAATGCAGAAAAAGCAATTCCAACCGTTGGAGGAGTTGGTGGGACTCAAAATAGATCCGTTGCAAGTTGTAAAACGGCTAGTTTGTGCCACTTAACTCACCCAACCTCAAAGGGACACCCTCAACTATAAATAGGACCTCTTGGACTTCTTTCCAAGGTTGCTCATTCACATATGCTTGGTCCTAGCCTTAGTTGAGTGGTTTCTAATCCTTTGAGCCCCTTTCTCTCTCTACCTTCAAAGCAAATTCTTATATCCTTACACCTCAGTTATCTATGTGATGAGTTGTTCATGTGATGAGTCAACTATCTAGATGAATATGAGGAACCGAATTTTGAGTTATGGTTTATGACCATTACATCCTAAATGACATCCATGTGAACCATAAGGTATGACCTTGATGGTAGCACCCATTGGATGAAATCCATAAGTGCAAATGAATCTTAAGTATTAAGACACATGGATAACATTTTGAGAAGGATGATGCTTGTTGATTGCAACTTAATGACTAAGCATTTGACATATGGATACTAAAACCGCATTCCTATGAGGAATAAAACAAGGATGTGTACGTGATACAACCTATAAGGTTTATGAATCCACTAATGCAAATGAAGTCTATAAGTTACAATGGACTAATCAATGTGATTGATTGAGTACAAGCAACTTAGAATTGGATCTTTACTTTGATGATATAGTCAAAGGGTTTGACTGATATGTCAAAGATATAGAAGGGATCTGTTATTTAGTGGGAGCGTGTTCACATTCCACATGTTGATGTGAAATGGAAATGTTCTAGAATGGAAATCCAAAAGTGGAAATTATCTTTAAGGAAGATAGAGATGTTTCCTATGTGATAGGAATAGAGATCTATAGAGACAGTTCTCGAAAACCTCTTGACCTAAAAATAGAAAGCATACATTGGTAATCTGTACTGAAGGGTTCAGTATGCACAGATTCAGTGGGAGAAAACTTGTCCATGTTATATGGAGTTAGTATACCAAGGCCAAGTGTCCAATTCTTATGAAGAATGGGAACACTAAGAATAGATATGGATCTATCATGTATGTAATCATCCCATTATCTTTCATGTATCGACATGGCAAGAACAAAATGCATTCATCATCTTGTATGTAGGACATGGCAATATGATGTGCTCATCCTGATAACTCGTATGTGAGACATGATGAGTGGATGTTTGTCTACTTCCAGTAAGGGTTACTGTAATACCATGAGAACTTGATAAGTACTTGAGAAGTACTTTTTCTATGGAGATAAGGAAGAGTTCAATGTAAAGAGTTACATTGATGCGAACTTCCAAAAGGACAGAAAATTAATCGCAAAATATATATAGGATATATATAAAAGTGAAAGTTTGTTGATAATTGGAAGTGTTCCAATAAAACCATTTAAAAGGAAATGTCGAGTATCTATGTGTTGGAGAACAGTAATGGATACTATATGGATCTGGAAGTTCATGAGATAAACTTATAGATATTCTGCTCATTAATGACAAGTATGGAATCCTTGATCATGCAATGTGGCTAAAGGTTAGCAAAGGAATACTAGATCGCATATTACAGAAACTCTATCTCATATGTGTGACGTACAGCGAAGAGATGAGAGACATGCAGTTAAACTGACTTTGGCAAGGTGTTGCCATAACTCACTATGTTCGCACTAGAGCACAGTAACATGTGGGACATGTTTGAAGATCACTATGAATATGATTCAAGGGTGATTGGCTCGCAGTGCAAGTGGGAGTCTGTTGGTATGTATGCCCTGAGAGCCAATCATGGGATGATTGGTGGGATACATTAAGATTGATTTGATAAACATCAAAGGCAAGCTTCCAATTCTTTCTAGTTTAGTCATACGAGATAGTGATAGAACATATTGAATGTCTAGAGAATGACAGTACTCAATGACGTATGCTTTCAGGTTGAGGAACTGAACGATGAGATCATATGGATGCTAAGAGTTTGTACATTCTTGTTATGTCCCTAGTCGGCTGTCATTGTGGAAGGTAGATAGACAACAATGACACATAAGACTAGATTGTGGTGTTGGTTGATGACAGAATCTCATTAGTCATGATATAGAGATATCAAACCAAACACATAGGTACTTGTTAGAGAACAAGTGTACCAGACAGACCCACCATGAGTTTGACACATGGAACCATGATATGGTAGTCACAGTCAGTACTCATAGTGATGGTGGTGAGTGTGATTCTTTGACCTGAAATCACTACACTCAACACATCTCGTTGGGCACACTTTGACATCATCAAACGCAATCCTGAAACATGGGTTGTTATAAAGGTGATGATTGGGCGGCTTTGACACATGGGGATTTTGTGGGGTGAGTGAAAGATATGGGATTTGTCCCTCCTGAGGGAGTTTGATATCCATGGCCACTTGATGAGTAGGATTGAGAAAGGCGTGCACGCATGTGTGAATCAATATGTGATATTGATGTCATACATATCTCTTCCAATCTACTCTGAGATCAAGAAAGTGAATGAACGTTGACATGATGATTGTTCCATGCCTCTAGTTCATTCGGGATATCAGTGATAAAGGAATTATACATTCACTGTAACACCATTCACGGATTGTAGGATTGAAAGTTTTTCTCCAACTTTCTATTTCACTTGGGTAGCACTGATGTGTGACTAGGCACCGCTCTTTGCTTGTGAAGTCATAAGTGTTATGGACTTTCACTACCAATGTGAAATGGACCTGCAGGGTCACACACATAGGATTTAACTTGGAAGAGGAGTTTTGTCCACAAACAATGTTTAGATTGATTACTAAAGGAGTTTAGTAGTTAAATTAAACACTCAATTAATTGATAGCTCAATGTCATAATGTTCAAGGTGTTGGACACATTGATTGGAGTATCGGATTGATTGAAACTGCAATTGTCTGATTCTGCACAATCTGCACTCCTAACCGATCGGCTCATGTGATGAACCGATCGGCTCAGCTTGGTGAATTGATCGGCTCAGGTGGTGAGTCGACCGGCTCATGGACAGGCTGAAACGATTGCTTCAAGTGTTGAAATGATCAGTTCAACTGTTGCAACCGAGCAAGTTGGGAAAGTAGGATTGGTGAGAAATTTCCTTTCGTTTCACTTGCCCAATTTGATTGGAACAAGGATTGGTATTTGATACCAATTAGAAACAAAAGAGGAAAAGTCAATCGGGAACTGACCAGGACCACGAACCGACAGGTTCAGAAGTGTTTTATTGTGGATGGGGTGTTACAGTGTTTGGTATCAGAGCTCTAGGTTCGCCGAGTATACAGGGACACTGGGACTAGGATTATGATGGTGTCTAAGGTTGGATTGTGACATAAAATATGGTGCATACTACCTAATCTCAGTACTTGATGCCCTGGCCAGGTATTCAAATATTGAAGACAAAGGTAAGTATGGAGCATTAGATTGTTTCCTCCTTGATTACTCTGATTAAGTAATCATTCTGGAGCAATCTAAAGAGCATAACAAATCAAGAATATGATGATAATACCTTCATATTATTATAAAGAAAGTTAATGAATGCACCATAAACTCTTAAAACATGGATGCTTGATAATCAAAGAGGAAGTAATGGTTCTATGAAACCTAAATATGTATAAGAATATGATGAGATAAGTTCTTGAAACCGTAATCTTGAAAGATGTATGTGACAAAAGACAGATTAACTTGTGATAACAAGGTAAGTTAAAATGTAAAACTTACACAAGATGAAGAAAATACCTGAAAGCAAAGATAAAGTTAGAAGAAAGAGGAGAATACGTGATGAGTAAATAAGACGAAACCTGAGATAATCTCAGACCAACCAATGAACGTAAGCAAAAATGAGAAAGTATAAAGTGCAAATTCGTGATAAGAAAAAGAGAACAAGGGAGATGATCTGTGTTCAATAAAGAATATGTGAAGAATAATGATCTTTTTCACAAAGATAAAATGAAAATCTGATATAATCAGGAAATAATCATGATTATGATGAAACGGTAACAAGAGAAGAAGAATAATAACACATAATGGTCTTGATGTTTCCTATGTTGAGTGCAAGGACCCCAAGAAGAAACGGGATGAAACTAGATGGAACAAGGTTTAACGATGCATAAATAGATGAAAACTCATGTAAGGATCAAAGAAAGTGATAATATCCTCCCCTTTGATATGAAACCATAGATGTTGATGGGTTGATGGGAGGAGTTTGTTCCTTTGCGTCCCTTCCTTTCAAGGGAGTGGCAGTCAAGTGGACCTTGTGTCACTTGATATGTATGCTTTTAAAGTGATCACTGTTTGGATACTCCAAAAAGTATCAGTTGATCTTGGACTTTAGTTTCCAAGATAGAGATATTTGTGATAGATGATGATGGTAGGATCCTCTTGACATGTTTTGATCCGATGATGATGGTAGAATATGAAGGCGATACCGGAAGTGATGTGTTTTGACTCAAAAGATGGATACTAAGGTAAGGAAAACTAGTATATGAGAAGTGCCAAGTGTTTGGGAAGATGAGAACATGCCTTCTGGAAAAAGGTTAAGAATCAAGATGCTTAGATAAGTGAAGGTATGGTGGTGAACTGTCTTGATAGATCATCCTTGACCTTGAACCCACAAGCTTGAAGCTTGTTATGGAGTCTGGATTCATGTGGTGACCCTCGAGACAGCAGTTCAACATCACAAAGGAATGCTTATATGGATAAGCAAGTGAGGACCAGATGGTTTGACCAAGGTGTGCCGATGGGACGGATGAAGATAATCCCTTCTACCTTGTCTTCTTCTTACCTCTTATCTGCTTTTGTTGATCCAGTTTAGGATGTACCCTTCCCTGAATGCTTATAGGCATGTTTGACAGATGCTTCCTTTTGTTAATCAGGAGAGATATAGCCTATTGTCGAACACTTTCTTGGATGACCTATTTATGCAAGATGAAGTATACTCTTCTCCGTATCCTTTCTTTTCCTAGATGTGGTAGTCGGATGAATCCCTTTCCGTGTGACATGTCAAGGATCGTTATAACCCTGGGTATGGATATCCTTGGAAAGGTGTGAAGTTGTCTCAGATGGAGAGGTTGGCTTTGGTTTGATCTAGCTAAGTGCCTATAGTATGGATATCATCTGTTAGGGGTTTATGCTCCACATAAACATGACATCAGAAGGTATGCTGTTACACCCCGATCTCACAATTTCCTCAAATCATGAGATTAGGGCGTAAGATAGGATTTGTATGCAACACAACGAACACCCTTAACTTTTTCTTTTCTTTTAAACTCTTGTTTCCCCGCATTGAACCACATATCATCTTAACAAAGGAATCTGAACATTTCTTCTACTAATCAGACTTTTATAGTAAAGATACATGTATAAGCATTCACGATGTCTTTCACATCTTATGCACATAAAACTTGATAATTAGCATACATATCAAAAGAGGAACAATATTACACATCGTAATTACAACTCTCTCTCTTATCTCTTACTGAGGACCTAGAGTGACAAGGACCGACTGACTCAACTAATCTTATACTTAACTCTTGTAGCAGATCTACACTGATGCTCTGACCATCTTCAAGTCCACGCGGTTAACCCTAAAATGTTTGAGTAGAGGGGTGAGCCTACTCGCTCAGTGAATGAGTACTTCAAGGAAACAGACTAATGCACTAATGTGATTACAGATATAATTTTGAGTAAACGATATAAAATTTAACAATAATAAATACTACACTGAGCAGTTCTAAACAATATAATTGAAATAACAAAGAATGTAAATATTGCATCCAAAGAATAACTACTAGAAGACCATGCTCTAGTCTTCCTTAACTCTTTCATTTATAAGGAACTCTGTGAACCTATATAATCATATTTTAGCTTATGCCCTAATCATATGCAGTGTACTCTGCATATAAAGATCCGTAGCGAACTACGATCCCACCGTACAAGACTTAGCGACACACCCGGGAAATGCTAAGTCTGACGCCAGCCCTGCTCTGCCACAGGACCCCAGGCTCTCCGGCCTGACTCATAGGCTCTACGGCCTCAAGGCACTACTCTGAGTGCTCTAGACTCCTCCTCTAACCTGAGTACACAGGCGGAGAGTCTCACCGGGTTACCTCCGTGACACAAGCACGGATGATGTTGGATAACCCCCATTTTTCCTCCAGTGCCATCGTGACACAAGCACGAATGTTGTTGGACACTGCCTCTCTTTCCTCGTGTGTCCATGACACAAGCACGGATGATGTTACAACACGAGTTTCACCCCTAAGAAGCAGATCTGTCAAAGGGGTTCTACGGTGTTAGGGCACCTAAGTCTATTAATTGATTAACATATAAATATCATAGCTCATGTATTCAACATATACCATGTCTCAGTAACATCCCTTTCTAGGGCATGTCATATCTCATCACCTGCAATTTACGAGATATGTATTGAAATATAAGAAGCCCTGCAGTATGTAGATATCAACTCAGAGAGAACAAGCACACAAAGTTAAATGCACTAGAAACATACAATTCAACATTTAAGTATCACCACATCTCATATCGAGACCTTTCATGTCACCATAACATGATTCATTGAACACCCTATCCTTAGGGTTTCATTTGCCTTATTCATCTTTTCATTTACCTCATTCACTTGTCACATGGCTCTCATAAGGATTTCATAAAATATAAGCATTCACTAAATAAAGATTGTTTTCAACAAATCATATACAATCGATATATGTATGAAACCATGGAAATTGAACTAAATTTAGGTTTTCCATACCATTCACTGAGATATCATGTATCAAGGATAAAATTCAATTAAGATAACCCATGAGGTACATCCTAACCATTTATAGGATTACCTGTCCTTTTCAATAAGGTTGAAGCTCTAGTGATGTCTCAATTAGGTTAAACCCTAATTACATCATTTGATATAAATCTGAAAAGCATTCTCACTAGGAAGTGTTGTATACGTTTCTGATATGAATCTACCATTTAGGAGTCATTAAAACAGAGAAGGAATCCATATCATATCAATTTGCAATAATTAAAATCAAACGGACATTTCAGGGTTTAGAATCACATGTTAAGCATTTAGGGATTTGGATGCTATAATCAAATTTCGTGCATTACACTGTTTGAAGGAAGAACCCACTCACCCTAAGGTGTGAAAACACCTCACAACTGCAGCACAACTCAGGGAATCTCGAATTCCTATCAAATCCCTAGCAAATCTCCCAATTCTTCTTCCATTCAACTCGGAAACCTTGAAAATGAGGGATTATGAAGAAAGGGTGAGAAAAGAGGGAATTTCGACATCATCTTGGATCAAATCAGAGCATGGACGGAATCTTGACATGAGAGAGAAGATCCACCATAAAAGTCTATGCAAAGAATCTAAACTTATTTGATTTCACCCTTCCTGGAATCGCAAAACCCTAATTCAGCAATTCCCCCACTTTCTTCTCTCAAATCCTAACTCTCCCTCTCTCTCTAGGAGCTCGTTTCTCTGGAATGAATGACGAAGAATGAGAGCTGTGTGTGTGTGTGGTCGATCATATAAGTCAATTGAGCTTCTTGGGTCAATTGCATATTGACCCAACACTCAACTTTAATTATATTGGCTGAATATTCAGTTATATAAAAGTTACTGTAATTTGTTTATTTCAGAGATCAAACATTCTCCAACAATTATGGTAATTTAGCACGTTGTTTATAATTGATTTATAAAGCTTCAGTTAAAATTTGAGATCATTTGGAGTTACCAATAAATAATTAAAAATAGCACAGTGCACTGCTATATTGCAGTCTGCAAAATATTCGGCCGAGTTTGTCCTGCACAAACTCGACCGACACTCTTACTGTAGGGATTCAAAAGTCATCCAAAAATTATTCCAATTTAACAGAGTGTCTAAAACTGTGTTTTTCAAGCACAGTTAAAATTTGAGATCAATTGGATATACCAATAAAAAGATAAAATTCAATTACCACACTGCTGTATAATTCTGGAAATGTGATCGGCCGAGTTTGAAACTCGACCGATAAACAGGTCAGAACATTCTTCAAAAATTATGATATTTACCAATGTTGTTCACATTTTATATATCCAAATTATATCCAAATTTGAAGTAAATCAGAGTTACACATAAAATACTAAAAATCATTTAATGAGACATTCTACTTATCAAATTCTGTATTCATGTATCATCAAAACCCTATATTGGGCCGATTAGGGTTTATGTTTCTCAAACCCTAATTACAAGACAAAAGAACATTTAGACTTCATATCATAATTAAAACATCCTAATTGTGTTATCGTCATTAATTAGATTTCAATAATGATTATTCCCATTAATCTTTGCAATTGTCTAGGTAAACCCTAGTTTACCAATTAAGCTCAGATGGGGTCGTAACATATGCACTCAAGGAAAACAAGTGTTGTAAGGTCATCTTGGGAAAGTTCATCTAGTTGAGCCTGATTCCTTGGAATACTCCTAGCCATGTTTTGAGTAACGAAAGATCTAGGCGGGTTGTGCAGCGGTTAGAGCTGGATGAACAAGGTTTGGGAATCCTATCCAGATCAGTTGAGATAGTTCATATCTGTTACCATCCGAGTTGGTGCTCATTGTACCCTTGGGAACTGACATGAACACATGACATGCTTGAAACCGAGGTGATATGGTTGTCGATAACCAAGATGTTTAACTCCTTTGTGTTAAGCCTTAAGCGATGCATAGTGAGGTGTTGTATGAGCCCTGTCATGTGCATACAGGTGTTTTTTAGAGTATGTATCTTGTGATAACCTCTTCTGAGAAATATCCCCCTTGAGTTAGAGACATTCTTTGTGAAAGGAGAAGGAATAGTTGGAACGTATATGGCAAAAGGATGATGACTACAAGTTATGCGAAGCTTAAATATTGAGCATGTGAGAACAGAGTAACATAGCAGAAATGTAATGAGGAATGTGATATATCAGTAGAAGGAACTAATACCTGAGTAATACGAGTTGCATGTGATGTTCCAGTGTCTAAGAGTGTTACCAGACAAAGGATGATGAGACAGAGGGTTAAGTCTGTGACCAATACAAGGAAACTCTGAGTTAGCTCTGGGAAAAGAGAAAGTATGTCAGTAACATATCTGTGACACCTAGGAGCTTTGCATAGTTGTATGATGCAATGCACGAGTAACACCTGTCTTCTTTCTGCTCGGGATTTCGGGGACGAAATCCATGTTAGGGGTTTATGACTTGTAAGGACCCTAACCCATGTTTTGGGCTAACCCTCTTTGATTTGCTTATAAAAGGTGCTTGGACTCTTAATCTAATCTCTCTAGATGTTTTTATATCATGTGATAAGCTCATGTTTCTAGTTTAGTCCCGTTTGGATGTTGTTTGAGCAATGTTTGCTTTTTTTGGACCAAAGCGCAATTTACCCAAAGTAAGGGGTTATATTGTAATATGTCACATGTAGAGCATGCCTTTAGTTCTCTAGAATCATTATAAATATAATGATGATGTGGGGCACCTTGTGGAGGACCAATGTTCCAAGTTTGAGCTTGGTTGGTTGATGTTTATGCTTTATGTGCTAGTTTTGGTGTAAATTGCAAATTACCCAAAGTAGAGGG
Source organism: Alisma plantago-aquatica (assembly GCA_963693085.1). Lineage (NCBI taxonomy): Eukaryota > Viridiplantae > Streptophyta > Magnoliopsida > Alismatales > Alismataceae > Alisma > Alisma plantago-aquatica. The sequence goes on along the minus strand of OY856409.1, from coordinate 1,313,811,393 downwards.
TCAAAATACAATTTATCAGCTCTAGAGTCTTCTTGATTCTGTTTGGTATCATCTAGAATGTGGATGGAAGTAGGGGTGCCTTGTTTGGTTGTTTTATGAGGAGTGACATCTCTATATGGTCTTTATATCATATATGTGTCACATATGCCACCTTGTCCTTTAGTGTATCGGCTAGGGCTTGAAGGTGTGTCACCCAAGAGGGGTGTATCAGCCATGGCAGTGCCCAGATGCACGATACACACTCTAGAGTGTATCACCAAGCCATGCATGAGCAGGTAGGCTGGCAACAAGTGGCGTTAAGTGCTAGAACAAGTGGCATCTTGGTTTATGTGGTTATGACACCTCTCCCTTGCTACCTCTCTCTTCCTTGGTGTATATAACCCCCTTCCTCCTTGACCAAGTGCTCCCTTTTCAGCAACCTTCCTTCCCCTACTTTTATGGGACGAGCATGGAAGCTTAGGAGCTTGAGGAAACTCCCATGGAGCTTTGGAGGACGAGCACCTTGGCCATGGAGACTCCTTGCTCAAGATTCGACCTTGGTGAGTCATGCTTCCTTGCTAGCTTTTCCTTGTGCTTTCTTCTTCACCTTCCTCTTCCCTTCTCGGACATGGATAGGCCCTTGATGTAAGAATTCAAGGCCGTGGTTATCTCCCCTCCATTCTCCTTCTTGAGCTATGCATAACCATGGTATCTTCTTCTTCTTTTTCCTTTGTTTCTTGAGGTGATGGTGATGGTGCCGAAGGCATGTTTGGAGCTTTGGATGGATGATGTTCTTGGAGAGGAACGTGTATTGCTGCTTGGACCAAGGAGCTTCGTGCCTTTCATGGAGACCCTCTTAATGCAGGTTACATAACTCTTAACCATCTCTATTATGCACACTCTCCATATATGCATAAATTGGTTCTTGTACTTTAATCGATACCTTTCTCCATGATAGATGTATATATGGAACTTGAAATCTTATCTAATGGGAATGATACATTTTATTACTGCCTTTAGCTTGTTTTCCTTGTGCAAGATGATAATGGGTGGCTAGAGGTTGAATATGACTAGCCTGATATGGGGCTTTACCCGATACAACTATACTTTGCCTGATACAGTGCCTTACTTAATGAGTTATGCTTTGGTTATGGTTTGTGGAAATACCCCTTTCTCTCGTTTGGACTTGAAAGGTGAGCCTATGGCCTAGATGTTTGGGGTGATATGATGTGGTGACCGATATCTCTTTCCTATCATTAGGTTAGGTTTGGACGATATGGTTGGTGGACACCTAGTTGGTCCCTTGGCCGATATATGTTCTACATGGTGACTCCTTGAGGTTGTTGCCTGATACCCTCTTCTAGAGTTGATCCTTGGGTGATATGATAAGTGAACACTTTACTGACCTTGTGACTGATATGCACATCTACCCAAGATGATGATGGTGGGTGATATGGTGGTTGGCCGACATAAAACCCTAAACTTAGTGTCTTGGTCGGTATGGAGCTTCAACTGTAGTTGGACGATAAGGTTTACCTAACCCTAGTTGACCAATAAGGTGCTTTTGAGTATTATGGTTCACACCTTGATCCTTCACTGGTATGATGATTGAGAGATGTGACCATGATGTGCTTTGTACGATACTCTTAGATGAGAGCCCTACCCTTGAGTAAGCTTTTGGGTGAGACTAAGTATCCCTGCCCGATATGCCTTGGTGAAGGACCTAACTTGACACCCTTGCTTGCCCGACACACATCTATAGGAGGTCTTAGTCGATATCATCATCCCTAACCCGATATAAGCATATCGTGTACACGATAGCTTGGGAACAGAAGGATGAAGCGTTTGGCCGATACCCTATATGGGGATAAGATACCTTGCTCGATATGCCTTGCCCGATACATGTTCCCACTTTTGGACATGAGTATATGCTTGATAGCTTGGATGGCTTTAGAGTTGAGGTTTGGTTGATACATGTGTGGATCTTGGATAGTACCTTGGACATACAAGTGAGGGATGGACAATACGGTGTCTTGGTCATTATAGGGTCTCAAACCCTAGTTGGATGATAGGGTACCATGGGCGTCATGGAAACATTGAAGTAGTGTAATTTGGGTGGTATAAGAGTCCCTTGAGTATCTTGATGTGTTAACTAAGTGACTGTGCTTGTTTGGCGCCATGATCTTGGCTGATATGGCCTTAGGCGGTAGAGAGTTGAGGGTTTCCCAGTATGAAACCCTAACCCTGATGGGTGGTAGGGTTTTGGGTGATAGGTGATGCCCATGTGTTGCACGACACGCGCCCTTACACCTGGTTACCTGATATCGACCTTGCATGGATGCAATATACACAGCTCTGGATCAGGTTGCTTGACACACCATAGATCTTGGTTGGCACGATACCCCCTTTAGTGAGGGTTTGCAGTCGCTACCTAGTTTTGGTGAGGGTATGCGACACTTTTAGTGAGGGTTGTGCTCTAACCCGATACCCCTATGTACGTTATCTTGAGTATACACCTTTGTTATTTATGAAGCTATGACAAGATAGGTTGTGAACCCTTGTATAGTGGTTACCTCTGGTTAGTGATAGATGAACCTCTGATTAAGTTGGATGGTGGATCATGGTGTATGATCCTTAAAGTTAATCCTTAGGGATGATGCGCATATGATTTGAGATATAGGGTAGGTTGGGATACCCATGATGTGGTAACAGTAGTATGTATTGATTTATACACCAGTTATGACATTAATCTACATATGTTCATAATGATGGAAGAATATTCCAATGCTATAAACCTTAATCTTGATGACCTGATAATCAAAGATATGTTCATGAGATATGGGGCATGATGGATGCTCACAGTTTGATAACAATAATATAAATTGACTACAGACACAACTATGAACATGGATGTTGTTCCAATCCTATGCACCTAAATTCTTTATAGCATGATAATCATAATATGTTCTCTAAGATCTATGTTCTATGTTTGGTGATCCAGTTATCTCTTTATTATGCAAGCTAACCATGCAGGTGTATTGAATTCATAGCCAAGTAAGAGCTATGGTGATTATATGATTATTTGCTTTGTATAGCACTTAATATATGTGTAATATCTAAGTAATAATATGATATGTCTTGTTGATGAGATAACATATATCACCAGTTGATGAGAAAGGCCTGTTGAGATGTGATCCTCTAGTGATGACTTGAGGGATTGATATTCCCTAATGATGTTGATGATGCCTTGAGAGGCACTGGTGTAATGTGATGAACTCAGGGATTGATATCCCATGATGATGTGTAATGATGAAGCCTTGAGAGGCAGTAGCATTATGAGATGATGTGAGGTATTTATATTCCATGTAAATGTGATGATTGTTGAGGGCAATGGAAATAGCAGTAGCAATATAACACCAATGTAATGAATCTAATGTTGTTCATGTTTTATATGTGGTTGCTTAATACAATTTGATTGCCCCAACAATCTACTTAAAATACATTAACTATTTACAGATGAATCTCTCATGTAGTTTGCCCTAGCCATAGATCCATCATCGTCAATATTTAGGTGATGGTGAAATGGGTTCTCCTACGGGATTAACCCGGAGCGCATATTGTTGAATATGTGGGGTTTCTCCTAGCCGAAAATAGGAGGATTAGAATGCAACTACGGTTGTAGACTCAAGAAGTGTTTAAGAGCATGGTGAATTGGCCCATGGCTCAGTGTGATAGAGCGTGAATGCGTTCATGGCTTGGGAGCACGGTGAATTGGCCCGTGGATCAGATGTATACTAGTGCCGAGACTTGTACCCAGTCAGGCTAGAGAAAGGGCAACCTGTAGGATTGACCTTGTGGCTGAGGCCACTTTGTTGGTTATCGTGCACTAACCACGAGAAGGAGTGGTCGTGGAGTCTGGATCATCCATTGACCTTGTATGGCACCGGCTTTGGGCTTCGCAGCCGAAGGTTGGAATTGAGCAGTACAGCTCACTTCCTCGGGGCATAATAATTCGTAATCAAGTCATATAGTATCTTTCTTAGGGCAAAAAACGGAACATTGGATGAGGCCTTATCTATGTAGTGCTTTAGTTATAATCTGTAGTTTATTATATGAACCTTATATCATGCGATGAGTTCCTATAAAGCTTATCTTGTCAATAATGTTCCATAAAGAACATCTGGTTACAGGCATCATAAATATCTTGATAAGATTGGTGGTAAGATTAGCCCTGCTTAGTATACTGCTCTTATAATCTTCTTATATCAGTTATCTGTGATCATAATAATGTTGGTAGAGGGTTATATTTCTCGTTGGGATTGTGTGTCTCACCCCACTGGTTAAAAACCCTTTTTAGGTGGACGTTCCTGGCGAGATGAAGATCATGTGGATACGGATGATATGCAGAGGTATCGTACCTGGTGGAATAGATAGTGTCTAGCAGTAGAGTCCTATGTGTCATCCCTGTATACTCGGGTCTTTGGGAGAGCTTTTCAATGTTTCTCATATAATGATCGATGAATGGTTTTTGGTATGTATCTTGATGTAAGCAGCATGACAAACAGTTATTTCATGTAAAGAGATGATGGGAAATTATGTTGTAGCACCCTGAAAAGATGTTATGAAAGGAAAAGTGTTGGCTCAGATACTATATGCTTCAACTTGTGGTGCTTGTTGTAAATTAGTTTTAATTTCCCATGATTTTTGGTAATCTGTTAGTTAGCATGTAATCGTGTTTTGTTGTGGATGGGGTGTTACACACGTTGTGTCTATTTTCATAAAGTTTGGCCAAAAAGGGAAGCACACGACCTAACTTCTCACTTCTTGAGAAATCATTCATGCGAGTGTAACCCTAGTAGTTGCCAACCCTCCATCATCTGCAATGCCGCCCAAGATCTAGCAGAAGCACTGACTCTGCCAACAAGTCGGTGCCTAATCGACACCTTCCACCTCTCACAACAGAAGCAGTGACGCCGCGTAACACCACCATCCATTTTCTATCGCCAAAATCCCATTCTTCAACCTCCGTTTTCCACCCACGGTGCCATTTTCATATTACAGAATATTTGTAGGTTCACAACATTCCCTCGTGCAACACGTCGTGCGTCCGAGTTTTAGGGCAGAAATGACACCTTCCAGCTACACGCATTGACCATATTCTATACACTGTGCACTCCTTCAGAAAGACATGGCACCTATCAAGAGAGGATCGGGAAAACGCCATGGTGGAGCTTCATCTTCCACGACATCTACTGAGACAGCAACTTTTGTGCCCTCAACTCAATTTTGAGTCACCCCGAAGGAGGATGCAGATTACCAGTTCCTCATCACTAGGCAAGTATTACCTTCCCGCTACATTTGCGAAGAAACGCTTGACAAGTTGGGCTTCAAGACTGAGGTAATGGGGTATCTTCGATTTTTAGGCCTCCATATACTCTGTATTAGAGTCACAAAGATCCACCCCTGTCTTGTTTATGAATTTTTGACCACCTTTAAGGCATAAGACGACCCCCAAAACTGTCGTGAGACCTCTCTGAAAATTAGTTTTTGTCTTCTAAACAAATACTTTTCTATGGATCTTCATCGGTTTTGTACTTTGCTTGGGTGAAACTATGGAGGCTATAATGATTATCCGCCCGCCTTCCATAGTGACACTTTTTGGTCTGAAATTACCAGTGAAATGGTGCACAAGGCTAGGAATGCTCGAGCTTCTTCACTCCATAACCCAATTTTCAGAGTTGTGCATCGCCTTCTAAGCACAAGTCCCTTTGCCAAAAATGAAACTCAAGGGGTCGTGGGGAAAACTGACCTTTTCTTCTTGTGGTGCATGGTCAGGAACGAGCAAATCAGTTTTGGTTACTACATTGTAAATAAACTTCTAGAATCCAAAAAGAAGAAGCGAAGAGAGGCATGTGATATCATGTGTGGTGGGTTGATCACTATACTTGCAATGCAGCTAGGGTTAGATGTGGCTACCTTAGAACCTGCACCGGGGAAAAACCTTGTAGACATCAATTATCTTATTTCTTGTGGCCTAATATCAAGACATGGCGATAGCAAGAGAAATTTCAAGGTTTTTATCACAAAGAAACAGTTCATTGTCATCCCCGATGCAGCCCGTAATGACCTCAGCAACAAAGCCAATTGGAAGGTTGAGTTACAGCCCGGGGTCGACAAGGAGGCACCCACCCATGGCGCCAATAGCTCTACATTCGCATCTACAGTAGCAACTACAACACCACTTCCACCCTCCACTAGTACTCAGACGAAGTACACTTGGATGATGCCTGATGTGAGGCACCTTCACAGTTATGTTCAGCAGTGGTTTGACCACATTGACGGCCATTTGGACCAGATGGGCACACAGTACACTGCGATGTACGACATGGTCACCTGGATGGATGCTTGGCACATCTCTTAGGGCCATTACTTTGTCCCACCACTGTATCAATCACCACCACCACAACATCCCGAGTTTCCACCACCTGAGTTCCCACAGCAGCCACCTCAATTTCCCCAGCAGCATGACTCTGCGGACTAGCTAATGGACATTCCAGACCTAGTCAACCAGTTCTTCCCTGATCAGGGGGTCGGTGGCCCTCCTTTTTGATATTTGATTTATGACATGTATCCGGTTGTGAACTCCATTAGTTCAATTGATGTAGTGAGGACACTACTGATTTCAAGCTTGGGGGCACAACCGACCGGTATTTGTAGTTTTTCATTCAACATCTCTTTATTTGAGTCTGTTGTGTCAGTTGTCTTCCATTTTTATTCCATACTCAGTTTCCTTGATGGTAAAATTAATATGATTTGAGACTATCTTATAAGAATGAAACACCCTTGTATGCTGGAATTATTCTGTCCTTTATGTTTCTTGGCTACATGAAAAGAAAAATCAAGAGCATGTATGAATGAAATGGAAATTGAAAAATCCCCATGTACATGAGTTTGCCTTGTGTTTGTTGTTTGAAATCTCAAATTTTTACATCTTTGATTTCTCAATACATGTAACAATTCCAATTTTTGAGTAAATGAATCAACTTTACAACATTTAATAGAATACAGGATACTCTTGCCAAACCTTTAGTGCATTTACAATAAAATTTTCAGTGAAAAAATTGCAAAACAAAGACTGAAATTTGTTACCTTAACATTCTTGTTGACTCTTTGGTGTAGAATAATAAATTGATCCCTTGTTCACCCTTACCCAATAAAAGATAGCAAATGGCCCACGTATTATGCTAGCCTAGTGTGAGTCTGATCTGGCAATGATGGTTAGGTGATATGAATATCAAAAGAGGGTAAAAAAACACCCAACCAACATTCCACGTGAGCATAAGCCTAAATTAGCAGCTGAATGCCGAAAACCCAAAAATTTCCATCATCATATCCTTGAGAAAAAGAGTACAGCTAAGTTTGTTAATGTTAGCATTGATTTCATCTTCTTACATCCATACTAGCTGAAAATTTTGTAATGTACCTGCATTGATTGTTTGGATTGATTATCCAAATTCTATTTAGTGTTGTCTAGTTGATCATTTCGTTTGATTTGGAACCAACCTTACTGAACTTAATTTCTCTATCTTGGATGTTGAAAATTTGAGATGATAACAATGAACACAAGCACAATGTACATGGTTGGTTGAGCTGATTGCATATCTTCTTTTCATTTAATCCATGCATGATCTTGACTATTCTTCTTGAATGTATCCCTGTTCGTTTTGCTTGAGGACAAGTAATAGTTCAAGCTTAGGGGGATTTGTTGTGTGATTTCTTCATCATCTTTTCAGATGCTATCATACACAAGTTTGTTTCATTCTGATATTATTTAGCCTCTTTTCATATTACTTGTGCCATTTTTTGTTACTTTACTTATCGCATAACTTGCATTGTAGATATGTTCCAAGAAAGATTGATTTTGGAGCTTAATTCTGCTAAAACATCAGAATGCACAGCGTGCAGGATGAACACACGACGTGCATCGTTTCAGAAGAATTTTTGTTTCACCCAGACAGCAACATGCATGGCGTGTTCCGGCCTTTTACACGGCGTGCGAGTTTCCAAAAAAGTGTAGTAAAGCAAATGCACGGCGTGCACCTAGAGCGTCAAGCAAACCAAAATCTTCTGGAAAGTTGCATGGCATGCATTTCTTCTGTGCACGTCATGCGCAGTACCATCTGGAGTAACTGTCAGAGCTTTTGCATGGCGTGCACTTACGATGCACCTCATGTTGCTGTTAGTTTCAGAAATTTGAAAGTTACGATCTTTTGTTTAAAAACGAAGGGGGGACTTAATGGGTAGTTATTCACAATCATAATTCAAAGTTCTCTCATCCCAGAGCAAGTATAGAGTAGAGGAGGGAAATTTTTAGGAGAAAAGAAGTGGTTTCTTGCCAAAGGAGCCCATTTCTTCTTTTCTTCTTCTTCATTGTCTTCTCCAAGGTGCAACCAAGCTTCCCCAACTTCATGCAGCTTCTCGGGAGAGGAGCCAATTCATCTTGGAGCAGCTTAAGGAGGATAATTTCTTCCCCAAGCCGGAATTCCTCCTTCTTGTGGTTACATTTTCGGATCTCTTTGTTTTTCCTCCTCTAGATCATGTTGAAACCTGAATTTTCTATAACAAATATGCAAAGCATGATTATGAACGAGTAACTTCCTTTTCTTGGGCATGGGAGAGTAGCTCCCATGTCATAGTATATATGGAACAAGTTAATTTCGTACTAAATACTATGTTGCTTGTTTTTCTACCATGAAAGTACCAGTTTTATCATCTCTTACATGTATTGTTGGCCACTTTATATGCATGTGTTCTGCTTTCTTGCTTGATCTGTGACGATAAGTAGGAATGTATGGAGGTGCTCTTCTTGGCAACTCTTTTTCTACCATGAGAGTGGAGATAAATCAGTTGAGGAACATGTTGTGATCAAAAATGAAATTTATGCATGAGAATGTGACTTTGAGTTGAGATCGTTGCACTTATACCGAGAGGTGAAGCGCAACACAACTTTTCCTTTAAAACAAGTGCTTATGTATGTTTAGATTTTCTTATTCTTATGATGTGCTATGATATGTGAGTGAAATTCTAATTTCCAAGATCCATTAACATCTAATCTAAAACCCTTTTTAGTAATCTTTTCTTTGCTTATTTAAATCTAAATTTCTGCAATCAGATAAACATCACCATCCTTTTAAATCGATCTAGATTGTTGAACTTTAGTGTTGTTGTGCTTAATTAATTACTTAAGCTCCTTGTGTTCGACCTCGACTACACTACCTCTGTATACTTGCGGAGATTGGTTAAGTTGGGTAAAATATACTTGTTAGGATTGAAACTCATTAGCCTAAATAGTCAACACTAATCATATACATCTTTCTAGGCTATTTTGTATAAGAAACATCTAGGCACATTTATCTGAGTTGTACTATTTTATCATCTATTTTTCATCTCTTCTTGCTTGTAGTTGTTTTCCTGAGAGCATGCATATGAGTTGTAATATATGTGATGTGCACTCTTGCTATTTACTCTGATATATCTTATTCTTTGGTGCCATCTTTCACCATATTTTGATTATGACTGAGATTGTATGTTGCTTTCGTCTCTGTTTGCCATATGATAAGAGATTGCTTGTATGTATATCTGTTTGATTGTGTTTTTGAGAAGACCTGGATTTATGCTCCTCTACCCCCCTACTTTTTGATAATGTCAAAAGGGGGAGAGATATTTCAATGGTTTGAAACTCAATCATATTGTTGTTCATTGTTATACTATTGCTTATCTGCTTATGAGATCCTTTTCTTGTTCATTTACTATTTTATCATGTGACTTGCAAAGGATCACATAGTGCATATATGCTATGATTACTATGTGTAGATAGACTAACCATGCAGGTTAGAGGAAGCATAGATTGAGGGGGAGCAATTCACATTGTTCACATCTTGAATCCCCTTGATTCACATGGCAAAGGTATAACATCTATATCCTTTTCAATATGTTTGAGGAATGGTTTGTCATTGTCAAAAAGGGGGAGAATGTTGACCTAGAGGTTATACATTGTCCATATTTTGATAATGACTTAACCGTTCCATTCATATGTATCTAATATGTGTATTAAAGATTGATTTTAGGTATTAGGTACATGAAAAAGATCTCAAAACAAAAGCCCTAGATTGGCTCAAGTTCAAGTCAAAATAGCTACAAGTGTGCAATTTTATTATTCTATGTAAATGACCTTAGAACAATTTTGTAATCACTTGTAATGATTAATTGACTTGTAACTTAGTTGAGAAAATTGATTGGGACACCAAACACTAAGTTTTGATCACTTTAGAAAATTGACCACAGGCAGTCTATCGGTCGAGTAGCAAACTCGACCGATCCTCCTGGATCAAGTTTCTGAAGATAGCATTGGTCGAGTTGTGTTTTCACAAAACTCGACTGATCAAGTACCTGACCAAATTGATCTTCATTGTTCGATTGAGTTTTGTTAGGAAAAACTCGACTGATGATTTGAATATTGACTTTGTCTTTTACTCCGTCGGTCGAGTTACCTTTATTGAAACTCGACCGATTGCACTGTACGGAATGTGTAGAAAAAGTGATTGTGACTGTTGGTGTGTGTTTTGAGCAAAAATAGAGTCATTGCTATGAGAAAAAAATGGCTATTTTCATATCTAAGTGTCCCACAACTTAAAGGGGCACCCTCAACTATAAATAGGACCTCTTGGAGTTCATTCCAAGGTTGGTCATTCACTACATGCTTGGTCCTAGCCTAGTTGAGAGTGTTCTAACCCTTTGAGCCCCTTTCTCTCTCTACCTTCAAGTCAAATTTATGAGTATGAGTGAGATATGTTCCTTTGTAAGAGAGTTGCCCATGTATTGATGTAAAGATCTACTCCACCATCTTCCTACCCTCTTTCCCATTAAAGAAAAGATTGAAGAACTTCTCCAAGTGAAGGAGAAGGAGTTGTTGTTCTTCAAGGTTGAAGAAGGCAAGGTGATCAAGATCTCCAAGTGAAGGGTATAGTCAAGGAAAGCACTTAAGAAAGATAGGTAATCCCTTGAAGGCTGAAGACTTGAAGAAGGAGTGGGTAAGTCCATGTTCATGGCTGAAGACTCTATGGTTCAAGTGGGTAAGCTCCTTCTATAGGTTGAAGATATTTGCTTGAGGTACTAAGCCCTTGAATGTGTGGTTGTTGTGTCTTGTAATCTTATGATGGAATATAAGAGTACCAAGATTGCAAATCCTAGAGATTAACCACCTCTAGGTAGTGGACTGACATTGCTCCTAGTTAGGATGTGGAACCACTCTAAATCACCTGTCTAAGTGCTTTCTTTTCCTTATCTCTCATCCTTGTTGTGCTTGCTAGCTAAGGCATCAAATTTGATGTTTGTTTAAGTTTATGCACTTGATATAAATTGGTGGTCTAATTTGTTTTGTGAGAATTGTGAAGCTATATTCACCCCCCCCCTAGAGCCCTTGATCCAACAGAGAGCATGTGTTTTGTAGTTTTTGGGCAGTTGGGATGTGCACCTCAGTCTGATAGAGTTTGCCTATATAACAGTTACCCATAGGAGTATCGACATGGCACCATATGAAGCCTTGTATGGAAGGCATTATAGGTCTCTGCTTTGTTGGTATGTGATTGGTGAGTATCAGCTCGTGAACTTGTACAACAGACAATGGAAAAGATCAAAGTGATACATCAACAGTTGAAGGTAGCCCATGACAGATAGAAGTCATATGTTGATAATTGTCGCATGCCCTTAGATTTCCAAGTGGGAGGGAAGGTGTATCTCAAAGTTTCTCCTTAGAAAGACGTGTTGAGGTTTGGGAAGAAGGGTAAGTTGGCTCCCAGATATATGGGACCTTACCTTGTGGTACATGTGGGGAAGGTGGCCTACAAGTTGGAGCTACCTCCAGAGTTGCACAAGTTGCATCCATTCTTTCATGTTTTGATGTTGAGTAAGTCTCATCCAGATACCAAGTTGGTGTTGTAGCTAGTGGAAGTTGAATTCAAAGAGGATATGTCACATGTGGAAGGTCTGGTCTTGATCTTGGATTAGAGAGTGAAGAAGTTGAAGAAGAAGGATATAGTTCATGTTAAGGTTTTGTGGCATCACCATGGTGTGGAGGAAGCCACATGGGAGTTGGAGTATGAGATGCATAGGAAGTACCCATCTCTTTTTGCATAAGATTTTGGAGGCAAGATCCTTGTTAGGGGTTTATGGTTATAAGACCTCTGACCTAGCTTTTGCTTGATCTTGCTTGTTTAACACAATAAGATGCTTTAAACCTTAATCTAATTATGGGATGTGCTTTAATAACATGTGACATGCTTATGTTTTAAGTTTGGTCCAGTTTGTATGTTGTTTGAGCTAGTTATGCTATATATGTGCTTATTTTGGACCTAATTGCAGTTTACCCATGCTTAGGTTTATCTTGCAATTTGTCACACATTTGATGTGCCTCGCATGTTTTGGCATCATGTAGGAGAGAGTGGTGTCTTAGGGTGTGTTGTTGTACCTTAGTTGAGAAGGTGATATCATGAGTTGATGATTACCTTGTGTAGATGGTTGACCTTGCTTGTATGTTGACCCTAGAGCCCTCTCTTTTGTTTGATAAGTAATCTATGGTTTTTATCTATGAAATTTATGTTCCTTTTTGTCTTTGACTGTTTGGATTTGGGCCTTGAATTCCCTTTGACCGATGGTGTCATGGACCCAAGTGAGGTCGATGTTTTTCCTTGGTTTTAAGGATCCTAGTTTCATGCATGTTCTTAGTGCTTTCATGGCCGAATTTTGAGGGACAAGTGGTACTAGTGTCTTGACACCTAACCACCCCTACCTCTCTCTACCCTTGGATATATATACCCCTTCTTTTACATGTAAGTGATCCTTTTACACCCTCTTTCTCTCTCTCATCTTTGGAACATGTTCCTTGTGATCTTGGCGGTGGAGAAGAGCTCAAACTTGGAGAAAGGTGGACAAAACCTTTGGTATATAGGGTTGGAGAAACTATCTTTTGGTGATCTTTGATCTTGGTAAGTGATGTACCCTCTTGGTTTCATTTTCTTGCAAACCCTACCCATCTCTTCTTCCTCTTGGATGAATCCATGGTCCTCCATGGTGGTTCTTCTTTAGGAACTCCTCTCTCCTTAACCAAATTCATGGTTCTTCATGGCAGTGTTGAGTTGAGTTAGAGATCTCCTCTCTCTTGCTTGTTCTTTTCTACCTAGAAGATTTTTCTCTCTCTTTCTTATTCTTTAACCCAGAGGTTGCTTCTCTTTTGAGGTGGTGACTAGCTTGGCCTTGGAGGTGATCAAGCTAAGTTTCTCTCTCTTCCTTGGATCTTCTTTGCTTAGAAGTCATTTCATCATAATCCAAGGCAACTTATATAACTTTCCCCTCAATTATGGTTGCACTCATCTTGCATGTTAATGATCTATCTCTAAAATGTGATTATAAATTGTGTAGTGATGATATCTTGATTTAGGGTTTATGATTATGTGGTGATCTTGTATAGATTAACTCTTTTTCTTAAACCCTAATTCTTATACCCAAGATCTATTGGATGATGGAGATGTTGGTGCTTGAATGCACATCTTGAACATTGGTTTTATCCTTACGATCATGGTTATGTTTTCTCTCTTGGGCATGGAGGCTTTGATTCTTGAATATATGAACTCAACATTTGATTTTCTCTCTCATATTATGGTGTCTATGTTGAATTTTGGGGAGATGGGATATTAGGGTTTTAATTTTCATATTCTTCATGTGGTTTTCACTTTGGTGAGTATTTGGATTCTTGATGTTACACCACCTATTTCGGTCTCCATGTTTCTTTATTTTCCATGTGGTCTCTAAGGCCATTATGGTAATTGAAGATTAGTGTTTTGGTTTGGTCTCTATAACTCTATCCCTTACTCTTTTATTTGATATGTTGAGATGTGTCGCGGTCTCTATCACTACTACAGAAATGGCTTATAAAGTCACTTTTCAAGGTGTCGGCTGTATACATAAACGGACACCCAAACTCTACAGTGTCGGTTTATAACATAAACTGACATACAATCTGTGAAGGTCGACCAGACATGGGTACCGCTTTTATTAAGTGTCGGTTAATTAATAAAAAACCGACACCTAAAATCAACCGCCAAAACCAAAATTCCAGCGAAAAAATTACCTCCAAAATTTGACATATGTCGTCGGTTCATAAATAAATAACCGACGACTAAAGGGTACTCGTGAGACAGGAATAGGTGTCGGTTGATCTTTAGTTAAAAACCAACGACTATAATATAGTATAGGTGCCGGTTTTTGGAATAGAGCCGACACAGTTGGTTTATTTGTCGGTTTATTAGAATAACCGATGCTTATTGTCAACTTAATAGCTCACCAGCACGAGCTTCTCTTCCCCTTTCCCAGTTTCATTCCCGATTTCAGTTAGGTCCGGTGATTTCTTGCTCGCCCCCACCGGTCGTTGCTCCTCCGCTGCCACTCCGTGCTCCTTCTCCTGCCCTCGCCGCTGCTCTGTGCTCACTGGCGATCGTGCTCCTGCTCCTGCCCTCTGTGCTCACCGGCGGCCGTCCGTGCTCCTGCTCCGTGCCCTCGCCGCCGTTGCTCCGTGTCCTCGCCGGCGCTTCTCCTCTCTTTGCCGCTGCCTCCGTCGGTGGTTGTTGTGCTCCGGCAGCTGCTTTCCTCTGCCCTCAAGGTATGCCCACCCGCCCTGCCTTCTTCCTTATTCCTCTGCTTCGGCGGCTGCTTGGGCGGTGCCAAGGCACGCCCAAGCAGCTGCTGGGCATTTTTTTATTTTTTTTAAAGTTATTTACTTATTTGTGTTTAGGGTTTAGGTACTGATTTTGTGCTTCTACTGAGTTGAATCCTCTATTGTCTATACAATACATGTAATTTTTATCAAGTGATGATATGTAAATGTAGAAATAAGTTAGTAAGGTATCAATGATAAGTCTTCTGTAATGTGATGCAAAATAGTTATTGTATCATGCATATCTTAATACTTTTTTGTTTTATAGTTGTATAGGGTGTTTTATGTGTGGCAAGTCTATTGTTTTATATATAGTTGTGCATACCTGCGAGTTATCAGGAACACCTAAATGAATGTCTAACACCTAAATGAATATCTAGTTGTGTATTTTCCTAGTATCGTGAAAGATTCTCAATCGTGTGTATCACATGGGATTCTTATCTCAACACAATGGACTGCAATATATGCATCTAATGCCTTAAATGGAAGACTCAAATGTTATAAAATCCCATCAAAGTAGGTAGAAACAACTTATATATATTCAGATCTTAATAATTCCATGAAGTGCACATTATCTTACTCAGGAAAAGTATGTGTATAATGTAGGATTAGTTCCATATAATGGTTCTATGTTAGTAAGCACCTAGAAACCCGTCCAAGATTTACTCATTAGGAGTAAATCTTGGATAGTCCCTGGTTTGGGACTGTTCTTGAACACCTAATCTCACTTAGGATGTAAGTGTATGATGTGTATTGGGTTTTCGAGAAAATTTCGGTAGCATTTCCTCGTTTGTTCTCTAAGTACATATGTAGACTTCTTTTCAAGCTATCATGTCTACCACAATAAAGTTGGTTATGACAAGCAATAAAAGGTTAACTGATGTTATACAACTTTTTCTGAAAATATATAACATCGTTATATGTACTTACACTTTGTTAATACTAATATTATGCAGTCTCTGTCCACCCATAACAGTCACTATGAACTGGGCCTCTATGTCAATGTTAATGTTCCCTATTGAAGAACAATTGGACATCATCCTAAATGATCGTTCCTTAAACCAATTGGTCATACCCAAACATTGGTGTTTTCTAAAAGGAAGACACTACATGCCTGGTAAAGTGACCTTAACTTTTGGCAATTATTCACATGTTATCGAGGTTGAGTATGATTTGGCGGGAAATCTTGTATCAAAATTCGGTTGGCGTGATTGGATTGGAGAGATGCATGTGGTCCGTTGCAATAGGCTTTTTCTCCGTCCAGTTGGCCATAATTCCATCGAAGTTTGGATAACCGATAGCAACTGCGAGACCCCCGATCATCTACTGCGGTATGAGCGCACGTCGTCGCATATCAGCTCGGACGAATCTGAATCTGAGGCCCCTGTCAGTTCAGATTCGTCTAAATACAGTGAGGAGCTTCGTGACACATCTTCATCATCAAAAAGACCATGGTAAGTCCAATTAACAAATATAATTGTCAACACAAAAAATTTGTGTTTACACTTTTTGTTTGAAAGCAATCAATACTCATAGCTGCTTTCTATTCTGAACTTCAGGAGAAGATCGCCACAATGATAAGTCCTCGAAGTTACTGATGCGGGACCATGTTGGTGTAGTATTTAGTTGTCTATCTATCTATACTTGTCTGTATTAATAGTTTTTTTAACTATGCGCATGTTTAGGGGTACACCAACCCCTTTGTTTAGTTACTGTTTAGGGGTACACCCCTGTGTGTGGATGTAAAAAGAGATTAATGAATGGAACTGAAAGTTGCTACATGAATGCTTATAACTGAAGTGTGTGTTCCCATGAATGTTCCCATTTGCATGATTACACTACTATTTTCTCATATTGTATAGTCCATTTTAATATGACATACTTACTCATATGGTATATGTTGGGTAAGTTTACTTTACTTATATCTTTAACTTAAGTATAGTATATATATGCATACATGTGCATTTTTTTATAAAATTGTATAGAAAATCAAAACCCGTTCTTGGTGAGAATCCTAATCATCCTTCTTGCTTAATGATGAACTGTAAAGACATCAATAATCACCCTAACTTGAAGTGTTATGACCCGTTCCAAAGTTTATTGGTAAGCATTATGATTTGAGCCTAATTAAAGTTATTTGAGTTAACATATGTGTTTATGATGTGGTTAGTGAATCATTAACTTGATTTAGTTGAATTAAGCACATAAGATCAATTAGTGCATAATTAAGATGATTAATTTGAGTAAAGTAATAATTGGATGCAATTGGAATTTTGAATCAGTAAAATAGTGTGATTAGCATGTTTTCATTCCTTGGGAGTGTAGTGGGCCTCATTCTTGAAAAGATGCAAAAGAAATCATGCTGATTGGACCTCCGAGGAAAACGTTATAAGGATTTTCAGTTTCTGGGGTCAATTTAGCAATTTTTCCAAGGTTCTTACTTATAAATGATCCTTTTTCTTTCCTTTCCTTTTTCATTTATCTTCTCCAGTGGTCACCTCTATGAAGTCGGCGCACAGGAGCTGAGTGGCGATCGGTGAAGTTGAGGAGCAGTTGGCTCCGTTTTCCCCAGCAACCCACCTCTCTTCTTCTTCCCTTCTTCTTTTCTCCTTCCTCTTCCCCTACCTCTTCCTTCCTTGGCTAGCGGCCACCTGCTACTTGGCCAAGCGGCACCTTGCAGCAGGAAATTAGCTTAGGCGCCAAGGCAATAAGAGGAGGTTGGTTTGAGCTCCGTTTTGGAGGTACAAGCAAGAAGTTGTAGCCTCTATTCAAGTCCAACCATCGTTTGAGCTCTCCGTCAACCTGTGCGTGAAGCAGCTTGCTACAGGACCGTGAAATTGAAATACCAAAGGTGGAAAGGCAACCAAATTCTGTCCGTAAACAGGCCTTGGACACATTTCCGGACGAATCCAGACATCCCGAACCACTGTGAGTAGGAGTTCATTTAGTTATCATCATTTAACTCCTTCGTTGGAATTTTTCGGTAAACTGTGCATTTTTGCACTGATATCAGTGGTTATCAGGCGTTTTATCAGTATTTGATGAAACTTGAATTTTATTTTATAAATTGCTTCGGTATGATTATACATGATCTAGAACAGCTTCTGATCAGTGTAGAACAGTTCAATGATTTTATTTGGTTCAACGGAAACCAAAAGTGCTTAATGCAATTGTTGAAATAGATTTAATTAACTGAAATATTGTTGTTGTGTATGTTTGAACAATACAGATAATTGACTTGCTCTATGAATACTCCTGTATATATAGAGTAGCGGTTGAAATTAGTACAGTTCATAAACAAGTGTATTAATCCAGTTGTATGTTCTAAAGTAATGAAAGATATAATTGTGTTATAATAGACTTAGGTACCCCAACACCGTAGAACCCCATTGCGCGGTCTGTACCTTTGGGGTAAAATGGTCAGCCCTGGGGATACACCCAGGCATCGGAGACTCGTGTCCAACAAATACCGAATGTCTCGGTGACACGAAGTCTGAGAGGTAGGATCACGGTCAGCCCTGGGGATACGCCCAGGCATCGGAGATCTGAGAGAATGTCCCGGTCAGCCCTGGGGATACGCCCAGGCATGGAGACTTAGAGACCCTTCGACTGTGCACTACAGGTTGCGGGAGGAGTCCAGAGCACTCAGAGTTAGTGCAGTGAGGCCTTGTGAGCCTGAGAGTCCTGTACAGACCAGGACGAGAAGTCAGACTTAGCATTTCCCGGGTGTGTCGCTAAGTCTTGTACGGTGGGATCGTAGTTCGCTACAGATCTTCATATGCAGAGTGCACTGCATATGTTTGGGGCATAACTAAAATGTAATTGTATAGGATCACAGTAAATTTAATATGTTAGTAGTTTAGAATCTTCTGTGTTAGTTGTTAATAATTGCCTAACTAATTAAGATATGCAGTTCCTGATATTTAATGCTTACAGTTATGTAATACCTGCTGTTATATAGAAATATGAACATTACCTGATAGAATTATTATGCCATTAGAATTGCTCAGTATATAACTGTTCTTATGCTTTATTACAATTTTATATATTTGATGAGTTGTTTAGTGATAGCTAAATGAAAGGCCATTCACTGAGCGAGTAGGCTCACTCCTCTACTCAAACATTTTCAGGTCAACAACAACATCAAGAATCTGAAGGATCTTTCCATCCTAGTTTTTGGTAGTAGAAGGTATATGTAGTTAGTTTAGTTAGAGGTCTCTTAATCCTTTCCCCTCGATCCTTGGGACATGGTGTGGGTGAGAGAGAGTATGTATGGCGAATGTGTAAAAGATGTAAATTAACTGTTATGTTTTACTTTCTGTTAAACAATGTTACATGTTGTACACTCTGTTTATGTTCTCTAGCCAGTTTAATTGAAATGCTTCCGCAATAGTTTATTATGTTTTAGTTTACAGCAATAATCTGGATATCATTACGAGGTTTAAAAAAAAAGTTCTCAGTGATTTGTTTATGTGATAATCCCTCCGTCACGCCCTAATCTCGTGATTAGTGGTTAGTGTGAGATCGGGGTGTGACATCTTGGTATCAGAGCATAGTTTGAGTACATAGTTACTCAGAGTCCAGGTCAGGGGACGATAAGAGACCAATAGGATTAAGGTTTAGGTGTCTTTCTTATATCTGTAGTTTTCTAACAGGAAATATTCTGTTATATTATTGCAGATGGCAGGAAGAGGTTATGGTCATGATGACCAGAATGAGAGTCATGTTGGCCCTGATCCACTGTACATGGGTCCAGGTGGTGGTGACCACGTGGATGAAGCATCCCGTATGTACAGGATGTTTCAGGAGACCAGAGAGAGGTACAAGGCTGATAGGCGAGCTTCTACTTCTACCAACAGTAAGGATTTGATGCGATCTTATGAGCTTGTGAAGAAGCTTGGTGGCACAGAGTTTAGTGGCACTACAGATCCCGCTGAGGCTGATGAGTGGTTGAGACAGATAGAGAAGGTCTTTCACCTGATGGAGCTTCCAGAAGAGAAGAAGATTAATCATGCTATTTACCTTCTGAAGGGCGATGCAGAGTTGTGGTGGCACAGTGTGGAGGATAAGAGAAGAGGTACAGAGCTTACTTGGGAGAATTTCACTGAAGAATTCCATCTTAAGTATTATCCTCCTACTTTCATTAATGAGAAAACTAGGCAGTTAGAGAACATTAAGCAAGGAAGCATGTCAGTTACAGAATATGAAGCGCTTTTCACCAGGATGGCGAACTTCTGTCCTCATCTTGTACCTAATAACATAGAGAGATGCATGAGGTTTCAAGAAGGGCTGAGGTCAGAAATCCGGCATACTGTTTCAGCGACTAGTAGAAGAAACAGAGAGAACTTTGGTGAGTTCGTTGAGGCGGCCAGACAGGTTGAGGAATCTGTGAATGCTGATAAGGTACCCGAGTCTAAGAAGAGATCTGGGGAGTTTGTCAGGGGACAATCTAACAGCGGTTACAGAGGTGGAGGTAGAGGTTTCTTTTCCAAGCTTGGGCGTGGCTTTAGCTGCTTCAGTAAATAGAGATCTGAGGATGTTTCTTCTTCTAGGAGCAGAGGGAGACATAGCCTAGGTAGATGGAGCCGTGCATCTAGTGGGCGGCCATCTGGATCATCTACTTCTGTGACTGGTCCACTGAGACAGGAGATGCAAGTATGTAATGCTTGTGGAAGATTACACTCTGGGCAATGTTGGGGTTCAGACCATACAGAATGTTACCAGTGTGGGCAGATAGAACATATAAGAAGGAATTGCCCTCAGCTTCAACCAGCAGCATCACAAGCTTCTCAGTCTCAGTTTTATGATGTTCAGAGATAACCTCCAGTTGAAGGACCGAGTTCTTCTGTGGCTTCCGGTTCTAGAAGTGGTGGAATGCCCAGTGGCAGAGGTGGTCAGCAAGGACGTCGTGGTGGTGGTAGAGCTTCAGCACGATTCTTCTCTCTTACACCACAAGAAGGTATAATTTCTTCACAAGTTGTTACTGGAACAATGCTCTTATTCAATAGTATGCCGGTTACAGTCTTGATAGATCCAGGTGCTACTCATTCTTTTATACAACGCTCTTTAGTCAATGAACTTAACCTATTAACTCAAGAGTTGGTAGATGAGTTAGTGTTGAGGGTTCCACTAGGTGGACCAACAGTTCTGACTACGTTTTGTCCCGGATGTTTGCTGTCTTTTGGTGGTTATACCTTTGCTGCTAATCTCATACCCTTGGATGTAAATACTTTTCAAGTCATCTTGGGTATGGATTGTCTTGAGATGTATCGAGTGCAACTCGACTGTTGGAATAAGGAAGCTATTTTTCAACAGGGTGAATTTTCTTGTGTCTTTATTGGAGATAGGAAAGTTCTACCTACGTGTATTGTATCTGCTGCTGTAGCTGATAAGATGCTGCAGAAGGGATGTGAAGCGTTCCTTGCTCATGTGGTTGACACTAGAGCAGAGAAGAGTACAGCCAGTGTTGATGATGTGCCTGTGGTTCGTGAGTTTTCTGATGTTTTTCCAGAAGAGTTGCCAGGCTTACCCCCTGTCAGAGACATTGATTTTGAGATTCAGGTATATCCAGGCAATCATCCAGTTGCACTGCCAGCCTACAGAATGGCACCTGCTGA
Organism: Alisma plantago-aquatica; assembly: GCA_963693085.1. Classification (NCBI taxonomy): domain Eukaryota; kingdom Viridiplantae; phylum Streptophyta; class Magnoliopsida; order Alismatales; family Alismataceae; genus Alisma; species Alisma plantago-aquatica. Next base: position 1,313,790,030 of record OY856409.1, on the reverse strand, counting down.
GTTGAAGGAACTCAAGGTGCAGCTGCAAGAGTTGTTGGATAAGGGTTTCATCAAACCCAGTTCTTCACCGTGGGGTGCTCCAGTGCTATTTGTTAAGAAGAAGGATGGTACTATGCATCTTTGCATAGATTACGGGAAACTGAACAAGATCACTATTAAGAACAAGTACCCTTTGCCGAGAATAGACGATCTGTTTGATCAGTTGTGTGGAGCGACAATCTTCTCTAAGATAGACCTGAGATCTGGATATCATCAGCTCAGAATAAAGGCTTCTGATATTCCCAAAACAGCTTTCAGAACCAGGTATGGGCATTATGAGTTTCTGGTCATGTCGTTTGGGCTAACCAATGCCCCAGCATCCTTTATGGATATGATGAATCGGATCTTCAAACCGTTCTTAGATCAGTTTATTGTAGTTTTTATAGATGATATTCTGATCTACTCCAGAGATGATGAATAGCATGAGCAACACATGAGAGTAACGTTGTAGTTGTTGAGGCAACATCAGTTGTATGCTAAGTTTAGCAAGTGTGAGTTCTGGTTGGCCGAGGTAGCATTTCTTGGACATGTTATCTCGAGAGATGGAGTTAGCGTTGACCCTAAGAAAGTTGATTATGTACTTCAGTGGGAACAGCCTAAGACTCCTACTGAGATCAGAAGTTTCTTGGGTTTAGCAGGCTATTACAGAAGGTTTATACAGAACTTCAGTGTGCTAGCATCACCCTTGACACGTTTGACGAGGAAGAATGCACTGTTTGTTTGGTCTGATAACTGTGAGAAGAGTTTTCAGATCTTGAAGAGGAAGTTGACCACAGCGCCAGTGTTGGTTTTGCCAGAGGCAGATAAAGGTTATACAGTGTTTTGCGATGCTTCCAGGAGAGGTTTAGGTTGTGTGTTGATGCAAGAAGGCAAGGTTGTGGCCTATGCATCTAGACAGCATAAGAAGAACGAAGAGAACTACCCTACTCATGATCTGGAGTTGGCTGCCATTGTTCATGCTCTTAAGACATGGCGTCACTATCTGTATGGTGAGACATGTTAGGTGTTTACGGACCATAAGAGCCTGAAGTATATCTTCACTCAGAAGGATTTGAATCTGAGACAGCGCAGATGGCTTGAGCTGATCAAAGATTATGAGGTGAAAATCGATTACCATCCTGGTAAAGCAAATGTTGTGGCAGATGCCTTGAGTAGGAAGTCAAGTTCAATAGCAGATGCATTTTCTATGGCATGTTTCAAGAGAGACTTGCTTGTAGATATGTGAAAGTTGAACCTAGACTTGAGAGTGTCAGGACAGAGTGGGTTGATTGCACAGATGCAAGTCAAACCTACTTTCTATAGTCAGATTAAGGAGTTGCAGCAGAGTGATGATGAGCTATGGCAGGTTATGCAGCATATGTCGGAAGGGAGAAGGCCAGAGTTCAGGTTTTCTGTTGATGGTGTGTTATATCTCCATGACAGGTTGTGTGTACCTGGGAACAGTGAGCTGAAAGAGTAGATTCTTGAAGAAGTGCATGCTTCTATGTATGCTATGCATCCAGGTAACACTAAAATGTACATGAACCTCAAAGATTTGTACTGGTGGCCTGGTATGAAGAGGGATGCAGCTGAGTTCGTGGCCAGATGTGGGATATGTCAGTAGGTTAATGCCGAACATCAGAAACCTGCGGGTACTTTGCAGTCGCTTCCTATTCCTGAATGGAAATGGGAACACATCACCATGGACTTCGTGGTAGGGTTACCAAAGACGCCTAGAGGTTCTGACTCGATATGGGTGATTGTGGATAGACTAACTAAGTCGGCTCACTTTCTTCCTGTCAAGTCAACCTTTGATGTTCCAAAGCTGGCCAAGATATATGTGGACGAGGTAATCAGATTACATGGTATTCCAGTTTCCATTATTTCTGACAGAGATCCTAAGTTTACATCCAGATTCTGGAATCAGTCACACCGTGCATTGGGCACAAGGCTGAGGTTCAGTACAGTGTTTCACCCGCAGACAGATGGTCAGTCTGAGAGGACCATTCAGACTCTTGAAGACATGCTAAGAGCATGCGTTCTGCAGTTCATAGGTAACTGGGAAGAACACTTGAGCCTTATGGAGTTTGCATACAACAATAGCTACCATTCTAGTCTTGGTATGGCACCGTATGAAGCTATGTATGGCAAAAAGTGTAGATCGCCTGTATGTTGGTACAAGGTAGGTGAGAAAGAGATTCTTGGACCTGAGATAGTTGATATGACTACAGAGAAGATATTTGTGATCAGGGAGCAGTTGAAAGCTGCTCAGGACAGGCAGAAAAGTTATGCAGAGAGACGACGTCGACCTCTTGAGTTTGAGGTTGGTGACGAGGTTTATCTGAAAGTTTCACCGTGGAAGGGAGTGTTGAGGTTTGGTAAGAGAGGCAAATTGACTCCTAGGTTTATGGGCCCATATCCTATCATTGAGAGGATTGGACCTGTAGCCTACAGGTTGGATTTGCCATCTGAATTGTCTAATCTGCATGATGTGTTTCATGTATCCATGTTGAAGAAATGTTACCCTGGTACAAAGAAGATAGTAGACCCAGAACCGGCACAGCTCAGAACAGACGTGTCCTATGTTGAAGGACCGGTTCAGATAGTTGATCAGAGGATCAAGAAACTTAAGAATCGCGAGATATCCTTAGTAAAGGTTTTGTGGAGGAATCATAACCTAGAGGAAGCTACGTGGGAGCTTGAGTCAGAGATGCGTAACAAGTTTCCTTTTCTCTTTTAGGAATTTCGGGACGAAATTCTTATAAGGGAGGGAGATTGTTATGACCCGTTCCAAAGTTTATTGGTAAGCATTATGATTTGAGCCTAATTAAAGTTATTTGAGTTAACATATGTGTTTATGATGAGGTTAGTGAATCATTAACTTGATTTAGTTGAATTAAGCACATAAGATCAATTAGTGCATAATTAAGATGATTAATTTGAGTAAAGTAATAATTGGATGCAATTGGAATTTTGAATCAGTAAAACAGTGTGATTAGCATGTTTTCATGCCTTGGGAGTGTAGTGGGCCTCATTCTTGAAAAGATGCAAAAGAAATCATGCTGATTGGACCTCCGAGGAAAAAGTTATAAGGATTTTCAGTTTCTGGGGTCAATTTAGCAATTTTTCCAAGGTTCTTACTTATAAACGATCATTTTTCTTTCCTTTCCTTTTTCGTTTATCTTCTCCAGCGGTCGCCTCTGTGAAGTCGGCGCACAGGAGCTGAGTGGCGATCGGTGAAGTTGAGGAGCAGTTGGCTCCGTTTTCCCCAGCAACCCACCTCTCTTCTTCTTCCCTTCTTCTTTTCTCCTTCCTCTTCCCCTACCTCTTCCTTCCTTGGCTAGCGGCCACCTACTGCTTGGCCAAGCGGCACCTTGCAGCAGCCGTAGCTGCGTGCAGCAACAGGAAATTAGCTTGGGCGCCAAGGAAATAAGAGGAGGTTGGTTTGAGATTCGTTTTGGAGGTACAAGCAAGAAGCTGTAGCCTCTATTCAAGTCCAACCATCGTTTGAGCTCTCCGTCAACCTGTGTGTGAAGCAGCTTGCTACAGGACCGTGAAATTGAAATACCAAAGGTCGAAAGGCAACCAAATTCCACCCGGAAACAGGCCTTGGACACATTTCCGGACGAATCCGAACATCCCGAACCACTATGAGTAGGAGTTCATTTAGTTATCATCATTTAACTCCTTCGTTGGAATTTTTCGGTAAACTGTGCATTTTTGCACTGATATCAGTGGTTATCAGGCGTTTTATCAGTATTTGATGAAACTTGAATTTTATTTTATAAATTGCTTTGGTATGATTATACATGATCTAGAACAGCTTCTGATCAGTGTAGAACAGTTCAATGATTTTATTTGGTTCAACGGAAACCAAAAGTGCTTAATGCAATTGTTGAAATAGATTTAATTAACTGAAATATTGCTGTTGTGTATGTTTGAACAATACAGATAATTGACTTGCTCTATGAATACTCCTGTATATATAGAGTAGCAGTTGAAATTAGTACAGTTCATAAACAAGTGTATTAATCCAGTTGTATGTTCTAAAGTAATGAAAGATATAATTGTGTTATAATAGACTTAGGTGCCCCAACACCGTAGAACCCCATTGCGCGGTCTGTACCTTTGGGGTAAAACGGTCAGCCCTGGGGATACGCCCAGGCATCGGAGACTCGTGTCCAACAAATACCGAATGTCTCAGTGACACGAAGTCTAAGAGGTAGGATCCCGGTCGGCCCTGGGGATACGCCCAGGCATCGGAGATCCGAGAGAATGTCCCGGTCAGCCCTGGGGATACGCCCAGGCATCGGAGACTTAGAGACCCTCCGACTATGCACTACAGGTTGCGGGAGGAGTCCAGAGCACTCAGAGTTAGTGCAGTGAGGCCTTGTGAGCCTGAGAGTCCTGTGCATACCAGGATGAGAAGTCAGGCTTAGCATTTCCCGGGTGTGTCGCTAAGTCTTGGACGGTGGGATCGTAGTTCACTACAGATCTTTATATACAGAGTGCGCTGCATATGTTTGGGGCATAACTAAAATGTAATCGTATAGGATCACAGTAAATTTAATATGTTAGTAGTTTAGAATCTTCTGTGTTAGTTGTTAATAATTGCCTAACTAATTAAGATATGCAGTTTCTGATATTTAATGCTTACAGTTATGTAATACCTGCTGTTATATAGAAATATGAACATTGCCTGATAGAATTATTATGCCATTAGAACTGCTCAGTATAGAACTGTTCTTATGCTTTATTACAATTTTATATATCTGATGAGTTGTTTAGTGATAGCTAAATGAAAGGCTATTCACTGAGCGAGTAGGCTCACTCCTCTACTCAAACATCTTCAGGTCAACAACAGCATCAAGAATCTGAAGGATCTTTCCATCCTAGTTTTTGGCAGTAGAAGGTATATGTAGTTAGTTTAGTTAGAGGTCTCTTAATCCTTTCCCCTCGGTCCTTGGGACATGGTGTGGGTGAGAGAGAGTATGTATGGCGAATGTGTAAAAGATGTAAATTAACTGTTATGTTTTACTTTCTGTTAAACAATGTTACATGTTGTAAACTCTGTTTATGTTCTCTAGCCTGTTTAATTGAAATGCTTCCGCAATAGTTTATTATGTTTTAGTTTACAGCAATAATCCGGATATCATTACGAGGTTTAAAAAAAAGTTCTCAGTGATTTGTTTGTGTGATAATCCCTCCGTCGCGCCCTAATCTCGTGATTAGTGGTTAGTGTGAGATCGGGGTGTGACATGAAGAACTAGGATTTTAGGTATAAGAATGACAACACATTATTTGTTGGCCTAGAAACCTGTCCAAGATCTACTCATTAGGAGTAAATCTTGGATAGTCCCTGGTTTGGGACTGTTCTTGAACACCTAATCTCGCTTAGGATGTAAGTGTATAATGTGTATTGGGTTTTCAAGAAAATTTCGGCAGCATTTCCCCATTTGTTCTCTAAGTACATATGTACTTGGAGAACAGTGGGGAAATGTTGCCGAAATTTTCTTGAAAACCCAATACACATTATACACTTACTAGTGAGATTAGGTGTTCAAGAATGGATAGGTGGTACACATTTATTATATATAATAATGACATCACATGTATTTGTTAACCCTAGACCCTAATCTTGTCCTAATATATACTTGTTTTATCTTTGATCATAGAATGGATAGATCATGGATGTCCATTCGCAATCGCTGCACCCCAGAGTTTATTTCTGGTCTTGACCAGTTCATTAGATTTGCCGAGGAACATAGGAAACAACCTGGAGATAGGTTCTACTGTCCATGTAGGCATTGCGGTAACAACTTGAAAGTCAACCTGGTGACGAAATCAAAACTCATGTCATGTGCAACGGGATTATACAAGGCTATACAGAATGGCACTGGCATGGAGAGATTTCAAACCCAAAACCAGTGGATGTCGATAGCAGTGCTTGTATGGAAGAAGAAATTGCCTACAATGACGTAGATGTGAATGAACCAGTTCCAGTAGACATCGTTGATGCGATGTTGGATAGTTGTGGGGTAGAGCACACCGATCCACCTCCCGTTTTTAGAAACATTGTGCCTGATGTTGAGATGTCATTATACACAGGTTGTACTAAGTTTACGAAGCTTAACGCTGTGTTGAGATTGTATAAGTTGAAAGCTAACAATAGATGGAGCGACAAAAGCTTCACGTCATTGTTGTCTTTGTTGAAAGAAATGCTTCCTGAAGGAAACGAGCTGCCAATCTCAACATACCAGGTAAAGAAATTGTTGTGCCCAATGGGAATGGATGCCAAGAAGATACACGCATGCCCGAATGATTGTGTATTATTTCAAAAGGACTATGCGGATTTGAAAGATTGTCTAAAATGTGGTGCGTCACGGTATAAATTGACGACTTCGGGGGAGTCCAAAACTGGTTCTCCTGCTAAGGTAATGTGGTATCTACCTATAATATCACGGTTTCAACGCTTGTTTGCCAATCCGATAGATGCGAAGAATTTGAGGTGGCATGCAGATGTTAAAAAAATGATGGGATCCTACGACAAGTGTCTGATTCCCCACAGTGGAAGAAGATTGATGTATTGTACCCTGAATTTGGTGAAGAAGTCAGGAATCTAAGACTTGGGCTTTGTACATACGGGATGAATCCGTACGGGACATTGAGCAGCCAACATAGCACTTGGCCAATCATGCTTGTTATATACAATCTTCCTCCCTGGTTGTGTATGAAAAATAAGTATGTAATGCTGTCGTTGTTGATATCGGGCCCTAAACAACCTGGAAATGACATCGATGTTTATCTTGAACCTCTGATTGATGACTTAAAGAAACTCTGGGGTGAAGGTGTGATGACCTATGATGCTTCACGAAGAGAGACATTTCGTTTGCATGCTATGTTGTTTTGCACTATTAATGACTTTCCAGCATATGGGAATTTGTCTGGATATAGTGTCAAAGGAGCTAAAGCGGGTCCTATATGTGAAGAGAACACTGATTCAACAAGACTAAAACATGGCGGTAAGAATGTATATCTCGGTCATCGAAGGTTTCTTCCAAAATTCCATCCGTATCGTAGGAAGCGCAAAGCATTCAATGGATTGAATGAGGAACGCAGTGCACCTAAACCTATACTAGGGGAGGTTGTTTATGAAAGAGTAAAAGACTTTGTCAATGAATTTGGTAAGAGATCACAATGTACTACACGGAGTGACAATTCTTCATTCAAGAAGAAGTCAATATTTTGGGATCTTCCTTATTGGAGTTCTTTGACAGTCAGACATTGTATCGATGTAATGCACGTTGAGAAAAATGTCTGTGATAGCATCATTGGTACTCTGTTAAATATACCAGGTAAGACTAAATATGGGATAAAATACAGACTGGACCTACGTGAAATGGGAATAAGGTCAAAATTAACAGAATTACGTGAAATGGGTAATAAAAGAACATACTTACCTCCCGCTTGTTACACATTGTCTAGAAAGGAGAAGAAAGCTTTTTGTGAATGCTTGGTAAATGTTAAGGTGCCACATGGTTACTCATCCAACATCCGTAGATTGGTATCAATGAAAGATCTGAAGTTGATAGGTCTTAAATCTCATGATTGTCACACTCTAATGCAACAAATATTGCCCGTGGCAATGCGATCTATATTGCTGAAGCATGTAAGGTTTGCAATCACCAGACTTTGTTTCTTTTTCAACAGTCTCTGCAGCAAAGTTATTGACCCTGAGACTCTCGATAATTTGCAAAGAGAAGTGGTTGTTACCCTATGTCAGCTTGAGATGTATTTCCCTCCTTCGTTCTTTGATATCATGGTACATCTTGTTGTCCACTTGACTAGGGAAGTGAAAATCTTGGGACCGGTTTTCTTGCATTGGATGTATCCCTTTGAATGATACATGAGCGTTTTAAAGGTGATGTTCGAAACCGTTATCGGCCTGAAGGGAGTATTATTGAAGGTTATGTGGCGAGAGAGGTTATGGATTTCTACAATGACTTTCTCAGTGGTAATGACACTCCTGATAATGACAAGAATATTGACGAGCTATTTGGCAAAGGAATTTTGGGATCACGTGTGAAAGTAATCAGCCGTGAGTAGTTGGAACAAGGTCATTTGTATATTTTACACAACATGGATGAAGTGAACGTTTATATCGAGGAACATACCAATTTCATCAAAATAAAATATCCTCGAGCCAATACAATGTGGCTTGCTAGAGAGCATTACAAGACTTTTATTAAGTGGTTTGAAGATAAAGTCTTACATCAACTATCTCAAACACCATATGATATTACTAAAACTATCAAATGCCTCGCCTTTAAACCAAAGTTGACTGTTATGTCTTATGAAGGGTATGACATTAATGGATTCACATATTACACAAAGCGCCAAGATGATAAGAGTGTCATCCAAAACAGTGGGGTCACCCTTCAAGCATCGACTATGTTTTTTGCAAGTGCAAAGGATAAGAGTCCACGTGAAGCTAAAATGTCATATTACAGTGTCATTGAAGAGATATGGGAATTTGACTACATAGATTTCATAATTCTGCTCTTCAAATGTAATTGGGTTGATAACACCAAAGGAGTTATAGTGGATGAATTGGGTTTCACTTTAGTGAACTTTGAAAAGATTGGCGAGAAGGCTGAACCATTCATATTGGCATCACAGGCGAAACAAGTATTTTATATCGATGATCCTGCAAATGATCAAATGGTCGGTTGTTCTTCATGGTAAAAGACAGTTCATTGAAGATCCTATAGATGAAGAAGAGTACTATGATAAATATGATGAATCCAGTCCATTCTCAGTTGGGTTGCCAACTCCACAAAATATTGAAGCTAATGATGACTTATATGTGTGCGGAGATCACAATGAAGGATTGTTAATTGATAAAAGATCACAATTTTAGAGGCATGCATGTTTACATTTTTTATTGAAGCTAAATGTTTACTTTTTTAATATCAATATCATTTTCTGATTTGATGTTTCATTATCTTCTAGTTAATACAAATGCTAAACATTTTGGGAGGGTGCTAAAGAACTATAGGACCAATCTCACCCGAGATTACATACGCGATGCTGAGAATAGGTTCTTGATTGATTCCAATTCTAGACATTGATCAGTATTTCACTAACTCTACACTAATAATTTGTGTTTGTATTCTCTTTGAAAAATAAATATAGGAAGAAGGAAGCCACACAGCAATGGAACTACTTGGACCCCAAAGACAGGGAGGAGTTTGTTACCCAAAGAAAAACATATGAATTCAAGGTATTAAGCGCCACTCCCAATTTAATTAATATACGTTTTTATGTATTCACCTATTCAAGATTAACCTTTATTGTTACTAACCAAATCAATGTGCTAACTAACTAGGCTATCATCGATGCTCAACGACAACTACATGTTACGACCACACAATGGGTCCAAGAGGATATGCAGGCGTTCGCCAAAGGTTATATAGATATATAGGTAGCAATCCATGAAACATCAAAAGAAGCCCCAATGAAGAGAAGTAGGATACAGATACAATACATAAAGTGCAGCACACACAAGTGCTTCAGATTCATATAACAACATGACAGACTAACACATATATAGTGCATAACTACAGCAGCGCCGAATTTACATACAACACTAGCTTAGTACATATATTGTGGGACTAAGGTGACGATCCCACCTGCTAAAATAGGTTACCGACAACTACATGTTACGATTGGGAGGTCCTGATTCAGCAACCGTATGCATTAGCAGGTGGATCTATGTACTAAGCTAGTGTTGTATGTAAATTCGACACTGCTGTTGTTATGTACTATATATGTGTTAGTCTGTCATGTTGTATGGACATCGATTGTATTGCTCAGGTTATATATAGTCTCATTAGATAATATGAAATATATCAATCTTATTTATAGCTCATTAATTATATATATACATCATTCTCTTTACAGGTGTTTAAAGCTGACCCCACTACAGGAACGGACTTACCAGATGTACATGCTCCCAATACGATGGGAGAATTAAATGAAGTAAGAGAAGAATGGGCAACATCCATACAAATAGTGTGGGTTTTAAAATATAATTGGGATGTTGATAGCGAATAATGACTAAAGAATGATATTTTGTAAATGAATTTCTGAATTATAATATATGTGTGAATGTTTCTACATGTCTATATGTTTCTACATGTGTCTGAGTGAAAATGAATGAAAGTGTTGGTTGCTATATGAGTGTTTCTACATGTGTGAATGTGAATGAATGGAACTACAGATTGCTAGCTACATGAATGTTTCTAAATGTGTGAAAATAAAATGGAACTGCAGGTTGTATTTCTAAATGCATGTGTGAATATTTTTGTTGTTAAATTTGCAGGTTTGTGGCCTGTTGTTGGCTGATATCAATGGATGTCGTAAAACCTGCAGTTAACTGTAGGTTTCTCATCCTGCGACCAGCCACAGTAGGTCTGCAGACTGACAGAAAAAAACAAAACAATAGGCGTCGGTTATTTGTATAACACCGACACACAAAGTTATAGTGTCGGTTTTATATAAATAACTGAAGCCTGTTTCCTGTGGCGTGAAGGTATATGGCGTCGGTTTATTATCTAATAACCAATGCTGATAGTGGCCAAGATGGCACCCTTTCTGTGGCGCAAAGGTATATGGCGTCAGTTTATTATCTAATAACCGACGTTGATAGTGGCCAAGATGGCGCCCTTTCGGTGGCGCGAAGGTATATGGTGTGGCAACACATCCCATTATCACACAGATAACGAGGTGTTACGCAAAAACATGCGGAAAACACCATAACCACAGATTATCAAAAACACGGGTTAATTAAAACCGATTGTGGAAAACTGATAAACTGTGAAACTATTACTTTCCAGTCCTCATCCTGCACAGAAACATGTCATATAAATATGTACATACACAAGATCTGACATGTGTCCACAGCTCAGGAACAGCTGTCCATCCATCACATGAGTTCACCACCTGTTCATATATACATAAAGGCCCACATCCGGCCAACAGCAGGATATACAGATATCATCGAACGATCTTCGTGAAACATCGTCAAAACACTGCCAAGGACCTGAGAGTACAGGGATGACTCAAGACTCTACTACAAAACATCCAAAACAGCAGCATGTCCAACGCTTGCCTTCTACTGCTCCTCAAGCTGCTCGTCTGCAACACCACAACCACGACCACGTCTACCTCGACCACCTAAAAAGGGTGTAAACCAGAGGAGTGAGACAATTGAACAATTGTCCCAGTGGGAAACATAGCTCCCCACCGCAACCATAGAACCTCAGCAAGAGAAACTATAACAGTAATTATAACATGAGCAGATATATCAGAAGCAGTTATATATATATATAGCAAGATCATTCTTACCGGCAAGCATACCAGTTGTACTAAGGCGTAAAACCAGATGTCTTTCAAAGGAACATGACTATCAAGATGAAATATATCAATATGTAACAGGATTATTAGAACAGGGTATAATGCCATATAACCTGATTATCAAGATAAGGTAGATTACCACATGACCTGCAAGGTATAACGGAATATTACACAAACAAGGTCTCAACCAATGTTTCGTGTTTGATTTGATCAGTAAATACTAAACGGTTGTATTACATTTTATTATGCCCTGAGGATTTGAACCGTACCGTTCAAATCCAACCTTCGGTTACGAAACCCAAGACGGTGCCATACAAGGTCAATGGAAGAGCCGGACTCTACGACCTCCCACCTCATGGTCAGTACATGAGTACAACACAAGCAGGACCGCAGTCACATGCTGAAGTAGTCTAAGCCACAGGGTTAGCTCCATAGGCTACCCATTCTCTAGCCCGCCTTGGTACAGGTCACGGTGCTAGTAAAACTGAGCCACGGGCCTGATCACCGTGCTCTGATCCATGAACGCATTCATGCTCCATACATCACATATCCTGAGCCATGGGCCTGTTCACCATGCTCTACACACATATCTGAGTCTGCAACTGAAGTTACACTCTTACCTCCTCATTTTCAGGCTAGGAGCAACCTACACATATTCAACAATATGCGCTTCCAGGTTAACCCGTAGGAAAACCCGTTTCACCATCACCAAGTCCTGACGATGATGGATCTATGGCCAGGGCAAACTACATGATGTATTTCACTGTGCTTAATTAGTATCTTTTAGATGGATTGCAAGATTCAACCAAGTTGTATGACATGCAAGGTATAACAGAAAGTAAAGAACATTATATTATGATCTATTCATATCAACCTGATCCATCTTAAGGATCCAACATCACATGTTATCACTTGGCCTCTTGCCAACCATCCAGATCCATCTCAAGGATCATCACATACCACAGGGTCTCAACCCTTCATCATGCACTGTCACTGCCTCTTAAGGCTCACATCATCATCATGGGACCAACACATCACATACATAATCTTATAGAGCAATTATCAAAGTAATGTTACTCATTACATATGTCACATAGCCCTTTCATGGCTAAGTCATCACCTGCAAGGTTAAGGTATGCAATAATTGTAGATTCAACATAAGGAATATGCTCACTATCATGAAATATCATTCAAGATAATCTACTTATCAATATGACAGTTATTTGGTAATCAAGTATGTTAAGTACATCACTAAACAACCATACTGATACTTACCCTTATATAGAGATTGTACAAACAATCAGGGTATATAGAGATCATGTTGTGTTTACAGAACCAACACTATTATTAACAAGGTCATTACTATGTCATCAACTATTGTCATCTTTATCATGAAGCAACCTTTAATGTAATTGTCACTTAGCATCATTATTACCAACATTATTATCATTAAACAAACTACTAGAGTAGTTATCATCATCTTCTTTATCATTAACAATTAAGCATAAGGGTCACATCATGCATCAATTACATGAGGGCTATCATCATATACATTACTACCATTAGCATCCTTATTATTTGCAAGGCAACATATTACATATTGATGATATCACAAACACCACCATCGTTTTATTGGTGCATAGCTAACCACTTCCATCACATGAGGGACCGTCACCAAAGAAACTCATACCCTCACTATAGCCTCACAACCCTCATCTAAAGCCTATCACCCAACATGGGTATCGACTACCACACTATCCCTATCGGCCCACACTTACTACTAACCCTATCGGCCAACACTCACTACTAACCCTATCGGCCCTCACACATCCTGCACATAGGGTAGGGTATCGCCCAACATGGCTATCGGCCATCATGGTATCGGCCATCAGGGCATATAGCCTATCGTCCAACATGGCACTACTTGGCCCTATCGTCCACCACATGGACAAGGAGATAACTCAACACAAGAGCACCCATTCTATCGTCCAACTCAAGGACATCCCTGTCGCCCAACACCATCAGACCATATCACCCAACAAGAGAGAGAGAGAGTATCGCCCATCTCCAAGGGTACTCACCATATCGGCCAACAAACCCTAGCTCACCCTATCGCCCAACTCAAGGGCAAGGGTATCGGCCAACAAGAGGAAGGGTATCGTTCATCTCCAAGGTACTCATCATATTGGCCAACAAACCCTAGCTCACCCTATCGTCCAACACATGGGCAAGGGTATCGGCCACCCACAAGGACTCATCATGTCGCCCAACACCAGCTACCATATCGTCCACCAAGGGGAACACCATGCCGTCCAACTCAAAAGCAAAGGTGTTGCTCAACCCAAGGAACCATATCGCCCAACATGGTCACCATGTCGGCCAACATCCATACTAGGTCAACCTATCGTCCAACCCAAGAGGAAGGGTGTTGCCCAACACCAAGAACACTAATATCGTTCAACTCAAGGACAAGGGTGTCACCCAACACACCCACAAGGAAGGGATATCGCCCAACCCTAGGTCACCTTCAACCTCCAACACAAGGGAGCACAAACCCTAAAAAGCAAGGTATACAAGGAACCCTAAACCCTAGAGAGGGATATCGGCCACTAAGGTATATAAGCAAGGTGCACAAGAAAGGAACTAAGCTAGTCTACTAACATGTAACAAGGTTAAAGCTAGAGGTAAGAGAATTAGGGTTAGAAACTATGCAACCCGCCTTAAGCTCCAAGGAAGAAGATGCACTTTGAACTCCAAGGTTGTCGGCCACCAAAGCTCCAAAGCACTCCAAGGTCCAAAGCTATCGTCCACCAGGCTGCTCCAGGAAGGTGTATCGGCCACCACTTCAGCTCCAAGGAAGTGTATCGGCCAACACAAGCAAGATGGAGAGGGATATCGTGCACCAAGGGTGGAGGGGAGACCAAAGGACCAAAGGAGACTAAGGCAAGGAGAAGAGCTACCTATATAGGAAGAAGGGGAGGAGAAACCAAGGTACAACCATGCTATGTGTCGTCCACCCAAGGGACACATGTCCACCAACTCGAGCCACCTCTCATGCAAGCCATAAGGCACTTGTCTAAGATGTGCACCATGTGTTCATCAACCAAGCCAAGCCATCTGGGTGACACAACAAGAGCTACTGGGCGACACACCAAGCAACTGGGCGACACACCACCTGCCCTGGGTGACACAAGGCTCAATCAAGCCCAAACAAGGAACTCCAAGGCCCAAACAAGCTCAACTCAGGCCCAAAGGACTCAAACAACAAGCCCAAGCCTTCCTCTCAACCCTAGAGGAAGCAAAGAGGGAAAACATCTCATAAGATGGCAAACTTGCCCACAAAACCCTAAACTTGGGTTATTTGCAAGTAGCCCCTCGAACTCTCAACAAAGCACAACCAAACCCTAATCACCACTAAAGGTGATTTGCAAGCACCAAAGCACCAAGATCAAGCAAAACAAATAGGGTAAACCCTAAATGCAGGTCAGGGTCCTTACAGCCATAAACCTCTACAAAAGGATTTCGTCCCCGAAATCCGAAGAGAAAAGCGAGGGATACTTCCTCCTCATCTATTCCTCAAGCTCCCACGTGGCTTCCTCAACGCCACGGTGATGCCAAAGGACCTTCACAAGAACCAGATCCTTTCTCTTCAGCTTCTTGACTCTTCTGTCAAGGATCATCATAGGACCCTCTTCATAAGTCACATCTTTGTCAAGCTCAACTTCAACTGGTTGTATCACTGTTCCTGTATCCGGATGACTTTTCTTCAGCATACTGACATGGAACACAGGATGTAACCTGTGCAACTCTGGAGGCAATTCTAACTCATAAGCCACCTTGCCAACACGTGCTATGACTGAGTAAGGCCCCATATATCTGGGAGCTAACTTACCTTTTCGTCCAAACCTCAACACACCTTTCCACGGAGAGACTTTAAGATACACCTTGTCTCCCACCTGGAACTCTAAGGGTCGTCGGTGATTGTCTGCATAAGACTCCTGCCTGTCTTGTGCCGCTTTCAACTGTTGTTGTATCACCTTGATCTTTTCTGTCATTTGTTGTACTAACTCAGAGCCCAAAAGCTGATATTCACCTGATTCATACCAACACAAAGGAGATCTGCACTTCCTCCCATACAAAGCCTCATAGGGAGCCATGTCAATGCTCCACTGATAGCTATTGTTGTAGGCAAACTCCATCAAACTAAGATGTACGTCCCAACTGCCTAGGAACTGCAAAACACAAGCACGAAGAAGATCCTCCAAAGTTTGAATAGTCCTCTCAGACTGTCCATCTGTCTGTGGGTGGAAAGCGGTACTGAACTTCAACTGCGTTCCCATCGCCCTGTGCAACTGTTCCCAAAAACGACTTGTAAACTGAGGACCTCTATCAGAAACTATCGTTGCTGGCACACCATGCAAACGAACTATCTCATCCACATATACTCGAGCGAGCTTTTCGGCTGTATACGTGGTCTTCACAGGTATGAAATGGGCAGACTTCGTTAATCTGTCCACTATCACCCAAATGGAATCATGATTCTTAGTTGTCCTGGGTAGACCAACTACGAAATCCATGGTTATATGATCCCATTTCCACTGTGGTATAGGCAAAGGTTGCAACGTACCTGCCGGCTTTTGATGCTCAGCCTTGACTTGCTGACACACCGCACACCTAGCCACAAACTCAGCTACATCTTTCTTCAAGCCGGGCCATCAGTACAAGTCCTTCAGACTATGATACATTTTGGTGATGCCTGGATGCATAGCATACATCGACGTGTGTGCTTCCTCGAGCACCAACTTCCTCAGATTATCAGCATCTGGAACCACCATCCTATTATGATAGCAAACCACTCCATCCTCGGACTCATGGAACCCATCACGCTTTTTGCTGCCAAACTCTGATCTGATTAGCTGTACTGTATCATCCGTTTGATGTGCATCCTTGATCTGTTGTCTCAACGTGGGCTTGATTTGCATCTGTGCTAAAAGTCCAGCTAACGAGGAAACCTCCATCTGTACGTTCATCTGCCGTAAGGAGACTAACATGTCCCGCCTATGGCATACCAAAGAACTCATCTGTGCCTTCTTGAGAGTAGAAGACTTTCTGTTAAGCGCATCTGCTACCACATTCGCCTTACCAGGATGATACTCGATAGTGCAATCATAATCATTGATCAACTCCATCCACCGACGCTGTCGCATGTTCAACTCTTGCTGTGAGAAGATGTACTTTAGATTATTGTGATCTGTAAAGATCTGACACACTTCCCCATAAAGATAGTGTCTCCAAATCTTTAACGCATGAACCACTGCTGCCAGCTCCAAGTCATGGGTCGGATAGTTCTCCTCGTGTTTCTTAAGCTGTCGCGAAGCAAAAGAAACCACATGATCTTCCTGCATCAGCACACAACCCAAACCTTTCTTGGACGCATCACAGAAAACAACATAGCCTTTTCCAGATTCTGGCAAGATCAACACTGGGGCACTGGTTAGCTTTTCCTTCAAACTTTGGAAAGCTTGCTGACATAGATCATTCTAAACAAAAGGTACATCCTTCCTGGTCAACTTCGTCATCGGTAGAGCTATCAAACTGAAGTCCTTGATAAACCTCCGATAGTATCCTGCTAGACCAAGGAAACTACGAACTTCCGTCGGCGTCTTCGGCTGTTCCCAATCCGCAATAGATTCCACTTTCTTCGGATCTACTTTGACTCCTTCAGCAGATATCACATGACCTAAGAAAGTCACTTCATCCAACCAGAACTCACACTTACTAAACTTAGCATACAACTGATGTTGACGAAGGAGAGTCAACGCTTGACGAAGATGTTGCTCATGCCCTAGCCGGTTCCGACTATAGATTAAGATGTCGTCTATAAAAACTACAACAAACTGATCTAAGAACGGACGAAACACTCTGTTCATCAGGTCCATGAAAGCAGCAGGTGCATTGGTTAATCCAAACGGCATAACCACAAACTCAAAATGACCATACCTCGTCCTAAAAGCTGACTTTGGTATGTCATCCGCCTTTATCCTCAACTGATGATATCCAGACCGCAGATCGATCTTCGAAAACACTGTAGCACAACGCAAGTGATCGAACAGATCATCGATCCTCGGCAACGGGTACTTATTCTTGATCGTGACCTTGTTCAACTGTCGGTAGTCTATACACAACCGCATCGAACCATCCTTCTTCTTAACGAACAACACGGGAGCACCCCAAGGTGACGTGCTCGGTCTGATGAAACCTTTCTCCAACAACTCTTGTAACTACTTCTTCAACTCTACCATCTCTGCTAGAGCCATCCTATAAGGTGTCTGTGCACTCGGCTGCGTTCCCAGAACCAGATTGATCTCAAAATTGATCTCTCGGGGTGGAGGAACACCAGGAAACTCCTCGGGAAACACATCTGCAAACTCTCGGACCACTGACACTTCTTCAAGGTTAAGGCCTTTCGCCTTGGTATCCACAACGGTATCCACAACGTGAGCTAAGAACGCCTCACATCCTTGTCGCAACAACCTATCTGCCACCATAGCTGACACCAGACACGTCGGAAGAATCTTCCTATCTCCCTGGAAGATCCACTTCTCTCCAGCAACATCAAACACCGCCTGCTTGGAACCACAGTCCAAGACAACCTGATACTTCTCTAAGGTATCCATCCCAAGGATAACATCGAAACCATGCATATCAAGTGGTATGAGATCCACCTGAATGATGTGTCCTGAAAAAGACAAAACACAAGATGGACACTCTTCTCGAAGCAAAGAGGAACCATCAAGAGGGGTTTCTAACAACAAGCTATCCTTCTTACAACTAACAGGTAGATGACAGTTTTCAAGCATACTATAGGCGATAAAAGAGTGTGTAGCACCCGGGTCAACCAGAACAGATATAAAGCAAGAGGAAGACATATCAGAATGAAATAACTCCATCTGACCTGTCACCACTCGCGGGTTGACTATCGCCTCTGGCTGATTCATGGCATAGAATCGAGCCGTAGCTTGCTGTCCACGACCTATGCTCCCTTGAGCAGACGATCCAGCTTGAGACGCTTGACCGCATCCTCGTCCTCTGCTACCACTTGGCTGTGGTCTCTCAGACTTCTGGAAACTCTGCCTCGGTTGCTGCGTCACTTCAACATCTCTATTCGGGCAATTGAACTTCCAATGCCCGACTTGTCCACAGAGATGACATGCTCTATTGTCAACTCGTGGCCTAGATGGCCCTGTCACTGCCACCGAAGCTGAACTGGGCGCCTTGGACGGTGAAGAAACATAACCTTTTCCCTTACTCGGAGACCACTGAGATGGTACACCAGCACTTCTCATCACTGACGGTGCTGAAAACCTGGGTTTCTTGAAGCCACCAAACCTTCGTCCTTGAAACTGAGCAGGTCTTTTAAGAGACACCGACTCTCTTTTCTCCCTTACTGTCCTCTCGATCCGTCGAACTGATTCCACAAACGTAGCAAACCGCTCTCGGTTTTCCAGCGCAGACACAGGGGTTGTCAACTCAGCACTCAAACCCTTCTCGAAACGTCTGATCCGTTCATCATCTGTCGCCACCATGTGAGGACAGAACCTCAACAGATCCATAAACTTAGCTTCATACTCAGTGATGTTCATCGTTCCTTGCCGCAACTTCTCAAACTGACTGATCTTCTCATCCAGGTACGTCTTCAGAAAGTATCTGGTGACGAACTCGCGTCGAAACACTTCCCAACAGATCACCTCACCAGGCCGCTTCTCTTCCTCGATGGTCCACCAGTGACCATCACTACCCTTCAAAAGGTAGACAGCATGCTTTACTTTGTCTGCTTCGGGGATGTCGAGGATCCGGAAAGCCTTTTCAAGACTCGTCAGCCACAGATCTACATCTGCTGGATCAGCCGTTCCAGCATAATCCGAAGCTCCGACTCGGCGAAGCTGCTCAAAGGTCTTCCCAATACCCGATGCTTCTCCATGGGGAACCTGTGCTCGCGGAGGAGGCACTGGTAATCGCTCAACCATGAGATTCATCGTAGCCATTAACTGCCCCATAAGCTGTTGGTAGGCAGGGTGTTCAAGTATGGCTGGGTCTGGTTGGGGGACCTCAGGCACCCGATCTTCATGTGCCCGTCCATCTGCTCCATCAGCCGATGCAGCATCACTATGCTCAGGAGCATGTTCTTCGTGGTTCCCAGACATCTTGGCTTTTCTTCTGCTGAGGGCAGAAGATTTTTGTAAGATAACCTAGAGAACTCATAAGAACAGACTCAACTTAGTCCTAGATCCCTGTAGACTCAGCGAACCTAAAGCTCTGATACCAAGCTTTGTGGCAACACATCCCATTATCACACAAATAACGAGGTGTTATGCGAAAACGTGCGGAAAACACCATAACCACAGATTATCAAAAACACGAGTTAATTAAAACCGATTGCGGAAAACTGATAAACTGTGAAACTATTACTTTCCAGTCCTCATCCTGCACAGAAACATGTCATATAAATATGTACATACACAAGATCTGACATGTGTCCACAGCTCAGGAACAGCTGTCCATCCATCACATGAGTTCACCACCTGTTCATATATACATAAAGGCCCACATCCGGCCAACAGCAGGATATACAGATATCATCGAACGATCTTCGTGAAACATCGTCAAAACACTACCAAGGACCTGAGAGTACAGGGATGACTCTAGACTCTACTACAAAACATCCAAAACAGCAGCATGTCCAACGCTTGCCTTCTACTGCTCCTCAAGCTGCTCGTCCGCAACACCACAACCACGACCACATCTACCTCGACCACCTAAAAAGGGTGTAAACCAGCGGAGTGAGACAATTGAACAATTGTCCCAGCGGGAAACATAGCTCCCCACCGCAACCATAGAACCTCAGCAAGAGAAACTATAACAGCAATTATAACATGAGCAGATATATCAGAAGCAGTTATATATATATATAGCAAGATCATTCTTACCGGCAAGCAAACCAGCTGTACTAAGGCGTAAAACCAGATGTCTTTCAAAGGAACATAACTATCAAGATGAGATATATCAATATGTAACAGGATTATTAGAATAGGGTATAATGCCATATAACCTGATTATCAAGATAAGGTAGATTACCACATGACCTGCAAGGTATAACTGAATATTACACAAACAAGGTCTCAACCAATGTTTCCTGTTTGATTTGATCAGTAAATACTAAACGGCTGTATTACATTTTATTATGCCCTGAGGATTTGAACCGTACCGTTCAAATCCAACCTTCGGTTACGAAACCCAAGACGGTGCCATACAAGGTCAATGGAAGAGCCGGACTCCACGACCTCCCACCTCATGGTCAGTACATGAGTACAACACAAGCAGGACCGCAGTCACATGCTGAAGTGGTCTAAGCCACAGGGTTAGCTCCATAGGCTACCCATTCTCTAGCCCGCCTTGGTACATGTCACGGCGCTAGTAAAACTGAGCCACGGGCCTGATCATCGTGCTCTGAGCCATGAACGCATTCATGCTCCATACATCACATATCCTGAGCCATGAGCCTGTTCACCATGCTCTACACACATATCTGAGTCTGCAACCGAAGTTACACTCTTACCTCCTCATTTTTAGGCTAGGAGCAACCTACACATATTCAACAATATGCGCTTCCAGGTTAACCCGTAAGAAAACCCGTTTCACCATCACCAAGTCCTGACGATGATGGATCTATGGCCAGGGCAAACTACATGATGTATTTCACTGTGCTTAATTAGTATCTTTTAGATGGATTGCAAGATTCAACCAAGTTGTATGACATGCAAGGTATAACAGAAAGTAAAGAACATTATATTATGATCTATTCATATCAACCTGATCCATCTTAAGGATCCAACATCACATGTTATCACTTAGCCTCTTGCCAACCATCCAGATCCATCTCAAGGATCATCACATACCACAGGGTCTCAACCCTTCATCATGCACTGTCACTGCCTCTTAAGGCTCACATCATCATCATGGGACCAACACATAACATACATAATCTTATAGAGCAATTATCAAAGTAATGTTACTCATTACATATGTCACATAGCCCTTTCGTGGCTAAGTCATCACCTGCAAGGTTAAGGTATGCAATAATTGTAGATTCAACATAAGGAATATGCTCACTATCATGAAATATCATTCAAGATAATCTACTTATCAATATGACAGTTATTTGGTAATCAAGTATGTTAAGTACATCACTAAACAACCATACTGATACTTACCCTTATATCGAGATTGTACAAACAATCAGGGTATATAGAGATCATGTTGTGTTTATAGAACCAACACTATTATTAATAAGGTCATTACTATGTCATCAACTATTGTCATCTTTATCATGAAGCAACCTTTAATGTAACTGTCACTTAGCATCATTATTACCAACATTATTATCATTAAACAAACTACTAGAGTAGTTATCATCATCTTCTTTATCATTAACAATTAAGCATAAGGGTCACATCATGCATCAATTACATGAGGGCTATCATCATATACATTACTACCATTAGCATCCTTATTATTTGCAAGGCAACATATTACATATTGATGATATCACAAACACCACCATCGTTTTATTGGTGCATAGCTAACCACTTCCATCACATGAGGGACCGTCACCAAAGAAAATCATACCCTCACTATAGCCTCACAACCCTCATCTAAAGCCTATCACCCAATATGGGTATCGACTACCACACTATCCCTATCGGCCCACACTTACTACTAACCCTATCGGCCAACACTCACTACTAACCCTATCGGCCCTCACACATCCTGCACATAGGGTAGGGTATCGCCCAACATGGCTATCGGCCATCATGTTATCGGCCATCATGGTATCGGCCATCAGGGCATATAGCCTATCGTCCAACATGGCACTACTTGGCCCTATCGTCCACCACATGGACAAGGAGATAACTCAACACAAGAGCACCCATTCTATCGTCCAACTCAAGGACATCCCTATCGCCCAACACCATCAGACCATATCGCCCAACAAGAGAGAGAGAGAGTATCGCCCATCTCCAAGGGTACTCACCATATCGGCCAACAAACCCTAGCTCACCCTATCGCCCAACTCAAGGGCAAGGGTATCGGCCAACAAGAGGAAGGGTATCGTTCATCTCCAAGGTACTCATCATATTGGCCAACAAACCCTAGCTCACCCTATCGTACAACACATGGGCAAGGGTATCGGCCACCCACAAGGACTCATCATGTCGCCCAACACCAGCTACCATATCGTCCACCAAGGGGAACACCATGCCGTCCAACTCAAAAGCAAAGGTGTTGCTTAACCCAAGGAACCATATCGCCCAACATGGTCACCATGTCGGCCAACATCCATACTAGGTCAACCTATCATCCAACCCAAGAGGAAGGGTGTTGCCCAACACCAAGAACACTAATATCGTTCAACTCAAGGACAAGGGTGTCGCCCAACACACCCACAAGGAAGGGATATCGCCCAACCCTAGGTCACCTTCAACCTCCAACACAAGGGAACACAAACCCTAAAAAGCAAGGTATACAAGGAACCCTAAACCCTAGAGAGGGATATCGGCCACTAAGGTATATAAGCAAGGTGCACAAGAAAGGAACTAAGCTAGTCTACTAACATGTAACAAGGTTAAAGCTAGAGGTAAGAGAATTAGGGTTAGAAACTATGCAACCCACCTTAAGATCCAAGGAAGAAGATGCACTTTGAGCTCCAAGGTTGTCGGCCACCAAAGCTCCAAAGCACTCCAAGGTCCAAAGCTATCGTCCACCAGGCTGCTCCAGGAAGGTGTATCGGCCACCACTTCAGCTCCAAGGAAGTGTATCGGCCAACACAAGCAAGATGGAGAGGGATATCGTGCACCAAGGGTGGAGGGGAGACCAAAGGACCAAAGGAGACTAAGGCAAGGAGAAGAGCTACCTATATAGGAAGAAGGGGAGGAGAAACCAAGGTACAACCATGCTATGTGTCGTCCACCTAAGGGACACATGTCCACCAACTCGAGCCACCTCTCATGCAAGCCATAAGGCACTTGTCCAAGATGTGCACCATGTGTTCATCAACCAAGCCAAGCCATCTGGGTGACACAACAAGAGCTACTGGGCGACACACCAAGCAACTGGGTGACACACCACCTGCCCTGGGCGACACAAGGCTCAATCAAGCCCAAACAAGGAACTCCAAGGCCCAAACAAGCTCAACTCAGGCCCAAAGGACTCAAACAACAAGACCAAGCCTTCCTCTCAACCCTAGAGGAAGCAAAGAGGGAAAACATCTCACAAGATGGCAAACTTTCCCACAAAACCCTAAACTTGGGTTATTTGCAAGTAGCCCCTCGAACTCTCAACAAAGCACAACCAAACCCTAATCACCACTAAAGGTGATTAGCAAGCACCAAAGCACCAAGATCAAGCAAAACAAACAGGGTAAACCCTAAACGCAGGTCAGGGTCCTTACATATGGTGTCAGTTTCTTATCTAATAACCGACGCCTATACCTTCGCGCCACAGGAAACAGGCGCGATTTCGGCGGCGCGTGAAGATTTTGGGCATCGGTTTTGGAACCGACGCGTAATGGGTGAGCTTTTAGTGTCACCCACATAGGTGTCACTTAGAAACCGACACTAAAGGCCTTAAATAACCAACACTAAAGGTAGGTTCTGTAGTAGTGTATGTTGAGATATGTTGCGGTCTCTATGACTTGATCCATGTGTTGGATGATGGGTGGAACTCCCTCTTCGTTTGATGAAGTGGTGAGGATTCCCTTCGGTCGCATGACTTGGTTTCTCTTTGATCAAATGTGGTGATTTTGTTCCCTTTTGTTGATGGTGGGGTGATCCATCTATTTGATCACTAGGATTTTATGGTGTCTTTGGTCGATGAGGTTTTATATGGATTTGCTCTTCGGTCGCATAGAATTGTGACCTAGCATTTACTTCCGTCGATTAGAATTGATGGATGTGTGTTAACCTTGTAT
The DNA here is from genome assembly GCA_963693085.1 of Alisma plantago-aquatica. Taxonomy (NCBI): domain Eukaryota; kingdom Viridiplantae; phylum Streptophyta; class Magnoliopsida; order Alismatales; family Alismataceae; genus Alisma; species Alisma plantago-aquatica. The sequence goes on along the minus strand of OY856409.1, from coordinate 1,313,765,567 downwards.
GTTACCTTATGATGATAATGGTTTACGTAATTTATTCCAAGAATATGGGAAATAATGATATCTAAGGTTGAATGTTAATTTTTATTTTGAAATTCTAAATCCAGTTTCAATGCAAAACTTAACTCTAATTTGAGTATATGCTGTTAATGCTTAGCTTGCTTAACTAGTTAGCATGTTAATAAAGTATTTCTCTCTCCTATGAGGTAACCCAAATTGGCGATCATGTGGACATTATGGTTCTTAATTGCAAAAGCTATGCCAACTTAAGTAACATATCTGTAATGCCATGACTTTGAGCCCTGATGAGGCATGAAGAGATTATGATGTTCTGTAGGGAATTATGTAAATGGTCTTATGACCTTGGAAATGGCCTTGTGCCTTAACAGGAGGTGATAACCTCTAGTGATGTGATAAGGGTTTGGAATCCCATAATGATGTGACAATGGTGATGGTATTGTGAAAGGCATTGAGACAATATCATGTGGTGATCTGATCAACTTTATGTATTAAACATTTTATATCTTCTGAAGTTGTCCTCTACTTTATCTTGTAGTATCTTTTTAGGGTTTGATTGTAACTTGATTGATGCAGTATAAAAGACACTCAACTATCTTAACTAATCAAGTGAAACCCTAACCATGTAGTTGCCTTGTGCCATAGATCCATTCCAGTGTCAGGACTTACTGGATGGTGAAATGAGTATTCTTGAGGGAAACTCAGAGCACATACTATTGAGTATGTTGGGTGCTTGGAGAGAACATCCTTGTCATCTAGATCTTAGGTGGTTGAGAACAATGGTGGTTTTGTCTCGAATATTGGTATATGTGATTGTTTGAGGCGGCAGTGAGAATAACTACGATGATGCATTGGTAATACAAGTGTGTACAACCTGGTTTCTAGTGTCGTGACCTATACCGAGGTGGGCTAGGTGTTTTCATTTTGATTGTATGTCACTAGTGGTAGTTGACTGACATGTCTCTATGGTGCAGACTCGTACTGAACGAGTGTGGAGAAGATCTTAGAGTCTGACTCTTCCTAGATCTTGTATGGAACTAATTTTGACTTAGCAGTGGTCAGTTGGATTTGGGTGTTACTGTGGTACGACTCAAATTCTAAAGGCTTAATAAAAGATGTAATACAATCGTGTAGTATATTTGTTTAGGGTAAAACACACTTACAGTGGATGTTTACCCTTTCCTTGTTTCTTATACTACTCAGTTGTATTATAATGTGGTAAGAGAAATCAATTGCTATACATGTTCTTCATATTTCCTCTAAATATATAGCATGTTCTACTTATATGTTGTATATGCTTAACCTGCTTAGTCTGTATAGCTAGTTTTAAATTATTCATTCAGCTAAATCTACTCATCTTGTTTAATAATGTTATTTCCTTCTTAAGCATAATTTGTGTTTCAATAGTCATTGGTGGAGAGTTATATCTCTTACTGGGACATGGGTCTCACCCTTGTGGTTCGCCACATCTTTTTAGGTGGTCGTGTGTGACATGGCAGAGATCGTGTTGTTGAGGAGGATTAGCTCGGAGATCACTAAACATAGAAGGTTGGATAAGTTATTGTGTTGTGTAGTAGAGTCCTATGTGTCGTCCATGTACTCGCAGGTCTGGGAGGGATGTGTTTTGTAAGTGATATGTACCTCGATACGTGTTTTGGAAGTACATCTTAGTTGTATATATGGCTTGTACATTTTAATAGGTTATCTTTTGTAATAGGTACATGGTAGTTGACCACTATACAAATATACATACATGTCCTGAAATGAGATATGCTACAGTTTGTGGACCTTTATTGAAATATGTTCCATACATAATGGTTATATAAGTTCAGTTTAAATTTACCTATTTTGTGGCAATGTGCTTGTTTAGTTGCTAATAGTGCGCTTTGGTTTTGAGTTATCTCAGTTGGTGTGATCGGTGTGTTACATGAAATATGGTGACAGAGACGATAGTGGAAACAAAAATTTAAACTACCATATTCCCCTTTGAATAGTAGATCATGTCAACAAATATGTAATGGGAAGGATGGTTTCGAGGATATACATGGTCTTGGAGCAAGTCCAATGACAATCACCTCATTGTAGTGTGTGTTTTTCTTCAAGTTGCACCTAGACAATGTCTGTGTCGACCTCCTGGTTGTTCACGATAGAAAATAGTTGACTTCATCCTCTGAGTGGAAGGAAATGGCCTCCTTGCCTCTATAGTAGTTCACACGGACCACAGGAAACTCTTGTCGATCTATATGAACAAAAAAGAAAGAGTTGTCTCATTCTAATTGGTGTGCAAGCAACAACTTGCTCTCCCATAATTGTTCTCCCTTTTTATACCTCCATTTAGTAGGTAGGACTTTCTTAGGTTCTCTTTGTTACCACAACTAGAGAAGACAACAATTGTTAGAGCTAATTAATGTGTCTGGGAAGCCCAAAGTACCCCTCTATTTATAGGAGGGTAAGGGCTAGGGTTCCTAGTCTAAGTGGGATTCAAGGGGGACATAATTTCACAAAATTTTACATCCTCTAAGCAGAAAAATGGTTGGTTCACAGGTGAACCGATAGGTTGGCATGTAAGCCGATCAGTTCAACCCTTGAACCGACTGTGTCATCATGTTTACCTATCGCAATTGTATTGACAATTAATATCCAACCATTATTCAACATGACATCAGCACTACTACTTGGTCAAATTGAACTAATCAATGAACTAGGTGGTTCATCACATGGACTAGTCATTTGATACCTTGAGCCTATCGATTCACTAAGTGAACCAGTCAGTTCATGCCCTGGTTCAGGTATTCTTCAGCCAATGTTGTTTCTAATAAAACTAACACTCCAACCGGTCGGTTCAACACTTGAAATGGTCAATTCAAAGTCCAGTCAGTCAAAATCAACCATTATTGTTTACGTTATATACCTAATGCTTTAGTAATCAAGTTTAAACTATATTCATGAATGAACTCCTATTCCAAGTGTATCCTATGTGTGTGACCTTATAGGTTCCTAGTTATGTTGGCAATGAATATCCATAACTAATTTATGACATCACAAGCAATGAGCAATATCTAGCAACACATCATTGCTACCCAAGTAATTCGGAAAGTCAGAGAAACAACTTCAGCATACATTTTGTGATTTGTGTTATAATGTTTGTATAGTTCATTTGTCTTTGATATCCAGATTGAACTTGAGGCATGGAATCATCATCCTCTTCAATATTCAATCTATGTTCCTTGAACTAGTACAAACTGTCTGAGATATATGTAAGCTCTTTATCAGATATTGACTCACATGAGCATGGTCATGCATTTCTCAATCTTGCTTATCAAGTGGATAGGATATCATACTCATGTGGGAGGGACAAATGCCATCTACATCACTCACAATCATCCCCATGTGTCACAATGCACCCGAGCATCACCTTTATGGTAACCTTATTCAAGATCATGGTGGATGATGTCAAAGTACATCGAATGACATGTGATGAGTGTAGTGATTTTAGGTCTAAGAACCACAATCACCACCATCACAATAAGAGATGATTCTGAATACCAGTTATGGTTTCCATGTATCACTCTTATGGTGGGTCTATCTGATATATTGCTCTCTAACAAGTATCTATGTGTTTGGTTTGATATCACATATCATGACTTAATGAGATTTTGTCATCAACTATCACACACTCTAGTCTTAAGTGTTATTGTTGTCTATTAGACTTCCACAATAACATCCAACTAGGGGCATGACAAAAATGTATATACTCTTAACATCCATATAATCTCATTGTTCAGGTCCTCAACTCGAAGACATATGCCATTGAGTAATATCATTCCCTAGACATTTATTATGTAACATCATTATCTCATTATTGAATAAAATAGAATAAATTGGAAGATTGTCTTTATTATTAATCAAATCATTTACAAGATATGTCATTACAATCATTGTATGATTGGCTCTATGGGCATACACACCAACAGACTCCCACTTGCACTTAGTGTCAATCACCCATGAATTTAATACCAAGTGATCTAACTTGACCATCATGTTTTTGCTGCAAAAGTGCTTTTTTCAAGGGGTCAGCCACATTGCTTTTGGTTGGTATTCTACAAATCTTCACATCTCCTCATTATATGATCTTTCGCATGAGATGGACCTTCCTTTGTATATACTTGGAATGTTGATGCGATCTGGGTTCCTTAGCTTGTGCAATAGCCTCGTTGTTATCACAATATATCTTAATTGCATCGCTGATGCTTGGAACTACCCCAAGTTCAAATATGAACTTCTTAATCCAAACAACCCCCTTTGTTGCATCGGCTACAACAATATACTCAGCCTTTGTTGTATAATCCACAATTGTCTCTTGGTTGTAACTCATCTAGCTCACAACTCTATTTTTGAGGCAAAACAAAAATCCAGACTATGATTTGTATTTGTTTTTTTCAGTTTGGAAGCTTGCATCGGTGTAACCTTTTACCACCAACTCTTCCTCTCCACCGTAGACAAGGAATTGATCCTTATTTATTCTCAAGTACTTAAGGATATTCTTTATGGTTGTCCAGTGAGCATCACCTGGATCTAACTGATATATGCTCATCATGGTCAAGGCATATGAGACATCAGGATGAGTACATAACATTGTGTACATGATGGATCCAATTGCAGATGCATATGTAATTCTACTCATGCATTCCCTTTCTTCACAAGAACTGGGACATTGAGATCTAGAGATGGTAGCTCCATGAGACATGGACAAATTTCCTCTCTTTGAGTCCTCCATATTGAACCTCTTCAACACTTTGTCAATGTATGTTCTTTGATATAGTCCAATAATCCTTCTAGATCTATCTTTATATATCTTGATTCTTAAGATATAGGAGGCTACGCCCAAGTCCTTCATAGAGAATGTATTTCCCATCCAAGTCTTTACCATCTATAAGTAGGGATGTTATTCCCCATAAATAGTATGTCATCCACATACAATATGAGGAATATAATTATGATACCACTAACCTTCTTATAAACACAAGGTTCATCCTCATTTTGACTAAAGCCAAACTCTTTGACTGTTTCGTCAAATCGAAGACTCCAGCTTTGAGATGCTTGCTTCAATCCATAGATTGACCTTTGTAACTTGTAGACTTTATTTGCATCCTTTAGATTTATAAAACCCTTAGGTTGTGTCATGCACACATCCTCAAGAAGATTCTTGATAAGGAATGTGATTTTAACATCCATCTACCCAATCTCATAGTCAAGATAAGATGCAATGGAAAGCATGATCCCAATGGACTTAACCATGGCAACTGGAGAAAAGGTTTTGTCATAGTCAACACCTTGAACTTGTCAGAAACCCTTTGCAGCCAATTTGCGCTTATAGGTTTCTACATTACCATCCATGACGGTCTTTTTCTTGAAGACCCACATGCACCCTATGGGTTTTACTCCTTTAGGTGGATCCACTAAGGTCAATACCTTGTTGATGTACATGGCTTCAATCTCAGATCTCATAGCCTCAAGCCATTTCTCAGACTCTGGTCGCTTAGTAGCTTCTAGATAGGTTTTTGGCCCATCATCTACAACCAACTCATTGCCTTCTTGAGTCACAAGATATCCAAATATTTTGGGCTCATATCCTACTAGATCTATGAGGTTCTTGTGTTACTTGAAGAATTTGAGATTCCATAATGACTTGTGATTCTCTCTATTCCTCATGTACCTCTACTAGCTCAATGTTTTCTTATTGGTCTTGAACCTCTTTGAGTTCTACTTTCCTCCCACTGATTCCTTTGGAAATAAATTCCTTTTCTAGGAATATAGCGTCTCTAGGAACAAACACTTTGTTTTTAGATAGGGAATAAAAGTAATATCCTTTGGTTTCCTTAGGATGTCCAACAAAATAACATTTATCTTATTTGGGTCCAACCTTTTCAGGAAACTACTTTCTCACATAAGCTTCACAACCCCAAATCTTAATAAAAGACACATTGGTATGCTACCATATTTCATATGGTTTCTTTTGAACCAATTTATATGGTACACAGTTTGGTGTAAACAAGTTGGTTTTAAGAGCATAACCCCAGAAGGTAGTCAAAAGTTCAACTAAACTCATCATTGATCGCACCATATCTACCAATGTGTGATTCCTTCTTTCTGATACACTAATATGTTGATGTGTTCTAAGTGGAGTCCATTGTGATACAATACCACAATCTCTCAAAAAGTCCTCAAACTCTTATCTCAATTATTCTCCACCTCGATCAGAATGGAGTGCCTTAATACATTTTCCAAGTTGGTTTTGTACTTCATTCATGAAATACCTCGAGCTTTTCAAGGGTTTCTGACTCATTTTTCATCATGTAAACATAACCATACCTACTGAAGTCATCAATAAAGGTATTGAAGTACTGATAATCACCTCTATAACTTGTTCTAAAAGGGCCACATACATCAATGTGTATCAGTCCTAATAGATCACTAGCCCTCTCATTATTTCTAGTGAAAGGGGTCTTAGTCATCTTACCCAACAAACTATATTGATTTGAAATCAAAAGAGTCTAGATAACCATCTTTATGGAGTCTATATATGTAATTCTCATTTATGTGCTCTAGACGACAATGCCAAAGATATGTCTTGTTTGAGTTATCAAGTTTTAATATTTTGGTGTTTACATTATAAACATATGTCATTAGATCCATCAAATAAAGACCATAATAATTGGGGCACTGCAATAAAAGATCTCATCTTTTGAAATAGAACATTGACCATTCTTAATATGAAATTCATATCCATCCTTGTTCATATAAGATACAAAAATGATATTTCTATTTATCGGCAGATACATAATAGCAGTTCATTAACTCTACTACAAGCCTTGTGGGTAGAGATAAATTATAGGTTCCAACTATAGTGGCAACAACTCTTGCTCCATTTGTGATTTGCAATTCAAACTCACCCTTTCTTAAAGGTTTACCTCTTTTCAGATCCTACATATTCGAGCATATGTGAGATCCACATCCGGTATCTAGTACCCATGATGAAGAAGTAGACACAATTATCTCAACAATGTATAAATCTGAATTGGAGATCTCTATCCCCATCTTCCTCTTACTAAATCCCTTCAAGTATGATGGACATATTCCTCTTGTACTTTTCTTTCTCCATATCTTGAGCATTGAAGATTTGGATTTATGCTTGGCCTCAGAAATCTTATTGGCTTTGATTCATTCTTCGACTCCATTCTGCTGATCATGATCACAAATTTGTCCTTCTTCATTCTTGCTTTGACATTTATCAACATGCCAAGCAAATCTGACGGCGATCTAGCCATGTTATTCAAGTGGTAACACTCGATAAAATGGCTATATGATTCAGACAATGATTGTAGAATCATATCCATGGCCAACTATTGTCTCAAAGAGAATTCCAGTTCTTTGAGATGTTCCACATGTCCAATCATATTGAGCACATGGGTCTCTATTGGATCTCCCTTTATCATCTTACACTCAAAGAGTTCCTTTGAAACATTATATGTTTCTTTCTTTGTATGATTATGGTTCACATTCTTAAGATGTGTTACCATCTCAAGAATCCCCATGTCTTCACACTGCTCATGCAACACATAGTTCATGCATATTAGCATAAGGTGCTTTATGTCTAAGGCATCATTGGCATGCTTTCAGTAAGCATCCACCTCATCCCTAGGCTCATTAGGAGTAGGTATTTCTGACACTAGTGTATTTAGGACATATAGATTATGCTCATCATAGAGAACCTTTCTCAAAGTCCAAAACCAGTAATGAAATTTTTTCCTGTTAAGTTTTTCCTTCCTAAAGACATATCACAACAACGATTCATTTTCCATTTGTTTGTACTAGAGAAAATTTTGCATTTGTCAAAATACTTTTTATTTGATTTGATTTGAATAAATTTTGACGATATTTAATTATACCTTTAATTGATTATTGATCCCACTATTTTGTTCAAATTGGTAGCCCTCACATATCAATTTAGAAGATTGCAGCGTAAAACCTTCTAGTAAGCCAAGATCCAAAATAATTGAATTATTACTCGACCAACGCCAATGCCCATAATCAATCATTAAGATAGGAAACGTTTTCCAATTGCATCTTATATAATTCTTAGATAGATGGTATGCACAACTCTTTGTCATAGTCATTTGCATGCTTCTAGGTGCTTAATTTCATTAAGATCACCTCATTAAGCCTGACCCAAAAACCAACACGATAGCAATGCACCCTACTTGGTAGACTCACATAACTACCATCACACTTCTACAAGATAGACAGTGCACCATGCTTGGCGTGCCCACTCTTAGTCGATCAAGATTTTCATGTGTGTTGCTAATGGAAAGCATGTCATAATTAGTATGTTATTGAGGGGTTTATATTTATAAACACATATACATATCCAATCACCACATACTATAGTATGTATCATATAAATGTTATATCCCACAAACATAAACAAGCAATAAAGCAATGGTTATGGTCATACTACTATAATTCCTTAGAGCCACAAGGAATTACCATCACCTAAGGTTTACATCACATGAAACAACATGTTGTTGATGAATAGTTCTTGAACCAGTATGGGTTAACCAATTCAACCCTTGAATTGATCGGCTCGCCTCCTGGTCAGTTGGTTGGTCTGTCAAAATGTTCATTTGGGCTCTAATCCAACATCTCCTAGACACCTCCAGTCAATCGGTTGGGCCACTAGTTGATCGGTTTGGCTCCTCCTGTCATCAGTCCTCCTTGGCCCTCCAGCTGATTGACTCATCTTCTGAAACGGGTGGCTCATATGGTGTTGAATGTCTTCTTTGTCATAATAAGAAATTAAAACTATCTACTGCTATTTAACATATTACAAAGTAATAGGGAAACCTTGAATTACATTCTAGGGGATCATAGGAACGAGAGAATAAAACTTTTACATATGAAAGAGAAGATGAGGCTCGATGTGCAAACTAAGATATGAATAAGAATAAAAAAAAACACAACCATACACAAAGATCTGGATTATTGGCCATAACCATGCTTCACATCCACCATCAAAACCAACTTTTAGGATGGAACATTTAAATTATATATAAATAAATATATATATATTAGTTGGGATTGTACATGGTATTTAATTGAATATTCTCATTAATAATTTTCAATATTCACTTCATATGCAATAGATAAAAGACAAAAACTAAAATCTGATCATATCAGTTAAATCCCTAAGCATTATAAATTGACGGGACTCTGATACTACTGTAGGAAAATATGCCAACAAAGCAACCAAAAAAAACAAAATTTTAACTATCATATTCCCCTTTGAACAATAGATTGTGTCGAAAACTATGTAATGGGAATGATGGTTTCAAGGATATATGCTATCCCGGAGCAAGTCCAATGACAATATCCTTGTTGTAGTGTGTGCCTTTCTAAAAGTTGCACCTAGACAATGTCAATGTCGACCTCCTAGTTGTTTACCATGAACAATAGTTGACTTTATCCTCCAAGCGACGAGCAATAACCTTCTCACCTCTATAGTAGTCCACACATACCACCAGGAACTCCTACCATTCTAGATAAACAAACAAGAAGGATTTATCCCTTTCTAGTTGGTGTACTAGCACCAACTTCCTCTCCCATAATTGTTCTCCATTGCTATCCCTCCCTTTGGAGGGTAGGACTTGCTTGGGTTCTCTTAGCTACCATAACCAGAGAAGACAATAATTGTCGAAGATAATTGATGTGTCTAAGAAGCCTCTAGTACCCCTCTATTTATAGAAGGGTAAGGGTCAGGGTTCCTAGTCTGAGTGGGCGTCAAAGGGGATGAAATTTCACAAATTCCCACATCGTAGAGCGACAAAATGGCCAGTTCATAGGTGAACTGATCGGTTGGCATGTGAGCTGATCAGCTCAATCCTTGAACCGCTTGTTTAATCATGTTTCCCAATGTCAATTTTATTGGCAATTAATATACAATCAATGCTCAACATGAAATAAACACTAATCCTTGATCCAATCAAATTGATCAATGAACCGACAGTTCAACACATAAAATGATCTTCTGAGACCTTGATTTGATCAATTCATGCCCTAGTTTAGTAATTTTTCAGCCAAATTTGTTTCTAATTAACTTGACACTACAACCGGTCAGTTCAACACTTAAACTAGTCGATTCAGAGTCCAGTCAGTCAATTTTGAACCATTGTTGTTTAAATTAAATACCTAATGCTTTAGTAATCAAGTTTAAACTATATTCATGAATGAAATCCTATTCCAAGTGTATCCTATGTGTGTGACCTTATAGGTTCCAAGTTACATTGGCAGTGAATGTCTATAACTAATTTATGACATCACAAGCAATGACGATGATATCTAGCAACACATCATTGATACCCAAGTAATTCAGAAAGTTGGGGAACAACTCCAACCTATAATATATGATTGGTGTTATAATGTTTGTATATTTCCTTTGTCATTGATATCTGGATTGAACTCGAGGCATGGAATCATTATCCTCTTCAACATTCAATCCATGTTCCTTGAACTAGAGAAAATTGATTGAGCTATATGTAAGCTCTTTATCATATATTGACTCACATGTGCATGGTCATGCATTTCTCAATCTTTCTTATCAAGTGGCCATGATATCATACTCATGTAGGAGGGACAAATGCCATCTACATCACTCACAATCATCCTCATGTGTCACAGTGCACCCCCACATCACCTTTATGGTAATCTTATTCACGGTCATGGTGTATAATGTCAACGTACATTGAACGACATGTGATGAGGGTAGCGATTTCAGGTCTAAAAACCACAATCACCACCATCACTATAAGAGATGATTCTGACTACCAATTATGGTTTCCATGTATCACTCTTATGGTGGATTTATCTGATATATTGTTCTATAACAAGTATCTATGTCTTTGGTTTGATATCACATGTCATGGCTTAATGAAATTCTGTCATCAACCAGCACACACTCTAGTGTTACGTATTATTGTTGTCTATTATCCTTCCACAATAACATCAGACTAGGGACATAACAAGAATGTATATACTCTTGACATCAATATGATCTCATTGTTCAGGTTCTCAACCCGAAGACATACGTCATTGAGTAATATCATTCTCTAGACATTTCTTATGTAACATCATTATCTCATAATTGAATAAAATAGAATAAATAAGAAGATTGCCTTTATTATTAATCAAATCATTTACAAGATATTCCATTACAATCATCATACACTTGGCTCTTTGGGCATACACACCAATAGTTTCACCTCACATCACTCACCATCTACCCTTAGGAAACTCATAAGCAATTATAGTAAGTACCACACTAGCTACTTAGATCTTCCACATAGAAGTAAGAGAGGGGATATGCATGTGAGAAGATATGGTGCTAGCTAGGGATCCACTAGTTGTACCTAGGAGCAATCCCTAAGATAACCTCATAAAAGCCATTCCTTCCTATAGTCTAAGTGGTTTCAAGCATAATTCAACAAGAAACCCATGTTTTTAATCACAAACCACGAGAAGGAATATGGGAAATAAGGTAAAAGTAGACGACAGTCATCATAAATGAAACTATAATGTTTACAAGTTATTTCCCCCCAACATGGTATTGAAGTCACATTTTAGCCCCAAACTACCCATCTAAGGGGATTAACTACTCATAACAAAATAAAAGAAGAAGAAACAAGGAGTAGACAACCATGAATCTTGGTGAAGACTCCTCCTTATTCATTCCTAGAAGTTGGAGGTGGATGGATGGCATGGAATTGTGATAGAAGGTGGCCAAAACCTTAGAAAACTAGGATTTTGAGGTAGAGGAAGGTGGAAATGAGGTGGAGGTAGGTAAGAGTAGGTGAGATCTCCTTCAATGCTCAAGTACGGTAGAAATGAATGCTAGGAGTGGCTAACCTTGTGATATAGCCGTCACCCAAGTATATATAGGTGGTAGGTAAACACTAGATTAAGCAGAGGCAACTAGGAATTTTAGTTTAAAAAATAGTAGGGTTTTGGGGTCAACATAGACGTGGTGGGTATAGGATAGCATGGCTTTGCTGAGAGGGAACAATTTTTCTGGGTGAAGGTGAAAATGTCAATAGAAATTGGAAAATGGTGGCTGGTAGCACGACATGTTGCGTAACACAACTATGGTGGGGGCTTGGTAGCACAACCATTCTGAATAGCACAACCATGGTGGGTGACTTGGTCGGGGGCCATTATCTTGGGCACAGTCATTCTGGCTTTTGGCAACACTGTCATTTTGGCTGGCACAACTGTGTTGGTGTCTTCATGGGACGACAATGCTGGCTAGCATAGTTGTTCAGCCAAGATTATTGCAGCTTCACCATTTCTTGACTCCACTGTGATTTTTGACTTTGGAAGCATGGTTGTTCTATTTCAGCACGACTGTTTTGGGGGGGTTTGCTTTCAATTTGAGCTTCAAACTTCATGATCCATGGACCTCTTTGTTTTAGATCGAGCCTTGGCCACTAGGGGTAGGTTGGGGGAGCTCTAGGACCTTCTTTGGAATCCTCCATGGGTGGAGAAACCCTAGGATCATACTCCTTCTCTCCCATCCATCCAAGGCATGGTCCAAGTACATATAAAACATGGAAAGAGGGTCCATAAGTGCATTTGATAGAAAACCATTTATTAGGGAAAATAACTTACAATCTAACATGTCTAGATGTGATTAAAATGCAAGAAGACACAAGATGAAGCCCTAAAATAGGGCTGCATTGAAGGACCTGTCTTTGAACTTTGCAGGTTGCAATTGTGGATCTATTAAATTTTTGTAGTCAAGAGTGTTTTGCAACATGGATTCATAAAAAAAATCCAGAACATGTGTGATGGTTCTATATAAATATGAACAATTAATATCTTAGATAATGACAATTTTGCTTTTAAAACACCAACAACCTATCACCATTCATCCGATAGTTACACTCAACAACCATCTAGACCACTATAATGAGTTGGTTATTCAAATCCTACCAAAGATCTAGTATCTTGTAGCACCCACCTAGATGTCACTTAGTACTTGACAACATAGGTCTTTTTCACCCACCTCAACATCCTGTATTTACAGTAGTGAACACACTAAACCATGGTCACAGTATCCCAAAAGCTAGTTGCTTTGACCCAAAACCAGCTTGTTACAACTTTTAAAGGGATCACATTGACCAACCATGTCTTCATCGGCCCGAGTTGGTCCTGCTGTTGATTAGGCCGAGACATCACGCCATAGTCAAAGAACCCAACCGTGTTTGCTTTGACCAACCCACTACACTTGAAGAATTTTTTTCTTGAGCCTGCTCTACACCCATGGAATGTCTTGCACTACATTGATCGATTCCATTGATCAATGCAATCAATTGACAACATTTTTTTTCTATCCAAAACTTTGAAATGTCATTGAACCTTATTGTAAACACAGATTATCCTTACAATTTCAAACTCAACTATGATTCATTATCCAAGACCATTTTAATCATTTTGTATTATGAAGATAAATATAGAATAAACCAAAAAATTAATAGAAATAAAAATTGATTAAAGAAAAGCAAGGATCAATGTCTCACACATAAGGTAGTTTATATCAAGTCTTGATTTGTAGCTTGTCTAATGGCCTATTCAAGTAGGAATGAGATGAGCATCATGTTTATTTGGGGAGGGGAATTCACAATATATACTATGTATTCTAATAGAAGCAAAATCACTATACTAAGGATGGGGATAAAGTCAAGTTTGTTTAACATTCTCATCCCTAGTAACCTTTCAATGTTAACCTTGGTTTTTTTTCTCCTTAATCTCCTCTAAAATATATTTTGACACTAGTGAGGGAATTTATAATTAATGTTAGAATCGTGTATGTAAGTGTAGAGCAAGATTGTAATGTTTTATTTTCTCTCTAGGGATATTTTTTTATTTTTCCTTGATCAACTAAGAGTCTAGATACTTAGTTGCTACACACCTCAATTGGATAGTTAGACACTTTGGTGGGTCGTTCAGTTAGTTGGCTAACTCAGTCAAATGGTTCACGCTCCAGACCTAAGTGGTGGGCGTGAACCAAGAAGAATATGCTTCTTTCTTAATTTTTGAATTGACATCTCATCAAAACATAGCATCCAAAAACTTATTGGCCTTATAATTGTTCATATGGTCATACTTGGACGACTTATGCATGGATAATGGAGTTGATTATGCACATTCATTAATAAAGATGGTGATTCCAATCTACACAACATTGCATTAACTATTTTTGCAAGATGTATAGATAGGTTGTCCATGTATTATACCAGGTCCATGGGAGTTCATCTTGTTTTGACAATGTTTTGTGCATTTCGTGTGTCTGATTTTGTACTGATATACATGCATGCTTTATTATCATGGTTTTATATTACATTATGCATGAGATGTTATGCATTATGGTTGATTTGTTGATTATTATGCAACGAAGTGTTTAATTATGAAAAGTAATTGACATATAAACATTTTCAAGATGAATTTTGCTTCATTCTTGAATATCTATAACTTGTTGTGATTTGATTTCGTATGATATGTTGTAGAAGGCTTAGCTTCTTCACTAGCAAAGCTTTCCTTTTGGATTCCTTTCCGGTAGATGATTGTGAGGAAGAATGCCACCTACTTTAAGTCAATCTTTTAACCCTAGTTATTCAAGATATGCATTTTTATTATGAATTTACCAAGTCACTTTGGGTTTTCTCCAACTGCCTAGAATTAAATTGGGGTGTCATGTCGTAAAAGCTCCATATGTTGAGAATTATGCTCGATTTGAGGTGGTCTCTTTGACATCACATCACTTTTTTATTCTACATCCTAAGTGTATCCCTTGATCTTCCTCAGCAAGTCCACCCATCTTTCATTTATCCTAATTTGGTGCAAGTTGCATGCCTTGTAACTTACAGAAGTCACCAGATGTAATTTACTTGAAATCCAATAGGCATCCAATAGCACAGAAAGCAACACACTTTATTAAAAGAAAATTTACACCTAAAAGGAAATACATTTCAATTAATCACGAGTATGTCATTTAATGTAACTGCATGTATATATCGTTATTCCAAAATCTTTTCCATTTATTTAATGCGAAACACAATAAATCTCAAGGTGAGATTGGACCAACGGAAAAAATTAGTACATTATGTAAATATTTACCCAAAGTACTAATCTTCAATAAGATAGACACATCGTTTATATAAAATATCATTAGCCACATCGTTTATATAAAATATTTTTTCTCTGTTATAAATATCTTCTACTCAATATTTAAAAGACATATGGAAAAAAGTACATTCTATCCCAATAGAACCAGACAGCTCATAATCAAGACCTTTACAGCAAAAAAGTTCACATCACAACGTAACAAAGATACATACAAACAACGAAAGAGCATCTGTAAAAGGAAATTTAAAACAAAGGTCCCAAAAATCTAAAATTCCAAAAGAACAAAAAGAGCAGAAGGGGGTCCGCAGTAAAAGGTGAGGCAAAAACAAAAATTAAAAGCAACTGTGCCTGTTCCGTGTTGCTTGCCCCCCTGGGGGCCTCTCACCTCGGTTCACGTGGCCCCGCGCCGAACTCCGCACCTGCAGTGAAAACCCCACACATGCTCCATACCTCCTCCCCATGTTCCCTTTCCCTTCACATCCCATCTCCCTCCCTCCGGCCATCTCAATCCCATGCCCCCTCGTTTTGTTTCGTTCACACTAGCGAGCCCAGACACAGCACAGTCACACAACCAACCAACGACACCATCCATCCATCAGCAAGTCATCACACGAGGAGCTCACAGGGGAGGGAGGTAGACAGAGAATGAGAGTGAAGAGAGAGGGGATTTAGCTTGTAGGGAGCAACTATCCTATTCTCGACAGAGGTAGTAAGAGAGAGAGAGAGAGAGAAATAGAGAGAAGCAGCAGTGAGAGAGAGGCAGCAGTAGCAGCAGCAGACACCAGTAGATATCAGACAGCGAGCTTCGAAATCCGCTGTTTGGTCCGCCCCGATTAATAAGTGAAGCAGCAGCAGCACCGCACGCCGGACAAGCCGCGGCAGCGTCGTCATCGCCATCATCGTCCGACGGAAGCAAAACCAGAAAAGGAAAGGAAGGGCCACCCCCCTTTTTTTGCTTTTTTGGGGATCTGAGCGTGGGGGATCCCGCCTCTGCTAGTGGCTGCCAATGTGAAGGTCCCGTGGCCATGGCTGGCAATGGCGGCGGGAACGGCGGCCCGGCTGCGTCCATTGTGGCCGCGGCGGCCGCAGCGGGCAGCTCCGAGGGGAGGTTCCCGGCTCCTCTCGAACGGGTAAATGCTGCTGTTGCGTCATTTTTTGTCTCTCACTTTTTTTTGTTTTTGTTTTTTTGTCTCTCTCTTTCTTTATTGTTGCCCCTTTTTTTCACTCTTCGCTCCCCTTTTCTCTTTCGTCTCTACAAAGCAAGGCCTTTCGCTTAGGCTCGGCTGAAGGCCGAAGTTGGATCGGTTAAAGCTGTATATTTTCCTTTTTCCTGTGGCGTGTTGTTTTAGATCAATCAGATCTGGGTGCACAGACGTGCTGCGCTCGCAATTGTCCGCTCCGGGCCTTTCCTCTCGGGATCACGGCCCGATTTGCTGATCATGGTCTGCGCTTTTAGGATTTGCAGTGCAATGCTCACTATGATCTGGGATGTGTGTGTGTGTCTAGATGCTCCGTTCTCTATTTCTTCAACGGGTATGTAGATCGTGGGTATTCTCTCCATAGTGCTGTTCATCTCTGAGACATCCCCGGATCTGATCTGGGTTTTTTTTTTTTCGAGCCCAAAATTGTACCAGGACAGGAGGAAAATTGACACACTGTTCTCAGCGACTCCGCTCTTTTTGCTAGCTTTATTAGCTGGAAAAGAATTTGGCTTTGCGAGCTGTGCTCGTTTTCTCCCTCGAAACCTCTGAATTGTGTGGAATCTATCCCCTCAAGCGGTTAGTAGTTAAGACCAACACGGTATCCTCCCAAGTATATCATGCACTAAAAGGTATTTCATATATTTACCTTGCTTTGTATACGTATTTAAAAAAGGGGAGAGACAAAGAAAACAAGATGAGGAACTAACTTGACATGACATGTGCTTCAGATTATGCCCTTATAAGAAGAAACAACAACAATGAACAGCCTTGGGTTGCTTATGCTGTTTGAACCGACTTCTTCACTGACTGACCACGATAAGTATATGAAAACAGTGGGGATGGGGACAAGAAAACAAAACTAGGAACTTGATGTGGCAGTGGCAGGTGTATCCGATTATACCCTTTTAAGAAAGTTTTAAAAAAAACTCGGGTTGCTTATGCTGTTTAAACTGAGTTCTCCAGTAGCTGACAATGAAACCAAGTGCAGGATTCAATTCGCTTTGTTAGGTAGATGAACTGCTGTGATTTCTTATGGAAAGGAGCCGTTCAGAATGGGCACATCACCTTTGGGGAAGTGCTTTCAGTAGATTCTAGATTCCTTTGTTATCTAAAGTTCCGGCACACCGCATATGTAGTCTCCTGTTTTAGCTGTTGGTTCTTTTCTACCCGGATCTAGTTAAGCCACATCGTAGTCTCAAGGATTCTCTGTGGAGTCCCTGACTCTGAAGTGGGAACTACAGTGTGCTCATGGTTCAGATCTACTTTATTCCTGGAGAGGATATGCCTTTCTTTTCAAATTTATGAGCTGAATCATCCCATTAAGAATCAAAGCAGTAATTGAGATATGCTGTAGCTGCCATCTTGCTCCTATGTGAGTGGGAAAAGATGGCTGCTCTTATTCCCTTCGGTACTACATGTCCTCTGAAAGCTTCACTAGTTGGGGCGGCGGGGCTTTCCTATTTTTCCTAAACATCAGTGATTCATGACTAAATCAACTTGGTTATTTCTTTGGGCCAAATCAATAGGACAGTGAACAGAAGACATCGAAATATTGTCCATATATTCATGTGGACATCAGGACCAGCATAATTGATAATCTTCCGTTCATGGTGCTGAATGATGGGCGGGCAATTTTCTTCATCTTTACATTTTATGCAGGATCGACCTTTTTAATTTTATACCTGTGTCCCTTCTTGTGGTAATCGTAAATAAAATCTTGTCAATCTCCCCACCCAAAAAAAAAACCTGCAGTCACTTTTCATACTTATATTAGTACATTAGAATCCTGAATTATAGGTTAACCTTTTTATTACTCCATCTGTTCAGATGTATAAATTAGAAGGATTCTTTCTGAAGAAATAGGCAAGATGTTTTACTGTACTATCCGGTTTCTCCCAATATGTGTTATTATCGAACCCTTATGAAATAAAACGAGGAGTCACACGTGATATTAACAATAATTTTACATGTTTTGCTATGTTCGGAAGACTCATTACTTTAAAATACCCCCCTCCCAAAAAAAGAGTTGTTGAGGCTGGAGGGGTGAAGAAATGTTTAAGACATTCCTTCTCATTCATCACAACAAACTGAGCCCTTGGTTCTTGATGTTACATCTTTATATTGAATATAAAATCTTGTAGACATTCTTATAGCCTGCACAATGTTGTATGTTCTAGGAAAATACAATTTAATAACCTTATACATAGTTGGTATGATCATGTGTGCGATGTTTATTTCTAGGAATGTAATTAGTTTAGAATAGGAAGTTCAGCTCCTGCGTCGATGTCATCAGAAGATATCCATTTCACAGCATTGCCACCTTAAAAATATGTTTCATTACAAGGAAAAAATAGTTGTAACCTGAAAACAATATCAGAGCTAGGAAAAGATGAAAGACCTAATAGTCAATGTTTTTTTTGGAACAACAGTAGGGGAATGACCCCCCCCCCCCCCCTCTGATGTTCGAACACCACACAGTAATAATACTTGACATTTCGAGATTGCTTAGTGTCAGAAGTATTTATCTGAAATTTTCGTCCTGGATTTATTTTGGCTGGGTGGGGTGGGGGGTAGCGCTTCCTAATTTTGGTGGTACTATGACATGGTTCTATACTATATAAGATCACAGATCCTTCCTTTGGATTGATTATAAGTTTACAACTTAATTTGGTCTTAGCTCAATTGAGATTGGATTGGCTTTTGGTTGGAATGTAATATGTCTCAATAACTGAGTCGAGTGATTCATTACTGGTCTAGGATCTTAAACTGTAGGATGATACCCACTGGATCGGTGATGCTTTCTCTACATAGTGTGTTTTTTTGCACAGCAATTACATGAAAAATCTTTGGTTGAAGTCGTGATTGTCTGTGATCTTTTCTTTGAGCAGCAAGATACATGCAAATCTGTTGTTTTGTAGTGTGATGCCATAGTACTTGCAGTAGCCTGCAACAACCGATTTAGTATCATCTGTCTTTTCTTGTCATAATCTCCAGTCATAACCGAGATTTCTATTTGCGGCCTAACGTTTTTTTTATCACCTGTGTTTACAGCGGAGTAGATGGGGTGGCTGTCTGAGTTTGTTTGCTTGCTATGGATCTCAGAAGAAAGCCAAACGAATTGTTCCCTCATCTCGGATTCCTGATGGAAGTATGGCTACTAATCGGGGAAATGCATCTCAGCCGTCGGGCTTGTCAAACCAAGCAGTAACATTGATACTTGCTCCACCATCATCACCTGCTTCATTCTCAAACTCAGCATTGCCTTCCACTGCCCAATCGCCAAACTGCTTTCTCTCTCTGTCTGCGAATTCTCCTGGTGAATTTTCAAACCCCATGTTTGTAACTGGGCCTTACGCCCATGAAACCCAGCTGGTTTCTCCTCCCGTTTTTTCCACTTATACTACTGAGCCTTCAACTGCTCCCCTAACTCCGCCACCTGAGCTTGCTCACTTGACTACCCCTTCATCGCCTGATGTGCCATATGCTCAATACCTTTCATCCTCTTTGGGTATCAAGACGTCAGGGAAAGAAAACGGAGTGCCTTATATTACAACTGGTTATGCTGCTGGTAATGATCTGCAGGCAGCTTATGCACTCTATCCTGGGAGTCCCGCTAGTAGTCTCATCTCACCCATCTCAGGAACACCAAGGACTGGAATGTCGTCACCATTCCCAGAGCGTGATGCTCCCACCCGGTGGGGTTCTATGTCCTCATCACATGGTTCAAGAAATAGATCTCCCAAGGATTCTGGAGTTAACACACCTACCTCGAAGAACTTTTTGCTGTCTCCAAATTCCAGCTTCTTTTACCCTGCTTCTTCTGCACAGTTTCATCTGGATCAAGCGCAGCAATCATATTCTTCAGGTGCAGCCAGGTTGAGTATTTCCAGGGAAACAGATCCTCATTCTGGTGGTGGCAATCAGCACAGTAAAACGAGGAAGCAGGATGTTGAAGAGGTTGTTGAAGCTTATAGAGCATCTTTTGGGTTCAGTGCAGATGAGTTGCTAACTACACCGGCTTATGTGGAGATATCTGACCCAGTTGACATCTCATTCAATGTTCCTCAATTGCCAAGCAGTAACTTATCACCCACTCAGCAAGCAACAATAACAACTGAGAAAGGAATTAAAGAGATAGCTTGGCCAGCTTTTATGGGTTTCAAAAATTCAAACATAGCGTCCCCACAGTATAGTAACTCAGCTACTGACAGCAGAAATGCTGATCATGGTAAGTGATGTCCTTAATATAGATTATCTGATGCTATTTTTCTTCTTCTTCTAAAGTGTGTTGTCCGATTGACAATGAAAGTTAATGCAGTCTGAAGTGTCCATTGTTGATCTTCTTGATGATTTGTAACACATGTTTTCGTTTGATCCCTGATTTCTGTGCTTGCATATACTTTATTAATGTGTACCAATGTAGAGAAGGCACGGCTTCTAGTCATGTTTTTAAATGGCCTTTGACCACAAGTACTTCACACTCCATTCTTTTCTTGGGCAGGCCATAGGTTGTCCCTCTCTCCAAGAGAGCTTCACCATCCAAACGGTAATTCCAACACATCTCCTATCGAGCTTCCATCAATAAAGACCAGAGACACCAGAGGAAGCAGAAGTTTCAGAATGGGCTTGTCCGTCTCAGACGCAGAAATAGATTACAGAAGATCAAGGAGTTTAAAACATGGTGGTCTGAAGCTGTAGGGCCTTGCCAGCAAAAATATGACATGAATGCTGTACTGATGCGCAGTGTAGTTATGTGCAACATAGATACATTCTAACTCCTTTAATTTGTAAACCGCTAGACCATCATCCTGACTAGTTCAAATGACTGGCTAGTTTGTGATGAACCATTCCTGACACTGATCCTTGTACCTGTCTTGCTCGAAGTGCACCCCTATGTGTATGGTGGTTGATGGAAAATGTAGGTTTTGTGCTTCAATTACATTGCCCTGGAAAGTGTAAAAAGATATTAGCTAGTTAGAAGAAACTTTAATCTGAGTAGTCTGTAATCTTGTCTCTTCAATCTGCCACGAGCTGCAGAGTTCGATGTGCAGTTCGCTTATGCATAGCTAATTTCTTTGTTTGACTTCAGTATTTACACTTCAATTTTATCGTTAAAAGCTTTCCAAATATTTGGCTCTAAGTGAATAAGTGATAGTGGTGCCATAATTGAAGACTTTCCACTTCTCCAGCAAAGAGTAGGAAAAGGACTGGAATGGCTGTTGCTGATGTCTGCTTTGCTCAAATCGTTCCAACCTGGCTACACTTTTACCTTAAACGGCTTTGTTTACCTCTACAACCGTCTGCCTTTTGTGTTTATAACTGGTTTATATACTTTTTAGAACTGCTTTATAAACTAGGGGTGTTTATATTGGCTTTATAAAGCACATATTGCTTTATAAACTAGGGGTGTTTATATTCTAAAGTACTATATTGGCTGCATTGTTGACGATGGCCAGCTCAAAAAGACTCGATCGCCATATTGCTGAAGATCATGGATTCGGTACCGGAAACCCGGCAGAAGGCCTTCGTTCAGGTTGGCCTCTGAAATGAAGATGCTGGGTTCTTTCTTTGTGACCAGTTGGCCAACTTACCAACGTACAAACTGCTAGAGCCTCCAAATTGTCCGTCGTCAACCGATTTCACCCAGTTGAAGAAAGTTGTTAAGTTCTCGGTGTCGGTGCATCAGCAATCATGTCTGTTACGGTAAAATGATTCCGTACGTTGGATGTTTCCCTACATTTGACCAATGCATGCACTGTTGATTCCTCCTCCCTGCATAAAAGGCAAACCCTGTCAGGCAAACGATGGTATACCCTCAGACTTCTAATAGCAGACACCCAGGGTGAAGCCAGAACTTTATAGTTGGGATTAAAAACCAAAATAGCACGGTTTAATCAAAATATTGACATATATAGCATCATTAGAAACTTATTTCCAGGAATAGCCCGGTTTAGACCAAAAGCGCCAAGATTTGGGCGTTTTAGCCCGGTTTCGACCAAAAACGCCAAGATTTGGGCGTTTTAGCCCGGTTTCGACCAAAAACGCCAAGATTTGGGCGTTTTAGCCCGGTTTGGCCCAAAAACGCCAGAAAGTTGGCGTTTTACACCAAAGGCAGACCAAAGGCGCCAGGAAGTTGGCGTTTTAGACCAAAGGCGCCAGAAAGTTGGCGTTTTTGCCTTTTTTTTTTTATTTGGTACAAATATTAGATGATTCTGAAGCAAATAAAAGAATTATCTTAACAAAAAGAATATGAAGTTTGGAACAATATATAAAGAAGAAGTTGGGCTCTACATTTAACAAAATGAGTCTTATACTAGAAAGAAGAACAAATTCTTCTACATTGTCAAACATTACATTTAACAAAATGAGTCTTATACTAGAAAGAAGAACAAATTCTTCTACATTGTCAAACATTTTACGGTTCAACGGAGATAGAAACAAAGAAGTTATCATATGTATCTGATAAAATCAATCCTGGCATCTGATAACAGCAACCCTGGCATCTAATAGCATCAACCCTGGCATCTAATAGCATCAACCCTGGCATCAAAATAAAAAGAATTATTTAACTACATATAGTTCTTCTATAAGTAAAGAGTTAGGAAAAATTATGCATACCTAATGTCTCTTACTTCCTCTACCTCGAGTTCGTGGTCCCGAAGAACGTCCTGGGTCTGGAGAAGCCTCAATTGGACTCAACTGTGACTGCTGACCTGCACGTGTAGACCTACTTGGACTTCCTCTACCTCGAGTTCGTGGTCCCGAAGAACGTCCTTGGTCTGGAGAAGCCTCAATTGGACTCAACTGTGACTGCTGACCTGCACGTGTAGACCTACTTGGAGGAAGTGGTGGTGTTAGTGGACGAGTGGATGGCATAGTTGTAAACATTGGAGGTGATCCTAAAAATGAAGAACTAGTTGATCCCGAAAATGAAGAAAAAGCTACATTTTGGTATTGGCTAAAAGTTGGTTGGGACCAAGATAAGCTGGAAGGAACCCCAAAATGGTCAGATGATGATGAAGGGTAAGAATAAAACATTCCAGGGATTGAGTAAGGTGAAAATTCCCTAGAGTGTCCCGCTATTGTGGACTGCCCTAGTGATGTGGAGTGTCCAGCTGGTGTGGATTGTCTTTGTGAGGCTGAGTGACCTGTTGGTGTGGAGTGTCCTACTGATGTGGAGTGTTGTGCTTCTGTGGAAGATGGAATAGGAGAAGCACTAACTGAAGTTGTCACAGGATATGAGAAACTCAAATTGGGTTGCATGTGACTTGGCATTTGTTGAAACCATGCACTCTGAATATTATATACTTTGTCACGTGCTCTCATCCAATCCTCAACAGGTGTCTGATCTGTTAATGTTTGCAATGATTCCCTGATATCCATTTGACTCTGGACCTGCAAATAACATAGTTTACTTTATCATATTTCATATAAAAAGAGGTATATTTATTCAACTTAATGGATACTCATTACTTACATATTCTCGCTCCACGTAACCTCGAGGATAGTAAACATTTTGCGGCTCAGTTGGTCGTTGTATGTGATACTCAGGATTGTACCAATTAGGTACTTGCGGCACAGTTGAGGGGTCAGGAAGATGAACTACATGAGTTTGCCTATCATTCCACATGTTCAGTTCTGTACTGTATTGGTTCAACCAATCAGTTGTGCCTCGACCTCTACCATCAATTCTTTGGTATTCTGGAAAAGGTTGGGGTTGAGGTTGGATACGAGCACCAAACTGTTTTAGTACTCTATCAGGAACATGCCATTCCATTACTGTGAATGATATCATAGGAACTCGAGCCATCCAAATATCTCTACCTTCACGACATATGTCTGGCAAAGTTGCCAACAATTCTTCATTATATGGTGTCCACATTAACTGCATTATAAGTTATCGTTACCAAACAAGTTTCATTAAATGGTATAAGTTAACTTGTAGATAAAATATAAATTCTCACTTGACTAGACTCCTGTGTATCAAACTCATTAAGGTAGAATCTTACAGTCCCTTTTGGAATACGTACATGCTCCATGAGATGGTTCCATCTATTATCATGTTTGAAAAGATGATTAGGAGATGAAAAATTTTAATATAATGTATACAACATATAGATGGTAGCGACAAACCTGTATCCTAATGGAGCATCTTGTGGCCACTCATGAATTTGATCCATGATCACTCTGCCTGGTCTACCAATATACAATCTTTCCCAAGACCACAACTGTAATAGGTGGACACACCCTGAGATACGCTTCTGTTTAGAACCAGGACGACATTTATGCAACTGACGGTATAGAGTAGCTAAAACAGCACTCCCCCATGAGTACATGCCACATTGCTCAAAATTTACTAGAAGTGGAAGGTAGCGAAGATGGACTTCATTTCCAGTACCGTCTGGCAAGAGGAAGCAACCAATTAGGTATAACAAGTATGCACTGGTGTACCGACGCTTGACCATGTCATCTGCATTTTCCAAATTCATACTTGAAAATGTGGAACGCAACCAACTCAGATGAACAGAACCTTGATCAAGTCCATCTGGATGTGACCCCAGAATAGCATCACAAAGGGCCGTCCAAGAACTATATTGGTCATCATTTGGCCCTATAGGATAGTGAGCTACAACAGCATCACCATTAACCTTTAACCCTAGCAACACTGCGACATCTTGTAAAGTGATGGTTAACTCTCCTAGAGGAAAATGGAATGAGTTTGTGTTTGAATGCCATCTACGAGCAAGTGCTGTGACCAAGGCAGAATCAAAAAGGA
Source organism: Alisma plantago-aquatica (assembly GCA_963693085.1). Taxonomy (NCBI): domain Eukaryota; kingdom Viridiplantae; phylum Streptophyta; class Magnoliopsida; order Alismatales; family Alismataceae; genus Alisma; species Alisma plantago-aquatica. Next base: position 1,313,740,340 of record OY856409.1, on the reverse strand, counting down.
CTCTAGACAATTTCGTGACAAATGCAAATCCAGCTGTGCGTACATAACCCAAAACATCTACATCTGTCAACTCCCACCTACCAACCTCCATGGAATGACATGTGATCCGCAAAGTCTCATCATCGTTCACCATGCCTAGAAAATAAAGGAGACCTTTAGTGAGCGTGAATTTCAAATAAATATTATTAGCAAAGTTAAATTGCATAAATCACCCTCTATTTGGGGAAGTCAGGAGGCAATTTTATTCATCCCGACCTCCTCATACGAGCAATACAAGTAGAATTACATTCATGAGTTTTACATAATATCCTATCCTACTACTAAGTAGGATTACATTCACGAGGTTTACATAATATCATATCCTACTACTAAGATTCATAAGCATCATTTATTTTTACAAGTTCTTTCATTGTGGCCACGACTCCCACATTTTCCACATTTGTATGTAGCTGTATTGGGATCAATATCCATATTAGTCTTCCTCCTCTTCATCTTAGGCCGCCCAGCACGTGGAGTGAAAATTGGCGGTAGTAGAGGAACAACCCCAATGGATGGCTCAAAATCAGGCCAATACCTCTTATCAGGAATGCCTCTAAATTGGGGAGCATATGTCATTCGATATTTGGTTACAGTATACCAAGTACTGACTAACTGATGATGTCCGTAATGTATCGATTCAGTGGCGGCGAGTACATGTGAGCATGGCAAGTGATAAACTCGAGGTGCACCACAGGTACATGAACAACCAACAGGATTTTCGAAGAGATGCACTTGATAGTTGTTTTCATTTGGCCCTTCAACTGTAAAATCAAAATGATTTATCCTACAACTAACCCATAGTTTCCTTGCATTGGTCTCCAAATTAACCAATTTAGCAGATATTTTTGGTGTGAACGAACTAGTTAACTTTGCACCTAAGTTTCTTCTGTGAAAGAACATTGCTACCAAACGATAATAAGTGCTGCAAATAAGGGCTTGAATGGGAAGGTTGCGAGCACGCTTTAGAACTCCATTTATTGTCTCGGAATAATTGTTAGTTTTTATACCATATCGCAGGCCGCCATCACAGGAAAGAGCCCACATTCTTGGGTGTTCCTTCATCAGCCAATTGAAAGAAGAAGGGTCAATGGATTTTATAGTTGCTAGGAGCTTATCAAACTCAACCATTTCAGTCACCTTACCAGCCTTCCACATTAAGTTGTACAGCTCAGTGGACTTAAATTTCTTATGGAAGTTGTCCCTATAGTGCCTCAAACAAAACCGTTGTGTGCTGAGAGGAAAAACTTGTTGCATAGCATCCACAAGACCACACATCCTATCAGAAATGAAACAAAGATCATTCCTACGACTGACTATTGGAATTTGTTGCTCCATGCATCTCAAGAACCATGTCCAAGAAGATTTGTTCTCCTTCTCAACAACTGCAAAGGCAAAAGGAAACAATCCATCGTTTGCATCAATCCCAGTCGCTATAAGTAGTGTCCCTCCATACTTACCATATAAGAAGGTACCATCAACACTTAGTACTGGTCGACAGTGAGCCCAACCCGCAATACTTGGCCCAAAACTCCAAAACACACGTTTAAACCGATATGACATTCCATCATTTGTTGTAGTGTTTTGAAAATTGTATACCGTTCCTGGAATCACTTGCCCTAAACATCTAAGAAATCTCAACACCGAGCCATATGACTCCTCCCAATCTCCAAAGATTGCAGAAATAGCCTTTCTACGTGCATGCCAGGCTTTTTTATAGGAGATAGTAACATTCAACTCTGCATTAACCTTTTCCATCACTTCTCGAGCACTCATGTCAAGTTTTGCTCTCAACATTGGCATTATCATCCTCGCAATATATGAGGACTTGCATTGTGAATGATCCTTATATAGGATAGCACTATGGCATGTGTGTTCACCACTATAACTTGTGATTTTCCACAAACCACCAACCCTCTTAGAAGCACATGCATGAAGCCTCCATGAGCACTGCTCGTTGTGTAAGCAGATTAAAGTGAGGTAAGTCTTATTGGATCGCTTTGTTTTGTATTGGACATTATTACTGATTGACCATGACTGTAACCTATGAAGGAGATTTGTCTTTGTCTCAAATATTTCACCTATACTGAAGCCATGCCCTTCAACCACTTGAGCCTCTTCCATATCTATAGGGACTTCATATTCGTCCACCCAATCATCTTCTCTGAAGTATTCATAATTATCTGCATGATTTTGATCTACCCAGTCATCCTTCCATGTTTCCGGATCGATAAAAACTTCATGGTTACTATCATCAATACGCAGTTGCAGCAATCTAGTGTCATCATTAATATCAATATCCTCATGCTCATCATCATCACTTTCACCATCATTATCATCATTATCAGCGTCACCATCATTATCATCATTCATATCACCATCATTATCATCATTATCAGCGTCACCATCATTATCATCATTCATATCACCATCATTATCATCATTATCAGCGTCACCATCATTATCATCAATAGAAACATCGTGATCATTTTGGAACTGACTCATTCTCTCATTTGGTAGATTATATCTCTCAACATAAAGGTCAATAATCCTCGCTTTTGATATACTAAGAAGGGTTTTCCAACTATCCTCATCAACGACATCAATAGGAAACAAGTCATAACTAGGACGTATATCTTTGGGAAAGTTATAGCTTAGACGAAGGCCATACATCATTGATTGTATATCAAGAATCTGATGCGTGTATGCCATCATTTCTGAAAAAGTGGTTGTTGTCGCTATTTCAATAGGTATGCAGACCTCATTACCATAACGGATGACAAAGTTGGCCATTTTCCTGAATATTTTGAATAGTGAATGTTAGATATAATGACACAATTATTTAAAAACAATTTATGGAGTTTTGAAAAAGATATTATTATAATGTTATGAAATTTTGAAAAAGATGTCTATAATTTTGAAATATATTTTATTTTGAATTCCACCATAACGGATGACACTGCTATACCTACTCCTACTATGCAACAATTTACAGGCCCTCTAGTTGTTTGGACTTCACATTGTTCAAAAATCACAGTCTAAACTACACAACCACCAAGAATATCCATTCAAGATAATAAAATCACAATTTAAACTACACAACCACCATTCAAGACTAAAAACGATCATCTCTAATACCAAAAAAATCCATTCATGATATATAAGATTTGAAGTCATTTTTGAAAATAGTTTCTTACGGCTTGGTGTTGATATATAAGATTTGAAAAAAGTTTCTTATGGCTTGGTGTTGATATATCTTTTGAAAAAAATATCTTTGAAAATTTTGTTGGATCTCTCCACATCGGCATTATCATCCTCGTAATAAAGTGTTATACATTGACATGTTACGAATTTTGTTGAAGTCAATTTTGAAAACTTTCCCTTTGATATTTTGCATATGATTTTAAAAATAGTTTCTTACGGCTTGGTGTTGATATATAAGATTTGAAAAATACCAAAAAGACAACCTAAAATGATATATCTTTTGAAAAAAATATCTTTGATTTGAAAATTTTGTTGGAGCTCAGTTTGAATACTTTTCCTTTGATATATTAGATTTTATTTTCAAAAATAATTTCTTTCAACTTGATATTGATATATAAGTTTTGGAAAAAAACCAAAGACAACAATCTGTACATATGATATCAAAATATCAAAACATCGTCCATACATGATATCAAACCACACACAATTGGCATAGATATGTAAACATTCAACAACCGTTTAGGACATAAAAGGATCACTAAAAACACAAAAAATAATATAAAAATTAATACAGTCCAAATTAATACAATCCAAATTAATACAGTCCAAATTAATACAGTCCAAATTAATACAGTCCAAATTAATACAGTCCAAATTAATACAGTCCAAATTAATTACAATCAATATTCCGTTCATATGAAACAAACTCCACACCAAAAAAATCTAGATTATGTACAAATCAAATTACATATAGTCCTAATTTGTTACGGTCCATATAAATTATAAGATGAATATGTAAATTAAACTTACTGTCTGACACGAAGCTGTCGCAGACTAATGCTCCAAGAATCACTAGCCTAAATATAAGAAGTAATAATATGTTAGATCAAAAAACATGGGATTAAAAACCAAAATAGCACGGTTTAATCAAAATATTGACATATATAGCATCATTAGAAATTTATTTCCAGGAATAGCCCGGTTTCGACCAAAAGCGCCAAGATTTGGGCGTTTTAGCCCAAAAACGCCAGATCAAAAAACATGTTGTCTACGTAGATAGTGTTGCAGTAGATCAAAAAACATGTTGTCTACGTAGAAGTTATAATATGTTAGATCAGCTTTTAAAACCCACACAAAGTTTAAGTTGACTATAATAAAGATATAGTCAAGTCTATTTAAGTTCGCTTTTAAAACTATATATTGAGTAATTACTACAACCACAGTTAAATAATAGATTCAAACGACTGGAAGCTACAAAGTATAAAATTGTCCATAGGATTATAGAAGGTGACGAGGAAGTGGTAATACTTCTCAGCAAAGGGAACCAGGGTTCAACATCTACGGTTGGCAGATTGAAATGAGCATCTACGGTTGGCAGATTGAAATGATTTGTGGTGGCATTCAAGTTGTTCATTACTTAATTTTATTTTTAAACTTTTCATCATAATATGTTGTCTTAACGTTATAAAAAATATGTATTACAATATTGTTTTGGTATATGAATTATTATGATATTTTTCTATACATTTAGTAGTTGTATAAACTTCTCCTCCAAGTACTCCAATTGGGTCTAGTTATTTTCACTTTGGTGTCGACTGCAAGTTAGACGTAGTGTTACATTAATCGGTTGCATTTTGATCCAGGCAACCAAAGCATAAGGCTGGAACCGGAAGAACAAGCCTAAGCATTTGGACCGGGGAATAGGCAAAAAGATTTAACTTTAACAGCTAACATTCTCCATAGCAAGCAATGGACGCCAGCAGGTCACAAAGAACTTCATCGTAAACCCCAGTTGGGTCGTGAAGACGAGAGGAAGAAAAAAAATAGAACAAAGACGCGTAAACCCCAGTTGGGTCGTGAAGACGAGAGGAAGAAAAAAAATAGAACAAAGACGATGCTTGAAGAAGGCAAATAGACGAAGACAGATGGGTCGTGTTCTGGAGAAGAAACCAGAAGGAGCAATACCTGCGTGAAGAAGCAACAAGGGATCCTTCAACTCAGGGCTTCGTGACCCCGACACCAGGTGCCTCACGACTGTGATCGTCTCTCGTCTCCCCTTTGATCGCACTGTCTCTCGTCTCCCCTTGGATCGCACTGATGGAAAAAAATAAGAAAATGAAGAGCGGAAAGAAGAGAGAAAGAGGAAGAGCGGAAGGAAGAGGGGAGAGGAAGAGCGGAAGAGGAAGAGTTGAAGGAAGAAAGAAGCTTTACCTTTGCGGAAGAGAAGAGACGATCTCGCAGCAGCTCAGAGCTCCACCCGTTCTAGCTCCGCTCCCGTTCTAGCTCCGCTGAACGATGTCGCAGAGCTCCACCCAAGCGGAAGAGGAACAGAAAGCGGAAGAGAAGAGAAAGGAAGTGTGCGGGAAGAGGAAGAAGTGTGCGGAAGATAAGAATGAAGATGGGTGGGTGCTTCGCATTCAAAACCCACCTGCTCCCTGCGGCTCCCTGCGGCTGCAATACTGCTGAAGGGACGTGACGATGCGCGCATTCAAGCGAGAAGCTTCTGGCGCCTTTAGGGTAAAACGCCAATATTCTGGCGCCTTTAGGGTAAAATTAGGGAAAAACGCCAACTTTCTGGCGCCTTTAGGGAAAAACGCCAACTTTCTGGCGCCTTTAGGGTAAAACGCCAACTTTCTGGCGCCTTTGGCCTAAAACGCCAAATTTCTGGCGCCTTTGGTCTAAAACGCCAACTTTCTGGCGTTTTTGGGCTAAAACGCCCAAATCTTGGCGCTTTTGGTCGAAACCGGGCTATTCCTGGAAATAAATTTCTAATGATGCTATATATGTCAATATTTTGATTAAACCGTGCTATTTTGGTTTTTAATCCTTATAGTTGAAGAGGCCAATAAAACATTAGAAATATGCTGAATACATGATAAAAATGTAGTAACCATGATTCGAACAAACAATCCCAGGTATAAGACATGCTACACAACCTACTAGCAACCCTCAGACTTCCCCTAATAGAAAAACACTCAAGAGTGGAGTCACAACTTTATCGTTGAGGATAATTGGGGTGCCAATCAAACGCTATATATGTGCTAAATACATGATAAAAATGTAACCATGATTCTAACTAACATCCAAGGTATAAGACATGCTACACAACCTTCACCAGTGCAAAATGCTATTCACAAGTTTGTACATTTATATAAGGAAAAAAAACTAGTTTATCACACTTTTATAAAAATATTTACCAACATAACATACTTTGCAAAATATTTCCCCAAATAGCACATTTGAAAATTTTTGTATCCAGGATTGAAAAGTGCCACAATAGTTGGCGTGTTTACTTTTAAACAAAAATAAATAAATAAATAAATAAAACTTGAAAAACGCCACATGAAGTGGCGCTTTCAACTTGCACTTAATGTAGTGTGAAGTTGAAAGCGCCACTTGATGTGGCACTTTTCAATTTTTTTAATCTAAAAGTAAATATGTCAATATTTGTGGCACTTTTCAATCTCGCATATCAAAAATGCCACTTTAAGTGGCAGATTTCACACAAAGTGTGCTATTTTGGGAAATATTTTACAAAGTGTGCTATGTGGGTAAATATTTTTATAAAAGTGTGCTAAATTAATTTTTTTTCTTTATATAATCTATTATATAATTGACGTGACATCAAAGATTTGGTAAGAGTGATTTGTAACAGATTAACAAAATTGCATTGACTGGGAATCAACCCTAAGACCCCTAAGTCAAGATCACTACGTTACATGTGCCCTAGTCCAATAGGTATCGAAGTATTCGTGAGACCATATAAATATTAAACGAATATACACATATACATTTATTTATATATGAAGCTTTATATATGTACATATATACATATATGTGTGTGTTTATACATACACACACACACACATACACACACACACACACACACACACACACACACATATATATATATATATATATATATATATATATATATATATATATATACCGACAAGGAGTGGCTCAAGTGGTCAAGCACGGTGTCTCCTCATGAAGGGACCCAGGTTCGAATCCCAATTGCCGCCTTAATTTACAACTGTAATGACCTCATTTCCCGATAACCCTCAATCAAGGGAGACCAAGAGGTCAGAGGCGTTATCCCAAAATTCAAGATCAATGGTTTAATATTTAATCAGAAATAATTATCAAATTCTACTAAAACTAAACTGAAAAGTTGGAATAAAATAAAACTTTTGCATACTTTGCTAAAATTAGGATCTAAGACTTCTATCCGCAAACGAAATCTATCTATCTAATCCTCCTTTGAATTACTTAGCTTTATCTTCACAAATGTCATTTTACTGTTTGTCCTTTTCAGATAACACCTAAAACACTGACAAACAAAACATCAGTCTATATATTACGATACTGGTATGTGGGGGACAAACACAATATCACAAATAGGCTTTAACAACCTATATATAGCAAATAATTGATTAAAAATCCAAGTTATGTTTTCAATGTAACTTCTCAATCGCTTTTACCCTAAACACTGGATTACCCTCTCATAGGATTTTGTCCTTGCAAGGGACATAAGGCCACCTTCTCCATCCTGAGCTTGGTGCCTGGGGTCACCTCTCAGGTGCCCAATGGTCTTCCCTCCGGGGCTTGCTCTTGCATCATACATCAGGGTGGTATGTAGGTTCGAGAAGCACACTTATACTTAATTGTTATACACATAGTCACTTTATGAGATTGCAGAATTGAACAATCAAACAGTTTAGGTTCATAGCAACTGAGAAACTTCATGAAAACACTATGAATCATAAAGGGATTATTCATAATTTAACCATGTACTTGTTCAGCAGATTCAACAAGCTAATAATAAATCCAAGCAAGAAATTGTTCAAGCAAGCAGTTCATTCCACACAAGCAAGAATCCTAAAAATAACATGTACTCTATTTACTATCCACTTTATCAGATTCTATCTATTCACATGAACTCACTTCCTAGGGTTTCCTACTCCTTTTTAGGGTTTCATTAAGGTTCATCTTTATCATTATCCTAAAATAGCAAAACTGACTACAACCCTTAACTAGCTTGTTAAAACTTTCCTAACAGGCTGAGGATCAACTCAAAACTACTTCCTTCTAAGGAATCTTGAATTAACCACATTAATCACCTTTTACCCTAAATTAGGATTTCTATATGCATTATAACTTATTCATGTGTAAAAACCCTAGAGCAAGCAAAGTATCAACTATATTAGATTCAACTCTTACTTTTCCTCCCAACATGATACTATAACTCAAAATAACCTAATCAAGACATTAAATCTAATTTTCACTCACAATTAGGGTTTTATCATGGTTTAATACATAAACATGGGTAACTTAATGCACTTTTAGAATTACAAATGATATCAAGCTTCAATTATATTTTCTTTGAATTCTACAGGTTCTCCTGATCAATTTTTATATATAACTTATTTTCATCCGAGCATCCTAGCAATTTCTATGATTTTTACAAAATAAAACTTGATTGGGCCAATAAAGAGTTGACACGTCAGCACTTACTTGTTTTTGCTTTTCTTTTATTTAGGCTGGCAAGACTAGAAGAAAGACACCACTATCCCCGCACCATTGGGCTCAGGGCCCCGTGCACATGGGGGTAGGATGGTAATTCTCTTCTCATCTTCTACCTCTGATCTACTGCTCACGCGAACTGGTGGTCAACCCACTGGTTGAATTCACAATCTACAACCTCTGCACGCAAGCCAGGACCTCTGTTGGCTTTGTTGGCCCCTCCCGGACCTGATCAGCTCGTTAATTACTCCGACTCGCCCTTCCTCTGCTGGTACCATGTTGCGCTTCCTCCGACGACTGCTTTCTGAATCGAGGTGGAAGATCGGGGCAATTCTTCTAATTAAGGGTGTTAGGATGTTCGCCTTCGCGCTCCAGTTGCGTGAGGATGGGTTGTGGGATTTTTGGTGCCGCCCAAGCCCTCCCCTATATATAGGGTGCCCAATGACCTCTTGTGGATTTGGGGACTCTTTGGTTTTGCCACGAAACCCCCTAAAACCCAGGCTGGTTGGACTCAGGATGATCTCCCGAAGTCAATGGGACCACTCCCTTCCTCACAGATCACCTTTATCTCCAACAATCTGGGGACAATCCTCGCACACCCTGGTCTCTGAGTTCTAGTATCCTCACGGAACTGGGACCGAGTCTAGGCCATTGGATCTCATATCAACGGTCCGCACCGTTCACATATCAATTAAATCCAGGATTATTCCCACCCCATCTGTGACATTTAATACTATATCACGATTATCTCATCACTTTATATTAATTTGCAAAATCCATAACTCCCTATTCTTACATCCTTTTTCAACCAAATTTTATGGAAAACCTCGTCTTGGTTTTTAAATACTCTTATTACAAATTTGAGTCCCAAACTCAAAAGGAAAAAGGCATTATATTCCCTTGCAAGTTATCACATATTAAAGCTTATTTCATTTGTATTTTCTCTTTCTTCTACTCTTATCTTCTCAATTGGGACTCCTTGGACCCCAAGAAATCTTAGGGATTCGAAATCCCCTCATGAAGGATAATCATCATCCTTCTGGATGCTTCTACATCCTTCATTTCCCATTATCTTATTTATTCTTTTTATTAAAAGATTTCTTTTTCCCTTTTATTAAGGATCTCTTTTCATCTTTTATTTTCTTTTTGACATTGGGCTCCTTAATCAACAAGGCCCATGAAGCCACATAATTAGAAGGCATTTAGCAAAGAAATCCATCCAAAGAACTCAAAACATACAATTTTCATATCCATATACCTTTAATGGCAAATTACATTTCAACCAAAACCTATGAAAATTGAGGTTATAACATCCTCCCCTCCTTATAAGAATTTCGCCCTCAAAATTCAGCCATCAAACAAACAAGTCAGGATATGTTTTTTTCATGTCCGTTTTCAGCTCCCATGTGGCCTCGTCCTGCCCATGGTGCTTCCAAAGAACCTTTACCATCTCTATATTCTTACATCTTAGTTCTTTCACCTTGGTATCTAGAATCCACAAAGGTGACTCAGGACATGTCAGATTCCCTTAAAGCTCAATAGGTTCAATGCTCATCACATGGCTCAGATCTTGCACATATCGCTTCAGATTAGACACATGGAATACATCGTGCATCGTACTATACTGAGGGGGTAATGCTAAACATAAGAAACTCCACCAATCCATCTCAAATGGACCTACGTATCGAGGACACAACCTTCTCAGCTATAGCTCAGAGGGGTCGGGTTTTCATAACACATGTTCTCCCACAGTGAACTGCATGTCAGTCTGCTTCACATTAGCTCACGACTCTTGTCACCCCTGGGCTTTCTCAGCCATCGCACGATCAAAGCAACTTCATCTACACACACTATGGTCTCTCTGACCTTCCCAAGGTCCTCTCACTGACTTCATCCTAATGAAGTGGTGACCGACACGACCTCCCTTATAGAGCTTCATACATCCCGATACTGGATATGATGGCTATCATAACAAGCAAACTCTACTAGGGACAAGAACTGCTCCCATATATCACCCTGAATGAGCACACATGCTCTCATCAGACCCTCTAAAGCCTACATCATACCCTCTTGACTGTCCATCAGTCAGGGGTGCCATGTTGTACTAAACTTCAATCTAGCATCGAGTTCATCATGTACCTACTTCCACCGCATGGAAGTGAATCTTGAGGTCATACTCAATAACCTATGAACTCGGATTATGATGTAGTTAAAATATCTCTCTATCATGTATATACATATAGTTCAACCAAATCTATCACATTGACAACACTCTCTCTCTCTCTTAGGTAAGGGATTAGGTCAACTTGGTAAGGCAATGTACCATAACCCATATTGCATCATGACCTCTCTCGGTCCAGGGGAGACCCACCACAATGTATATGGTAATCTACTCCCATTCCCTCTCGGGAACCCTTCATTATCCATAACAACTTACTAGATTACTGATTTTCAGACTTCACCTCCTGGCATGCATGGCGACAAGCCACAAGCAACTCTACATCCTTCTTCACCATAGGTATACAAAGTACTACTGCACACTTTTACGATCTTAGTAGTACCATGGTGTATTGTGAACTTAAAATCATGATCTCTTACATGTCATGATTCCTTAAGGTTGACTCCTCAGAAACCCTAAAACACTCTAGTCGTGGGTTCCATCACCTTCTTTTTCGAAGAGGTGTATCTGAGGTTCTACAACCATCCTTCTATCACATCTCTAGGCTGGCTAACCAAGCAACCACCAACTCGACCAACGGGTCTGGTTGTATTAGAATGTTAGCCCTATATGTCTCATGAACTTAGTGTTCACCTAACAACCTCTTCTAACCTCTCTACTGGCTAAACAAGATAGCTGCATCTTGACAAAGAGCATTCATTACCACCTTACCTCCTTATGTGCTAGGTAATGGTGAAGACATAAACCTTCATATCCTCCACTCATCATCCTCATCTTGTATTTAGGTCTAACTGCGTCAAGAAAACTTCAAGATCATCACCTTGGTTATCAAACTCAAACTTATATAACTCATAAATTCCATACTACTCTTGATAGGAACTTCCTCATGATGACTACCTTAGTTCTCTTGGTGTTTGTAAACCATCCATCCCATGTACTCTCCAAAAAAGGTATGATACTTTCTCTATCCTCAAACATCATAGCAATGTTTCAACTTACATCATCTTTATCCTTAGTGTATGGCATGCGTTTTGCCCTATATCTCACACCCATAACGAGAGAAAATAAGCATTCGGCCGCAGTCCAAATACAAAGTTCATCCCGTTCTAAGAGTAGAGATGGTGCACCCCACATCGCCATCACACTTTCCAATCTAAGTTGAAACTTGCATCCCATGTTACCACATCATGAACGTCTCCAAACTATATTTACATCTAGAGAAGGTTGATCCCGAGCACTCTCAGGTCTACATACTACTCATAAATACAATCCTTAGTCATCTCCTCAAGGTCTGTAGGGTGTTGGTACTTTTGGGGTCATCCCTTTCCCTTATGCATCCAGGGAGTGCCTACCTCAATTTTCCATTTGGGTCCCATGAACTCATGAAGGTGATCAATCTCCTAACCCATGGTCCTCGGGCAAAGATAGTTGTTACCACCCGACCCTATGGTCTCGTGCATCTAGGGAACAGACAACTCCTACTCCTATCAGTCTTATCTCTACCCGACCTTAGTATCGACTTAGGATTCTATCATGGTACATATCAAACTTGAAACCTTACCCAAAACTCCATCATCTCTCTGGGTACTCATGGTAAAACATACATCCTTTCATAGGGATCATGGTAACCTACCTACCTTGGTCTGGCCCCATAAAGTTACCTACATGGCAACATATCTTTATGCCCTTAGAGATGGTCACACATGGGTCTATAGATTCGTACTCATACTATGAGCTCTCCACTTAGCTCATCAAGCTCCTACGAGAGACCTCAGACCTAAACAAAAGCTGATACTCACCCTATAGAAGGGTCCATCCCCAGGATGGGACAAAACTATCTCTTAATAGCAACACATGTTACAAACGTCCCTACGTTCAGGGTTTACATCATCATGTGCATGCTTAGCCCTATCAAGCCACTAAGGCACGTAGCTAACAAGAAGACCACCTACTAAACCATGCTAGGTTTCCTTGGTATGTCATACTAGTTCCTATTCCTCAACATTGGACCAATATCATACATGAATATGTCACCAACCTATGTGTGAGGGGTTCATGAAACATATACCTTAGTCAAGGGGTTTCCTTTTCCTCTAACCTGAGGGGTTCCATGCATGAATCCGTAGGAACTCAAACATCTTCGTGAGCATCAGGTGCATCGGGTACTACTAATTTCCCTCTTAGGTCTAGGAACCCTAGATTCACTCCTTATGCATCAGCTGTCCAACCACAAACCAAACATGCACAGGGTAGGGCATACACTTCCCACCATTCTTCCATGTGAACAATACCTTAGAGTCCTACACAAGGACAACCAACTCGGTGTGAGACCCCATAACTTGTTACTATACTTCTTCATGGTCTAAAGAACTCTCCTTCCTATACCTAGAGGTAGGTACTTATAACCTCTGTACACCGGTTCAAGAAGCCTCTTCTCATTCTAGGGTTTGGTTCCTCTAATGGAAACCAAGGTACAACAAGCCCCTAAGGATCATGCATGAGGCCACCACCTCTATCCATTCAGGTTCGTCCATTCTAGGTCATAACATACCCAACTTCTCTTGATTCTTCACGTCTCGGGGTCAAGGTGTCCAACCAAGATCATCCAAAGTTCTGCATGCTCGTCTCATGAACTATGAGGCATAACTCTCCTGGCCTAGGTCTCAAACCCACTGTCAGTCTTGAAGTCGTTCTCTTCTACGTAGATGAATGCCTTGTCTATGATCATATATGCCCGTTAGGGTTCCCATATGGTCACCACTAACCTCTTCAATCAAGGAGCTATCCTTCACCCTAGCAGCCACGACCCTCCCAAGGTCGGGTCGCCAAAAGACACTAGGTCAAACCATCACACATAGCTCATGCCTCTCATGCGTACATTAAACCTATACGCATGTCAACCCACGTACATACCTCCATGGTCAACTACGATATCCAACTCATCCTATCATCTCTTCCTCAAACTCCACTTAGGATTAGGGTTAACATCATCCTCAGAGGATGCGCCAGGTCTCTACCTCTTCCTGGAGGCCTCTTCCTCTAAGGTTAACTCTCTCCTCATCCTCCTACAAGAAGGTCTATCCTTAGAGCTCTCCTGAGGGCATCACAACACACGCCATGCAACCTTAAGCATGTAACTAATCTTTAATTTATGATTATGTCCATGACATCTAGTTTACATGCTTTTCATTGATTTAGTGGAGGATTCCTTAATCCTTATTGTACTTTCCCTGACCTCAAGAGGGTGGGGAGGAGAGAGAAAACCCTAAACCTTAGAACCATACTTGAATTAGGGTTGATAAGGGAATAAGAGAGATGAGAGAGTCCTAAAGGTATCTTACTTTGAGTCAAAACCTCAGACTTTGGCCAGGCAGTCCCACATTATCCGGGAGTCCTCGTAGACCGACCAGCGGGGCAGAGGAAAATATTGCCAGCCCTCGGATTGTGATCCCTTTCTAGACACCTCTGTCATCGGAAAATCCTCTAATAACTCCCTCGGGTTCTATAGAGTTTGTAAAATTTAATAATTATTAAGGATTAAATGAGAAATCATTGGCTCTGATACCAAATGTAACAACCCCGCTTCCCGGTAACCCTCAATCAAGGGAGACCAAGAGGTCAGAGACGTTATCCCAAAATTCAGGATCAATGGTTTAATATTTAATCAGAAATAATTATCAAATTCTACTAAAACTAAACTGAAAAGCTGGAATAAAATAAAACTTTTGCATACCTCGCTAAAATTAGGATCTAAGACTTATATCTGTAGAAGAAATCTATCTATCTAATCCTCCTTTGAATTACTTAGCTTTATCTTCACATATTACGCTTTACTATTTGTCCTTTTTAGATAACACCTAAAACACTGAAAAACAACACGCCGGTTAGTATATTGCTATACTAGTATGTGGGGACAAACACAATATCACAAATAGGCTCTAACAACCTAAATATATCAAATAATTGATTAACAATCCATCAATGTAACTTCTCAACCTCTTTTACCCTAAACCCTAGATTACCCTCTCATAGGGTTTTATCCTTGTAAGGGACATAAGACCACCTTCTCCATCCTGAGCTTGGTGCTTGGGGTCACCTCTCAGGTGCCCAATGGTCTTCCCTCTGGGGCTTGACCAACTCAGACCTTCCCTCCGGGGCTTGGTCTAGCATCATACATCAGGGTGGTATGTAGGTTTGAGAAGCACACTTATACTTAATTGTTATACACATAGTCACTTTATGAGATTGTAGAATTGAACAATCAAACAGTTTAGGTTCACAACAATCGAGAAACTTTGTGAAAACACCGTGAATCATAAAGCGATTATTCATAATTTAACCACGTACATGTTCAACAGATTCAACAAGATAATAGTAAATCCAAGCAAGAAATTTTCCAAGCAAGCATTTCATTCCACACAAGCAAGAATCCTAAAAAGTACATGTACTCTATTTACTATCCACTTTATCTGATTCTATCTATTCACATGAACTCGCTTCCTAGGGTTTCCTACTCCTTTTCAGGGTTTCATTAGGGTTCATCTTTATCATTATCCTAAAATAAAAAAATTGACTACAACACTTAACTAGCTTGTTAAAACTTTCCTAATAGGCTTAGCATCAACTCAAAACTACTTCCTTCTAAGGAATCTCGAATTAACCACATTAATCACCTTTTACCCTAAATTAGGGTTTCTATATGCATTATAACTTATTCATGTGTAAAAACCCTAGAGAAAGCATTGTATCAACTATATCAGATTCAACTCTTACTTTTCCTCTCAACATTTTACTATAACTTGAAATAACCTAATCAAGACATTAAATCCGATTTTCCATCACAATTAGGGTTTTATCATGGTTTAATACATAAACATGGGAAACTTAATGCACTTTTAGAATTACAAATGATATCAGGCTTCAATTGTATTTTCTTTGAATTCTACAGGTTCTCTTGATCAATTTTCATATATAACTTATTTTTATACGAGCATCCTAGCAATTTCTATGATATTTACAATATAAAACTTGATTGGGCCAATAAAGAGTTTACACGTCAACACTTACTTGTTTTTGCTTTTTTTTATTTAGGCCGGCAAGAATAGAGGAAAGACACCACTACCCCCATGCCATTGGGCTCAGGGCCCCGCACGTCTGGGGGTAGCATGGTAATTCTCTTCTAATCTTCTACCTCTGATCTGCTGCTCACGTGAACTGGTGATCAACCCACCGGTTGACCTCACGATCTACAGCCTCTGTGCACAAGCCAGGACCTCTGTTGTCTTCATCAGCCCCTCCTGAACCTAATCAGCTCATCAATTACTCCACCTCACCCTTCCTCTGCTGGTACCATGTTGTGCTTCCTCCGGTGATTGATGCTCTGAGTCAAGGTGGAAGATCGGGGCAATTCTTCGAATTAAGGGTGTCAGGGTGTTCACCTTCGCACTCCGGTTGCGTGAGGATGGGTTGTGGGATTGCTGGCGCCGCCCAAGCCCTCCCCTATATATATGGTGCCCAACGACCTCCTGTGGATTTGGGGACTCTTTGGTTTTGCCATGAAACACCCAAAACCCAGGCTGGTTGGACTCGAAAAGATCTCCCGAAGTCAATAGGATCACTCCCTTCCTCACAGATCACCTCTATCTCCAACAATATGGGGACAATCCTCGCACGCCCTGGTCTCTGAGTTCTAGTATCCTCACAGAGCTGGGATTGAGTCTGGGCTGTTGGATCTCATATCAACGGTCTACGTCGTTCGCATATCAATTAAATTCGGGATTATTCCCACCCTATCTGTGACATTTAATACTATATCACGATTATCTCATCACTTTATGTAAAATTGCAAAATCCATAACTCCCTATTCGTACATCCTTTTTAACCAAATTTTAGGGAAAACCTCGTCTTGGTTTTAAATACTCGTATACCAAATTTGAGTCCCAAACTCTAAAGGAAAAAGGCATTATCTTCCCTTGCAAGTTATCACATATTAAATCTTATTTTATTTGTATTTTCTCTTTCTTCTACTCTTATCTTCTCAATTGGGACTCCTTGGATCCCAAGAAATCTTAGGGATTTGAAATCCCCTCATGAAGGATAATCCTCATCCTTCTGGATGCTTCTACATCCTTCATTTCCTAATATCTTATTTATGCTTTTTATTAAAATATTTCTTTTTTCCTTTTATTAAGGATTTCTTTTCATCTTTTTTTTACATTGGGCTCCTTAATCAACAAGGCCCACTAAGACACACAATTAGAAGGCATTTCGCAAAGAAATCCATCCAAAGAACTCAAAACATACAGTTTTCATATCCATATACCTTTAATGGAAAATTACATTTCAACCCAAACCTATGAAAATTGAGGTTATAACAACCACCCTCTCAGACGTTCGGCCTCTGCCATGGGCATGGGAGGGGGGGGAGAAATCTTTTTCTCTTAATCCCATATATATATATACACACACACACACACATATATATATATATATATATTTCAATCTCAAATATATAACAAACAAATTATACCGTCATGACAACATTTATCACTTGACAAATTTTAGTTGTCCTCCAACTCATTCATACTATTTGGGTAGAAATAATGTATGGCTAGACACCAATCTTTACTTGTGAAATTTTAGACGTCACTAGCAATGTAGTTAGGAACCTACCAGGTTACATGCATAAGGATGCATGAGGGAATTGAAATTTGCAATCAAACAAATGATGGGAATGATACGAAATCATAAACATGTTATTTTTCTATCCAATTGGGCAACTAGCCGATTAGACTGGTTGGGTCAATCGATTGATTGATTGTCAATTGGTCGACTGAATTTTGCAATGAACTGGTTCACTCAGTTAATCGGGAAACCTAATCAACTAATCTTAATTCGACAAGGCTTCAAATTGGAAACTGGTTGGATTCAAATTTGGATTGATCTAGTCAACCAATTAGGTATCTCAACCAGTCGATTGGAATTTAAGATCTAGATCTAGACTAGCCCAGTAGACTAGCTAAGTGTTGTGATTGCTGATCAAAATCCCTGTTTGAGTTTTTAGCATTAAGGTTGTTTTAATATTACGATTAGGAAAGGTGGTATTAGGTAATCCCATGAATTTCTTATATAAAGGAGGTACATCCCAAAGGGTGGATACAACACTTGAGACAAATTGTGAGACAAGTTGATCGTCAAACTCTCTCTTGGAGATAGAGGAAGTTTTCCTAAGGATGGTTGCCCAAGAAAGGAGAAGAAAGGGAGTTCCTAGATGACTAGAACTTTGACAACTCCTGCTCCACTTCAACTTGGTGACCACGGTGGTGCACTACATTTTCCCTCATCTTTGTGGATGAAGTAGAGGATGATACACACATTCAAATGCTTGGAGAAGTTGTTCAATAAGATGACAAAAATGTGTTGTAAAGAAGACAAGTTTGTATCATCTTGGTGACCAAACCAAATTTCTTGGTTGATGATCCAAATTTATTAGTAAACAGTTTGGATTTAGATCTGGAATATTAAGTTCTTCACTTATAAAGTTGTTTCTAGTTGTAGGACGACTAGTGTGCCCATAGATATAACCTTTATCCTTACTCATGTCTTTTGTTCACTGACATTTTATAGCTACAATAGTTCTAAGACTAGGGTATAAAGGGAAAGATAATTTCATTACTCCATTGTGCCCCCTTACCAAAAATCCTATGTTTGTCTCATAAATTCGCACAAGAATTTTGAATAACATGGAAGTTCAATTGAAGTCTAATTATCCCATTTATGAATTTATTTAAGTATAAATTGAGGAGCAATAGAGGGACATGAGAATTTTCTAACTAAATACCAATTTTTATAATATAATGATAAAGGTAATAGGAAGTTTGTTCAAAAATATCATATCAATTGGAGTTGTATTTTAGAAGTTATGGATGTTCAAGGTTTTGTATGAAGCTTTTCAGTTATTGGCTTAGTTGATTGATTTATCAATCAACGTGAAATGTATTTTGGCCCTAATTTCTTACCATGGGTGTGTCACTTAATAGTCATGGACCAATAAGGACCATTGGATCTAATCCATTGCCTCTCTTCATCTCCTACTTTTTTTAATTTTGGGAATACGCAGTGAGATGGTCACTCACTTTACCGCCTTCTCACATCCCCTTGGTCAAATTGAAGCAAGGTAACTTCCTCCCCTTGACTCCTCGGAAATGTTTGACCCCAACTTCAAATTGTTTTTTTTCCAAGTGAAGGGATTTCCAAACTCCACTATTTTCGCACTCTCCTCTAACGAGCGTGTGGATATAGAATCTAGATCTACACCTAACACCCTAATTTATACTATGTGATACACCCTTAGACTCTTCATCTTATTCTTAACCTCTCCACACCTTTTTCTGACCATGAAGATGCCCTAAAGACCCCCCATTTTTTGGTTTCTTCTCTCCCTATAATGCAGTGTTTCCTCCATGGAGACCTCTTGGGGTTTCCTTGCATGAATGTTCCCGCCCACAGGCAAACTGCCTGCCAACCTCGGGATCAAGCCAAGGTTAGGAAGCTTCTTCTTCAGCCTCTGTGAGGCCGCATCCTCCATAATATCTCAACATCCCTCCTCTTCAGCACATGTGAGTCCAACTACTACTGGTTGTTGGCCTCCCCTCACAAGAAAGCTAGTGGAGGATATAGGATAAAGGCAGGATCACATGAGACCACCAGAGCCATGGACTACAACCTACTTGTCTTGCCCCTTTCTTGAACAAATAGTAAGTGGGATGGGTCTTTTATGATCCTCAGATCCCGCTCTTGTTCAATCATGGACCAAAGATTGATGGTTCCCCTATTTTCCTATTAGATAATATATGTTCCCTTTGTCCAGTATTCAAGGTAACGACCTGATTTTTGATAAAAATCTAATAAATGCATACTAGCTCCAAACCTTTCCAATTAGTACTCTATTTTGATTAGGAAATTATAAAAAATTCTCTAATAATATTTGTGGAGGGAAATTCTAATCATAGTTTATGACATTGGTATAATATCCATCTTTTTATTATTAGAGTTTGATTAATAATGTAATGATGATGTGTATGATTCTATGATCCAAGATCCAATAATATCAGTAACTATAATATGTTGTATCACCTATTGAAACCCTAATTCAAATCTCTCCACCTTTTTTTCTGGTGACATTAAGAATTCTTTGAAGAATGATGGAACATGTAACTTAGATCTAATTACCTTAATTGTATCATTATGTGCAAAACCCTAGTCATGATAACTTAATGAGACTAATGTGACCGAACATTGGATCTAATAGTGAAACCAAGTATAAGTAAATTTAGGACTAATCATGTGACCAAATAAGCACGGCCTTAACACTAATGCATGTTACCAAAAATATGAACAAAGAATAGATGTTTAAAGGAATTTAAGGTTCATGTGATGCCCCGATCCCCGTGCCATCTCTAATGACCCCGGAGACCGGGGAGTTACCCGTGGTAAACCACCCTTAACTTTTTCTTTTCTTAATCACTTAAAATTAGCTTAAAGTAAAAATCTTTTAACTTAGAATAATCTGAAACCTTACTAACTGTGGAAGAAACTACTATTTACATTAATAGATAGATAAAGCATATTTACACGTCATATTCCATTTTTCATGTGGAATATAAAGCACATCAGATAACTGGAAACTAAACTACATATTACATTACATTCTCTCACTACCACACCACATGCCCAAGGACCGAGGGGAAAGGACTAAGAGACCTCTAACTAACTACGAACTACCTTCTAAGTACTTGGGTGATACGATCCTTCAACTTCCTCGTGCTAACGCTGACCTAAAAAATGTTTCAATAGGTTGGTGAGCTACTGGCTCAGTGAATAGAATTTCACCCAACCATCACAGATAACTCATTTTATGATTATTAATTGGAATAAAATACAAGATAATTCTATACTGAGCAAATCTAAGTAATATAATTTAAACAACAGGAGATATCAACATTTCATTAAGATAACAACTATTGCAAGGCTGTAGATACAATTAAATAACAGAGAATACTAAAATTTCATTTAAAGGACAACTACTGTGAAACTAACTCGAATATTTTTTAACTCTTTAACTTATAGAAACTATGTGAACCTATATGAACATATTTTTTCTTATCCCTTATCATATGTAGTGCACTCTACATATGAAGACTCATATCAAACTACAATCCCACCGTACAAGAATTATTAGACACCCTAGGATAGCTAAGTCTGACTACTCTCCTGGTCTGCAACAAGAAAATTGGCTCTCTGGCCTCGGCACTCCTATGGTGTCGTAAACTGGACTCCTCTAACCTAAGCACACAGGAAGATAGTCTGAGATGCTCTGTGGGCCTCATCTTGGTACGCTCTGTGGGTACCTTTGGGTTACCACCAGGATCTCCGGTTCATGTTGGGTAACCTATCTTCTCTTAGGAGACTTCCTCAAGGGCTTCGTCTCCCCGCACGCTCTGTGGGTGTGTTCTGACCCCCGTATACTGGACGCACCGCCAGGGTAGGTCGTTTCATCCCTAAGGCGCAGACCTCTCATAGGGATTCTACGGTGTTAGGGCCCTTAAATCTATTATTTCACTAATCTTGGAAGACTCTTACTAGATTGTACATTTCTCTTACTTATACTCGACTCTGGTATCTCTATGGTACCGTGTCTATTTACTTGAACTTTACAACACATCATGAATATCATTCTAAATTTAACAGAGTAGTTTATTCAAACCAATGAAAAAAATACTAAATAATCCACATATTGTACTTGCAGGCAGATTAAAATAAATAGAATACTAGTCAACTTGGCACATACATACTGAAATCATGCAATTAAACATCTTAATATACTGATAAGGGTTGATTACTCAACAAATGAGAAATCATCAGTAGTACTTATAAATTATCTGAAATTCCTAGAAAAACATGCACATCAACCCTAATCCTGAGTTGTGCATCACTTAACTCAATTAAGAGTTAAATTACTTATCATGGCAAGATTTAATAATAATTATTGGGAATTTCTAATAATAACCTTGAGAAATGTGCCAAACCGTATAATTATTAATAAATTCACATTAAATATGACCGGGGGTGCACAACTAGGTTTCTATTGAACCCTTTCATCTCATTGTCATTTATTTGAAATCGAGCATTTATTAACTTACTAAAAACGTACAGCCTGGGTTTATACCCAAACTGTACCGTTACTGGTCATGTGCTACTGAGTTCAACATTTACTCGAGCAATTTAGGTTTTAATCAATCATGTAGTTCCAATAATCCAAATCACACATATCAATCAAACAATTAGTGTCGTGCAAGCATAATTAAGAAATTCGTGCAAATTAGAAATCGTGCAGTGCCGACACTTCCCGACACCTGGGTAAACGCTATTACCCGCCAATGACATCGATTCAACCAAAAGCACCCAATTATTTGAGTTAAATGTAAGTTAACTCTTCTGAAGACTCTTCATTTCTATGTACTTATTATATACTTAACTCTTTTCTTCTATTTTTCCCTTATATTTCATCATCTTAGTGTATGTACATTCTCACCATGACGTGATTCTAAATTATCTAGAGTCTACTTTTATTGTATTTTTAATAGGAGTCGTTAGATCCTAGTAACGCACCCTACCAGCCGGACCAGACCAAACCTGCAGTCCTAAAACCAAGAGCTACTGGGAATCAACTATCTCCTATTAATCGCAATCATGTGGAAAGAATATCCACTTAGGGCAAACTCATTTAAACATAACTTCTGGTCTACTTGATACAAAGAATATAAATAATAAATGAATCACTTCATGATACACAACAATATAAAAGAACCATGTATATTCTACAAACTGATAATCTAAATTCATACATATAAGAGCACTTCTAGTGATCTCCAATCAAATAAGCAATATAAAGCAAGAGTTGTATCACATCCTATGTTTAATCTCTTACTCCTTCATTACTTTCCGGTCTCCTAACCTTAAGATTTCTAGGGTTTCTCTCTAGCCTATCCTTCCTCTGCATACTTGGCCAAGGCATTCAGAGAAGAATAGATAGAGTAGCTTGATACTGGTCAATCTAAGTATTCAGATACCTGGCCAGGGTATCTAAATACTCAAAACTCCTAGAGCTATAGACACATCACTTACTATCTACCACACTTATAACTCAAACTTTCTATCCTAATGGTCCCTGACAGCTCAGCCTAAGCTCACAGCTTGGTCCTCGTGACCACATCCTCTTTCTGCCATCTGTAATACTATAACAAAACACTTCCTATTAGAAAATTACAGCTAGAAGGAAGACACCTAAGTCCTAATCCTATTGGTCTTTTGTCATCCCCTGACCGTGACTTAGAGTAACTACGTACTCAACCTATGCTCTGATACAAAATTACTTATGACACCTCGATCCCCGTGCCATCTCTAATGACCCCGGAGACTGGGGAGTCACCCGCGGTAAACCACCCTTAACTTTTTCTTTTCTTAATCACTTAAAGATATCTTAAAGTAAAAATCTTTTAACTTAGAATAAACTGAAACCTTACTAACTACGGAAGCAACTACTATTTACATTACTAGATAGATAAAGCAAATTTACACGTCATATTACATTTTTCATGCAGAATATAAAGCACAATAGATAACTGGAAACTAAACTACATATTACATTACATTCTCTCACTACCACACCACATGCCCAAGGACCAAGGAGAAAGGACTAAGAGACCTCTAACTAACTACGAACTACCTTCTAAGTACTTGGGTGATACGATCCTTCAGCTTCCTCGTGCTGACGCTGACCTGAAAAATGTTTCAGTAGGCTAGTGAGCTACTGGCTCAGGGAATAGAATTTCACCCAACAATCACAGATAACTCATTTTATGATTATTAATTGGAATAAAATACAAGATAATTATATACTAAGCAGATCTAAGCAATATAATTTAAACAACAGAAGACATCAATATTTCATTAAGATAACAACTGCTGCAAGGCTGTAGATACGATTAAATAACAGATAATACTAAAATTTCATTTAAAGGACAACTACTGTGAAACTAACTCGAATCTTTTTTAACTCTTTAACTTATAGAAACTCTGTGAACCTATATGAACATATTTTTTCTTATGCCCTGATCATATGCAGTGTACTCTGCATATGAAGACTCTTAACGAACTACGATCCCACCGTACAAGACTTAGCCGACACCTCAGAATAGCTAAGTCTGACTACTCTCCTAGTCTGTAATAGGAAAACTGGCTCTCTGGCCTCGACACTCCTATGGTGCCGTAAACTGGACTCCTCCTCTAACCTGAGCACACAGGTAGAGAGTCTGAGATGCTCTGTGGGCCTCATCTTGGTACGCTCTGTGGGTACCTCTAGGTTACCACCGGGATCTCTGGTTCATGTTGGGTAGCATATCTTCTCTTAGGAGACTTCCTCAAGGGCTTCGTCTCCCTGCACGATATGTGGGTGCGTTCTGACCCATGTCTACTGGACGCACCGCCATAGTAGGTCATTTCATCCCTAAGGCGCAAACCTCTCATAGGGATTCTACGGTGTCAGGGCCCTTAAATCTATTATTTCACTAATCTTGGAAGACTCTTACTGGATTGTACATTCCTCTTACTTATACTCGACTCTGGTATCTCTATGGTACCGTGTCTATTCACTTGAACTTTACAACATGACATGAATATCATTCTAAATTTGACAGAGCAGTTTATTCAAACCAATGAAAAAAAATACTAAATAATCCACATACTGTACTTGTAGGCAGATTAAAATAAATAGAATACTTGTCAACTTGGCACATACATACTGAAATCATGCAATTAAACATCTTAATATACTGATAAGGTTTGATTACTCAATATATTCGAAATCATGAGTAGCACTTGTAAATTATCTGAAATTCCTAGAAAAACGTGCACATCAACCCTAATCATGAGTTGTGCATCACTTAACTCAATTAAGAGTTAAATTACTTATCATGGAAAGATTTAACATTAATTATTGGGAATTTCTAATAATAACCTAGAGAAATGTGCCAATTTGTATAATTATTAATAAATTCACATTAAATATGACCGGGAGTGTGCAACTAGGTTTCTATTGAACCCTTTCATCTCATTGTCATTTCTTTGAAATCGAGCATCTATTAACTTACTAAAAATGTACAACCTGGGTTTATACCCAAACTGTACCGTTACTGGTCATGTGCTACTGAGTTCAACATTTACTCGAGCAATTTAGGTTTTAATCAATCATGCGGTTCCAATCATCCAAATCACACATATCAATCAAACAATTAGTGACGTGCAAGCATAATTAAGAAATTTATGTAAATTAGAAATTGTGCGGCGCTGGCACTGCCCGACACCTGGGTAAACGTTGTTACCCGCCAATGACATCGATTCAACCAAAAACACCCAATTATTTGAGTTAAATGTGCTTAACGAGTGAAATTCTACTCACAACGGGTGAGGTGACCGCAAATCAACCAAAAATCCATCCAGAGCCTATTTCCGGGCGTCGCTGGGTCATCTTCAACCTCCGAACAGTCCTGGATTTGGACCTGCTTCGTGCACATGTGGAAAGGGCTCAGCTATTTGATGCAGCTTGTGGCTAGATGGTGGTGGAATCGTGCTCTAGACCCTTGGCCGAACTCAAAGGCAGTGTTTCCCGGGCAAATCGGCCCCTGGCCGAACCTGCTGCTACAAGCAGTAGCTTCTTCACCTCACGTACAGGTTGAAGAGGGGAGCTTGATAGGTGCTGCTGTGGTCATTGTCTGTGAATTCGAGCAGGGACCTCAAGGACGGAGCTTGACATCGTTGCTTTCATGGTGCTGCTCGCCCAAAACACCCTCTGGCCATTATTGCAGTAGTTGTTGCTGCTTGTTATGAAGGGGCGCCGCCCCTTGTTGCTTGGGCGTCAGTTGAGCTTGGAGAAGGAAGGAGAAGACGGAGATGTCACTGGCTCTGCTAAAACGACTGATGTTGCTGATGTTCCTAGCGCTGGCTGCTGCTACCTGGCCGGTCGACACTGCTGTTGAGTAGTTGTTGTTGGTCGTTGTTGCTAGGGGTGCCACCCTAGTAGGTCTGGGCGTCGTTGGGCGAGGTAGAAGAGAGGAAGGAAGGAGAAAGAAGAAAGGAGGAGGTTGGCCAATTGGAAAATGGAGCTAGGGCTCCAAATCGCCTGCCCTTCACTCCTCTGTTGCAGCCGATCGAGCAATGTTGGTCGTGCTGTTGCGCAGCGTCGTGCCTGCAGGTAGGGTGTGAGCTAGGGCAAGGTAGGAGAGGGGAATGGATGGAGGAAGAATATAGGGAAGGTGGGCACTGCTGGTCAGAGGTGAGGAGCCCCAAAATCGGTCACCTTTCTCTCCCTAGATGTTGTGATCGCACATTGTGGTTGTGAGGCGGTGCTAGGCATTGCACCAAGGGAATCGATCAGGGGAGGGGATAAGGGAGAAAGGGGAAAGGAAAAGAAATAGCCAAATACTGGAAAAAATGCATCTTAGGTCCTAGAGTCTTGAAAACACCATAACTCTCACCTCGGTTGTCCAATTTTGTGTGATTCTTTTTGCAACGTTTCAAGCACGAGATCCTCTACAACCTGAAGACATGAACTTATGCTTATTAGGCTATAACATTTGATCAAAGCACTAATTGCATCTATGAGTACTTAACTCAACTTAATCAACTTAATGATGCACTAAGCGTTGTGCTTACTGGTTAATCATAGAGTGGGTCATAACAATCTCCCTCCCTTATAAGAATTTTGTCTTGAAATTCCTAAAAGAGAAAAGGAAACTTGTTACGCATCTCAGACTCAAGCTCCCACGTGGCTTCCTCTTAGTTGTGGTTCCTCCACAAAACTTTCACTAACGGTATCTCACGATTCTTAAGCTTCTTGATCCTCCGATCAACTATTTGAACTGGTCCTTCAACATAGGACACATCTGTTCTGAGTTGTGCAGGTTCTGGGTCCACTATCTTCTCTGTACCAGGGTAACACTTCTTCAGCATTGATACATGAAACACATTATGTAAATTAGCTAACTCGGATGGCAAATCCAACCAGCTACATGTCCAATCCTCTCAATGACAAGATATGGGCCCATAAACCTAGGAGTCAGATTGCCTCTCTTGCCAAACCTCAACACTCCTTTCCATGGTGAAACTTTCAAATACACTTCATCATCAACCTTAAATTTAAGAGGTCTACGTCTCTTCTTAGTGTAACTCTTTTTCCTATCTTGTGCAACTTTCAACTGCTCTCTGATCACTGTAATATTTTCTGTAGTCAAATCCACTATCTCTGGTCCAAGAATCTCTTTTTCACCCACCTCGTACCAACATACGGGTGATCTACACTTTCTGCCATACAAAGCTTCATATGGGGCCATACCAAGACTGGAATGGTGACTATTGTTGTATGCAAACTCTATAAGGCTCAAGTGTTCTTCCCAACTTCTACTAAAATGCAAGACACATGCTCTCAGCATGTCCTCAAGAGTCTGAATGATCCTCTCTGACTGACCATCTGTCTGCGGGTGAAAAGATGTATTGAACCTCAACTTTGTGCCCAAAGCACGATGCAGTTGATTCCAAAACATGGATGTGAACTTAGGATCTCTATCTCATATTATTGAAACTGGGATACCATGAAGCCTGACTATCTCATCCACTTATAACTTAGCCAACTTCGGGACATCAAAGGTTGACTTAACAAGATGAAAGTGAGCACACTTAGTCAGTCTATCCACAATCACTCATATTGAGTCACAACCTCTAGGTGTCATGGGCAACCCTACCACAAAATCCATTGTGATATGTTCCCACTTCCACTCTGGTATAGGAAGAGATTGCAAGGTACCTGTAGGTTTCTGATGCTCAGCCTTAACCTGTTGGCACACACTACATCTAGCCACGTACTCAACTACATCCTTTTTATACCTTTCCACCAGTACAATTCCTTGAGATTCATGTACACCTTAGTGTTTCCTGGATGCATAGCGTACATCGATGCATGCACTTCCTCAAGAATCCTTTCTTTTAAATCACTGTCTCCAGGTACACACAACCTGTCATGCTGATATAACAAACCATCATCTAAAAACCTGAACTCTGGTCTTTTCCCTTTGGCATATCCTGCATGATCTGCTATAACTCACTGTCACTCTGCTAAAGTTCCTTGATCTGATCATAAAAAGTAGGCTTGACTTGCATCTGTGTAATCAAACCACTCTGCTCTGTCACCCCTAAGTCTAAGTTCAACTTCCGCATCTCTACTAGCATGTCTCTCTTGAAACATGCCATAGAGAATACATCTACAATTGAACTTGACTTCCTGCTGAGGGCATCTGCTACTACATTTTCCTTAACAGGATGATAATCTATCATCACATCATAATCCTTGATCAATTCTAACCATCTTCGCTGTCTAAGATTCAGATCCTTCTGGGTGAAAATATATTTCAAGCTCTTATGATCTGTAAACACCTGACATACCTCACCATAAATATAGTGACGCCATGTCTTAAGTGCATGAACTACAGTGGCTAACTCCAAATCATGTGTTGGGTAATTGTCCTCATTCTTGTTAAGTTGTCTAGATGCATAGGCTACTACTTTGCCTTCTTACATCAACACACATCCTAAGCCTCTCCTGGAAGCATCACAAAACACTGTGTAGCCTTTACCTGCCTCGGGCAGGATTAACACTGGTGTTGTAGTCAACTTCTTCTTCAAGATCTAAAAACTTTTCTCACAGTTGTCTGACCAGACAAATGGTGCACCCTTTCTTGTTAAGCGTGTCAAAGGTGACACTACAACACTGAAGTTTTGGATGAACCTCCTATAGTAACCTGCCAATCCTAAGAAGCTTCTGATCTCAGTAGGAGTCTTAGGCTGCTCCCACTGTAGAATAGACTAGACTTTCTTAGGGTCAACACTTACTCCATCTCCTGAGATGACATGTCTAAGAAAAGACACCTCAGCCAACCAGAATTTGCACTTACTGAACTTAGCATATAACTGGTGTTGTCTCAACAACTGTAATGCTATCCTCAGATGATGCTCATCATCTCTGGAATAGATCAAAATGCCATCTATGAAAACCACTATGAACTGATCCAAAAATGGTTTGAAAATCTTGTTCATCATATCCATGAAAGTTGTTGGGGCATTAGTTAGTACCATTTTTCTTTTATAATCTATATTACTCCATCATGCTTCAAACCCTTCCTTATACCCATAATCCTCTTACCATATACTACTCTTCCACCTGTCATCTTTAACGTCTAATTTTTTTTATGATCATGTTGCTTATTCATGTGTATGATCATGTATACCATGTTGCATATGTTTTTATTTATCCTCCTACTAATGTGAAGTTGAAATTCTAAATCAATATTCTCTCTACTAGTTTCATCTCATGTTTAATACATTACATATCCTTTATGTTAAATCCAACGGCTCATGCATGGGTCAAACTTAGTTTCTTTTTTAATCAAGTTCTTCCTCCTTGAATATAGTTTGCCTTTGTATGTCTCATTCATTTTCTAGACTACACTTTTGTTCTTATTTCAGTAACTAGTTTGTTAGTCTATAGAGACTTAGAATCCAAAGGTAGTATGTATGAATGTATTAATGTATTAAACTTCATAATAAAGGTATACATTACATGCTCTCAATTATGTCATGTAATCCTCATTCCTTAATCAAGCTCATCATTTCTAACATTTTTCTTTGATTCAACTTAGTTTCTTGTCCTGGTCTTATGACTTACATGTTCATCTAATTCTTTTTACTTTAACTCTTCTGAAGACTCTTCATTTCTATGTACTTATTATATACTTAACTCTTTTCTTCTATTTTCTCCTTATATTTCAACATCTTAGTGTATGTACATTCTCACTATGATGTGATTCTAAATTATCCAGAGTCTACTTTTATTGTATTTTTAATAGGAGTCGTTAGATCCTAGTAACGCACCCTGCCAACCGGACCAGACCAAACCTGCAGTCCTAAAACCAAGAGCTACTGGGAATCAACTATCTCCTATTAATCTCAATCATGTGGAAAGAATATCCACTTAGGGCAAACTCATTTAAACATAACTTCTGGTCTACTTGATACAAAGAATATAAATAATAAATGAATCACTTCATGATACACAACAATATAAAAGAACCATGTATATTCTACAAACTGATAATCTAAATTCATACATATAAGAGCACTTCTAGTGATCTCCAATCAAATAAGCAATATAAAGCAAGAGTTGTATCACATCCTATGTTTAATCTCTTACTTCTTCATTACTTTTCGGTCTCCTAACCTTAAGATTTCTAGGGTTTCTCTCTAGCCTATCCTTCCTCTACATACTTGGCCAAGGCATTTAGAGAAGAATTGATATAGTAGCTTGATACTGGTCAATCTAAGTATTCAGATACCTGGCCAGGGTATCTAAATACTCAAAACTCCTAGAGCTATAGACACATCACTTCCTATCTGCCACACTTATAACTCAAACTTTCTATCCTAATGGTCCCTGACAGCTAAGCCTAAGCTCTCAGCTTGGTCCTCGTGACCACATCCTCTTCCTGTCATCTGTAATAATATAACAAAACACTTCCTATTAGAAAATTACAGTTAGAAGGAAGACACATAAGTCCTAATCCTATTGGTCTTTTGTCATCCCCTGACCGTGACTTAGAGTAACTACGTACTCAACCTATGCTCTGATACCAAATTACTTATGACGCCTCGATCCCCGTGCCATCTCTAATGACCCCGGAGACTAGGGAGTCACCAGCGGTAAACCACCCTTAACTTTTTATTTTCTTAATCACTTAAAGATAGCTTAAAGTAAAAATCTTTTAACTTAGAATAAACTGAAACCTTACTAACTACGGAAGCAACTACTATTTACATTACTAGATAGATAAAGTAGATTTACACGTCATATTATATTTTTCATGCGGAACATAAAGCACAATAGATAACTGAAAACTAAACTACATATTACATTACATTCTCTCACTACCACACCACACACCCAAGGACCAAGGGGAAAGGACTAAGAGACCTCTAACTAACTACGAACTACCTTCTAAGTACTTGGGTGATACAATCCTTCTGCTTCCTCGTGCTGACGCTGACCTGAAAAATGTTTCAGTAGGCTAGTGAGCTACTGGCTCAGGGAATAGAATTTCACCCAACCATCACAGATAACTCATTTTATGATTATTAATTGGAATAAAATACAAGATACTTATATACTAAGCAGATCTAAGCAATATAATTTAAACAACAGGAGACATCAACATTTCATTAAGATAACAACTGCTGCAAGGCTGTAGATACGATTAAATAATAGAGAATACTAAAATTTTATTTAAAGGACAACTACTGTGAAACTAACTCGAATCTTTTTTAACTCTTTAACTTATAGAAACTATGTGAACCTATATGAACACATTTTTTCTTATGCCTTGATCATATGTAGTGTACTCTGCATATGAAGACTCTTAACGAACTACGATCCCACCATACAAGACTTAACCGACACCCCGGGATAGCTAAGTCTGACTACTCTCCTAGTCTGTAATAGGAAAACTGGCTCTCTGGCCTCGACACTCCTATGGTGTCGTAAACTGGACTCCTCCTCTAACCTGAGCACACAAGTAGAGAGTCTGAGATGCTCTGTGGGCCTCATCTTGGTACGCTCTGTGGGTACCTCTAGGTTACCACCAGGATCTCTAGTTCATGTTGGGTAGCATATCTTCTCTTAGGAGACTTCCTCAAGGGCTTCGTATCCATGCACGATATGTGGGTGTATTCTGACCCCTGTATACTGGACGCACCGCCAGGGTAGGTGATTTCATCCCTAATGCGCATACCTCTTATAGGGATTCTACGGTGTCAGGGCCCTTAAATCTATTACTTCACTAATCTTAGAAGACTCTTACTAGATTATACATTTCTCTTACTTATACTCGACTCTGGTATCTCTATGGTACCGTGTCTATTCACTTGAACTTTACAACACGACATGAATATCATTCTAAATTTGACAGAGTAGTTTATTCAAACCAATGAAAAAGATACTAAATAATCCACATACTGTACTTGTAGGCAAATTAAAATAAATAGAATACTTGTCAACTTGGCACATACATACTAAAATCATGCAATTAAACATCTTAATATACTGATAAGGGTTGATTACTCAATATATGATAAATCATGAGTAGCACTTGTAAATTATCTGAAATTCCTAGAAAAAACGTGCACATCAACCCTAATCACGAGTTGTGCATCACTTAACTCAATTAAGAGTTAAATTACTTATCATGGAAAGATTTAACATTAATTATTGGGAATTTCTAATAATAACCTTGAGAAATGTGCCAATTTGTATAATTATTAATAAATTCACATTAAATATGATCGGGAGTGTTCAACTAGGTTTCTATTGAACCCTTTCATCTCATTGTCATTTCTTTGAAATCGAGCATCTATTAACTTACTAAAAACGTACAACCTGGGTTTATATCCAAACTGTACCGTTACTGGTCATGTGCTACTGAGTTCAACATTTACTAGAGCAATTTAGGTTTTAATCAATCATGCAGTTCCAATCATCCAAATCACACATATCAATCAAACAATTAGTCTCGTGCAAGCATAATTAAGAAATTCATGCAAATTAGAAATCGTGTGGCGTTGGCACTGCCCGGCACCTGGGTAAACGTTGTTACCTGCCAATGACATCGATTCAACCAAAAACACCCAATTATTTGAGTTAAACGTGCTTAGCGAGTGAAATTCTACTCACAACGGGCGAGGTGACCGCAAATAAACCAAAAATCTATTCAGAGCCTGTTTTCGGGAATCATTGGGTCGTCTTCAACCTCCGAACAGTCCTGGATTTGGACCTGCTTCACGCACATGTGGAAAGGGCTCAACTATTCGGTGCAGCTCATGGCTACATGGCGGTGGACTCATGCTCTGGACCCTTGGCTGAACTCAAAGGTAGTGTTTCTCGGGCAAACCTGCCCCTGGTCAGACCTGCTGCTGCAAGCTTCACCTCACGTACAGGTTGAAGAGGGGAGCTTGCTAGGTGTTGTTGTGGCTATTGTCTGTGAATTCGAGCAGGGACCTCAAGGACGGAGCTTGATGGTGTTGCTTTCATGGTGCTACTCACCCAAAACACCCTCTGGCCATTATTGCAACAACTATTGTTGCTTGTTATGTAGGGGTGCTGCCTGTTGCTACTTGGGCGTCGATTGAGCGTGGAGAAGGAAGGAGAAGACGGAGACGTCGTTGGCGCTACTAAAACGACCGTTGTTGCTGTTGTTCCTAGCACTGGCCGCTGCTACCTGGCCAGCCGACGCTGCTGCTAGGGGCACCGCCCTAGCAGGTCAGGGTGTCGCTGGGTGAGGTAGAAGAGAGGAAGGAAGGAGAAAGAAGAAGGGAGGAGGTCGGCCAACTGGAAAATGGAGCTAGGGCTCCAAATCGCCTACCCTTCACTCCTCTAATGCGGTCGATCGAGCATTGCTGGTCATGCTACTGTGCAACACCACACATGTAGGTAGGGCATGAGCTAGGGCAAGGTAGGAGAGGGGAATGGATGGAGGAAGAAGATAGGGAAGGTGGGCGCTGCGGGTCGGAGGTGAGGAGCCCCAAAATCGGCCACCTTTCTCTCCCTAGCTGATGTGATAAGGTGTTGCGGTTGTGAGGCAGTGCTGGGCATCGCACCAAGGGAATCGATCGGCAGAGGGGATAAGGGAGAAAGGGGAAAGGAAAAGAAATAGCCAAATATTGGAAAACTTGCATCTTAGGTCCTAGAGTCTTGAAAATACCATAACTCTCACCTCGATTGTCCGATTTGTGTGATTCTTTTTGCAACGTTTCAAGCACAAGATCCTATACAACCTAAAGGCATGAAATTATGCTTATTAGACTGTAACACTTGATCAAAGCACTAATTGCATATGTGAGTGCTTAATCAACTTAATGATGCACTAAGCATTGTGCTTACTAGTTAATCATAGAGTGGGTCATAACAGTTCAATACGACGATTTGAGTTTCTAGCCCTAAGATAGGGATCTATGAAATCAAATCCTTATTGACAATCCAAACCCTAAACTAGGCCTCAAAATCTAGACAAGGACTACTGAGAAATTTTTTTACACCTTCATGATGAATATTGACAAAATCATGACTGCTTGAATTGATTTGGGCTTATCTCTTCCCTAAATTAGGTACGTTGGATAGTTATGAGTAGTCCTTGTAATCATGCTTTTGGGATTCCCAAAGTTCACCCAAATGTTTGATCATTGTGATAAATGACTTGGAGGCCTTTATTTCCGACAAATTATACGGCCCTATGTGTTGACTAATGTATGACAGTAGAACTCAATACTCAATATCTCATTATGGTCTTTTAAGACAAACTCACTCCTAAGATATATGTGTATAATAATCACCAATAGGGTGACAAAAAACCCATATGAAGTGAGATGTAAGAGCCTAATGATGGGAAACACACTGATGAGTCCAATGGTGGGGCATACACTTTAAAATTTTTAATGGGGAAACTTTTGGTTCACCAAGTGAGATGAGATCACTTGTGTATTCAAATTAGGATGAGAATGTGAAGGTTGTTTAATTGTAATTATTGGATTATTAATTTCCATGTATGTTATTACAAATTCTATGCACACATTTTGGTTTCACCCACGCACACATTATAGAGATATACTGGCCCACATTTTGGTTGTCAGCATTTTAGGTTAGTTGTATATCAAAAGAATGAAGAAATGGACTCCAAGAGGAATAACCGAAAAACCATAAAGTTGATAATAAATAAGGATGATCTAGATAGTTCAATGTATTGGTTTGTATTTCTCATGAACTTTAGCTCTCCCCAAATCCAAGATTCTTTCAACTTCTTTTAGGAGATGTATCTATCCTTTTATGTTAACAATATGTTAGTTTGGATATATTAATTTTATCAATTGTTTATTTAAATTTGGATACTTGAAGATATAAGGATAATAGCCCTTTTATCCGTGATCCACCTTAAATGAGGATAGTGGGAGGACAATCTTCCTCTTCTTCCACTTCATATGGGATAGAATTCATAAAAGATAGGAAATAGACAAAAAATAAGGGTTCTTAGGGTGTATAAGATGTATTTTAGAAGAAATTAGGAATGGTTGATATGATTAAGAACAATTTTACAATCTTACAAATAGACCCCAGAGTTCCACGTGATTTCACCATCAGTGACAAGTGGAAGTTCTGAAACACCAAAAGCATAGCTCTCTCTCTTTAGACCGTGATTTATATTCTCCCCCTCTCGATCCAAATCTATAGTGGTTTTCCAAAATATTGATATTCTTAATACCGTGCTAGGTCCTTCTAAACTAGTAGAGGTGGTTGGTAAATCTATATTTGAGTTGTTGATCATTTTTGTTTAAGAGATAATAGTTGTTAATTGTTTTTCATCCAGATAATTACATAGCCATATGATTTTGTTCATTTGGAACAGTATGGTTGGATCTTTCTTTTTAACGAAATCATTTGAATACAAGGGATACACAAACCTATTTTTTTTAGTTTTGTATTATTCATAGACAAACCAACTGGCCCTAGGGGTTTTTTGAAGCAAATTTAGTCGAGTAAAGTTATTTTCAAGCAGATTTAGCTTATTCAAAAACCGTAAGACCTCAAGTCAACTTAGGTTTTGTTTTCAAAATTATAATATATTAAGAATATGATACCATTCATCATATTAAACTAATTTAATATTAGTCTTGTTTTACTTCCAATGAGCCTGAATATACCCAAAATCCCTTTTCTAGAAAATTAGGTTTTTGCATTATCTTGTGCCAATCTAATTATCCTCAAAGTATGATTCATCATATTCCAAATTTATAGAAGTCGAGGTTTTGATCAGCATATAACATCCATTCATCTAGGTAAGCACAAGTTATCTCAAAATTCTAACTCAAACCGAGTTAGGGTTTTAACTTGCTAAATCTTAAGTAGTTGCAAAGCAATCATGTTTATCACATTTTAGTAAATTCATCCACAAGACAAAATAAAGTTTAAACAAATAAAGTATATGATTAGCCAAATAAACCCTACTTATATATGTTGAAATAGGGTTTGTACACAAATCAAGAGAAACCTAAAAAGTGTGCTGACAAACACATGATAGTCACCAATTTTTTGGTATGATATTATATATTATTGAAGGAGAAAACTTGAAAGGTTACTTCTAGGTCATATATCAACAGAATGTTGAGCCCTAGATACAATGGATATTTTAGATCTGCACTAGATTAGTGAGTGTGCTTACTATCTAGCTTTGCTCCATCTCGTGAGAAGACACATATTGTAATTCATGTGTTTGTTCGTGAAGAGTTACATCAACAGTTACTCGCATGAAACTATTGCCTCTAGAGATATGTGAGGGTTGACCTACAAGGACTACCAATGAAGTTTTTGGCAATCATGTAAAGAAGTTGAAGAACAAGGAGATTGAGCTAGTGAAGATTAGGTGGAAGCATAATGGCTTGAAATAAACCACTTGGGAGTTGTGAGACAAGATGGCTAAACTCTACCCTAACCCTTTTGCATACTTGTGGGTATGGGGACAAAATCCCTTTTAAGAGGGGAAATTTTTAACATACTTAATTTTGACCAACGAAGGTATAATCCCATTAATTATCTTTTGGAAATCTCAAAATGAACTTATGTGCATATTAGTCCCTTGTCTTGCTCATTTGAATTTGACTTGAAAATATATATGAGACAACATTATATTTAAAATGACATCGTTGAGTGTAACCTTCAATGTTATAATAATCATTGTCGTGCATCTTTGGACTGAATAAACCCTACAAGGCAATAATGTGCATTAATTGAAGCCATGTGGTTTTCGAATCAAGTTACATAGAGTTTATATAAAATAATGTAAAAGACAAAATGAAAAATTAATTGAAATTATGTATTCAATATAAAGAACGTGTAAGTAATTTTTTTATTAAAAAAATATATGTATTAATAAATATGTGTGTAACTTTTGAAAATGAAACAACTTAGGATGCAATGAATTTCCTAATGATGGTTTCTAACTGTCCATTCTTAACTAACAATTTGGACTTAATCTCAAAAATCACACACTCCTCTTCTCCTTCTCAACGCTCACTATGGTTACATGATCTCCTAGGAAGAATTTCATCCTCCTCATACCACCTTTATATGTGATTGAAAGTATCATGGCTTCATGGAAACTCCACCCACTTTGACGACGCCAATTGATGGCATGCAATTTATTGTGGCTCCATCTACCATTAACAAGCCTTACAACTTTACTAAGTTACAAGTTCAAATGTCTTGTAAGCTTAACCAATGGTCAATTAGCTTCAACAAACATGCTTGAAGATTTACCCTAAGGTCCCGATTGGTTTGGAATAAATCATAATTTGTGCATAACTCATTTTTTTAGAATTGTGATTCAATTGTATAACTTAAATTCCATTCATTTTCATGTGACTGATTTGTTGTAAGTGTAAATATGAGCAGTGCCACTGATTTTTATTATGTAATATATAATAAATAAAGATGACAAAGATGTAAATGAAAAGTAATACATGTAATTACTCACAACAATTTTTCAATTGTAGTAACCTAACTAAGTGATCACGGTGTAGATGTTCCTCTTTTAAAAAATATTTGGTTGGTGCAGTTATAGTTTTAATGAAAATGACGTGGTTAAAAATCACATCACAATATTTTTCTTTCACTTTATAAGTATTTGTGATAATATATACATTTTGCATGTTTATAAAATTTATATTGATTTATTATGGTCCTTTTTAGTCTTGGCCTTAGCTTTCTTAGTCTTAGCCTTAGTGTTGGGCATCGTCTTTTCTATCCCTCGAGAGTGGAGGCAGCTTTTTCACAAACGATAAGAAAAAAAGAATACAATTTCAATAAATTTTAGTACATTCTTCACGCAACAATCTAGTGATTATCATATTTTTCGCTTCATTTTACTTAAACGTGAAGATAAAAATATGTTACTTCAACCACAATATTTGTCACGTAATGCAATGCAATTTTTTAGCATAGCGTGCATCTATTTTTTATTTCGACAAATGCAATAACAGTCGTCGTTATGGCATATAATGTTTTACTATATTGTGGTTGTGATGTATATTATTTTACCATTGTATGGTTATGATTTTGACAATAAACTGTGTTCGCACAGCTATCTTTCCTAATCATATAGAGATTCTGTTTTTCATTTACCAAGAATGAAGTTCATAGGAGTTTAAGTGTTGTTAGTTCCAAAACTCATTTTCTACTCTTTAAAAAAAAACTCAAAATTTGTGTTTTATATGTAAGTTTATACTTTTAGAAAGTCACCAAACTCGAATTCCCCACTTACATAAAACTAATATAAGGAATTCCATTTCATAAATTTTTTAAACCAATTACGACAAACCAATTCAAGCTTAAGTTGACTTTTCTTATTGAACTCTTCAATAACCACCTCAAACGTGACACCTTTTTTAGCAACCTAGAGCTCGTCCTATGCCCAGGAGGCTCCTCGTACCCCTCAAACCCCAAAATCATGTGGTCTTGGTATAAATATCCAATTCTGAACAACTCCGATTTCTTCAGCTACCTAAGCATAATCCACCATGCTCTGACCCACCTCTGAACTTCGACACCACCCCCAAGGTCAGTTTTTACCCATTTTCCCCATCAACCGTCACTCGGTTCAAGTCTTTCCATTCATCTTGGAATCAAGAGTGAATGTGAAACACTCCAACTTAGGAAAATCGCTTGATTTTAACTTTGATGGGAAACACTCCAACTTCTATAAACATGTTGGATGATTAACACGTCCAGGTAGGTACAACATCCAAGTACAGTTGAAATCAGATTTCAAGAGCAGAATCTATATCTGGGTTTGTCTCAAATTTTGAAATGACGTGTCTGGTTAAGAGCCGTAGGAACATGTTCATTTCAACCCATCTTGTTAGGCTTGTACTGTTAATAGCTAGCCAAGCAATATGAATAGCTATTTATAAAGACTAGTCAAACAGAGAAACTAATTTGTAAAGTGTACTAAAAGCAAACCACATAAGTAGGTTGTTTTTCTGGATGTGATGCCAACACAGATTCTACTACAACCGCAAATGGTTGTGGACATATATTTTCCTACTCAACTAATCAAACGAAAATACTTATCCAAATAAGATGTTGGAGGTGCCTTACTTTTACACTCAACCAAACCGCTAATGGCGTTCCCCATAAGCCTTCCCGGTGACATCCCTGAAACTAATGTATATTCTACAACATATAAATTTCACTCTCTATCCAGCTCTTCCGTCTCCTTTTCTGCCAATTCTATTGCGTAATCATTAAAGACGCCATCGCCAACCATCCAGACCCATCTATTTGCATGTTATACATCATCGTCAATTAACGACTACCAAGTGAATAGGCAAATCGATTTGAACGAGAATATAATTTGCATGGTCTTCCGTTCAAACCAGGTTTCTCAAGAGATTTATATAAAAAACTTGCAGCAGATCGTACTCGTAGATGATTTCTTTAAACATACAAGTAAAGGTTACACAAGGCCTCCAACAGCAATTCTAGAGACATTACTCTCAGATAGTCAGGAAAATACAAAATATCCAAACACGTAATCATGATAGCAAATTAAATACTCAAATCGGAGCAAGAACGAAAAGCAAATACTCATATGTTTGGAATACATCAAGAAACCCTATTTGTGTGAACAAATAGCACACTCAATGACAGCTACTATTCAACTGGAAAATACACAGCTGCCTGCATTTCCTCACATTTTTAGTCGTCATCATCAAGCACACTGCGGCGTCTCTGTATCTGAACATCAAAAAGACAAACTGGATTAGTCTTTACAATATTTAACATTACAATATGGGCAAATTCCCTTTTGTTTGCATTAGCCATCAAAAGATTCGGGAAAGAACACACTTGTTTGTTCCTAGAAATGATTAATAAGATTTTGCTTTCTTTAAGATGCCTTGTCATCACATGTTGAAAAGTTTTCATCGTGAGGACCATAGCAGTGCTTGCAATTATGAAATTGACTGATCATAACCTAAATCTTATCATCTAGATCTTCTCATTGGTCGAATGGTAGGCATACATTTCACAGTCAGCCACTTAGGTATATATATAGACATCAAACTAAAGCTAATTATAATTCATATTTTGAGCTGCTTTCTATAGTCAAATTTGTTTCAAGAAATACATCCTAAGGTAATGATACATTTCAACTGCTCTAAGATTGAGCAGACTTTGTTTGGACCACGTTTTGTAAAGTTCATTCATTTTCGTTAAATTTTCATATGAGAGACTCGCAAATGAGTCAGTATAAACTAAACCAAACATTGATAAAAAAATTATTGGGCTACACAGTTTTGATGTCACTAAACAAGCGGATTACGTTGATTATATTTTATTTTTCCAGTGTGAATTGGAGAAGTTTTTCTTTTTTGGTAGGTGGGGTAATCGGCCCTACATGCTCTATACACCCAACACCTTTACAGGTTGTCCTGGGAACCTAAAGTAATCCAGTGGACTGCTACTTATTACAGTTCAGAGCATGGATCTAGAACTAGTCAAAGTTGGGTGAAATTTTGCCGAAACTTAGAATTTCGACCTTGACATATTCAAACTTCGATACCTGGACTTGGTATAAACTCCCTGGCGAAGTCGGCGAAGTTCAACGAAAACAATAGGGTTTTGTCACAACTTCCACGAAGTTATAGGCTAAGTCGTCAAACTCGGTGACAACAGACGTTTGAACCTAAGTCTGCTATATGTAGATAACCCTATTGCCACTCATTTGCTAGGCATCAGGCTTGTGATTTTGCTCATGCTTTTCATCTAAAATGCAGAATAGTAGAGATACTATAGGTATGTATGCCTTCCATTATTTGATGTCGAGAAAAACAACCACCACATGCTTGCCTATTATTCTTCTAGATTCAAGCTACATCTAGGTTTCATCTATTATAGCTAGTCTAGCATATATTTGGGATCCCCACACATACAGCTAATATGGTTCATACTCCATAGATCTCTGTTCGTACAATCATACAGTAAAACTGTATGATAAATGGTACTGCAGTTTATAGGACTTAATTCAAGTATCACCATCAATAGCTTTGTGTCTTATATATGTAACTTGTAACTAGTTAATGATATGAACTAGGGCGATGGATTCTATCTACCCAGGGAATAGGGAGTCGTGTATTTGTGATTTTGTGAGAACACGTGTAAGACATGTTTGTAACATATTCAAAGTTTTCCATCGAATTTTACCATTTTCAAGCAAAAACAACATTTAAGTTTCATTACATTTTGTGTCTAATTTTCTCCAAAGCCTCCTTAGAATTTCCACAAATTACCACTACCACACTTAGTAAAGTCAGGACCAAGTCAGTGTTCTCTAGCTTGGTTCAGAGATATACTTGTAGTTGATACTAATAAAATTATAATGATTCATGACATGACTAATGAGATGTGATAGGAATCTTTGATTGCTCGTCAGCCTACCACTAACCCTCCTCAATTCATGCACAGAACCAGCTCTCCTAGCAAATAAACTTACACACAAACTATAGGCAGACAGGTAAGAATTGAGGACAAACTACAAAAGGGTCACCTAAAAAAGGTTTTGATGTGTGCCACATATACCACCAACAAGTGCATTCGGTCGTACATTCTAGACACCCAATACCTTTATCGGTTGGCTTTGGCACCTAACTTATCCAGTGGACTGCTACTCATTGCTGTTCAGAGATATAACTATAGTTGTTGCTGATAAAATTATGAGGATCCATGTCCTGAGATGTGATAGGAGCCTTTGATTGGTTGCAAACCTAAAACCAATCCTCCTCCATTCTGGCAAAGCACACAGCTACCATAGCAAATAAACGTACATGCAAACTATAGGCAAAGTGGTGAGTATTGAGGACAAACTACGAAAGAGTCGCCCCAAAAAAGGTTTGGATACGTGCCACATAGACTAGCAAGTGCATTTGATACTACATGCTCTGGAAACCCAACACCTTTACAGGCTATGCCTAACTTATCCGGTGGACTACTACTTATTACTGTTCAGAGATATAATTGTAGTTGTTATTGATAAAATCATGAGGATCCTTGTCTTGAGATGTGATAGGAGTCTTTAATTGGTTGTCAGCCTACGACCAACCCTCCATTCGGCATAACATTAATTTGTATTGGGTTGTTAACAATAATAAATAATAAACAGTACTTGAAATAAATAGTACTTGATGGAGCTCGAGCAAAAAGTATTGATCTTTTAATCAATATTAATATGAAGAGGAATA
Organism: Alisma plantago-aquatica; assembly: GCA_963693085.1. NCBI lineage: Eukaryota > Viridiplantae > Streptophyta > Magnoliopsida > Alismatales > Alismataceae > Alisma > Alisma plantago-aquatica. The sequence goes on along the minus strand of OY856409.1, from coordinate 1,313,697,900 downwards.
ATCTAGGGTTAGTGCCAATCAATAAGTTGGAACAACTTTGTAAATGTGTTATAGAGAAATAAAAAATTCGAATTTTAACAAAGCTAGCCTAGTAAATAAACTTGCACTCAAACAATAGGCAGAGGGTGAGTATTGAGGAGTAACCACGAAAGGTTCGCCTAAAAATGTTTTGAATATGTGCCATATAGACCAGCAAGTGCATTGGTGAAAAGAGGGAAAGGTAGAAAATATACATGGAGTGAGGTCGGGAGTTATGAAGTCTCAATCAAAATATGACCATGTTAGAGAACAGGTTTATTTCATCGTGTTATTATGGGCCCAAGTCTATAGTTCATTATCTTTTTCGTCCAGTTTGTATTATTCCCTCCTCAATATAAGGTAGCAGAATTTTCTTAGTAAAACAACGATCTCTTTCTGTTGTCTCTTGGCATGTATACGAATCAAAGCGAAAATCCAACCCTCCTAATCCACCTATAGAAAACAAAAGGAGAAATTTCTAGTCTCTGGCAGCTAGGTCTTACTAGCATCGATCGTGTATATAGTTGATTGTTGCTACCTTCTCCCTATCCAATGTAGCTGGCTCCCTCTTCAGCCATCTATCATCATCTCCAAGGGCAAAGAAAGGAGAAGGGGGAGATCGGTCATGCTGCTGTGCAGGATGCCTTCTTCTACTCAGTTCCAACTCTCACCATTAGCACTTCGAACTCACCTATGTGGCTATGTTCAACTCATGTGTAGCATGACCCAACGAAATGTTGCTAGAGGTAAAAATTTGGTCATTTACGGTTCAATTTTGGGTTGAATGTTCAGAAATCCTGAAATTGAATGTTCTGATGGAATCTACAAAGAAATCAATTTTGGGTCATTTTTGGTCGGGTCAAATATTGTACATTACCGGATCTGCCGGATCAAAATTTGCAGCTCTAGACATTGCCCCCTACCTCAGCACCGCCCTCTCTTACCGACATTGATGATAATGCCATCAAGGTGTGGTTCTTGTGCCTACCTTTAGCTGTTATCCACTACTTCCATGTCCATATGCTGCCAATATACATGCGGAAGAGAGTTCCCCTTTGTCGTGCAACCTAGGCAACTAGTGTTCCCCTTTGGCCTACAGTGATAGCCATCCTCTACATACCACATTGGCGGCTAGGGTCGCTCCTCTCGTTTTAGTCGCTTGTTTCTTTGGATCGAGCTTTGGGCCTAAATTGATAGGGATAGCAAGTTCTCTCCCCTATTATATGTGTGCTCCCTATTTTTTACATATTTTGGTTTACCATATAATGGCTTTTGTAAATAGTCATCCAAACCAACCCCTTGTTGAAGCCTACTTTGTAATGTTTTTGTCCCTCAATTAACATATTTATGCCCTGAATTCTGCTGCATACTATTTTACTATTGTTCTTATATGCACCTTAATCTTTCCCCCATTAACCCTACCTTGTGTCATCGTCTTATATGTGTAGATGTGTTTGTTCACCCTAACAACTTTCTTTAATCTGTTTGTAGTTGAGGTGGAGGAAGATATGGTAAAGGAGATTGAGGAAAGCCGAAAGCAGTGTTCTCATATGCAGCACATGTAGCTGCGTATGTAGCCACATATGCAATTTGGCTAGCTCTCCAAACATCATGTGGTTATGCAGTTCTGTATGCGGCCCGAATTGTATATGCGGCAGTTTTTTGTATAGAGACTTTGTGTACTTTATCAATTATTTTTTATACTACTCATACACACAAACACACCCATACATACATATATGTATCCATATGTATAACATGATAAGCGTGTATATTTATATGTTAACATATTAATATAAATAATTGTAATATTCCAAACTTTACATATATATTTTAATTCTCAACAATAATTATTATTAAAATCCAAAACCGCATATGCACCCGTAATTGACATTACTATTTGCAGTCTTCTAGCCGGACACATACTGGCTAGTGCACACCATTTATAGATTACTGGCCGAATGACCGAAAGAGGTGAGGGATAAAATATTCTAGATAACAACTTATATGCATGTTTTACTATTTTTTCACTGAAGGTTCTACTTTGCTTTTCATGTATCATGGAGTTATGTTACGTTTACTTGTCCGTATGTTTTATTTAGTGTATGTTGATACCAATAACCATCATCTAGCTACATCCCACTTGTTAGAACAATTAGATTTTGTATCTCGTTGCTTCCGTTGAACAACAAAGGGTTCTCCTTATACAGGAGAGGATGTGGTATGATGTATCCCTCCCCTTCAAGCTACACAGTAATCTCAGTCCCCACTAATGAATCATATGTAGAAAGAGAGTAGGTGGCAGTATTTTGGTAAGAATATCAAGATACTCTCTCCAAACTTTACATGAGTGATAATCTTCGCATCTTTCACAAGGTCCTTCGAAAAAAATAGCAACACACTACAACATATTTTGTGCACTCATGGAAGATGATTATTGTTGAGAATATGTATGAGATGATTATTGTTGAGAATATGTATGTGACTTGATTATTACAGTTCATAATGACTAGACAGATATTTTGGAGTTTCAATTTCGTCAATGAGAAACACAGCCCGCCATGTCACTAGCATAGCATGCATGTGCCAAGAACCATATTCAGCTTTTGTACTTAAACGAGCCACCACCGTATGTTTCTTCTCCCAGAAACTGAAAAAATCTGAGGAAACTTTGAAACCAAATGTAAATTGTGACATTGGCATTCCTGCCCAAACCACATATCCATATCCAGACTTTCATATCTCCTTGATCAAAGGTCGTATGTCGAAGAGACATTTTACCCGAAGCCGCTTTAAGGGATCGCCAAATCGTCTTGACACTGACCTAATGAGTTCATAGAGGCTCATTCATAAGTTGGCTCGCAACCCAGCTGCCTATGAGATTTCAGGATGAGTAATTGTGAGACAGCTAACCTTACCAACTATTCGTTTAAACTTTTGGGATCATAAAATTTCTCCCCGTCATTCTGATGTTTAGTATGATAATCCCTAGAAGTCGAGACCATTCATATGGCTCATGATTGTTTCCATAGAAAGTGAGATGGATGCAATGAGATTATCTATTAGGCAAAACCCAACTCCTATACATATGAGAGGGGGACACTTAGAACATGGACTTAAAACCTAATGGGCCAAACATGCTTGGTCCATTTACATAACTCAATAACTAATAACTCTAGCACCCCCCCAAGCTGATGCATGGTTGAAACACATGCCCAACTTGCCAATACAGTATAAGATAACAATAGCCCGTATATCAATTTATCTGCCGCTAAATCTTGCAATACAATAATTAAAGCACTCAAAAACTCTCCATGAAGCAGATAGCATGTAGCCGGTAGTAGGCCGGTCTTCTCCCCTTGACGAAGATAACATCAATGCAGAACCAAACTGATAATCGTCAAGAGTAGTAGGTGCAGTCAACTTTAGCTTTGCATCTAGAGCAGTAGAGAATGGAAGACTTTTGTAGAAGCCATCTGAGTTGCCATTGTTATCAAAGTAGTTCCCATAAGAAGCACACTACATGAAAGGTACATGGTAGTCGTTATAAAAGCACTACTACAAGAATATTGCACTATAGCAGGTGGTCAACATAATTGAGACATGAAACTGCAGGAAAGATGCACTGCAACAGGTGCCAACAAAGCACGAATGGATACGTGGGAGCTGGACAGCATGGTCCAATGAATGATCTTTTCACCTCTATATCTCCCCCTCACACCAACAACAGAGAACAAGAGAGTGGTAGTGGTCAGACTAGGGGGACTTCTCAAAAAATCAGCCACAGTACAGTTGAGGGTCTAGGGGTATTGCCCCCGAGTGGGAGGTTCCGTCAAGGATTTCCGATAGTGGGTAAAAGAATATCTTTCAAGAAAAGATCAAGCATAACCATTGGAATTATTCCGAATAATGGTTTGTTCACTATGTGTTGAGAGGCCAAGCTTAGAATAACTCCTTCCTCACTTCCGCATAAGGAGAGAGAGCCAACATAGATGATATAGGATGAATATTAAGCGGGAGCACGGCCACTGAATGCAACATTCAAAAAGGTTCTTGCTGACATGCAGCATGAGAGAAAGAAGGCTAGTGTGCAGAAGGGCATGATCTAGACGGATCTCACGAAGACAAGAGTGTGTAAAAGGGCATGATCCAAACGGATCTCACTAAGGCCATTTGCAAGAAGCTCTAGGTCTAAAAAGATTAATGATTCATTTGGAGGGAGGGAAGGGCTTGCTCCGAGAGGCCTACATACGTAGTAGCTAGGTTTCGGAAAGCCCGAAGTGGGAAGCGTGCGAATTGACCCCCTTGAAGCGGGAAGCGGGTTTTAAAGCGGGTGTTTTTTGAAAAAGCAGTCTACATTGTTTTGAAAATGGTGAAAATTTTTAGTGACCGCCATACTACTAAATAAAGATATATTACTCAACAATCAAGCATTTTGAATGATATTTAATTGCATTAGAATGACTTTCATGTATTAAAAAGGGTCCTAATTATAAAAATAAATGATACCAAGTTAAAAAATACTCAAACATCAAACAAAACCCACAGTCCTCACTCCTAAAACGCGTAAAAACAAAACCATCTTGTAAAGATGCATTGAGTAGGTATGAATCATGTTACCTTCAATTAGTAATTAGTTTTAATTAGCAATCTACAATATATCGAGTTGTTACAAAATTTAGAAGAAATTAGAATATGTAGGCGCTAGGCACATAGGTGGTAAGTTACAACACAATGAGAATCATTACACCCGGAAGCAGTAATGGAGTGTGGTGAATGTGTATTAGAATGAAGCGTATTGAGTCAATTACGTTACTCGCAAACGTCGATTATTAATCACTTACAGAGAAATAGTACACAAGACGTCGTTGTATATAAAAATCAGAAGTGAGATGTTTAACTTCAGAGAAACGACCAGTTAATACTAACTCGTTGACCTAGAGAAAGCTTTGTAACCTCTATTCTTAGTCCTTTCTTCCCCTTTGTTAGCCTTAACATCTCAATGAGGGGTGATCGGGCGCTTGTTGGACTCTAGGTGAACTCCAGGGATGCAGTGTCTCCTCCTTTCAAGATACTTTCCCTTTGGTTGCCAAGGATTGACTAATTTAACTCCAGGCAACTGTTAGTGGTGGTGTGTTTTGTGCAGCCATTGCTGCTCCTTTTATGGACAAACGAGGGCGCCAAGGAATAGGGATGGATTCCCACTCCCAATTGGAAACCATAAGGCCCACAAAAACCATGAGATGTTTAACTTCAGAGAAACGACCAGTTAATACTAACTCGTTGACCTAGAGAAAGCTTTGTAACCTCTATTCTTAGTCCTTTCTTCCCCTTTGTTAGCCTTAACATCTCAATGAGGGGTGATCGGGCGCTTGTTGGACTCTAGGTGAACTCCAGGGATGCAGTGTCTCCTCCTTTCAAGATACTTTCCCTTTGGTTGCCAAGGATTGACTAATTTAACTCCAGGCAACTGTTGGTGGTGGTGTGTTTTGTGCAGCCATTGCTGCTCCTTTTATGGACAAACGAGGGCGCCAAGGAATAGGGATGGATTCCCACTCCCAATTGGAAACCATAAGGCCCACAAAAACCATTTCCTAATGACATTATTGTCGCCGGCTTTTAACATCTTCTATTAGGAAGTCAATGGGGTGTTGGGATTTAAGGTGATATGCAATCGGTAATTAAATTGACAATAGATCCGCACTTCTCCAAAAAGCGACGGAAGCGGGCCGCTAAAGCAGGTCCAATTAAGCAGGCCAAGGCGGGGATTTGTGCTAAAAACGGTCGCTTCAGTTCAATCCGCTTCAACAACTGCCTAGGCCCAAAAAACAACGGTTGTCCCTTCCACAACGCATAAGCGTGAAGCAGGCCACTTTTTTAATCGTTGCTAGTAAGAGAATTATCAGTAAGAGGCCTACGAGCGGCACAGCCAACAAAGAAGGGACAGTCACCCGTCAACTAGGGACTCTTTTTTTCTCCCTCTTATTTTATAAGCAAGGCTTTGGATCTTTACTCCAATAGCATGTGGAAAGTGTAACAGAGGTAATGAGAATTTCTAATAGGCCAAATTCCACTCCAATGTACCGAATAGGGGAAAACTTATAGCATGGACTCAAACTCAAATGGGCCAAACAGGCTTAGGCCTATTTACATAATAAACTCAATAGGTTATTCTTTACATTTTTTAGAAGATCAAGAACATACTTCCTCTGTGAGAGATTGATGCATGTTTTTCATCTACGTATTTCTACTGTCTTTGATCCGAATACTTCTACCCCAAGAAGTATTGAAGTGTCCCTAAATCTTTGATGTGGAAGTGTGATTGAAGAGCCATCTTCAAGTGAGATATACCTGAGCATTGTTGTACGTGATGGAAAGTCATCAACAAAAACATTAAGTGAAATCTGACCTTTTGTTGTCTTAATAAAGAACCAAGCGATCACTTGTTGATCTTTTAAAGTCAAAATTATCTAGGATGTGCTTAATCTATTAAGTCATGCATGAGGTGATTGTTTCAGCCTTAGATAGATCTTCAAATTGACAAACCTTGAAAGGATTCTTCCCCTTTACAATAAATCCAGGAGGTTATTGCATATAGACTTCCTTAAAAGTTTGACATGAAGGAAAGTGTTTGACATCTAGCTGAAAAAGTCGTCAGTTGGGATGGGCAGCAGGGATAGGTTAATCCAAATGGAAGCAAATCATGTGATAGGGCAAAAAGTTTTGAAAAAGTCCATACCTAAATTATGGGTGCTCCCTTTTGCTACCTATTAGTATATATGTTTTATTGTGTTATGCTATGTTATTTGTTTTGTTATGGGCATTAGACTTGTCTTGTCTTTAGCTTTTCTTTTATCCCATATTGCCTAGTTTTGTTTCTGACTTACTCTCTTATCCTATAAAAGAGAGAGCATTGTATTTAATTTCGACACCTCAAATAAAGACTTTTCTCTTCTATATGGTATCAGACAACTACGATCCCCCTTAACCTCTTTCTCCAACCCTATTGCTTCCTGATTCTTTCTAACCCTAGTCGTCACCCCTCTCTTCTCCCCTCACTCCTCTCTTCTCCCCTCAACTCTAGCTGCCAATCCCTGCTCCCTCTAGCCTTCCCGTTGCCGCTCTCTTCCTCTCTTCCCAGCCTCCTCTCCACTCCTGCTTTTGCTACCACCACAGCATCCCACTGCCACTCATCCTCCTCCCACCTTCAGCATGTCGCCGCCCACCTTCCCATTGCTGCCGCCCATCATCCTCCCATCCACCACAATCGCACCTCCTCCTTATCCTACCTCCTATTCTCCCATCCGTCCTACCACAAGTCTCCATTGCCTCACTCATGTAGCCTCCCAATCCGCCTCCTTCCCTTCCATCTTCGTCCTTCGTCTCCGGGCACTTTTTAAAAATAGCACGTTGAAGATCTAAAAGGACTATCCTTGTTGCCTGCATGTGCCTCATGGTGTAGTAACTCTCTCCCTGTAGTGGTGTAGGTCTTTCTCTTCTGTTCTGCCCCTATGCGGGTTTCTCAAATCTGATGATCCAGATCCGTTGCTACTGCTTACTGCCTTGTTGCGGGTTTCTTCAGATCTATTGATCCAGATCTACTACTGCCTATGAGTTGGGTTCCTTCATCTGTACTGCTTGTTGAATATTGTTGTTGCCCCTGAGTTGGGTTTCTATCTTGTTGCCCCGATGTTGGTTTTCTTCTTGCTGCGGTATTTGTCTCAGACATATCTTTCTAATGGCATCTGCTGAATCGCTTCGGACGCTATGTGTCACTACTGTGAAGTTGGATGGTTCCAACTATCACAATTGGTCTGCAGCCTTCGAGCTCTATGTCAAAGCTCATGGCCATTACTCGCATCTTACTTTTGATGCTCCTGCCATACATGTTGATAACGTCGATGATAAAACTAAACAAACCTACGATTTGTGGACTAAGGAGGACACCAGTGTCATGACCTGGATGGTCAACAGTGTTGAGCCAAAAATCAGCCAGTCATCGCCTCCAGACTGCCAAAACCATGTGGGGACCAGCTCTCACATGTTTACTCTCATTAGCAAAACCTGAAGAAAGTGTTTGAAATTTTCAAACACCTGGCTAAAAAGGAGTATTCTGCTACTAAATCTGTGGAGGATTACTATAATCAATGTTGTGCTCTCTGGGACCAGTTTGAGGTATATCACCCCCTCTCAATCGATATCACTGAAATACAATGAAGCGCAATGAACTTCAACTAGTGTAATTTCTTGCGGGCTTACCCTACTCATTCTCTGTGTTGGTAGATCAGATCATGTCCAACAACCTATTGTCTAACCTATGTGATGTCCTGAAACGGGTCCAACGACTCTCGTCTATCTCCTTTGACACCCGACTACTCAAATGTTGTTGCTCTAGCTGTCCGCTCAGAACACTCCTTTCATGGTCGTGGTCGAGGCCAAGATCATGGTCGTGGTTGCTCTACTATTTGGCCTTCTGAACAGCGCTATTATCATTCCTGTCAACACACAAACCGTACTGAAGATCATTGTTGGATCAAGCATGGTAAGCCTGCATGGGAAATGAGGTCACTATTGATCAACCTGATTATGCACCATCCTCCTCGCCTCAACCAACTACAGAATGGATTCACTTTGAGTTCAAAAAGTTGCTTCAGTCTCGGCTCACGTCCTCCACTACTGATGTCTCTATTGATGGAGGTTCTGCTCTCCTTGCCTCATCTGTTGATGGAGTTTCTGACAATTTTGAACTTTTTCTGAACTCCATAAAACTTTTGATGTGCCAGTTGTTACTTTTGTCGATGGCTCTCAGACTCCTGTTTCTGGTATAGGGAAAATTATGTACTCCTGGCAGACTCATATTGCACTCAGCTCTTCATGTTCCCAATTTTTTGTTAAATTTGTTATCTGTTAGTAGAACTGTGAAGAGCCTTCAGTGCTCTATTACTTTAGACCCAGACGGTTGTGTATTTCAAGATCTTCGCACGAGGATGAGGATTGGTTCGGGCCATGAGGGACCAGACGGATTGTATCACTTGGATACGCCAAAGACTACTGCTTTGCTGACAACGTCTTTTACATGCATGGCATTATCGATTGGGACATTCATCTACTGAAAAATTAAAGCATTTAATTCCTACTATTTCAGATTCTATTTTCATTATGAAACTTGCCAGTTGAGCAAACAAACTCGTGTCAATTTTTCAAAAAGAAATTGTATTGGTTCAAAAAGAACCTTTGATATTGTGCATTTTGAAGTTTGGGGTCCATGTTTTGTTCCGAGTACATCTGGAGTTCGGTACTTTATGAGCTTTATTGACGATTTTTCTAGAACTACATGGCTATTTTTTTATTGAAAAACCGATCTCACATGCTAGATACTATAACCACTTTCTTTGCTGAAATTCGTACTCATTTTGACACACCCATTAAGGTTTTTTGCACCGATAATGCCTTAGAATTTGTGCAATCCTTTGTCAGCCAATTTTGTTGCAAATTGGGTATTGTTCATCAAACTCAATGTTCATATACCCCCCAACAAATGGGGGTTGTTGGGCGCAAGAATCACCATCTTCTAGAAGTTGCTCGCACTCTTCTTTTTCACTATAATGCACCCAGAACTTTCTAGCCTGAAGCTATCTCTACTGTTTGTTAACCGCATGCCCTCCTATGTTCTTGGCAATCAGGTGCCTTATCAAATTTTGTACCCTGATGCCCCACTTTTTGTTGTGCCTCCTAAGATCTCTGGAAGCACTTGCTTTATCAAGAACTTACGTCCTGATTTAACTTAACTTAATCTGCGGTCTACAGAATGTGTTTTCCTGGGTTACTATCAGACTCAGAAAGGGTACAAATGCTATGATCCCTCTACAAAGAAATGGTTTGTAAGTGTTGATGTGGTCTTCTTTGAGCATATGTCATTCTACTTTGTAACAGGATCTACTCTATCCTCTGATCTATTGGTTGATACACCACTGCCTGTGTCAGTTGAAACCGACTTGCCTCCTACAGACGTTGCACCATCTCCACCTCTGAAAGTGTACCAACGAAGACCGAAAGGCACACCTCCCTCCATGGCCCCTCCACCAATTTCTACATCCTCGTCGGCGAACCTCTGCTTTATCAGTTGTTTCTATTTCTAAGAATGTTGCTCATGCTTTACAACATCCAACATGGCGCCAGGCTATGCAAACTGAAATGCAGGCCCTTAATGATCGGAATACGTGGGATTTGGTTGATGCTCCTGCTAATTGCTCTCTTGTAGGATGTCGTTGGATCTTTACCATAAAGTATAAGCCGGATGGCACAATTGAAAGATTGAAGGCTCGTTTTGTCGCCAAAGGCTATACCCAAACGTATGGAGTTGATTATTTTGAGACTTACTCTCCTGCTGCACGTTTCAATTATGCCTGTGTTCTTATCTCTGTGGTTGTGAACTGTGATTGGCCCATGTTTCAATTGGATGTCAAAAATGCCTTCTTATATGGTGACATGCACGAGGAGGTATACATGGAGCAACCACTTGGGTTTGTTGCTTAGGGGGAGTGTTCTAAAAGTATGCAGGTTACAAAAAGCTATCTATGGACTGAAACAGAGTCTACTTGCCGGGTTTGACAGACTAAGTCATATTCTTCAAAAATTTAGCTTCTGCCACTCTCATTTTGATCACTAGGTGTTTTTTATGAAAAATTCCTCTGATCTTGTAGTATTTATTATCTATGTTGATGATATCATTTTATCTGGGAGTGAACAAGTAGGCATCCATGCTACTAAAGAATACCTAGAAAAACACTATTACTAAAGACCTAGGAAAATTGAGATATTTTCTTGGAATTGAAGTTTCCCGCTCCTCTTCAGGAATTTGTTTATCACAGAGGAAATATGTTCTGGATCTCTTGGCAGAAACAAGTATGCTTGGAGCAAAACCTACTAGTACTCCCATAGATCCTAATACCAACTGGGATGATGACTCTTCTCCTCCATACCCAAATAACCAACAGTATCATAGATTGGTTGGTAAACTTATATATAGATTGGTTGGTAAACTTATATATTTGACTGTTACAAGGGTCGATATATCTTCTGCAGTTGGATTAGTCAGTAGATATATGGATAACCCCAGGCAATGTCACTGGGATGATGTGTGTCGTATTCTCAAATATCTGAAAAACTCTCCAAGAAAAGGATTATTCTACAAAAGGGGCACAGTAAAATCACAGGATATTCTGATTCTGATTATGCAGGCGATAGGATAGATCGTAGATCTGAATCTAATTATTGTACCTTTGTGGGAGGTAATCTTGTTACCCGGCGCATCAAGAAACATGTAATCGCCTGCTCTAATGCTAAATTTGAGTATAGAGCTATGGCTCATACTACTTGTGAACTGTTGTTGGTATGTGGTCTACTGAAGGAGTTTGACATTTCTGATCCTAATCCTATTCCTATGTATTGTGACAATAAGGCAATCTAACATTTCACGAGTGCACTGAGCATATTCAGGCAGATTGCCATTTTGTCCTAGAAGTTGTCTTGTCTGGCAATATCTCTACTCCATATCACACTTCTAAACAAGTAGCAGATATCTTCACAAAGCTTCTTCCCTAGGCCAGATTCACTACCATGGTGGACAAGCTGGGCACGGTTGATATCTATGCTCTAGTTTGAGGGGGGTATCAGTATATATGTTTTATTGTGTTATGCTGTTATTTGTTTTGTTATGGGCTTAAGAATTGTCTTGTCTTTAGCTTTTCTTTTATCCCCTATTGCCTAGTTCTGTTTCTTACTTACTATCTAATCCTATAAAAGAGAGAGCATTGTATATATTTCAGACACATCAAATAAAGACTTTTCTCTTCTATGCTACCAAATGAGTTTTTAGATGCCCAACAAATCCATAAGAGTCATGCTTGACAATAGATAGCTAGCAAAGACCAACAGTGTTCTTGTCAGGAGAAGGCACAAGTTCTCAAGTGTTGTTGACATAAATGTTTTGTCATCCACTGCAACAGTGCAACTTTCCAAAAAAGATGTTGTAAGGAAAGTTAATAATGCTCGGGCATAGCAATATTGTCTAGGATGGTAGTAAATGCATGAGCAGAGGCAAGTTTGACAAACGAAAAGTGTTGGCAATATGATGATGAGAAGTACAGTAACGAGTGCCTTTTCATAGGGCAAATGGTCATGAGGATTTTGTCGGAGTTGAAGATGATGGTAGAGATATATGAACAGCATATGGTACCTATAGTGACAAATAGGGAAGAGGGATTCTGATTCCAGAGAAACAGGCTCATGAGGAGCATGATATATAGTATTTAGTTTTAGAGAAGAACACGTATGATTCGTGAAAAGTAATCTTAGCAAACTTGAACGTATGTTTAAAGAAGGGCAGTGGCACATGTACCCTTTTGAAAATGAGAGTTATTTCAGAAAGACAGTCTTGATTGCTCAAGGGTCTACTTTTGGATCAAAATTATGAACAAAAGCAGTATAACCAAAACCCCTTAAGCGGAATAGGGAAGGCATCTTTAATAGCATACACAAGGGAGAGAGCAATGACTACCCAAAGAACGGACAAGGGTTTCATGTTAATAAGAAAGCAGACAGTCAACATTGCTTTTGAATAAAAAAGGTTTGGGAAGATGGACTTGGATAACTAGAGTGTGAGTTATATCAAGAATATGTTGATTATTGCAGTCATCCACTCCATATTGTAAGAAAAGGAAAGTTGATGTATCATTCTCACCATAAGACAAGTAAAATAGCATATTGAGTATGTTTTAGAACAAATTGGACTTGGATCATTCTACTTAAAGCCTTAATCATGGCAAGAATTGCATTACACAATTTTAACAAATAAATCCAAGTCATTCATGAATGATCATCCACAAATATAAGAAAAATAGTGTTAGCCATTATAATTGGAGGCGCGAAATGGTCTGCCAATACCGCTGTTGGTGAAGATCAAATAACGTAGAAGATTGTTTTTGTATACGACTACGAAATTTTAAGCGATGATGTTTTTCCTGATTGACAAGAATTGTGGAGCACATGAGATTAAGTAAAAAGTAAAACCATGAACAAAATTTTAAGTGAAGGGATCGAGAAAGAGGAGCAGTGCCACGTTGCTCCATTGCTTTAATAGATTCGTCTGCTAAAGACATAGAAGAATGAGGCTGGTGGATATCAAAAGAAGCAAGAATGCGCCTAAAACTGGTCATATGTTGAGTTTCCCCAGAATTTACTGTCTAATTGGAACAGGTGGCAATCATGGAAGTAACAACTATACCTTAATTGGAAGCCAGATTTACTGAAGAAAATGTAATTTGAAGAGCCATTGGGAACCATGGAGAAGTTGTTCATACTCGTTAGATGAAGATAACCCAAACAAACCTTCAATGCTATGACTTAAGTTAGATGCATACCCACATAGTAACAAACGTCTCCGAATTTTACAAAAAATTGGCGATTTTTCACGATGTTATAGGCTCCCGAATATTCATCACGATTAATACGCCACTTGCCGATTTTTCACGACTTATCCCGTTTTTTGCGATTTATACGATTTTTCTCGATTGTTCATGACTTTTCACGATTTTTCATTTTTTAAGTCGTTGGCTCTTTTTTCACCAAACCATGTACACAAAATTTCTGATACACACTAAACCTCCAACCCCCCACTCCTCTGGACAGTTCATGTTATTATTCAACTATTTTTATACTTCTTTTCCTACTTTTTCACTCACTAAGACTGTATGTCTTGTCACCATAATAGTTAGATGCATCATATATCTATGTATATACATACATACATACATTATCTATATATACACACATACATACATACATATATGTAGATACATATATGTATATATACTTAAATAGCCGACTTATTCTCGATTATTTCCGAATAATTGACCGAACTTTGACCGAAATTTATCGATCTTTTCACGACTTTTCTCGATTTTTTCCGAATTTTGATTTTTTCCAGCCAGTCGAAAAGTTGCCGACTCCCAAACTTGTCACTATGCATACCCATACCATAAGGATGTCAATATTTCTGGAAACAATGGTCTTCAATATGCTCCATTTTTCTATAAAAGTTACATTTGGGTCGTGATCCAACACCCCAACATTGTCCCCATGCGGCAGTGGAATAATTTAAAATGTCTGATTTTCACACTGTTTTCAGGTCTAGAAACAATAATTTCAACGAAAATTTCAGAAAATTTACACCTATTTATGCAATAATATCGTACATTGATATTGGGTTGGGGGCTCCTACATGTGTGAGTGAAAAGATACAATATTGTTTTGATGGGGATTTCATTATGCAATCTATATGCAGAAATATACTTATGTAATTATATATTCTACATCTTGTATGCAGAAATATACTTATGTAATTATATATTCTACATCTTGTATGCACATCTCTCCCGTCCGCTAACCCTAACGCTTAGGCGATTAGAGAGGCGACGGTGGGTTACCCTTTCTCCCTCGTGGTTCTCTCTCTTGCAGGTTCAAGACGGGCTAGGTCTTCTTGGTCTCGGCCTCACGATGGCCGACGAACTAACGGACAGATGGGCACAGTTGGGGATTGACGACGACGAAGAGGACGTGGTAGATCTGGCAGACGAAGAAACGGCGGGGCAGGAAGAACACGTTTCACTGGCGTTGGCCGCAAAACTACTGACGGACAGGCAATACAATTTCTGGGCCCTAAAGAGGACACTAACGCAAGCATGGGCGCTGGCACACAAGGTGATTTTCAAACAGATTGACTCGGAGGTGTTTATAGTCCAGTTTTTGCACTGGAAGGATAAACTGAAGGTAGTCGATGGTGGTTCGTGGAATTTTGACAACCGACTTTTACTCACAAAGGAGGTTGAAGATACTGATCAACCGGGGAAATCGTCTTCAAGGAAAGCATGTTCTGGATCAGGCTTTATGGCATCCCGCTGGGGAACAGATCGGAGGCAGCGATCACGACCATTGCTAGCAAGATAGGTCGGGTTGTCAGGCTTGATAGGGACGAACTGGGGTGGGAAGCTTCAACCCGAGTCCGTATTGTCCTGGACATTACAAAGCCAATCATGCATAAGCAGCGGATCAGGGACAAGAAAGGCAACATAATTGATATTGAAATCAAGTATGAGCGTCTACCTAATCTATGCTACGTGTGCGGTATGCTGGGACACATTGACAAAGATTGCCCCAAGGAGGAAGAGGAGGAAGGACAACACAGAGCTTGGGGAGCCTGGCTTAAGGCATCACCAAGAAAGCCAAGGGTGTCGACAAAAGAGGAGTTTTTTGGAGAAGGTGCGGAGACAGACCAGTTAACTTTCCATCTCCAGACGAAGAATGACAATGTCCAAGCAAAGAAGAATGCTACCAGAAAGATCATCTACGATCTTGGGTCGGTAGGGGAAAAGGATGCACCACGTTCTGGAAAGGCAGACATGGCAATTTCATGGAGGAAAGAATCTGGCCAATCGGAGAGAGGAACACAGGTTGCCATCTCAGAAAGCCAGCGACAGCCTAAAGCCAAGAGTATGACTGGGACGGATGACAACGAAAGAACAGGGAAGAGCAAGCAGCACTCATCGTGCGGCAAAAGATGGATTTATGGGGAATACGTTAGAAGATATAAATGCAAAGGAACAGCAAGGAGTAACCCTTTCTAACGGCAATCTTCATGTGAACCAAAGCGGCAAGGAAGTTTATACAGAAGGAGAGGGTGCAATAGTTAAACCAGTAGCATACCACGACAAACCGGAACCAAGAGTGCAAGTGATTCTTACTGCTTTAAATGCAGAACTGAACGGAGTAGGCAGGCCGCCTGATAGAAGCAATCTGACTAACACAAGTGCGGGAAAGTTATATTTCGAGACAGGCCTATTAGATAAAAAAGTCAAAACCAGAGGTCAGAGAAGGAAGGGCACCAACACGAGTTTGAAGGATATGAAAAAGGCGAAGGTACCCCAGCTCAGAAAACCAACCATCCGACGAAGACATAATACAGGTCTAGGCACTAAGGAGGTTTCTATTGCAGAGGGAACAGAGGATGGGAGTATTGCTTTGATGAATAGTGGTAAACGAAACTGGGAGGATTTCAGTATGGATGTGGATCTGGATGATCTGGAGAAAGTTTTTATGTCGAAGAAGTCATGCCAAGAAGGAATCACGGTAGAGCTACCCTCGAGGAGCAATACGCTTCAAGTAGCGGGTGTTGGAGATGTCCAACCCCGCGAACAGCCATGAAAATTTTAGCCTGGAACTGTCGGGGGATGGGCAAACCCGATAGTATGACCGCTCTCCGTACTTTGTGTTGGAGAGAGCGCCCAAACTTAGTCTTCGTTTCGGAGACTAAGGTACAAGACACAAAGCTGGAAATTGTCAAAAGGAACTGTGGCTTTCTGGATGGGATTTGTTTATCGAGCATAGGTAAATCTGGTGGACTGGGCTTTTGGTGGAAGGATGGGGAGGTGGAAATTATCTCTTTTTCCCAACACCATGTTGAGGGAGTTGTTACTGAAAATGATGCTGCGAGCCAGTGGACAGCCATCGGGATTTACGGCTGGCCTGAGCAACATAACAAATGGAAAACTTGGGATCTTATGAGGAAGCTGAAACAGAAGTCAGAACTACCGGTTGTTTTTTTCGGAGACTTTAATGAGATTTTGTCTAATACTGAAAAGTTGGGAGGCGATCCTAAACCTGACAGGTGGATACAAGACTTCAGGAACACTGTGGACGCGTGCGAGCTGGTGGATTTGGGTTTTTCTGGCAATCAATTCACGTGGAGGAAGGGCAAAAGTATGGAAACTCTGATCCAGGAGAGACTAGACAGGGCCTTGGCAACTTTGAGTTGGAGACAACTTTTCTCTTACTGCAAAGTTATTCACCTCCCCATGTATGAGTTTGATCACTGCCGCATTGCCATCTCAGCAGATAGGAGAGAAATAAAGAAGGCTAAGGAAAAATATTTCATGTTTGAGCCTTTGTGGATATCCGACACTAGTTGTGAAACGGTCATTAAGGAGTTCTGGGAGCGCTATCCAAGTGAGGACTTTCCAGGAAAAATCAAGAGATGCAGCGAGAAATTACAAGCTTGGGCGGAGGTTCAGTTTGGGGGGATGAAGAAGAAAATTAAGGAGTTGGAGAAGGCGTTGGGCCGCAAGCAAAAGAAAAGGCCAGATCAGGTGGTCCTGGAAAAATGCGAGGAATTAGCAAAGGAATTGCAATTTTGGCACAGACAGGAAGATTCATATTGGCATACCAGAGCAAGAATTACTGAGATGAGAGAGAGTGATAAAAACACGGCCTATTTTCACCATAAGGCTTCACAGAGGAAAAAAAGAAACATCCTGGGATTGAAAGATAGCACCGGCATCTGGAGGACGGAGGAGGAGATTGAGAACATTATCCTTGATTTTTACACTGACTTGTTTTCTTCGTCGCATCCTACTGGTTTTGATGAAGCTACTAAGGGTGTCAGCGCAGTTGTCACACAACAGATGCGGAATAGGCTTGAGAAGGATATGACCGAAGAGGAAATTAAAACGGCTATTTTTCAAATGCATCCCAATAAAGCGCGAGGCCCAGACGGTATGAAAACTCTCTTTTATCAGAAATATTGGCATATTGTTGGAAAGGAGGTGTCAAATTACATCAAAGGTTGGTGGAAAGGACATATAGATATAGAAGAGGTAAACAACACCTTGGTAGTGATGATTCCAAAGGTCGCACAACCAAAAGATATTGCTGATTTTTGACTTATTAGTCTGTGTAATGTCATCTACAAAATTGTCTCTAAAGTGATGACGAATAGATTGAAGCCATTTATGGACAATATTACTTCACCAAACCAAAGTGTTTTTATCCCGGGGAGGATGATTACTGACAATGCGTTGATTGCTTTTGAACTGTTTCATAAAATGAGATCAGGTCCCAGGGTGAAAAAAGGCCACATTGCACTGAAGCTTGATATGTCGAAAGCCTATGACAGGGTAGAGTGGAAGTTTCTGGACCATGTTATGGGGAAAATGGGTTTTGGAAGTTTGTGGAGGAGAAAGGTGTGGGAGTGTGTCTCATCTGTCTATCACTCCTTTGCCATCAATGGAGACCGGTCTAAGAAGATCAAGCCTGCTCGGGGACTGCGCCAGGGTGACCCTCTTTCCCCATATCTTTTTATTTTATGTGTTGAAGCTTTTTCCACTTCCCTTAACCTTGCCGCCGAAAACCACTCCATCCATGGGCTAAAAGTTAGCAGGACCGCCCCCTGCATTTCTCACCTGTTCTTTGCAGATGACAGCATACTCTTTGCTAGAGCCAACCGCCAGGAATGTCTGATATTAGCTAACTTGATTAGCTAGTACGAACAGGCGTCGGGTCAAAAAGTCAATCTCACCAAGACGGAAGCTGCTTTCAGCAAAAGTTTGTCTTTCTAAACCAGGGAGGGTCTAAAAGACCTTCTCAAGGTTAGGGAAGTTGACAGGCATGCGAAGTACTTGGGTCTTCCTACGGCTATAGGGAGATCTAAGAAACGGGTGTTTGGATACATTAAGGAAAGGATCTGGAGGAAGCTTCAAGGATGGAAGGAGAAACTACTATCAAAGCCCGGAAAAGAAGTGTTGATAAAAGCCATAGCCCAAGCTATTCCAGCCTATGTGATGAATATTTTCCAACTTCCGACATGCCTTCTTCAGGACATCCAAAGCTGCATAGCAAAGTTTTGGTAGGGGGCAAAGGATACGGAGAGAAAGTTAACATGGCAATCATGGTCACAACTTTGCAAACCAAAAAAATGTGGTGGTATGGGTTTCCGTGATATGAACTCCTTTAATCAAGCAATGTTGACTAGACAGTTGTGGAGATTGCTTACCAAAACTGACTCCCTTGCCTACAAAGTCTTAAAGGCACGATACTTCCCTAAGTGCTCACTTCTTCAAGCAGCCAGAGGATACAGACCGAGTTTCACATGGAGGAGCTTATGGGGTGCAAAACCGGTCCTCTTAGAAGGACTACAATGGCGAGTGGAAAATGGTAAATCTATTAATATTTGGAGGGACCGTTGGGTGTGTGGGAGGAACAACACCCTTGCTGAGTTCTATGCCGATACTCCAGACGCGCCAGAACAAGTTGACATGCTCCTAGATGAAGCAGGGATGTGGGACATGCATAAAGTCAAAAATCTCTTCCCACCACAAGTCAGCATGGACATCCTAAATACACCTTTAAGCACTGCTAGACCGGATGACAGCTTGTTCTGGTGGCCAGGCAAAGATGGAAATTTCAATACCAGATCAGCTTATTGGCTAGGCCATTTGGGGCGAGAGGAATACATGGCTGCTCGGAATACCGAGACAGAGAAAGTCTGGAGCATTATCTGGGGAGCCAGATGGCCCCCTAAGCTTTCTCATTTTCTGTGGAGGTTCTGTACAGGCAGCCTAGCTACAGTCGGCCGGTTATGGGAGAGATGTCATGAGACAGGTATATGCCCAATATGTTCTATAGAAAGAGAAACACTGATGCATATGGCGTTCTACTGCAAGGAGGCACGCAAGATATGGACAAGCTTCAGAGACATGGACGTGATGGAGGAAGTAAGGAACCTGGACCCATGCACAACACTCATTCACTTGCATGAGCAGTTGGATCCGGAAGTGCTTGACAAGGTGATTGCATCTATTTGGGCTATATGGAGTCACAGGAACAACACAGTTTCAACTCACAGGGGGAGCTATATTTCCTGATACAGTCCTTCACCAACCAGATCTACAACTATCAGCAATCCAAATCCAAAGTGACAGACAACGAGGACCAAAGAACCACACGGTCGGAGAGCAGCTAGGTTCCACCGGCGGAGGGGATGATTAAAGTCAACACGGATTTCGCAGCTGGAAAGGACGGGAAGGTGGGAATGGCAGGTGCTTTTAGGGAGTCTTCTGGGAGGCTGATCGGGGTGGTAGGAGTACAGGTAGAAGCTTCTTGGAAAGCGGACATGGGGGAGGCTCAGGCAGTGAGGACGGTGCTCCAGCAAGCTTGGGAGTGGGGCATTTCTAACAACATCCTGGAGACAAATTCACTAAATCTGATCAAAGATATTCAGCGCGGAGGAAGGCGAAGAGATCCCTTGGGTCATATAGTAGACGATATTATCTGTTTGAGTAGAGTAGTTAACGTTATTTCCTTTGCTCATGTAGCTAGATTAAATAACTCTGTTGCCCACGCTTTGGCCAAGAAAGTTGTTCACGGTGGTCTGTCTAGCAGCCAAGAACCGGAACTGATGGCCAGTCTTATGGAGGATCTTTCTTGTAATCTTTTAACTTAGCAGTAATGATAATAGTTGCGGACTTCTTGTCCGCACCCCACCTTCAAAAAAAAAATGATACATAATAATTATTACATTTTCACTTTTTTCAACAGAATCACATACCCACCCCTGACCATAGTAACAAATTAGGGATTCGGCAACTTTTTGGCTGGCCGGAAAAAGTTGGAATTCGGAAAAAAATCGAAAAAAATCGTGAAAAAATCGATATATTTCGGTCAAAGTTCGGTTTACAATTCGGAAATAATCGAGAATAAGTCAGGTATATATATACATATGTATACTTGTATATACATATATATACACACACATATATATATATATAAATATAAATATATATATATATATACATATACATATATATATGTATATATGTATATATATATATGTATACATATACATACATATCAGATACAAATGTAACTATTAAAGTCCTTAGACATACAATCTTATTGAGTGGAAAAAGTAGCAAAAGAATTAAACAATAGTTGAATAATAACAATGGACTATCGGGAGATTGGGGGGGTTGAGGTTTAGTGTATATCAGGAGTTCTATGTACTTGGTTTGGTAAAAAAGAGCAAACAGCTTAAAGGAGAAAAATCGTGAAAAACGTGAAAAGTCATGAAGAATCATGAAAAATCATATAAATCGCAAAAAAGCAGGAAAAATCGTGAAAAGACACAAAAAATCGACAACCGACGTATTAATCGTGGTGAACATTTGGGAGCCTATAAAATCGTGAAAAATCGCTGACTTTTCGTGAAATTCGGAGACTTTTGCTACTATGCCCCTGACTAGCTAGGTATGTGCAATTCTGTATTAGGATTCAGATCCCCCACCAAAAACACAATTTCGACTGAAATTTCGCCCTAGGGAGAATAGTCAGCCCTAGGGGGGATAGCAGTGGATGCAGCAAGCTCGAACGAAACGAGGGCACCAACCCAAGGGAGAATAGCCAGCCCTACAAAAGGTTAAGCCTAATTGCTCTTGTACCTTATTGGAGCAATAAGGTTTTCAATCTCATTAGTTAACAATAAACAACAAAAGGTTCTCCTTTTATCAGGAGAGTTGTGTGGTATGATGTACAAGTGCAAATAGTTAACAGACATAAGAGGCCATTAGGTACAATTACTCTAATACTAATCACCTACCTATGTATTTGTTATGATGTGGTCGTATATTGTCTGCCTACCCTGTACCAGCATTCTTTGGTTTGCCTACTTATGGACTAACTCTCTCTAAATCCAAGTGATGTTACCGACTATGATGTTGTCTATTGAGTTTACTTGTCTACGAGTTTCTCCAGATGCGTCATTTAGCTTATTCAAGAATCCCGTTCTTTTTAACTACTTTCGCAACATTAATTTCTTTTTTTTGTGGGGAGAGTAAGGAGGAGTGACTATGTATGGGTTGGGTTTATTGTTATTTTCTTTTTTGTTCAAATCCATGTGGCATATTTTTGCTTGTTTGTTAGCGTAGTCACAACATTTGAAAGAACTGTGTTTTAATGTGATGGCATCTAAACCATGTCCCCCTACTATGATATGCCCATACTATATGATCATATGAAAAGTCTATTAATACACCTCTATACATTATTTTATATATTACTAATAATTATGAAAGCAAATTAACAAGGCATTGATACTTAATGTTATCAATTATGTATTATATATAGATATATATATAGTTAAAAAACATAAATAACACATCAAAATGCTATATATGATTTTCAGCCTCTATTATTTACAAAGTAGTGAACAAATTAGTAAGTATATCGATATCCTAATTAGTAACTAGATTGACAGCCACATTCGTCTTCTGAATATTTTGTATTATATGCTTTTCCTAAGTATTAACAAGTTCTTGCAGTTTTAAATGTTTTTCTCATATTTTTTGTTTTCCAAACAAATTTGTGGTTCTTCGTGTTCATGTTAATTAGGATATTTATAATAGGCGTGTTGATAGAAAGGGTTTTTAGTACAAGGTTAGATTTGATATTGCATGCATTGGTTGGATATATTTGTTGTTTTTGCCACAAGTTTTACATCATTCACTAGGTTATGTTATCATGTGGACCCACTAAGGTGCTACCGTGGTTTTAAAAATCCGCCTCGAGGCTTAAGCCTCAGTCTGCCAGTGAGAGGCATGTGCCTCAGTTTGTCCGAGGCGTATCGAGGTGTTGAGGCGTTCTTGAGGTGTAAGCCGTAGACTCTGTGTCTAAAAAAAGACTAGATTATCCTATTTTGAGCTTAATTGGGGCCAAATTAACTCAAAATTGTATGTATATAGATATATGTATGTCCATATCTATGTATGTGTAGGCTTGTTTGTTGACAACTATGGATATATTACTACTTATATCATTATATGTTGTGTATGTACACATACTCATGTGTGTGTGCATATTTATATATGTGTGGATATGTTACTACTTATATCATTATATGTTGTGTGTATGTACACATACTCATGTGTGTGTGCATATTTATATATGTGCATGTGTGTGTACTAATAACTATGTTTGTAGGTATAGATATCTATCTATATATACATATATCTATATATATTTCTATTTTATATATATGTATATATGACTATATGCGTGTCTATATAGTATATACACATGTATATGTAAATCTGTATATGTAAATATATATATGTACATATATGTATTCATATATAAATATATGGGATACATACGTATATGTATATTATTATTATATATATAATATATACATATATATATGTATATAAATATTTATATATATTTATATATACGCCTCGGTATGATCTGAGGCCTGCGTCTCGCCTCAGTTGAGACGAAAACACCTTGATGCACCTCACGCACTTTAAAACTTTGGGTGCTACATCATCATGCAAGACCCACTAGGTGCCACATTAGCATGTTGGCCTACTGAGGTCCATGCATAGCACATGGGTCCATTTGGGATGCCACATCAACAGATGGGTGCAGTCTACCACCGTGCCACAAGTGGAGCCCATATCGATACCGATTGTTGGGCCCATTCTAGTACATGGTAGCACATCAATGAGAGAAGTTGACGGAAGAATAACAACACAGTAGAAAAACTCACTTATAAAATAGGCACTAAATTGTTTAAAAGTTTGGGATATAAATATGTTAGCGAAGGTATAGTTGGGATTTTGTGGGTCTTAAAGTAAACCATTTGCCATTTGTGTGCTCCATAAGGATCATAGGTACTAGATAGCCCGCAATATGTACTAAGGTAATAGATATTCCACAAAATCTACTGCTGCTACTACTACAAATAGCCAAAAATGAGATTTCTGTCTATCTATGTATGTGTTTTGTAGTGAAAGCAGATCATATTAGTCTACGATGAAATTTAAACAGTGACAACAGAGTACACCGTATGATGGATCGTGCCGACAGTGCATGATGGCTGTCTTTTGTAGATGGCAAAATTTTGGTCAGACCAAACCAAGTGGGAGGTACAAATCCCAGCTATCACATACATACTGAAGCAAATTTATTGTTTTATAAAATACGTCAAAAGAAAAACAAGCATATGCCTGCTATTTACCATACTACGCACAATTCAAATTTTACTAGCAAGTTCCACAATGACTGAAATACTAAATAAAACTTCTAGGTACAAGAAACCTTGGCCTAACAGATCAGCACCGTACTACAGTAAATGCAAAGACTAAAACAACTGCCAAAGCCTAAAACAATGTTATGCCAATGAAGCGTATCCACACAAACAACACAACAAAAAGTGCACTGACTACAAAGCCAACAGGGCCTGTGCCAATACCATTCTTTTAAACTTCCAGATGAGAATTAAGTTTTCAAACGACTATCGTTGACTGTAATAAAACCACATGAATTTTGTGTATGGTAGTATCACTGAGTCCCAATAGGAGTGAATATGATTTAACAATTATGCTCAAGCATAAGAATTTGTAGTCACTCACTGTAACTTTGGTTTGTTTGGCAGTCTGGGTGTTAATCTGCTCGAGCAAGGATATGAGTCTCTCTTCAGACACCTATGGCAATAAAAACACTTCTGAGTCTAGAAGCAGATAGATTTCTAAAGACATACAAGCAATGAAAAAACAATAGTACTTTCTCAGTTATTTGCCCCGTCTGAGCAGCCCTCAAGACTACATCTTCAACACCTCTAGCTTTGTCAGGTTTCACCAAAGCAATCCGAGCAACTGCACAATGTATACAACTTACACATGAAAATGAAAAACAATATTCATAGTGAAAGGACTTGACAGAGAAAAACACTGGTTGATGTAACCAGTTTGATGGTAATGTTATGCATATGGTTGCTAGTTACGGGTCCAACAAAAAGTGTGTTAAGAAGGAAATCAGCATTTCCCTTTATCTCGACCATAATCACAAAATTCACAGAATCTTTCAATTAGAGAATTATTCCTGATTTTTTCTTGTAAGGAATGGGATGCCCGGATTCCCGCAAAAAGAACGTATTCTTCCTGGATTAAACAAAATTATTTACGAATTTCATAAATTATTCCAAAATTCATTACGTATTGCCAAGTCTCGCAATATATTTGTTTATGGAATAAGAACATGCTAGCTGATATGATTTTTGGGAAGAGAATCAATATCAAATCATGTGTGCATATATAATTATAGATAAATTTGTTCATCATGTGTATATATGTAATATGTGAATGTATATATACACATTGTATTTTTCAAAGATTATTATTCAAGTACCCAAACATTTGACTGAACCTTTAGCGAATTTTAACAAATTTTGTCTATATATTCCGCATAATTCCCAAATGGTTTATTCTTATTTCTGTTTAGTTTTTAAGATTCTGTATTAAGAGTTTATTCTGGGCCTCTGGCAGAACCTTACATAAAGGAAGGTGCACTTTTCTTTTACATTCACATTTATGAGTTTGTTCTGGTAGACCCATATATAAGGTGACCTGAACACTCCACTACTTCAATTGAATTCAAAATTCCCCAATGTTTCATTAAGGAATCTGAGCAGGAAGCATTTGTGACCATATCCAGTCTGTTGTCACCTACAGACAGTGTGCCCTCTGTCCTTGTCACTTGCCACCACACCCTTCTCCTTTCTCTACCAACACTGGCCCTGCCATGACAGCAATGAAAAGACTGGATGATGTTAGCCACATGACAATGACTTCTGCCACACCACTAGGGGCTCTATCTTTCATTGACAGACCTACCACATTGTTAGGGTGGCACCCACTAATCACATGTTTTATTCATATGCACCATAGTTTAAGAAATCACATCTCAGAAGCTACATAAGAAACAGTGTCTC
The DNA here is from genome assembly GCA_963693085.1 of Alisma plantago-aquatica. Taxonomy (NCBI): domain Eukaryota; kingdom Viridiplantae; phylum Streptophyta; class Magnoliopsida; order Alismatales; family Alismataceae; genus Alisma; species Alisma plantago-aquatica. The sequence goes on along the minus strand of OY856409.1, from coordinate 1,313,672,228 downwards.
AACTACTGGAATTGATGCATTCAGCCAGTACCTACTATATGAGGTGTGGCATCCAGGTGAGGTGCACACCTTGTTGTGCAAGTATGTAAGCCACATAGAAGTGGTGTCGATGAGCCATTGAGATTGTATGCGAGGCAATTTGCATTAGTGAGGCACATAGCACACGGGAACACTCAAGATGCAAAACCTACCACTGTTTCAATTCATTTCCTCCTCACTGACCCCGCATCCCATTTCCTCCTTTTGAAAGGAAACGCCTAACATGTTGGGTACGCAAGGCACGGAAGTAAAGGGAAGGGGGGGATCACTTTGATAAGATAAATATCATGATGCAAATTGAGGGAATGATGGCAATGATCTATATATTTTCATATGATCTGTATGTGTATCTTCCACTCACCATCTGTTATAAATGTTTTACTTTATAGCTACTTGGTAATATCATATAGGACCTATTTTCATTCTACCATATAAGAGTTCAATGTTAGCATCGTGAAGGCGCTATTTACAAGTACCTCAAAGCTATGAGTAAATGATCATTGTAAATTTACAAAAGTACCATGTATATTATAAATAAAAAAATATGTGTGCACTATCATATCATATTCAGATAATTATATAATGTACAATTTTGTACATGTGTCCTAAAACTTTCAGTTGACTGCTATGAGATACCCTAATCATGTCTGGTGTTTATTTCATTATTAATCAATGTTAGTGTTAGAATATTAGCCTATTCAGTTAATAGGTTAATTAGTCTATTGTGTACATGGGCCTGTTGCCCATGACCCATTAGGGTTTAGTCCGCTTCCTTGTGCTTCCTTACAATTGCCTCCTCTCCTATATATATAGAACAGTGGTGTACATATCAAAACAACAACAATAACAACAATTACACTTGTTCACATGGTATCAGAGCAATAGAGAGAGAGAACCCTAGTTACCGCCTCCCCTCCCTCTCCTCTCGGCGCCGGTTCCAGCCCTAGCCGCCGCCCCTCTCTCTACTAGAGAGCAACAAGGGGGCGTTCCCCACATGTGGGCGGTTGCCTTCGTCTCAATGGATTAGGCCGACCACCTGCTAGCCACCATGGTCACACCATTTTCCTCTTTCACATAGATCTTCATCTATGAGTCGGCGCCATCCTTCCCAGCAATCTTTACCTATGCTTTCCCCCAAGTTTGAGTCTCTGATCGGTGCTAATTCCCGTTCAGAGCTACCTGTCGTCTCTTCCCCGAAGTTGTTCTCCCGATCATCTGAAGACAGCATTCATCCCAACCATCATCAAGCATCGCCGACCACGTCGTCGTCTTCACCTATCAAGCTTCTCCGTCATAAGTAGCAACAAAGAAAGACATAGCAACAAGGGAGTCACCATCTTCCTCGATCTGTGTTCCCTAGACGGCGGTAATTCCCGTCCAGATCTGTTCGTGGTGGAGTTGTCGTCTTCCTCCCTATCACTATTGTCCAGATCGTTCCATAATCTAGCAAGAGGTTGTTGCTACTTCAGATCCGCAAAATTATGGTCACAAGTGACAGCGCTAATTCCTGTCACCCCTTGGCGTTGATTCCTAGGATTTTGATCTCTTGGATGGCACAAATTCCCCTCCAGATCGTACATCAGCCGCCGTCGACACGGCGTGTTGCGCTCCATAAATCATCCTGATGGCACAAAGATCTGTCCAGAACGCAACCGACACAGCGTGTTGCATTCCAAATAACCTCCTAACAGCGCAGATCGCATCATACATGGTGTGTCATCCTCAAACACGGCGTGTTGACAAAAGCAGTTTTACGCCTCCAACATCTGACACAACATGTAGCATCTCGGACACGGCGGGTTGACGGAGATCTGTTTTACGCCTCCAACATCAAACATGGCGTGTTGCTGGGAACATGTCATCCTCGACCAACAAAGCTACACGACGTATCAAGTTACACACACGACATGTCAGGAGCAGTCAGACTACTTCCAGTTCCAGTTATCCAGACCCTCTACCACCTGAAAATGGCCTTAAGAGTCACTTGAGCGGGACAGCAAAAAGCAGTCGTAATGCCCGCTTGAGCCGCTTAGCCGCCTGCTTGAAGACCATATTTAAGCGCCCGCTTTGGCCCGCTGAGTTGAAAAGCGCATGTTGGACCCAAAAGTAAGGCCCAAACTTGTCGTTGGCCCGGTAGGGGGGTTATAAAAACTTATGGAAAAGTAATCTCTCTTCATCTATTCATTGTATTTACCTCATACTCTTGTATCATGTTCTTTAAGTTGCACCTATATTAGTAGGTACATTGTTTGTAAATCAAGGTACATGTATTTGTACTAATGATAAAGCTTTATACCTAATTAATTTATATATGTATATAAATGGTCTGTATGCATGTACTCTGCTTTACTATGTACTATTGGTGTACTACATATATGTTTGTATGTATGTACTAGTTCTCTATCGTGTACTAGTATATGTATGTAATAATTATATATTATATGATCCATGTATGTTTTTATATACTATATGATCTGCATGTAATAGTTAATACTATATGTATTCATATACTATATGTGTGTAATAGTTATATATTATATGATGTGTATGTATTTATATACTATATGATCTACATGTACTATTGATGTACTACAGTCTGTATGTCTAGTTATATGATATATGCTATAAGTTCAAAATGTATAAAAGTTCCTACATAATGATAATCTATACATGAATGTGTAATTTTATACAAGATTACATAGGAAAATAAGCATCAATTTTTTTAAAAAGCGGCCGCTTGAGCGCCAATCTGAGTCCCGTAGCAAGACAAAAGTTTGACTTAAACCTCCAGAGTCGAGTGAAGAGAGAAAGGGGAAGACAAACTCCTTTAGGGGCGGTTCGCGGGGGCGCTCAGTCCGTTGCTTGTTTGTGTGTCTCTTCTCTATCGTTGCAATAGATCAGTTTTGATACAGCTTCCAATCCGGAAAGCAATGTCCGGTCAATGTATCCCATATATTTGCTTTGGCCTACCCGCTTTTGTAAGCATTTCTCATGGGGGAGAATCAGAATCGAATATGAGAAAGAAGAAAAGGAAGAAGTGAGACTCAGATGCAGAAAGAAAGATCATATGAGGAGAAAATTGTGTGTCGAGCAAGTCAACTACCTTAGGCAATGAAGTAAGAAAGTGAGTTTGAAAATTCTTTGACTTTCCTGCAGTCCAGTCCCCTAGGTCATTTCTCTAGTCTGAGTGGAGTTCAACAAGCCCGTTTTGTTAGATCGCTGGCAGTCCCCGTAGTGTCCATTGTCCAATAGTTGTCTCTTTTTCGGGACTGGACCAACCGGCCCTTGGGAGGGGAACAACAACTGGAAGCATTTGCTAATACCCTGTAGGCTGAGGGGCAAAAGGAGGAATCCACCCAAGGAGGGGCTCGCGTCTGATTAGCCAGTAGGTGAGGCAATGGCTTACCAAGGCGATGATCAGTAGTTGGTTCGAGAGGATGATCACCCACACTGGGACTGAGACACAGCCCAGACAAGGTGTTGTCCGCACACCTCCCGCTTCCCGTTTTTTAAAACATTGTGTCCTCCAAAGGTCTATCTCTCCTCCAATACCTAATAATAATTGGATCCTATTCTTTTTTGTTGACCTCAAGAAAAGATCCATTTAATTTCTCTATATGGATGTTGTTATCGGTTTGTTTTGCATATCGACTTCGGTTATCGGCCTTCTACCGAGATCCATTCAGGTAGTATTTCTATTTTTTGTTCTTCTCTACATACTACACCTCTCATTTTACCTTTTCCCTTTCCCACCCTCCCATCCAACATGTGTGCGTCTTTCCACGTGTCGGGGGTCATATTTCCCTTTTTCCACACCATCTACTCACTCTCAGCGCATTTGGTGTGCGGGGGGAACAGAGGAGAGAGAGAGGCTATGAAGAGAACATGAGAGAGATATGAGATGAGATGATACATTCCAGGTTATCTTCATGGAGATTCGTATTCTTCAGCACATCATGCTTTATTGATGCCTATGTGGCGTGTCATTCCCACTTAGCATCACTTTACATTTTAGATAGCATTGAAGGATCTCACAGTTGCAGCATTGACACCAAGACTTTCCCGTTCCTACCGCATTATGTACGTCAAGACAAGAGTTGTTGCGGCTAATTCCGGCCTTTTGCCCCTTTGGTTTTGATGACGTTCCAGTTGATCATCCATGTTGCGGTATTCCAAATGGCTGCTTCTTCATCTCCGAAGCCCGTCACCTTCAAGCATGTGCAAATTTTGGATCTGTAAGGATTCATCTAGAGTGATCTTCACCGAGCTACTTCATCACGTCTTCTCCGAGTTGCATCTGCTACTTCTACGTGTTGAGACGACACATCAGCACATCGTCCAGTGTGTTCGTGCCACGTTATGCACGTCGATGGTCTTTTGCGCAAATTCCAGTTGGCTACACTTCTCAAACAATTCAAAGACACCTCTACTGCTGCATCGACATTGCTCCGCATTCGTGCCGGTTATGTACATGGGATGTGTTGATTGCGCTTATTCCACTCCACATTCCTTTCCAGTGAAGATGGCGTAGTCGTGGTACTTATGATTGTCTGCTTCAGATGTTCTTTATTCCAGAAGCACTTCAAAAGAAAGACTTTCAAAGCTCGAGTTTCTCCAACATGCAGAACACATCTCAAAGAGCTGTCATCATATCTTTTTAGTTAGGAAGTATTGTTTAAGAAGTAGTAACAATTTTTGTATGGGGAGTGACACTTCTATCTTTCGTTTATCATTTATTTCTTATTGTTCAATCGAGTCATGTAACTCCAAGCTTGGACATGTGTTCACCCATGCTCCAGCTTGAGGGGGAGTGTTAAGAGTATTAGCCTATTTAGTTAATAGGTTAATTAGTTTATTGTGTACATGGGTCTGTTGCCCATGGCCCATTAGGGTTTATAGTCTGCTTCCTTGTAATTGCCTCCTCTCTTATATATATAGGGCAGGGGTGTACATATCAATACAACAACAATTACACTTGTTCACAGTTAGAAAGTATTAGTGTTTAGTTGTTTTGTTGATGAGTCTATTTGTAATATGGGCCAAGTGCGTTTTGGCCCATTACGGTTCTGTTATAGCCTATAATGCTTCCCCCTTCTCCTTGATAAAGGGAAGGGGTCTTCCCATCTAATAGAACAACAAAATACAAGAAATATACCCATGATCTCATTTTCTACAGTTTAATTAATATTATTCAACAGTTAGATGCATGGAATTAAAAAGTGGTTGGACCGGCCGCTTAAGCGCCCAGCACACCTGGCCTTCGTTTTTTACCGGCTGAGCGGCTCTTTGAGCGTTTTGTATTGAAGCGGCCGCCTTTTCCCGCTTTTTCGGGCCTGCTTCAGGCGCTTAGTTACAGATTTTCATTGGCCAGCCTAATCAGTGACTGAAATATTCAGAAACCATGATAATATGATACCCAAGATCCCAATATGACATGAAATTTGCCATCCATTTCCAATTGGTTTCCGCTATATCTGAATTCTGATTGGCAGCAGCAATTATTTTCTATTGGAAGTTGTATATCAATCAGGTTAGTCTATCTTTTGAAAACCTCTTTACATATTATTGTATAATACATAAATAGTATTTCTAAATACATTGTTATGTATCTGCAATTATTACTTGTCATGTACTATTTGTTGCCTGCTATTTGCAAATACAATATCGTCTATCCAAATCTACTATACTTTTGTTACCTACAATAATCTTGGTGATAGTAAGGTAGTACTATATATAGACTCAGGCGTTGTATTTGTAAATAATGCAGGTGCATGTACTGTATGTGTATGTGTATATTGTAAACCTAAGACATGTATGCCCACTTTTATGAGTCTTTTAATATTCCAATATGTGATATTTATTAAGTTATTGTCATTTGTGAAACCGGAGTGATGCTTGTTACAGTGATTTCAAACATTATTATATTTAAAATATAACTTATCTCTGTAGAACATGTTGCAATGAGTTATACTTATATCCAGACGCGTTAAAGTCTGCAATTAGCATTTCATGAAAGTTAAGTAATTGATTATTTGTGTAAATAACTAAACTATCAGTAATCCAGACATCACTATCTTTCTAACAATGCAGATATCAATGCAAATTAATGTCCAACTAACAATACCTATATGTAAGTATTTATTAGTTGCTGGCAATAAGTTATCGTTTCAATTACCTGCCCTAAATCTCAAATACAATCTTCAAACTATACAGATTATAGTATGATCAGAATCATTGATGATTATCACTTAATTTTCTTGATTATTGAGTGATTTTTCACTAACTTAGATTGATAAAATATGAATATATATATCGTTTGAAATAGTCCGCTTTTGAAAAAAGTGCTCACTTCAGTCTGCTTCAAAACCCGCTTCACACTTAAAGCGCTCAAGGGGGTCAATCCGCACGCTGTTTGTTTCGAAAAAACCACGATGAGCAGCAGATTTTTCATGCTCATAGTGGGATGCAGTCTTTTGCCTCCCTCTTGGGATTCCACCACCATTTGGTCCCCCTCCAAAACAACTACACTTTACAAAACCTAGGTTGGCTGTAAGTCGTTAACATAATGTGTTTTTCTACTATAAGTTCATAAATCATTACTATTACAATCATTTACATATTTACCATTACCTACCCCAATTGAATGAATATCAATCATTTCACTAGGTTATTGTGTGATTTTCCAATGATTTTGTTATATTGTATTACTAAAATGTATATATGTACATTGTTTCACTGCGATGTCCGGTTTTTCAATATGCAACTGCTTATTATTTGCTTCACGCTTAAGCTCTAAGAGAACGTTCCGCTCATTCCCGCTTGACATTATACAAAACATTTTTAATAGCTTTTAAAACTCCACTCTAAAATTGATAGATCTATTTAACTAATTGATGAAAGACTCTTAAATAGTTAACCTTACTTAAAGTTCTACATTAATGTCCTTCCACTATGACTGATTTCTTCTTAATGTCTTTGTTCAGAGCAGTAGCATAGGCCCATATCCAGGATTGTGCAGTTATCAATTAAGCCGAATTGAAAGCATGCCTAATTAGATAACCATATTGGACTAATCGACTAGACACTCCGACTTAATTAGTTTGAGTCTACTTAAAGTTCTACATCGACTTGCTTCCACTATTTCATCTTGTTAGAGTTATTTTTATTTAGTTACTTATGTTATATGGGGCTAATCTTCTTGGCCTATTAGGGTTAAGTTCGCTTCTCTTGCATTTGCCTCCTTTATATAGGAGGGGGGTTCCATCTATCAAAAAAGAAAACATCTCATTAGCCTCTCATCTAATTTTTCACATGGTATCAGAGCATTGATCCTAATCCTAGGGAGAAAAAGAGAGAGCCTCCGCCTGCGGGCGGCCGTCTTCTCTTCTTGGCTTGGCCGCCCGCAACCGTCGCCACTGCCATCACCAACAACAACAGCGCAATAGACCGTTATTGTTGTTGTTGTCGGCAATCACAACAACATGTTGAACGTTGCCGCCTCCGCCATGAAGCAACATCACACTCGGCCACTACAGCAATAGGACACTGCCACCACCGCCAATGTTCGAAATTTCGACCAAAATTTCTGTTTCCAAGGCAATCGGACATCGAAATTGACTGAATAAACTCTCGAAACAAGCAGATCATCGATTTTTTTCTACTTTTTCATATACTATGTACTACCTAGACCATATTTTTTGCACAGTTTTGTGTCTTTAATATATTGATTTCAAACTATATATTGTGCTTGCAAACTATAATGACTTAATTCATTGATTTCACCATTGAAAATTGACATCAAAAATACCCATCGAAATGCCCATCGAAACAGATCAGGGTAATTCACTCAAAAATGACAAGACCCCACCCCCATGTATCCAATATGAATTTTTTATTCATATTTGAGTAGATCTACACTAGTACATCATTCTGGTAAAATTTCATAAATTAATTCGTTTATTTTGCCGTCGAAACGCCAGGAACGCATTTATCAAAAATTTTGTCCAAATTTGTCGAAATTTTTGTTTCTGTGGCCACCGAAACGGCATCAAAATCAGACATTTTCTTCCTTGACCACCGTGCTACCCTATTCGCGTCACTATCCCACGTGCCTCAGTGGTTACCCATCATTGCCCGCTTCCCAAATCTCTCCAGAAATTCCCTACTTCATCTTATTTTTTACAAGTTTTATGCATGATCTCCCACTGTAAAACGTTGTAGACCTTTAACAAAGGGCCCCCCCGACTCTAACAGTTCGACATCCATCTACTAAGGAGCTCCTTCGTCTCTACCTTCAAAACCTACAACAACTCTCCTTCGCCAACTTTTCATTCCTCTTCTACCACCCCACATGTGTGCATCCGTTGTAGGCTATTCAGATCTCCATAGAGCTTCTTGTCCTTTAGCACATCCATCTTACCGATGTCTTTGTGGCGCTTCATTCCCACTAGACATTGTGCTTTAGTGCACCATTGGTGTATCTCTTTCTAAAAAACATTGTGCTTCTTCATACTTCGAGTGCATCATTTGTGTATCTATTTCCTCATGACGTTGTGCTTCTTCGTGTTCGTGCCACGATATGCACGTAGATTGGCTATCTGCGCTTTGCCTATTCCAATTGGCTACCACTTCCATACAAGTTAAAGGATCCCAATTATATCATTGACACACGTTGAGACAGAGCTTGTTGCTTATTTCAACTTGTTGTTCCCTTTAGTGCTAGTCAGTGAATCATGTTGCATCTCATAAAATGGATGGTTACTTTTCAAGAAGCGCGTCTATATCAAGCCTACAAATATTACACCTACACGGTTAATGATTCATCCAGATTTTTCCTTCACCGAGCTATTTTTATTCATGTCTTCTCGAAATTGCATCTGCCAAGATGGTTCTTCTAGTAATCTATTTGGGCTATCCTTGATGATGTCTTTCATTCCCGTCAAGCCTCCGAGAGTCGCACTCCAGATGGATCCAATTTGTAGTCGTCATCACCTCATAAATTATGTGTTTGAACTTTGAAGATACCCCTACTACAACATTTTTAGAAGTGTTCATTGTGCTTATTCCAATCATACATTCCTTTTTAGTGAACATGGTGTAGACATGGTGTTTTGTTCGTCTACTACAAATTTTTTGGTGATTTTCTTCATTCCATGCACTTCATAAGATCTTCTCCAAAGATCAAGTATTTCCAACCTGCATGACATAACTTCAAAGGAGGTGTCATCAAATCTTTTATTTGTTGGAGACATGTTTAAGGGGGAGCAAAAATATTGTATAGGGAGCGACATTTCATTTTTTTTAACTTGTCATATCATCTACTTGAGTCTTATAAGTCCAAGCCGGATATGTGTTTCACCCATAATCCAGCTTGAGGGGGCGTGTTAGAGTTATATTATTTACTTTGTTATGTTACATGGGTCTATTTGTCTTGGCCCATTAGGGTTAAGTTCGCTTCCCTCGTACTTGCCTCCTCTCCTATATACGAGAGGGGGGTTTGTCGTCTATCAATAAGAAAACATCTCATTAGCCTCTCATCTTATTTTCCACACATCTCATCTTAGAATCATTGTTGAGAGTGTGTTGTAGGCCCACACAATACTAAAATGCAAAATATGCAAGAAAGAAGCCATGATTCCACAACTATGAGTCAAGCCTGGCAGGACATTCAAGCTTATAGCTTCAACATGATGTAGATGGAACTTGTTGGAGCTTGAAATTACCAATGAAACTGGTGCAAATCAGGTTTAAACTTGAGTTATATACTTAGTATTGTATCTTGTGTCTCTATAGACTTCGCTTCAAGCTCCAAACACTATTGGAGGCAGTTGCATTGACTTGCTTGGCATAGTAGGTCCTCTTAGGGGTAGGTTGGCAAGTAGGTGGATTTGATTAGTCTCCCCCAATTAGAGTTTTAGTTTGTCCACTCAGGTACCCGAGCGATGACTTCAATCTAGAAAGTTCCACATGTCCAAGTGTTGCTAAAAAATGAGGTAAAATGGCACCCACATTACTGTGTACCTTCTATGTATAGATTTTGGCATGTCTTTCAAACTTTTGATCATATTTTGGGAATTTGTGGCATCACAGATTCTATCTAGAGGATTATGGAAGTTGGTTAAATACCCACCCAGGGAAGATCTTCTAGTGACGTGTGTGTAAAAGCAAGCAATGGAGATTGGGGGTGCTGTTAGCCTCATTTTATTTAGCCTTGTTGATAATTGGAAAGAAATAAACAGTAGACTCTAGGATTCTTATTCAAAATGTAAAAAATCATAGACCGCATCGGAAACTGAGACATGGAGCACAGTTGAAGCATTATTTTGCCAAAGTGGGTGTCATGTATGAAACATGTAGATATATACAAGTTAGACGAAAGCAACAAGGGGGTACACTGACCTTCCAAGTTCCAACTATTTCACCATTTAGTTAAACTGATTTCGTTATAATATATTTATCAAAATGTCATAATATTTATATATACCCAAGTCTGTTCGTCAACATAGGTTTCGTTAATAAAAACAATTTCAGTTAAGAAATTTCACTGTTTTGAAATGATTACTTCAGAAGTTAAAGCAATAATGGTAAACACGGCAGTTTATTCTCTAATATAATAGATTTTCCTATAACCAAATCCAAGTCCACTTGTATGGTGAAAGAAACTTACGCCTCTCTCTGGCTTCAGCAGATAAGATTTGTGAAAGCATCAATTGCCTCCTCTCTTCAGCATCCCTAGTAGACATCACCTTTGTGAGTTATTATAAAAATATTATAAAGATTACATAGATCTCACAGATTGATTTATAAAATACTTAATTAGATATCTGCAGGAATACAATGGCAAGAAAGACCTGAAAAACTATGTCCAACTTATGAAACCATGTGTACTCGAAAACTTAGGAAACAATCCCATCAAAATAGAATCTATGAAAATTAAAATCAGAAGGAAAAAAATCCTAATTGCTCATAACAAAGGATTTTACAGAAACAAACAGCAAAAAACTGTCTGAGGTGGAGTTTGCATGTTACATATTATTAATTGTGTTGTATTTCCCTGGGACTTAAGCTAGGGACGCGGACCACGTGCCTAACCCATATATATTAGTTGTTTTCTGGCTAACAGAAACTGTGCTTCTACATGACATCCGAGGACATCTAACCCTCAAGCCCTCCGCATGAGCTTGTGCCACCAGTGAAGCATAGATCAATACAACAAAATTATCTAGGTGTAGGGTTTGCTTGTGAATACAACAATTGCATTCCTATTTAGCTTGTTAATAAAAGAAATCACAATAGCCTGAATTCCAATTCTAAGTATTCTGGTAAAGTGGTACACTTCATTTTAAACGTTAATACTTGTGTAGCACATCCAAAGCCGTCATTTCCAGAGTTCTAATAGCAAGTTTGTTTGAAAATTGAGGGGCTGTCGTATCGAGTGAATGAAGAGTTGAAGTCACTCTCACCCATCAACATCATCCACATCAGTATTGCCTAGAATGTCTAAAGAAAGAAAGAAACATATCTTAATGACAAAAGTTATAATAACCTTTTTGCATCTTCCTGTGCCTTCTGCTGACCTGAGTTTTGCTGGTTTCCCTAACAAAAAATAGCAGAGAAGTTTTTAACTCAACAAAACTCTCATGCAAGAAATTTCGTAGCCAAACACTGATAAGTGTCGAAGAAGCATAATGAACTACTTTCAATGCCTCTGGGATTTGCTTTATTAGAATAGCCAAGCGAAATCGTAAAAAAAAGAGCCAATAATATGCCTTGCAATAGCACAGTATTTTCAGAAACACAGAATCGTAATGTAGGTGGAGTTCAAGCCAAAAATCACTAACTAGCCAATTTGACGAAAGTCCATCAAAAGATACCAGCAGTTTTCCTATTTAGCCAAATATAGTAATGACAAGGACAGAACAGCCACTTACAGGCCCATGTTGAGCCATTAGTTCTTGCATCCTTCTTTGCCTGATGGCTTCCAACTCTGGATCATCCATTTTCCTATATTTTAAAGATACCAAAAACAAATTTAGTCTAACTGAAGGAGAAACTATACTATATGCAAAAACATACTGATCTGAATATATAGACTGGACGTTTTAATAATTAACAAAGAATTTTAAAATGCTAGTTTTCCCAATCATTATCATCTTCGTCAAGTCGTCATTATGCCTCAATTCCATGTGTTGAGATTAGTTACAGGGATCCTTCTTGTCTATTCCTGAATATTGAATTCAACATCCTACACTCTTCTGGACCTTCTAATTTTTGGCTGCATTCAGATTTTTAAGAACTCTTAATCCCAACCCTCCCCCCCCCCTCTCTCTCTCTCTCCCCCCTAACACCTTTTCTCTTCACTCTCCATTTCACATTGTCGTTTTTTTTCTTCCTCTCATCCCTGACTTTACCCCCAATAAGAAAACAAGGCAAAGATGGATATCGGCTATGGATCTCAAAACCGTTAGATCTAAACACATTTTTCTGAAGTTCTAGTTTGTGATTCACTTCCTCTTTAGTTTCATCGATCAACACAATGTTGTCAACAAATGACATACACCAAGGGATGTGATCTTGCACATGTTTTGTCAGCTCAGTCAAAACAAGAACGGTTAGGCTCAAAGTTGATCCTTGACGTGCCCAAATTTAACAGGAACCCTTGTGTTCCTCCATGTCTTAAATTAAGTGAAATATATTGTATAGGGGCCTACTTTTTCCTCCAACACCCACCAAAGCACTATAGGTATTAGGTATTCAATGTTCCTATAAAAAGCAAGAGCTGCTTTAATATGACTTTGTAAGTCAATAATATGTTATATTGCGATTTCAGCGTAATATGCTTAACTTAGTCATTATCACATAGGCAGGTGGCCAAGATGTAATTACATAGATAGGCAGACAAATTTTATAAACGGGTTATCATCAACCTTTACAAGGATTATATACATACATTTTGTTAGTATATTTGTATCCTCTCTTTTCTGTCTCTTGTACTCACACTTAAGTGGGGCTCCTATAACCCACTTAAGTGGCCTCACTCCTATATATAGGAGGCTATGTACTCTCGTTTCTATTTACTGAATACGTAGTTATTTGTTCCACATGGTATTAGAGCAATACTTTAACCCTAGTCCTCCCTACCCGTCGTTTCCCCTCCTTTTCTTTCTCCCGCCGGCTGCCACAGATCTACAGATCTGTCCTTATGCATGCAGCGGCCAGCAGTTGATTTGTTGAACGGAACCTCCTTCTCGTAGCCTTGAGCGAATCACGGAAGCTACCCCGTCAATCTGCCGCAACAGAGATCAGCGGCAACAGCAAAGTGCCCATACATTCAGCCGTCACGTCATGCGTGATCCCTCAATCACCAAAGGAGGCTCGTGCATGATCCTTACCTACTAAACTCATCATTGTTCGTGGGCGGGAAGCTTGTTTCTGAAATCATTGTTGTTCCGTGTTGGCTTTGTGCCATTTTCTAATTTGATTCTTGTGTTTGTGTGCCGCTAGTTGCCTACTACATCAACAAACAAAAAAAAAGACAAAAGACCCTGTGCTAATTTATAAAGCACCAAAACAACAAAAGGGGCAAAACTTTTTTTTTCTTTCCTCTCCATGTGGTTCCCCTAATCCACATGGTTGAGTGCCTTTCTTAAAAATTGGGGATTTTATGTTCATGTTTCCTACCGAGCCATTATTCCGATAGCGTTTTTTTTTCTTCTTTTCTTTTCCTACCGAGATCAATTCCGGTAGTGCTACTCCTTCTACCGAGTTTCCATTCCGGTAGTATTTCTGTTGTTCTTTTGTACCGTGCTACATTCCGGTACCTTGTTTTTTGTACCGTGCTCTATATTCCAGTACTATTATTATCGTATCATGGCGGATGCTACAAAGTCAACGATTATATATAATGATATGCCTCATATTACTGCTATCAAACTCAATGATGATAATTTTCTGCTATGGATGGATGCGGTTCAAACTTTTCTAGAATCACGTGATAAGCTCAAATTTATCACTGAAGATGCCCCGATCGTGCCCGACACTGCCTGGACTACAGGCAATAGTCAGGTCCTCTCCTGACTTTGGGGGTGCATGGAGCCTGACATTGCAGTCAAGTACATGTGGCACAAGTGTGCCAAAACAATGTGGGATGAAATGAAGCAGTTCTTCTCTCAGGAGGACAACTGTTTGTGCATCTACAACGCCATGGACAAAATCTTCTCTGAGAAGCAAGGGGATCGACCTCTGTCCAAGCACTATGATGCAATGAAAGCTTTGTCCAACCAGCTGAACTTTTTCTCTCCAACGACCTCTGTTGATGTCACCAAAGAGAGGGAAACTCTTCTCACTGGGCGCTTCCTCAACGGGCTTCATCCTCGTTATGTTGTTGTTCGACAACTACTCCTAGTTGGTGCGACTCTTCCATCTATGGACCAGGCATTTGCACTCCTGGCCCAGTCTGAGATGCTTGCTCCTCGCATCTCTCTGACTGTTCCATTTGAACTTCCATCAGCCATGGCTGTGGCAACCAGAGGCCGTGGTCGTAGATGAGGCCAACGTCCAAAGTGCACTTATTGTGGCAAACTGGGCCACACTGAAGACGGCTGTCACTCCAAGCATGGCTATCCAGCCCATTACGGAAGAGGGCGTTCCAGAGGTTATGCCCACGTCGCTCAAGCTCCTGCCCCGCCCGACGGCCATGTTGCTACGTCTCTACCAACAACGTCTGATTCCTCTCATGTCTCCTTATCCAACGAAGCATATGAGCGCCTGCTACAAGCTGCACAAATCTACTCGGATCCAACATTTGACTCTACTCCAGTGCACTCCTCTCCTAATTGGCAAATTGGGGATTTACCTACGGTCGGTTCTTCTGCCCACCTAGCCACTGCTTCTCAAGGTAAATTTGGAGCGTCTATGCTTGCTACAAGTTCTAATTGGATTGTGGACTCAAGTGCGACACAACATATGACCGGTATGCCCCATCTTCTTACCACATCCAATTCGTTTATCCCTCACTCCTCTGTCACCATGGTCGATGGATCGATTAAACAAATAACTCGGTGTGGAACCGTTCCTATCTCTTCTAAAATCAACTTGACGGTTGTCCACTTTGTTCCAAACTTTCCATATAATTTAATGTCTGTAGCAAAAATTGTTGATTCCCTCAAATGTTTTGTAACCTTCGGTCCATCTGGTTTTATTTTACATGATTGGAGGAATTTGATGATGATTGGGCAGGGAGTACGCTCTGGTGATCTCTACTACTTCTCCGCCCCACCTCTAAGCCCACCTCGAGCCCTTCTTGCATGCACGCCACTTCAGCTACACCTCCGTCATGGCCATCTCCCTCTAGACAAGCTTAAACTTTTAGATAGTTCTTTATCTTCATGTTCTTCTATTTCTTGTAATGCATGTCAGATTGGAAAACACCATCGCGTGTCCTTCCCAGCCCGTACATGTAAACAATCATCCCATATGTTTGATTTAGTTCATAGTGATGTTTGCGGTCCATTTAGAACTACTAGTTACAATGGCTATAAATATTTTCTGACATTTGTGGATGATTTCTCTAAAATGACTTGGCTTTATTTACTTCAATCTCGTGATGAAGTTTTTACACTAATTTGTGAGTTCCACAAGTTGGTTTCGATTCAATTTTCAACCTCTATCAAGATTCTTCGAACAATATGCCCTTGAGTATACTCAAAAGCCGTTGCCTCTTTTTGTCGTGATGTAGGGATGATTCATCAATGCTCATGTGCTTACTCTCCACAACAAAATGGCATCGCTGAGCGTAAAAATCGCTGTCTACTTGACATTACACGCTCTCTTCTCACTCATGCCAACTCACCCAAGAATTTTTGGTCTGATGTTGTCCTCACCGCTTGCTTTCTTATCAATCGT
Source organism: Alisma plantago-aquatica (assembly GCA_963693085.1). NCBI lineage: Eukaryota > Viridiplantae > Streptophyta > Magnoliopsida > Alismatales > Alismataceae > Alisma > Alisma plantago-aquatica. Next base: position 1,313,656,286 of record OY856409.1, on the reverse strand, counting down.
CAACCTTCCTATGTTCTTAAGAAGCACACTCCTTTTTCTGTTGTTTACCCTAAGTCCACATCGTTTCCGCTACCGCCTCGGGTTTTTGGTTGTGTCGCATTCGTTCACAATTTTGATCCCAAAACCGACAAGCTTTCTCCCAGAGCTATACGAACGGTGTTTCTCGGTTATCCTTTTTCTCAAAAAGGTACAAGTGTCTTGACCCTAGCTCTGGTAGAGTGTATATTTCTGCATATGTGACCTTTCATGAGGATCAAATGTTCTTTTCATCGTCCTCACCACCCATAGATCATATTGATACTATGGTCACGTTTCCCGATCCATTCTTCCCACCAACAACACCCCCAAACCGACACATGGAAGATGAGTCACCAGCTGCACCTGCATCATCACCATCAGTTCCGGACCAATCCAATCTACCGGTGGCACTACGCAAAGGTATCCGCTCTTGTACAATCAAGCATCCCATTTCTCAAACTTGTTGTCTAGCACGTCTTTCTTCTTCTACCTCATCCTTTGCTACAGCCTTGGACACAACATATGTTCCTAAGTGTCCAGCAGATGCTCTGCGACATCCTAGATGGAAAGCTGCCATGATGGAAGAAATGAAGGCTCTCCGTGCCAACAAGACATGGGATCTTGTGAACCCACCCGCAAATAAAAATATTGTAGGTTTTCGGTGGGTTTTCTCGGTCAAGCACAAGTCAGATGGCTCTATTGAACGACTAAAGGCACGCCTGGTTGCCAAAGGATTCACCCAAACATTTGGTGTGGATTATTTTGAGACATTCTCTCCAGTGACAAGGATCGCCTCAGTTCACGTTCTTATCTCCCTTGCAGCTCACCTCGACTGGCCTCTCTATCAGCTCGACATCAAGAATGCATTTCTTCACGGAGATCTCTTAGAGGAAGTCTACATGCAGCAACCACCTGGTTTCGTTGCTGAAGGGGCGTCTTATCACAAAGTGTGTCGTCTTTGACGATCACTCTACGGTCTCAAGCAGTCTCCACGTGCCCTGTTCAACAAGTTAAGTGAGGTTCTTATAAAGCTAAATTTTTAGAGATCAGCCACCGACCACTCATTGTTCTTCTCCAAGTCCTCTGAAGGTCATACCCTTGTCACTGTCTATGTTGATGACATTGTCATCACCAACAATGATACAGTAGGGATATCTCAGCTAAAGCAGTCTCTACAGGCACATTTCCACTCAAAGGACCTGGGCATCCTACGATATTTCCTCGGGATTGAAGTCCTTCGCTCATCCTCGGGTATTAACTTGTCACAGTGACGTTATGTCTTGGACCTACTAAAAAACACTAACATGACAGAAGCTAAACCGGTCTCCTCCAATGGACTATCATACAAAGTCTATTCATGAAGGAGAACTCTTTGTTGATCCAGAATTGTATCGTCGCATAGTCGGGAAGCTTATTTACTTGACTATTACTCGTCCAGATATTACCTATGTTGTTGGTGTAGTTAGCCAACACATGAGTGCACCACTCCAGGCCCATTGGTTCAGCGTTCAACGCATTCTTTGCTACTTGAAGAGTGCTCTAGGACGGGGATTGCTCTATAAATGTCCTGAGTCCAAGGTGATCTCTATCTCTGGATATGCAGATGCAGATTGGGCAAGTGATACTAAAGATCGACGATCCACTTCTGGATATTGTGTCATGATTGGCACTCACCCTGTGTCCTGGAGGAGTAAAAAAACAGGATGTGGTAGCTCGCTCCAGCACCGAGGCAGAATATCGGGCTATGGCTCATGCATGTTGTGATCTACAGTGGGTCCGGTCCATTTTGACAGAGTTTGGAATCCCTTTCCAAACTCCAGCTACTTTATATTGTGACAACCAGGCAGCTATATACATAGCTAATAATCTAGTCTTCCATGAGCGCACAAAACACATTGAAGTTGATTGCCATTTTGTGCGAGACTTGGTCAAAGACAAGCATATCATCACTCCTCACATTAGAACATGTGATCAAGTTGTCGATATCCTTACAAAGCCTCTTCCTCCTTTATTTAAATATATGGGCACCAAGTTGGGACTTCACAATGTGTACTCTCCAACTTGAGGGGGCGTGTTAGTATATTTGTATCCTCTCTTTTCTGTCTCTTGTACTCACACTTAAGTGGGGCTCCTATAACCCACTTAAGTGGCCTCACTCCTATATATAGGAGGCTATGTACTCTCGTTTCTATTTACTGAATACGTAGTTATTTGTTCCACACATTTTATATTAAGAATGGGTTTTGTGGGATATTCAGATATACTAAGTGGCTCTACTAAATTTGAATTGAAACAAAGCCCTAATAAATATAACAGAAATTTCAAACTAAATCCAATTTAAGGGGTAGACTAAAGCAAATCAGAAAATAGGCATCAAGAGTAAGAATCCCTTATATCAATGGATTTTATATGCCTAACATGGACAAAAATATTTTGAACATTAGAATTTACAATGACGTTACTAAACATTAACAAGCCTAGGGCCCCACAAAAAGTAGGGCAGAAAACAAGTTGCGGCGTAGGCAGTGTTTTAAAAAGTGTTATGTGTTATGCGTTCGGAAGATCACCTTATAGAGTATATGTGATATGCGGAAGTATATGCAGAAGTATGTGCGGTTTTCGATTTATGTATTTATTAATTATCTATCTATGTGAATATATGTTGATCATGCATTTACATATTTAATTTGTACAATTACGTGTTTAATTAGTACAATTACAATAATGGATGCGATCATGCAAATATGCTATCATCACAACTTAAATAAATACAAACACGCAACTATGATCTAAATCTAAACAAATGTAGATGAACGTAAATATAAGAATATAAAAATATGTTCATCTGAAAATTGGGGATTAATCGGTCTTTTATGCGGCAGTGCGGCCTTGTACGCAGCCTTGGTCCGCTTTGTGAGGGATTTGTTGTATGCGAAGCGACAGGGAGTCCAAATCTTGTATGCGGCCCTGGTCCGCTTCGTGAGGGATTTGTTGTATGCGGAGTGGCAGGGAGTCTGAACCTTATATGCGGCCGTTTATGCGGCGCACGTACCGATTTTTTAAACAGTGGGCGTAGATCAAAAGTATTGTTTGTGCAAGTCTTTGACATCTCTCTTTGAGATAGGGTAGTGCTATTCTTCACTCATTGGGCATTTTCATTGTCCTCATAATATTGTTGAAAAAAAACGTGTTAACCACGTGACACATTTCTTCCCCATGCTCTTTCGTACATTGATAGGCAATTTTTCACCCCGTGTTATTTCTGTTTTCACTTTTATAAGCATTTTTTATCTTCTAGGCTTTGACTCTACATGTATTGATATCTTTTATTTCCATGGCACACAAGTCTTTAGTAAATAGTTTATCGGACTAACGGGCCTTTATATTCATTCTTGATGTTGTTATCCTTCACTAAATATCTATCATTTTCATACTTGATGCATTTCACTTGGCCTAGATCTCTTCCTTTTCGTTCTCTTAAATGAGACATTTTTGTGTATCCTTTTCATATTCTCGAGCATCCAGCATATTAGACGTCACTTCAGAATATCTAAAATATGATTTCCATGACATGGATCCTAACAATTTTCATCAAAAAATAAACAACAAATTATTCTTTAGTTCAACAAACAAAAATCTACCCGCAAGTGTGAAGTTCTCTCATACAAATATTATTTATATAAAGGAGTGGTCTAGAATCTAAAAAAGGAGTAAGACAACATAGAGCTGAATGTTAATGTGCATGTCAAGTACCTCTTCTATTATAAGAAACTCTAAAATGGAGATGGGTATGTGTAGTAGAATTAGAAAAATAAGATAGAAACCCTCCCCTGATCGCTTACAGATCGTATAAACATTAAAGCCGATATTGATATGTAGAACGTGCAAGTGGTGAGGGAACTAACAAATAAAAGTAATAACGGCAATCCAAATAGTAATTAATATCTTCTACTGGAACTCCGCTGATCAACAACTAAATAGCAATTATATTAGCGAATCAGTTTCTTTCTGCAGTAGTAGATTATGATTGCTAGAACGGGACCGGGGTGGAAGTAGGGGAAGTGGAACGAGGGGGAAACTAGGAAAACGCGAAATATAGAAAGAGCAATAAAGAACGAGGTGCGAGAGGGAATCAGTAAAATTAGGAGTAAGAGGATAATGAGGGGGAGAGAGGGACGAGGAAGACGGAAACACGGTGGAGGAACAAAAGGGCATAGTAAGGAGTCTGGGAGTGGGACACTCAGAAGAGCTGAAGAAGATACCGAAAGCAGCAGGAGGATGGGGGAGTGGAGCAGTGAAGGGCTACCGGGGCGCCGCCTTTGCGATAAGGAGTGGCTTCTGCCGCCGCCGCCGCTGGATGAGGCAACTTTGCTGTTGGAACTACTACGACTGCGGTGAGAAGATGCCTTCCAAGAACACACTCCGACGTGCTGCCGTCAAATTCCGCTGCTACGCTAGTTATGCTCTTGGGCCAATGGAAAAATATTCCAATTCTTATTCTTTGGGAAATATTTTAGTTATTCTATTCCATGAGAATGTTTAAGTTATTATCACTATAATTTAGTTAAGGACGTGTTTGGTAATTGGTGAACGTAGGGAGGAGAAGAGAGGGAAAAGACTTAAGTTATGTTTGATATGTGGTGAATGAAGGGGAGGGGAAAAGAAGGGAGCGAGGGGCCACTTATATCAGTGTGTTTCGTTAACATTGGTAGGAAGGAAAGGAAAATATGAAAAATAATATAAATATACAAAAATTGTAGTAGTGTGAAAAAATAATGATATAAAATACTTGTATCCATATATTTATTAATAATATACTATTTTACGAAAGTACATTCATAGACGTGCATACAACAAAAAAAGTTATCAACATTTTTTGAATGACAAAGTCTATAGTTGTAAAAATAAAATTATAACATACACATAAAGGCAACATCTGGATTTTATTTATTATATGTTAAATGTGTCACGAAAGAGATATTTTTACAAAAATGAGACACGCCAGTTTTAAATAAATTTAAAATTGTGATTATAGAAGTATTTTTCTTCATATTTTTGTATTTACAACAAACTTCTCATCTAGATATTTAAATATATTCCAACATAGTCCACCACGTTTTCCCCAATCATTTGAATTTCTAATTTTTATATTTATATAATAATCTCAAAATCTTCAACTTTTCTAATAAAAAATATGTACTTTTAAGTTTCCTTCTAAATTATGTATACTTTTTTTGGATTTTTTTAATCTTTTTATCTGTCTTACAGAAAAACTTCTCTAATTTTTTTAAAATATTCCTTCAACTTTTCATATGCTCCTCCAAGTAACGTAACATATGCATGACATACAACTTCTCTAACTGCACTAATATTTTCATCATATTATTTATTTTTCTCCCTCATATTTTTTATTTTTCTCTAACCTTTATAATATATTTCCCATCAAATCACTCCCCTTCTCCGTGTCTCCACTCTGAGAATAATTTGATTTGTTCTCCCTCCTTTATCCTTCATTCCCCTCCATTCCCATCCCCTTCCTATCACTTTTTCCAACCAAACAGCTCCAGCCTTTTCCCCTACCTTCCCTTCCCCTCCATTCACCATATACCAAACAGACCCTTAAAGTTAATTGGTTGGACAAAATTGATGGGTAAGGAGGGGAATGAAAGAGAAAGAACCAAGTATATTTTGATCATACCTTTTTCTATCGGAAAAGATTTGGTAGAAAATTTAATTAGAAAACTTAAAGGAAAATGTGAAACGACACAAAATAAAATTCAGTATAGCTTGCTTGGAGGGAAAAAGGAATATTCAAGGATGATTTAAGAAAAAAAGTTTGAGGAAAATAAATTAGATAAAGGGAAACTAAATTAATTTTTGTTTAGATGGAAATATAAAAATTAATTTCTATTGGTGGTAAACTTGAAAATTTTGAGATTATGAAAACTGACAAACATAAAAAAGTAAATACCAAACAAATAATTGGAGGAAATGCATGGAATCGTGGAGGGAAATCTTGAAGTGTGGATAGACTTAAAATGCATAAGGAAAAGTAAGTTGAAAATACAAAAATAAATAAAAAGTTGTATAACCACAATGAAAATTAAGAAAGAATAACTAGTCCCACTTTTTATATCCCCAACATTCTACTTTCGCAGACAATTTTTAAGATTTATTTTTTCCATTTTCTTCTTCCTTCCCCTCTCATGCTACCAAACAGACTAACCCTTCTCACCCTTCTCTTCCCTTCCATTCACCACGTACCCAAGTATAGTGTAAATATGTGACAAGGATGAAACAATCTTGGAATATGATTGGATGTGGTAAAATGTAGGATATAATTTTTAATCCGTGTCTAGCACACAAAAAGAGATAAGTTATAGTGTACATCTGTTCAAATGAATCTAATCCAATATATAACTAAAATAAATCTAACAAATTAATTAAGATTTGACAAATTGCTTGGAATGCATAGATACCCACAACATATATTAGGAAAGAACCCAAATGATGTTAAGTCATGTGTGAATTGGTTTAATCCCACATTGCCTACATGTAGAGATGTGCACCCATATATAAGTTATTGAGTTACTCCTCTCATTGCCAATGGTTTTGAATGGAACTTCAACTGGATTATATATCTGGTTGTATCATCCCCCTTCGGTTTCTCCCCAACAAGTGGTATCTAATTAATTACCTTCAAGGAGGAGTTTATGAACTCATACATGAGGGGGAGATTTGGTAAGTCATGCATAAACGGGTTTAATCTCACATTGCTTGTGTGTGGAGATGTGCACCCATATACAAATTGTTGGCCTACTCCCCCCATTATCATTGATTTTCAAATGGAACCCCAACTGGATTATATATTGGATCGAGTCGTCCCCAAAAAATGACATATACACTATCATATAACAACCTCATCACATCCAAAAAAAATCATTCTAGAAAATGATAGTAGGATTTGCAAAAATAAAGTAAGAAAAACTCCAACATTGCGAGTTCTGTGTGGAGCGTCACAAGTTGGGGTGTTTTGATGAATTAGAAATACCTGGTGTTGGGCGGGTTTCGTAATCCTTAATCATTAGGATTATATTTATGGTAATTGTTTTCTTGGCAAGATTTGTTTAATATAAGCATAGAACATACTTGTCAAGGCGGTCAGTCGGCCACCATAGATCCTTGGGCGACCACGCCGACCAACCCGACCAGGCGGACTAGTCATCCGCCCAGGCGTAGGTTTTTTTCCATATAATTAGTTATATATATTAGTAATATATAATAATATACTTATATACAATAATTTGCTAGTTATATACTTATATAATTAGTTATATATATATATACTAGTAATATATAATTAGTAATATATATTAGTAAAGTATAATTAGTTATATATTAGTAATATATATATAGTTATATAATAGTAATATATATTTTGTAATATATATAGTTATATGCTAAACTACTAAAGAGATGTAGTATACATTACTAACGTGAATGAAATTATATGTCATAATCATATATTTCTATTTACATGGCAATTGACAAGACAAACACAAACACTTCAGTCGACAATAAGACTAAATGAAAAAAAATGTCGAGCCTACCAAATAAGCGGCTGACTTACAGGGTGACTAGCAGACTAGTTGGACTAGTTGGCCGACTAGCCGACCAGTCGGTCCAGGCAGACGTTGTAAATGATGAAAAACATGGGCGGCATTCCGGTCGTTGGCCACCAAAACTGTAACATCCCTAACCTGGGTTATGATTAAACCTAGATGTTTTGCTTAATGAAGTTGATTATATGCTCTCTCTTATCTCTCTAAAAGTAATTAAGGCTCAAGAGGAACTTATATTTCAATTTTAGTCCTTTTTTAATAATGTTGAAATAATGTTTTGTTAGTTTTGGACTAAAGTACAAATTACCCAAGTTGAGGGGTTAACTTGCAAATTGTACATGATACAATGTTCCTCATGTGTTGAAGCATCATGGGAATGAGTATGATGCAGTAGTATGGCTTCTACAAACCTGAACAATAAGAAAGAGCCTGTTGAGCAATGTTAGTGCATTAAAACCTAGTTTTGGTGTAATGTGCAATTCACCCAAAATCTAGGGTTCAATATGCAAAATACCACTTAAAGAGGGTCCCTTATGATTCTTGACATCAGGTAGAGAAAATAATTTGAGAGGGTCACCTCATTTGAATCATTTTGAAGGAGAGAGAATCTTGATATTAAAATAATCAAGATTTAAGCATAATTGAAACCCTAATTCAATTTAATGCAAAAATAATTACATTAATTGGATTTCCCTTCAACCAAAACTATAAAGGTTGAGTTTGGTCATGTGTGGACGTCCTTGTGCCTTGCAAAGGCAAAGGAGATATCTACGTGAGTGGAGAACCCACTCACATTAAGAAAAGAAAAAGAAATATCTACTCACTTATGGATATTATTATTATATGATTTAAGGTGCTTAGTTTGTTTTCCTTTAAATCGTGGATAATTGAGTGGAATAAGAGGAAAAGAGGATATCCTCATCCCTAAGGAAGATAAGGGGCATATGGCAAGAAAGTTGAGGAGATAATTCCTACTTTCTCTCTCTTAAATGAATTTTCAATAAAATTCATATATAAGCTCCTTTATCTATGAGGTGAAGGGATAATTTCGAATACACTTTCACTTATTGCTTGCAAAAACGACCAAGGGAGCTTGGATCAATAGGAGGACGACCCCCAACCTATTGGTAAGCTTCTTGACCTTCTCTCACCTTGAATTCATGGTGGAAATCACAAAACAATGCATGATTTCTTCTCTATTTCACTCCATCTTCAATCCTAGCCAATCTTTTCACTCCAAAGCTCGAGGATGAACCTTGGGAGAGTTGCAAAATATTCTTACACCATTGTTGACATGAATCTCCAAGATTTGAAGCTCAATTGAAGGCGGGTTATATAACTTGAACCCTTGAACTTTGTTATTGATTCCATATCTTCATCAATTGTTATTTCTTTCTTTGCTTCCGAAATTTTATTTGGTTGATTGATGCAATCACCATAAAAATCACAGCAAGCTCTGTGGGTTTATAGCTTGATGATAATGACATCATCATAAGCACACACCTCCACAAATATCTATTGCAAACAGTTTCAACATTTGGTCCAAACGGTTTCACCAAACCGTTTGGAGGTTTGGGTTCCAAATCGTTTGGAGTGGTTGACCATTTGAAATGGTTGACCGTTTGAGGAAATATGTTGTTGTACTTGGATATTGATCCAATGGTTTCAATTGGTTTGATCTTGAAGGTTTCAATTGTGAATGATTCCTTAAGTGCAAACCCTAATCGGGTTGAGTGTGGAACCCTTAAGTAATTGAATCAATTTTTGGGTTGATTAGCCCAAACGGTATCAAGACCGTTTGGAGGTCACCCAAACGATACCAAAACCATTTTGAGGTTAACCAAGACCATTTAGAGGTCTATGATGGTGTATGATTGGAGGGTTGAAGGTCCAGTGATATTAAATTGGAATATAATCAACAACTCAATTGATGATTGACTCAATGATGCAAACCCTAATTGAATTTCACAAATTTCAGTGATGGGATGGGGAAAATGGTATGAAGACCATTTGGAGGTCATCCAAACGACCTCAAGACTGTTTGAGGTCAGGTCATGTCATGGTTTGATGATGATCCAACGATTTCAATTGAATTAGTTCCACAATGTCAATCATTGATGGTTCTTCGATTTCAATACCCTAATTAATGGTTCCTTGATTATAAACCCTAGTTCAATTGGGTTCAAAACACTAATTGAAGGTCCAGTTGAAGGGTGATTCAATGATTCAATTGAAGAACAAATCAGTAGTTTAATTGATAGAGGGTTTAATGATTGAAACCCTGAATTGATAAAGTGTTGAAAGGCCTTGATTGGTCCATTTGGTTTTGAGAAGGTTTGGACCAAACGGTCTTTAGACCGTTTGGACCCAAACAGTCTCAAGACCATTTGATACCAAACGGTATCAAACCGTTTGGAGACCCAAGTGGTTTTAAGTAAGAAATGTCCATACGGTTTCATTATGGTTTTGCTTAAACGATTTCAAACCATTCAATGTCTGAGTGACTAAGACTGTTTGGGGTCTAAGTGACCAAGACTATTTGAGGTTCAATTGGTCAAACCATTTGAACACCTAAGGTGACTATAGGTCAATTAACTAATTGATTATTAATGATGTAAATCAAAGGTGATTACAATGGTTGTACCTTTGAGGTACTAGGGTAATTAGTACCTTGTTGAGTGGTTAACTCTTGATGCTTATGAAAGCAATGATTTGATATGTTGTGACAACCCTTCATTCAAGTTGTTTGGACCTAATCTAATTAAGATTGAAGTAATTTACATACTAGAGAGGATGAGACAAGAGGAATCCCTACATGAGTGACAATCATGTAATGGTTAAACCTCAACACATTCAACATGAACATAATAAGTAATCAAGGTATGATCCTTTGTAAAGAGATCATGAAATCTTAATTGAGAAGGTTGATGAAACCCTAATCAAGGGTGTGACATGAGAAACCCTAATTAAGGGCGATGTCAAGTGAAAACCTAATTTCAGGTAATGCTATGTGAAACCCTAATGTAGGGTAATGTTATGTGAAACCCTGATATATGAGGATGTTATGTGAAATTCTAAAGTAGAGTTATGTTATGTGAAACCCATATTTATGGGAGATGCTATGTGAACCTTAATTTATAAACATGGAAAATCCTATTCCTAATAATGGAATAGTGATTGATATATTGACAGGTGTAACACCTAAGGAGGTTCATAGTGAATATCCTTATATCAATAGTTCCTAACTCAAGGATGAGTCCATATCATTAGAAATGGTTGTATTTTTCTAAATAAGTGGCTTGTGACCAATACATTACATGATAAATGTGATGAACTGGTGTATAAAGTATTAGGATGGGAAATACCCTAATACAAGCTAAGTAGATGAACTCAAGTAAGATAAAGGTGATGAGGGGAGTGATACATCAAAGTATGATAGATATCACATCCAGCACCTCAATATTGATATACCTTGATGTGTTTTAAATCCAATATATTTGAATGAGTGACACATGAAGTGTGTCATGTCAGTTGTTTCATTGAGATGTAATGCACTCGGATAAGTGTAGGCTAACACGCCTTATGAAAAGGTAAATCCAAATCAATAAACTATGATGCAATCATATTCTGGTAATGATGAGAGAGAAACTCATACTTTGTGTTGATAATCCATTTAATGATGAATGATGAGAATAAATAAGTATGATTGAATACTTATGTTGTCAATGTTGGCTCCTAGCTGTGTGGAGAAATGAGTTAAGGTTTGATCATTAATAACATGATCTTAAGAACCTAAATGGTTATTTGTGGAAAACCCTAATGGAGGGTGATGATATGTAAGAGGAATCCTAACCCTAAAAAGGGAATAATGGTATTACTTTATGTTTCATGATGCTGATATGAAAGCATTATAACTGTTATCATGAGTACTAATCATGTAGGTATGTTGAGATGATAAGCATATCCAGGTATGAGCTATGATGCTCTTATATTGAAAATGCATTATAGGCCTTACAAGCCTTCATATGCTTTGTTGCTTAGTGAAAGGTAATATGAAATTAATGAGCCCTGTGTGCCATATGATGTTTTAATTATTGAAATTGTTTATGGGCTTCATAAGCCATAATATGCCTTGTTGTCTACTAAGAGGTAACAAGAGATGAATTAAGCTTTGTGTGCTATGTGGAATGCTTGTGTAGTAAGAATCATGCTTACCTTGGTTAAATGACCTGAAGGTATTAAGTTACCTATTATGTGGTAACAAGTATTATATGATGAATTAAGGGTTTAAATACCCATATTCTATAATCATGATGATGAACTTGTTAAGAAATGGAAATGTGTTTGATGAGATGAGGGATTAAGATCCCAATACTTTGTTAGAAGAATATGGCTATAGGCCATGACTCCACAAAATAATCCCAGTCATTAGCTATGTGTTCTAAGCCTGAAGAGAGTATATGTTGTGGCTATAGCTCTATAATGAAGATGTCAATTTACTTTGGCAAGTTAATTACAGCCTGACACATGATGTGTAAAATATAATTAGCTGTGTAGTGTATTTGCATAAAGTTGAAATGCGAGAAACATTAGTTGATGTTATACTGCTTAGTGTAGCGGATAAATTTTATACATGTTCTTCACATTCCTTATGGAATAAGTGATATGATGCTCTATCAGGTTACAACTGCAATGTTTTAGATAAGAATAATGTTCTAATCTATTAAACAATGAATTAACTACTGTTAAGCAATTATGATTCCTCTGTTCAGACTTACCTTATTAATCTGCAATAATAATGTTTATGGTGGAGAGTTATATCTCTCGCTGGGGCAATTTTACAATTGTCTCACCCCCGTGGGAACCACATTTTAGGTGGACGTGGACGAGGAGGCAGGAATCCTTCAATAGGTGGAGAACAACAACAGCAGCAATAGGAACAACAGTGAATTCTCAGGTGGAGACACTGGCTGATATGTCTTGTATAGATGTACATAGAGTCCTATGTGTCGTCTCTGTACTCTCAGGTCCTCGGAGTAGTAGGTAATGCTTTCGAGATTTTGACTTAGTGCCTCAAGATTTCATACTGCCTGTGTTTAGTTTAACAGAGCAGTTGATGCATGTAATCCTCAGAAAAAGATGATACAAGACATATACTTGTGAACCAGTATTTAATTAAGTTACTTCGGTTCTTTATGAAAGAGTTTTCCTATGTGTGGACCTCTTTGTAAAATGGTTTTAATTTTTAGTGATTTTTTGTAATCTGCTGCTTAGTGATCGCTTCCGCTTAGTTAATAACGTTTTATTTGAACGATGTGTCACAATAAGCATAGCCAAATATGAGCTATGATGATTATTTGATATAGATGTTGATTGGCCTTGTGAGCCATATGAACAAGTTGTTGCCCAGTGAAAGGTGACAAGACACCTTATGGCCTTGTGAGCCATGTGAGATGTTTGTGTAACAAGTATCATGTATACCTCGGTCTGAGGACCTAGAGGTAATGAGTTAACAATGATTAATGATGAACTGAGGGTATGAATACCCAGATTTGATAAGTATGATAATGATGTTGTTGAGAAATGTGAACTTTCAAGTAATGAAATGAGGGACTGAGATTCCAATGTCTATAAAGACTGAGAAGTAAGTGATGATAATAGTACATGTTTCTTTGTAGCAATTGTCATAATAATTCCTGTTTGAGAACTTGACTAATGCTAAAAGAATATACTAATGTACTAAATTAATCAAGCAAAAGCATATCATGTAGAGCCCTGACCATAGATCCATCATCGTTGGTAATTTGGTGATGGTGAAACAGGTTGCTCCGCGGCATAACATGGAGTTCGCATATTTTTTAATATGCGGGGGTTGATGGGCGAACATATCCTTACGTCCTAATGGGGGAATTGATGGAAGGTAAACATTAAACCTCTCAATCCTTCATTATTTATACCGGGATGGATGTATCATGAATCTCCCGAAGATTGGGATAGATGTATCACGAATCTCCCAATAATATTAATGTCGGATCGATGGAGGTAAACATGAAATCTCTCGATTGCGAAGAGAGTGCATCCGCCGCTGTAGCTCTATAGAGAAGTTGCCAGTATACCCTGGAAAGCTATGTAGCAGAGACACAAGATGTCCTGCATGTGGTCTCACACTGACCGAGATGTGGGAGGTCATGGAAGCCGACTCTTCCATTGATCTTGTATGGTACCGATTTCAACTTCGCAATGGTTGGTTGGAGTATGAGCGGTATACCTCATCTCCTCAGGGCATAAGTGTGATTGTAAAATGTAACCAGCCGTACATCATGTTTGCTTAAGGATTGAATACAGAAATTTACTGGCTGATGTTACATTCCTTTTATGCATCTCTAGTTGATAGATGTTATTTATATCTCTTTACATTCATTGCAAGTAGATGGATGAATTACGACTCTACCATGGGTAGATGCAATGTTCTCCTTAGGAAAGGAGATTACTTCACTCTGTTCATACAGTAATTTATGTGCTATTAAATATATAAGATTTCCCTGCTCAGTTTTATTTTAATAAACTGTAATAATAATGTTTTGGCGGAGAGTTATATCTCTCACTGGGGCAATTTTCAATTGTCTCACCCCCGTGGGATCCAACATTTTTAGGTGGACGCGGACAAGAAATAGAAACCCCTACAGTAGAGGAAGGACAACAACAGTAGGGACATCAGTGAGATCTCATGTGGAGATATTGTCTGTCAAGTCATATAGATAGTAGTCATATGTGTCGTCTCTGTACTCTCAGGTCCTCGGAGTTAGTAGTTAGTGTTTTTAATGAATCGATCTGAGATTTTGGCTTGATGCCTCAAGGTTCTTATGTTGTCTGTATATAATATTAATAGGGCGGTTCATGTTTGTAATCCTCAAGAAGAGATGGTACAAGTTATGTACTTATGAACCAGGATGTAAATGTTATACATTGGTCCTTGATGAAAGAGTTTTCTTGTGTTTGGATCTCTTTGCAAAAAAAGGTTTTAATTTTTAGTGATTTTTGTTAATCCGCTGCTAATGTTTTATTCTGCTTAATCAGTAATGATTTGTTTATTGGTTGCTACAATAGGTAAACTGGACATAAATCTACGTAGCCATTCAACTTCCAAACTATTTTCATCTAAAGCACACAACTTAGATCTAAAGGTGGACTAAAACAATATGGTATTCATAGCCCTAAATCGTGCATTTCGAAAGAGGCGGGCTCAGAAGGATCAAACTTTGAATTTATAACCCAAAACCTTCAAGGACCCCGCAACTTTATTACAAGGTCAAAGTAGATGTACAGGGTTGAACAAAGAGATGCAGGTACATTTAGGACGTTTAAGATCTTGCTTTTAAGTAAAATAAGCCAACTTGATAATTGATAAGAGTTTGAAACTAGAACTGGTCTATCAAAATGTCACAAATTAAAACAAAACAAAGAAAACAAAATAGAGTATGTGGGATTCTACTAATTAGAGAGGAGTTCCTGGCTATGTAACCACAAATTGGGCAGTCTATGCACCCGTTCTCAGACGTAGAAAACCCTTGAACATCTCAGCAAGCAACCTACATCTAAACATAGTATGTAATGGGTATTTGTTCATGTGGGGTCATCTCACTCGCTTTTGCACAATGTGACTAAAACCCATATTTGATATGAAAACTCTCTCGAGGATGAAAAATCAACACCCCAAAATATTCTAGATACCCTCTCGGGATACCCTCTCAGGTCTAGAATATTCTGAAATGCTAAGAACATATGTAATTTGGACAGAACCTGATGGTGGGCCCGACCGTGCCTAGGTCCATGGTTCTGTACAGATCACCTTGTACCATCCTCTTTTCATATTCCAATCCAAACTACCTTGTCTTATCCATTTTTACTACTAATCTTTCGATCCAGGCAGAAATAGAAGTTCAAGAAAGAAAGAGATCAACCAAACTAACAATCATAACCAGAAAGAGAAGATAGAATAGAAAACATAGTAGATTTGGAATAAAACTAGTTGCTTAAGGTAAAAGTACATAAACATAACCAAAACGGGCTACATAGCCAAGAAGGATCTCAACTAGCCATGTACAAGCATAGTTGGAACCGAAAAAAGATGAAAGAACATCATTTATACAAAAACTAAAGAGAACATTAGAAGAAAGGAGAAGAAGAATAGATTTAGCCTATAGAGGAGAGGTGGCTCTCGCTCCTTAGCCTCTATATGGGCCGTATCTCGCCTCTGGGTCATCCTCCTTGGTCTTCTAAACTCCTTGGCCTCCTTTCTCTTTGTTTCTTCCCCAAACAATAGTTTGGTGGGTGTATGGAGGTGGAAGATGGCTGGAAACGGTAGGAAATGGGTAAATAGTGGTGGAAATGATGGTGGATGGAAGCAAACTGAAGAGACAGACGTAGGACGAGCACTTCAGCTCTTTCAGATCTTGGAACTCTCCGATAAGATTATGGGAACTAAAAAGTATTGGAACCCCTCTCTAGGTAGCGAGGGATGGATATTTATAGGTGAAGGCGAAGTGTATGTGTTATGACCGTATCTGAGCTTAATCAGTAAGCTAGGGTTTACCTGAATGATTACATGCTTGATTAGATTGAACATCGTTTAGACTTGATTAATGATAGTAGATCAATTGTGATGTTTCAAACCTAAGAAGAAACTCTAACTCTGATTTTAGTTTGAAGGATTAGGGTTTGAGAAATGTAAACCCTAATCGGCAAAAATTAGGGTTTTGATAGTACATGAATATGGAATTTGATCAGGATAACAGTGTGATAAATGATTTTTCATATTTTCTACAAATTTTTTATTTAATTTAATTTTGGACATGATATGGATAACTCAATAATGCATATTGGAGAAAAATTTAAGAATATTTGAGTATTCTTTGAATGTGGTTCTTAGTCAAACTATACTTCGACCAAAATGCTGACAAAGTGCTTTTTAGCAGTGTAGTGTTGTATTTTTAATTATTTATTGGTAACTCCAAATGATCTAAAATTGTAAATGGAGATATGAAACTCAATAATAAACAACATGTAAAATTTTCATAATTTTTTGACGTGTTTAGACCTTATCAGTAGATGAATTACAATAATATTTTTATGACAGAAAATTCAGCTAAAATAAGAGAAAGTATTGTGAGGGGTCAATGTGCAATTGACCCAAGCAGCTCAATTTCTCTATATGGTCAACCTAACACACAAGGAGATCTCATAATTCGTGATTCAATCCATAGAAATGAAATCCTAGAGAGAGAGGGAGAGTTAGGGTTTGAGAGGAGAAAGTGATGGAGATGCTGACCTAGGTTTTTGCGGTCCGAGGAATGATGAAATCATGTAAGTTTAGCCTTTTTGGATATAGTTTCATGGTGAATCTTCTATCACATGTCAAGATTCTATCCCTCCTCTGATTTGATCCAAAATGGTGTCAAAACTTTCCCCTTTCTCACTCTTTCTTCATAATCCCTCATTTTTAGGGTTTCTGTGTTGAAAGGAAGAAGAATCGGGTGAATTGCTAGGGATTTGATACGAGGTCGAGATTTTCAGGGATGAGCTGCATTTTTAAGGCATTTTCACACCTTAGGGTGAGTGGTAACTTCCTTTAATTAGTATATTGCATGAAAATTGGTTAAATCGTCGATAATATTTAATTTCTTAGTATGCGACTACAAACCCTTAATTGTCTGTTTGATCTAAGTTGTTGCAAAATGATATAAAATGGATTCTTCCTCTATTTGGATGAATTTTAGATGATAAATTCATATGAGAAATGTATACAATACATCTTAATGAGAATTCCCTAAGTATTCGCATAGGTTATAAGAGTAAACTACAATATAGGGAATTTGTTTATGACTGAAATTGCTGTATAATTAAATAGAGAAATTTGTTTATCTGGATCCCCTTAGTTATGAATGATTGTGTATCTGAATTCATCGTACATATATGTCAGATAATATATTGGATTTCATTTAAAGTGAATAGTGTTTGTTTGATATCTCAGTAAAGAGTGTGAAACCCTAGATGCGAGGAAAGTTGGATATTTACGAATAGATATTGTGAAATCTATTTGAACGGATTTTCTTGACATGATAGACTTTATTTATTCAATTTTATTATTGATGCATGTTATCTCAGTGAATGGCATGGAAACCCAAATTCAGCTCAGTTCCAAGGTCTCATACATATATTGATTTTATATGATTTGTTGATAGTAGTCTTTATTCAGTGAATGTTTATGTTGCATGAAATCCTTATGAGACCCATGTGATAAGTGAATGAGGTAAATGAAACTCTAAGGATAGGGTATTCAATGAATTAAGTATTGTGATTATCATGTTCTCAGTAAGAGATGTGGTGATGCTTAACAATTCAGTTGTGGTAAATGTTATCAGATGGTCTATGAAACGAATGGTTTACGGAGCTAAACTAACATATGTAATGTGATGATTGAATTATGAATGTAAAGAATGAATTAGACATGTAGATGCCCTGGACACTGTAGATTCCCTATGAGAGGTATGCGCCTTAGGGATGAAATGACCTAACCCTGGCATTGTCTAGTATATGGGGGTAGGAACGTACTAACAGGTGGTATGGGGGACGAAGCCCTAGTGGAACTCTCCTTAAAAATACAACATGTAGTGTCCAACATCAACCAGAGATCCTGGTGGCACTAGAGTACAGAAAAGCCAATTGGTGGCTTGACCAAAGCCAATAGGTGGCTTGACTCACCGCCTGAGTACCCAGGTTGAGAGGTGGAGTCTGAGATATCTGACTGCTCCCATTAGCCGCCGAGAGGCAGACGTGCCAAGGCCCACTAGAGACGGGGTCTTACTCGAGAGATAGGCTTAGAAACCCGAGCATGCTTCTAAGCCTTGTACAGTGAGATCATAGCTTGCTACGATTCTTTCACATGTTGTGGTACACCTCATGTGGGTTCAGGGCATAATAAGATGAATGAGAGGTTAAACAAGTGTGTGCAGTTATTCAATTATTCTTTGTATGTTTCTGAATTATTAGTTCTCTTTATGATCAATCAAGCATTTCATATATTGATTCACTCTTGTAGATATCTAGAGTATCCTACCATATATATGATTGTCAATTATTATACTCTTTAAAGCTTACTGCTCTTATAATTGATATCCGTTGCTCAAAGGTATATCTGTAATTATATCAGTGCTTTAGACTGTTTCTTTGAAGTACTCATTCACTGAGCGAGTAGGCTCACCCCTCTACTCACAATTTTTAGGGAAAACACATGTACTTGAAGAAGGTCAAAGCATCAGAGTAGATCTACCACATGAGTCAAGTATGAGATTAGTTAAGTTCAGTTGGTCCCTATCACTCTAGGTCCTTGTATAGATGTGAGAGAGTTGTAAATGATGTTTGTATCTTTGTTTTCTTAATAAGAGAGAATGCATTTGATTATCATGTCGTATGTACATGGAAGTGTGAGAAACATAATGAATGTATGGATGTGTATCATTAATGTTGAGATCATATTAGATTAATCAACGTATAATTCTCTTATAAAGTGTGTTTATGTGATTCAATGCGAGAAAACAAAGAGTTTGAAAAAAAAATTGGGAGTGAACTTTGTATTAAGTATAATCCTCATAGTCATGCCCTAATATCATGATTGATGGTAATCGTGGGATGCAGGTGTGACAATCTTTTGGTATCATAGCTTAGGCTGAGTCGTCAGGGACCATTAGGATAGAAAGCTAGAGTTATAAGTATGGTATTAGGAGTTTATGTGTCTTTAGCTCTGGGAAGTCTGGGTATTTGGATACCCTAGCCCAGTATCTGGATACTTAGATTAACCAGTATCAAGCTACTATGTATATTCTTCTCTGGATGCCCTGGCCAGGTATGTAGAGGAAGGTTGTGCTAGAGAGAAACCCTAGAAATCTTAGGGTTAGAAGACTAGAAAGAAATAAATGGATTGAGCATAAGAATAGAATGTGATACAACTCTTGCTTTATATTGCTTGTTTGATTGGATATCAATAGAAATTCTCTTATATGTATGAATTCAGATTATCAGTTTGTAGAATATATATGGTTCTTTATTATTTTTTTGTATCATGAAGTGATTCAGTTATTGTCTATATTCTTTGTATCAAGTAGACCAGAAGTTATGTTTAAATAAGTTTGCCCTAAGTGGATATTATTTCCACATGATTGAGATTAATAGGAGTTGGTTAATCTTGAGTAGCTCTTGGCTTCAGGACTACATGTTTGGCCTGGTCTGGCTGGAAATATGTGTTACTAGGATCTAATGACTCCTATTAACAATATAGTAAGAGTAGACTTTGGATAAATTAGACCCACATCATAGTGAGAATGTACATACACTAAGATGTTGAAACATATGGGAAAGATTAGAATAGTTAAGAATCAATTGGAACTGATATCTGAGATCCAACTTTGGGGCTCATATGAGAAACTCTTAATTGGGAATAAAGGAACACGACATAAGGTTCAAATTAAGTTTAATGATTAGTATTATATGAACTCTAAATATAAAATGTGGAAAGTATATGAGAAAAGTATGTAAGGACCAACATAGTAAGAATCAATCATGAGGAATGAACTATATAATCGAGTACAATGTTTTTTATGTACTCCAAAGCAAAGGAAAAATAGAAGAAAAGAGTTAAGTAGACAATAAGTAGATATAAGTGAAGAGTCTTCATAAGAGTTAAAGTAAAGAGAATTAGATGAACATGTAAATCATAAAACTAGGATAAGAAACTTAGTTGAAACAAAGAGAAATGTTGGAAATAATGAGCTTGATTAAGGAATGAGGGTTATGATATAATTGAGAGCATGGAATGTATAACTTTATTAATAAGTTAATACATTCATCCTTACTACCTTAGATTTCAAGTCTCTATAGAATAACAAACTAGTTTCTAAAAGAAGAACAAAAGTGTAGCTTAACCAATGAATAAGTCATACAAAGGTAGACTATATTCAGGAGGGAAAAACTTGATTAAAAGAGATACTAAGTTTGACCCATGCATGAGCCGTTTGATTTAAAATGAAGGATATGTAATGTATTAAACATGAGTTGAAACTAGTAGAGAGATTATTGATTTAGAATTTCAACTTCACATAAGTAGAAGGATAAAAAGAAATATATGCAACATGGTATACATGATCATACACATAAAAGAAGCAACATGATCATAAGAGAAAACTAGAAGTTAAAGATGACATGTGGAATAGTAGTATATGGTAAGGGGATTATAGAAAGTAAAGAAGGGTTTGAAACATAATGGAGTAATATAGATTATAAAAGAAAGAGGTTGCGAGATTCAAGAAAGTGCTAATTAGTCAAGCATCCGTGTTGATAACTAACTAAACCTACATACGAGAAATGTATTAAGGGAATGTTTGAAGATAAGAATTATAAGTCTTAGAATCATCTTCTCTTTCATATCTTCCTTAATGAAAGCAATGTGGGAATGAAGTGATAAGAAAATGAATCATATATGATGCATAACCACCATGGTAGAGACATCTAGTGAATGTAATAATGACACACAATATGATGATAAAACTCTAGTGGGGTAAATTGAGAATGTAATTTATCTGAATAGGTCAAGTAAGAGAAAGAAAATTCAATTGATAAGATAAGAAAGACCTTAGTAAAACTTGTGAGATCCAAAGTTTGAATTTCAAATTAAGGGAGAAAAGTCACATCACAATAACGTCATGCTTCTGATAAGGACCAAACCCTAGAATGTTTAGAGTTGTAGTAGTTCAAGGGATGTCAATAGTTATTTGACCTTAAATACTAGCATCTCTATAAAGTAAGATCATGAGATTTGCACTATGAGAAGTAAACTAGCACTGATAGTAATCCAGGGTTAAGAGGTAGCTAACATGAAAGGTAGATAAACAATAATGGAAATGATTCAGAGCAAAGGGTAAGAAATAAATTTGAAATGTAACAAGTGTGCTTGAAACAAAAGTAGAAATACAATATGAGTGAAGTGCGATATGAGATAAATTCTTGCAGTGATAGAAAGAATGATGAATAATCTATTTGTACCTTGTATGTTTCAATTTTAGGAATGTTTAATCTACATGATTAAAATGAGAAGGATAAGTAGCAAAAAGTAAGTAGTAGTGAATGAGGAGAGATATAAGAGAAAACAATGGCTTTTAGCAATATGTGAATTTATTTTTAGACGTATAATTTGTTGAAGGCATATTAAGGGATTTAAATTGGTTCTACGTATGATTTCAGTGTACATGTACAAGCAATATGTTAATTTTAGGTGTCTGATAGTTGTAGTCATTCATACCAGTAATCCATTTTAGTATTGTACAATTATGGTATGGTGATATGGGTCAAATGATGATAAAACAAATGGAGGGTTACCCTGAATAAGGTAGTCTTACCTATTCACTCATATGAATAGAAGGGATGATAACCATATTGTATTGATATGTAACCCTAATGAGGTATAGATTGTTATACCTAGCTTTAATATAACTAAGTGATGGTAATTGGGTATGAATAGTCCATGAATGACTAATACAATCATGGAGTACTTTGTTACTGTTGTTGAAACCCTAGTATTCTATAACCTAATTAGGGGGGAGCAGAATTTGGTTAATAACCGATTAACCGAACGGTTAATTCCGAATGGTTAATTTTATTGGGTCAATTTGGTTAATTCGGTTAATTCAGTTAATTTATTTCGGTTAATTGGTTAAATGGTTAATTTGACGGTTAAAGATATTTTTGGTTTGGTTAACTGAATTAACCGAATAGTCAGAATTTATTCATAAATAATATCCTGCACATGCATATATACATATATAGTTGTACTTTTATTTCAAAATACTTCCCCATACATATAGTAATCAAGTTTTTATGAGCCATACAAAATTAAATTTACAACAATACTACTATAATATAACAATATTGTCCTAAATTCTATGACTATTTCAAATAATATTATTACACGAGTGTTATTGGTTAACCAAATTAACCGACCAAATTAACCATTAACCGATTGGACAATAACCGAATTAACCGACTCAATTTGGTTAGGTTAATGGTTAAAATCTCAAACCACAAATTAACCATTTAACCAAACCAAATTAATCGTAACCGACCGAATTAACTGAATGCTCACCCCTAAACCCGATGGTTACACCTTGAATTATGTGTGGGTTCATACTTGAGAATAGTATGGAATGTGATGGTAATGCTTCACCTTATGCATCCATGATCCAATGGGGATGTCGTGAGTAGTATTGTACAATTGTTGTTGAATCTAGTCTTCCAACTTAAGAATTTTTTATATTTGAGTAGTACAATAGTAAAATTCAAAACAACATGGTGAACCCTCTTTTGTGACTTAGAGTTAATACATAACAATAGTACATATTGAGTTGTATGAATTGAGATAGTTGGATCGGATTATCAATGTTGAGGTAACACCTCAAGAGTATGAAAATATTGAAATGGTTGTTTCTCTCTCTATCCTATGATTGATTGTGGCATAGAGAATTCATTGGACATCATTGGGAACTGTTTCAAACATGTGATTATAAAATAAATAAAGGACTTAATGTTGAAAAGTGCATTCAAGTATGAAATACAACAATATAATGACATGTAAGATTTCAAAAGCTTAAAATAAACCCTGAAAGTACTTTCCTTGCATATTTATGTTTCGGGGGTGAAACCTTTTTGGGGGGGGAGAATTGTTATGACCGTATCTGAGCTTAATCAGTAAGCTAGGGTATACCTGAATGATTACATGCTTGATTAGATTGAACATCATTTAGACTTGATTAATGATAGTAGATCAATTGTGATATTTCAAACCTAAGAAGAAACTCTAACTATGATTTTAGTTTGAAGAATTATGGTTTGAGAAATGTAAACCCTAATCAGCAAAAATTAGGGTTTTGATAGTACATGAATATGGAATTTGATAAGGATAGCAGTGTGGTAAATAGTTTTTATATATTTTCTACATTTTTTTTATTTAATTGAATTTTGGATATGATATGGATAACTCAATCATTCATATTGGAGAAAAATTTCAGAATATTTTAGCGTTCTTTGAATGTGGTTCTCGGTCAAACTATACTTCGACCAAAATGCTAACATAGTGCTTTTTAGTAGTGTAGTGTTTTATTTTTAATTATTTATTGGTAACTCCAAATGATCTAAAATTTTATGGAGATCTAAAACTAAATCATAATCAACATGTAAAATTTTCATAATTTTTGGATGCATTTAGACCTTATTAGTAGACGAATTACAATAATACTTTTATGATAGAAAATTCAGCTAGAATAAGAGAAAGTATAGTGAGGGTCAATGTGCAATTGACCCAAGTAGCTCAATTGCTCTATATGGTCAACCTAACACACAAGGAGCTCTCATAATTTGTGATTCAACCCAGAGAAATAAAATCCTATAAAGAGAGGGAGAGTTGGGGTTTGAGAGGAGAAAGTGATGGAGATGCTGACCTAGGGTTTTGCGGTCCGAGGAATGATGAAATCATGTAAGTTTAGCCTTTTTGGATATAGCTTCATGGTGAATCTTCTCTCACATGTCAAGATTCCGTCCCTCCTCTGATTTGATCTGAAATGGTATCAAAACTTCCCCTTTTCTCACTTTTTCTTCATAATCCCTCATTTTTAGGGTTTCGGAGTTGAAAGGAAGAAGAATCGGGTGAATTGCTAGGGATTTGATATGAGATCGAGATTTTCAAGGATGAGCTGCGTTTTTAAGGTGTTTTCACACCTTAGGGTGAGTGGGAACTTCCTTTAAATAGTATATTGTACGAAAATTGGTTAAATCATCCATAATCTTTAATTTCTTAATATGCGACTACAAACCCTGAATTGTCTGTTTGATCTAAGTTATTGCAAAATGATATGAAATGGATTCTTCCTCTGTTTGGATGAATTTCAGATGATAAATTCAAATTAGAAATGCACACAATACATCTTAATGAGAATTCCCTAAGTATTCATAGTGGTTATAAGAGTAAACTACAATATAGGGAAGTCTATGACTGAAATTGCTGTATAATTAAATAGAGAAATTTGTTTATCTGGATCCCCTTGGTTATGAA
This sequence comes from Alisma plantago-aquatica, assembly GCA_963693085.1. Lineage (NCBI taxonomy): Eukaryota > Viridiplantae > Streptophyta > Magnoliopsida > Alismatales > Alismataceae > Alisma > Alisma plantago-aquatica. The sequence continues at coordinate 1,313,631,494 of OY856409.1, read as the reverse complement.
TGATTGTTTATCTGAATTCATAGTACATATATGTCAGATACTATCTTAGATTTCATTTAAAGTGAATAGTTTTTGTTTGATCTCTCAATAAAGAAGTTGAAACCCTAGATGCAAGGAAAGTTGGATATTTGCGAATAGATATTGTGAAATCCATTTGAACGGATTTTCTTGACATGATAGACTTTATTTATTCAATTTTATTATTGATGCATGTTATCTCAGTGAATGGCATGGAAACCCAAATTCATCTCAGTTCTAAGGTCTCATACATATATTGATTTTATATGATTTGTTGATAGTAGTCTTTATTTAGTGAATGTTATGTCGCATGAAATCCTTATGAGAGCCATGTGATAAGTGAATGAGGTAAATGAAACCCTAAGGATAGGGTGTTCAATGAATTAAGCATTGTGATTATCATGTTCTCAGTAAGAGATGTGGTGATGCTTAACAGTTCAGTTGTGGTAAATGTTATCAGATGGTCTATGAAACGAATGGTTTATAGAGCTAAACTAACATATGTAATGTGATGATTGAATTGTGAATGTAAAGAGTGAATTAGACATGTAGATTCCCTAAACACTGTAGATTCCCTATGAGAGGTCTGCGCCTTAGGGATGAAACGACCTAACCCTGGCAATGTCCAGTATATGGGGGTCGGAACGTACTAACAGGTGGTATGGGGGATGAAGCCCTAGTGGAAGTCTCCTTAAAAATACATCATGTAGTGTCCAACATCAACCAGAGATCCTGGTAGCACTAGAGTACAAAAAAACAATAGGTGGCTTGACTAAAGCCAATAGGTGGCTTGACTCACCGCCTGAGTACCCAGGTTGAGAGGTGGAATATGAGATATCTGGCCGCTCCCATTAGCTGCCGAGAGGCAGCCATGCCGAGGCCCACTGCAGACGGGGTCTTACTCGAGAGATAGGCTTAGGAACTCGGGCATGCTTCTAAGCCTTGTACAGTGAGATCATAGCTTGCTGTGATTCTTTCGCATGTTGTGGTACACCTCATGTGGGTTCAGGGCATAATAAGATGAATGAGAGATTAAACAAGTTTGTGCAGTTATTCAATTATTCTTTGTATGTTTCTGAATTATTAGTTCTCATTATGATCAATCAAGCATTTCATATATTGATTCACTCTTGTAGATATCTAGAGTATCCTTCCATATATATGATTGTCAATTATTAGACTCTTTAAAGCTTACTACTATTATAATTGATATCAGTTGCTTAAAGGTATATCTATAATTATATCAGTTCTTTAGACTGTTTCTTTGATGTACTCATTCATTGAGCGAGTAGGCTCACCCCTCTACTCACAATTTTTAGGGAAAACACGTGGACTTGAAGAAGGGAAAAGCATTAGAGTAGATCTACCACATGAGTTAAGTATGAAATTAGTTAAGTTCAGTCGGTCCCTGTAACTCTAGGTCCTTGTATAGATGTGAGAGAGTTGTAAATGATGTTTGTATCTTTTTTTCCTTAATAAGAGAGAATGCATTTGATTATCATATCGTATGTACTTGGAAGTGTGAGAAACAGAATGAATGTATGGATGTGTATCATTAATGTTAAGATCATATTAGAGTAATCAAGGTTTAATTCTCTTGTAAAGTTTGTTTATGTGATTCAATGCGAAAAAACAAATAGTTTGAAAAATAATAATTAGGAGTGAACTTTATATTAATTATAATCCTCATAGTCATGCCCTAATCTCATGATTGGTGGTAATCGTGGGATGCAGGCATGACAATATGTAATAAGTGATCATGACACCTATCTTGGTTGGTACCCTGGTCTCGGTCCAACTACATCGGGCTCGGTACAAACATATCAGGTGTAGTGGTTGAGATATGTCACGGTCAAGATAGATGTCGCGGTCGAGATATTTGTTGGCCCTTGTCATCAAATCGACCATGTCGGGCGTCTCGGTCGTAGTGGAGGAGACTCAGTAGCGGTTGCTTCATGTTAGGGTCAAAATGATTAGTGTGGTCGTGACGAGTGTAGCGGTCACGATAGTCTTGTTGTAGTTGTGCTTGTAGTGGTTGTGAATAGTGTAGCGGTTGCTACACCTCGACCTCAGCCCGACCGGACTGGGCTCGGCACGTATGTGCTGAGTGTAGCAGTTGAGACAGTGTAGAGGTCATGACCCTTGCTCTTTAGGGACAAACTCACCCCTGGGGTGGCTATTACTAGTTGTCGATTGGCCCGTGTCGATGAACCTTCTAATTAACAAAGATGCTTTCTGATAAAAGATTGGCCATAAAAAATAGGGTCCAAGATATCAAAAGTTTCTTGGGCCCACTAGTCTGTTTGTGGGACCACCATCTCCTAAGCTGGTGTACACGACACTTGTGGGGCATAATCTGGGAAATTGATGTCTTCTTGATTTTTGGTACCTGCAAGTCCCAAAATTGGCTAGCTGAGCAACTCTATCTTTAAAATGATATAAATTACTAAAAGATAAGAATCTAGGGTTATTTGGGGCATATTAAGGCTATAATGACACAAAACTATAAATAAGTATTTAGCATAAATGCCCAAATTTAGGTGTTATCGTGTATGTTTTTTAGAACTCTAGGCAAAAACAAATACATAACCTAAGACACCATTACCACCAGAGTTTATGGAATTCCAACTTACATCACTATATCCTTCAAATAGCACCCCAATATCTTTTTACAACCCTATTCTTATTTTTGCACTCCTATTGGACAAGGAAACCTAGACTCCAAACCCCTATGCATAGACAAGTGGGTCATCTAGGTGGATTGGACTGTAATATTGATTGAATACAAGTTAAAAGATGCTCATAACTACTTTTGTCACTCCTACTATGAAACAATTACCCAAATCTTTATGATTACCATGTTAGTTGACTGATTCTTTGATGCCATATATTAAAAACATGTATGTTAAGTTCTTTTATTGCAATATGTTTGTGAAATTATAGAGGAGAGAGGTGAAATGTATGTACTTAGACGTAATGGAGCTTATTTAGTTAATATTCATCCAGTCGAATGCATTTGTCATTTCTCAATTGATTAAACCAAAAAGAGAGATTTCATTGGAGTATGCTTGAGAACAAGTATGTTTTAGGATTGGGATTATGATTGATCCCTTAATCTCATCTTGTGTCTTTTTTCCTTATATTCACACCAAGATGTTCCATAATGCATGATTATTTCCCAATTCATGGTTTTATTGTAAAATGCACTTATGGATTCTTTTTTCATGTTTTCCAAGTACTTTGATCACGAGTTGATGGAAGGGAGGGAATTACGTTGAAGTTAGAGCTATCCCAGTCGTGGAGGAAAAGTGAAGCCAAAATTACTCACAACCTATCCCAAGTGACCAATGATCAAATTTGAGAAAAATGCACCATGGACGGACAAGTTCAACACTCAAGTGCCAAGAAAAAACCCTCAAAACAACCATTGTATTTAGTCATGGCAATACTACTTGAGTTAAAATTACATTTGAATTCCACATCCTAGGAAGTGGAGTAGCTAGCCCACCATGACCATGCCAAGCAAATAGCTATGGCAAGCCAGGACCAGAACACATGTGGTCATCACCATGACCACGGTAGTAGGCCCCCAACATGACTGTGCTCCTTACTACAACCTCGTCCTCATACAATCACCATAGTTGTGGTACTCACCATGGTCGTGCCACCCTCATGTGACCACAACCATGGTGACCACTACTGTGATGATGCCTACCCCATTTCTCCATTTTCCTTGACATTTTTGCACTTACATCATGGTTGTTTTCCACTACTATGATTGTTCCTAGCCTTACCCCGACAGTCGTGGTACTCAACACGTCCATGGTACCCACCTCACCCTAGTTCTTCCTATTGCTATAAAGAGGGAAGAAAAGATAAAAGAAATCTCATAATAAATAAAATAAAAAAAAGAAATAAAGATAATGGTGAGAATTATGTAGAATTATCTAGAAAGTGGTATGAATGACATTAATTGATTAAGTTTTAAATCCAATTGGTTTCTAATAAGAAAAGAATCCAAATATAGGAAATAGAAGAGAAAGAGAGAGAAAATATGAATTAAATATGCCTTTTGAATAGATAGCTTGCATATGAAGAAAAGCCTCTCTTAATTTTGAATTTTGATTCCAAACTTGGCACGCAAGTAGATTAAGTTATCAAAGAGGTTCCATTAAAATTTGGGATTAAAAAGATGTGTGGTTTAGGAGGTATGAATTTTTTAAAGTTTCCTAAAGTGAGAGGGATATTCATACATGTCACAATTTAGAATCAAATTAGAATTTTATTTTATTCAATTAATATCGGATGTGTGTGAGATAAGGACCATCAGATTTGAGATCTGACGGCTCTGAGTCATCCCTCACCTCTAGTCACATGAAGCAATAGAGAACAGGGAAAAGGTGGACTCTGGGTTAGAATTCTCAATGCTCAGAGGGTGAGCAACCTTGGGAGGAGTCCCACTGTCTTCAGAAGAGAAAAATGGACATGATGATCCCAAGTTCTAATAGGTTTGGGAGATCCCTGGTGATTTTCCCAAATCTCTACCACCAAGCCACAAACCTCAGGTATAAATAAGGGGACATACCTCCTTTGCGAGGCCACAAATAGTTCGACGAGCTTTGCCCTGGTAACACAAACTCCTTGGAGAATCAATTGCTCATTTTTCTTCAATCTTCACTCTTGATCGGATGAGTACCTCGCCGGAGTTGCTTAGTCGTCGACCCATTACTACAAAGTGTTGAAGGAGCAATTGGGGCCACCAACCAACTCGCTAAGGTCCGTCAGAGGCAACGACACCCTCGTCGGTGACTGGGGGAGCAAGGATCCCAGAGTCAACCATCAAATTGACCGCATGAGGTCTGGTGTTCGCGAAGAGAGGTTGAAGATGACAGGGAGGGATTTTACCATATTTCCCCTCGATCGCCTTTAGAACATGTATGGGCTTTTGGTCTTTTTATGCTTTGTTTGCATGCTTAGCCAACCGCTTAGACACGATGCACGTTGTTGAGGTGGCGACTGCTGATAGGATGTCCTAGACAATAGGCGGGGCCAGAGGCTCTCTGCCTAGGTGGCAGGCAATGATTGGCTTAAAAGTAATTTATTTAGAAAAATCATAACTAATTATGGGATTATCCGATGAAGAAGTGTTATATATGAATCTTGCTAAAAAAACCATAGAATCAATTAAAAATATAATTGATGCCTGAATCTTCTTAGAAATGGCAAAGTATGTAAAGATGCCATCTTTAATGGTTTTATTAATGGAAAATCCTAAGTTTTGATGATAAATTGATTTAATGATGTTCCCTGAATATTTTGAGTTAAATGTTAACTTGTTGACATAAAAAGGAGGGATTAGATCTATATGAATAATCTTTGTGCATAATTTTCTTAATTAGGGTTCCATGAATATAAAAGAGCATTAATGGGCCTAGACACCCTAATTTTGGTAATTGTGAGTTTTAATGGTTTTAATTATGAAAATTCATTAGTAAGATAGAGATATGATGTTCTTAAACTAATTTGAGAATAGAGACCCTTAATGTGGATAATTTGAGTAATTAGGGTTTTATGAGTAGAAAAGTGCTTTTATGGTTTGTTGACCTAAAAGGGTAAAAATTGGAAAAAAAAAGTACCAAGAAACCCTAAGGAAACCCTAATACGACTTAGAAACCTTAGAATGGAATCCCAGATCAATAAAAGATGTTTGGATGAGATTGTAACAAGTAGATATTATACATGCTTTTAAGGATCAAGATTTGCTTGATTGGTTGCTTGACTTGGTTGATTGGACTTCTTGGTTAGATTGGATATCTTGCATATTTTTGAGACTTCATATCAGGTATGTGGTTATGCTTATGGCTAATCACTCTAGTTTCATGCGATTTCTGAGTTGTTACCAATTGCTTGAAATTAATCGCTTGGATGGCTTTTAATTCTTACAACTATAAAGTGACTATGGATATCACCATAAATATATGCATGACTAGCTCAGATCCCAGTCCTCCTCTATAGCTTTGAGTACATGTGAGAAATTGATGACCTCGATATTGGTCTACCCTTGGGGTAGGATCATCAGGTTATCATGAGTTAATGTTTGATTTACCTTTGGGTAGGATCATACGACTATACAACTCTATGTCATGGTCTACTTATAGGCTAGGATTAAAAGGGGCTAGATGGGATCTACCATATGAGCAAGGTAGTATCCATGTCCACTGTAGGGACAAAACAGAGGCATGGATATGTCAGGATTGAGTAGTTATGTTTTAGATGTAAAGTTTGATCTGTTAAGTAATAATTTGGTTGCAATATGTTGTTACAAATAGATGCAAGCTTTTGGTTCCCCCACATACCAATATAATTTGTTATGCTGACCGACGTTTTGTTTGTCAGTGTTTTAGGGTTACATGCAGTTATATGCTTGTTAGAAAATGGATAATCATTTAAAGTGACATTGAAAGAATAAAGATAAATAAAGATTGGAGGATTGTAGATAGATAGATTCCTATCTGGGGTAAAGTTCCTCAATTCCTTCATTTTGAATGGAATGTGAAATGATTTTTTTTAATTATGTTTTAAGCTTAGTTGTGGTATAATTTATTAATTATTTTTGATTAATTGCAAAACCATATGATCCTATTTTGGGATAACAGTTCTATCTTCTTGACCTTTAATTGGGGCTTGGCGAGGGGTGGGGTTGTTACATTTAGTATTAGAGCATGATTTTCCATATAATCTCTAATAGTTACTAAAATTTACAAATTATTTAGAGCCCAAGGGAGTTATTAGAGAATTTTCCAAAGATTGAGGTGTCTAGAAATAGATCACAATCTGGGGGCTGGCAAGATTTTCCTCTTCCTAGCTAGTTAGTTTAGAAGGACTCCCGAAATCTGTGTGACTGCCTGGCCAAAATCTAAGGATTTGACTCGAAATAAGATGTGTCTAGGTCTTCTCATATGCTTTCATCCCTTCTTTACCCCTTCTCTCTGGAGAAACTTTATGTGCTTAGGATTTTCTCTGTCTCCACCACCTCCTATATTTTATGAATTTAGGGTGTTAAGGATTAGGGAATCCTCCACCAAATAATAAAACACATGTAAATAAGATGGAACAGATGTAAGTTTAAAGATTTTACATCCCAAGTTATAATATGTGGTTAAAGATTTTAACTTGTGTGATCAACATGGATGGTGTTAAGACGGCTGTTGTTCCCTACGACACTACTGATAATCCCTCCGGAGGTAGGCCGCTCTACAAGAGGTAGGGATATTCTAAGAAGAGGAGGAGAGACTCTGGTGACGAGTCCTTGAGGAAGAGGAAGAGACCTGATGGAGCCTCAGAGGAAGGCTCAAACCCTAAGCTAGTTCCCTTCAATGATCCATAGATGAACTGTGAGGAGAAAACAATGTCCAAAGATGAAGTCAAGCCTGAGGAGAACTTGGCTGGTGGCCTAAGATTTGCAGTAGTAGGACATACTCCTGATGCCCTTTGGATGGAACAACACAAAAAACTAACTAGGGCCATTACCGCCCTGACCCTCAGGGATATAGCCAGAGAGAAAAATGGTGAGCCACTTCATGTTCGTCTACATCTTAGGGTCACCATTCTAGACTTCATAAAGATGAATATCGAGAAGTTCTGGGGAGAGGATAAGACTGCGATGGTCAACAAAGCATATGCTTGGCTACTAGCAGTCAAGAATAGTTTCTGCATGTTGGAGGTACAACCGAACAAGAAGGTCCCATTTGCTGCTCACCTCTTAGAAGGAGCAGCCAAGATCTGGTGGGAGAACCACATCATGAGTCGAGATCTGAATGAGGACTCGATGGCTTGGACCGACTTTAGGACCATATTCATAGTGAGATTCATTCCAATATCAGCTAAGAAGGAGAAGGAAAGGGAGTTCACCAACCTGATCCAAGGTAGCCTATCCATTGTGGACTTTGGCCACAAGTTTCTCCTTCTGGAGCGATTTGGATACATGATGCCCGAGGAAAGATGGGTGGACCATTTTTTGGAGCATCTACACCCTGCCATAAAGCCTCATGTGATGGCGAGCAAACCAACCAGCTTCACCGATGCCTACAACACCACCCCAGACATGGATAAGACGATGATGCCTTCCCATAACCCATCCAAAGGATACTTGGGTTTCACTAAAGGCACCTCTGGCCCAAACAATGATCACAAGAAAGGACAAGGATGCAATCATGCCAAAGGAAAACATGGAGGTAAAGGAAAACCCCACAATGAGAACAATCATCCTAGGTGTCGCACCTGTGGAAAATGGCATTCAGGAGAGTGTCTCTACAAGAAGAAGGTGTGTTTCTATTGCTAGCAAGAGGGACACTTTCAATCCAACTACCCTTTGCCAAACCTGAGAGGTCCGGACCCTGTAGCAGCCCAGCCAGTAGCCACAGCCCCACCAGCCAGAGAGCAAAGACAAGCTCGAGTTTTCAACATCGACAATGAAGAGGTTCAAGATAATGCTAATCGGTTAATAGAAAGTAATAACCCTTAGAGTTTTCTTTTCTGTTATAAGATAATCATGTAGTAGTCTGACATATTATTAAAAATAATGTAGGCATGCTTGAGGTCATGGATCATGATGTAAAAACTCTTTTTGACTCTAGAACTACTAATACTTTGATTTTGAGAAATCTTACAACTATGCTTGGTCTGGATATCAAGGATTTAGGACATATTTTGGATGTCACAACCCCAAGTGATCAGATATTTACATCTATTTTGAAAACCCCAGTAATACCTATTAAGTATCTGGATCATGAGTTTCCAACATATTTTATCCTCCTCGACATGAATGACTTTGATGTGATCATTAGTATGGATTGGGTCTATACTTATAGGGCAAATATCAATTGTAGGGAAAAGAAAATAATAATAAAGAGACCAAGTCATCAACTGTTTACCATTAGAGGTAGGAAGGATGCTGCCATTAGCTTGTATGTGTCAACCTTGAAGGCAGAACATATGATAACTAAGGGTTGTCAAGCTTTCCTAGCAGTCGTTATTGAGCTGTAGCCTAAGGTGCAACCCTTAGAGGAAATAGAGGTAGTTAGAGACTACACAGATGTGTTCCCAGATGATTTTCCTGGAATTCCTCCTGAGAGAGAGGTAGAATTTTTGATAGAGATAGCTCTCGGGATAAACCCTATTCTAAGGGAACCTTATAGGATGGCCCCTGATGAGTTGCTTGAGCTAAAAAAGCAACTGTAGGAATTGCTAGATAGAGGTTTTATCCGACCTAGCACATCACCATGGGGAGCACTAGTCCTCTTCGTGAAGAAGAAGGATGGGTCGCTAAGAATGTGCATAGACTACCGAATGATCAACCAGGATACCATTAAGAACAAGTATCCTTTTCCCTGTATAGGTGACCTATTTGACAAGCTTAAGTTTGCTTGAATATTTTCAAAGATTGACCTGAGGTCTAGGTACCGCTAGTTGCGAGTTAGAGAGAGGTCATCCTAAAAACTGCTTTTTGAACCCGTTATGGTCATTATGAGTTTGTAGTTATGCCTTTTGGGTTGTCCAATGCCAGGAGTGTATTTATGAACCTCATGAATAGTGTTTTCCAACCTTTCCTTGACCATTTTGTCATAGTGTTCATAGATGACATCTCGGTTTACTCCGATGACTTAGAGCAACACTGGGATCACCTAGGTAGAGTCCTTGATATTCTGAAGAAGCAAAAGTTCTATGGTAAATTCTCAAAGTGTGAGTTTTGGATAGATTGTGTCATATTCCTTAGACACATCATATCCGGAGTGACCATCTCAGTGGATCCTACTAAAGAGTCAGCCATGCGAGATTGTCTAGTACTGAAGAACCCTTCAGAGATTTGCAACTTCTTGGGATTGGCCAGATACTATCAGTGCTTCATAAAAGGTTTCTCAAAGATGGCTTTACCACTCACCAAGCTCACCCAAAAGGACAATAAGTTTGTGTGGTCAGACTTATGTGAAGCTCAATTCCAAGAGTTGAAAGAGAAGTTAACCACCGCTCCGATGTTGACTCTACCGTCTGACAATGAAGGATTTATGATCTTCATCGACGCATCAAAGATGGGGCTTGGATATGTGCTAGAGCAAAACATGCATGGTGTTGCTTATTCCTCCAGACAACTCAAGCCCAATGAGGTGAACTACCAAACAGATGATCTGGAGTTGGCTACAATTATACACACTCTAAAGATTTAGTGACACTATCTATATGGAGCCACCTTTGAAATCTTCATTGACTACAAGAGCTTGAAATATCTCCTGACTCAGAAGGACCTAAACCTAATACAGAGACGATGGATGGAATATACGAAAGACTATGATTTCACCATCACCTATAACCTTGGAAAGGTAAATGTTGTAGCAGATGCTCTTAGTAGGAAACAATTCATGTGTACAACTGTCTTGTCTAGCCAGTGGAGAGGGCTGGAAAAGTTTTCTAGGTGGACTTCACATCCGTTGGAAGACCAGATCTGAGTGGCTAACATCTAGATTAAACCAGACATGCTAACTGAGTTGGTAATTGCCCAGCTAGCCAGACCAGAGCTTGACAAGATGAACTGTTTGTTAGAGACCTCAGACCCATCTCTCAGTGGGAGTTGATGGTGGAATTTGGTACAAGATTTGTATTTGGGTTCCTAAAGATTCACCCTTGAAGAACCATATCTTGTAAGAAGCCCATGGTTCTAAGTACACGATATACCCCGAAACTACCAAAATGTTGAAGGACTTGTAGAGGTACTTTTGGTGGTCTAGAATGAAGAGAGATATAGCGACATATGTGTCTAGTTGTCTCACGTGCCAGATGGTGAAGGCTGAATGCCAGTGACTCAGAGGATTGCTACAGTTAATTGAAATTCCTGAGTGGAAATGGGAACAACTCACCATGGACTTTGTGGTGGGTCTCCCCAAGACCAAGAGAGGTCATGATGCAATATGGGTTATGGTAGACCGCCTTACCAAGTCAACACATTTCTTGGTCTTAAAGACCACAACCAAAGTGACAAATCTAGCTGAGCTTTATATTAGAGAGAGTACACGACTGCATGGTGTTCTGAGTTTGATCCTTTTTTATCGTGACCCAAAGCTCACTTCCAAGTTGTAGAAACAGGTGCAAGTAGAACTTGAGACTAGACTAAAATTTAGCACAACTTATCACCCCATATAGATGGACAGTCAGAAAGGAAAATCCAGACTAGAGGATATGTTGAGAGCATGTGTTCTCGATTGGGATGGATCATGGAAGAAATACCTACCCCTCACTGAGTTTTCTTACAATAATAGCTACCAGACCAGTATCGGGATGCCTCCATACGAATCTCTCTATGTGAGGCTGTGTCGGTCACCGCTTCACTGTGATGTTGTCAGTGAAAGGACCTTGTTGAGGTCAGAGGAACTACAATTGTAAGTGACAAAGTCACTTTGATCAAGCAAAGGCTAAAGAGAGCCTAGGATCGACAGAAGTCATTTGCTGATGCGAAGCGAACTGACTTGCATTTCACTGTGGGTGAACACATGTTTTTGAAAATCTAACCCCTTCGAGCTATAGCTAAGAACAAAGGAAATTTGAGTCCCCGATACATGGGTTCGTTTGATATTTAAGAATGGATTGGTGAAGCTTGTTATCATTTGGCCTTACCCCCTCACTATAGTATGATGCATGATGTTTTCCATGTGTCCAATTTGAAGCGCTATGTGAAGGACCCAAGGCATGCGCTGAGCATTGAACCCATTGAACTCCAAGGAAGGCTGACATACCCTGAGTCACCTGTGATGGTACTAGATACCAAGGTGAAAGAGCTCAGGAATAAAAAGATAAAGATGGTAAAGTTTCTCTGGAAGCACCATGGAGAGGATGAAGCCACATGGGAGCTGAAGACGGACATGGAAAAGGCCTACCCTAATTTGTTTGTTTGACTGGTTGAATTTTGGGGGCAAAATTCCTATAAGGGGGAGAGGATGTTATAGCCTCGATTTTTTTCTTGTATGGTTTGGAATGCAATTTTCCCAATAAAATGCATATGCATGGAAATCATATGATTTATGTTCAATTAATAGGTTTATTTTGCAATATTTCCCTTGAATGCATGTTTTCGTGGATCCTACTGATTTAGTGAGTCCAATGTGATAAAGAGGGAAGAAAAGATAAAAAAATCTCATAATAAATAAAATAAAAAAGAAATACAGGTAATGGTGAGAATTATGTGGAATTCTCTAGAAAGTGGTATGAATGACCTTAATTGATTATGTTTCAAATCCAATTGATTTCTAATAAGAAAAGAATCCAGATATAGGAAATAGAAGAGAAAGAGACGGGGAAATCCCCATGCCCAAAACCATCGACCCTTCTTTCCATATGTGGGTGCCTGGGGCATCTCATCTTGGAATTCAGTCCTTGCTCATTCCCTTGAAGAGAAAATTATGAATAAAACATGCCTTTTGAATAGATAACTTTCATATGAAGAAAAGCCTCTATTATATTCAAACTTTGATTCCAAGCTTGACACGCAAGTAGATTAAGTTATCAAAGAGGTTCCCTTAAAATTTGGGATAAAAAAGATGTGTGGTTTAGGAGTTATGAATTTTTGAAAGTTTCCTAAAGTGAGAGGGATATTCATAAAATGTCACAATTTAGAATCAAATTAGAATTTGATTTTATTCAATTAATATCAGATGTGCGTGAGCTGAGGACCATCACATTTGAGATTCGATGACTCTGAGTCATCCCTTACTTCCAGTCACATGAGGTGACAGAGAACGTGGAAAGGGTGGACTTTGGGTCAGAATTCTCTGTGCTTAGAGGGCGAGCAACCTTGGGAGGAGTCCCACTATCTTTGGGAGAGCAAGACAGACAAGATGATCTCAAGTTATAATAGGTTTGGGAGATCCCTGGTGATTTGCCCAAATCGCTGCCGCCAAACGACGAACCTCAGGTATAAATAGGAGGACATACCCCCTCTGCAAGGCCACAAATCGTTTGACAAGCTTCACCCTACTCATGCAAACTCCTTGGAGCAATCAATTGCTCATTTTGCTTTGATCTTCACCCCTTACTGGACGAGCACCTCACTGGAGTTGCTTGGTCGTCGACCCATTGCTCCAGAGAGTTGGAGGAGCAATTGGGGCCACCAATCAACTCGCCAAGGTCCGTTAGAGGCAACGACACCATTGCTGGTGACTGAGGGAGCAAGGATCCTAGATTCAACTTTCGAGTTGACCACATGAGGTCTGTTGTTCGCGAAGAGAGGTTGAAGATGATGGAGAGGGATTTTACCCTCTTGCCCCTCGACCGCCTTTAGAATAGGTATGGACCTTTGGTCTTTTTACACTTTGTTTCTATGCTTAGCCAACCGCTTAGATGCAAGTTGAACCCCTGAGGTGGCAAGCACCGATAGACCGACCTAGCGAATAGGCGGGACCCGGGGCTCTCTTCCTAGGTGGCAGACCTTGATTGGCTTAAAAATAATTTATTTAGGAAAATCATAACTAATTATGGGATTATCTGATGAAGAAGTGTTATATATGAATATTTCTCAGAAAAATCCATAGAATCCACTAAAAATATAATTGAGGCCTGAATCTACTTGGAAATTGAAAAGTATGTAAAGATGACATCTTTAATGGTTTTATTAATGGAAAATGCTAAGTTTTGATGATAAATAGATTTAATGGCGTTCCCTGAATATTTTGAGTTAAATATTAACTTGTTGACATAAAAAAGAGGGATTAGATCTAGATGAAATCTTTGTGCATAATTTTCTTAATTAGGGTTCCATGAATATAAAAGAGCATTAATGGGCCTAGAAACCCTAATTTTGGTATTTATGAGTTTTAATTATGAAAAACACGATGTTCTTAAACTAAATTGAGAATAAAGACCCTTAATGTGGATAATTTGAGTAATTAGGTTTTTATGAGTAGAAAAGTACTTTTAGGGTTTGTTGACTTAAAAGGGTAAAAATTGGAAAATAGAACCAAGAAACCGTAACGAAACCCTAATAGGACTTAGAAACCTTAGAATGGTATCCTAAGAAAATAAAAGATGTTTGGATGAGATTGTAATAAGTAGATATTATACTTACTTTTTAGGATCAAGATTTGCTTGATTGGTTGCTTGACTTGGTTGATTGGACTTCTTGATTGGATTGGATATCTTCCATATTTTTGAGACTTCAAATAAGGTATGTGGCTACGCTTAAGGCTAACCGCTCTAGTTTCATGGCACTTTCCAAGGTTTTACCGGGTGCTTGAAATTAGCAGCTTGGATGACTTTTAATTCTTGCAACTATAAAGTGACTATGACTATCACCATAAATGTATGCATGACTAGCTCAGATCCTAGTCGTCCTCTATAGATTTTAGTACATGTGAGAAATTGATGACCTAGCTATTCGTCTACCCTTGGGGTAGGATCATCAGGTTATCATGAGTCGATGTTTGGTCTACCTTTGGGTAGGATCATACAACTATACAACTCTATGTCTTGGTCTACCTATAGGGTAGGATCAAAAGGGGCTAGTTGGGATCTACCATATGAGCAAGGTAATATCCATGTCCACTGCAAGGACAACATAGAGGCTTGGATATGTCAGGATTGAGTAGTTATGTTTAAGACATAAAGTTTGATCTATTAAGCAATGATTTAGTTGCAATATGTTGTTACAAATAGATGCAAGCTTTTGCTACCCCCACATACCAGTATAATTCGTTATACTGTCTGACATTTTGTTTGTTGACGTTTTAGGGTTACATGCAATTATATGCTTATCAGAAAGTGGATAATCAATTAAAAAGACATTGAAAAAATAAATCTAAATAAAGATTTGAGGATTGTAGATAGATAGATTCCTATCTGGGGTAAAGTTCCTCAATTCCTATATTTTGAAAGGTACGTGAAAAGAAATTTTTTATCCTATTTTAAGCTTAGTTGTGGTATACTTTATTAATTAGTTTTGATTATTTGCAAAACCATATGATCCTATTTTGGGATAATGGTTCTAGCTTCTTGGCCTTACTTAATTGGGGGTTTATGAGGGGTGGGATCATTACACTTTGTCATCCGACTACACCCTACTAGGCAGGCCCTAATGATAAGTCTCCACCAACCTTCATGGAGTTTTACTTCTCTTCTTCCTCGTATTTTTTTCTTTTTTGTATCATGAGTATCTAGGCTCACCTTGTGGCTTGTTTGGAAAAAATGTAACTATGATACCATGTTGGGAAAAATTAATGCATGTTACTTTGATTTTTTCCAATGGCTATGCTTTTTCTTCTTATGTCTTCTAAACCTTTCCCTATGGTGATTGATGTATTGACACACCTAAGGTACATATTAAATAAGGAATATAGGGCTGTGAGAGGGAACATTCTTAAGTCCAACTAGTAGATCCTTATCTAGTTTCATCTCTTCCCACCTATCCATCTACTCCACTAACCCTAGGTATGAGGTCTAGTAGCTAGGTATGCAATTCATATGCACTTATCAAGAAGCATGTTAACCAATTGGATGTGTGGTAAAAAGAGATGAAATATCCTCTTCTACATCCCATACCACCCCATTCTATTACGTGTATTAGGAGAATCATGCTTAGAAACCCATACTCGAATGATCTGGACTGGGTTTACCTATCCCTTACTCAAACACACCTCGAAAAGGTTGGATGGGAAGTTTATAGGGACTAGTTCCCCCTATACACTCCCATGCCACCCATGTCCAACTAATAGGTTAGGACTCCCAATCTAGATCATTCCTTGTTGTTTGGTTTGCTATCATAAGTATTGTTGGATGTATGTCCATGGATATGACCCTTGTACATGGCTTATGGTTAAATATCCCCAAATGACTCACCACTCAATTAACTTGATAAAACTCTAACTTGCTCTAAGTTTTAGATTGCCTCTCTTTATTAATTAGTTAATTTCTTACTCATGCTAGTTAGTCTTTGATAGATACTTGGATCTTGTTTAGGGATTGCCTATGTTAGGCTTAGTTGGTTAATTGTTTAGTTGTGTTAATTTGCCTTGTTTAACTTGTTGTATTTCTTAGTTTCTAATTAGAATTTCCATTGTTAGCATAGTTCATTCCTTACATCATTAATGTAATGTATCATAGCTAATTTCTCTCTCTCTTGAATTTGTTTACCCTAAATTAGTGTAATTGTCTTCTTGCCTAGGGTAGTTGTTATTTTCTCTCTTGATGAGTTTGTTAACCATAAATTCTAGTTCAATTTAGATTCATGTTTGTGTCTCTTTCTTGCATGACCCTTAGAGTAACTCAAAACCCCCAATTAAAACCCGAACGCCCTTTTCTCAGGACATAGAAACCTAAAGAAACCATTTAGCTCTAGAGCCTTCCCCACTCGCTACATATTCAACTCCAACATTCCACCTTTCTTGTACTACATCCCAGGCTTGTGTGCTTGTAGATCTTTTATTTGAAAGTGTGTCGAATAGGGTAGTTTGTTAGTCAAGTGCAGTGACACATCACCTCTTCAACATGCATTGTCACCACGTCCTCCCACCATTTCTTGTAGGAAACTCTACAATTGTTCCTAGACCAGTAGGGACATGAGGCATAAGAGAATATAATAATTTATTCCATCCACTATGGGTATGAGGTCTATCGAGTTAGAATTTCTTGTATCCCTAAATAAGAAATGTTAGTATTAGTGAAGTTAGTCACAAAACATCAAAACTAAGGAAAAATCAAAATATAAGATATACCTCTAGCAGGCCCATGTAGCCTCCATAATTCTTGACAACTAGAACACTTCTATTTGAGCAGAAATCATCGATAAGTCACCTCCTCATACAAGTAAACATGTGGGAATACATGCATTCACCTCAGTCAAAGGAAGGAATTGGCTCTCGCCCTCTCTCTCTATCTCTACACACACACAACCCCCATATATATATATATATATATATATATATATATATATATATATATATATATATATATATATATATAGACACACACACACACACACACAAGTGAATTCACGTGCAAAGCATGTGCCATTGGTTTATAGCCAATTCCATAGACTAAGAAGGAAAATATTTATATAGCAATTATATTAAAAAGATAAAAACATTTTATCAAATATACCTAGAGAAAGGAATTCTAATCCAATATAAAATTATCATTTTTAGTCAAAGTTCAAAGTAAGAAATAAGTCTTTCTTCCATTCATTTTAATTACACAGTCTATCATTGTTAATTTATCTCTTGCATATGGTTTCTAAAAAAATGTACTTCCTTTCACATGTCCTCATTATTCCATGACAAAACACTCTCTTTCACTTACTTTTTAGGTCTCATGTTTGTTCTGATTGTGAGGTCAGATGGCTGCTTTTCTTCTCAATGTTATTTATGATGTTGATTTTATACAAACTTCCTCAATATGATATATCACTATTGATGCATCACATAGTAATATAATCTAGATATTCCTGATTCATTAGCACATGGTAGTAAAGGACACACTACACATTTCTATAGTAAGAAAATGTTGTCAACAATAGAAATGAGTACAAATAGTATATATGTCAAGACAAATTGATATACTCACAAATGTTTCTAGACACTCAATACACTACTCAGTTATTTTTTTTCATTGCACATGGTTAGTTATTCAATTCCATGAGGTGCTTTTACTTAAAATTATTTTCCTTACCATAAGTCCTAGCATTCTATAATAAACATGGATGGGGACAAAGGTGGACTTTGCAAAACACATAGAAATGTAACTATAACGTGTGTTGTTGTGATTCTATTGAAGAAACTACCCTTTATTATGTTTGCATGGGAATATACAAACTATAATGTTGATGTCTTTCTCAAAATAACTCAACTAGACATTGAACTTTAGATTCTAGAACTCAACACAATTATAATTTTCTTCATTAATTGATTTATTTTACATAGGTGTTTTTAGAAGAAAAAAAACCACATGAACAAGGTTTATATATGTAAAAATTAAAAGAGGTTTTTAGTTTAGTCCTCCATGACTCTATGACCTAACTTGCCTCCCCTTCATTTTTATGTATAAAAAGAGTGCGTGGAGTCTATCAGGAGTCTATAAATGAAGAAAAGAGTAGCAAATACTCATTCTGGGATAGATCTTTAAAGCTTTGTTCACTTTTCAAGTTGTTCTTTAATTCAAGAATAATTGACTTGATTATGCCAACACTTCTTTGTTTCCTAGTATTTTTACTTACATTGGCATGGATGGGAAGAGTATGGACCATCTTGTCTTTATCTCAATCCAATCTGAAAGACACTTTGTAGATTGTAGTTCATGAATGATCCATTGTACATATCATTCACGGAAATTATACTTTTATTCCAGACAACAAAAATACATTTTTAATCACAATTTAGTTAGCTCTATACAACCATTAGAGCCAAGGAAAATAATATGGGGAAGTGAAGTCTACAAAATTCTACAAAAAGAAAATATGTAATTTTCATTATATAAAACGAAATATGCTGATCTAATATAGGATTCCTTGAGAATAACACCATTTTATACTTAAAAGTTTAAAAAAAAATTAAAGGACTTACCCAAATAAACTATTTATAAGTTATTTCTCCTAGTTTTAGTAATATAATATTTAAATCATACACCACTCAGTGTTTTATATGGTTGAATTTCTTATCTTAGTCTTATTGAGATAAATTATTTTTTCACCTCCCAACACAAATACATTTCGTATTTTAAAGGTTAGGAAAAACTTAAGAACTTAGCAAATACATACAAAGGCGATATCATTTAATAAAAGAAATTTTTCATGCTATATTTAATTTAGTACAAGATATAAGAGATTATGCATATATCATACTCTATGAAAATGTTTTTAGATTGTGAAGTTAATGAATCAAAATTAAATTTCACATAAACAATTGATGTATTTGATTAAACCAAAAATATGTGTTCCTTATATAGAATGGATAGAAACCAATAAATAAGCAATCTTTCTTTGCATTGTCAATAGAGAAGAACAAAAAGTTCTTGAGGCAATATGAACAACGGAACTCAAACAATATCCAACATGATGACTTATAACAATTTATTTTATTTAAAAAACAGTATAAGCCTAAAAAAGGCTTTTCCATATGCTTATATGTCCACTCATTTTTTCCTATGTATACAAAAGTGTAGAAATATTAATGCAAATGAATATATTTCTAGTATATTTAGAGTTTAATAGACATAATAAATTGATTTTTTTATCAAATTGGAATATTAAAATAGCATTCACCACAAAGTTAAGGTTATATTATTCAATCACGTCATTGATCATTTTGATTATATCCCAATTTTATACATAATTCTTCTTTAATTTTCTTTAACTTTTTTCTTTTATGTTTTGTTTAATTTTCTTTAACTTTATATTCACATTTCTTCAGTACTTGCTTATTGACTAAATATTTTTTTAACATTTATTTATGTTGACACAATATTGCGAGTAGTATTTGTATCCATTTTATTTAAAATATTACATGATACATCATTGATTGTCTTAACATACCTTGTCTCAATGTCTATAACTTGAAGTTAATTTTTTTAGTACCTTTTGTAATACGATGTTATGTGGAATTCATTTTTGACACTATAATGTTTTTCCTTATAACTCTTTAGATATGTAGGATTAGTTACCCATAAGGATCACATAACCCTTGATTTTTTAAACAATGAGTGTCTCCATGGTAATGTTGGTTTGAATTTATACTTTGTGAGTCTTCTAAAAAGTGTTTTTCTTTCTCAAGGTAAATGTTCTAATTTTCCAATAGTGAGAATATGAAGTTCTTTAATATTTTTGAGGTATTATGATAGTTTTAATCTATTGTAGCTATTTGGTGATACATTTTTATATCTAAAAGTTTGTGTTCTTTTCACTTATATAGTTAACTCAACCATAATTGTGAGATGGTATTCACACAATTTGTCCTATCTCCTAGTAATATATTGCAAAAGATAATTCCACTATTTTTGAAGGCATGGTCTCTAAAGAAAATGCAAATTGATTCTAAGCTAATAAATGAAAAATGTAACTAATATTAATAATTGACATGTGGAGGAACCTTAATTGTATTATTCTGAATGTTGTATTTCAATTCAATGTGATTTGTGGAAATTATGGTATCAATTTTTTTTTGTGAAATATAGAAGATAGAGTAAAAATTGTTTCCATCTTAGACCATTATTATCATCTTCTGATATCCTTTTATAGTACATGTTGAAATGTAAAAGTTGCATTACTTGTTCCAGTTATACATTACTTGTTCCAGTTATACGATTGTTTACAAGTGCACCTTGTAGTTCGATTTAAATAAATTAATAATTTAATTGGGGTATTGACATCACCTTCATAAATATAATATAGTGTATAATATTGTTATTTTTGTCTTTTTCTCCATATTATTCTTTCTCTAAGATATATTACTAACTACAACAACTTGTGACTCAACTGACCTAGTTATAGAATACTTTTCCCTCATCAATGGTATCAGATTATCAACACAAAAACATACCTAAAATCAACATAATCATTTATATTATCATTGGATCTTAGTTGTTATTCCAATTTTTATGATATTTATCAAGAAACTTAGATTTTTGAAAGCACTTTGAATTAATTTTGACATGAATGAGGTACTACCCCACATTAATGAATCATTGTATTCAAGAATAATTTTTATGTTAAATCTAGAAGAAGGTTAATATAAAATGAATATAACTTCATTATTCTAATATGCAAAAAATTGTGAGATAAAAAAAATCTATAGGAACAAATAAATAATTCCAAAGATATGATTCCATCTTAGTCTGACGTATATGTTCCATCTTCAAGCTCTAACTAATTGCAAGTGCAAATTAGATTGCAATATATTAATGGTGTGTAGAAAATGGTTACTAATGAAAATACACACATATACATTTTGTAATGTAGATTGTCCATGACTAATAAATCCCTTCATTCTAATAAAGTAATTATAATACGTAAGAGTGATATGAACATGTTAGACATTCATATGTGGGGATGCAAAACTATGATTTAGTTTGAAACAACACTGTGATAAAACTTTATTGTGGATTTATATAAAATGACCACAATTTGAATGAAGATCGCTCATAAACAAGAATTTAAATGTCAATGAATTTACCTAGGAACAAGATCATCAACCCAGATAAATGGAATCATATCCGTTATTATAGGACTCTGCTAGTTTGATCAACAACGATCGACATGTTTGTCCTGGTGTCAACCAATCAATATAGCCAATTAAAAAACAAATCACAATAGACTACAAAAGAAAGTCATTGATGTGATTATTCTTTTCATGAAAATAGATATTGTACCAACGGATCTAGTCTTTTTCAAAGATTAATTGTAGAGGTTTAATTCCAATTATCAACATTTGTTTCTATGAACTATGTACTACCAACTAAAACGTTGACATAATTATTAAAAAAAATAGAAGATAAATTAGATAGTTTTCATGAAGTCAATAGTTACTAATTAGCTCCTACTATGTGATGGGTTATACCTGTTTGACTGCAATACATCGTCTATTTGCATATATAGTCCAGTCGTATCCGTTGTTGTTCCAATAAATTTGATATTTCCCAATGATCAAGTCTATCATCTATCTAAAGTGTTGACTCTTACTTACACTTAGCAACATACCAAAGAATTAGACAATATTGATCCTCTCTTGGTTCGATTGAAGGGCCTTACATGAAGTAATCTTGATAAGAACCTGGAACACCAACATTGGTTTACATGTTTATTGTACACACCTGGGGTTGGTTTGATTATTGTATGATTCTTAGTACTATAGTAGATAATAACCCTCCTAGATGATGTGGTTGGACGGTAATCTTCCACTCCTACTTTGGAAAGGGATATACCTTGTACAGGTGGTGCTGTAGGTTCTCGTCTTGAATCTCTGAACATGTTTAGTTCGTCTTCAAGAACTCCTCATCTTTGTTGTGTTCATATAAGGTCCTAGTTTTTTCAAAGCCTGACTGCTGCGAGTGACTATTATTCCCCTTCAGTTAGCGCGACAAGTGTATATCCGCCATGGACTTGGCCATATCAATCTCAATTCTCACCGTCTAATCATATAGGGGATTGTCCTCCATCAACAACCATTGTTCGAAGATTGGTGATCCGCTGCATTGACGTTGGGGGGCGTGGCATAGTGGCACTTCACACGATGTAGCAGACTGTTTGTCGTACCAGAAGTGGTCACGATGAATTTTACACCCCTCTATTAGGATCGATGCCTACAAAGAACACTTCTCAAGCTACAAAAAATGAGACACGGCCTGGATGGTTCGTTACTTCTTTCCGTTGCTTGAAAATACTGAAGATCCAAAAACCATGGTGTAGATGATCAACGTTGGAGTCGGCTAGAGATACGCTGAATCATGGTAGCAATAACCACAAAATCTTATCGGCTGGGGATTATATATCAGAAGAATACAACATTGATACAATTACAAAATCCTTGATTGAACATTATCGGAAGAGCCAATAGTCGAAGACAATTGGAAGACAGGAATATAACCGGAAGGTGGAAACGAGATATATAATTGGCAGACAGAAATGAGCTGTGATACTTTAACTGCTAGAAACAGTAATAATAATAGGTTGTGGACAGAGGACAGACATTTTGTTACGATCGGAACATGGTATGGAAAGGCAGCGCTGAGGTAGAGTCTCGATATGTTTAGGACACTCAGGTGACGGAGAGAGTAGTGGTGTTTTACACACACACACACACTATATATATATATATACTAGTGAACGAATACGTGACATATAAAATTTGTTAGAAATGTGCGGAGAGAAGACTTGTCCATAAAAGGGTCCCTACGGTAAAAAACATTTGTGTTGATTGTTTGAAAGGAGAGAATCAATGAACCGTTTCCGTAGAATGGAGAGAGAAATACAGAATTAAAGATAATAAAAGTTAATAGGATAGTATGAGAATAAATGTTTGTAGGAGCAAAATTTCTTAAAAAAAAAGGAGAGAAGAGAGTGAATCAAGGAGAGCGCATCATCAAACTCGCTCTTTTTATAGTAGTATATATATATATATATATATATATATATATATATATATATAGAGAGAGAGAGAGAGAGAGAGAGAGTCAGGCTAGAATACACTCGAGTGTATCCGGAGTAGAATACACTCAAGTAGTTTTTCATGATGCAATATTTTTTTTTGAAAATCTAATCCGTTGATCTTCTTAAACATCTCGTGAACAACTCATACACAAAATTTGAGCATATTTGGATATGTATAGCTCATGTTATGAAGACTGCAAAAATTATGCATTTCAAATTAGTTTTGCGCGTCGATTTTGTTGCCCTTGGATGAGTGACTTACACTCATCCAAATGGGCTCAAATTTTTTACGTAGCCTAGTTATAGTATGACGGTGAAGATCAACGGTTTACATTTTGCAAAAAATGTCTTGATATGCAAACACACTTGAGTGTATTCGTGCGATTCGTACACTCGAGTGTATTCTAGCCTGACTCTCTCTCTCTCTCTCTCTCTCTATATATATATATATATATATATATAGAGAGAGAGAGAGAGAGAGAGTAGTGATCTAATCTGGTGCGAGACATTGTACGCTGCGAGCATGAGAGCCAATCATATAAGTAGAATCGAGATAGTACACTTAGTGAAAGGAAAGAACTAAGATTTGGGCACACTCACACTAGTTACGCGTAGCTTCACGTGCGCCCAAACCAGCCTGAAGTCAACCTCCAAACCGCTACCACGTGGCAGATGCTGATTGGGTGGCTTTTTTGAAATTATACAATAGACAAATAAATTTGTTTCACTTATAACTTTTGAACCGTAATAAATTTTTTAATAAACAAAAACCGTTGGTTTCGTTACAAAAAAATACAATCTAACAAGCCTAATATTAACATATTTTTTAGAAAAAAAATAAAAATAATATATAGGTTAATTGACAACCAACTATGGTGTCCATAAATGGTTATTGACATCTAAAAATAGTTAGTTGACGCCCAAAATATATCGTTGACACCCAGAAGTATAAAGATGACGTCCAAATAAGGTAATCAACTCCTAAAATTGTTCGTTGACACCCAGAAGTTTAAAATGACGCCCAAATAAGATAATTGACGCCCAAAATGGTTCATTGACACCCAGAAGTTTAAAATGACGCCCAAATAAGGCATTTTGGATGCTATGACGCCCATAAATAGTTATTGACACCCAAAAATAGTTAATTGACGCCCAAAATGACACATTGACACCCAAAAGTATAAAGATGGCGCCCAAATAAGGTAATTGACGCTCAAAATAGTTCATTGACACCCAGAAGTTTAAAATGACAGCCAAATAAGGTATTTTGGATGCTATGACGCCCATAAATGGTTATTTACCAAAAAATGGTTAATTGACGCCTAAAATAGTTCATTGACACCCAAAAGTATAAAGATGACGCCAAATAAAGTAATTGACGCCCAAAATGGTTCATTGACACCCATAAGTTTAAAATGATGCCCAACTAAGGTATCGACAACCAAAACAACATAACGACACCCAAACAACTTATTGGCACCCATAAATGGCTAATGACACCCAAAGATGGTTAATTGACACCCAAAATGATTCATTGGCATCCAGAATAACCGATTCATATCATTTTTATATTTTTTTGTTAAAAATATATCAATATTAGTCTTGTTGGAATCCATTTTTCATAACGAATCCAATGGTTTTTGTTTCGTCAAAAAATTCATCACGGTTCAAAAGTTATAAGCAAAATAAATTTATTTATCAATTACATAACCTCCACCTACCCATCCAATTAAACTCCGACACGTCACCCCCTGCCCCCTACCAAAACCACTTTCAAAAAGGCAAAACTTCTCAATTTTTCTCAAAACCACCGTTGGACTTGCGCGTGACTTGCGCTTAACTTGTATTGCGCTTTACCAAATCATTTTTGGAAAGGAACTAAGATTTGGGCACGCTCACGCTGGTTACGTGCAGCTTCACGTGCGCCCAAACCAGCCTGAAGCCAGCCTCCAAACTGTTGGCTAAATGGACATCATCAAAATCCCTTTTATTTTGAAAATGACAAACATTTCATTCTTGTGGATCTAACGTGCTACTTAAGTATTTCAGGAACAAAGTGGATGATAAAGTTTTGGAAGATCTACATGCTTAAATTGCTTTATTTTTATGATTGTAATCAAATGTAAACTTGTACATATATATAATGTATAAGTACTTAGATATCATGTAAATCAAGTGTTTAGATCTTTCCTATCCACACACAACACTTAGATAAGTCATCCCTAAGTGAGCATCACAATTGCACATTCATTTCTTACACTTAGCATATGAGTTAAAGTTTTGAAACAGAGTTTGTCTCGGTCGACGCACTTCTCGACCGAGATACTCTCAGTCAAACATTTTCTCAACCAAGAAACTCCCAAGTCTAAAGCACGAACATCTTTGCAAAACCTGCTAAAAGCCATCACAGAGAAAGGCTCGATCGAGCTTTACTTCGACCGAGACAGTGTCTCGAGCAGGTTCTATAGCTGTTAGACTTAGTTCTATAGCCGTTAAAGTTAGTGGGAAAAAGTGGTTGGAATTTGAGTTGAACGATGCTCTAGACTTACCCTCGGTAGAAAAATTCCTCGACCGAGAGACACTCGGTCGACAAACTTCTCAACCGACAAGGATTCTGTCTGCACTTTTCAGAGTTAATTAACTAGTCATTACAAACGTAATTAGTGGATACCTAATAGCTAGTTGAGCACTAAGAGCCCCTTAGAAAGTGTCTAGAACGTCCCTAAGAACTAGTAGGCCATTCCTATAAATAGGACATGCCTTAGGACACCTAAACTCACTTGAGTACACATAATTACAATTGAGAATCAATCCTTGTGAGCAATTGATCAACTTCAACACTTGCAAATCATTTCCATTGTTGGCATTTTGTGTCCTATAGGCTAGAATCTCCTACCCACTATACTTCCACTTTCATACACATTGGATGGGAGATCAAAACGCTTGATATATGATTCAAGCCTTGTGCTTAAGTGGTAATTGTAATTTCCTTTTTCCTTTCTTATTCTTTCTTATTGCTTTGTACTCTCCTTGCTACTCCTAGGTTGGAGGCTGTGGAGTGGAGAGGGTGAAATCTTCTCAGGTGGAGAAGGAGGACTTTGGACTACTTCTAGAAGGTCTCAAGCGGAAGCTACTTCAAAGAGGAAGGCTACTTCAAGGGGGAGCTTGAAGTTACTTCAAGTGAAGGCTGCTTCAAAGTTGGTGAGATGACTTTGGGTGAAGGCTGTCCAAAGGGTTTGGGAAGGTATTTGTAATTTTGTGTAACATCCTTGAGAAGGTAATAAAATTCAAATACTTTCAAAATCCCAATTAGAAACAATTGGGTAGTGGACTGACTCCCTTAGTTTTTTCTAAGGGTGGAACCACTCTAAACCCTTGCCTCCTTCTTCAACATCCTTGTGGTTGTTTGTTGGTTGGATTATTTTAAAAATTATTATAAAATCCTATTCACCCCCCTCTAGTGTTTTTCAATTGGTATCAGAGCAGGCTTCAAGGAACTTTAACAAAGTCTTGAAGAAAATGGGTGATGGGGTACTAAACAACCTCAACTTGAAAGGAACACTTGTGGCTCAGCCTCTACCATTTCATGGCACCAACTACACCTATTGGAAGAGGAGGATACAATTCTACTTTCAAGAAATCAGCTGGGATCTCTGGAGAATGGTGTCAAATGCCTATGATCTTCCTCAAACTGACTATGCTACATGGGATGCAAACACGGTGAGATCAGCTCAATTAAATGCAAAAGTTGTAAGTATTCTTTATTGTTCAATTTCTGTAGGTGAGTTCAATAGAATTTCAAATTGTGAAACTGCATATGAGATATGACATAGACTCTCTATTACCTATGAATAAAGTGTTCAAGTAAAAAATTCCAAAATTGGCATGCTTAAACAAAAATTTGACCAGTTTTGTATGGAACCAAATGAGTCTATTAGTGAAATATATGCAAAGTTTTCTTCTATTGTTAATGGTTTGAATGCATTAGGTAAAGACATTAGTGAAGAAGATCAAGTGTCAAAAATTCTTAGGCCTCTTTCTCCTAAGTACAAGCCTAAGGTGACCGCAATTGAAGAAGACGATGACCTCACCTGACTAAGGATGGAGCAACTCATTGGCAACTTAGAAGCACATGAGGCGACCTTGGAGGAGGAAGAAAGACGTGAGCATGAACTTCAACAAGGAAGAAAGAAGGAGATGGCTTTCAAGGCTAAAAATGTCATCACTCAAGAAAGTGATGAGACAAGTGATGGAGATGAGGGAGAAGAAGCTCTAATTGTAAATGGTAAGAAATATAGAATATTTAAATCTAACAAAGTTATTGGTTCTTCTTCTTCTTGCTCTCCTAGGTGTTTTGAATGTGGAAAGAAGGGACATCTTAAGAATGAATGTCCTAAAGCAAAGAAAGGGAAGAAAAGTGTAAAGATGCGAGATCACCTCCTTACTAAAATTTAAAGGAAGTACAAAACATCCATCTTTTTAGAAAGACAAAAGATATTGAGGGATGCATGTATAATATTCCAAGTAAATAAGTATGCACTAGATACATTACAAAATGTCAATAGCAGCGGAAATAAAAGAACTAAGCCTATTACATGGATTTCATTGTTAATTACATGATTGTTCTCAAAAGAAAAACATAAGAGAAAAGGATCTAGCTATAGCAACCTAGACATCCTTTCAGATAGCTTGATATCTACTCCTAAGATGAATTCCTTCAAACTTGTCCTTCTCCTTGCTCAGCTCCAGCACCTGGGTGGTGGGGAAAGCACCCAACAAAAAGGGGAAAGAAAATAAGGTATGTGTCAAAAAACTAATCTAGGATATCAAGAAAGTATAAAAAAAGGCTAGGGTTCATAATATAATGAAGATAACAAGAGTATGAGGCTATATTCAAAAGAAACTTGCCATTAACAATTATATCAAAAAGGATTTGCATGTAAGATAATTATGTATACCTAACTAAGTAGGGTTGAGGCACCTACCAGACCTCTAACCTTAGGTGAGGGTAGAATAAGACATTTCCAGTCACCTACAATATTATGGGGAGAATAAGACATTCCCCATGGCGATTATTTACATGCCCTCTGTGGGTGGTTGTACATAAGTACTGCTACTTTAAATAGAACATAAATCCACATGCTAGAGAAAGTAGTCATGGAAAGAATAATAATAATATTCAATAAACATGGCAGTGGGGTATAAGATCCAAACAAGAAGCAATTATAATCTAATTTGAGGCATGAACAACATTAGGATTCAAGAATAGAATATTTAGGGTTCATTTAAGCCTCATTAGGAAATATAGGGGTGGGTTGCAATTATCCCAACATAGGGTGTAAGGAATGCACATACATAAATAGGGATTATACATACATAGCACATACCTCTCTTACTGATATCAATTACTAACTTTCACCACTTTAATTGAGTCCAAGTTCCACTTTGCCTATTTTCAATGTATTAACATGTATTAGAGTACATAGTGCACATTAATATATAGAAACCCTATTTTTAGATATTTTTAGAAAAATTCAGATTTAGACTCTTAAAACATCACCAATAAACTTATTAGGTTTTCCTGATCAAGAAAACATATATTTATGTTAATTTTGGAGTTATGATGATTAAGATGTAATTTTTATGGATTTTATGCATTAAATTCGTTTTACAAAAACCACCCTTCGTCAAACCATGAAATCAGGCCTTGAAAATATTTTTATTAGATAGAGATTAATTTTCCAATTCCAAAACATATTTATTTGTCAAATTTGGATAAGCGGTTTAGAAGATATGAATTTTGCAATACTGACCAATAGGAAATTGCCACATCATCAAACCGATCGAGATAATTAAAGAGAGAGGGAGAGGGAGAAAATACCATTCGACCAAGATCAGGTTTTAAGTTGCATAGGTAACCAAACTAGAACTTCTAGAGAAGGTAAAACAGCAAGAAATCAAAACCTTAGAAGAGCATGGTAAAAAGAGATGGAAATCGTCGATTTTCAACATAAAAGCATGAGTTTTAAGCATGTGCTAAGCAATATATGAGAAGGGTGTTAACCAAAATTACCTCTAGGAAGGTAATAAGGTTCAAACAGAAAGGATTCCGAGATTAAAAGGTCTGGTTGCTCCAAGCCAAGCTCCTTTCTTGAGCAAAGATCACCTTCTCCACTTTAGAGGTGCAAACCCTAGCAAAAGAGCAAGGAGATGACATGTTTTAGGGTTTTAGGTGGAGTTTTACCATGTATGGTCATGATTCCGACCTAGAATAAGGTGTAAGGAAGACTATCAGTATGAAAATAGGGAATTAATGGAGGAAACTTACTAGTTTTGGTCGAAATTACCAAGGAGGAGCTTTAGAAACCCTAATAGAGCAATTTGGAAGCCCTAGGAGCCTTCTTCACCAAGGTAGGCTCCCTCTATTACCTTGGGGTAGCAACTTCGTGGACAAATATAGAAGGAAATATTATATAAGCTAGAGGAAATAAAAGGAGAGCAAGAGTTTTCAAATTGTGAATTGGGAAGGGGTATACATGGCTATATATAGAAAGAGGTGAAGCATGAGGAGTCTTAAGGGACTTTCCAAGTGTCTTTAGCCTAGGGATTGATGGTCATGCAAGAGGATAGATCATACATGCTTCATACATATCAAAAGTTGGTTATAAGAGCCCATAGATTATTCTAGGCCATCCCCACCATTTTTCAAGAAAGAAATAACCTCATTGGTTGATAGCTTTTAAGGATAAACATCTTTATAATGAGGGTAATCCCTATAATGCCCTTGGAAAGAAATACCATCAAACCAAGGTGAAACTAGGTTCTCCAATAGTTTCAAATCTCGTTAATGGTAAGGGAATATCTAAGGATTAAAATTCAGGAGATAGTTTTCAAATAAAACCTCCCAATTGGGTAAATTGCATAAAAGTCCAAAATGTACCTAAAATTGCATAACTTGCACAAACAACATCCAAATCAAACCAAATTTGAAACTTAGCATCATTTTATGTTTTCAAATCATATCAAAAAGTTAGATTAAGGTTTATAGTACTTAATTATGGTAATTAAGCTTTCACTGAGGTATTTGTGCATAAACCCTTATATTGGTACAATTAGTGAATAAATGTTCACTAAACCACTATAAATTCCACTAATTAAACATAAATGACATAAAGGATAGAAATGAGAGGAAAACTTGTAAAAAAGTTTTACATGGAGATTACATCTAAGATTCATTATGTTACAAAAAGCTCATCCAAGAAGAAGGGAGAAAAAGCATACAAAGCTGCATGGGATGAGTCAAGTGATAGTGAGAGTGGAGAAGAGAATGTGGAGTGTCTCATGGCCAAAGAAGATGATAGTGATGATTCTCAAGAGGTAAGCCTTCTTGATTTGCCAAAAGAAGATCTAATTGCTAGTCTTCAAGATACTCATGACAAATATGTTGATTGCAACAAGAAACTAAAGAAAGTTACTAGAACTAATAATGATTTATATGCTAAATTAAATAATCTTTCTTTTGAAAAGGATAAAATTATTTCTGAAAATCTTACTTTGAAATTATCTTTAAATGATTGCAATATGAAGCTGCTTACTTTAGAAACAAACTATGATCTTCTTTCTCAAGAAAAGGTTGAATTGCTTGCAAAACTAAATAATTTTCAGACTCAACATAACATATGTACTCATCTAGATTATGGTGAGGTTGTTAAAGAAAGAGATGCTTTATCATATGATCTAGATCAAGCAAAGTTAGATATCAAAAAGAAAATGGATGAGATTGCTAAGTTACAAAAAGAAGTTAGTAGCTTGAGAAATAATGGTATTCTTGATAAGATCCTAAAGAACTCTTCTGGTTATAGTGGAAGAAGAGATTTAGGATATGTTCCGAAAGAAAACTC
Organism: Alisma plantago-aquatica; assembly: GCA_963693085.1. Lineage (NCBI taxonomy): Eukaryota > Viridiplantae > Streptophyta > Magnoliopsida > Alismatales > Alismataceae > Alisma > Alisma plantago-aquatica. The sequence goes on along the minus strand of OY856409.1, from coordinate 1,313,600,408 downwards.
TTATCAACCCAAACCTAGGAGAACTCAAGAACCCAAGACCAAGATCATGTTTGTCTCAAAATCCTAGAAAGAGAAATGAAATTGATTCTATTTGTTGTCATTATTGCTTGCATCTTGGACATTATTCCTTCTCATGTCCTTACAAGAAAAAGGATGTTGAGTTAGTATGGGTTCCAAGACCCCAAACTTAGTAAATTTAATATGATTAAGTTGAGATTTGACCTAACACTTCATTTAAATATCTTAATGTCTCATCTCAACTAAATATAATGGTACCTTAGCATATTACAATGATTTAAGCCCAAACTGACATAAACAGATTGCTGAAAACAAACAGAAACAATCTCGGTCGACAAATAGTTCGACCGAGACATTTCTCAGTCGAGAAATTATTCGACCGAAGGAATTCCTATACCAAATCTGAAATCTGCATTTAAAACAGTAATAATCCCGGTCGAGAAATTGTCGACCGAGACAAGATCGATCGAAGTATTTGTCGACCGAATGAGGTTATGAGAAGCTTAAATTATGTAATCATGTTTAGTTTATTATTAAATATACCTAACCAAAATGGACCATCACATGGGTACCAAAATCCATATTTTGTTGTAGGATTGGGTGGTTGATAGTGGATGCTCCAAACACATGACCGACAATAAGGATTCTTTTCAAACTTTTGAAGAAAAGAAAAGTGGAACAGTCACTTTTGGAGACAATGTCAAAGGTAAAATTTTTGGAATAGGTAATATTGGTACAAACCTTGAAATAATTTTTTTTTTACTTGTTGATGGTCTGCACCATAATTTAATAAGTGTCAGTCAACTATGTGATACCGGATATGATGTTTTATTCAATAAAAATTGATGCAAGTTACTAATAGAGAACACTACAAATGTTGTGTATGAAGGAAAAAGAATTGGAAATCTATATATTCTTAGACCTAACTCTATGCAATATGTAGTTGGAAAATGTTTACTTGCAAAAGATAATTCTCTCCAATTATGGCATAGAAAATTAGGTCATGCTAGTTCACATGTTATCAAAAAGCTAGTTAAATATGATATTGTTTGTGGTTTGCCTAAGCTATCTTTTAATCAATCTAAAAATTGTGAACCATGTACTTTGGGTAAACAAACTAAAACTTCTTTTAAACCCAAAAATATGCTAAGCACCAGTAGATTACTAGAGCTTATTCATATGGATTTATTTAGACCTATGAGGACACAATCTATTGGTGGAAAAAGATATTACTTTGTTATTATTGATGATTACAGTAGATATAAATGGGTTCATTTCCTTGCAAATAAAGATGATACCATTAAAGTGTTCATACAATTTTGCTCAAAGATTGAAAATCAATTACAAAATAAACTATGCACAATTTGAAGTGATCATGGGGGAGAATTTGAGAATCATATATTTGAAGAATTATGCACATATCAAGGCTACACTCACAATTTTTTAGCTCCATGTACTCCACAACAAAATGGCATAGTTGAAAGAAATAATAGGTCCTTACAAGAAATGGCTAGGACTATGATGCTTGAACATAATACATCTAAAATGTTTTGGGCTGAAGCAGTAAACACAACTTGCTATGTGCTAAATAGAGTAACTATACACTCTTATTTGAAGAAAACACCATATGAACTCATTTATAATAAGAAACCAAGGGTTGATTATTTTCATACTTTTGGCTCAACTAGCTATATCTTAAACACAAAAGAGGATAGAGAAAAGTTTGACTCTAAATCACAAAAAGCATTTTTCTTAGGATATTCAACTTCTAGCAAAGCATTTAGAGTTTACAATACCATCTATAGAAAAGTTGAAGAATCCATTCACATTACTTTTCATGAAGGACTAAAACAAAGTGATGACATATTTGATATTACTCATCAAATTGAAGATCTAACCATATCAACGAAAGATGATCAAAATGCTGAAAATGATCAACAAATTGAGACACAACAACTCATCCCTAGACTCATTAAGGATCATCCTCAAGAACTAATCATTGGAAATCCTAAAGATAAAGTAAAAACTCGATCATCTTTTAGAGATGTTGCAAATATGTCATTTGTATCTATAATTGAACCTAAGAAAGTGAATGAATATCTAAAAGATGATTATTGGATAATGGCAATGCAAGAAGAATTAAACCAATTCACTAAGAATGATGTATGGGACTTAGTTCCTAAACCTCAAGATAAAACCATTATTGGAACTAAGTGGGTTTTTTCAAAATAAGTTAAATGAACTCGGGGAAGTAGTAAGAAATAAAGCTAGGTTGGTAGCACAAGGGTATAATCAACAAGAAGGAATAGACTTTGATGAAACTTATACACCGGTGGCAAGAATTGAAGCCATTAGAATGCTACTAGATATAGCTGCCCACAAAAACATCAAACTATTCCAAATGGATGTAAAAAGTGCATTAAATGGAATAATACAAGAGGAAGTATATGTTGCCCAACCACCTGGTTTTGAAATTTCTGGTAAAGATGATCATGTTTACAAACTTAAGAAAGCACTTTATGGTTTAAAACAAGCACCTAGAAATTGGTATGAAAGGCTAAAAAATTATCTCTTTGATAATAGTTTTTCAATTAGAAATTCAGATTCTACTTTATTTTTCAAAACATATGAATCTGACTTTCCAGTTGTTTGAATTTATGTTGATGACATTATCTTTGGTGCATCAAATGAATCTTTATGTAAAAAATTTAGTGATATTATGCAAAAGAAATTTGAAATGAGTCTCATGGGAGAATTGACTTTCTTTCTTGGTTTTCAAATAAAGCAAACGCCCGCTGGGATTTTTATAAGCCAAGAGAAGTATACAAATGAACTTTTAAAACATTTCGAGATGGAAGATTGCAAACATGCTACCACTCCAATGGCTACCTCTACTAAAATTGACAAGGATGAAAATGGGGAATCCATTGATGATTCCTTATATAGGGCCATGATTGGTAGCTTGCTTTACTTAACCGCTTCTAGACTGGATATCATGTTTTCCGTTGGACTTTGTGCTAGATTTCAATCAAAACCCATGCAAACTCATTTTCAAGCCGTTAAAAGGATTCTAAGATACTTAGCTGGCACCGCAAACTATGGTTTATGGTATCCTAAAATACAATCTTTGGATTTGAAAGCTTATACCGATGCTGATTACGCTGGTTGTCGACTTGACCGAAAAAGCACAAGCGGAAGTTGTTTCTTATTAGGAAGAGCCTTAGTATCATGGTTTAGTAAGAAACAAAATGCGGTTGTCCTTTCTACCACTGAAGCTGAATATATGGCAGCCAGGTCTTGTTGTGCTCAAGTGCTTTATATGAAACAAGTTTTAAATGATTATGGTTTTATATTTTCATCTATGCCTATCTTTTGTGACAATACAAGCGCTATAAACTTGGCACATAATCCTATCTTACACAGCTGTTCCAAACATATTAAAATCTGTCATCATTTTCTAAGGGATCATATTTCTAAAAAACATATATCCCTTCATCATGTTGATACGGAAGATCAATTGGCTGATATTTTCACAAAACCACTTCCATTAGATCAATTTAATAACATAAGGAAGAAATTACTTATCACTCCCTTAGAAGATATTTTCTTTGACATTTGTGCTTCTTAAAATCGGTTGGTTTCTCCGATCCTTACATTTTAACTGTAAATGGACATCTTTTAGCATGTTTTAACAGATATCTTTTTGAAAGGGGAGAACCAATTAAGGGTGAGTCTTAACAAATGTTTTTAACGGTTATCTTTTTGAAATGACAAAGGGGGGGGATAATATAAATCTTAAATACTCAATCAATGAGTTTCATACATACTCTCTTGGCTTCTCATCAAATGTTGCTATATTCCCTAAAGAGTTGGATTTTATGTTCCACACCTCTTTGGGAATAATAAGCACACATTCCATAAACAAGAGAAGGTATACACAAGGTAAATTTCAGGTATGAAACTCAACTCAATATTATTCAAGCTTATTTGAGTTATATTTAGAAATGTTTGTCATCTTCAAAAAGGGGGAGATTGTTGGCTAAATGGACATCATCAAAATCCCTTTTGTTTTGAAAATGACAAACATTTCATTCTTGTGGATATAACGTGCTACTTGAGTATTTCAGGAACAAAGTGGATGATAAAGTTTTGGAAGATCTACATGCTTAAATTGCTTTATTTTCATGATTGTAATCAAATGTAAACTTATACAAATATATAATGTACAAGTAATTAGATATCATGTAAATCAAGCGTTTAGATATTCTCTATCCACACACAACACTTAGATAAGTCATCCCTAAGTGAGCATCACAATTGCACATTCATTTCTTACACTTAGCATATGAGTTAAAGTTTTGAAACAAAGTTTGTCTCGGTCGACACACTTCTCGACCGAGATACTCTCGGTCAAACATTTTCTCGACCGAGAAACTCCCAAGTCTAAAGAACGAACATCTTTGCAAAACCTGCTAAAATCCATAACAAAGAAAGGCTCGGTCAAACTTTACTTCGACCGAGATAGTGTCTCAAGCAGGTTCTATAGCTATTAGACTTAGTTCTATAGCCGTTAAAGTTAGTGGGAAAAAGTGGTTGGAAGTTGAGTTGAATGTTGCTCCAAATTTACCCTCGGTCGACAAATTCCTCGATCGAGAGCCACTCGGTCGACAAACTTCTCGACCGAGAAGGTTTCTGTCTACACTTTTTAGAGTCAATTAACTAGCCGTTACAAATGTAATTAGTGGATACCTAATGACTAGTTGAGCACTAAGAACCCCCTAGAAAGTGTCTAGACTATCCCTAAGCACTAGTAGGCCATTCCTATAAATAGGACATGCCTTAAGACACCTAAACTCACTTGAGTACACATACTTGTAATTGAGAATCAATCCTTGTGAGCAATTGAGCAACTTCAACACTTGCAAATCATTTCCATTGCTGGCATTTTGTGTCCTATAGGCTAGAATCTCCTACCCACTATAATTCCACTTTCATACACATTGGATAGGAGATCAAAACGCTTGATATAGGATCCAAGCCTTGTGCTTAAGTGGTAATTGTAATTTCCTTTTTCCTTTCTTGTTCTTTCTTATTGCTTTGTACTCTCCTTGTGACTCCTAGGTTGGAGGTTGCGGAGTGGAGAGGGTGAAATCTTCTCAGGTGGAGAAGGAGGACTTTGGACTACTTCTAGAAGGTCTCAACGGGAAGCTACTTCAAGGGGGATCTTGAAGTTACTTCAAGTGAAGGCTGCTTCAAGGTTGGTGAGACGACTTTAGGTGAAGGCTGTTCAAAGGGTTTGGGAAGGTATTTGTAATTTTATGTAACATCTTTGAGAAGGTAATAAAATTCAAATACTTTCAAAATCCCAATTGGAAACAATTGGGTAGTGGACTGACTCCCTTAGTTTTTGATAAGGGTAGAACCACTCTAAACCCTTGTCTCCTTCTTCAACATCCTTGTGGTTGTTTGTTGGTTGAATTATTTTAAAAATTATTATAAAACCCTCTTCACCCCCTCTAATGTTTTTCACAAAATGCCATCACGTGGCAGATGCTGATTGGGTGGGTTTTTTTGAAATTATACAATAGGCAAATAAATTTGTTTCGCTTATAACTTTTGAATCGTAATGAATTTTTAATAAAATAAGAGCCATTGGTTTTGTTACAAAAAATGCAATCTAACAAGCCTAATATTGACATATTTTTTAGAACAAATATATAAAAATGATATATATAGGTTAATTAACAACCAACTATGGTGCCCATAAATGGTTATTGATATCAAAAAATGGTTAGTTGATGCCCAAAATAGTTCGTTGACACCCAAAAGTATAAAGATGACGCCCAAGTAAGGTAATTGACGCCTAAAATGGTTCATTGACACCCAGAAGTTTAAAATGACGCCCAAATAAGGTAATTGACGCCCAAAATGGTTCATTGACACCCAGAAGTTTAAAATAACACGCAAATAAGGCATTTTAGATACTATGACGCCCATAAATAGTTATTGACACCCAAAAATGGTTAATTGATGCCCAAAATGGCGCATTGACACCCAAAAGTATAAAGATGGCACCCAAATGAGGCAATTGATGCCCAAAATGGTTCATTGACACCCAGAAGTTTAAAATGACACCCAAATAAGGCATTTTGGATGCTATGTCACAAATAAATGGTTATTTACACCCAAAAATAGTTAATTGATGCCCAAAATGGTTCATTGACACCCAAAAGTATAAAGATGTCGCCAAATAAGGTAATTGATGCCCAAAATGGTTCTTTGACACCCATAAGTTTAAAATGATGCCCAAATAAGGTATCAACAATCAAAATAACATAACGACACCCAAATAACTTATTGGCACTCATAAATGGCTAATGACACCCAAAGATGGTTAATTTACGCCCAAAATGATTCATTGACATCCAGAATAACAAATTTATATCATTTTTATATTTTTTTATTAAAAATATATCAATATTAGTCTTGTTAGAATGCATTTTTCATAACGAATCCAATGGTTTTTGTTTCGTCAAAAAATTCATCACGGTTTAAAAGTTATAAGCAAAATAAATTTATTTATCAATTACATAACCTCCACCTACCCATCCAATTAAACCCTGCCACGTCACCCCCTGCCCCCTACTAAAACCACTTTCAAAAACGCAAACTTCTCAATTTTTCTCAAAACCACCGTTGGATTTGCGCGTGACTTGCGCTTAACTTGTATTGCGCGTTACCAAATCATTTTTGGAAAGGAACTAAGATTTGGGCACGCTCACGCTGGTTACGTGCAGCTTCCCGCACCCTCAAACCAGCCTGAAGCCAACCTCCAAATCGCCACCACGTGGCAGATGTTGATTGGGTGGATTTTTTGAAATTATACAATAGGCAAATAAATTTGTTTCGCTTATAACTTTTGAACCGTAATGAATTTTTTAATAAAACAAGAACCATTGGTTTCGTTACAAAAATGCAATCTAAAAAGCCTAATATTGACATATTTTTGAGAAAAAATTATAAAAATGATATATATAGGTTAATTAACAACCAACTATGGTGCCCATAAATGGTTATTGATATCCAAAAATGGTTAGTTGACACCCAAAATGGTTCGTTGACACCTTAAAGTATAAAGATGACGCCCAAGAAAGGTAATTAACACCAAAAATAGTTAATTGACACCCATAAGTTTAAAATGACGCTCAAATAAGGTAATTGACGCCCAAAATGGTTCATTGACACCTAAAAGTTTAAAATGACGTCCAAATAAGGCATTTTGGATACTATGACGCCTATAAATAGTTATTGACACCTAAAAATAGTTAATTGACACCCAAAATAGCACATTGACACTCAAAAGTATAAAGATGGCACCCAAAGAAGGCAATTGATGCCCAAAATGGTTCATTGACACCCAGAAGTTTTAAGTGACACCCAAATAAGGCATTTTGGATGCTATGGCACCCATAAATGGTTATTTACACTAAAAAATGGTTAATTGATACCCAAAATAGTTCATTGACAACCCAAAAGTATAAAGATGACGCTAAATAAGGTAATTAATGCCCAAAATGATTCTTTGACACCCATAAGTTTAAAACAACGCCCAAATAAGGTATCAACAACTAAAATAACATAACGACACCCAAATAACTTATTAGCACGCATAAATGGCTAATGATACCTAAAGATGGTTAATTAACGCCCAAAATGATTCATTGACATCTAGAATAACCGATTCATATCGTTTTTATTTTTTTTGTTAAAAATATATCAATATTAGTCTTGTTGGAATGCATTTTTCATAACGAATCCAATAGTTTTTGTTTCGTCAAAAAATTCACAGTTCAAAAGTTATAAGCAAAATAAATTTATTTATCAATTACATAACCTCCACCTACCCATCCAATTAAACCCCACCACGTCACCTCCTACCCACCTACCAAAACTACTTTCAAAAAGGAAAAACTTCTCAATTTTTCTCAAAACCACCGTTGAACTTACGTGTGACTTGTGCTTAACTTGTATTGCGTGTTTCCAAATCATTTTCAGAAAGGAACTAAGATTTGGGCACGCTCACGCTGGTTACATGCAGCTTTACGCGCACCCAAACCAGCCTGAAGCCAGCCTCCAAACTGCCACCACGTGACAGATGCCGATTGGGTGGGTTTTTTTTGAAATTATACAATAGGCAAATAAATTTGTTTCGCTTATAACTTTTGAACCGTAATGAATTTTTAATAAAACAAAAACCGTTGGTTTCGTTACAAAAAATTCAATCTAACAAGCCTAATATTGACATATTTTTGAGAAAAATATATAAAAATGATATATATAGGTTAATTGACAACCAACTATGGTACCCATAAATGGTTATTGACATCCAAAACTGATTAGTTGACTCCCAAAATGATTTGTTGACACCTAAAAGTATAAAAATGATGCTCAAATAAGGTAATTGACGCCTAAAATGGTTCACTGACACCCAGAAGTTTAAAATGATGCCCAAATAAGGTAATTGACGCCCAAAATTGTTCATTGACATCCAAAAATTTAAAATGACGCCCAAATAAGGCATTTTAGATACTATGAAACCCATAAATAGTTATTGACACCCAAAAATGGTTAATTTACGCCTAAAATGGTACATTGACACCCAAAAGTATAAAGATGATGCCCAAATAAGGTAATTAACGCCCAAAATGGTTCATTGACACCCAGAAGTTTAAAATGACACCCAAATAAGGTATTTTGGATGCTATGACACCCATAAATGGTTATTTACACCAAAAAATAGTTAGTTGACACCCAAAATGATTCATTTATACCCAAAAGTATAAAGATGACACCAAATAAGGTAATTGATGCCCAAAATGGTTCATTGCCACTCATAAGTTTAAAATTACGTCAAAATAAGGTATCGACAACCAAAACAACATAACGACACCCAAATATCTTAGTGGCACCCATAAATGGATAATGACACCCAAAGATGGTTAATTGACGCCCAAAATAATTCATTGACATCCTGAATAACCGATTCCTATCATTTTTATATTTTTTTGTTAAAAATATTTCAATATTAGTCTTGTTGGAATACATTTTTCATAACGAATCTAATGGTTTTTGTTTTGTCTAAAAATTCATCACGGTTCAAAAATTATAAGTAAAATAAATTTATTTATCAATTACATAACCTCCACCTATCCATCCAATTAAACCCCACAACATCACCCCCTGCCCACCTACCAAAACCACTTAAAAAAAGGTAAAACTTCTCAATTTTTTTCAAAACCACCGTTGAACTTGCGCGTGACTTGTGCTTAACTTGTATTGCGCGTTACCAAATCATTTTCAGAAAGAAAATTGGTAATGGTACTAGCACTGACAACTGCCGTCTTACAACAACTGTCACATTGTTTAATAAAACAACATTTATCCAGCATGTACGCTCAACTTATTCTCTCGCTGGCCAATGTACATTTTATTTTCATTTTTAATAAACCTAGTTGTCGCTCCTTCGGCTAGTTGGATTCAGTCCCAAGATAACTAACTTACTACCATGCATCATCATTAAATATGCAAGAGAAATCGATGAGGTGAATAGAGATATATGCCATTTATCTTTTCGTATTGAGAATCATTCCAACAAGCAAAGCCGTCAAATACGACATTATATTTTTCTTTATATCTAACATATTATCGATATAAAGTTATTATTGAAGTATACACGAAAGTACCATTTCCATTACTAAGTCATGGCCATGTAAATTATAAGAAAGGCATTGGATTTCAAATTAATTGTCTAAAATAGCGTATGCATCTTTAAATTTACAAGACATTGACATTGCTGGAAATATTAGTAAATAATTAATGTATCATGAAAAATCTATAGTTATTAAAACTCACGAAAACAACAACATGTATTCGACTAAATTAATAAGACATATTACATTAAGCTAGAAAGTTTGATCTGGGTTGAAACATCGATCAAAGATCATTTTCGTATAGACATTTTCCATTGATCCTATGTGTGAACTTTTTAGCATCATGCCTTCCATATGTGATCACCTCCTAGTAATTCATATACCTCTTTTCGATACATTAATCATTTGTTAGCCCTTATCTCATCATGAAAAACAACTGATTGAAACATCTCGTTGCTCAATGTAGAAGGCGACACAAAAGAAGTGAAAAAGCAACTTGTGACACCTTTTACCACACAAGTGAGATTACTCAAAACTTAAACCACGATTAACCATTAACAACGGATTACTGAAAATCACAAGAAATTAAAACTGATTTGCAACAAACACCATGAGTTGAGATTTATTCCACAAGAGTCAACACTTTCATTTCATAACATACATTCAAGGTGCTACATTATTTTCCGATCAACCTGTTACGTAAGATAACCGATGCACATGTATGTACATACCACCAAAGGTACACAATCCAAAAACCACGTGTCGATCATCATTCCATCAAAACACATCGAGAACACCCTCAAGGACCTAAATGTCTAGGGACGAGACATATGACTCTATTACTAGACACTATCTATGTACCATGATCCACTAGGTGTAGTTCCTCTTCATATTATATCCTCAGCTATCTGATTTGTAGCTTGGCATGTACGTCCACCTAAAAGATATTTAACCAATAGGGTGAGATAGAAGTCCAAAGAAAGATATAAATCTCTACCAACTCTATTATTATCACAAATAATCAAATAGATAAATTAACATATTGAGTAGGTTGAGAAAAATCAACTAAATGACATATACCTCATGAATAAAGTGAATAGAGCAGTAATATGCATTTGCCACTGAGTAGTAGAACAATCAATATTTTAAGAAGGAATATGAAGAACATGTATAACTATTATAAACCAAACAATATAAAAGTAAGGCAAGGCTTCAACTAATGTTCTCGTATTTGATTCTTAAATAAATATGCTACACGGTTGTTTACTTGTTTATTATGCCCTTAGGATTTGAGTCGTACAACCCAAATCCAACTGACCACTACAAAGTTAAAATCAATGTCATACAAGGTCTAATGAAAGAGAAGGAATCCATGATCTCTCGACACTTTGTGGTCAGTACACAAGAACATTGCAGAGACATATCAGTCAACTACACAAGTGACATACAATCACATCAAGGGGTTGGCTCACACATGGCCACCCATATATCATCTAGCCCACTTTCGTATAGGTCACGATGCTAGCAAAACTGAGCTATGGCCCGCAGCCGCACTCCTCTCAGGGTATGGCGCGCAACATATACTGGGCATGCTATTAACCTGTTACCAAATAACTATTCCAGAACATATATACATGATTCCACCATATCTGTTCATAACAGACATACAAGGCCCATTCAATCACATCATAAACCATAGTTCTTGTCTAGCTATACTTATCAACTTGTGACACATGCATGATTAGAGATGTATAACAAGAAAGATAATACTTCATCATCTCTATCGTCTCACAAAGATCTATGTCATTTGCACTACATCATTAGGGATAGGGTTCTCTTTAACCGATTAAGTTTATAAGGTTGGATCAACAACCAACCTTCATCCATCATTGCCATTATCATTATAGGGTATGCCATGAGATTAAAGGTCATAGAAAATAACACTTCCTTGTTGCTCACACAAACATCTAAAAAGGTATCCTATCATACCATATAACCCATGATCATCATGATGTATTTGGACTACCATAACAAGGTATCAGTTCCATATGGCTAGAGGGATCCCAATTCATCATCTACAAGTATCAGCCTGACCACACCAAGGTGTGTCAGGAAAGCTCATCTAAGGGTATCGGTTTGGACCATCTTATGGTGTATCGATTTAGACCATTAGTCCAAGCATGTCGGGTTAACTGCACATGAGGTATATCGGTTTAGCACCAAGTGTGTTGGGATGATACTTGCCATTGGGTGTTGACTTTTCATCACCGTAACATGTCGACTACCACTATACAAGGCACAAGGGGCTAACCCCCCAAGGTGTGTCAGCTTAGCCCTACTTGAAGGTGTGACGGGCAACCTTACTTGAAGTGTATAGGGTTAGGCATTGCCATGTTGGCCTCTTACTCAACACAGACATCATGGTTTGGCACTCCAATAGACCATCCTGGTCATGACGGGCTAGCACCCTCTCATATCGGTCTAACCCTCTAGAGCATGTCGATTTAAGCATATTCTAGAGTATTAGCCTCCCCACTATTTTGTGTGTCGGCCAAGGTGTGTCGCCTATCACACTTGTGTCGGGCAAAGTGTGTTGAGTTATTAGGGTTAGGGCATCAACAAGGTATAACAGATCACTTCATCAAGGTGTATCAGTTTAAGCATCAGATGGGCGTCACGGTTTGAGCATCACAAAGCATGTCAAATTAGCACCCTCAAGGCATGTCGGGTTTGAGTGTCATCTAGATCAAGGTGTGTTGGTTCAGTCATCTTCAACCTTGGGATATCGACCACTATCTCATCTATTGCCATAGCAGGAAGGTGCAAGATATGGACAACAAACTAGACAAAATTCCTTCATCAAATCAATTCATAAGATCATCTTTAACCACCAACATATATATGAGATAAACGATGTAGAGATGAGAAACAATATAAGCACGTGAAAGAATGAAAATAATAAAGAAGGCTAAGAGTTATATAACCCGCCTCAAGAAGGTCTCCATCAAGGGTGTAGGCTCCATGATCAAAGCTCCAAAGCACGTTCTCAAGGTTGAAAATAGTCCATCAAGAGTCCCAACTCATCCTCAACATCACCTCAAGAAAGAAGAAGGTGCCAAGGTTATGACAGCTCAAGAAGAAGGGAAAGAGAGAGAGAACCACATCCTAATCAACCTTCATCTAAGGTATGATCCATGGCCGAGAGAGGAGGAAGACAAAGATGAAGAAGAGAGCTCAAAGAAATCGTCACCAAGAAACATAACTCACCAAGATGGAAGTTAAACAAAGAATCACCATGAGCAAGGAACTCGACCTCCCAAGCTCCATGGGGGCTTCCTCTCGCTCCTTAAGCTCCCAAGCTCGTCCACCAAGAGGAGAAGAACAAGAATGGATGAAAGGATTCACTTGTGTGAAGAAGGAGGGGGTTACATACTTGAGGGAAGAAAGAGAGATCAAAAGAGAGGTGTCATCACCTTAAGAGTCTAGGTGACACTTGTCTGTGTACAAGGGCCACATGCACTTTTACATGCAAAGCATGGTGATATACTCTAGGTAGGGTATCAACCTCTTGGCCTCCTACCAAGGGCACCACATCTCCTAACCGATAGATAACACCATAGAAAATCGACACACTACATTCCAAGGTCAAAACACACATTGTCCATAGATTATTATCATTACTAAGGAGGCAATACGAAATTATGGTTGAGAGACATTCTATGTAGATTGCATATATTATTAGAATGAGGCAATACTAAATTATGGTTGTCTCTCAATCAATTTAGAGGGTTGTATTCTTTATTTCTTTAGAAAGCTATCATGATCGACCATCCCACTCTAATAACAAATTTATTTGTGCATATTTTCTCCAATCAAGTCAGATTCTAAAGTGTGGAAACTTCTTTTTTTCTATATTTGATACTACCATTGAACAAACAAGGTTTACCATACAACCTTGAGAAGTTTTCTATCCTTAGTTTAAGAGGTGTTTGCAACACTAAACCTAGAAAAATGCCCATAATATCAATGTGACTTTCTCCTCCAAATATCATTGCAAAAAATCATACCTAATACAAGTTTCAAGTGTGCCTCATATTTGGAGATATCAAGTGATTCCACATGATAGTATGTTAACTACATGTGATTATTCTGATCACATTGTGTATCCAAGTATTCTCTTGTGTTGGATTGGCTCTAAGAACCATATTCTTATGTTGTACTGCCTTGTACACCAAATTTGTTTCTGAGTATAAGAAAGCACACCGTTGTTGTCAACAATTTATACACGCGCACAATTTATTTGGCTATTGGAGTCCCCATGTGTATCACTCAAAATTGGATCATACGTATTGGAAGTTAATAAGAAAAGCCGAGTTCTAAATACGATCTAATAACCACAAGAACAACGTAGAGTTCTAAATACGATCTAATAACCACAAGAACAACGTATGAGAACCGATGCCAAATAGTGTATACCATGCAATAATGCTGCTCAAATATTAAATGGTATATCTAATAAGAACCCCATTGGCTAAACAGATATTTGTCCCTTCATTTTATAGTCAAACATAAGAAGACGTGCAAACGCATGTAAGCTTGCAAAGGTCAATGTCTATGTATACAAAATTCGCACAACAGAAAGTTTGTAGAGCGACACATGGACGATAAAAATATCTAAAGGCAACATTGTTTGCTTGGTCAAAATTCACATTTGACCAAATGCTTTTTGCAAGATCCGGTCCCACACAGACAATCACCAACCGGTGCTCTCTTGCACCACTCGATGCTAAAGTGGCTAATTAGCGGGAGAAAAGAATAGACAACTGTGCGTACAGTAGTCACATCGGCAAAAATGCAAGATGGTAGCTGCAGACTGTCAGAAACCCAAGGCAGTAGTTGCTGACTGACACAAAAATCAAGGCCGTTTGTTCAATGGCTGCAGAGCCAATATGGATGAACGGTCAGAAATGAGACCTCGCATTCTGGCATGGTAGATCAACTCGCACCTCTCTCTCTCTCTCTCTCTCTCTCTTATATTTTTATATATATATATATATATATATATATATATATATATATATATATATATATATATATTCAGATTAGAATACACTTGAGTGTACGGATCGCACGGATACACTCCAGTGTGTTTGCATATCAAAACTAGTTTTTGTAAAATGTAAACCGTTGATCTTCACCGTCATACTATAACTAGGCTACATACAAATTTTGAACCCATTTGGATGAGTGTAACTCACTCATCCAAGGGCAACAAAATCAACGCGCGAAACTAATTTGAAATACATAATTTTTGCGGTCTTCATAACATGAGCTATACATATCCAAATGTGCTCAAATTTTGCGTATGAGTTGTTCACGAGTTGTTTAAGAAGATCAACGGATTAGATTTTAAAAAAAAATATTGCATCATGGAAAACTACTTAAGTGTATTCCGCTCCGGATACACTCGAGTGTATTCTAGCCTGATTCTCTCTCTCTATGCATATATATATATATATATATATATATATATATATATATATATATATATATATATATATATATATATATATATATATATATAGTCAGGCTAGAATACACTCGAGTGTACGGATCACACGAATACACTCAAGTGTGTTTACATATCAAGACTATTTTTTGCAAAATGTAAACCGTTGATCTTCACCGTCATACTATAACTAGGCTACATACAAATTTTGAGCCCATTTGGATGAGTGTAAGTCACTCATCCAAGGGCAACAAAATCGACGCGCGAAACTAATTTGAAATGCATAATTTTACGGTCTTCATAACATGAGCTATACATATCCAAATGTGCTCAAATTTTGCGTATGAGTTGTTCACAAGATGTTTAATAAGATCAATGGATTAGATTTTTAAAAAAATATTGCATCATGAAAAACTACTTGAGTGTATTCCGCTCCGGATACACTCGAGTGTATTCTAGATTGACTCTCTCTCTCTCTCTCTCTCTCTCTCTCTCTATATATATATATATATATATATATATATATATATATATATATATATATATATATATATATATATATATATATATATATATATATATAAGAGAGTCGAGCTAGAATACACTCGAGTGTACAAATCACACGAATATACACAAGTGCGGTTGCATATCAAGACTATTTTTTACAAAATGTAAACCATTGATCTTCATTGTCATACTATAACTAGGCTGCATACAAATTTTGAGCCTATTTGGATGAATTTAAGTCACTCATTCGAGGGCAACAAAATCGACACGCGAAACTAATTTGAAATGTATAATTTTTTTGATCTTTATAACATGACCTATATATGTCCAAATGTGCTCAAATTTTTTATGTGAACTATTCACAAGATGTTTAAGAAGACCAACAGATTAGATTTTTGAAAAAATATTGCATCATGAAAAACTACTTGAGTGTATTCTACTCCGAATATACTCGAGTGTATTCCAACCTGACTCTCTCTCTCTCTCTCTCTATATATATATATATATATATATATATATATATATATATATATATATATATATATATATAACTCTCACTACTACAGAAATGGCTTATAACGTCACTTTAAAGGCGTTGGTTGTATAAATACGCCGACACCTAAAACCCAAAACGTCGGTTTAATAAAAAAACCCGATATCTATATGTGAAGG
The DNA here is from genome assembly GCA_963693085.1 of Alisma plantago-aquatica. NCBI lineage: Eukaryota > Viridiplantae > Streptophyta > Magnoliopsida > Alismatales > Alismataceae > Alisma > Alisma plantago-aquatica. The sequence goes on along the minus strand of OY856409.1, from coordinate 1,313,583,992 downwards.
GCGACCAGACACGAGTATCACTTTTATTTAGTGTCGGTTCCCGAATAATAAACTGACGCCTAAAATTAACCGCCAAATCCAAAATTTCGTGTGAAAAAAATTACCTCCAAAATTTGACATATGGCGTCGGTTATTTACTAAAAAACTAACGACGAAAGGTTATTTGCGATACAGAAATTGGGCACATTTTGGTCATCGGTTTTACTACAAGAACCGACGCTTATGGGTTTTCACGCGTTTTTCCTGGAAATTTTTCACACCCCTTTGAGCGTCGGTTTGAGAAAGAAACCGACGACTATGGTCATTAATCGAGAACAATTTTTTTAATCGGCATATGTAGATAGACGTCGGTTTTTTTCTAGTAAAAACCGACGACTATCATTGAGAATAGGTGTCCATGTGTTTGTAGAACCGACACCTTTAGTTTTACGTGTCGGTTGTTTTTAATAACCGACGCCGACTGATAACTTAACAACACCAGTGCGAGCCCAACTCTTCCCCTTTCTCTGTTTCATTCATTGTCTCGCGCTGCTACTCCAGGGTTTGGTCCGGCGATTTCCGGTGATTTCTCCTCTGCCCCCACCTCCGCCGCCGTTAAATCCGGCCGCGCGCTGCTCCGCTCGCTTGGCTGGTCCTCTGCCCACCTCCGCCGCCGCTTGCCCTTTGCCCCAGCTCCGGCGGCCTTCTCTCCTTCTCCGGTGACCTTCTATCTTGCTCCGGTGGCCTACTCTCCTGCTCCTGCTGCTCGCTGTTGCTACTCTCCCCGCCAACGCATCCGAAGGTACCTACTCTGCTCTTCTTCCTCCTTTTCTTCCTCTGCCCTCAAGCAGGTACCCTGATCCGTGACCGAGGTGTGTGAAATCGCAGGTTGGCACGGTCGTGCTGGGCAGCACGACCGTGTTGGTAGCACGGCCGTGCTGCATAGCACGGCCATGTTGGTTGATTTTGTGCTATATTGCTCAATTATAATCGGATAGCCTATAATGTTGTTCTACATTACTCTTCTAAAATTATTCTTATATTGTTGAATCGGGTCAATGACCACACCTGCTATTGTGCCTGAATTATGCCATGTATGTTTGTACAAAGTGAATCTTATCGCTCTAAATGTGAATTATTGCATGTTTGAAACTATTGAATTCTTGATTTATTATTAAATAATGCTCTAATTGTGAGTGATGCAATGTAAGTGAGCAAATACATGTAGTGGATATGTACTCATTAGCCTAGAAACTCGTCCAAGATTTACTCATTAGGAGTAAATCTTGGATAGTCCCCGGTTTGGGACTATTCTTGAACACCTAATCTCATTTAGGATGTAAGTGTATAATGTGTATTAGGTTTTCAAGAAAATTTCAGTAGCATTTCCCCGTTTGTTCTCTAAGTACATATGTACTTGGAGAATAATGGGGAAATACTGCCGAAGTTTTCTTGAAAACCCAATACACATTATACACTTACTAGTGAGATTAGGTGTTCAAGAATGGGATAGGTTGTACACATTTATTGTATATAAGAATGACAGTACATGTATTTGTTGGCCTAGAAACCCGTCCAAGATTTACTCATTAGGAGTAAATCTTGGATAGTCCCCGATTTGGGACTGTTCTTGAACACCTAATCTCACTTAGGATGTAAGTGTATAATGTGTATTGGGATTTTGAGAAAATTTTGGTAGCATTTCCCCGTTTGTTCTCTAAGTACATATGTACTTAGAGAACAACAGGGAAATGCTGCCGAAATTTTCTCGAAAACCCAATACACATTATACACTTACTAGTGAGATTAGATGTTCAAGAATGGAATAGGTGGTACACATTTATTGTATATATGAATGACAACACATGTATTTGTTGGCCTAGAAACCCGTCCAAGATTTACTCATTAGGAGTAAATCTGGGATCGTCCTCGGTTTGGGACTGTTCTTGAACACCTAATCTCACTTAGGATGTAAGTGTATAATGTGTATTGGGTTTTCGAGAAAATTTTGGTAGCATTTCCCCGTTTGTTCTCTAAGTACATATGTACTTAGAGAACAACAGGGAAATGCTGCCGAAATTTTCTCAAAAACCCAATACACATTATACACTTACTAGTGAGATTAGGTGTTCAATAATGGGATATGTGGTACACATTTATTATATATAAGAATGACAACACATGTATTTGTTGGCCTAAAGTTTTAACCATGCAAAAACTCTAATCTGTTAACCCTAGACCCAAATCTTGTTGTAATATATTCTTGTTTTCTCTTTGATCATAGAATGGATAGATCATGGATGTCCATTCGCAATCGCTGCACCCCAGAGTTTATTTCTGGTCTTGACCAGTTTATTAGATTTGCCGAGGAACATAGGAAACAACCTGGAGATAGGTTCTACTGTCCATGTAGGCATTGCGGTAACAACTTGAAAGTCAGCACTGGTGACGAAATCAAAAGTCATGTCATGTGCAACGGGATTATACAAGGCTATACAAAATGGCACTGGCATGGAGAGATTTCAAACCCGAAACTAGTGGATGTCGATAGCAGTGCTTGTGTGGAAGAAGAAATTGCCTATGATGACGTAGATGTGAATGAACCAGTTCCAGTAGACATCGTTGATGCGATGCTGGATAGTTGTGGGGTAGAGCACACCGATCCACCTCCCATTTTTAGAAACATTGTGCATGATGCTGAGATATCGTTATACATAGGTTGTACTAAGTTTACGAAGCTTAGCGCTGTGTTGAGATTGTATAAGATATCGAGCAACCAACATAGCACTTGGCCAGTCATGCTTATTATATACAATCTTCCTCCCTGGCTGTGTATGAAAAATAAGTACGTAATGCTGTCGTTGTTGATATCGGGCCCTAAACAACCTAGAAATGACATCAATGTTTATCTTGAACCTATGATTGATGACTTAAAGAAACTCTGGGGTGAAGGTGTGATGACCTATGATGCTTCACGAAGAGAGACATTTCGTTTGCATGCTATGTTGTTTTGCACTATTAATGACTTTCCAGCATATGGGAATTTGTCTGGATATAGTGCCAAAGGAGCTAAAGTGTGTCCTATATGTGAAGAGAACACTGATTAAACAAGACTAAAACATGGCGGTAAGACTGTATATCTCGGTCATCGAAGGTTTCTTATAAAATTCCATCCGTATCGTAGGAAGCGCAAAGCATTCAATGGATTGAATGAGGAACGGAGTGCACCTAAACCTATACCAGGGGAGGTTGTTTATGAAAGAGTAAAAGACTTTGTCAGTGAATTTGGTAAGAGATCACAATGTACTATGGCCACACGGAGTGACAAATCTTTATTCAAGAAGAAGTCAATATTTTGGGATCTTCCTTATTGGAGTTCTTTGACAGTCAGGCATTGTATCGATGTCATGCACGTTGAGAAAAATATCTGTGATAGTGTCATTGGTACTTTGTTGAATATACCAGGTAAGACTAAAGATGGGATACAATCCAGACTGGACCTATGTGAAATGGGAATAAGGTCAGAATTAATAGAATTTCGTGAAATGGGAAATCAGAGAACATACTTACCTCCCGCTTGTTACACATTGTCTAGAAAGGAGAAGAAAGCTTTTTGTGAATGTTTGGTAAATGTTAAGGTGCCACAGGGTTACTCATCCAACATCCGTAGATTGGTATCAATGAAAGATCTGAAGTTGATAGGTATTAAATCTCATGATTGTCACACTCTAATGTAACAAATATTGCCTGTGGCAATTAGATCTATATTGCCGAAGCATGTAAGGTTTGCAATCACCAGACTTTGTTTCTTTTTCAACAGTCTGTGCAACAAAGTTATTAACCCTGATACTCTCGATAAATTGCAAAGAGAAGTGGTTGTTACCCTATGTCAGCTTGCGATGTATTTTCCTCCGTCGTTCTTTGATATCATGGTACATCTTGTTGTCCACTTGACTAGGGAAGTGAAAATGTTGGGACCAGTTTTCTTGCATTGGATGTATCCCTTTGAACGATACATGAGCATTTTTAAAAGTGATGTTCAAAACCGTTATCGGCCTGAAGGGAGTATTATCGAGGGTTATGTGGCGAGAGAGGTTATGGATTTTTGCAATTACTTTCTTAGTGGTAATGACACTCCTGATAATGACAAGAATATTGATGATTCTAGTAGCACACCTCTGCCTCGCCATGATGTCTGGATAGCTGGGAGGCAAAATAAGAAGGGGGAAATAAGGAAGCCCACAACTACCGAGGCGGCTGCAAAAATGGTAAAATACAACTCTTACAACAATCATTCGAATATTGATTATTTGTGGTGTTTACTGAATTACAAATTTTTGTTTTGGCGATTAGCGGGAGCTGCACGAGCTGGGGAAACAAGACAAGTTCATCCCTGAGGGCACAAGGGATGAATTGACAGTTGCTCTGGGTAACCCAGAGCATCCTGGACGTGTTAGGGCTGTAGGCACTGGTGTGGGCATCAAAGCTTTTTTTGGGCCATCCCAGCACAAACATGTCCCAAAAGTGGGACTTTCACAAGAAGAGGTAACATATTTTTTCCTTGTAGATGTTACTGTAAAAGAGAATTCAATAATTAGAATTTGACGTTTCTTTTATCCATGTATAGGTAGATAAGCTATTTGATAGGAAACTCGAAGAAGCAATGAAAAAGTGGTAGGCATCTCAGATTGCCACTTACCAGACAGTACCTATGGTGTCTCCTACTGCAGGCTCTACTCCTACTGCAGAGGTTGGGAGTAATCATGTAGACCCACCACCTAGCAAATCCGCTGTAAGTATTTTTATGACATAGTAACTAGTTTTTTAATTCAAGATGATATATTTTCAAGATGATATGTATATATAAAATTGTAGTCGTTTAAAAAAAAGATGATATGTATATATGTATATAACATTCTTTACACAAAAATTTGTAGGGGTTGAAGCCATGCCATCTAAAAGTTAATGAATATGTCGTTGCAGAGGCGTCGGCTTACCCATCCCTACCAGGGGAAATGTTTCACGGGTCTCCATTACCAACTGATTGGATTCGTGTGAGCCCAGTACATATATTCCCCAAGTGGATGGATCTTCCATTGCCATATGCCCACCCAGATTGTGAAACGCTTGGTGAGGTAGAAGGCGGAGTGATATTGTGGCTAAAAACGGATGTCATCTTTACTGAAACTGTATGGTAAATTTACATTACATTAAATTGTTAGTGTGTGTATATGATGTCAGTTGATCTGAAATTATTATATATATATACAGGTTAAAAAGAAGACACCCACAACATCTAGGCCTCCACTTCCACCTCCTACATTACCCAATTGGGTTCCACATGACCTACCTGTCCCGTTAGGTCCTAACTGTAAGGGTATGGCAATATGGTTATGCGAACATGATATAAATTGCCCTATAACTGTTTCTATAGATTCAGATGTTGCAGGTCAATCATACGAAAGCAAACTATTTATACAAGATATTTTGGAGTTGTTTCGATATGATTGGCTAAATACATCTGTGATAGAGCTATGGATAAGGTGAGATATTCTTTATACATCCATATACCTTGTGTAGGATCTGGTGATCTGGTTTCTTATTTATTAATGCATGCGTAATTAATACATATTTTGCAGCTACTTAGACAAGATATGTGCAGATTTTGCATTTGAATATGTAGGATTTTTGATTCCATCTTTGATTAGTCTAGTAGCTAAAGACCCTCCGTTAGTTCAACAATACTGCTGTGAGACTTTTACAATTTTTTCTCAAAATAAGAAGACGGTGATAATGGCTCCATTCAATGTAGAGTAAGTTTACTTTGTTTATTATATTTTGGACTTAAGAAAATTACATTTTTATTGTAGATTTTGAGTTATTAATTTTTAACTTTTTTTACCTCTAGTGGTATGCATTGGGAGTTATTGGTTATTGTCCCCGATACGTTCACTGTCTATTATCTAGATCCTAAGGGGAGTAAATTGAATACAAAATATGGACACATAATGAAAATGACATTATTCCGGTGAGAAGTATTTCATTTTCATATCCGTTAACATATGTTATTACATTACTATTTAATTATGCAATGTACTGTGTTACATTAACATGTAGGGGTTTTGATGAGTTCAAAAAGGCTGGAGGAAAGGTCCCCATGAAAAAGAACCAACCAATAATTTGGAAGAACGTGAAAGTAAGTTCCCGACTGCAATATATGTATATATTATTTATGTGAACAATGCTTAATTAGTTGTATTTTTTTAATATTTTGTATGTTTGAATTTATAGTGTGCTACACAAGACAACGGATGGGCATGTGGATACTATGTGATGCGATTTATGCACATGATTATCAAATATGCCGCAATGGACATCGATTGTATTGCTGAGGTATTATATAGTCTCATTAGATAATATGAAATATATCAATCTTATTTATAGCTCATTAATTATATATATACATCATTCTCTTTACAGGTGTTTAAACTGACCACACTACAGGAACGATCTTACCAGATGTACATGCTCCCTATACGACGGGAGAATTAAATGAAGTAAGAGAAGAATGGGCAACAACCATACAAATAGTGGGGTTTTTAAGATATAATTGGGATGTTGATAGCGAATAATGACTAAAGAATGATATTTTGTAAATGAATTTCTGAATTATAATATATGTGAATGTTTCTACATGTATGGATGTTTCTACATGTGTCTGAGTGAAAATGAATGAAACTTTTAGTTGCTATATGAATGTTTCTACATGTATGAATGTAAAAATGAATGGAACTACATATTGGTAGCTACATGAATGTTTCTAAATGTGTAAAAATCAAATGGAACTGCAGGTTGCATTGCTAAATGTGTGAATATTTTTGTTGTTAATTTTGCAGGTTTGTGGCCTGTTGTTGGCTGATATCAATGGATGTCTTAAAACCTGCAGTTCATAACTGAACTGCAGGTTTCTCATCCTGCGACCAGCCATACAGCAGGTCTGCAGACTGACAGAAAAAAAAAGGCATCGGTTATTTGTATAAAACTGACGCCACATAGTTACAGTGTCGGTTTCTAATAGTAACCGACGTCTATTTCCTTAACACCACGGCCGTGCTGGCCAGCACGGCCGTGGCAGCGGACCAGACACCACGGCCGTGTTGGGAGTGCACGGTCGTGGCAGCGGACCAGACACCACGGCCGTGTTGGTCAGCACGGCCGTGTTGGGAGTTATATGACGTCGGTTTCTTATCTAATAACAGACGCTGCTAGTGCCCAAGATGGCACCCTTCTGTGGCGCGAAGGTATATGGCGTCGGTTGCTTATCTAATAACCGACGCCTATAGTGCCCTGCTGGCACGTTTTCGGTGGCGCGCGAAGGGTTTTGGCGTCGGTTTTTGAACCGACGCGTAACGGCTGGGCTTTTAGCGTCACCCACATAGGTGTCGCTTAGAAACCGACACTAAAGGCCTTAAATAACTGATACTAAAGGTCGGTTATGTACTAGTGTCTGTGCTCCAGACGGGGGAAATGAAGAATTCTGCCTCTCTCCCATCCCACATGTTCAATCTTTTTTAGCGGTTTCCCGAGAAATCTTGATTATGCACGCAACCTTCATTTTGCTCATTCATGGAGTTGTATTTAGTACCTCTAAGAAAGATGATTATCCACCGTTAGTCAGTAACAGATGCAATTTACCAAGTCGGGTTGAAGATCCAGGAAGGAAGTTGCCGAATACCTGTACCAGGCTCCGGACCGGTGGTATATATATATATACATATATATATATATACATACATACATACATACATACATACATATATATATATATATATATATATATATATATATATATATATATATATATATACTAGTAAACACACACGTGCACATGCACGTTTCTAATTAAAAATGTTACATTTATATTTATTTATAATAAAAATAAAAAATAAAATAAAATTTTGTATTTAAAAATTGTTTTTAACTAAACATTTGTGATAATATGAGATAATATATTTATGGTATAATGTAAGTAGTAGGTTTTACACTTGTTACACTACAAGAAATATATTTAATGTGACATTCTCATTTATTAAAATTTTTATGTATAGCATGATATCCTTGAATTGGAAAAGGCTATACATTTGTGTTCAGGAAACTTGCATATGTTGTAGGAGCTCCTCATTAGATAGGTTTACCAACACATTTTATAGAGCACTTAGTAAAAATTAATTTAAAAATATATGAGATTTATTTGAGATTAATTCCTACTCACCATTATTATTTCAATTCTCATGTACACTCAAATATATATATGGCATCAAACTATTACATACTTTAAGAAGATATGGATGTAGAAAATAAGCATGGCATGTTATTTGATGTAAAAGTAACATATGGAACAATGATCAATAAAAATGGAATACAAAATATCTAGAGTCCGTGTGAGGCTTTACTCCTAAGTCCTCAGGATGGCTTTCAGTAGCGTTACGACATACTTTCTTGTGCCGACGGGTGGAGTTGCATGGGTTGTTGTTCTTGGAGAAGTCGCTCTGATCTCCACTATATCAGAGTTCCTAGGGCTTGGATGGGGTTTCAGAGGCCCCACTAAGATTATATTGGTACATATATTGAGCAGTGATGATCTGTCTGGTCCGCCAGCCTGTGCATTAACATGGGGCTTAAAGATGCACGTGATCAGATAGGAAATCTAGGGAGCAAGTTTTTTTTATTTGGAATGTGAGGCGAGTTCATCACTCGTGATTGTACCTGTAGTTTTTGTTATCCTACCTTCGTCTTTGTTAGTCCAATCACATCCATCTGTATCTTTTCTCAAGGATGAGAAATGGTCTTGAAATTAGACACCATGAGAGGTAAAACATGTAGTTTTAAAAATACTAACATAAACAATGCTACAAAAGATGAGTACAGAAGAAGAAATACATGTTTTGAGCAATGCATAGTTGTGCGTTATTCCGTATGCACGCTTCAGGCTGCGTAGGATGTGTTTGGTATACGATCTCGATAGGTTTATGTGCCGTAGGGAAATTAACCGGTGGTACATTAACTTTGTGTAAGATGTCTTTTATTTTGGAACAATGACAAACAAACTTGATGATAAGATGTCCATTGTTTGGTGCGCGTGTAAGTAACTTTTAATTTCTTAGATAAGGTCTATTCTACCCTAAATGTAAATGACAGTTGTAAGTATTAAGTAGTCAGTTAGAAGGCTTTGTAGGAAATAGACATCCGTGAAAAATAAACATGTTTCCTGCCGCAAGGATTTCAAGCAACAGATTGTTTGAAAAATTTTCAGTTAAATTAACCATGCAACATCTTATTCATCTTTTAAATTACAAAATGAATGCAAGTTAAAATGTCCAACAATAATTTATGGAACAGTCGGGGAGGAGCAATTCAGGTGGTCTGGCACGATGTCCCCTCATGAAGGGACCCAAGTTTGAAGCCCAGTGGCCATCTCTGAAACGGTAACTATATATACGTTCTAGTGTAGAAGAATATTTCAAAATGTATCTATTTTGAAGAATATTTCGAATGGGATCCAGAAACAAGCCACTAAAATACAAAATGGTATCCAGCAGAATATTTCGACGAACTTTTAAGAATATGAGCTTCTTGTCCTTGACCACTCCAGGAATGTATTGTTGAATCTTTTAATTGAATATATGGCAGAAGAACGATGAGGAGATACATAAATGATTGAAATTTAGATACGACAATCATTGTATGCCTACCTTTTAGAACGTTGATTCTATTAGTTGGGATTGATTGATCTATTTATCGAGATGTATTCCTCGCACAACAAATGAAATAAAATATAAATATAAATTTGATTTGAGGAAAAAATAAAAGAATATAGCGATATTGAATTGTTAAACAAAAACATGCAAGCCACATGGACAAAAATGAACCATGATTGATGATGAGGACAAAAATAAACCATCATTGCTGAACTCCACTGGATATTTCGATTATTAATCATTCATTCTTCCAGTAATCTTTAAAAATACTGCTCGTGTTGATGGATAAAAATGTTGTTGCCTTGTTTGATGTAATGATGCATGCGAGACATAAGGGAAGAAAGGGGAAGCAGATTAGCAGCCAATGATTACAGAGCAACATATAGTGGAGTGATATTGCTTCATACCTTCATATGGACGGCGGCGGTTGGGGGGATTATTCATCATAGTCATATGTTAGTAGGTTAATGGCTGCATGGTGGGAAATATATGTGCTTGCCGCCAGTTACCAATTGTCATAGGCAAAAGAGAGTTCGTGCAGTTGCTATTTATTTGTAGTTTCATATCGATGACGATGGCTGGTCAGGATGGCGCATCGTAGCAAGATGTTTGGTCAGTGGCCGGATAGGAACATAGGTAGACGCCGCCTATGTACCCGCTAGTAGAGGCGACGGGTGCAGTGACGAAAACAATGTTGTCAATCTTCGGCGCCTATGATGGGAGTGTTGAGAACTGAAAAACATAATGATTCATTAATGAGGGAGAGAGACAGAGGATGGTTGGTTAAAAGGAAAATGATCATCTATTTTTTATGTTCGGTGGGAGCAAGATTTGTCGTAACTCGTAAGTATTTTTTCTAAGAGATTGGTAACCGCTTTGTTACGATATTTTGTGAAAAAAATGTGGAGATATTTGTGCCTAGAGTTAGTGGGGTGTTCGGAGAGGGGATTATGGGGATTGGTGGTTATCCAGGAAGGGATAAAGGATTAAAAAAATGGAAAGTAATTTAAACAAATAAAAACAGAAATAATCGAGAGGGAAGTAATGGACTGATTTCAATTTTTGTTTGACCGTGTTCGCTTTGGTTTTGACAAGGTGATAATAGAAGGAAAAAGTGCGGGAAGGAGAGTTAGATAACTGTATTTAGTGGGATGAGGAAGACGTGACTAGATATTCCACGAGAAAGTGGGCTAGGGCGGTTGAGTGTTTAAAGGAGGAAAAAGGTGATTTTAAAAGTTATAAAATTTAGAAAAAAGGAGAGAAGAGAGAGAGAGAGTTAAGGAGAGGATAGCATTTTGAAAATGCTAAAATTTGATTGGCTAATGATATTCTTGTAATTAGTAGAAGTTATTCACTCTTTTTATAGTATATATATATATATATATATATATATATATATATATATATATATATATATATATATATATATATATATATATATATATATATATATATATATATAGGCTGGAATACACTCGAGTGTATCCGGAGCATAATACACTTAAGTAATTTTTAATGATGCGATATTTATTTTTGAAATATAATCTGTTGATCTTCTTAAACATCTTGTAAATAGCTTGTATATAAAATTTGAGCTCATTTAGATATTTATAGGTCAACTTATAAGGACTAAAAAATAATACATTTCAAATTAGTTTTGTGCATCGATTTTGTTGCCCTTGGACGAGTGACTTACCCTCATCCAAATGGGGTCAAAATTTATACGTAGCCTAATTGTAGTATGACAATGAAGATCAATAGTTTATATTTTGTAATAAAATAGTCTTGGTATGCAAACACAACATGAGTGTAGCGTGCGATCTGTACACTCAAAGTGTATTCTAGCCTGACTCATATATAGTCAGGCTGGAATACACTCGAGTGTATCAGGAGCAAAACACACTCAAGTAGTTTTCCATGATGTGATATTTTTTTTAATCTAATCTGTTGATCTTCTTAAACATCATGTGAATAGCTCATATATAAAATTTGATCTCATTTGGACATTTATAGGTCATGTTATGAATACCACAAAAATTATGCATTTCAAATTAGTTTCGTGCGTCGATTTTGTTGCTCTCAAATGAGTGACTTATACTCATCCAAATGAGCTCAAAATTTGCATGTAGCCTAATTATAGTATAACAATGAAGATCAATGGTTTACATTTTAGAAAAAAATAGTCTTGATATGTAAATACCACTTGAGTGTAGCGTGCGATCTGTACACTCGAGTGTATTCCAGCCTGACTCTCTCTCTCTCTCTCTCTCTCTATATATATATATATATATATATATATATATATATATATATATATATATATAAGAACCCACCACTTCTCTACTCTTAGCATTGCTTCCAAAAAAGTCAACCAGTCACTAGAGAAAGGAGAAACAAACTAACTCATAAGAGAATGCTCACCCCTGACTTCACCCTTACTCACTACTACAGAAATAGCATTCAGTGTCACTTTTATGGGCGTCGGTTATTAAGGAAAACCGACGCCTAACATTTAAGGCGTCGGTTGTTCACGCAACCCGACGTCTATATTCGAAGACCAGCCAGACACGGGTACCGCTTTGTATTAAGCGTCGGTTGTTTATAACAAACCGACGCGTAAAGTTGCCCGCGAAATCCATATTTCGATAAAAAAATAGTGTCATTTTCAGCGTCAGTTATATACGTAGAAACCGACGCCTATGTGCGATGAAAATTTGCGCGAAAAGTGTCACTTTCAGCGTCGGTTATCCTTGTATAACCGACGCTGAAAGTGGTTCCCGCCAAATAATTTCATGAAAATATCGTCCAATTGGACGTCGGTTTTTTCAAACAACCGACGCTAAAGATGTTTAGGCGTCGGTTGTGTTAAACAACCGATGCTATTTGGGAACTTCATTACCCTCGATCGCCCGACTCTTCCCCTTTCTTCTGTTTCATTGCGAGCGATTTCCCTATTTCTCTACTGCCGCCGATTTCTCTCCGACGATTTCTTCTTCAGCTCCCCTTCTCCGGCGCCCCCTTCTCCGCCACCACTCCTGCTCGCCACCGCTCCTGCCGCCGTTGGACACCTACTCGCCGCCGCTCCTGCTCGCCGACGATCCTACTCCTGTTGTTGCTCTGCGTCGCCGCCACCGTCGCCGCCTGCTCGCCGCCGCTCCTGCTCGCCGACGATCCTGCTCCTACTGCTGCTCTGCGTCGCCGCCGCCGCCGCCCGCTCCTTCCTCCTTGTTGCTGCTCTGCGTCTCCTTGCTCACGCCCTAACTCTGCTGCTCACAAGGTACTAGCATCAAACCCTTCCTCTGTCATTCTTTCCATTCAGTAATAGTCTCATCTCCTCGTTCATTTTAATGCTAGTGTCAGGGCTATCTATCTAGGTTGATGTATGAGCTATCCCCTGTATTTTTTTTCCTGCTCTCTTTGTGTGTATGAGCCTGTTCCTTGGTTGTGTATGGTCTTGCTGTTTGGAGATGTTTTGATCCCCTGTGTGGGATACTTTCTCCTTTTGTTCTTTACGTTTGGTCAGGTGTGTTGTCTGTAAATGCCCAAAGTTTTTTTGGTATCAATAGTTGAGTGTTTTTCACAAAAAAAAAGATGGAGAAGTTAAATGGATACAACTCTGTACATAGGTAGGTGTAGTTCTCTATCTAATTACAATAAGAACATGACAATATGATAATAAACATCTACAACCTAATGCCACCTACCAAGACAGATACTAATACCACCTCCTCACCTATCAAAATCTTAAGGTTAGACATATAAAGGAGGAAGAGTTGTGAAACATGTGTACATGAATCTGAAGCCACTATACAAACTCTGTTTGAGTGTTTAAGTATCAAGCATCGTTAGTCCAATACATAAGTACTAGAAGTATCCATGGGTTAAATAAGGTGAACTAGCTGTGTAATGTTAGGGTTTCTGTAGTAGTGGGTGCGCCTACTACATTTGGGGGTGCGCCTTATACTATTTGAAATCCTTGATTTTATCTTCTATCCTAAATAAAATTAAGGGACCCATGATTAGAAAACAATTCCAAACTTGGCACCCACACTAATTGGAAGGAAATAAAATATGATTATTGAAATGCACATTTGTGATGTGATACCTTTTTTAGGATGCATATATTAGATTCAACCTTTGAGACATCCTTTTATGAGTTCCAATACAATTAGGGTTTCATTTCATTGACATTGTATGTATTATAATATTACATCTTTCACATAAAAATTAATTAAATTGAATCCTATTGGAACCCTAATTTAAATCCTAGTTTGATTTAAACTTGTCCATTCTAGCATCCTAATTTGATTTGATTAAACCCTAACATTGTTTAAACCCTAACATCAATTGTGATGAAACCCTAACATGTACATATCTATTATTGTGTTTGTTGGCCTAGAAACCCGTCCAAGATTGACTCATTAGGAGTAAATCTTGGATAGTCCCCGGTTTGGGACTGTTCTTGAGCACCTAATCTCACTTAGGATGTAAGTGTATAATGTGTATTGGGTTTTTGAGAAAATTTTGGTAGCATTTCCCCGTTTGTTCTCTAAGTACATATGTACTTAGAGAACAGCGGGGAAATGCTGCCGAAATTTTCTCAAAAACCCAATACACATTATACACTTACTAGTGAGATTAGGTGTTCAAGGATGGGATAGGTGGTACACATTTATTACATATAAGAATGACATCACATGTGTTTGTTGGCCTAGAATGTGAACAATCATTGTTTTTTATATTACTTGTACATTGGTATAAATTAGAATGAACAATCACTAAATTATATACTGTTTGTATGGAGTCCGGCTTCATTGTAGATATCTATTATTGTGTTTGTTGGCCTAGAAACCCGTCCAAGATTGACTCATTAGGAGTAAATCTTGGATAGTCCCCGGTTTGGGACTGTTCTTGAACACCTAATCTCACTTAGGATGTAAGTGTATAATGTGTATTGGGTTTTCGAGAAAATTTTGGTAGCATTTCCCCGTTTGTTCTCTAAGTACATATGTACTTAGAGAACAGCGGGGAAATGCTGCCGAAATTTTCTTGAAAACCCAATACACATTATACACTTACTAGTGAGATTAGGTGTTCAAGGATGGGATAGGTGGTACACATTTATTATATATAAGAATGACATCACATGTGTTTGTTGGCCTAGAATGTGAACAATCATTGTTTTTTATATTACTTGTACATTGGTATAAATTAGAATGAACAATCACTAAATTATATACTGTTTGTATGGAGTCTGGCTTCATTGTAGATATCTATTATTGTGTTTGTTGGCCTAGAAACCCGTCCAAGATTGACTCATTAGGAGTAAATCTTGGATAGTCCCCGGTTTGGGACTGTTCTTGAACACCTAATCTCACTTAGGATGTAAGTGTATAATGTGTATTGGGTTTTCGAGAAAATTTTGGTAGCATTTCCCCGTTTGTTCTCTAAGTACATATGTACTTAGAGAACAGCGGGGAAATGCTGTCGAAATTTTCTTGAAAACCCAATACACATTATACACTTACTAGTGAGATTAGGTATTCAAGGATGGGATAGGTGGTACACATTTATTATATATAAGAATGACATCACATGTGTTTGTTGGCATTTCCCCGTTTGTTCTCTAAGTACATATGTACTTAGAGAACAGTGGGGAAATGCTGCCTAATCTTTTCCTAATATATACTTGTTTCCTAATATATACTTGTTTTCTCTGATCATAGAATGGATAGATCATGGATGTCCATTCGTAATCGTTGCACCCCAGAGTTTATATCTGGTCTTGATCAGTTTATTAGATTTGCCGAGGAACATAGGAAAAAACCTACAGATAGGTTCTACTGTCCATGTAGGCATTGCGGTAACAACTTGAAAGTCAACACTGGTGAGGAAATCAAAAGTCATGTCATGTGCAACGGGATTGTACAAGGCTATACAGAATGGCACTGACATGGAGAGATTTCAAAATCAAAACCAGTAGATGTCGATAGCAGTGCTTGGGTGGAAGAAAAAATTGCCTCCGATGACGTAAATGTGAATGAACCAGTTCCAGCAGACATCATTGATGCGATGCTGGATAGTTGTAGGGTAGAGCACACCGATCCACATCCTATCTTTACAAACATTGTGCATGATGCTGAGATACCTTTATACACAGGCTGTGCTAAGTTTACGAAGCTTAGCGCTGTGTTGAGATTGTATAAGTTGAAAGCTAACAATAGATGGAGCGACAAAAGCTTCACTTCATTGTTGACTTTGTTGAAAGAAATTCTTCCTGAAGGAAACGAGCTTCCAATCTCAACATACCAGGTAAAGAAAATGTTGTGCCCAATGGGAATGGAGGCCAAGAAGATACACGCATGCCCGAATGATTGTGTATTATTTCAAAAGGACTATGTAGATTTGAAATATTATCCAAAATGTGGTGCGTCACGATATAAATTGACGACTTCGGGGGAGTCCAAAACTGGTTCTCCTGCCAAGGTGTTGTGGTATCTACCTATAATATCACGGTTTCAGCGCTTGTTTGCAAATCCGAAAGATGCGAAGAATTTGAGGTGGCATGCAGATGTTAAGAAAAATAATGATGGGATCCTACGACATGCGTCTGATTCCCCACAGTGGAAGAAGATTGATCTATTGTACCCTAAATTTGGTGAAGAAGATAGGAATCTAAGACTTGGGCTTTGTACAGATGGGATGAATCCGTACGGGACATTGAGCAGCCAACATAGCACTTGGCCAGTCATGCTTGTTATATACAATCTTCCTCCCTGGATGTGTATGAAAAATAAGTACGTTATGTTGTCATTGTTGATATCGGGCCCTAAACAACCCGGAAATGATATCGATGTTTATCTGGAACCTTTGATTGATGACTTAAAGAAACTTTGGGCTGAAGGTGTGATGACCTATGATGCTTCACCAAGAGAGACATTTCGTTTGCATGCTATGTTGTTTTGCACTATTAATGACTTTCCAGCATATGGGAATTTGTCTGGATATAGTGTCAAAGGAGCTAAAGCGTGTCCTATATGTGAAGAAAACACTGATTCAATAAGACTAAAACATGGTGGCAAGACTGTATATCTTGGTCATCGAAGGTTTCTTTCAAAATTCCATCCGTATCGTAGGAAGTGCAAAGCATTCAATGGATGGAATGATGAACGGAGTGCACCTAAACCTATACCAGGGGATGTTGTTTATGAAAGAGTAAAAGACATTGCCAATGAATTTGGTAAGAAATCACAATGTAGTATGGCCACACGGAGTGACAATTCTTCATTCAAGAAGAAGTCAATATTTTGGGATCTTCCTTATTGGAGTTCTTTGATAGTCAGGCATTGTATCGATGTAATGCACGTTGAGAAAAATGTCTGTGATAGCATCATTGGTACTCTATTAAATATACCAGGTAAGACTAAAGATGGGATAAAATCCAGACTGGGCCTACGTGAAATGGGAATAAGGTCAGAATTAACAGAATTACGTGAAATGGGTAATAAAAGAACATACTTACCTCCCGCTTGTTACACGTTGTCTAGAAAGGAGAAGAAAACTTTTTGTGAATGCTTAGTAAATGTTAAGGTGCCACATGGTTACTCATCCAACATCCGTAGATTGGTATCAATGAAAGATCTGAAGTTGATAGGTCTTAAATCTCATGATTGTCACACTCTAATGCAACAAATATTGCCCGTGGCAATTCGATCTATATTGCTGAAGCATGTAAGGTTTGCAATTACCAGACTTTGTTTCTTTTTCAACAGTCTATGCAGCAAAGTTATTGACCCTGATACTCTCGATAATTTGCAAAGAGAAGTGGTTGTTACCCTATGTCAGCTTGAGATGTATTTCCCTCCTTCATTCTTTGATATCATGGTACATCTTGTTGTCCACTTGACTAGGGAAGTGAAAATGTTGGGACCAATTTTCTTGCATTGGATGTATCCCTTTGAACGATACATGAGCGTTTTTAAAGGTGATGTTCGAAACCGTTATCGGCCTGAAGGGAGTATTATTGAAGGTTATGTGGCGAGAGAGGTTATGGATTTTTGCAATGACTTTTTCAGTGGTAATGACACTCCTGATAATGACAAGAATATTGAGGAGGGCAAAGGAATTTTGGGATCACGGGTGAAAGTAATCAACCGTGAGCAGTTGGAACAAGCTCACTTGTATATTTTACACAATATGGACGAAGTGAGTGTTTATATCGAGGAACATACCAATTTCATAAAGAGACAACATCCTCGAGCAAGTTTAATGTGGCTTGCTAGAGAGCATAATAAGACTTTTACTAAGTGGTTTGAAGATAAAGTCTTACATCAACTATCTCAAACACCAAATGATATTAAAGAAACTATCAAATGCCTCACCTTTAAACCAAAACCGAATGTTATGTCTTATGAAGGGTTTGACATTAAGGGATTCACATATTACACAAAGCGCCAAGATGATAAGAGTGTCGTCCAAAATAGTGGGGTCACTCTTCAAGCGTCGACTATGTACTTTGCAAGTGCAAAGGATAAGAGTCCACGTGAAGCTAAAATGTCATATTACAGTGTCATTGAGGACATTTGGGAGTTTGACTACATAGATTTCAAAATTCCGCTCTTTAAATATAATTGGGTTGATAACACCAAAGGAGTTATAGTGGATGAATTGGGTTTCACTTTGGTGAACTTTGAAAAGATTGGCGAGAAGGGTGAACCATTCATATTGGCATCACAGGCGAAACAAATATTCTATATCGATGATCCTGCGAATGATAAATGGTCGGTTGTTCTTCATGGTAAAAGACAGTTCATTGAAGATCCTATAGATGAAGAAGAGTACTATGCTAAGTATGATGACTCCAGTCCATTCTCAGTTGGGTTGCCCGCTCCACAAAATATTGAAGCTAATGATGACTTATATGTGCGCGGAGATCACAATGAAGGATTGTTAATTGATAAAAGATCACAATTTTAGAGACATGTATGTTAATACAAATGCTAAATGTTTGCCTTTTTCTAGTTAATAGAAATGCTAAATGTTTGCCTTTTTCTAGTTAATACAAATGCTAAATGTTTGCATTTTAAATGACATTTTCAGATGGCTGACCATGATGAGCATGATGTCCATGATGAGCATGAAGTCCATGATGAGCATGCTGTCCATGACGAGCATGGCGAGGATACTAATGTAAGTTCTAAAAACATATCCTGTATTTCTATAAAATTCATTATCTTCTAGTTATGTCATATATCCTATATTTCTATATTGGGCTAATTTAGTGTGTTTTATTTTTGTCAAATTTTAGGTTGATGCACCTGTACCCACTGAAGCACTGGAGCAACTTGATGCGCAACACCAAACACTTAACAAGAAAAGGGGCATCACTCTGTTGAAGAAGTTATTAGCGCTAAGTGGTAGTGGATCCAAATTGGTGGTGGAGTTTGATAATGGAGGAAATCCAATTGGAGTGAACCGTAATAATTTTGTAAACTATCTTGGGTGTACCACTCGGAGCCATTGTGGTGTTAAGTATGACAATTGGCATAAAGTTCCTCAAGGGAAAAAAGACTTGATATGGAAAGATTTATGCGTGAGTTATTATTATTTGCAATTCTATTATGTAGATTACAAATTCTATTATTTGCAATTCTATTTTGGATACTAGTTAATAACATTTCTATTTTACAGAATCTGTTTGCATTGGATGAGAAGTTGCATCGTAAAAATGTGATGCAACGCGCTGGAAAGATGCTTAGGAATTATAGGACAAATCTGAACAGAGAATACATAAAAGAGGGTGATAAGAAGAAGAAGTCAGCCCTTGAACAATGGAACTTCTTGGACAAAGAAGATTGGGACAATTTTGTTGCTTCAAGAAAATCTGAAGAATTCAAGGTATTAGGCGTCACTCCCAATTTAATTAATATACATTGTATTCACCTATTCAAGATTAACATTTAGTGCTACTAACCAAATCATTAATGTGCATACTAACTAGGCCCTCAGTGACGCACAAAAAGCAAGGCGTGCACTGAATGTGCATGACCACACTATGGGTCCAAAAGGCTATGCAAGCGTTCACCAAAGACTACAGGCGGAGTCTGCGGCTACTCAGGAGTCTGCTCCTACTCAGGAGTCTGCCACACCCATGCCTCGCCATGATATCTGGATAGCTGGCAGGCAAAACAAGAAGGGTGAAATAAAGAAGCCTGTAACTGCTGAGGCGGCTGCAAAAATGGTAAAATAACACTCTTAGAGAAATCATTTGAATATTAATTATTTGTGGTGTTAACTTACCAATTTCTGTTTATGGTGATTAGCGGGAGCTGCACGAGCAGAGGAAACAAGGCACGTTCATCCCTCAGGGCACAAGGGATGAATTGACAGTTGCTCTGGGTAACCCAGAGCATCCTGGACGTGTTAGAGGTGCCGGCGCTGGTGTTGGCATCAAAGCATTCTTTGGGCCATCCCAGCGCAAACCCAGAGCGGGACTTTCTCAAGAAGAGGTAACCTATTCTTTTTTTAGAATGTTACTGGAAAAGGAAATTCATTAATAAGAAGCTAATGTTTCTTTTATACATGTATAGGAGAATAAGAGAGTTGAGGATTTAGTTGCTAAGAAGGTCAACGATGTAGTTGCTGAGAAGGTCAAGGAAGAATTGCTACGGTGGCAGGCATCTCAGGCTTCCAATACGCCTATGGCGACCCACTCTTCTCCTGATACACAAACTACGAGTAATCCTAGAGACCCATCGCCTAGCACGTCTGCTGTAAGTATTGTTTATGACATTGTAGTTAGTCTTTTCAAGTTGTTATGTTTTCAAGATGATATGTATATATGTATAATATTCTTTACGTAAATTTGTAGGCATTGAAGCCATGCCGCTTAAGAATGCAAGACTACGTTGTTGCAGAGGCACAGGCTTACCCGTCCCTTCCTGGGGCAATGTTTCACGGGACTCCAATGCCACAGGGCTACGTTCGTGTGAGCCCGATACGTGTGTTACCCGATTGGAGAGAAGCTACATTGCCATATCCCCACCCGGATATTGATAGACTTGCTGATGCAGAAGGCAGGGTGATATTGTGGCCCAAAGCAGATGTCGTCTACACGACTGAAATTGTAAGATAAATTTACATTGATTTAGACTGTTAATGTGTATATATGATGTCAACTGATCTGAAATTATATGTACAGGTTAAAAAGAAGACACCAGGAGCACCTAGGCCTCCACTTCCACTTCCCGCATTACCCGATTGGGTTCCAACTGACCTAACATACCTGTTAGGTCCTGCTTGTAGGGGAATGGCATGTTGGCTACGAGCACATAATGTACATTGCCCTATAATTATTTCTTTAGATGCAGATTATGCAGGTCAATCATACGATAGCTCTTTATTTATACAAGATATTATTGAGCTGTTTATGTATGATTGGATGAATACATCAATGATAGAGACATGGATAAGGTGAGATCTTGTTTATACATCCATATACCTTGTGTAAGATCCGGTGATCTGGTTTCTTATATATTAATGCATATGCCTATATGTTTTGCAGCTACTTAGTCGAAGATCATTGCAAACAATTTGCATTTGATCATTTGGGATTTTTGATTCCATCATTGATTAGTTTGGTAGCTAAAGACCCTGATAATGTTCAACAATACTGTATAGATGCTTTTACAATTTTTGGTCAGCAAAAGAAGACGATAATAATAGCTCCATTCAATGTCAAGTAAGTTTACTTTATTTATAATTTGGACTTAAGAAAATTCCATTTTTATTTTGCATTTTGAGTTATTAATTGTTAACTTCTTACCTCTAGCAGTAGACATTGGGAGTTACTAGTTATTGTCCCCGGGACATTCACTGTTTATTATCTAGATCCTGCGGGGAGTACATTGAACCCTTTTATATCCGTTAACATCTTTTATTACATTACTATTTACTTATGCAATTTATTGTGTTATATTAACATGTAGGGGTTTAGATACATTCAAAAAGGCTGGAGGAACGGTCCCAAGGAAAAAGAACCAGCCAATAAATTGGCAGAACGTACAAGTAAGTTCCCGACTCGAATATATATATTATTGATGTGAATTGTGCTTAGTTGTATTATTTTGTATGTTTCAATTTATAGTGTGCTACACAAGACAATGACTGGGCATGCGCATACTATGTGATGCGATTTATGCAGATGATTATCAAATATGCCGCATTGGACATCGATACCATACATGAGGTATTATATATAGTCTCATTAGTTAGTATGCAATATATCAATCTTATCTTATTTTTATATTATTACTTACATATATACATCATTCTCTTTGCAGGTGTTTAAAACTGACAACACTACAGGTAAACGCTTAAAAAATATACATGCTCCATATACGATGGAAGCATTAAATGAAGTAAGAGAAGAATGGGCAAAAGCCATACAAGCAGTGGCAACTGTAAGATATAATTGGGATGTTGATAGCGATAATGAATGATACTTTGTAAATGAATATTTCTGAATGTTAATACATGTATTTGAATGTTTCTATATGTGTGAATGTGAGAATTGAATTGATGTCTGAATGTATGTACTTGTGTGAAATTTTCTTTGTGACTTTTGCAGGTTTGCGGCCTGTTTGTAGGCTGATATCAATGGATGTCGTAAACCTGCAGTTCAGAAAACTGAACTGCAGGTTCTCATCCTGCTGACCAGCCACAGCAGGCCTGCAAACTGATATGAAAAAAAAATATAAATAGGCGTCGGTTATTTATAGAAAACCGTCAGCAAAGACCTACAGTGTCGGTTATGTATAGATAACCAACGCCTGATGTGGCCAAAGCAGTCCTGGAAATGGCGTCGGATATTCGTATCGAACCGACGCCTATTTAAACAACAAAGCGTCGGTCGTTTGGTATATAACCGACGCCAAAAGGGTTCGCGCCACAGAAAACGACGTCATCTAGGACACTTTATGCGTCGGTTATCAACTAAAAGACTGACGCTACATGGAATACATGCGTCGGTCTTTTAGTAAATCACCGACGCAGAAAGTGCCCTAGATGACGCCGTTTTCTGTGGCGCGAACCATTTGACGTCGGTTATATACTAAAAGACCGACGCCTATAGGTTAAATAGGCGTCGGTTAAAAAACCGACGCCGAAATGTTCGACCTTTAGCGGCGCCCACATAGGCGTCGGTCGGAAACCGACGCCAAATGGGGTTAAAAGACTGACGCCAAATGGGGTTTCTGTAGTAGTGACTAAATAAAACCTTGTTTAGCCAAGTGTACTAAAATTCAATCTTTGAAGCCATGCCTTCCTCATTTGGATCCATCTTTAAGCACTCAATGATACCTACTCACCCCCATAAACGTCAATCTAGGAAGCCACTAATGGGGGTACTTGATAATATAAAATTTCATGAACATCTTATACATCCTTTTCCATGAAATCAATCTAGTTTTGCATATAATTCTCATAAATCCATTTCATTTTGAAGCATAATTGTCAAATTAAGGTTCTAATAAACATAATTTTGAAAATGTAGGAATTCAACAATCAAAAGATCAAGCTAGACCAAAGCTAATTGACCTGGAGGTTTATCATTCTTAGCGTTGAATAAATATGATTGAGCGACTATTGAAGAAAGTGATCAAGCTTCAAGCTTGATCAACAAAGACACTTGATAAAAGTAATTATTGAGCATCAATTGTAGAAAGTGATCGAGCTCCCAGCCTGTTCAACAAAGAGCTTGGGAAAATCTACACAATAAAAAAGGACCAATCAAACTCCAAGCTCGATGGAAAGAGAAGATCAAGCAAGTCTGAATTTGACCAAGA
This sequence comes from Alisma plantago-aquatica, assembly GCA_963693085.1. Taxonomy (NCBI): domain Eukaryota; kingdom Viridiplantae; phylum Streptophyta; class Magnoliopsida; order Alismatales; family Alismataceae; genus Alisma; species Alisma plantago-aquatica. The sequence goes on along the minus strand of OY856409.1, from coordinate 1,313,560,411 downwards.
AGGTTGTCAAGATCTAAGATTGATAGATAAATATGATCGAGCATAACCTATCAATCCAGTCTATCAATCGACCTCTCTATGGGTTCGATGCCATATGGACCAGTCATAGGTCAACATGAGATTGGTTGTACCCTATAAATAGGGCCCCATGGCATCATTTCCGAGGCATGTTGTCTTCCGCAAAAGAGTATAAATGTTGTTGTAGAATTTATAGATAACATCAAAATGATTTATCCCAAGAGTATTTGACCTTCCTAACTTTTCCACCCAACCATCTCACTCACCAAATCGATCAATTTCTCCTTGAGAGAGGAGTTACAATGTGCTTCTGGTAAGAGAATGGACGATCAACCTCCTAATGTCAATTGGCTAACATCTCGATTGACCTAATGACTAATTGATCACCTCGATCAATCTCCCAAGGTTGACCGACCTTAGAATATTTCAACCAAAAGGTGGGTAGATCTAAGGAACTACCTTGTAATTGACCTCTCTCTTCTCCCTTGTTGTGACATATTTATCTTTTGAAAGCCATGACCCATTCAACTTGTAATTGATAGTGTATTGCAACATGAGTGGCTAAAATCCATAAACTTGGGTTGGTAGTAGCCATTAAGTCCTCTCAACCATGTAATATTTATTCTTTTGTTTATCACATATATTCTTGCAAGTTTTGTTTCCATACCACTATTTTAATGCATTGGTTATTTGATAAGCTATCTTCTTGCAATGTTTGATCTGAATTATTTTGAAAGAAAAAGTTTGGGAAGATCTAGATTTTGGATTCGTGAGGATACACAAGAGTGGGGAATCACTATAGAAAAAATCCATGTGTTGTTCTTGGTCTTTTGATTACTATCTTGAGAGAGAGGTACCTTTTGATAGAAATCTACCCTAGTCTCAAGAGAAGGAAGGTGTTAGATATCCTTTATGTCTACTTGCAAAATTATGTGGAAAATATATAAAATAGAAGAGAGAATATTGCATGGTTGAGGTTGCTTTGATTGGCGAAACTCAATCCAAGTTTCCCTTTATCCATAATCACCATTATCTTTGTGAGTTTTATAAATTAGGTTTGTTGCATTAAAGCATATTAATTTGTTCCTGAATTGAAATACCAAATTTAAAGTTTTGTTTGAATAGGCTAAGATAAGGCTTTTCATTTCTTACACATGTCCTAAAACCTATCCCCGTGTTTCAAACCCATTTTGCTACAATAGATTTCGTATTAAGTTGTAAACATATCTTGAAGTTGGTTACACAGAGTTAGATCCTTTCTAAGTAGACAATTGTGTCCACACTCTTGACATACGTTTAAGGCGATCAAATTTTGCACTTCTACTGGGGAATAAGGCTATACGACAATCTGTCTAAGAATTTTAAGTCTAGTTACTTTTCGTCACATATCTTTGTTTTCTTTTTTGAAATCAAGTTTAAAAACTTCATTCTAGAATCTTTATTTGGAGATTCTATGACACCTAGGGTACTCAGTTATTTGTTTTAGGTACTTGTAGGTACTTTCTAGAAGGAGGCTACAAAATGAGGATGATCTCTCCGCTATTACACTCAAACAAAGGCTAATGAGACTAAGCATCTGGCAGTGAATCCTTCCTAATGTTCCACTTTTGATACCAAGGGGAGTAAAATCCCTCTTATTCAATAAATAATGTTTAGGGGAATTTCACCTGGTGAAAATCTTATCATCATATCAATGCTTTCTAGGTTACATGTGACACTCAGAAGATTTTGTGTGTCCCACAAGGAGATATATATGCAAAATATTTCCACTTTTCTCTGAGGAATAAGGATCCATCATGGTATCTCAGCATCAAACTTCTAACTATTGAAACTTGGAACAATATTTCCCAAGATTTTATCAACAAATTCTTTCTTGTTCAAAGGACGATTCATTACAGCAACAAGATTACCCATTTTGTTAAGAAACCAGCTAAGAATCTCTATGAAGTGCGGGAAAGATTTCAAGCTTATCTGAGGGAATGCCCACACCATGGGTGTGTTGAAACTTATTTAAATCACAACTGTCTACAATGGGATCACATAATCTGAGATGAATCTATCAAAATCACTTCTGGAAGCAGATTTCCTGCAAAAAAATTAGAAGAATGTACTCTGATCATTGATAATATGGCATTAGTACAATCTATGTGGGATTTTGAGTGTGTCCAAGCCAACAACAATAGTTTACTAGTGACCATAAATTAAGATAAGGCTATTCAATTACTTTCTATGAAGCTTGAAAAAATTGCCACTGATATTCAAACTCTCAAGTTCTCACCAAAAGAAAATGTGATGCAATGTAACATCTTTGGAGACCCTAGACACCTAGCTCAACATTACATCTATACTGAACATGAACAAGAAACTTCGGCTTGACAAAAATGTATCCTATGCTAACTACAAAAGGCTTGGCCATCAATGTTTCTCTTATGATAATACTTCTACACCTAAAAATTCTCATTAACTGAACTAGAAACCAAACATTATGGGTAGAGGTCAAGTAGTAGGAAGAGGCCAGAACCCACCAAGATTTCCACAATCTAACATTCCCTAACTGAATAGGATGCCAAAACAACAAGGTAAGTTCAACAAACCACATAGAGTAAGCTACCTCATGCAACAAAAAAACTATATTAATCAACCAAGTTCTTTGACAAAATGACTTGGGCAAGCCATTCAAAGCAATAACAACCTCATGAACACCATGTAAGCCCAAATAGCCTAACACACAAATTGCATTGTAAAAAAATAAAAATATTATTGATCAACAACTTGCTTCTATAATAGCTTCCATTAATAATCCGACTAGACAATTCCCTTTTGCATGGAATAAAATTTGAGGAATGAGACTGTATAAGATGGTGACTTTGCAGTCTAGCACCATTATAAGCACCAATTCCTTAGAAGGAACTATCTATAATTCATGACAATGAGCCAAAAATCCTTGAAGAGGAAATCCCACTAAATAGAAAGACCTTAGAGCTCTTAGGGTCCCCTTTAACATTGAAGACTCTATGGAAATACATGGCCTGACTGATATAGGTGCTAGTATCACTCTCATGCCACATTCTTTTGCGATTAGGATAGGGTTGACTGACATGGTCAAATGTTGTATTGAAATACAATTGGTTGATGATACATATACCAGACGAGTGGGAGTTATTGAACATGATCCTATAAGGATCAAAAGATTCTTTATCCCTTGTCATAGTTGTCATTAATGTTGTCAAAGATACTTATGTCTATCGATTATTGGAGGATCCTTTCTTTCAATAGCATTAACTCTGATCAATGTAGCAACAAGCATTATCACCATCAAAGTTGTTAATGAGCATATGGATTTCAATGTTCCAGATCACATGAAAGGCCCGTCTCACATAGAATTTAGCTACTTTAAATATTGTTGCAATCAGCTTGTGCAGAGATTCAAGAACTTAATGCAGTAGTAGATCCTCTAACGAAAGCTAGCCTCTCACATTACAAGCCCTGAAGTAGATGAAATTCTTTCTTAACTATATGCAACTAAAGAATAAGAAGTATTTCAACATGGATCAATTGAATAGACAAAGTACATATCCTTGAAAAGAGAACCTAAGGATGAATCTGCACCAAAACCACTACCTGAATCAAAACCACTTCTTGAAGGGTTGAAGTATGAATTCATTGATGATTAAGAAAGAAATACAGTCATTGTGAATTTTGAACTTTCAAAAAAATGAAAGAGAGAAATTGCTTACTAAGATTAGATTACGAAGAAAATCTTTGGGATATTGTATTGATGATTTCAAAGGACTATCTTTTTGTATGCATTCCATCAATCTAGAAGACAATGTCAAACTGAATCTCTAAGGACAAAGGAAACTTAATGATAAAATGTGTGAAGTTGTTTGAAAGGAAGTTATTAAGTTGTATGATGTAGGAATCCTCTATGCCGTCAGTGATAATAACTAGGTTAGCCCAGTTTATATTGTACCCAAGAAGGGCAGAATGATTGTCATTGAACATAGTAACAACCAAGACTTAGCAACATGTACAATGATAAGATGGAAAATGTGCATTATAGAATGCTAAATTCTTCTTTGAAGATTATCATTTATCTATTCCATTTATACACCAAGTTCTTGAGTGCTTGTCACACCATTATCATTTTTCCTATTTAGATGGCTACTCTGGATTTTATCAAGTATTCATTCATCTTGATGATCATGAGAACACCGTGTTTACATGCCTATATGGGACATGATTTTCGCATGATGTCATTCAAATTATGTAACTCTATTGCTACTTCCCAAAGATGCATGTAAACTATGTTTTTCAATTTCATTGAAGAAATTTTGGAAGTCTTTATGGACAGTTTCTTAGTATATGGATATTCCTTCGACAACTATCTGAAGAATTTTTTCCTGATCATGTAAAGATGTTAGAAGAATCAACTTGTTTGAAATTTGAAGAAATGTCACTTTATGGTGTGAGAAGACATCATACTTAAATGAAGTTTCTAAAGATGGAATATAAGTGGACAAGGGAAAAATAGAATCTATATCTAAGCTACCATTACCCCTTCCATGACGTATGTGAGATGCTTTCTAGGACATGCTGGATATTATCAACATTTATTAAATTTCAAACTTGCTATCTAGACTACTGGTAAAAGCACCCACTTTATCTTTGATGAAGATTATCTCAAAGCCTTTCACACTTTGAAAGATTCTCTATTGTCGTCACCTATTATACAAGCTCCCAATTGGGACCTCACTATTGAACTGATGTGTGATGCTAACAATTCCTTGTGGAAGTGGTTCTTGGACAAAAGAAAGATAACACGCACCATGTTTTCTACTACATGAGTAAACTTTAGATGAGACACAAATGAACTATACCATAATTGATATAGAAATTCTTGAGATCGTGTACGTGTTTGAAAAGTTTAGATATTGTTTGCTAGGTAGAAAGGTCTCTCTCTATATTTATTATAGATAAATTAAATACTTGATAATAATGGAGGACACCAAGCCCAAATCTAAATTTGGTCTCTCTTACTTCAAGAATTTGACCATGAAATTGTAGATATGAATGACAAAGAGTACATGGTGGTGAATCACCTTTATAGAATTTGTATAGAAAGTGACGATTGTATGCCAATTAATGATTCATATGGAGATGAGTCTTTACTAGCTATGAGGATAATTGACCCATAACACCTTGGTATGCTAATTTTTCTAATTCCTAGCATGTCAACAACTGCCACCAGACATATCATACAATCAGAGGAAAAAGTTTGTTGATGATCTAAAGAATTGTTAACGAGATGATCTGATGCACTTCAAAAGATGTGTGGTAAAATTATGTCAGTGATGCATACTTGAAGATGAGAATCATTCTATTCTAAAAATTTTCCATTCATCTCCTCATGAAGGGAATCTTGGGAGTTAAAAGATAGAAACAAAAGTTTTACACTTTAGATTTTATGGTCCATCTATCTCTAAAGACTCCAAACATTTTGTTAAGGCACGTGATGCATGACAAAGCACTAGAAACATCACTAAAAGGAATAAAATTCCTCTCACTAATTGGCTTAAATCCAAACTCTTTGATGTTTGAGGTATATTCTACATGGGTCCGTTCCAATCATCCTTTGGTATTTAGTTATGTATCCAAATGGGTAGATGCTCCAACTTCATCCACCTATGACTCCATTACTAGTGTGCATCTATATAGCAAGGTGATTTTTTCTAAGGTTTAGAGTACCTAGAATTGTAATAGTGACAGAGGTTCTCATTTTACTGAAAAGCTATTTGAAGCTTTATTGAAATGGTATGAGGTATGTCATGAAGTTTTCACTTTGTACGATCCGCAAACTTCTAGACATGTATAGGTCTCAAATCTCCAAATCAAATAGATCTTAGAGAAGACCGTTAGGAAGTCAAGAGAGGATTGGTCTACAAAACTTGATGATTCTCTCTGGGCGTATCAACATTATAACAATATGCCCATTAGTACATATCATTACCACCTCATCTACAAAAAATCATGCGACCTAGCTCTTCAATAAGAGCATAAGCCATACTAGGCTGTTAAGAATCTCAATATGGATCCAGATCTCTTAAATAATAAGTGAATCTTGAATTTTCAATAGTTAAAAGAAATCTATCTCCATGCCTATGAAAACACATGAATTTTTAAAGAAAGAATGAACATTTGGCATTATTTACATATCAAGTGCAAGGAAATTGCTGAAGGAGATAAGCTTCTACTATTCAAATCCACTCTCTGTCTTTTTCCCAGAATACTACTATCCCACTGGTTTGGAAGTTTCATTTTTATCATAGTTTATCCTTCAAGATTGATGGACATCAATAGTGAAAAATCATGAACCTTCTATGTTAATGGAGATTGCTTGAAGACATACTATAGAGATGAGGCATTTACATAAAGAGATGATCTTGATCTCTCTCAACTACCTGGAACTGAGTGAATGAACTTGAGAGTCAAGCTAATTGACTTAAAAACAAGCGCTTCTTGGGAGTAGCCCATGTTCTCTATTTTTTTGTGTATGAATTTCCCCCCTTGTTTTTCTATCTTAACAATTATTTTTATGTTCCATTGAGTTTGATCGACCTATATCTATTGACCTATATGATCAATCTTTGTACTATTGCCCTTTGATCAAGTATACATACATTTTACAAGTTTTTTTTACATGTACATGATTTTCCTTGAGATCAATTGACCTTTACCATGATTACCATGTCAATCACTTTATTCATGAGTCAACTAACATGATAAATTTAGATATTTTGTTTAAACCAATTGAGATCTCATAAACCTATTGACCCCCAACTAATTGACTATCTTACAACTTGTTGAGAGACATGTGTCTGGTAGCTAGACCCCCTTCCCACTAACTACCTCATCTATAAGAGGAAAGGGGGACTAGAAATGCTATTCATGCACTCTCATTTTAATAGTACAGTGCCAACAAAAGCATTCTTAAGGAATCAAACTCATTTTACTTAATCCATTGACCTCCTATGTGTGCTTTGCGATTGATCTCTTTAGGGAAAGCATGGTCAGTCTTCCAACAAAACCAAGGCATACTAGCTATGGAATAATAAGGCTTGGATGATTGACCTCTTGAGGTTTCAAGAAATACAATCCATTAGTTTACACAGTTTTAGGTATGATCAATATTTAAATCTCAAGCATGTTTTCTTCAGAGCTCAATCATCCCATGATCTTGGGGCAAGAGGTTCTCAAATTGGCAAATCTTGATAGTTTTTTGTACTTTTATTTGATCACAAGCTAAGACGATTAACCTCTTGAGGTTAATTGCTTTGTGATGAACAAATTAAGTTTCAAATAAATGATTGACCTCATCATGTTCTTGAAATTGATCTTGTTTGAAACATGGAATGTTTACCAATGTGCTATTGCACCTTGATAGATTTTAGAACTATTACCTTGACCTGTGAACCTACAATCTCGATAGCATTTTTTTGTATTAATAACATTGTATAACCCAGACCAATAATCACACTGCTTGGGACTATCAACATGCCTAAGTAATGAGTGGTTGACTTCAATTCATGTCAATAGTTTTCGGTCAACCTTTGACTCTATCGATCTTTTTTAAAGTAGTGAAGGCCGATAACCCTGAGCTTAATTAGTGTACAATTGACTTGATTCTATTTTAATGTACACAACACATTCACTTATTTATTACTACCAATTTTTCTTGTATTTCTAGATCTTATTAGATGTCATGCACAAGGACTACCATTCAAATGGATGTCTTAGACCAATAAATTGAGACTGGGGACGCTGCCAATAGAGTGAATGACTCCTTTTCTGAAGAGAGCAACCACGAGATGAAACAAAAGAGGGCAACAACCCAAAGAGCTCCCCTTTCCCCTACTACTAATGAGAAGAACAAGAGGCCCCAGAATAAATAATAAGTGGCTGGGGCTGCTACCCAAGCCTAGGAGAATCAAGTAGAGGAGAATGATCACATACCATTTCAAGCATGGAAACTTCAAACCTAAAGATGATAGAGATAAAGAGGCCTATGCACGTATGTTTGGTGTAGGACTCCTAACCTGGGTTTTTGGGTTAACCCTATTTGCTTTAGCTTGATGATGTACTTAGAACCTTTCTCTAATCATTTGAGATGATCTTAGAGCTTTTGGGGAGATTAAGTCTCCAGTTTGAGCTTGTTTGGATGATGTTTGTGCCTTGTGTGCTAGTTTTGGTGCAAATTGCAATTTACCCAAAGTAGGGGGTGATTGTGTAATTTGTCACCTCTAGAGTGTTCCTTCTCTTTCTTGACATCATCTCCAGGATAGATAAAGAATGGGTCACCTTGTTTGAGACTTGTTTCAGTGGTGGCACCCTTAGTGGTGACTACGGTTTTTCAGGGTTTGGTGTGGTGTGCCTTGACCTATGTATATCTTGAAAATTGTCTTGACCTTGGTCGTGACCATGGACTTGTTTTGTGGGTGTCATGATCAAGACACCTCCCCTAGATGTGGTTGTCATGACCATGATGGTTTTGGTTGGTCTTGGGTCGAGTCAATTATCTTTGTATAGGGTGTTTCGACCTAGGGTGTGTGTGGTGATCTCTTATCTCGACCAGTTGATGCTTGGTGTCTTGTCGCGACCATGGATGGTGTTCCTCGATGGGTCATGACCGTGACCATGTTCAGTGACCTAGGTGGTCGATACCCAACATAGAGTGTATCACCATCTCGTACATGTATGGCTAAGGTGGTTTCATGCGTTTGTGTGTTAGTTTCTTGGGTGGACAAGTGTCCTAGTAGAGGCCTATCTTGTTGATGCCTCATCTATCACTGTACCTCCCTCCTAATTTTCTATATAAACCCTATTCTCTCCACGCAAGTGACCCTTTTCATACTTTCTTCTTCATCCCTCTCTTTTTCTCATCCTTAGATCTTGGTCGAGTAAGGAGAGTTGACCCTTAGAGGCATGGTGATCAGATCCCTTGCATGTGGTGATCCTTGCTCATCTTCAACGGTGGTAAGTGTTTACCTTGTCTTAATGATGTTTATTTTGATCTCCTACCTTCTTCTTCTTCTCTTTTCTCAGCCCTAGACCATGTGTCCTCCATGGTGGTCATTTTGGAGAGGAACTCCTCATCACAAGGGTCATAGGCCATGTTTTGACAAGGTGGACCCAAGTGTGAGGAAGTTTCCTTCTATTTTTCACCCTCCTTCTTTTGGTTCGACATAGGGATCTTTTCTCATCACAAGGGTCATAGGCCATGTTTTGATAAGGTGGAACCAAGTGTGAGGAAGTTTCCTTCTCTCTTTCACCCTCCTTCTTTTGGTTCAACCTAGGGATCTTTGCTCTCTTTCCTTGAGAAACCTTTGACCTTGGTATCTTCTTCTTCTTGAGGTGATTGTGTGACCGACAATGGAGCCTTTAGTGGAGCTTCAACATCCTTGTGATCGTGTGCTTGGAGATATCATCCTTGGAGTGATCTTCTCTAAGGCAGGAGAAATAACCCTTAACCATCTCTATTATTGCACTTTCCTTTCTTGTATGTAGTTGTTTCTCTCTATAAAATGTACCCTCAACATGTTAAAAGATGGTACTATGCTATAGAACTTGTTTGGTGGTTCTTATCTTACTTGATTGGTTTGAAATCCTAAACACTAATTTCTATGTACCTAATTTTGGTGATAATTGGTGATATGGTGGTTTTCTCCTACCTTTTTATCTTGGTTTTGCTTGCATGCATGAAGGTCATATGTCTTGATGTTCCTTGGAGTTTGGTTCTACTTTGGAAGTGTTGAACGTGGTTTTCTCTCACATACAAGAGGTTCCTTTCATGGTGATTTCATGGCACTTATGTTAGGGTTTTAACACCCAAATTTTGGAAGATGCCTTCCTTCTTGAGGATGGTGGTTTTCTTTGCTATTTTCTCTTGTTTCGGCCATGGTTTGCTTCTATTTTGACCTTGGTTACCTTCAGCTCGATGATGGTTCTTTGCCTTGATGGTAGCTTGACTAATAGTGGTCACTACACCTTGTTTTTCTTTGAGTCGTGACACCTTAACTTGTGAGGTTTTGGTTGAGACAAATGACCTAGTTATGGTCGTGACATCCTACCCTATGATGGTCGCAACACATACCTCTATGAGGGTCAAAACACCCATTTAGTTTTTCTCAAGATGTTTACCTTGAAGCTTGAGGTTGCGACATGTTTCTTTGGGTGGTCACGACACATGGGTGATGGATGGTTGATACCTATACTTGAACGTATAATCAATGTATTTGTATGAGTAATGTATGAACCATGTATGGTGTTATTTGGTTGGATGCCTAATCAACATTAATCATGATCCTTAAACCTAATATGTTCCAAGAATTTGGTAGGTAACACAATTAGGGTTTAGTGTTATAATCATGTTGTAAACCCTAAATGGCTAAGTATGGAACCCTAACCCTAATCTAGGGACAATTGATGTGTTTGTTTCTCTCTCTCAGAATGGCCATGATGTTATCTTTCTCTTGTTTATGAATCCCTAACCTTGCAGGTGACACGAGTTTGAATGTCATAGCTAGTGTATGCTATGGTAAATATGATATGACACATGTTGAATGAGACTTTATGAGGCATGACGAGATACTTGTGATGCATGATTGATGTGTTTGGAGCTAATGACCTGGTAGGTGCTTTGTGTATGATTTAAGGTGATAACCTCTAGAGATGTGAATGAGGGATTGATATCCCATAGTGATGTGATATTTGATGATAGCCCTGTGCGGCTTTGTGACAATGATGATGACCTTGTGAATGGGAGTACTACAATGTTGTGGTGATGATGTGACAATTTCACACCTTATACATTTTATATCTTCTGAAGTTGCTTTATACCCTTATTCTGGTTGAGTTTTTTATGGCCTTATACATTGTAACTTGATTGATGCTAAAAGATATTTAATTGACTTAATTAATCAAGTGAAACCTAATCATGTAGTTTCCTTATTCCATAGATCCTTTCCAATGTTATATTTACTTGCTGGATTGTTGGAACAAGTATAACTCAAAGCACATACTATCGAGTATGCAAGGACAACTTGGTACCCTAATATCAAGTAAGTACAAGAATGGTTGTAGGCCATACCCTGACAGGAGTGTGGCTACGTGGTGTATCTTAGTGATGTGATTCAATGTATAGCTTTCATAGGATTGGCTGTGGGCCATACCCTGGAAGGAGTGTGACTTCGGGTCGTATCTCAGTTTCACTAGCGTTGTGACGATATACCAAGGTGGGCTAGGCTATTTTGTAGATGACTCATATGTTATGTCACTGCGGTGTTCTCTTGTGTTGACCAAGAGGTGTTGGAGAGGTCGTGAATTCTAGCTATTTCATTGACCTTGTATGGCACTAATTTTGACTTAGCAATGGTCAGTTCGAGTATGAGTGGTATACGTCATCTCCTCAAGGCATGATAAAAGACGTAATACAGTCATGTAGTGCTTTTGTATATGGACAAATGCAAATAACATTGATTGAGCTCTTGCCTTGCCTTTGTACAAATTTCTTGAATTATAAGATGGTAAGAAAAGTCAACTGTTATACATGTTCTTCATATTCCTTCTTAGATTATCAATTGTTCATCTTCTCAGTGATAACTACCTAGTATTTCCTAATATGCTTTATCTGTTAGATACATATCATTTAACAAAATTTTCTCATCCTGCTTAGTACTTTATCTACCAACTTACTTTATCTATGCTTTAATAGATGTTGGCAAAGAGTTATATCTCTCGCTGGGATGTTTGGTCTCACCCTATGTGTTTCCACATCTTTTAGGTGGCCATGCATGATTTGGTGGAGATCGTGCAACTGAGGAAGGGAAACAACAAGAGCAGTAACTGAGAAGGTTGGATGTGTTGCTAGTCTTTTGGTGATAGAGTCATAGAGTTGTCCCTGTACACTCAGGTCCTCGGGGGTGTTTTCGATGTGTTTTGTAGAGATGTTACCGATACATGGTTTTTGGTTTATGTTCCTTGTTTTATAGTCTTGGAAGTTGTGCATGTACATATATGGAACATGTATCTAATGTAACATGTTGATACAAGAACAATGATGAAAGCACCTTGTGATATATGTTATGTGATGAAGGTGTCCTATTAAGGACTTATATGTGAAAGTTTTAAGTTTTTGGTGCTCTTGCAAAATTGGTTTTAATTTCATGTGTTTTCTAGTAATATGCATAGTTAGTGTTGTTTCCACATTTAGTTTTGAGTAATATCACTTTGTGTGGCACGGGGTGCCACATCTAGTATAGCCTTCAAGGTGACACACTTTGGGCATGAGCTCACACTTCATAAGTTGGGTATCACACAATGAGTGTATAACCTACTACTAGGAGCCAATATTGTTAAGCTCTAATTTTCTACAGCCATGTCTTACACAAATAAAATAAGGGAATTCATGTCATTAATTAAACAAATCCCAATGGCACTAGAAGAAAGAAAAAATATAGATGGCCTCTACAAAATTCAAGCTCATATTTTCAATAAATACCATGACATAACTAAGAATATGTTGAACAAGATTCATTTTGTTGATGAAAAGGAGGAAGAAGCTACAAATTTGGGAGGATTCATAGAAAAGATACCTATAAGACCCCTGGCCTATGTTTTGGTTTAACCCTATCTATTTTCTTTAATAAGTGCTTATAACCTTTCTCTAATCCTTTGAGATGTTTTAAGATCTTGTGGAGAGCTTAATTTTCCAGTTTGAGCTTGTTTGGATGATGTTTGTGCTTTATGTGCTTGTATTGGGCTAAATTGCAATTTACCCATTTGTGAGGGTTATATTGCAATTTGCCTCACCTTATGTGTATCTTACCTTCCTTGTAATCATGACACAAGTGTTATGCTTTGGGGCGCTTTGGTTTGGCTTTGGATGAGTGGTGGCATCACTAGAGGTGACTATGGTTCTAGGGTTTTGAGTGTCTCGACCATGTGTGCTTAGTTGGAGTGTCTCGACCTATGTCTCAACCATGTGGTGTGTTTTATGAGTGTCTCAACCTAGGCATCTTCCTTTAGATGTTTTGTCTCGACCATGATGGTCTTGGGGTGTTTTGGGTCGAGATAGTTGTTCTTTGGTGATGTGTTTCCACCTTGGTGTCCTTTTTGTCTCGACCAGGTGGTGCCTTGGTGCTTTTGTTTCGACCTCCTTAAGGTGTTGTAAAAGAAACCAAGTGTTGGGGACCTAAGTGGTTGAGACCCAACATAGGTTGCATCACCACCTTGTGCATGCATGGTTTAAGTGGTTGCATGTGTGTTTCTTGGGTGGACAAGTGTTCCTTTGGTGCCTTTAGGCGTTGACACCTCATCTCCACCCTTCTTCTCTCCTCCTCAAGTATATAACCCTCTTCTCTCCATGTAAGTGAACCATTCAAACTTACTTATTCCTCCCTCTATTTTTCTCATCCTTGGAGCCTTGAGGATCTAGAAGGACTGATCCTTGGAGCTTTGGTGATTGAGATTCCTTGCATGTGGTGACTTTTGGTCATCTTCAACCTTGGTAAGTGTTTGTCTTTCTTTGGTGGCATTTTCCTTAGATCTTCTACCCCATATCCTTCTTTTTTCTTGTCCGTAAACCATGGATCATACATGGTGGTCGTTTTGGATAGAAAATCCTCATCATAAGGGTCGTAGGCCATGTTTTTACAAGGTGGTACCCAAGTGAGAGGAAGTTTCTTCTCTCTTTCTCCCTTCTTCTTTTAGTTCAACCTAGGGTTTCTTGCTCTCTTTTCTTGAGCTATCCTTGACCTTGGTATCTTCTTCTTCTTGAGATGATCTTTTGGCCGAAAGGGGAGCCTTGGAGCTTCATCCTCCCTTGGTGATCGTGTGCTTGGAGCTTATGGTCCTTGGAGTTGATCTTTCATAAGGCGGGTTATATAACACTCTACTCTCTCTATTATTGCAATTTTATTTGATTGTATGTTTTTGTTTCTCTCTCACTATAACATAACCTTAACATGCTTGTACATAATACCATGTTTTATAACTTGTATGATGGTGGTTATCATTCTTGGTTGCTTAGAATTCGAAACCCTAATTCTTGGTACCCAATTTTAGAGATGGTTGTGTGATGGTGGTTTTCCTCCTATATTTTGATCTCGATTTTGATCACATGCATGAGGTTCGGGTGTCTTTATATATCTTGAAGTTTAGGTTCTATTTTTGATGTGTTTAAACATTGTTTCTCTCTCTTGCATGAAATTAATTCATGGGGTTTCACGACATGTGTTAGGGTTTTTGGTGACCAATTTTGTGTGAAGTTTCTCTCCTTGAGTATGGTGGTTTTCCTTGCTGTGATCTTCTATTTTGGCTGTGAAATACTTCTTTTTTTGACCTTGGTTAATCCCTGTCTTGATGATGTTTCTTTGCCTTGGTAGTAGCTTGATCATAGTGGTTGCTACACCATGTTTCTTCTTGGGATGAGATGTTGTTCTTGTTTTGGGTTGAGACAAGTGCCCTAGTTTTAGTCGAGACGCATACCTTGTGTTGGTCATGGCCTTGATTTGGCTTGAGGTTGAGACACATCTTGTTTTGAGGTAGAGACATGCCTTTGGTTTTGTGGTCGAGACAAGTTTTGCTTTGGGTCGAGACAAGTGTTCTTGAGGGGTCTAAACCCTAATCCTTGTGTTGGTCGAGACACATGATGTTGTTGCGGTCGAGACATCTAGATCTATTGTGGTCGAGACACCTTGCATAAAGGTGGTGGAGACACTTGTTTCATGAGTGGTCGAGACACCTATATGATAGATGGTCGAGAAATATACATGAACATATAATTAACACATGGATATGAGTAAGCAAGTAATTAACCATGTATAGTGTTGTTTGGATGATTGGTTGGTTAAACTCTAATCATGTTCCTTAACTCTAATATGCTCCAAGAAAGTGGGAGGTGGTGTACCTAGGGTTTGGTGATTGAATAAAGCTATAAAACCCTAATAGGCTATTTATGGAACCCTAACCCTAATGTTGGGCCATGTGATGTGATTGCTTCTCTCTCTTAAAGTTGTTATCATATTATGTTATTTTTCTCTCTCCTATTTATAGTCCCCTAACCTAGTAGGCGATGTGAACTTAAATGACAAAGCTATGTGAATGCTATGGTGAATTATATATTATACATGATGGTGACTATGTACATTGTTGAGGTATAATGTGATGGTGTACTTGCAGGGATTATGTGATTGGGTCCTATGACCTGGTGAAGACTTGATGTCTATTGTGAGGTGATATATTCTAGTGAAATAATTGATTGATTAATATTCCCCAGTGGTGTAATATTGGTGATGGCCTTGTGAATGGAAGTGTTACATGTATCATGTGGTGATTATGTGGCTAGTTCACACCTTATACGTTTTATATCTTTTAGACTTGCACCATTCCCTTATCTTTTTAGAATTTGTTTTGGATTTGTACGTTGCAACTTGATTGATGCTAAAAGATACCCAATTGGATTAATTAATTAAGTGAAACTCTAATCATGTAGGTGCCATGTGCCATAAATGCATTCTAGTTTTAGTCTTATTGTCAGATGGTGAAATGAGTCATTCCTATGGGAAACTGGGAGTGCATATTTTTTAATATCCGAGGGTACAAGTCGAGTATCTTCTTGTGTCCACAATTATAGGTTATACGAGACAACCGTGCATGAGCTTCTCTCCTTGTGATAATGGCTATGTGTGAGACAATCCTTCTTTTTAGAATGGCCATGCATGAGCATGTACTTCTAGTGTCGCACCTATACTGAGGTGGGCTAGGTGTTGTTATATATGAATGACCATGTATGAGCCAATCCTTCAACTTGACTATATGTAAGTGTTGTAGTTGAATGATATGTCTCTACAATGTTTTCTCTTATGCTGACCAAGAGGTGTTGGGGAGGTCATGGATTTCGGCTCTTTCATTAACCTTGTATGGCATCAATTTTGACTTAGCAGTGGTCGGTTGGATTTGGGTGGTATGACTCAAATCCTCAGGGGAATAATAAAAGATGTAATACTACATGTAGTGTTTTTGCATAGGGCCAAATGCGAATAACATTGATTGATCCCTTTGCCTTATCTTTGTACTAATTTCCTGAATTATAAGGCCATAAGAGAAGTCAACTATTATACATGTCTTTCATATTCCTTTTTTGGATATTAATTGTTCTACTGCTCAGTGATAGATACCTAGTTTTTCTTAATCTGCTTTATCTGTTAGATATATATCATTTAGTTGTATCTACTCAACCTGCTAAGTACTTTTATCTACTTACTTAGTTATCTGTGCTTTAATAGGTGTTGGTGGAGACTTATATCTATTTCTAGGATGTTTGGTCTCACTCTGTGTGTTTCCACATCTTTTAGGTGGTCGTGCATGAAGAGGTAGAGATCGTGCAGTTGAGGAAAAGTAGCAACAAGAGCAGCAGTTGATAAGGTTGGATGTGATGCTAGTCTTTTGGTGATAGAGTCCAAGATGTCTTCCCTATACACTTAGGTCTTTGGGGTTGTTCTAGATGTGTTTTGTGTTTACGTTATCGATATGAGGTTTTTAGGCTTGTGAGCCACATATGTAAGATATGTCATGCATATATGTATATATGTGGAATGTGTATCTCATGTAATAGGTTGATGACAGAAATGATGATGTGCAGTGAAGTAATCAACTTGTGATACGATATGCAATGCACGTGACAGGCTTGTGGGCTTATATGTGATAAGTTTTTGGCTTACGATGCTTTTGATAAATCGGTTTTAATTTCCTATATTTTCTGGTAATCCGCATGTTTAGTTTTAATTCTGCATTTGGTTTTGAGGAATCTCATTTGTCGAGCATTGGGGCATTACAATGTGATTGGTATTAAAGCTTTAGGTTTGTGAGTATATAGGGACCTAAGATTAGGGTTTGCGTCTATTCTAGTGTCCTCCAGTATGTCTTATAATGACTTCTGCTTATGCAGAAGAAGAAGAAGAGTAGAAAAGATGTCTAGAGAACATGAAGAACACAATGCAGAGAGTAGTGTTCTACACCTAGAGGTGGTGCAAGGGACCAAGGGAGAGAAGATTGGGTGCCTGAGGTACCCCATCTTGACTCGGCCATGATGTAAAACCCTACCTTTTGGTCTTTGTTTAGGCAATTCATGGTAATGATGATGCACATGGTAGAAAAAATGTCTGCACCACAGCCAAGGGAAGTTGTTCCTAGTGCTGAATCTTTGGTCTTTGGGAAGACATTTGAGAGGCTGATACATTTGGGGGTGTGGAGTATGATGGTACAGTGGATCCAAAAAATGTTGATATTTGGTTGACAGAGTTGGAGAAGGCCTTCAAGATCCTCCACATCCCCAAGGTAGACAAGGTGAAGCATGTTGTATATATTTTGAAAGGGAGTGCTAGCCATTGGTGGGCCATAGAAGAGGAGAAGAGGCATGGTGTTATTGTTGGTTAGGAGGAGTTCTAACATGAATTTGTTAGTTGATACTTTCCTCAGACCTATCTAGATGATAAGATATCTCAGTTTGAGAGGATCTGTCAGGGATCAATGTCAGTCAACAAGTATGAAGTAAGGTTTATGGAGTTGCTGAGGTTTTGTCCTCACATGACTACTATGGATCCATAGAGGATCTGATGCTTTGAGAAGGGGCTAAGTGTTGAGCTATCTACTTCAGTGATTGCTTTAGATAATCGGGAATGGTTGACCACGTTTTTTGAGTCATTTGATAGATAGAGAGATCAATGGTTGAGAAGTGTGAGAAGTGTGCTAAGAAGAGGCCAGCACAATATCAGGGACAATTGTCTGGAGGCTTTAAGAAGCCTAGTTTCTTGACATCATCAACCCCACAGAGGTCAAGTGCACAGACGCAATGGTCACCAAGTAGAGGCAGAGGCCGCAGTCTTCCACTAGAAGGAGCCCAAAGTACAGCTTCAGTGTTAGTGATAGGGCCATCTAGGCCATGGTATGATAATAGGACATGTTACAAGTGTGGCCAGGTTGGGCATACAAAGTTGTATTGCCCTAAGAAGGATGATGAGGTGACCCAACAACTAAGGCAGAATCAACATGGCTCAGAGAGATAGCAATTTAGTAGTAGTGGAGGCCAAGGACATGTACAAGCATCTTAGGCTAGTTCTTCTGAACAGCCCATCAGAGGATGTGGACACCAACAGGCAATGACTCAATTCTATGACATGAGTCAGCCGAAAGGAGTGGTCAGCCCATGGGTAGTGACAGGTCAGATGGACTTATTTCATTCAGATTTGTCTTCTTCTTGCTTTATATCTGTTTTGGTTGAACCGAGTGCAAAACACTCTTTTTTTAATTGAGAAATGATTGATAGTTGTTCTTTTCCTATTAGTCGTAGATGGGATAGTCTTCATTTAGAAACCCCATTAGTTGGTTTCGTCAAGTTGCGGAAGGTGTGCCCTTCCTGTGTCCTTTCTTTTTCAATACATAGGATCCAAGTGAATCTCATACCACTTGATATGCATGGATTCGATGTGATCCTTAGGATGGACACCTTAGAGAAGTATTAGGAAGTCTTGGACTATAGTTATAATAGGGTGAAATTTGTAGATGGTGATGTGACATGGATCTTCTAAGAGGATAGGAAGATTCTTCCAATGTGTATGGTGTCATCGATGGTAGTGGAGAAAATGTTGAGATGGGGATGAGACACAATTTTGGCACATGTGGTGGATACTAAGGTGAGGAGTCCTAGTATCTAGGAGGTTCCAGTGGTCCATGAGTTCAAGGATGTGTTTCCAGATGACTTCACAGGTGTTCCCCCACCCCAAGAGATTGACTTCGAGATCAATCTAGTCCTGAGTATGCAGTCGATAGATTAGATACCATACATGATGGCTCCAACTGAGATGGCACAGTTGAAGAAATAATTGCAAGAGCTACTTAAGAAAGGTTTCATCAGACCAATAACATCTTCATGGGGTGCTCCCGTGTTGTTTTTAAAGAAGAAAGATGGATAGATGAGGCTGTTTATAGATCACAAACAATTAAACTAGGTGACAATAAAGAATAAGTATCCCTTATAGAGGATAGATGACATGTTTGACTAGTTGTGTGGTGCCACAGTGTTCTTGAAGATAGACCTGAGATCGGGTTATCACCAATTGCAGATCAAGGTAGAAGGCATACCTAAGTCATCTTTTAGGATGAGGTATGGTCATTATGACTTCGTGGTTTTACCGTTTGGGCTAACCAATGCACCAACAACGTTCATGGACTTAATGAACAGAGTGTTCAGGTCATTTCTTGAACAGTTCATGGTGGTATTTATAGATGATATCCTGATATACTCCAGAGCTAATCATAAACATGAACAACATCTTCGTCAAGTGTTGACCGTGTTGAGATAGCATCAAATATACACCAAGCTTAGTAAGTATGAGTTTTGGCTAAAGGTGGTGTTTTCCTAGGACATGTGATATCTTTTGAGGGTGTTCATGTGGACCCCAAGAAGGTTGAATCCGTACTACAATGGAAAAAACCGAAGACACTGATAGAAGTGTGCAATTTTCTGGGTTTGGCAGGATACTACATGAGGTTCATCAAGAACTTCAGCTCAGTGGCATTAATCCTAACGAAGATGATGAGGAAAGGTGTGTCATTTGTCTAGGATGATAGATGTCAATGTTCCTTTCAATTGTTGACGGAGAAGTTGACAAGTGCACTAGTACTAGTTTTACCGAAGTAAGGGAAGGGATACATAGTTTTTTGTGATGCATCGAGGAATGGTTCAGGTTGTGTGTTGATACAGGATAAAAGTGTGATTTCTTTTGGTTTACAACAGTTGAAGAAGCATGGGGAGAGCTACCCAACCCATGATCTAGAGTTAGCTATTGTGGTTCATTCCTTGAAGATCTAGAGACACTACCTTTATGGCGAGAAGTTTTATATCTTTATAGATCACAAGAACTTAAAGTACATCTTCTCACAGTAGGAGCTGAACATGAGGCAGCGACGATGGAGCTAATCAAGGACTATGACTACACCATTGATTACCATATGGGAAAGGTGAATGTCATGGCAGATGCGCTGAGAAGGAAGTCTTCTTAGTCATCATCTATGGAGAAGGCATAGTTGTATTCCTTGGTGTGCCATAACAAAGACATGTTGGTCTCCTTGTATCAGATGAACATGAAGCTAGAGGCATTCATGATGCCAGGTTTGTTGGCATAGTTGTAGGTGAAGCTGACACTATGAAAATAGATCAGAGAGGCACATCAAGTTGATACTATGATATAGCAGTTACGAGCAGAGTTTGGTAGTGAAAAGTGTGATGGCTTCCATGAGTCAGATGATGGAACAATGTGTTATCATGGTACAATCGTGGTTCCTCACACTGATAATATGAGAAACATGTTCTTGTAAGAGGCTCACTCTTCAATGTATGCTATGCACCTAGGTAGCACCAAGATGTACCACAATATGAAGGACTTGTATTATTGGCTTGGATTGAAGCGTGATGTGGCTGAGTTCATGGCCAAGTGCAAAGTGTGTCAGCAAGTTAAAGTTGAACATAAGAAGCCTACAAGGATGTTGCAACTATTGCCTATACCATAGTAGAAATGGATCATGTGATGATAAAATTTGCGGTTGGTGTTCCTAGGACAACTAAAGGTCATGATTCCATTTGGGTGATCATTGATAGGTCAACCAAGCCAGTGCATTTGCTTCCTCTAAAGACAATGTATATAGCAGAAAAGCTCGCTCAGATATATGTTGATGAGATAGTGTGTTTGCATGGTGTTCCAGCTAGTATCATGTTAGATAGAGGTCCTTAGTTTATGAGTCACTTTTAGGAGTGCTTGCACACAACTTTGGGTATGTAGTTGAGGTTTCGTATTGCCTTCCACTCGTAGACAAATGGTTAGTATGAGAGGACCATACAGACCTTAGAGGATCTATTGAGGGTTTGCGTCTTGTAGTTTTTGGGTAGTTGGGATATCCACCTCAGCTTGATAGAGTTTGCTTATAATAACAGTTATCAGAGAAGCATCGACATGACACCTTATGAGGCATTGTACGAGATATAACTTATAAAACCCCTAACATGTTTTTTTGTTAACCCTATTTGTTTTACTTGTTTAAGTGCTATTAACCTTTCTCTAATCCTTTAAGATGTTTTTAGAGCTTGTGGAGAGCTTAAGTTTCCAGTTTGAGCCCGTTTGGATGATGTTTGTCCTTTATGTGCTTATGTTGGGATAAATTTCAATTAACCCATTTGTGAGGGTTATCTTGCAATTTGCCTCACCTAGTGTGTATCTTCCCTTCCTTGGCATCATGAGAGAGAGTGAGAGGCTTTGGGGCACTTTGGTTTGGCTTTGGATGAGTGGTGGCATCACTAGAGGTGACTAGGGTTCTAGGGTTTTAAGTGTCTCGACCTATGTCTCAACCATGTGGTTTGTTTTGTGTGTGTCTTGACTGAGACACCTTCCTTGGGATATTTTTTCTTGACCATGATGGTCTTGGGGTGTTTTGGGTCAAGACAATTATTCTTTGGTGATGTGTTTCGACCTTGGTGTCTTGGTGTCCTTTTTGTATCGACCAGGTGGTGCCTTGGTGCTTTTGTTTTGACCTCCTTGAGGTGTTGTGACCGAAACCAAGTGTTGGGGATCTAAGTGGTTGAGACCCAACTAGGTTGTATCACCACCTCGTGCACACATGGTTTAAGTGGTTGCATGTGTGTTTCTTGGGTGGACAAGTGTTCCTTTGGTGCCTTTAGGTGTTGACACCTCATCTCCATCCTCCTTCCCTTCTCCTCAAGTATATAAACCCTCTTCTCTCCATGCAAGTTAACCCTTCATTCATCCTTCTTTCCCCCTCTTGTTTTCTCATGCTTGGATCCTTGAGGAGCTAGAAGGACTGATCCTTAGAGCTTTGGTGACCTATATTCCTTACATGTGGTGACTTTTGGTCATATTCAACCTTGGTAAGTGTTTACCTTTCTTTTGTGGCATTTTCCTTAAATCTTCTACCTCATATACTTCTATTTTCTCATCTATAGATCATGAATCAACCATGGTGGTCATTTTGGAGAGAAACTACACATCATAAAGTTCATAGGCCATTTTTGACAAGGTGGTACCCAAGTGAGAGAAAGTTTCTTCTCTCTTTCTCCCTTCTTCTTTTGGTTCGACCCAGGGTTTCTTGCTCTCATTTCTTGAGCTATCCTTGACCTTCGTATCTTATTCTTCTTAAGGTGATCTTGTGGTTGAAAGGGGATCCTTTGGTGGAGCTTCATCCTCCCTTGGTGATCGTGTGCTTGGAGCTTGTGATCCTTGGAGTTGATCTTCCTTAAGGTGGGTTATATAACATTCTACCCTCTCTATTATTGCACTTTTCTTGGATTGCATGTTGCTATTTCTCTCTCTATAAAATGTGACCTTAACATTCTTGCACATAATACCATGCTCTAGAACTTGGATGATGGGGGTTAACATGCTTGGTTGCTTAGAATCTAAAACCCTAATTCTTGGTACCCAATTTTTGAGATGGTTGTGTGATGGTGGTTTTCCTCCTATCTTTTGATCTTGGTTTTGATCACATGCATGAATTTTATGTGTCTTGATGTATCTTGAAGTTTAGGTTCTATTTTGGATGTGTTTAAACATGGTTTATCTCTCTTGCATGAGGTTCTTTCATGGTGGTTTCACGACACGTGTTAGGGTTTTTGGTGATCAATTTTGTGTGAAGTTTCTCTCCTTGAGGATGGTGATTTTCCTTGCTATGATCTTCTGTTTTGGCTGTGAAATACTTCTATTTTGAACTTTATTAATCCCTTTTTATGATGGTTCTTTTCCTTGATGGTAGCTTGATCGTAGTGGTTGCTACACCATGTTTGTTCTTGGGTTGAGACACTTTGATGCTTCATGTCTAATCCAGATATTATTCCTATTTTGGGTCAAGAAAAGTATCCTAGTTTTAGTCGAGACACATACCTTGTGTTGTCCATGACCTTGCTTTGGTTTAAGGTCGAGACACATCTTGTTTTGAGTGTGAGACATGCCTTTGGTTTTGTGGTCGAGGCAAGTTTTGTTTTGGGTCGAGACAAGTATTCTTGAGGGTGGTCGAAACCCTAATCCTTGTGGTGGTCGAGACACATGATGTTGTTGTGGTCAAGACATCTAGATCTATTATTATCGAGACAATTTTCATAAAGGTGGTCGAGATACTTGTTTCATGAGTGGTCGAGGCACCTATATGATGGATGGTCGAGACATAGACATGAACATATAATTAATACATGGATATGAGCAAGCAAGTAATGAACCATGCATAGTGTTGTTTGGATGATTTGTTGGTTAAATTCTAATCATGTTCCTTAACCCTAATATACTCTAAGAAATGGGAGATGGTGTACCTAGGGTTTGGTAATTGAATAAAGCTATAAAACCCTAATCGGATATGTATGGAACCCTAACCCTAATGTTGGGCCATGTGATGTGATTGCTTCTCTCTCTTGAAGTGGTTATCATATTATGTTTTTTCTCTCTCTCCCATTTATAATCCCCTAACCCTACAGGTGATGTGAACTTGAATGGCATAGCTATGTGAATGCTATGGTGAATTCTATATTATACAGGATGGTGACTATGCACATTATTGAGGCATGATGTGATGGTTTACATCTAGGGATTATGTGATTGGGTCATGTGACCTGGTGAAGGCTTGAATGCCTATTGTGAGGTGATATCCTATAGTGAAATGATTGAGGGTTTGATATTACCCAATGGTGTAACATTGGTGATGGCCTTGTGAATGGAAGTGTTACACATATCATGTGGTGATGATGTGGCTAGTTCACACGTTATATGTTTTATATCTTTTGGAGTTGTACTATTCCCTTATCTTTGTAGATTGTTTTTTGGATTTGTATATTGTAACTTGATTGATAATAAAAGATACCCAATTGTCTTAATTAATCAATTGAAACTCTAATCATGTAGGTTCCCCGTGCCATAGATCCATTCCAATGTCAGTCTTAGTGTTGGATGGTGAAACGAGTCATTCCTACAGGAAACTCAGAGCACATATTTTTGAATATGCGGGGGTGCAAGTCGAGTATCTCCTTGCATCCACAATTATAGGTTGTACGAGACGATCATTCATGAGCTATTCTCCTTATGATATGGATGGTCATGCGTGAGCCAATTCTTCTTTTTAAAATGGCCATGCGTGAGCCTATTCTTCTGGCACTATACATGTAAGAAGGTGGGCTAGGTGTTGTTATATATGAATGGCTATGCGTGAGCCAATCCTTTATCTTGACTATATGTCAGTGTTGCAGTTCACTGATATGTCTCTTTGGTGTTTTCTCTTATGATGACCAAGAGGTGTTGGGGAGGTCGTGGATTTCCTTTCTTCCATTGACCTTGTATGGCATCAATTTTGACTTAACAGTGGTCAGTTGGATTTGGGTGGTATGACTCAAATCCTTAGGGCAATATTAAAAGATGTAATACAATCGTGTAGTGTTTTTGCATAGGGATAAATGTGAATAGCATTGCTTGATCCCTTCACCTTATCTTTGTAATGATTTCTTGAATTATAAGATGGTAAGAGAAGTCAATTGTTATGCATGTTATTCATATTCCTTCTTAGAATATTAATTGTTCTACTACTCAGTGATAGCTGCCTAGTTTTGCTTAACCACTTAGATACATATCATTTAGTTGAATTTCCTCAACCTACTAAGTACTTTTATCTACCTGCTTAGCTATATGTGCTTTAATAGATGTTGGCAGAGAGTTATATCTCTCGATGGGACATTTGGTCTCACCCCATGGGTTTCCACATCTTTTAGGTGCTCGTGCACAAAGAGGTAGAGATCATGCAGTTGAGGAAGGGCAGCAACAAGAGCAGTAGCTGATAAGGTTGGATGTGTTGCTAGTCTTTTGGTGATAGAGTCTTAGATGTCATCCATGTATACTCAGGTCTTTGGGGTTGTTCTCAATGTGTTTTATGGTTACATTATCGATACGAGTTTTTTTTGCTTGTGAGCCACACATGTAAGATATGGCATGCATATATGTATATATGTGGAACAAGTATCTCATGTAATAGGTTGATAATAAGAATGATGATGCATAGTGATGTAATCACCTTGTGATACGATATGTAATGCATGTGACACTCTTGTGGGCTTATATGTGATAAGTTTTTAGCTTACGATGCTTTTGAGAAATCCGTTTTAATTTCCTGTGTTTTTTGGTAATCCACACATTTAGTTTTAATTCCGCATTTGGTTTTGAGTAATATCATTTGTGGCACGTCGGGGCGTCGCAATACCCACTTTAACATTAACAACATCTAGGAAAAGAGGACATGTTTATTAGACCTAGGTTCAATGACTCTAAATCTACTAATGTACACTCAAGACTTTGGTGCATCAATCATAAAATTATTGCCAACACCTTCTTCACCAAATAAAAAACTTGAAGTATCTACCATGAATATCTCCATGTTTTATGGTGTATAATGGATGGAGAACTGATTAACATTTTTAGGCTATAGATTGATAGATGGACTTTGATTCTAGAGAAACAAAAGAATTATGTATGGTGGCTTCTTCAATATCACCAATCAAGCATTTGGGATCTCAGACATCCTTAATCATTTCTCATAAATAATCAATGGCGGGTCACTCTATTGATACAAAATACACGGTCTATAGTGATACCCTTACCCGCCAAAGTGGAAAATCATATCACCGCTTCATGATGACCAATGCAACATCCCATGATTTCAGGCATCAGATAATAATATCTTAAAAGGAATGATTGGACTACCCATATCACCAAGGTGCACCTCATTTTTTGAGAGCCCATCACTAAAGAACTCCATAGTTAAGCGTGCTCAGCTTGGAGTAGTACTAGGATGGGTGACTATTCGAGAAGTTTATCCTAGCTTGCATGTGAGTGAGGAAAAAGTGGGTAGTCAAGGCTCATGGTGGTCTCTGGGGCCAGTTGTCATTCTTGAAACTCTGCTAGAGCCTTAGGCAGTGGGCCCATGCATTACAAATGGTATTAGAGCCAATTCCCTTCTAGTAGGTGGGGCCCAAATGGGCATGTGGCATAGCAGTATTGATCCATGCGGTCTAGGGATGTTGGAAAAGACTGTCCATGGTGACATAGCCACCCTTGGACTAGTATTCTGTGATCGGGTGATGGGTGTCTATGGGCCATTCTGGGTTTGTAATGAAACGGGAAAAATATTATGAGGCCATATAGTTAAGTTTTGACAAGGACGTCAAGAGTCCAATTGGGGGAGATTGTAACATCCCAGGATTTCAGGCCTCAGATAATATGATCTTAAAAGGAATGATTGGACTACCCATATCACTCAGGTGCACCTCCTTTTCTGGGATCCCATCACTAAAGAACTCCATAGTTAAGCTTTATCAACTTGGAGTAGTACTAGGATGGGTAACCAGCCAAGAAGTTTATCCTAGATTGGGCATGAGTGAGGACAAAGCGCACAAGTAAGGCTTGTGGTGGTCTTTTCCACTCAAATACCACCACCCCAGCTACATTTCTAGCTGTGCTAGAACAATCAATTAATCATTGCTCACCTTTGTCATTCCACACGTAGTACAACAACTTATAAAAGTATGCCACAACAACAACAAAATCAAGCCAGTCCATCATGGACAAAAATTCTTCCTCACGAGGAACCATCTTCTCCTCCTTTTCCTCCTTATTATTTAGATGAGGAGTATTATTATGATAATATCGGTGCCACTTTTGTCCCAGAGTTTGATAACCCACTCTAGGGAACTGCTAAAAACTCTACTAATATTTTTGACCTTCAATGGGATATGTAGGGTATGTATGGGTAGATTGCAAAACTCACTGACACCATCTATGAGTTAAGACATCTTCCTTGCCAAGTTGAAGCCTTATCAACTCTACCGCAACAAATGAAAAAAATGTTGACACTAGAAAAATAAATGTACGCCTTCCAGAAAGGGAAGGGGGTAGATTACTAGGAGATGAAGGATAATCATGCCACAAAGCAACACGAACATCACAAGAGGTTGGATGGCAACAAACATATATGGAGATCTAATCCATCTCATCATCAATAGGGATAACCTGCCTAAATCTCACATCTAGAATTGGAGCATATCTAGAGTAGTCAGACTCTTAGATTTATAACCCGACACTCAAGGCCCCACAACTATTATACGGGGTCCGATGTAGTAGATAGGGGTCGAACCATAGGGACAAGGTTGTTAAGTGCTAAAAATTTTAGAGCCTCAGACTCATATACACCAAACAAAAGGTAGATCAAGATGGTGTTCCCTAAGGAACAATGCTACTTCGAACAAGAAAAGATAACAAAACAAGAGAACCAAATCAAACAAGAAAGATGCACTCAAAATATGGAAGGGAACTTAGATCGAGTTTCACCTACTTAGAACTCTCACCAACATGCAATACTCACACCCCATTGTATACCCTTAGCAAGATTACAAGCAATCATCATATATGTCTATTACCTCCTCTCTCGAGCTTAGGATAGATCTAGATTATAAGGTTGTCTCTCTCTTGAGATGACAAACAAGCAATCACAAGGCAAACCATATGACCATCAACTTTAGTATTCCAACATTTTCATGCATTCATACTACTCCTTAACACTTAGATAAGGTTGGTGCTACTCATGAGAGGCACTAAAAATCACACATTACAAGATGGTAGCCAAGCATACAAGTGAAGCATTAAAGCTTGTTTGAAACTCTAGCTCCATTGATGGGAAAGAACATGAGTATGGAGATAACCACCGATAAGGATATATATATATATATATATGTATTCAAAAGGGTGCAAGTATATACATGGTTAGAGATCCTTAGTGGATACCCCCAACCCAATTTAGATGTTTATCCACTCATGTTAACGGACAACATAACAATGTTACATATTCATGGATACATCAAGAATAACAAAGAGGGGAAGGTACAACGTGAGGAAGATAATAGATGTGAAGAAAGAGGGAGGCGATACACCAATGATACTTCTTCAGATCTAGACCTGGTGCGGATGTGGAATATGGAAACTCCTTCACTCTCGAATAGGATGTCAAACCTTCTCTCTCCTTCAACTTTCATCTTCAGAGATTCAAGGTCTTGGGAGTGAGCGAGGATGACTATGGAGTTTGGCAACACTGTTTATGAGACCCCTAACCTTCTTAAAGTGTTGAACAAGTTTAATTATCATAATTTAGTCCTTATAACCCTAGTATAACCTTGTTATATGCTTTGAAATCATAAGACAATCTTAAGTTTCAAATTTGGTCCAATTTGGACACTGTTTGAGCAAGTTATGCAATTTTATGCACATTTTGGACTTTTCTACAATTTACCCAATTGAGAGGTTTTATTTGAAATTTATCACTTGAATTATGTTCCTTGGATATTATCTCATAATTCTTTATCTTGTTGAGCCATGGTGAGCCTATTTAAACCTTGGTTTGAAGGTGTTTTCCTCAAGGGTATTTTAGGGTTTACCCCTTCATGGATGAGCTACCTTTAAGAGCTATCAACTAATGAATTATTTGTTTTTCTTGGAAATTCAAGAAATGAGGGATAAGAATGTATCTATGGATGGTGGGGGAGATTATTATGTGTGTGCTTGTATATTCTTAATACTTTAAGGCCATGGACACTTGGAAGGATACTAGAACTTCAACCTTTTCTTTTTCTTTATCTTAAAGTTTCATATACTTATCCCTAAGCACCCAAACAAGCCATTTGCTCTTCACCACTTCCTTACTTCTATGAAACTTTTTCTCCCTCTGTGATTATGTGAATTTCCTATCCAAGGAAGAAGAAAGAGGGGATCTTCTTGGAAAAAGAATCTAGGGTTACAATTGACTTCCTTTTTAGGGTTTGAAAAGCTTCCTTCTAGTGATCTTGACATAAAAGAGCAAGAATCCCCTTCTTTCCTCCATTTATTTCTTTTTTATCCTTCCTCCTACCTTTCTTCAGGTCGGAACCTTGTTGTTCTACGGTAGAAATTGCTCTAAAGCTCTAAAACCCTACCTCTCTTGCTCCTTATGCTTAGGGTTTGCTCATTTGATGAAGAAACATGCTAGATGGACGAGTTCACAACTTATACTTGAATTTTCTACCCTATCTGCTTGAGTTTTCTTCTGTTTGGGATTTCATCTTCTCATTATAGGAAAATTTTATAACTTGCTCCACGTTTATTTATTGGTTACCATAAGCTGGCTAGCTCATGTTCTTGCTTTTAAATGATGATCCATGCACTAAAAGTCTATGCTTGACTTGGATTTCGATTTTTATAATGTTCCCTGTTCTGATTTCAGGTCTAGATGAACTTGTGATCATGTTTACATTATTCCTAAGGTATAGTATGACTTGGATCAGGTTGGTTTGACAATCAATAGTGCTAAACACTTATCAACCAATGGTCTATTTTAGGGTTTAAAGTTGATTTCTTCTAGAAACACATGACTCAATGGTGGTACCATTGCAACAATGGATGGTGTTGTCTTCATGAAAACTGATTGTGGTGACCAAGGGCATCAATTGACGTTCACCCTTTAGGTCAGGTGTTGGCCTAATTAGAAGCCTAGTGATTAACCACTAAGTACCCTAATGATGCATCAATCAATAGTGATATTAGTTTGATATTCGAGGGTGGTTAATGGATATAGTGTTGATCAAACAACCTATATATGGTGACTTAATGGTCACTAATGATGGTGGATCAGGTCTCCAAAACCTATGGTGTGTTAATCATGTAGTTGTAGCATCAATTAAGCCTTAAACCAATGGTTTCTTGGGTCATTTGATGCAATGATCAAACCTATACTGTAATTGATGGTTTTAACATATGAACTTGACCCAATGGTCAAGATCTAATGTTTATTACTCCAATAAAGTGGCGATGGCTAATGTAATATGTTGGTATTAATAATGTGATTTATATGGTTTCCTTTATATGATCAACTTAAGGAGCTTACTTGTTGACAATGGATGGCTTGTTTTAAAGGAACAGTCGATTGTGGGTTTTACCCTACTCTCAAAAGAACCCTTATTGTTGTTAACCAAAGGATGTCTAGGGTTAAATGGTGACTTTTATTGATCACAACTCAATAACATCATAGATTATCCATTCAAGGTGTTTACTTATGTAAACAACCAATGGTTTTACCTTTTAAACATCCAATGGTTCTGGGTAACATTGTGGTATGGTGATATGGGTTGAATGATGATGGAACAAATGGAGGGTTATCCTTAATAAGGTATTCTTACCTATTCACTCATATAAATAGAAGGTATGATAACCATATTGTGTGGATATGTAACCCTAATGAGGTATAGCTTGTTATACCTAGCTTTAATATAACTAAATGATGGTAATTGGGTATGAATAGTCCTTGAATGACTAATACAAGCATGGAGTACTCTGTTACTGTTGTTGAAACCCTAGTATGATATAACCTGATGGTTACACCTTGATTTATGTGTGGGTTCATACTTCAGAATAGTATGAATGTGATGGTGATGCTTCACCTTATGCATCCATGATCCAATGGGGATGTCGTGAGTTAGGGTTTGGGTATGAGTGTTGATTAGTAATATTAATATAATTTATCTTGTTGAGCCTAACTCTAATGCAAATAGTTAAAGATGAGTATTCATGTTTAACCTTCTTATATGATGGCATGATGGTGAAATAACCTCCTTAATATGATCATAACCTTAATGTGTTAATTGGTGGTTATCATAGCCACATGGTTGATACTTTCTTATGCTAAACATGTGCATTATGAATATGATGAGGGTTAATCATATCTATATTCCTTGCATGTTGATGTAATAAAGGAATGTTCTTAATGTTAATATAGCCATGTTATGATTGTTTATGAATATATCCTAGCTCATTAATGCAATATTGTGCTGATATGGTGTATTATATGTAAGTGATGTTGCTGAGCCTTGTTATAAGGCGTGGAAAGATAATGATGATCTTGTAGGGAATAGTATGATGGTCTTAATGACCTTTGGGCATGGTTTAACCCTGAATGAGGTGTAATCCTCTTGTGTTGATAAGGGTTGATACCCTGTGATTTTGTGAAAAGGATTTATATCCTGTGATAGTATGATGGCCTTAATGACCTTTGGGCATGGTTGAGCCCTGAATGAGGTGTAATCCTCTTATGTTGATAATGGTTGATACCCTGTGATATTGTGAAAAAGGATTTATATATTGTGATAGTATGATGACTAGTGTAGTCTCATGAATGGCAAGTGAATAGTACCATGTGATGACGAGATGAGAAATTATGTTTCATATGTTTTATATCTTTTAAAGTTGTGCTATTTATATGCTTGCTAGAAGTGAATTAGGGTTTTTATGTCCACTTGTTTGATGCATCCTTAATTCACCCAATTGGCATAACTAATCAAGTGCAACTCTAATCATGTAGTTACCTGTGTTGTAGAGCCATATTCAGTGCCAAAACTTGCTGGATGGTGAAATGAGTATTCTTAAGGGAAACTTGGAGTGCATACTATTGAGTATGTGGGGGTGGCAAGTTGAGGATATATCCTTGTCATCCACAATGCAGGTTGTGAAGGATGGCTATGATCATGCCTCATACATCTGATGTGATTGAGGGAAACTGTGGTTGTACCTCGGATTAGAGGGTTTTGTATACCCTGGCTTCTAGTGTCGTGACCTATACCAAGGGCAAACTATTGGTTAGCGGCTTGACTATATGTCACTATGGTGGCAACTTCGACTGATATGTCACTACATTTTTACTCATACTAACCAAGGGGAAGAGATCTTAGGATACCGGCACTCCTAGATCTTGTACAGAACCGAAAAGCCCTTTGCAGGGGTCGGTTGGACTTTGGATGGTACAATTCAAATTCCCCAGGGCTTAATGAAAGATGTAAGACATCTGTGTAGCATATCTGTTTAGGGTTATACACAATGCTTCATATTGGATGATAAACCTTGTTTGCTTTCTTTTCACTGAGATCATGTATTATTACAATAAGAGATAATAGATATGCTTATGTTGTAGTTATGGTCATGTTGTAAAAATGCTTATGTTGTCAAATATACTGACAATGATGGTTAAGATGCTGCTGCTAGCTATGTTTAATGTTGCTAGCCTTGCCTATGTAATTAGAAAGGCTTAAACTACTAATCATGCCTATGCAGTTAATTGTGCTATGATGTTAGTTCTACTTAAGATATAGAATTGTCCCCTTTATTTGAGATGCCAATATTGATATCCATGTTATGTTACTAGACATATTCATGATGTCAGGGATACTTATTCTACTAGATTGCTTGTGTTGTTATCAAGGAATATGATGATAGTCAGATTAATGATAATGATTGTTATTAGATGCAACTTGATGATATTTGAGTAGATATTTATACAGAGAAATGGATTTATTTGTTATCAATATATGCATTGATGATCATACTTGTTGCTAAGATTAATTGCTTAATCTGTTTAGCATACTCGAACAATTCAATCTGTTCAATTGATTATTAAATACTCCAACTACTTAATTAGTTATCTAATTTTTAAAATGTTGTGATCAATAAGCGTTGTTGGAGGTTATATCTCTTACTGGGACACAGGTCTCACCCTTGTGGTTTGCCACATTTTTTTTAGGTAATCCGAAGTGATGAAAACAAACCTGTGGAAGAAAAGAGGAGCTATAGTAATGAATCTCTGAGAAAGTTGATTAGATGTCTAGTGTGTCCTAGAGTCATCCCTGTACTCTTAGGTATGGACAGGAAAAGTTTGTATATGGTGTTTCAAACGAATCAAAATTTTGTTAGCATGTTAATGTTTGTTGTGTGGCATATACAAATATTGTTCTCCTATGTAGATATGTTGTAGCTAAGACGATAGAACAATTTGTACCAAATTCTTGGCTTAGTACGGATACCAGAAAGATTTTGGGCTCTTATACAAATGTTTCTGAGTGGGTGTTGATGTTGAAATCGATTTTAATTTACCCATATTTTTGGGTATGTGATTGATTGGTGATTGATTGTGTTTTATATTTTGAGTAATCTTATTTAGTGTAACATGTTCTCACAAGTTGGTATTAGAGATTTAGGTTCACTGAGTCTATAGGTACACTAGGATTTATGACAAGGATGATGTCAAAATTAGGAATATGACATAAAAATATGGTGCATACTGCCTAATCTCAGTATTTGGGTGTCCTGGCCAGGTATTCAATTATTGAAGAAAAGGTAAGTATGGAACTATTAGATTGTTATCT
Organism: Alisma plantago-aquatica; assembly: GCA_963693085.1. Taxonomy (NCBI): domain Eukaryota; kingdom Viridiplantae; phylum Streptophyta; class Magnoliopsida; order Alismatales; family Alismataceae; genus Alisma; species Alisma plantago-aquatica. The sequence goes on along the minus strand of OY856409.1, from coordinate 1,313,527,032 downwards.
TTATGATTACTCTGATCACGTAGTCATTTTGAGACAATCTAAAGAGCATAATGAATAAGAAATCATGGTGTGAATATCTCAATCCTATCTTAAAGAAGATGAGAATTACATCATAATCTATCAAAACTTGAGTGTTTGGTAGCTAAAGAGAAAGACACAATACCATGAAATCTAAATCTCAATATTACAGAAATGACATATAACGTCACATTGTCTGACGTCAATTATAAATAAAACACCGACGCTAATAAAATATGATGTCGGTTTAACAAGAAAATCGACACCTATATGTGAAGGCCGACCGCTTTACAAAATACACCGATATCATTTTTTATTTAATGTCGGCTGGTCGAAATAAAAACCGACTTCCAAAGTCACCTGCGAAATACAATTTTCCAGGGAAATAAAATTTTCCTCCAAAATTTTCAATTTGACGTCAGTTTTATAAACACCAATGACTCATGTTCCACGCCAAGTCCCACAAACTTTCCCCCCATATGTCATTGGTTGTTTAAAATACAACTGATGCCTAAATATCCCTCGCGAGGCAAAAATTCATACCTTTTTTGGCATCGGTTGTTGCACAGGAGCCGACGAGGATGTTTGTTTGCGTGTTGTCCCCGTGAAATCCCCTCCCCCAATTTTCCTAATCAGCATCGATGTTTGGGGAGAAACTGAAAATTATGATGTAGATGGTGTTAAGCGTCAGTTTTACCCAATAACCGATGCCGGTAATTAACTGAATAGAACCCACGCGAGCCTGACTCTTCCCCTCCTTCTCTATTTCATTCCTAATTCTCTATTTCTGCTCAAGCTAGGTCTCGCGATTGAGGCTTGCCGCTCGCCGCCGCCGCCGCTGCTCCTGTGGAGAGGAGCTCACCGTATCCACTGTGGAGAGAACCACTGCTGAGGAGCTTGCCACCACCATTCTAGTGCAGTCACCGCCGCTGCCGCCACTCCAGTAGTTCAGTTGTCGCCGCTGCCGCTCGCTTTCTTAGCCATCTCCGCCAATGACCACAGCCACAGCCCACCATCCTGCCACCGCTCACTACCTGCTTCACTGCAGCTTCAGTCATCTCCGCCTCCACCTCCGGCCATCTCCACCTTCGACCATAGCTGTGACCATCTCCACAGCCATAGCTGCAACCACCTCCACTTCCGGCCGTCGCCACCACAGCCTGTTCTACCAGTGCGGTGAGTTTTCTGTCAGATTATTATTGATTAATTAGGGTTGATTAATATTGATTAATAAGGGTTAAATGAGGAATGAATGAACTTAGATCAATATATAATTGTTCTCCAAAATTGAGTAGTTGATTAATAATGATTAACTAGGGTTAATGATGAATGAATTAATTTAATATATTGTTATTATTTTGTTTCTCTCTTGTTAGTGATTGATTTAACTTATTTCAATATATAATTGTTCTTCAAAATTGTGTAGTTGATTATTAATGATTGATTTGGGTTAATGATGAATGAATGAACTTATCCAAATGGAAGAATGAATTGAATTAAATGATGTTACACAAAACCTAGTATATGAATGATGATACTATGATTGTGGGTATATGAATGACAACATATATACATGTATTTTGTTGGCCTAGAAACCTGTCCGGGATTTACTCATTAGGAGTAAATTTTGGATAGTCCCTGGTTTGGAACTGTTCTTAAACACTTAATATCACTTAGGATGTTAGTGTATAATGTGTATTCAGTTTTCATGATGTTTCGTCAACACTTCCCTGTTTGTTCTCTAAGTACATATGTCGGTGGGAATTTATTTCCCCATGTACATCGGTGTACTTGGAGAACTGTGGGGAAATGCTGTCGAAATTTCTTGAAAATCAAATACACATTATACACTTACTAGTGAGATTAGGTGATCAAGAATGGGATAGGTGGTACACATTTATTATATATTTAAACCCTCAATATTAAACTTTTAACCATAAACCCTAATATTTTAACCCTAAACCCTAATCTTTTAACCCTAAACCCTAATATATACTTGTTTTCTCTTTGATCACAGAATGGATAGATCATGGATGTCCATTCCAAATTGCTGCACCCCAGAGTTTATTTTTGATCTTGATCGGTTTATTAGATTTGCCGAGGAACATAGGAAACAACCTAGAGATAGGTTCTACAGTCCATGTAAGCATTGCAGTAACAACTTGAAAGTCAGCACTAGTGACAAAATCAAAAGTCATGTCATGTGCAATGGGATTGTACAAGTCTATACAGAATGGCACTGGCATAGAGAGATTTCAAACATGAAATCAGTGGATGTCGATAGTAGTGCTTGTGTGGAAGAAGAAATTGCCTCTGATGATGTAGATGTAAACGAACCAGTTCCAGTAGACATCATTGATGCGATGCTGGATAGTTGTGGGGTAGAGCACACCGATCCACCTCCCATGTTTAGAAACATTGTGCATGATGCTGAGAGACCGTTATACACAGGTTGTACTAAGTTTATGAATCTTAGCGCTATGTTGAGATTGTATAAGCTGAAATCTAACAATAGATGGAGCGACAAAAGCTTCACATCATTGTTGTCTTTGTTGAAAGAAATTCTTCCTGAAGGAAACAAGCTGCTAATCTCAACATACCAGTTAAAGAAATTATTGTGCCCAATGGGAATGGAGGCCAAGAAGATACACACATGCTCAAATTATTGTGTATTATTTCAAAAGGACTATGTGGATTTGAAAGATTGTCCAAAATGTGGTGCGTCAAGGTATAAAATTGATGACTTCAGGGGAGGAACAATGACACACAAGACTAGATTGTGGTGTTGGTTAATGACAGAATCTCATTAGTCATGATATGGAGATATCAAACCAAACACATAGGTACTTGTTAGAGAACAAGTGTACCAGACAGACCCACCGTGAGTTTGACACATGGAACCACGACATGGTAGTCACAGTCAGTTCTCACAATGATGGTGGTGAGTGTGATTCTTTGACCTGAAATCCCTACACTCAACACATGTTGTTGGGTACACTTTGACATCATCAAACGCAGTCCTAAAACATGGGTTGTTATAAAGGTGATGATTGGGTGGATTTGACACATGGGGCTTTTGAGGGGTGAGTGATAGATATGGGATTTGTCCCTCCTGAGGGAGTTTGATATCCATGGCCACTTGATGAGTAGGATTGAGATAGGTGTGCGCACGCATGTGTGAATCAATATGTGATATTGATGTCATACATATCTCCTCCAGTCTACTCTGAGATCAAGAAAGTGAATGAACATTGACAAGATGACTGTTCCATGCCTTGAGTTCATTCGGGATATCAGTGACAAAGGAATTATACATTCATTGTAACACCATTCACAGATTGTAGGATTGACAGTTGTTCTCCAACTTTGCTTTTCACTTGGGTAGCATTGATGTGCGACTAGGCACCGCTCTTTGCTTGTGAAGTCATAAGTGTTATGGAATTTCACTGCCAACGTGAAATGGGCATGCATGGACACATACATAGGATTTAATTTGGGTTTTAGGGGAGGTAGAGAAGGTAGCGGAAACAAAAAATTTTCTCCCCAAACCTAGAACGAAGGAATCACGTCAATGTCTATACAATAGGAAGGATGGTTTGTAGAGGCGTACCTTGTCCCGAGGCTTGCTCGGCGACATTACCTCACAGCTAGTGAGGCCTTCACCTTTGGTCTTGGACGGTGTTTGTGTAGCTCCTAGTCGCACCTAGACTAACAACTCCTGGTCGCACCCGGACTGACGGATCGAAAGCTGTCCTCTGAGCGGAAGAAATCTCCCACCTATGTAGTAGTCCACACGGACCACCTGGAACTTCGATCGCCTTGTCGCACAAGGCACCAAAAGGATTCGTACCCTCCTATCGGCATACTAGTCACCAACACACTCTCCTACCACTAATCACCTTTCTGTAGTTGTCTTTCCCTTGATGTGCCTCCCTTATCAGGTAGCACTTGCTCGGGCTCTCCTGGTTACCACAACCAGAGAGAACGAAAACTTTACAGAGCAATTAGGGTTCTAAGTTGTACTTGAGAAGCCTTCAATACCCTTCTATATATAGGAGGGGTTAGGGTCAGGGTTCTCTGCCCCGGGCAATGCGGGACTAAAGCAGGAGTAGAAGGTTCTGGAATTTCCACAAAACAACCAACTGCGCCAGTTGAACCAATCATTTCATGCATGAATCGGTCGGTTGGGGACCTGAGTCGATCTGTTCACGCCTGAACTGATCGGTTGGGACACCTGAGTCGATCGGTTCACTATTGAACCGGTCGGTTCACTGCCCTGGTCAGTTGCCGATTGACTTTTCCTCTTTTGTTTCAAATTGATCCAAATACCAATCCTTGTTCCAATCAAATTGGACAAGTGAAACGAAGAGAAATTTCTCACCAACCTGACTTTCCCAATTCGCTTGTTTGGACCAGTTGAGCCGATCAGTTCAACCCTTGAACCGGTCGATTCAGCCTATCCTAAGCTGATTGACTCACCAATCTGAGCCGATCGGTTCACCAAGCTGAGTCGATCGGTTCATCATATGAGCTAATCGGTTGGGAGTGCAAACTGTGTAAAATTAGTCAATTGTAGTTTCAATCAATCTGATACTCTAATCAATCGGTCCAACACCTTGAACACTATGATACTGAGCTATCAATTGATTGAGTGTTTAATTGAACTACTAAACTCCTTTAGAAATCAATCTAAACATCATTTGTGGATAAACTCCTCTTCCTGGTTAAATCCTATGTGTGTGACCCTGCATGCCCATTTCACATTGGTAGTGAAAGTCCATAACACTTATGACTTCACAAGCAAAGAGCAATGCCTAGTCGCACATCAATGCTACCCAAGTGAAAAGGAAAGTTGGAGAACAACTTTCAATCCTACAATCCGTGAATGGTGTTACAGTGAATGTATAATTCCTTTGTCACTGATATCCTAAATGAACTCAAGGCATGGAACAGTCATTCTGTCAACGTTCATTCACTTTCTTGATATTAGAGTAGACTGGAGGAGATATGTATGACATCAATATCACATACTGATTCACACATGTGTGTGCATGCCTATCTCAATCCTACTCATCAAGTGGCCATGGATATCACTTTTGTTTCTGCTTCCTTCTCTGCCTCCCCTAAAACCCAATAGTGGTATCAGAGCCACGTCAATTGCTCTATACTTTAGGATTATCGATGTGATCGATTTTGGTTTGTCGCTTTTATTTATTGCAAATGATGCGAATAAAATTGGCTTTATGCATGTCCAATCCTAAATCCACAAATCCCAATATACATATATGATATGTAATATGAATGCACTCGATACGTTTCGCCCTTAAATGAGTTTTGTGGTGGATGTATAGCATGGTTTTGGCCAATAAACCCTATGTCTGTGTATGGTTGAATGTGGTTGCTTACATCTCGGTCTGTTTACCGATTCCCTACCTCCTTTTCTTGATGTAACTTGAGATAACTCGAGATTTCTTTCACCTTTGCTCCCCCGAATGTAACTCGGGGTTTCCCAATTAAAATGTAAATAGGATAGAACTTTTATTTCCTGTTATGTCAAAGAACAACAGACAACCTGGAGACAACTGAGACGATCGGTTCAAGGCGTGAACCGATCGGTTGGCGTTCCAGACGACCAGTTTGAGGAATGAGATGAGCGGGTGGTGGCCCGGAGGAGATGCACGATGACCAGTGAACCGATCGGCTGGAGGTGCTAGTCGACTGGCTGGTGGCACCCAACCGATCAGCCTGATGGCGAGCCGATCAATCATGGAGATGAGTTGATCAAACCCAGAACGGCAAAGCACAGAGTTCATCATGTACAGGTTTCATGTGATATAGACCTAGATGACTGTGATTCCTCTTGGTTTGAGGAATCACATTAGGATGGCCATAATCATCGTTTTTATCGTTTTGCATGTTTTCTGTGGGATATAGTATGTATATGATACATACTACGGGATATAGCATGTATATGATATGTACTATGTATTGTGGTGATTGGATATGTATATATACCTATAAAACCAAATCCCTCATCTAAATATTAAGTCGTGTACGCCGTCCATTAGCGGCACACATGAAAAACTCCATCGACCAAGCGTAGGTTACGCCAAAGCGTGGTGCGCCGTCCATCTTGCGGAAGTGTGAAGGGTAGACATGTAGGATCTGCCAAAGCAGGATGCATGTTTACCGTGTCAGCTTTTGGGTTAGACTTAACTGGTGATTCTTAGAGCATCTAAGCCTAGAGGTATGGGATGAATGACAAGGAGTTGCGCATGTCATCTATCCAAGGGTTGCATATGATGCAATTGGCATAATGGCCTACCTAAATAGTCAAGTTGTGGGCGATCAACCAAAGTCGACTCATGACTTGATGAAATACGAATCTTGACCCATAAGAAGATTGTACGCTGCAATCTTCTGAATTGATGGTGAGGGCTATCAATTTGAACAAAAATAGTGGGAGCGATAATTAATTAAAGTCCTAATTATATCATAAAACTTTTTCAAATCAATCAAATAAGTCAAAATGGAGTTTTTGGACTAAATTTCATATATTTCCTTTTTGTACAATAAATGGTTAATAAAAAATAATCACTTTATTTGCGATCGGTCCTTAAGACCAACAAATTAAATGGGAATAATTCCACGATTGGTTAGGACGTTGAGAAGTGTTCTCAATCAAAGGGCGAAAGCTCTGAGTCCTAGCTATACCAGAACCAGATGAACTCAATCCCACCACACCAATGGCTGAAAATATGCTTATGGAAGCATACCGAGGATGACATTGATGTGGATTGCTTGATGTTGTGTTCTCTGAACTATGAGTTGCAGAGACAACATGAGACATATGATGTCTCCAAGATATTGTCCTAGTATGTCATGACAGAAGGAGATCCAGTAAGGTATTCAAACACTCAATGTGATTGGGTATGTGGAAAAACCTGACTAAGAAGGATTCCCTCTGAGCCAAGAGTTGGATACTGGTATGATACTGCAAATGTTGCGAGAATCATACCATTCATGATGAACTACAACATGAACAACTTTGACAAACATTGACAAAGTTGTTGGACATGTTGAGGACAGTAGAGGTAAAGATGAAGAAAGACAAACCCTAACCTTTGATGTGATCAATGAAGGGTAAGTCTTAAAGGTAAGGACAAAGGAAAAGCAAAGAAGTGTTCTGATGCTAGCTAGAAATCCAAGCCATCTTCAGCCTCGAGGCACATATGAAGAAGGGCAAGCCTAAGTATGTGATGCTGATCAACAGAAACAAAGGCAGGTCCAAGGGTAAGGGCAAAGCTAAGAAGGGTTCTGATGCTAGCCAGTAGACCAAGTCGTCTTAAGCCTCAAGGCACATGGGAGGGTGAACGAGGGAAATGCCCCCTATATCTGAAAGAACAAAAGAAGACGAAAGGAGGAAATAGAGATCTCCACCGTAGGTATCATGAAATAAACACTTCTTTATTTGAGGTATATGATACCAAGATATGGATCTGTTATATATGATATACAAGATACACAAAGAAGTGATGGCCTTTGTGAAAGGACCAAGAAAGAAGTAATCATAATTGGAGCAAGTGTTGCTACCATAGATAGGAGTACCTTTTAGTTTATTTCAGCCTAAAGGACACGAAATAGAGTTGAGAACTGCTATTTCAATTTGCCAATAGAAACACTTTACTGTTGCATCTTGTAGTGACAAGATGGCTATCAATATAGTTGATGTTTCAAAGATATGATCTTTGTGGAAATGCCTTGTTTATCTTGTGTTACTTGGTATGCATAAGATAAAATGATACCTAAAAGTTATTGATAACTCAAACAATCAAATTAGCATAAATCATGAAAAATTCATTTCTAGTTTCCATATGATGGATAAATCTAGACTCTTTTGGTTAGAAGATCAGTAAGAGACATGAATCTCTTAGACATGATTAATCAATATTCACTAGTGGTAGTGGGAGAATGATTATCCTATTAGGTATAATACATGTGATGTATTTACATACCTATTAGAGTTAATGCTAGTACTTCAAATAGTGTTTAGAGAAATACCAATATGAATATTTTGAAGTGTTCAAGAATATCATAGATGAAGTATGAATTTGGTAAAGTGTTAATTCTTGATGAGATCAATGAATGAAATACTTGGACCAAATGTTTGAGAACCTTGTGAGTGATTATGATACTGTATCATAGTGAGCTCGTGATTTAGGCATGGTGATGTCTAAATCAAGAAGGAGTCATACTCTAAGGAGTTAGAGGATGATTATCAAATAACTAAATTCTTCTTGAATAAAGAATACCCCACACTAATAAAGGACATTAAGAATCACAAGGAGTTATGAGTTCTTATAACCTTGACAGATACACCTCGATTATCTATGTGCTGAGTTGGTCATGTGATGAGTCAACTATCTAGATGAATATGAGGAATCGGATTTTGAGTTATGGTTTATGACCATTACATCCTAAATGACTTCCATGTGAACCATAAGGTATGACCTTGATGGTAGCACCCATTGGGATGAAATCCATAAGTGTGAATGAGTCTTAAGCATTAAGACACATGGATAACATTTTGAGAAGGATGATGCTTGTTGATTGCAACTTAATGACTAAGACATTTGGCATACATGTACTAAAACTGCATTCCTATGAGGAATAAAAACAAGGATGTGTACGTGACACAACATATAAGGTTTATGAATCCATTAATGCAAATGAAGTCTATAAGTTACAATGTACTAATCAATGTGATTGACTGAGTACAAGAAACTCAGAACTGTGATCTTTACTTTGATAATATAGTCAAAGGGTTTGACTGATATGTCAAAGATAAAGAAGGGATCTGTGATTTAGTGGGAGCATATTCACATTCCACATGTTGATGTGAAATGGAAATGTTCTAGAATGGAAATCCAAAGTGGAAATTATCTTTAGGGAAGATAGAGACGTTTCCTATGTAATAGGAATAGAGATCTATAGAGATAGTTCTCAAAAACCTCTTGACCTGAAAAGAGAAAGCATACATTGGCAATCTATACTGAAGGGTTCAGTGTGCACAAATTCAGTGGGAGAAAACTTGGCCATGTTACATGGAGTTAGTATCCTAAGGCCAAGTGTCCAATTCTTATGAATAATGGGAACACTAAGAATAGATATGGATCTATCATGTATGTAATCATCCCATTATCTTGCATGTATGGTCATAGCAAGAATAAAATGCATTCATCATCTTATATGTAGGACATGACAATATGATGTCCTTATCCTGATAACTCGTATGTGGGACATGCCGAGTGGATGTTTGTCTAGTTCCAGTAAAGGTTACTGGAATACCATAAGAACTTGATAGGTATTTGAGAAGTACTAGTTCTATGGAAACAAGGAAGGGTTCACTGTAAAGAGTTACACTGATGTGAACTTTCGAAAAGGACATAAAATTAATCGCAAAATATATATGGGATATATACAAGTGAATTTTTGTTGATAAATGGAAACACTCCAATAAAGCAGTTTAAAAGGAAAAGTCATGTATCCGTGTGTTATAGAACATTAGTGGATACTATATGGATCTGGAAGTTCTTGAGATGAACTTATAGATATTCCGATCTTTGATGAAAAGTAAGGAGTACTTGGTCATGCAATGTGGCTAAAGGTTAGCAAAGGAATACTAGATCGCATATTATGGAAACTCCATCTCATATGTGTGACGTACATCGAAGACATGAGAGAAATGCAGTTAATACTGAATTTGGCAAGGTGTTGCCATAACTCACTATGTTAGCACTAGAGCACAGTAACATGTGGGACATGTTTGAAGATCACTATGAATATGATTCAAGGGTGATTGGATCACAGTGCAAGTGGGAGTCTGTTGGTATGTATGCTCTGAGAGCCAATCATGGGATGATTGGTGGGATACATTAAGATTGATTTGATAAACATCAAAGCCAAGCTTCCAATTCTTTCTGGTTTAGTCATATGCGATAATGATAGAACAAATTGAATGCCTAGAGAATGACAATACTCAATGACGTATGCTTTCAGGTTCAGGACCTAAACGATGAGATCATACAGATGCTAAAGAGTTTGTACATTCTTATTATGTCCCTAGTCAGATGTCATGGTGGAAGGTAGATAGACAACAATGACACACAAGACTAGATTGTGGTGTTGGTTGATGACAGAATCTCATTAGTCATGATATGGAGATATCAAACCAAACACATAGGTACTTGTTAGAGAACAAGTGTATCAGAAAGACCCACCGTGAGTTTGACACATGGAACCATGACATGGTAGTCACAGTCAGTTCTCACAGTGATGGTGGTGAGTGTGATTCTTTGACCTGAAATCACTACACTCAATACATGTCATTGGGTACACTTTGACATCATCAAACGCAGTCCTAAAGCATGGGTTGTTATAAAGGTGATGATTGGGTGGCTTTGACACATGGGGCTTTTGAGGGGTGAGTGATAGATATGGGATTTGTCCCTCCTGAGAGAGTTTGATATCCATGGCCACTTGATGAGTAGGATTGAGATAGGTGTGCGCACACATGTGTGAATCAATATGTGATATTGATGTCATACATATCTCCTCTAGTCTACTCTGAGATCAAGAAAGTGAATGAATGTTGACAGGATGATTGTTCCATGCCTTGAGATCATTCAGGATATCAGTGACAAAGGAATTATACATTCACTATAACACCATTCATGGATCGTAGGATTGAAAGTTGTTCTCCAACTTTCCTTTTCACTTGGGTAGCATTGATGTGCGACTAGGCACCACTCTTTGCTTGTGAAGTCATAAGTGTTATGGACTTTCACTGCCAACATGAAATGGGCCTGCAGGGTCACACACATAGGATTTAACCTGGAAGATGAGTTTATCCACAAACGATGTTTAGATTGATTGCTAAAGGAGTTTAGTAGTTCAATTAAACACTCAATCAATTGATAGATCAGTATCATAGTGTTCAAGGTGTTGGACCGATTGATTAGAGTATCAGATTGATTGAAACTACAATTGACTGATTTTGCGTAGTCTGCACTCCCAACTGATCGGCTCATATGATGAACCGATCGGCTCAGTTTGGTGAACCGATCGACTCAGATTGGTGAGTCGATCGGCTTAGGACAGGTTGAATCGACCGGTTCAAGGGTTGAATCGACTGTTTCAAGGGTTGAACCGATCAGCTCAACTGGTCCAAATGAGCAAGTTGGGAAAGTCAGGTTGGTGAGAAATTTCTCTTCGTTTCACTTATCCAATTTGATTGGAACAAGGATTGGTATTTGGATCAATTCGAAACAAAAGAGGAAAAGTCAACCGAGAACTGACCAGGGCAATGAACCGACCAATTTAGTAGTGAACTGATCGTCTTTGGTGTCCCAACCAACCGATTTAGGCGTGAACCGATTGGCTCAGGTCCCCAACTGACTGATTCATGCATGAAATGATCGGTTCAGCTGACGCAGTTGGTTGTTTTTTGGAAATTCTGGACCCTTCTACTCCTGCTTTAGTCCCGCATTGCCCAGGGCAGAGAACCCTAACCCTGACCCCTCCTATATATAGAGGGGTATTGGGGGCTTCTCAAGTAAAACTTAGAACACCAGTTGCTCTATAAAGTTGTCGTTCTCTCTAGTTGTGGTAACCAGGAGAGCCCGAGCAAGTGCTACCCGATAAGGGAGGCACAACAAGGGAAAGACAACTACAGAAAGGCGATTGGTGGCAGGAGAGTTTGTCGGTGACTAGTACACTGACAGGAGGGTACGACTCCTTCCGGTGCCTTGTGCAACAAGGCGATCAAAGTTCCAAGTGGTCTGTGTGGACTAGTACAGAGGCGGGAGATTTCTGCCACTTAGAGGACAACTGTCGATCCGTCAGTCCGGGTGCGAGCAGGAGCTATTAGTCCAGGTGTGACTAGGAGCTGCACAGACACCGTCCAAGACCGAAGGTGAAGACCGCACTAGCTGTGAGGTAATGTCGCCGAGCAAGCCTCGGGACAAGGTATGCCTCTACAAACCATCCTTCCTATTGTATAGACGTTGACGCGATTCCTTCGTTCTAGGTTTGGGGAGAATTTTTTTTGTTTCCGATGCCTTCTTTGCCTCCCCTAAAACTCAACAAAATCTGTACGGGACATTGAGCATCCAACATAGCACTTGACCATTTATTCTTGTTATATACAATTCCTCCCTGGTTGTGTATGAAAAATAAGTAAATTATGTCGTCGTTGTTGATATTGGGACCTAAGCAACCTGGAAATGATATCAAAATTTATCTTGAACCTCTGATTGATGACTTAAAGAAACTCTACGGTGAAGGTGTGATGACCTATGATGCTTCACAAAGCGATACATTTCATTTGCACGCTATGTTGTTTTGCACTGTTAATGACTTTCCAACGTATGGGAATTTGTATGGATATAGTGTCAAAGGATCTAAAGCGTGTCCTATATGTGAAGATAACACTGATTTAAAACAACTAAAACATGGCAGAACGACTGTATATCTTGGTCATCGAAGGTTTCTTCGAAAATTCCATCCGCACAGTAGGTTGCACAAAGCGTTCAATGGACGGAATGAGGAACAGAGTGCACCTAAACCTATACCAGGGGAGGTTATTTATGAAAGAGTAAAAGACTTTGTCAATGAATTTGGTAAGAGATCACAATGTACCATGGACACACGGAGTGACAAATCTTTATTCAAGAAGAATTCAATATTTTTGGATCTTCCTTATCGGAGTTCTTTGGCAGTCAGGCATTGTATAGATGTCATGCACGTTGAGAAAAATGTCTATGATAGTGTCATTGGTACTCTGTTGAATATACTAGGTAAGACTAAAGATGGGATAAAATACAGAATGGACCTATGTGAAATGGGAATAAGGACAAAATTAATAGAAGTAGTTAGTAGAGATCGGAGAACATACTTACCTCCTGCTTGTTACACATTGTCTAGAAATGAGAAGAAAGCTTTTTGTGATTGCTTGGTAAATGTTAAGGTACTATAGGGTTACTCATCCAACATCTGTAGATTGGTATCAATGAAAGATATAAAGTTGATAAGTCTTAAATCTCATGATTGTCACACTATAATGCAACAAATATTGCCCGTGCCAATTCAATATATACTGCCAAAGCATGTAACGTTTGCAATCATCAGACTTTGTTTCTTTTTCAACAGTCTATGCAGCAAAGTTATTGATCATGATACTCTCGATAAGTTGCAAAGAGAAGTGGTTATTACCCTATGTTAGGTTGAGATGTATTTTCCTCCTTCATTATTTGATATCATGGTACATCTTGTTGTCCACTTGACTAGGGAAGTGAAAATGTTGGGACCAGTTTTTTTACATTGCATGTTTCCCTTTGAACGATACATGAGCATTTTTAAAGGTGATGTTTGAAACCATTATCGACCTAAAGGGAGTATTATTGAGGGTTATGTGGCGAGAGGGGTTATGGATTTTTTCAATGAATTTTTGAGTGGTAATGACACTCTTATTAATGACAAGAATATTGAGGAGTATTTTGGCAAAGGAATTTTGGGATCACAGATGAAAGTAATCAGATGTGAGCAGTTGGAACAAGCTCACTTGTATATTTTACACAACATCGATGATGTGAGTGTTTATATCAAGGAACATACCAATTTCATCAAGAAACAATATCCTCGAGCCAATTCAATGTGGCTTGATAGAGAGCATAACAAGACATTTATTAAGTGGTTTGAAGATAATGTCTTACGTCTACTATCTCAAACACCAAATAATTTTTCTGGAAATATCAAATGCCTCACCTTTAAACCAAAATTGAATGTTATGTCTTATGAAGGGTTTGACATAAATGGGTTCTCATATTACACAAAGCGTCAAGATGATAAGAGCATCGTCCAAAATAATGGGGTCACCCTTCAAGCATCTTCATTGTTTTTTGCAAGTGTAAAGGATAAGAGTCCACATGAAGCTAAAATGTCATATTACGGTGTCATTGAAGACATATGGGAGTTTGACTACGTAGATTTCAGAATTCCTCTCTTTAAATGTAATTGGGTTGATAACACCAAAGGAGTTATAGTGGATGAATTGGGTTTCACATTAGTGAACTTTGAAAAGATTGGCGAGAAGGGTTAACCATTCATATTGGCATCACAGGCGAAACAAGTTTTTTATATCGATGATCCTGCAAATGATAAATGGTCGGTTGTTCTTCATGGTAAAAGATAGTTAATTGAGGATCCTATAGATGAAGAAGAGTACTATGATAAGTATGATGACTCGAGTCCATTCTCAGTTGGGTTGCCAACACCTCCAAATATTGAAGCTAACGATGACTTTTATGTGCGTGGAGATCACACCGAAGGAATGTTAATTGATAAAAGATTGTAGTAGTAAAGGCATGTTTTTATTTTTTATAAGTTTTATTTTTCTGAATGTGATCTTTTACAATGTTTTATTATCTTCTAGTTATGTTAAATGTTAAATGTATGATTTTTTAATGAAAATTTCATATGGATGAGCATGAGTATGATGACCATGATGATGATTACCGTGAGGGTGAGGATATCAATGTGGTGCCTCACAATGTAAGTTTTTAAAATATATCCTATATTTCTATCTATATGTCCATTTATAAGTTATATCCTGTAAGTGTGTTTTATTTTGTTAAATTTTAGGTTGATGATGTACCCCGTGAAGAACTTGGAGCACTTGATGAGCAGCAAAAGAAATTGAAAAAGTGAGGGGCATCACTATGATGAACAAGTGACTACAACAAAGGGGCAATGGACCCAAACTGGTTGTGGATTTTGATCATGCAGGAAATCTAGTTGGAGTGAACCGCAACTCATTTATTTCATATCTTGGGGTTCTTACTCGTAGCCATTGTAGTCCTAATGTAGAATCTTGGCATAAAGTTCCTAAGGGGAAGAAAGACTTAGTATGGAAGGAACTATGTGTGAGTTATTATTATTTGCAATTCTATTTTGTAGATTACTAATTTTTAGGATACTAGTTAAATATATAAAACTTTGCAGAGTATATTTGAATTGGATGAAAGCCTGCATCGTAAATGCATGATGCAACACTATGGGAGGGTCCTAAGGAACTATCAGACAAAACTCACCTGAGATTACATATGAGATGCTGAGAAGAGGAAGAAGTCGGCCACTGAGCAATGGAACTACCTGGACTCGAATGACTGGGAGGAGTTTTTTGCCAAAAGAAAAATTGATGAATTCAAGGTATTAAGCACCACTTCCAATTTAATTAATATACATTCTTATGTATTCACCTATTCAAGATTGACCTTTAGTGTTACTAACCAAATCAATGTGCTTACTAACAAGGCTATCAATGATGCTCAAAGAGCAAGGCGTGAACTAAATGTGCATGACCACACGATGGGTCTAAAAGGCTATGTAGGCATTCGCCAAAGACTATAGGCTACTGTTGCTGAGTCTGCTGCTACTCAGGAGACTGGGGAGTCCTCTATTGTTACTCCCGCACCTCTGCCTCACCATACTGTGTGGATAGCTGGGAGGTAAAACAAGAAAGGAGATATAACCAAACCCGCAACTGCTGAGGCGGCTGCAAAAATGATAAAATTCAACTCTCAGAGCAATCAATATTGATTATTATGTTTACTTACCAATTTCTATTGATGGCGATTAGCAGGAGCTTCATGAAAAGAGGAAGCAAGACAAGTTCATCCCTGAGGGCACAAGGGATGAATTGACAGTTGCTCTTGGTAAGCTAGAGCATCCTGGATGTGTTAGGGGTACATGCACTAGTGTGGGAATAAAAGCATTCTTTGGGCCATCACAGTGCAAACATGTCCCAAAAGCGGGATTTTCAAAAGTTGAGGTAACATATTCTTTTTTTAGAATGTTATTGCAAAAGAGAATTCAATAATCAAAAGCTAGCATTTCTTTTGTCCATGTATAGGTAGATGAGTTAATTAATAGGAGAGTCCATGAAGTAATGAGCAAGTAGAAAGAGTCTCTTACTACCACTCAGACAATACCTGTGGCATCCCACTCTTCTCCTACTGTAGAGGTGGTTGGGAGTAATCCTGTAGACCCACAACCTAACACGTCCATTGTAAGTATTTTTATGACATAGTATCTAGTCTTTTCAAGATGATATGTTTATGTATATATTTCAAGATGATATGTTTATGTATATATGTATATAACATACTTTATGTAAATTTGTAGGGGTTGAAGCCATGCCGTCTAAAAAGAAAAGAATTTATTATTGTAGAGGTCGAGGCTTACCCACCCCTTCCAGGGGACATGTTTCATGGCACTCCAGTACCAGATGGTGCAGTTCGTGTGAACCCGAGACTTGTACTCCACCAGTGGATGCATTTTCCATTGCCATATGCCCACCCAGATCCAGAAACGCTTGGTGAAGCAGAAGGCAGAGTGATATTGTGGCCCAAAGTGGATGTCGTCTATATTGATATTGTATGGTAAATTTACATTACATTAATTTGTTAGAGTGTATATATGAGCTAGTCAATTGATCTGAAATTATATATACAAGTCAAAAGGAAGAAACCCGCTATAGCTCAGCCTCCACCTCCACCTCTCCTGAAGTACCTAGTTTGCTTCCAAGGGACCTATACAACTTGTTAGGTCCTAATTGTAAGGGTATTGTAGTATGGATAGGCGAACATGACCCAAATTCTCCTATAAATGTTTCTATTCTGGTGGATGCTGCAGGCGAAGCATACAATAACAAAATATTTATACAAGATATTTTAGAGTTGTTTCGTTATGATTGGCTGAATACATCTATGATAGAGCTATGGATATGGTGAGATCTTATTTATATATCCATATACCTTGTTTTATATATGGTGATCTGGTTTCTTATATATTAATGCATACATAATACATGTTTTACAACCACTTACACGTAAAGATTTTTCATTTTCCCATGTGGGATTTCTAGTTCCATCTTTGATCAGTCTCGTAGATAAAGAGCCTTCATCAGTTACCTCATATTGCTCTGCCACTTTTAATTATTTTGGTACAAAAAAAAGTCGGTGATAATAGCTCCATTCAATGTTGAGTAAGTTTACTTTGCTTATAATTTGGACTTAAGAAAATTACATTTTTATTTTGGATTTTGAGTTATTAATTTTTAACTTTCTTACCTCTAGTGATAGGCATAGGGAGTTACTAGTTATTGTCCCTAAGATGTGGAATATTTATTATCTAGATCCTTCGGGGAAGGAATTAGACTCATTATATATATGGACACTCAATAAAAAGGCCATTATTCATGTGAGAAATCTTTCATATTTTATATCCGTTAACATCTATTATTACATTATTATTTAATAATGCAATTTAATGTGTTGCATTAACATGTAGGGCTTTAAAAGCGTTCAAAAAAGCTGGAGGAAAAATGGCCAAGACAAAGAAACTGTTACTTTGGGAGAATGTGAAAGTAATTTCCTAACTCTAATGTATATATTATTTATGTGAACTATGCTTGTTTGTATTTGTTAACATTAATAATTAGGAAGACTCCTCTTATACTTCTTGATATTTGTTATGTTGGTAAAAGTGGATGAGATAATGATGTGAGTTCCTTATAGCACATGAGGTGGATACTAAGGTAATGAATCCTAGTATCCAAGATGTATCAACAGTATGAGAAATATGTGAAGGTTGGAGATGTTTATTAATTGAACATTCCAATTATTCCTCTCCCGTAGAGAGAGAGAGAGTTTATGATGATCCTATAAATGTTGTTTGGAAGGAAAAACAAAAGTGAATATATAATGTTGTGTATGGTCTAGTGATAGCTGGGAAAGACCACTATCAAGGATAGATGGTTTGTTGATATAATAGATATACTTTCAGGATGATAACTAGAATTTAAAGTTGATAGTTACTATTAGATTTGTACAGGTGGCTTCTATGTTTCATATTTGCAAATGTCTTCTTATGTGGGGGTTTTTGTACTGACCCAAGATGAGATATGTATGAATGATGTGACATTACCATGATATGGAAGTAACCATGTGTAATATTGAGTATAACATGCATGATAAGTGTCCATCTATGTGTACCTTAGATTTCGGGGGTGAAATCCCTATTAGGGGTCTATGGTTGTGAGACCCCTAACCTTGCTTAAAGTGTTGAACAAGCTTAATTATCATAATTTAATCCTTATAACCCTAATATAACCTTGTGATGTGCTTTTAAATCATAAGACAAGTTAAGTTTCAAATTTGGTCCAATCTGGACACTGTTTGAGCAAGTTATGCAATTTTATGCACATTTTGGACTTTTCTGCAATTTACCCAATTGAGAGGTTTTCTTTGCAATTTATCACTTTTATTATGTTCCTTGGATATTCTATCATCATTCTTGAGCTTGTTGAGCCATGGGGTGCCTATTTAAACCTTGGTTTGAAGGTGTTTTCCTCAAGGGTATTTTAGGGTTTACCCCTTCATGGATGAGCTACCTTTAAGAGCTATAACCTAATGAATTATTTGTTTTTCTTGGAAATTAAAGAAATGAGGGATAAGCATGTCTCTATGGATGGTGGGGAGCTGCTTGTGTGTGCTTGTATATTCTTAATAGTTTAAGACCATGGACACTTGGAAAGATACTAGAACTTCAACTTTTAGTTTATCTTAAAGTTTCATATACTTATCCCTAAGCACCCAAACGAGCCATTTACTCTTCACCACTTCCCTCCTTCTATGAACCTCATTCTCCCTCTATGTTGCTGCAAATTTCCTATCCAAGGAAGAAGAAAGAGGGGATCTTCTTGGAAAAAGAATCTAGGGTTGCAATTGACTTCCTTTTTAGGGTTTGAAAAGCTTCCTTCTAGTGATCTTGACTGAAAAGAGCAAGAATCCCCTTCTTTCCTCCATTTATTTCTTTGTTATTTGTTGGTTGTTACACTAACGATTTTCAATATTAAGAAAGATCTTTTACTCAACTAGCTATTTCCCGCAAGTATACGAGAGTAGTTGCAGTCGAGATCGAACACAAGGAGCTTTAGCAATTAATTAAACACAATAGTGCTAAGATTCAACAATCTAGACCATTTTAAGGGTGTGATTTGGTTGATTAATCTAACATTTCAGAATTAAGTAAAACAGTAAATAGATTACTAAAAGTGGTTAAATTTCAGATATGGAAGTATCTTGGATTTAGGATTTCACCCACATATCATAGCATAAAGCAGGAGCATGAAATTTAGACATACTAAGCACTTGTTTTAAAGGAGAGTTGTATGTTGTACTTCACCTCTCGGTGCAAGTACAATGATCCTAACTCAAAACAACATTCTCATGTATGAATTTCATTTTGGATCACAAACCTACTCCTCAAATCCATAATTTCCACTCTCGTGGTAAAGAAAGAGTTGCCACGAGAGTACCTCCTTACTCTCCTACTTATCTTCTCAGATCAAGCAAGAAGGCATATAACATGCATATAAAGTGGCCAGCCATACATGCAAGAAGAAATAAATTGGTACTCACAAGGTGGAAAAACAAGCAACCTAGCATTTAGTATGAAATTATCATGTTCCATACATGCTATGACATGGGAGCTACTCTCCCATGTCCAAGAAAAGGAATCTATTCGTCCATAATGATGTACATCAGAAAATATGTAGAATTTTTAGAGTTCAACATGGTTTAGAGAAGGAAAAGCTAAGAGAACCAAAGGTGTAACCCAAGAATAGTAGAATTTTGGCTTGGGGACGAAATTCCACTCCTACAACTACTCCAAACCGGACAAACTTCCCTCCCAAAAAGCTTTGTGGAGTGAAGAAGCTTTGATGCACCTCCAGAGAAGAAAATGGAGAAGAAGAATGGAGGTTCTTTGGCAAGCAACCACCTTCTTCCACCCAAAATCGCCCTCCTTTGCTCTGGACCTGCTCTAGGATGAAAGACTTTTGAATTATGACCAAAGATAACCACTCCATAGGGTGGTCTTATCTTTAAAATGAGTAGAGTCGTATTTCAAAAATTGATGAAAATGATAGAGACACGACATGTCTTCCTTGGGACACGTCGTGTCCTATCCCTGACAGATGTTCTGAGTGTAAAGCACACGGCGTGTCTAAATTAATACACACCATGTACGTTACCAGAAAGGCAATAATCGGTTCTGAATTCCCAAGTACACGTCATGTCTATGGTGGACACGCCGTGTACTTTTCCTCAACATCTGAAGTATATGGCCAACTAGAATGCGCACACCGTGTCTTAAATAGGACACGTGGTGTGCTTTCCTGTTTTAGCAGAATTACAAATCTGAATGTCTGTAAGGCTTGAAGAAGTCCCAATGATGATGAATTCGAGTTGGGCTATCTCCAATTTGATCCTTTTAAAGCATATCTGCAATACACATCATGTGATAAGCAAAATAACAAAAAGGTGACAAGAATAATATGAATAGAGGCTAAATGAGAACAAAATGAACTGAATTTGTGTGTGAAATTATGTGAAAAGTTGATGTGGAAAGCACATAACAAATCCCCCTAAGCTTGAACCATTGTTTGTCCTCAAGCAAAAAGAGTACGGCCACACAAATGAAGGAATATTCAAGCTCATGCATGGATTAAATGAAATGAAGATATGCAATAAACTCAACCAACCATGTACATTAAGTTTATTTTCATATCCATCATCTCAATTTAAACATCCAAGATAGAGAATTTTTCGTTCAACAATGGTGGTCACAAATTAAATGAAACAATCAACTAAACAACACTAAATAAGATTTGGATAATCAAGCCAAAAAACTAGTGGATGTACAACACAAAATTTTCCTCTATTATGGATGTAAATGATGAAATCTTAGCTAACTTTAAAAATCTCAATTGAGCTCTCTTCTCAAAAAGATATGACAATTGATTTTTGGGATTCTGGCACTCGACTGCTAATTTAGGCTTACACACACGTGGTGTGCCGACTGGGGTGTAATTTTTACCCTCTTTTGATTCCATACACCTAACCATCGTTGCCGGATCAGACTCACACTAGGATAGCATGATATGTGGGCTGTTTGCCATTTTTCATTGGGTAAAGTGAGAAAATGATAAAAGAGATTTTTTCACAACACAAGAGAGTCAACTAGAAAGTTAAGTTAACAAGATTCCATTCATTGTTTTGCAAATTTTTCACTGAAAAATCGATTGTATATGCACTAAGGGTTTGGAAAGAGTATCCCGTATTCTAAATAGTGTTGTAGAGTTGGTTTATTCGCTAAAATTTTAGACCGTTACATGTATTTAGCAATCAAAGATGTGAAAATTGAGAGTTCAGTCTACAATTACAAACCAAGATCATGTACATGGGGAATTTCATTTTCTATTTGATTCATGCATGCTCTTTACTAATTCTTTCATATGGCCAAAATAAGTACAAGGGATGAGATGGTTCAAGCATACAAGGTACAAGAGTTCATTTCATCACAATAGCCTCATTTCATATTAAACTTGCCTTGAAAAGAAATACATAACATGAAATAGGATGAAATAAAAGACTGAAATAAAAGACTGACACAACTAACAAAAGCAAATGACAAAAGCAAATGAAAGCAAAAACTACATTGCGGGCTGGTTGCACCCCGCCCAAGCTTGAAATCTGTAGTGTCCTCACTGCATCAATCAAACTCATGGAGGTAACAACCAGATACATGTCATGGGTGAAATCAAAAAGAGGGGCCATCTCCCCCATGGTCTGGAAGAAAGAATTGGCTGATAAAATCATCTTCAGGAACATCCATCGGCGTGGGATGCGGGATGGACTGGGGCTGTTGAGGTGGCGGTGGCTGATACGACTGTGGGATGGAGTACTGGCCTTGTGAAATGTGCCATGAATCCATGCGGTGGACCATGTCATGCATCGCAGTATACTGTGTACCCATCTGATCTAGGCAGTCGTCAATGTGTTCAAACTACTACTGCACATAGCCATACAGATGCCTGACATCAGGCATCGCCCAAGAGTACTCCATCTGTGTGTTGGTGGAAGGAGGTGGTGGAGTAGAAGTGGGTTCCGTAGTATCATCAGTAGCTCTAGCTGCATAAACTTCTTCATCGGTGTTCAGCACGACCTTCCAGTTATCCTTGTTCTCTAAAGTGATGTGCTCAGGATCTGGAATGTCAATGTACTGATCATCATCGAAGAATTGTCGAAACTTGGTGTCACTGTTGGCAACTCTTGAGAGCAACCCTACAGAAAGAAGGTACTGGATGTCTATCAGGTTTCTACCTAGTGCAGCCTCAAGCCCTGTCAGATCAACATCAAGCTTTTGTACAATTAGAGTAATCAAACCACCACACATGACGTCGCCAACGTCCCTCTTCTTCACCTTCTTAATGTCTATGAAACGTGTAAGAATATAATGAGAGGCATTAATCAGATGCTCATACATCATTCCCCATAAAAAGAAAAGATCTTGCTTTCCAACAACCGCCTGGGTTTCTTTCTTGGCAAACACTCATGTACTAAGAAGGCGGTGTATGTACTGAAAAATAAGGTTATGGATAGAGGACGCTTTGGCTTGCTTTGCCTCATGGTGTTCCTCATCAGATATCTCAAACCAAAACTCATCGCTGTGAAAAATAGGCAGGTAACTAATCACATCGTCATAACGGCACTCCATCAACTCACAGAAATGCCTAAAAGTGAGCTTAAAAGCACAGACCAAAAGCCTGAAACGAATGATACCATAGGGCTCTACATTCTTTTGTGGGTCTTTCTCTGTGATAAGCGTCGTCAAAAATTCATAGACTAGGCGGGGGTCAGTATTTGATATCATACAGAAGATGTAGCTTAGTTCCAAGTCTTATAGGAGCATGTAAACTTCATCCTTGAAGTCCAAAGTTGTCAGTGTCTGCTCGCAAGCGAACCGAGATAGAAGTACCCTCCTTGCAATAAGGAACTGGTATGTTGGGTCTTCTTTAGGGGTGACCTGAAACTGAGTGGTAGAGATGTACGTCGGTACTTGGGAGGAGCTGGAACCGTCCTTGCAGTTGGAGGTTTGCTTGAAAGGTGCCATTTTTACCACTGACTGACTGTCACACGTCGTGTGCTGGGATGGACATGGCGTGTGGCTGAGGCAGAACTTTGACAGAGATAGCGATGCACATGACGAGTGCAAAGGAAACACGACGTGTGTCTGGAGATTTTCTGCAATCTGTAGATATGGACGACTGTTGTTTTGGAGAAGAAGATGGATGAAATTGACGACGGCGCTTGGTGTCGAACCTTACGTGGTTGAAGAGATCTGTGGCACTTCTTCTTAGCCTCAATGAAGGTGCTTGGAGAGGAGGATGCCATGGTCTTTTCTCACATTCTCGGAGGAAAATCAGTGGTGTGAGCACGGAGAAGATGATGGCGGCAGATCTTGAAGAAGACAATGGCTGCTGACTGCTGCTTGGAGAGGATGATGGCAGCCACAAGGTTGCCAGCTAGAGCACCACCTTGGTGCTTGGGCACACGGCCGAGGTTGAAGAAGATCTACTTGAGCTCGAAGAAGACAAGTCATGATCAAGGGAACACGGCAGCGATTGTTATGTGTGCTAGGGTACATGGTGACAAGGAAACATAGGGCTAGGGCGCACGACAGCTTCTGAGGTCTCACGCGGCTCACACGGCTCAAATGAAGGCGTGAGTGAGAGGGGCGGACCTACTAGGTTAAGAACCCACATTTTCGACAAAAGACACAATGTGTACAAATAAAGACACGCCATGTGTCTCGTCAGAACTCCCTTTCTGTGATAAAAGACACATCGTGTTTCAGAAAGTACACAGCGTGTACTAATCCAGAAATTCAAAATGCCCATTTTCACTTATAACTACATAGCGTGTTCAAATAAAGACATGTTGTGTTCTTTTTCTAGATTACTTATTCGTTCCTTTTCTGTTGTGGTACACGTCATGTTCAAATAAATACACGTCGTGTTTGTATTCCAGATTTCTTATTCCTCCCTTTTCTGCTTTGGTACACGTCGTGTCTAAATTAGGACACGACGTGTACCTTTTCAGGTCGAGGAAAACTTTGTATCTTCTGGATAGTGACACAGCGTGTGTTTTTCAGACACGTCATGTACCTGGAGATATAGTTTGTTTTCTATATTTCTAGATGTAATGAAATGCCGTGTCTAATAAAGACACATTGTGTCTTCTATAGTTTTTGCATAAAATAGCTTCTCGTCAGCACAAAACTAATAACAGATAAGGCAATAGAATTGTCTAAATTATTACATTCATCCATGACAAGCTTATTTATGAAACTAAAGAGTATTCTTGACTCAAATAACTTGAAAACAAATCTATCAAAATATGGGTTCAACTCCCACGAGGTCCTCCATTTAGAGTTTGGAGTGAGACTCTTCAATCAGTCCATCATGCATCTTGAAGGGAGCAAGAGACTCCCTTGTGAACTTCATCTCCTGAGGTATATAGCTTGCAACGTTACCCGTTTACTTTGAAAACTCCATCCTTTCCTTATAATTCAACAACTCCATATGGAAATATATTCAGTACAAGAAAGGGGCCGGACCACTTGGACTTTAGTTTTCCAGGGAATAGCTTGAGTCTTGAGTTGAGCAGCAACACTTTGTCTCCTTCTTTGAAGTCTTTCCTCTGGATTATTTTGTCATGCCAAACCTTTGTTCTTTCTTTATAGAGCCTTGCATTTTCATATGCATCTAGTTGGAGTTCCTCAGTTCTTGCAGCTACAATAGACACTCCATCCTTCTTCATGTCAAAATTTAAGAATTTGATAGCCCATAGAGCACGGTGTTCTAGCTCCAACGGAAGATGACAAGATTTACCATATATCAACTTGAATGGAGTTGTGCCTATGATGGTTTTATAAGCTGTCCAGTATGCCCATAAGGCATAGTCTATCTTCAATGCCCAATCCTTCCTTGAGCTAGACACTGTCTTTTGTAGAATGCTTTTCAGCTGTCGGTTGGAGACTTCTACTTGCCTGGAAGTTTGAATATGGTAGGGTGTAGAGACCTTATGAGTAACTCCATACTTATATAGAAGGTTATTGAATTGCTTCTCAACAAAATACATGCCTCCATCAAATATTACAGCTCTAGGAACTCCAAACCAAGGGAAAATGATTTTCTAAAATAGCTTGACTATAGATTTTACATCCGATGCTTTGGTTTGGATGGCCTCAACCCACTTAGAGACGTACTCACAAGCAACTAGGATATATTGGTATCCACAAGAAGATGGGAATGGTCCCATGTAATCAACTCCCCATACATCAAATACCTCAATATCCAAGATAGAGTTAAGAGGCATGTCATCGCGTCTAGATATTCCTCCAGTCTTTTGGCATTTATCACAAGCTTTGACAAACAAATTGACATCTTTAAGTAATGTTGGCCAATAGAAACTGGCCTGGAGAATCTTTGTTGTAGTCTTCTCTCCTCAAAAGTGACCTTTGTAAGGAGAGGCATGTCATTCAGAAATAATAGTGGCAATCTCTTCTTCAGCAACACACCTCCGGATGAGGCCATCACTCCCCTGTTTGAACAACAAGGGGTCTTCCCAATAGTAAAACTTTACATCATGGAAGAATTTCCTATTCTGCTGGTATGTCAAGTCCGGTGGCAGTTGTCCCGTAGCAAGAAAATTTATGATGTCCACAAACCAAGGTGCTTGTGTTGACGATAACGCATAAAGCTTCTCAATAGGCAAATGGTCCTCAATAGGCAATAAGTCTCCAACATATGCAGTCAAACTAGAAAGATGATCAGTAACATTTCTCTCTATCCCCTTCTTATCCCAGATTTCAAGA
The DNA here is from genome assembly GCA_963693085.1 of Alisma plantago-aquatica. NCBI lineage: Eukaryota > Viridiplantae > Streptophyta > Magnoliopsida > Alismatales > Alismataceae > Alisma > Alisma plantago-aquatica. Next base: position 1,313,501,172 of record OY856409.1, on the reverse strand, counting down.
TCAAACTCTTGTAGAAGCAGTATCCAGTAGATGAGATGATGTTTTGCATCCTTCTTGTTGAGAAAATACTTTATGGCAGCGTCATCTGTATACATGATTACCTTAGATCCTACCAAGTACTTTCGGAATTTGTCAAAGGCATACACTATAGCAAGCATCTCCTTCTCAGTGGTTGTATAATTTATTTCTGCTTCATCTAGGGTCTTGCTTGCATAGTATATGGCATGAAGCTTCTTATCTTTCTATTGTCCCAGAATTGCCCCTACTGCATAGTCGCTTGCATCACACATCAATTCAAAAGAAGTGTTCCAGTATGGTGGTTGAATGATTGGGGTTGAAATAAGAGCTTCCTTGAGCTTGGTGAAAGTTGTACGGCAGTCATCATTGAATATGAATTAAACTTCCTTTGCAAGTAAAGAACATAGTGGCTTTGCAATTTTGGAGAAGTCTTGAATGAATCTTTTATAGAACCCTTCATGACCAAAGAAACTACAGATGTCCTTGACTGAAGATGGAGAATACATCTTCTCAATAGATTCCACCTTGGCCCTGTCCACCTCAATACCCTTGTTAGATACAACATGGCCTAATACTACACTGGATTGTACCATGAAATGGCACTTCTCCCAATTTATTACTAGGTTAACCTCTTTGCTGTGGGCTAAGACTAATGACAGGTTGCATAAACATTGATCAAATGAATCTCCATAAATGCTAAAATCATCCATGAAAATTTCTATTATGTTTTCAATGAAATCAGAAAAAATAGTCATCATGCATCGTTGGAACATCGCATGAGCATTGCAAAGACCAAAGGGCATGCGACGATAAGCATAAGTTCCATACATGCATGTAAAAGTGGTTTTTTCTTAGTCAGGAGGGTAAATAGGAATCTAGAAAAGCTCAGAATACATGTCCAAGTAATAAAAATAAGAATGTTTTGCAAGATGTCCAAGCATCAAGTCGATAAACGGCAACGGAAAATGATCCTTACGAGTTGCTTTGTTCAAACATTGGTAATCAATACACATATGCCAACTCATGACTATATGTGTTTGTATCAACTCATCATTATATCCCTTGATGACAGTTGCACCCCCCTTCTTAGGTACCACATGAATGGCACTAACCCAAGGCTTGTCACTTATAGGATAAATGATACCAGCATCAACCAACTTAAAGATTTTCTTTTTAGCCACCTCAAGAATATTTTGATTTAAACTTCTAGGTAGTTAAATGGTGGGTTTAGCATCCTCCTCCATGTTTATTCTATGCATACAAATGGAGGGATGAATGCCTTTCAAATCATCGATAGAGTAACCAATGACGTCTTTATACAAACGCAATTTGGCAAGCAATTTATTCTCTTATTCATTATTTAACTCATCATTTATTATGACAGGAGAAGTAGAGTCAGAATCAAGAAATGCATACCTCAGCCCTGGTGGAAGGGCTTTGAGTTCTACCTTTCTTCTGGCTACATTTTCTTTGGCTTTGTCATCAACAAGCGGAGTGTCTTCTTCAATAACATCTGATTAGGCAATAGAAAATGCCCCAGAATTTTCAGATTCATTGTTTATACCTTCATCATCATCACAGTAGTTCAGTATCAAATTAGCAACATCATGATCTTCTTCTACAATAGAATCAATAGAGTCCATAAAATAGATTTCTTCTACACGTGCATGTGCTTTCATGGCGTCATATATAGAAAACTCCATGGCTTCCTTGCCAACTCGGAGTGTGAGTTTGCCTTCTCGGACATCAACAAGGCATCCAGCAGTTCTCAAGAAAGGTCTCCCAAATAGAATGGGATTGGAAGGAACTTCTACCATATCTAACACAACAAAATCACATGGAATATAGAGTTTACCAATCTTCACTGGAAAATCTTCCACGATACCTTTGAGATATTTGATGGAATGATTGATTAGTTCAATGGCCATCTTTGTAGGTTTCATATCTCCAAGATCTATCTCTTGCCACAAAGTAGATAAGATGAGACTAATACTATCTCCAAGGTCTACAAGACCTTTGTCAAACGTGGTGTTGCTGATCTTTCATGGTAGAGTAAAGGCTCCCAAATCATCTAACTTCTTAGGAAGTCTATTTTGAATGATAGAACTAATTCTTTCAGATAGCATCACAGTTTCCACTTGGCCCACCTTCTCCTATTGGTGAGGATGTATTTAAGAAACTTAGCACATGATGACATTTCTGCTATAACTTCAACTAGCAGAAGGTTGACATGGAGTTTGTTTAGAATATCCATAAACTTCCTAAACTTTGAATCCTCCTTCTTGTTTGCAAGTCTTTGCGGAAATGATGCATTTGCTTTAATAGAAGGTGGTACCTCAGCTGTACCTTTACCTTTGTCACCCATAGGGGTGTCAAGATTCTCTTCATCAGCTATGGGTGACCCCCATTGGCAATGGTTGAGCGCTATGTATTCAATGATATCATAAGCCTCCCTATAAGACGTATTCATCAATGCTCCATTTGCTGCAACATCTAGTGTCATGCGGGTATTGTAGAACAGTCTATTATAAAACGTTTGGAGTAGCATCCAGTTGGTCAATTCATGGTGAGGGCACATGCGTTGCAGGTCCTTAAACTGCTCCCATGTGTCATACAAAGTTTCTCCATCAGATTGAGAGAAGTTTGTGAGCTGGTTCCTTAGTTGGGTTGTTTTGCTCGGCGGAAAATACTTTGCAAGGAAAGCATTTAGAAGTTGATCCCAGCTTTTAATGGACTTCTTAGGAAGAGATAAAAGCCACGCCTTGGCTCTATCTCTCAAGGTGAAAGGGAACAATAGTAGCCTTACTACATCGACAGATACACCATTTATTTTGAAAGTGTTCATATACTCCAAGAATTCAGCCACATGAAGATTCAGATCTTCATTGACGGTTACCCTGAAATGGTTCTGCTGGATCATCTGCACCATTGAGGGAGCAATAGAGAAATTGTTTGCTTCCATTACAGGGAGATCAATGGCTCCACAAATGTTTGTGGCAACCGGCATGGCAAAATACTTCAAAGGATAATCGTCCTCCATGATTGGATCTTCTTGTGCAACTTCTTCAAAAGACGAAGAAGATGGTGATGGTGATGGTGGAACACCTCCTAGCAGTGGTTGCTCTACTCTTCTTGCCTTCTTAAGCTTGAAAGAGTGTGCTCGATCTCAAGGTCTAGCAACGTAGATGTTTGAAGACCTCTTTGCGAGCGACGCATACAACCTACAAAATAGCAAGAGATATTGAGAACACAACTAAAAGGTATAAGGAAATTTGAAAATGGAAATGATGATATAGTCTCAAATACTAATTAGCACTTGTTAATCTAATTAGATTAACCGTACCTCCCCGGAAACTATGCAAAAAACTTGTTAGTTGTTACACTAATGAGTTTCAATCTTAAGAAAGATCTTTTACTCAACTACCTATTTCCCGCAAGTATACGAGAGTAGTTGTAGTCGAGATCGAACACAAGGAGCTTTGACAATAAATTAAATGCAATACTGATAAGGTTCAACAATCTAGACTATTTTAAGGGTGTGATATGGTTGATTAAGCTAAATTTTTAGAATTAAGCAAAATAGTAAATAGATTAATAAAAGAGGTTTAATTTCAGATATGGAAGTATCTTGGACTTAGGATTTCACCCACATATCATAGAATAAAGTAGGAGCACAAAATTTAAACATATGAAGCACTTGTTTTAAAGGAGAGTTGTATGTTGTACTACACCTCTCGGTGCAAGTACAATGATCCTAACTCAAAACAACATTCTCATGTATGAATTTCATTTTGGATCACAAACCTACTCCTCAACTCCATAATTTCCACTCTCGTGGTAAAGAGGGAGTTGCCAAGAGAGTACCTCCTTACTCTCCTACTTATCTTCTCAGATCAAGCATGAAAGCATAAAACATGCATATAAAGTGGCTAGCCATACATGCAAGAAGAAAGAAATCGGTACTCACAAGGTGAAAAAATAAGCAACTTAGCATTTAGTATGAAATTATCATGTTCCATACATGCTATGACATGGGAGCTACTCTCCCATGTCCAAGAAAAGGAATCTACTTGTCCATAATGATGTACAATAGAAAATATGTAGAATTTTTAGAGTTCAACATGGTTTAGAGAAGGAAAAGCTAAGAGAACCAAAAGTGTAACCCAAGAAGAGTAGAACTCTGGCTTGGGGATGAAATTCCACTCCTATAGCTGCTCCAAACCAGACAAACTTCCCTCTCGAGAAGCTTTGTGGAGTGAAGAAGCTCTGTTGCACCTCCAGAGAAATAAATGGAGAAGAAGAGAAGAAGAATGGAGGTTCTTTGGCAGGTAAACACCTTATTCCAACCAACATCATCCTCCTTATCTCTGGACCTACTCTTAGATGAAAGACTTTTGAATTATGTCCAAAGATAACCACTCCATAGGGTGGTCTTGTCTTTAAAATGAGCAGAGTCATATTTCAAAAATTACCAAAACTGATAGAGACACGATGCGTCTTCCTTGGGACATGTCATGTCCTATCCCTGACAGTTGTTCTGAGTGTAAAGCACACGATGTGCCTAAATTAATACACAGCGTGTACGTTACCAGAAAGGCAAGAATCGGTTCTGAATTCCCAGGTACACGTCATGTCTATGGCAGACATGCCGTGTACTTTTCCTCAGCGTCTGAAGTATATGACCAACTGGAAATGCGCACGCCGTGTCTTAAATAAGACTTGTCGTGTGCTTTGCTATTTCGGCAGAATTACAAATATGAACGTTTGCAAGGCTTGGAGAAGTCCCAATGATGATGAATTTGAGTTGGTCTATCTCCAATTTGTCCTTTTGAAGCATATCTATAGTACACATCATGTGATAAGCAAAATAACAAAAAGGTGGCAAGAATAATATAAATAGAGGCTAAATGAGAAAAAAATGAACTGAATTTGTGTGTGAAATCATGTGAAAAAAGTTGATGGGGGAAAGCACACAACATTATCCTTCCTCCTACCTTTCTCCAAGTCAGAACCTTATTGTTCCATGGTAGAAATTGCTCTAAATATCTAAAACCCTACCTCTCTTGCTCCTTATTCTTAGGGTTTGCTCATTTGATGAAGAAAGGTGCTAGATGGATGAGTTCACAGCTTATACTTGAATTTCCTACCCTACCTACTCGAGTTTTCTTCTATTTGGGATTTCATCTGCTCATTATAGGCAAGTTTTATAACTTGATCCACGTTTATTGCTTACCATAAGCTTGCTAGCTCATGTTCTTGATTTTAAATGATGATCCATGCACTAAAACACTATGCTTGACTTGGATTTCAATTTTTATAATGTTTCCTATTCTGATTTCAGTTCTAGATGAACATGTGATCATCTACACATTATTACTAAGGTATAATATGACTTGGATCAGGTTGGTTTGACAACCAATGGTGCTAAACACTTATCAACCAATGGTCAATTTTAGGGTTTACAGTTGATTTCTTCTATAAACACATGAATCAATGGCGGTACCATTGCAACAACTGATGGTGTTGTCTTCATGACAAATGATGGTGGTGACCAAGGGTGTCAACTGACATTCACCCTTTAGGTCAGGTGTTAGCCTAATTAGAAGCTTAGTGATTAACCACTAAGTACCCTAATGATGCATCAATCAATGGTGATATTAGTTTGATATTCAAGGGTGGTTAATGAATATAATGCTGATCAAACAACCTATGGTGACTTAATGGTCACTAATGATGGTGGATCAAGTCTCTAAAACCTATGGTGTGTTAATCATATAGTTGTAGCATCAATTAATCCTTAAACCAATGGTTTCTTGGGTCATTTGATGCAATGGTCAAACCTATACGGTAATTGATGGTTTTAACATATGAACTTGACCCAATGGTCAAGATCTAATGTTTATTCCTCCAATAAAGTGGAGCGATGGCTAATGTAATATGTTGGTCCTAATAATGTGATTTATATGGTTTCCTTTACATGATCAACTTAAGGAGCTTACTTGTTGACAATGGATGGCTTGTTTTAAATGAACAGTCGATTGTGGATTTTACCCTACTCTCAACAGAACCCTTATTATTGTTAACCAAAGGATGTCTAGGGTTAAATGGTGACTTTTATAGATCAAAACTCAATAACATCATAGATGGCTCATTCAAGGTGTTTACTTATGTAAACAACCAATGGTCTTACCTTTTAAACATCCAATGGTTCTGGGTGACATTGTGGTATGATGATATGGGTTGAATGATGATGGAATAAATGGAGGGTTACCCTTAATAAGGTAGTCTTACCTATTCACTCATATGAATAGAAGGGATGATAACCATATTGTGTGGATATGTAACCCTAATGAGGTATAGCTTGTTTTACCTAGCTTGAATGTAACTAAATGATGGTAATTGGGTATGAATAGTCCTTGAATGATTAATACAATCATGGAGTATTTTGTTATTGTTGTCGAAACCCTAGTATGCTATAACCCAATGGTTACACCTTGATTTATGTGTGGGTTCATACTTGAGAATAGTATGAATGTGATGGTGATGCTTCACCTTATGCATCCATGATCCAATGGGGATGTCGTGAGTTAGGGTTTGGTATGAGTGTTGATTAGTAACATTAATATAATTTATCTTGTTGAGCCTAACTCTAATGCAAATAGTTAAAGATGAGTATTCATGTTTAAACTTCTTATATGATGGCATGATGGTGAAATAAACTCATTAATATGATCATAACCTTAATGTGTTAATTGGTGGTTATCATAGCCACATGGTTGATACTTTCTTATGCTAAACATGTGCATTATGAATATGATGAGGGTTAATCATATCTAGATTCCTTGCATGTTGATGTAATAAAGGAATGTTCTTAATGTTAATATAACCTCTCTATGATTGTTTATGAATATCTCCTAGCTCATTAATGCAATATTGTGTTGATCTGGTGTATTATATGTAAGTGATGTTGTTGAGCCTTGTTATAAGGCGTGGAAAGATAATGATGATCTTGTAGGGAATAGTATGATGGTCTTAATGACCTTTGGGCATGGTTGAGCCCTAAATGAGGTGTAATCTTGTTGTGTTGATAAGGGTTGATACCATGTGATATTGTGAAAAGGATTTATATCCTGTGATAGTATGATAGTCTTAATGACCTTTGGGCATGGTTGAATCCCTAAATGAGGTGTAATCCTATTGTGTTGATAAGGGTTGATACCATGTGATATTATGAAAAAGGATTTATATATTGTGATAGTATGATGACTAGTGTAGTCTCATGAATGGAAAGTGAATAGTACCATGTGATGACGAGATGAGAAATTATGTTTCATATGTTTTATATCTTTTGAAGTTGTGATATTTATATGCTTTCTAGAAGTGAATTAGGGTTTTTATGTCCACTTGTTTGATGCAACCTTAATTCACCTAATTGGCATAACTAATCAAGTGCAACTCTAATCATGTAGTGTCGTGTGTCGTAAAGCCATATTCAATGCCAGAACTTTCTGGATGGTGAAATGAGTATTCTTAAGGGAAACTCAGAGTGCATAATGTTGAGTATGTGGGGGTGGCAAGTTGAGGATATATCCTTGTCATACACAATGTAAGTTGTGGATGATGGCTATGGTCATGCCTCATACATCTGATGTGATTGAGGAAAACTGCGGTTGTACCTTAGATTAGAGGGTTTCGTATACCCTAGTTTCTAGTGCTGTGACCTATACCAAGGGCGGACTAGTAGTTAGCTGCTTGACTATATGTCACTGTGGTGGGAACTTTGACTAATATGTCACTGAAGTTTTACTCATACTGACTGAGGGGAAGAGATCTTAGGATACTGACACTCCTAGATCTTGTACAGAACCGAATAGCCCTTTGTAGGGGTTGGTTGGACTTTGGATGGTACAATTCAAATTCCCCAGGGTGTAATAAAAGATGTAATACATCCATGTAGCATATCTGTTTATGGTTATACACAACGCTTTGTATTGGATGATAACCCTTGTTTTCTTTCTTTTCACTGAGATCATATATAGTACAATAAGAGATAATAGATATACTTATGTTGTAGTTATGGTCATGTTGTAAACATGCTTATGTTGTCAAATATACTAACAATGATGGTTAAGATGCTACTGCTAGCTATGTTTAATATTGCTAGCCATGCCTATGTAATTAGAAAGGATTAAACTACTAATCATGCCTATGCATTTAATTGTGCTATGATGTTAGTTCTACTTATGATATAGATTTGTCCCCTTTATTTGAAATGCCAATATTGATATCCATGGTATGTTACTAGACATATTCTTGATGTCAAGGATGCTTATTCTACTAGATTGCTTGTGCTATTATCAAGGAATATGATGATAGTTAGATTAATGATAATGATTGTTATTAGATGCAACTTGATGATATTTGAGTAGATATCTATCCAGAGAAATGGATTTATTTGTTATCAATATATGCATTGATGATCATACTTGTTGCTAAGATTAATTGCTTAATTTGTTTAGCATACTTGAACTGTTCAATCTGTTTAATTGATGATTAAATACTCCAACTACTTAGTTATCTACTATTTAAAATGTTGTGATCAATAAGCATTGTTGGAGGTTATATCTCTTGCTGGGATACGGGTCTCACCCTTGTGGTTTGCCACATTTTTTAGGTAATCCGAAGTGACGAAAACAAACATGTGGAAGCAAAGAGGAGATATAGTAATGAATTTGTGAGAAAGTTGATTAGATGTCTAGTGTGTCCTAGAGTCGTCCCTATACTCTTAGGTCTGGATAGGAAAAGTTTATATATGGTGTTTCAAATGAATCGGAATTTTGTTAGCATGTTAATATTTGTTGTGTGGCATATACAAATATTGTTCTCCTGTGTAGATATGTTGTAGCTAAGGCGATAGAACAATTTGTATCAAATTCTTGGCATACTATGGATACAAGAAAGGTATTGGGCTCTTATGCGAATGTTTCTAAGCGGGTGTTGATGTTGAAATCGGTTTTAATTTACCAATATTTTTGGGTATGTGGTTAATTGGTGATTGATTGTGTTTTATATTTTGAGAAATCTTGTATAGTGTAATGGGTTCTCACATTATTCCCCTTAATGATATGATGCCCTAGTGTGTGGATTCAAGGGCCTATTTATAGGTGTAGCCCACCGACTTAACCTCCTATCACAGTCATAGCATATATCTCGACCGTGATGTCCTCGCGGTCACGACATATGGTAGCAAATGTCTTAGTCGCGGAGAGGGGGTATTCTTCATGATCGTGTCATAACAGGGGACGTGGTCGTGACACACCCATGTACGGATGCATGCCGTAATCTCTTCTTTAGCCTAGGTCATGGAGTATGTCTTGATCATGGCGTCTTTGCCTTCCTACATCACGGTCACGATAGGTCATCTTGGTCCCGACCAATGTCGCATTCACGACTAGACCTTGTTGGCTCTGAGCTCTGTCCCGAGTGGGACATCTTTGGGCTATCATCATGGCTGCGACACAGTGTGACCATGTACGGAGCGGGAGGGGGTATCAAATCCAGATTCCTGAACAAAGATATCCAAATAAATAGAAAAGTCTATAAAAAGGGATACTATACATGGATAAATCATGTGTGAAAAGTTCACAAAATGTAATGTTATCAAGGGCCTTCCTATGATCCATATCCATCAAGTGATAAGATATATGAGCAATGGAATTATAATCATGATCTCTCAGTTGCATCTTCAAGACTACAATCAACTTCTTTTTACCAAAATTTGTTATGACCAATACCGATCAAGATGCCACCAACACCAATTCAGTTGTTCAAAGTCATATTTAGGGGACACCACCTTCTATTGTACCCCCTAAAGTCCTCCTAGAGATACTCCCATAGGTGATGCTACAAACAATATGGGTGAAAGATAAGTCAACCCCCATAAAAAGTTCAACAAGGAAGAATTCAATGAAGATATTTAAGTATCTCACCTACATATACATGAATATGAGACATAAGCAAAAATAAGGGCAAAACAACAAGTCATCCTTAAAGAACATGATAATCATATACATTCTTCTCTTTTATCTATTAAGGGCCAAGCCCATCAATCTTGACACATTTTTTAGAGCATCTTGATGTTTAAGTCCATACAAGTGAGCATAATGAAGCTACTTCCTTTAATTTAGACTCTAACAATCCTTAAACATTGATGGTAACACACATATCTCTATTGATGATGATGATAGAATTCTATCTTTCTTCCTCTCTATTGTTCTACAACAACTAGACTACCATGTATATCCCAACTCCCCTCTCCCACTTTCTCCAAGTATTCCAAACAATATGCATGGCATGGATCCTAATTATATACAAGGAATGTCAGTGTGGGATACCTTTATCCTAAATGACATTATCAATGATAAGCTATATGAGAAGCAAAATATTTATAACAGTGTAGTCAAATATCTTACCATAAGATTCCTTATAGAGTATCTTCAGAAGTCTGGCAAGGATGACAGGAGCAACTTTACAAGTAATTTTTTAAATATTCTATAAGACATTATGCTAAGACATAAATTGTGGGAAATTTATGGTGCAATACCATTTTTGGTCGACTGCCTATTCAAAAAGCACAACAACACACTAGTGGTCAATGATCTAGTTGAAAAACTATAAGAGTGCAAGATGAATATTATATTTCTCCCTCTACATTACAAAGGCTATTGGTTTTTGTGCACAAATGGTATGTATTGGCGACAATCTGTCTTATACGACACATGTTGTGTTGAACTCTCTCACCCAAGGATGAGTTTTCAAGTTCTAGAGGCAGAGCAAAACTCAGCACATTCCTATCTGTCTATAATGTCGGATCAGGGATGGTTGTGATTATTACAAACCAAACTAGGCATTGTGCTATCGAGTCGCTGATCCAACAACAAATGTCAGAGAAGGGTAATAATACTTTTATTATCCTCTGTGTCATGGAGTCTATTAACATAATTTACCATTTGAATATCTTGATCCATAGGGTTTTGTAAGTTAACAGGGATGTATTCTATGGAGTGAAGATATATCTAGAGGTGGGGGTGAATAGAGATAATAATAAAATTTATTCAATTTAAAACACAAAGGAAGGTTAATTTCTACTTGATTATAAGTTAATGTAGCGAAAATATAAAGCAAGTAATTGGGAAATAAAAGAAGCACAGAAAAACACCAAATGTAGAGTTGTTCTCTAAAAATATGTCAATCCACTACCTTGTTGATGTCAATCCACTACCTTGTTGTTCCTAACTAGGATTTTCATCATGTATTTTTTCCTTTTCTTAACTAATACAAAGTACACAAAACAAATGGTGTCTTTTGTGGATCAATACAACCCTCCTTTTCTAGATAAAGAAAAAATTACACAACGAAATATATCACAATCAACCTCCCACCTAGGTCGCAACCTTATCGCAAGAAGTAGCTCCAAGAAGCTTCCCCACAACCTTCTCGCAAGAAGTAATTGGAAGCAACAAGAACAAGTAATGAGAATAGGAGAAGAAGAAGATATTACAACTCTCATAAGATATACGATTTGTAGCTTTATACAAAAATGTGATGATTGAATCTTAACAAGAAATAGGAAAGACTATATTTGGTGGCGTGGGATACTAGTATTGAACTATGTCTTAGATCTGAAGATAACAATGTAAAATTCTATGCTTGGAGAAGGATATAATGTAATACATTGCTCAAGTGTATATCCTAAGTTTTAATATGCACTCATATATAGGAAACACTTAGGAATGGAAATTATAGTTTTTGGGAGTGTTTTGATCAAGATAAATGCTAAACTAGAAATTAGATATCAAAAGACAAGTTTACAACAACTAGAAAAATGAATGTGACTGTAGACTGATTTCGATCAAACTATAATCCAACCGAATTCCATATCATTCGAAGTGCATTTCATCTGAGAGGTAGTTTCTTGCTTAGATTTGCAACAAATATATTTCTAGAACATCTCTTTCTCTACAACAACTCTTTCTCGGTCAAAGTATAGTTTGATCAAAATATTCCCTGTCAATTCTATTTTCATAGAAAACATTTCTCATGATTTTAATGACACATATTTGAACTGGAAATAGAAGGTAGATAGGGTTGACAATTTAGAGAAGGGGAAATTCATTAAATTAGGAGTGAGGTGGGGGTATAGATTTTCTAAGTCAACAGATCATCATCATACAATATTCAACTATAAAGGGAGGACAATAGGTGGATGAATGTTGGATCATGATTGGATCTGGCGGTATAGGATTGAAAGGGCATGAATATGAGATCCAAAAATTTGTGGCTTGTGATTGGTTGTCAAGGATATAACTATATTGTAAATGAAAAAGGTAGGGGAATGTGACACACACCCAAAATCGGCCCCAAGAAGGGTCAATTTTAGTAAAGAACGTTAAAAACAAATTTAAAATAAGGAAAATTTTCAAATGGGAAAATCTCTCTCATCCCAGCTCAGAATTGAGTGACATTTGGTGTGTTAGAAATGTGAGAGTGTTATATACACATGTAAAATATGTTGAGGGTAAGTAGAGACCCATAGATGACATCATAAATGGATGAGATAGGATGATGTATACCTAGGTGAAACCCTAGTCTCATAGAAATTTAAGTTCACCACTTGACATGTGAACACGAGATAAACATAGGTTGTCGTAAAGACAGTGTTTCCTGATGGGCCCTGATGTAAAGTCAGGTGGTTGTGTGAGGGTTTCTTGGGAGTGAAGGTGGGTATACTTGGCTTCAGGATTCCACTTATAGGCACACCATATTTGCATTCATGAGTACAACAATACACCGACCGTGTGGGATCCTTTGGCATCTTTTTCGGCACAACTCTCATGATTTTTTTCTTTCTTTTTGACTTTTCATTTGTTTTGCAATTAGGCTTGGGGAAAGGATTTTGAAGGATTTTCTAGGTGGCCAAGCCTTTTTTCATCCCAAAGTGGGGATAAGTAAAATTGGAAAGGGCAGTTGTTTCCTTCTTATGGGAGGTGAACACTTTCTAGCTAGAATCGCCAGAATGGGGTGATTGGTTGGGAGTTTGGCTGGTAAAGTCCTCTAGTTTCTAGGGATTCCATAGATTTAGGATTGTTCCATACATGAAATTTTGCTGTAAGAATGAGATAAAGATGTATTGTTGGGCCTCTTGTTTTTACTTTTATGTGTATTGACAACTCATTTATGCCTCTCTAAAAACAATTACACTACAGAATATAGCAGGAGGACAAACAAGTCTAAGCAAAGGGGCAGTCGAATCACAAAGGGAAAAGCCAAAACTATGAACTATAGCAAAAGTTTGTTCAAAGTTGTTTAGAAATTTTCAAAATTCAAAATTATTTCAACATCTCCTATACTTCTATGGCAGAACTGTGTCTTTTTGAAGTCTTTTCCCTCTGAGTTCTTGTACCCCTTTCCTTTTTTTTTCCTGATCATATCGATGATTGCTTCAGTGCATGTAACTGCCTTCTCTTCAGTAGACATCTTCACTGAAGTCATATTAGTGTGTTTGACCAGTGCAAAGGCTGAATCTGAGTTGTTATATAGAATCACAGTCCTTGCTAAAATGTTGACTACTAGAAGAGTCCAATGGTTATCATGCATGATGGGAAGAATTATATAGTTAGGGAGAGAGGTCGTCAGATGTTGATGCAAGCATTCTTTTTCACCTGACTTTTTGTCTTTCAGAATGTCATGGATGAGAAGGAAATATGCCATGTGTACATTTGTCATGTTGTCGCCCAACAATGATTGGTTGGCAGACATAGTGTTTAGCGAAAGATGCCCTCTTACTTTCAAAGTATCACAGAGGTCATCCTTTGACACATATGCCATCCCTTTAAAAGATTACTTCTGCCATAGTGTCATCTTCCTTTAGGCACTTCATAATCAGTTGTAGAGACTCCAATAATAGGCTTTTGCAACCCCCATCTATCAAATTCCTAGAAGGTGGGTACTATCTCTCCTACTGGCCCATTGGGCTTTATTTTTGGCATACCATCTTCATTTATCTATCCCTCTTCAGGTTTGTTAATGGCAGGTTGTTCTTACTATTTTTCTACTATGGGGGTGGTTTCTTGCTTGTCCTCAGTTCGAGGTTTTTCTTTATCTTGAGTGTCTGACGCCCATCCTTCTTTTCAAGCAGCCACCCTAGCTAGTTCATCAGGATCGACCCATAGGGTTTTCATACATTCCCTCCATGTCTTCATTTCAGGTAGAGGGATTTTGGAGTGAATCCTACGTGGTATCACTTCAGAGGGCATTATTGGGTCGTTGAACAAATGATGATTGTAGATTACTTTCATTGTGTAAAAACCACGTAGGTCGTGCAGATCTTTGTTGCAAAGGTCTTCTAGTGGAATTCCTTTGTTGATGGCTTCCATCATTCTTAGATGATGAAAGCACAATCTCCTAATTCTATCTCTTCCTGAGGTACCTTCTTACAGATAGAAAACTATTTCTAGATGCGCTGGTGTCAATCTCCTACTTTCTGGATTGCACGTTGTAGCCACAACAGTACCTTCAGGGTGTCCATGGCTTCTTTGTCTTTATACACTAGGGATGTGTTGTCCAGTTCAGAAGCACAACAATGTATACTATAGTGCATTGCTCATATAGATTTACCATGATCAAGGACCAGTGCTTGACTGTTCTTATAGGCAAAGTCACAAATCTGGTCTCTGCCCTGGCCACAACTCGTTGTAGCTCTTTTCCTTCGTTAGAATCGTCTTTCTGGTTGAAAAGTTGCCCCGCCATGTGAGTGGTACCATTGAATACTAGTTGTATCTTGTTAGTGTGAAGGAACTCTTCAAGCAAAGTAGCACATAGCACTTTAAATAGCTTCTTCTGAACACATGCTCTTTTTAGGAAGATTCCCATGAAGTGCTCCCTAGTCAGAGATCATCCTTTATTATGACACATAATGTCTATACTTGGGAGGTTGTCATCTAGCACATCTTCCAAGACATGGACATCCCTACATGTTATTCTAGATAGTGCAATCATGTCCATGACTGCCATTTTACATGGGAGAGGTGGAGGAACACCCAGCTTGATATGCTCAGTAGTTTCCCTTCACTCCCTAACTAGTTCATTTATGAAAAATGAAGTGGGGTTGCCTTCGTAATCCTCTGATGTTCCTTCTCCCATTGCTTTTACAGGAGGAAGTGGTGTAGTAGGGATTTGGGTTGGCTTGTAAGTAATCCTGTGCATCAGTTGCACTATTTGCATTTTGTTGGTAGAAGTAATTTCCTTGATAGATTCTTCTATGAGCATCTTTGTTTCTGATGGTGACTCGAGGACTGATTCATTGAGTGCAATAAGAGTTGCATCCAATTTTCTATCATAAATGGCGTCATTGTGTTCGTTATGTGTCATCTCCTCAAGGAAGGTGTCACATATTTCCATGGAAATGTTCATATCATACATAATTCTATTTATATCTTTTGTTTGCCAGTCATCAACTTTTTAGAAGTACTGGTCTCCACTCCCACAATGCATTTGTTTGGATACTCTTCAATGAGTGCAACATCTTCTGTCAGGTAGGAATTTAGATCAAACTCCTGGATTGATGCGTTCTTCTTCTTCCCGTCAACACCTTTTTATTCTTTGGTTTGAGATGGTGTCCCTTTGCAGTGTGCTCCTCCCTCTGTGTGGACCCTACATGCGCACTATCATCCTTGGGTGTTGGGGCTACACCGTCTCAACCTACGTTATCATCGCCATCTTCAGGATTTGAGGGGTTTGGGGAATCTTGAGATGGTGAGGGGATTTCCATACGCCTCACCCTCTTTCTATTTTTCCAGTCTTCTAGCTCCTGGCATTTAGCTTCCATCTCTCTTTGCTCGTCCTCCAGGCATATACATTCTTATTATAAGTCTTGCATTGCCTCTTCATAGCCTTTGTGCAACTATTCTTTTTCATCTCGTATTATTTCCCTCTCCTTATGTAGACCAGTCATCACATGAGTCATTGCTTTGATGGCCACCATCATCACTGCTTGATTGTTGAGGACTTCTTTCATGAAGTTTGGGAGGGTTTCCATTCTTTCATCCATGCCTTGTACCTTAGAATATTGAGGTGTGTATTTAAATTAGAATTGGTTGTAGAACAATTTTGGACTTGTTCCCACATAACATCAAATCAATGTCATAACACATAAGTGAATGATTGTGGGTGTCACTGTTGTTCAACTGCAAGTGTTGACGGGGTTGTTGTTGCTGCTTCATGGCTGCTTTTCTTTGCCGCCTCAGTGGTAGGTTGTGCGTGTGTGTTTTCTTCACTACCTTGTGCTTGTTTGGTGGCTGATGTGTATGGATGCATAGGAACGTCAGGCGTAGTTTCAACTACTGGAGATGTGGCGGTAAGCACCTTGGGATACTTGGGGATGCGGCTCACTTCTTTCTTGACTTCAGGTATTCCACCTTGTGCCTTAGAAAAAACACTCTGCTTGGCAATCTCCTTGCGTAGCAAGATTGTCACTCGTGGGGTGAGGGAGGGTCGAAGAATCCTTCATCATTGCGGTTTGTATGGTCTTCTACAGATGTCTTATTTTCCATCTCTTTTCTACCCAGAGGACCATCCCCTGCCTTGTTCTTGCACTTCCTGATTGCCAATTTCCTTCTTTCTGTTGGCTTAAGTTGTTTTTCTTCTGGAACTGTATGTGTTATATCTTCATTATTGGCTGGTGATTGGGGATCTGTATTTCTCCTGATTGCACTCCAGTGCATCTTGTTCACTTCTTCTTTGGTTGACCACAACTTGTGGGCATCATAGTACGCATTTCAGGGAGAGGCAGTAAGAGTTTGGAGAAGATTTGTTCATAGAACAATTTGTTGCCCTTCTGCGCATGGATACCAATATTTATCAGGGACTTAATATCTATATTTGAATGTCCCTTTGTGTGATTATATTTTATTACTCGCTCAACCCCCGGGAAATGATACACGATGCGAGTTATGTGACCTCCCATGCAGAACTCTTTAGTCCTCTTTGCCTCAAACCCTACAGTAGCTGATAATCTGTCTATCAACATTTGTCCTATATTTTCTGGTCTTTTATTCAGTATGGACCATATGAGGAAAAGATTTCCTTTATTAAATCCCCCAGTTTCAAACGCATGAAGACGACGTTTTCCATAATTTTCTACATGATCCTGATAAAGCACGAGGCAATGAGCGTTGCCTTAGAATTCTTCAGCTATGCTCAGGTTCTCCTATGAGTTTTTCCCACATCCTTTGGTTGTTGTAGCCCACCGCCTCTTTGTCACCAAGTGCAGCTGAGTAAGAGTGAGATACTAGTGCAAAGATGAAGTGTATAGCACATACATGACTATAGAGAAAAGCCAAAACCCTCATAATAAAAATGTTGATTGCAATCAATCTGGAAATGTATATTCAAAAGTTAAATTGTGAACTCAACCGCAATCAATTTAACACAAGGTGACATTTAATCAAGTTATTTTCATCAATGGAGAATAAATGTTACTAAAAGTCATCTAATTGAGGGTGAAGGAGGTTATTGAGTATAATTGAGCATCTAATGAGTCAATATATACATAATTGGAAGAGTGTGAAAAATCAAGATTGTTACATCCTCATCACCTTAAAAGATTCTATCCCCAAAATTAAATCAAGTCTTCCATTGAGATTGGGTCCTCATATTCCATATATTTTGCCATCTTGGTGTTCTACATAAGGCACCATAACAATTTTAAGCATCAACATTGTTACAAAATTGGGAAAACAAGCATCATAGTCACATAAATCATCCAATTGGAAAGATCACATGAACAAAAAATAGGAGGGATCATCACATAGGTCACAAATGTTGAGATATCACTTTCTAGTCAAATATATATAGATTTTTTTGAATCAAAAGTAATTTATGATTTTCAATGTCCATATTTAGTGTTCTAGATTATTCATTGGCCTAGGTGAGGTTATACATCCATGACAAAAATTTTGTATTTCAACAATTTGAGACAAACAAAATTTTCCATATCATGTTTTCAAGCTTAGAATCAACGAAAGGTCTGATCTTAGTCCATATGAGATATCACACCTAAGCCATAAATCGAGTGAATCAACATAATTTCTATTGGTATGTATGCCCAGAGAGCCAATCGTATGATGATTGTAATGGCATAACATGTAAATGATTTGATTAATAATAAAGGAAAGCTTCCAAATTATTTTGTATATTCAATTATGAGATAATGATTAAAATTATAAATGTCTAGAGAATCATATTACTCAATGACATATGTATTCAATTTGAGGACCTAAAGAATGGATCATATAGACATTAAGAGTATATGTGTTCTCATTATGTCCCTAGTCGGTTGTTATTGTGGAAGGTTGACAGACAACAATAACACATAAGATCAGAGTGTGAGTTGGTTGATGACAAAGTCTCATCAATCATGATATGGCAATATCATGGCAAGCACACAGATATATGTTAGAGAACAGTGTATCAGATAGACCCACCGTGAGACTGACACATGGAAGCCATCATCATGGAAGTCATAGTCAGCTCTCACAGTGATGGTGGTTGTTGTGGTTCCTAGACGTGTAATCACTACACTCATCACATGTCGTTGGGTAGACTTTGACATCATCAAATGTAGTCTTGAAACATGGGTTGTCATAAAGGTGATGATTGGGTGACTTTGACACATGGGGACTGACTGTGAGTGATAGAGATGAGATTTGTCCCTCCTACAAGAGTATGATATTCAAGGCCTCTTGATTAGCGAGACTGAGAAAAGTATGGTCATACACATGTGAGTCAATATATGCTATTGATCTTACATATATCTCATGCAGTCAGCTCTGGTTCAAGAAACAAAATTGAATAATAATAAGGATGACTGCTCCATGCCTCTAGTTCAATCTGGATGTCAGTGATAAAAGAACTATACAAATACTATAACACCATACACAGATTGTAGGTTGAAGTTGTTCTCCAACTTTCCATTCACTTGGGTAGAAATGGTGTGTGACTAGGCACCACTCATTGCTTGTGATGTCATAAGTTATTATGGATATTCACTACCAGCGTAATATGGGACCTATAGGGTCACACATATAGGAACTCATCTAGAAAAAGAGTTTAATATTGAATGGTGATTGAATCAATTACTAAAGTATTTAGGTATTTCAATTCACACAATGGAACAACTGACTAGACTACCAAACAATCACTTCAAGTGTTGAGACTGTCGTTTGGAGTGTCCAACTGATTGTATCATGCATTGGCTAAAATTAAGCCTGACCTGGGGTGCCAGACAACTGTCTCACATGGTGTGAGACGCCCCTATCAGATACACCAAATGGTCAGTTCAGGGGTGTAATTCGATTGCACATAGGATTGGTGCAGATGTAATGACGAACACTAATTGGAATTGAAGCCGACATATGTGCAAAACTAGAAAATACCAGACGACTGTCTTGACCATTCCACATGACCATATGGGTTACCAGACGACCATCTCGGTTGTCGTAGGTGGCGATGGATGGCCTCTGTGATCACGTGATCTTTGCCCCCTATCCTTACCTCCAACTTGAATTTCCCGCCACATTTCTTGCGTCAATGTCGCTGACAAGCATCTTCTCCAGTGATGATGTAAACTCAACGGTTAGTTCCATGAGAGAAGGGGATTTGTTTGTACATAGAGTATGTAAGTTGGCCCCTTCCAAAAACTTCATTGTTCTTTCATATATCCTCATCTTTTTGAAGTCGTAGACATCCAAGTATCGTGTTGGCTTGAATCTCTTAGTCTTCATTATCAGATCAAAGTGCGACTGGTGGAATTGGTCACTTAGTATGAATGTTCCTGACTACTTGATTGCCTTTTCTTGCACTTCCTTCCTGGCCATACTAGATTCGACCTCCTACTCTGGGGTTCTTGATTCGTATTCAACTTCCAGCTTCCTCTTCTTGATGCCTTTTGTAGCCTTGTCATGTTGTTTGGGTTTCCCCAATTTCTTGAGTTCACTCTCAGATTGCTGGTAGTCAGATGTTTCTGTCTCTATAGTCCCATGGGACTCCTCATACTCCAGCATTTTGTGGTTTAGGATGTACTCATACTTTTCCTTAATCAGCTCCAGACGAGATCTATCCTCTTCTTTCATATTTTCATCTTCACAAAACCTTTTCTCAATCTTACTAATGGTTTCTTGGACTTCTACTAGTAACATCAGCTATTTCACCAGGGTGTAGAAGGTGAAGGAAGATAGCCTTCCATTTTATTAAACAACAATAAGTCACCAAACACTCTTTTGTGAGACAGTCAATTGTATTGAATCCTTGCATTCTGATCTTCCCTAGTAAGACTACCACCTACACGAGTCAACATGGTGTCTTGAAGAGAGGGTGAAGTGTTGACTAAATATGCTTCCCTTCAGGCTCCCTAAATAGACCACACAATCAAGTTAGAAAATTAGACGTGTAAAATGAAATATTTTGTGTAATTGTAAGGTAGAATATTTAGAGTTTTTGTGTAGTCAAGCTTATGGCTAAGCTTGGGGCACAGGTGTATAATGAGTAGACTCGTGTTCTTAAAAGTACCATTTTTGCCTTGTCCCCAGAAACATCGTCAAAAAGTTGATCGGCCTAAATCTCACGTCCAGAAATGGAGCAGATCTAGAGTAGTCAGACTCTTAGATTTATAACCTGACACTCAGGCCCCCACAACTATTATACGGGGTCCAATGTAGTAGATCGGGGTCAAACCACAGGGACAAGGTATGTAAGTACTAAGAATATAGAGCCTCAAACTCAGATGCACCAAACAAAAGGTAGATCAAGATGGTGTTCCCTAAGGAACGATGCTACTTTGAACAAAGAGCAATAATAAACAAGAAATGATAACAAAACAAGAGAACCAAAATCAAACAAGAAAGATGCACTCAAAATATGGAAAGGAACTTAGATTGGGTTTAACCTACTATGAACTCTCACCAATATGCAATACTCACACCCCATTGTATACCATTAGCATGATTACAAGAAGTCATCATATATGTCTATTCCCTTCTCTCTCGAGCTTAGGATATATCTAGATTATAAGGTTGTCTCTCTCTCAAGATGACAAACAAGCAACTGCAAGGAAAACCATATGACCATCAACTTCAGTATTCCAACATTTTCATGCATTCATACTACTCCATAACACTTAGATAAGGTCAGTGATACTCTTTTGAGGCACTAACAATCAATCATCACAAGATAGTAGCTTAAAATACAAGTGAAGCATTCAAGAAGAAGAGTATGAAGATAACCGATGATAAGGATATATGTATATGTATTCAAAAGGGTGCAAGTATATACATGTTGGGAGATCCTTAGTGGATACTCCCAACCCAAGTTAGGTGTTTTGCCACTCATGATTGGATCTGGGGGTATAGGATTCAAAGGGCCCAAATACGAGATCCATAAATCCCGGCAGCTTGTGATTGGTTGTCAAGGCTATAGCTTAATTGTAAATGAAAAAGGTAGGGGAATGTGACACACACCCAAAATTGGGCCCAAGAAGGGTCAATTTCAATAAAGAAAGCAAAAAAAAAAATTAAAATAAGGAAATTTTCAAATGGGAAAATATCTCTCATCCTAGCTCAGAATTGAGAGACATTTGGTGTGTTGTAAATGTGAGAGTGTTATATACACATGTAAAATATGTTGAGGGTAAGAAGATACCCATAGATGACATCATAAGGGGATGAGATAGGATTGATGTATACCTAGGTGAAACCCTAGTTTCATAGCAATTTAAGTATCACCACTTGACATGTGAACACAAGATAAACTCCAAAAAGAACCAAAATAAATAGAGGGGTATTGGGGTTTCTCAAATCACAACACAGAGACGGTATGTCTTTGTGATACCATCCTTCCCGTTGCATAAATATTGATGCGATCTACTGGTTAATGGGAAATATGTCAGTAAATTTTTTGTTTCCCTACAATGAAATCAGAGCCACGTCAAGTAATGATGTTTTGGGATAATCGATATGATCAGATTTTGGTTTTACTGAGTTTATTTATTGCATGTGATGTGAATATTTAAATTGGTTGATGTGCATGTCGGTCTTATCACCAATAAAGAACCCAAGCATATATATATATATATATATATATATAGGCAATTTACTTGCATTACCATCAAATCAGTTTTGATGGTGGATGCGAAACATGGTTCTGGTTAAAACCCCAGATCTGGGTGTGCATAATTGTGGTTATTTATTCCTATTGTTAATCGGTGTACGTATTAAGCCTCTCTCTTCTTGCCAAATGTAAATTAATGCTCTTCTTCCTATTTCCCCTCGAATGTAACTCAAGGTTTTCCCCATAGATAATGTAATAAGAAATAGGATAGTTTTAATTTATGTTTTGATGTGAGATGATGATATGCACAAAGGTCAAACGATCGGCTCATGAGACAATCCAATCTACTGGAGGTTTGAGGAGGCCAGACGACATGAGGATGAACTGATTGACTGGTGGCCCAATCGATCAGATGGAGGTGTCCCTGCACTACTTGGACCTGAGAACCAGACGACCATTTTAGAAGAGCCCAACCAAGTGACTAGGAGGCAAGCCGACCAGTTCAAGAGTTGAATTGATCACCCCAGATTGGTTAGAGCACAAATATTCACCAATAATAGGTTGCATATGATGTGGACCATAGGTGGTAGTAATTCCTTGTGTCTCCAAGAAATTATATTAGTATGACCATAACCACCACTTGTGTGTTTTATTTAATGCATATTCTCATTTTTTGTTATAGCATGTATATAATATATAATATATATGTGGTGATTGGATAAAGTATATGTATTTATACAAACTCCCTCGATTATAATATAAAGTTTGAGATGCCTTCCATAAGAATCACACATAAAAAGCTTGATAGACCAAGCATAGATTATGCTAAAGCGTGGTGCGTTGTCTATCTCGTGGAATTGTGATTGTAGGTATGTAGATCTGCCAAAGCAGGGTACATATCCTATCGTGTTGGCTTTTGGGTCGGACTTAACTGGTGATAAATTGGTTCTACCAAGCACCATAGGAAGAAAGATGATTATGGAAAATAGTTGCACATATCATCTATCCAAGAGTTGCATACATATGCAATTGGCAAGTTTGGCCTACCTAAATAATCAAGTTGTGGGTGATCAACCAAAGATGAGTCATGACCTGATGAAATATAGATCTTGGTCCACTAGAATATGGTACACTGCAATATTCTGAATGGATATTGAGGCCTATCAATTTTAACAAAATAATGGGAGCAGTAATAATTAAATACCTAATTAATATCATCAAAATTATCAAATCAAACCAAATAAAAAATGTTTTGAAAAGTTTGCTATATTTCTTTGTAGAATCACATGTCAAATACAAAACACGTTTAAATTGCGATCAATCCTTTAGAAGGAAAAAATGGGATAAAGTTCCACAACTCATTAAGGATTTTGATAAATATTCTCATCAATGAGTGAAAGCTCTATGTCTTTGATAGACCAATGCCCGAGGAACCCACTCCAAATGTTCCTAAGGCAAAATGGATGCTTATTGGAAGCATGTCAATGATGCCATAGACATTTAAATAACTAATGTTCTGTTGTATGAACTATGAGTTGCATGAACAACATGCAAACATGGAGATTCTTGATATGGTAACACATCTTAACAATCATGTAAAGCAAAGAAGGTATAATGTCTCCAAAATGCTAATTGAGTGCAAACTAACAAAGGGAGGTCCAGTAGAACCCCATGTGCTCAATATGATTGGACATTTGGAATGATTGAGATTTCTCTTAGGTCAAGAGTTGACCATGAATATGATTATGCAAGTGTTGCATGAATCATATAGTTAGTTTATCAATTGCTTGACATGTTGATGAAAAAGCAAGGAAGAAGAAGGACAAATCTGTGATGATGATCAGAAGAAGTTAGTCCTAGGGAAAAGGCAAGGCCAAGAAGTGTTCTTAGGCTAGGCTAAGTCCAAATATTCTACACTCAAGTTATGGAGAAGGGTAAATATAAAAGCAATCTGTCCTTTTACTTAAAGGATAAAGAAACAAAAGTGCCACCATTGTCACTTGTCTGGACATTGGATAGAACTATCCTCTTTATAGAGGATCTCAGGAAGAAGATGGAGATAGAAATCTCTATTTTGGAACTTGAGAAGTAGTAAGATAGAACTGTGTAAGGCAAGGGTTGCTGCATTTACAGTTGGGAGCTGTTATCTATGGGCACATAATTGAATTAGTGAACTACTATTATGTATGCCATTGATGAAAACATCATATGCCTTGTATGACAAGAACATTATGTTTCATTTTAAAAGATATGATCTTTTATGGAAATTCCCTATGTCTCACAAACTATACTTGATAGTTGTAGAGACAAATGTGTATGACACATATATTGAATGACTGGACAACTCAAACAATAATTACCTATAGCATTGTCATATGGAGCACATAAATGAGAAATGCATCTCTAGCATCCATATGATGGTTATCTAGACTCTTTTGGTTATTGAACCAACATAGACATGCAAGTCTTATTCATCATGTAATATGACAAAAGTATCTTCACTAGATGTAGTGGGAGAATGAGTATTCTATTAGGTCTGGTACATATTGATGTACATAAGACCTTTTAGAATAAATGCTAAAGGTAGTTGAAAGGAGTTCATTATTTATATTTACTGGTGTTATCAATAGATATGATAATTTGTATTTAATGAAATACAAGATTGGATATCTTGAAGTGTTCAAGAAGATCATAAATGAAGCACTTAACTAACTTGGTAAAATTATTAAGATACCTCAATATGATCGATGTTGAAATATGTAAACCAAGAGTTTGAGGACTTTTTGGGAGACTGTGATAGTGTAACACAATGAACTCCACCTGAAACATACCTGATGTGTTAGAAAGAAGGTATCACACCCTATTAAGTCATGGTGAGATTATCAATAAAATCTAGTTGATCTTATAATTTCTTTTGGGCACATGCTTTACACTAAAACAATGTACCATCTAAAACGGTTCAAAAGACGCCATATGAGATATGGCATGGGAAGTGTCCTGATAGGAATGTTTATATAAGAAAATTGTTTCATAAAATCTTTGTCCATAAAATCACATAAATGTTATTTTGTTAAATACTATACTTGTCCCAAATATGTCAACAAAGTGTTTGTTAGTGTGGATGATAGTATTCCTAAAAGGGAACTTAATTTGAAAGGAATCAGTGGGAGTAAAAGTAGAACTTGAAATGTTTGAGATAAATGATAAAAAAATTGGTCCTAAAGAGGTACAATAGGAACAGGAGAATCACAAGTTGTTGTGGAATTTCAAGTTCCTTATGTAAACACAGAACTCATAGTTCTAGTAGAACACACCTTGAGTTTGAAAGATTATGATATCTTATAACTCAAAAGGGGGCAAGTTGATCATAGAGATTAGTCAACAACCTACCTAGAAACTATTGAGAGACCATAATTTGAGAAATGGCTTCAGGACATGGGATCAAAGATGGACTCTGTGTGCACCAACAAGGTATGACCTTGATGGATCCACCTGAAGGGGTGATACCCATAGGGTGCATCTGGGTTTTTGTAAGAAGACCAACATGGATAGGTAACTTGGTTGCAAAGAGTTTCAAACTAGTTCAAAGAGTTGAACATGATGAAGTCTTTTCACCAGTTACCATAGTTAAATCCATCTGGATCATGCTTGCTGTTGAAGCTAAGTATGACTGTGAGATTTGGCATATGGATGTTAAAATTGCATTTCTTCATTGGAACAATGAAGAGGATCTGTACATGACACAACTTAATGGTTTTATAGATCCATTAATGCAAATAAAGTCTAGTAAGCTACAAAATTCAATATGTGGATTGAAGCAAGTATCTCAGAATTGGAATCTTCTATTTGACAAGACAGTCAAAGGGCTTGACTTGAGTCAGAATGAAGATGGAATCTATGATTATAAAAGATTTAGTGGGAGAATATTAATATTCCACATAATGATGGGGAATAAAGACCTTATCTTATATATGTTAAAACATGGCAAGGAAAGTGCCTTCTATATGAAGGGTTTAGGTGAAGCATCCTATAAGATAGGGATTGAGGTCTATAGAGATAGAATAGAAAAGCTTCTTAAGAGAACATACATTGGTAAGATGCTGAAGGGTTCAACATGCAAGACTCAATGAGAGAAAACGTGTCCATGATCCACATAGTTAGTGTCTCAAGAGCCTAGTGTCCCAATTGTTGTGAAGAATAGGAACACATGGATAAGATGCCATATGCATTCACAATTGGATCTGTCTTGAATGCATTGTTATGACTTATCCCATTATCTCATATGTATTAGAAATGGGGAGAGTATATCCATTAATCTCATATGTATTGGTCATGACGGGAGGGTATCCAGTCATCTCATATGTATTTGACATGATGAGAAGACATATATATACCAGCCTAACAATCTCGTATGTATTAGACATGATAAGAGGGTATATGACAGATACTAGTGAGAATCACTAAACAACCATAAAGAACATCTTAGGTGCTTGTGAAGCACTTAAAGGATTGGTTCCTTGGTTATGGTAATAAGGAATAGTTGTATGTAAAGGGTTACACCCATGCAAGCTTCTAAACTGACAAAATGATCACAATCTAAGATTAGTGTTTAACATTAAATGAGAATTGTAAGCTAGAAAGGGCTCTGAGCTAATGAATTGTTTGAATCTAAAAAAGAAGTTGAGTATCTCTATGTTATAAACACTTTAGAGGATATCGTATGGATCAAGAAGTTCATATAGGTGAACTTGTGTGAGGTTCCAACCATTGACGACACAGTAGTAATATTGATGACAACAGTGGAGCTACTAGTTAGGCTGGGAATCTTAGATAGCATACTATGGCACCTCCATCTCATTTGAGTAGTCATACAGCAAAGAGATGTGGAAATTGAAAAATAACAACTTAAAGCAAATGTTTCTAAACCCGCTATAAAAGTACTTTTATAGAAGAAGCATGATGGTCATGTTAGGTCACTCGGGAATAGATCCATGGGTGATTGGCTCTAAGTGCAAGTAGGAGTCTTTTGGTATGTATGGCCAGAGAGTCAATCATATGATGATTGTAATGGCATAACATGTAAATGATTTGATTAATAATAAAGGCAATCTTCCAATTTATTTTGTATATTAAGTTATGAGATAATGAATAACATTATAAATGTCTAGAGAATGATATTACACAGTGATGTATGTCTTCAGGATGAGGACCTAAAGAATGATATCATACAAATGTTAATAGTATATACATTCTCGTTATGTCCTTGATCGACTATTGTTGTTGAAGGTTGATAGACAACAATTACACATAATATCTGAGTGTGAGTTGGTTGATGATAGAGTCTCATTAGTCATGATGTGGCAATATCATGCCACACACACAGATACATGTTAGAGAACAGTGTATCAGATAGACTCACTTTGAGACTAACACATGGAAACCATCATCATGGAAGTCATAGTCAACTCTCACAGTAATGGTGTGGTTGTGGTTCTTAGACCTGAAATCACTGCACTCATCACATGTCATTGGGTTTACTTTGACATCATCAAACGCAGTCCTAAAATATGGGTTGTTATAAAGGTGATGATTGGGTGACTTTGACACATGGGGACTGATTGCAAGTGATAGAGATGGGATTTGTCCCTCCTACAGGAGTATGATATCCAAGGCCTCTTGATTAGAGAGACTGATAAATGTATGGCCATATGTATGTGAGTCAATATATGATATTGAGCTTACATATACCTCATGCAATATGCTCTGGTTCAAGAAACAAGATTGAATAATAATGAGGATGACTACTCCATGCACTATACAAACACTGTAAACTATACATAAATTTTAGGTTGAAGTTGTTCTCCATCTTTCCATTCACTTAGGTAGCAATGATGTGTGACTAGGCACTTCTCATTGCTTATGATATCATAAGTTGTTATGGACATTCATTGCCAACGTAATATGGGACCTATAGGGTCATACACATAGGAACTCACCTAGAAGAGGAGTTTGATCTTGAATAATGATTGAAATGATCACTAAAGTGTTTAGGTATTTCAATTCGCACAAGTGATCAGCTAACTAGACTGCCAAATGATCGGTTCAAGTGTTGAGACAGTCGTTTGGAGTGTCAGGTTGATTGTATCATGTATTGGGTGAAATTGAGCCCGACTCGGGGGTGCCAGACAACCGTCTCACTTGGTGTGAGACGTCCATCTCAGATACACCAAATGACCAGTTCAGGTGTGCAATCCAATTGCACATAGGATTGGTGCTGATGTAATGACGTACACTAATTGGAATTGAATTGTCGACATATGTGCAAAATTGGAAAATGTCAAAAGATCGTATGGACCATGCCAGACAACCATCTCAACTATCATAGGCTACAAAACTTCCAACATTATTTTGAAAATTTGAGATCTTTCGGTCTCTTCCACTCCCGCATAGACTGGGAACCTTGACCCTGGACTCTACTATAAATAGAGGGGTACTGGGGGCTTCTCAAAGCACAACACACAATTGAGAATTAGATGCTATGACAATTGTTGTCCTCTTTTTTTGTGATAACCAAGAGAGCTCAAGAAAGTCCTACCCAACTAGAGAGGGATAGCTATGGGAGAGAAACAACTAAGGATCATTGTTGTGGGATAGCAGGTTGGTGACTAGTACACCAACGGGAGGGACAACTCCTTCCTATCCATTCTAGTAGGACAACAAGAGTTCTAGTTGGTCCACGGGGACTACTCTAGAAGTGGGAGTCCTTTGGCTGTTGCTAGGAGGGCAACATAAACTCGTAGTCCATGGAGAGATCAGAGGAGCTGTTGTAGCAATTGTCTGAGTTTGCTGTCCATGGAGGAGGACTCAGACGAGTCCCAATGCAACCAGGAGCTGCACAGACACCGTCCAAGACAGAGTGTGCATCTACATTGATGAGGATTGTTGCTGGACTTGTTCCAAAACCAGATATATTTTTGTGAAACCATCCTTCCCATTGCATAGTTATTGACGTGATCTAATGTTTGATGGGAAATATGTGAGTAATTTTTTTATTTCTGATGCCTATATGATGTCGTATTTTCCTACCATTTTATCCCAAAATTTTCAAGACTTGGGAGCATGAAAGTAATCAATCATATATTGAGGGTGATATAGGATCCAAGTAGGGTGATCATAGGATCAAGTCAATATCAAGATCAATAATCATGAGTCAAGATTTGTAAATTAGTACTGAAACTCAAGATCTGGACATCAATTCATAGGTCAAAAGATTTGAAGCTAGGGTTTAAGATCCTACCTAGACCATATGTATGATCATTCATTAGTAGATAGCAATGAAGCAACATTCGAGCAACAATCCATCATATCAATAATCAATTTTATTAGCATGATATTGAGGTTGATGAATTATCTAGATGGGTGGTACATGGTGGACTAGTTCCCTTCCAACTATTTTTGGTCTTTCTCCCTCACGTGGCCTAGGGTACATGCCCAAGTTACAAACCTACGACAGCGAAGCCTAGTGGTCTCGCTGAAGTGATAAGATTCAGGGATGTAGGGCACCCAGGATCCAAGCAAGTAGTCGACCACCATCCTTGAGTCCTCATGAAGGTGGAGGGCTCTCTAATTCTCGCCATGGAAGCCCAGAGAGGGGGCACCCAAAATCTGCGGCATTGCAATAGGGCATGAATGAGATGGAGGATAGGAGGGCTTCTAGCCATGATCTTGAATTAGAAATAGAGGGTAGAGAGTGAGGATGGGGTGGTGAAGGGTAAAGGTATAATAATTGGGAGTGAGGTGGGGTGTAGGGGTTGTACAAGCCAACCGATTAATGTCATACACTATTGCATTATAATAGGAGGAAGAAGGGTGGAAGGCAGTTGGATCATGGTTGGATCCGACAGTGTAGGATCCAAAGGCCCAAATTCGAGATCCCCAAAACTATAGCATGTGATTGGTTGTCAAGGCTATATCTATATTGTCAAGGAAGAAGTCGAATGGGCCACACACCCAAAATGAGGGCCAAGAAGGTTCAATTTCAATTAAACAAAAGCTAAAAGTAAAGTTAAATAAGGAAATTTGCAAATGGGTAAATATATCTCATCCTATCTCAAAATTGAATGAAATTTGGTGCGTTGGAAATGTGAGAGTTCCCTCTACATATCTAGAAAGTGTTGAGGGTAAGAAGAGATCCATATATGATATCAAATGGGGATGAAAGAGGAATATGTATATCTAGGTGCAATCGTAGTTTCATAGTAATTTGAGTATCACCACTTGACACGTGAACACAAGATAAACTCCAAAAAGAACCAGAACATATCCATCATGAAATTGAGGGAAAGAGTGATAAAATATTGCAAATACAAAGTAGATAGACATACATGATGAGTTGGTAAAGTCCAAACCATTTCAATGACAATGTTTATGGAAATCCATTTATAATTCATATTGAAAAGTTAAATTATGCACTCAACCTTATACCATTAAACAGAAAGTGACATTTAATAAAGTTAATTCACCCCATTGAGGGTGAGGGAGGTTATTGAGTATAACTAAGCATCTTCAAGTCAAGGTGTATATAATTGGAATAGTGGGAAAAGTCAAGGTTGTTACACTTCTCTTTGCAACTCATCAAGATCCTCACGAGCTATAACTTTGCTAGATAGAGTGTTGATGAAGATGCAAAGCTTAGTGATTACAAACCTTACATGATTAGGAAGTATAGATCAAATAGACATATGCAATATTTGTTGAATTAGGGTGTGCCTATCATGATATTTATGACCTATCGACTTGAGATCCTTCATTGA
This sequence comes from Alisma plantago-aquatica, assembly GCA_963693085.1. NCBI lineage: Eukaryota > Viridiplantae > Streptophyta > Magnoliopsida > Alismatales > Alismataceae > Alisma > Alisma plantago-aquatica. The sequence goes on along the minus strand of OY856409.1, from coordinate 1,313,470,180 downwards.
TACCAATCTATGGATATTGGAAGATGTTCCATGTGGTACTTTAACATTAAGCAAGCACTCTCAAAAAGATATTTTCTCATATCTAGACAGTGTAACAAGTAGGAGGTAAATATATCTGAATACTGCCAATAACCTCTGCTATTAATTCTTTTCTTATACTCATTTCATGTAGGTACATTCTAGATTTGGTGTTGTACTTAGTCTTTCCTGTTATATTCAATTGGGTAGCAATGATGTTGTCACATACATTTTTCTCATCATGCATGAAGTTTAAATAGTGCCTAATTCCCAAAGAACTCTAATAAGGAAGATCTTAGAATATTAACCTCTTCTTGAATAAAGATTTATCACATTTGGGGGTAGTACATGGTCTCTTACCAAATTCGACAATGTCTCTTACTCTTTCATAAACATCCTCATCTAAGATAGGCTTAAGGTTACTCTGTTCCTAAGTTGATCCATTAAATTCTTTGTCCAACCTTTAGTAAGGATGTACTTCTGGTATAAACTTTCAATGATCAAGATATATAGTTTTGCTGCTATATTTTAGTCGTATTGAATCAATATTTTTCTCACGTATAGGACACAATTTGGTTCCTTTTACACTATCTCTGAATAATTTTTATATGCTAAAAAGTCATTAATCATGCAAAATAACATAGCATGCAAATTAAAGGTCTCTCTATGGGAAGCATCATAAGTCATAACACTTTATTCCTAGAGTTTCTTTAAGTCATCAACTAGAGATTTAAGGTGGACATCAATATCATTTCTAGGTTGCTTTGTTCCTAATCTCAACTATCTAAATATATGTAAGCTCAATATTACATATTGACTCACATCAGTATGGCCATGCATTTCTCAATCTCGCTTATCAAGTGGCCAGAATATCAAACTCCCGTAGGAAGGACAAATTCCATCTACATCACTCATAATCATCCCCATGTGTCACAATGCACCCAAGCACCGTCTTTATGGAAATCCTTATTCAGGACCACAATGGATGATGTCAAGGTACATCAAATGACATGTGATAAGTGTAGTGACTTTAGGTCTAAGAACCACAATCACCACCATCACTATGAGATGTTACTCTAACTACCAATCATGGTATCATGTGTCACTCTCAAGGTGGGTCTGTATGATACATTGTTCTCTAACAAGTATCTATGTATTTGGTTTGATATCTCCATATCATGGATAATGAGATTCTTCCATCAACCAACATACATTCTAATTTTATGTGTTATTGATGTCTATGGATATTTCCACCATAACAACCGATCATGGACAAAACAAGAATACATACTCTTAGCATACATATGATCTCATTGTTCAAGTCATCAAACTAAAGACATATGCCATTGAGTATATTATTCTGTAGACATCTATAAGTTTTGTGGTCATCTCATAATATAAAACACAAACATATAGATTGGAAACTTTCCTTTATTGCTATGATAAATATAGTATTACAAATCATTTACATAGTATCCCATTACAATCATCCAATGATACTCTCTATCAACATACATACCAATATATTCTCACTTGCATTTATACCCAATCACTCATGAATCTCAATCCAAGTGATCGAACATGTCCATCATGTTTCTACTATGAAAGTGATTTTGTGAGTGGGTCAACCATATTGCTTTCTATAGGTACTCTGCAAATCTTCACATCTCCTTGTTGTACAATCTCTCATATGAGATGGAACTACTGTAGAATATGTTTTGAACATTGGTGCGATCTTGGTTCTTTAGCCTATGCAATTTCTCCATTGTTGTCACAAAATAACTCAATTGCATCACTAGAGCTTGGAACCACTCCAAGTTTAGAAATGAACTTCTTGATCCACACAACTTCCTTTGCAGCATTAGATGTAGAAATATATTAGGCCTCTGTTGTAGAATCTGCAACCGTCTCTTGTTTGGAACTCTTCCAACTCACATCTCTATTGTTCAGACAAAACACAAATCTAGATTGCAATCTATAGTCATCTTTGTCAGTTTGGAAGCTAGCATTGGTTAACCCTTTACCACGAGCTCTTCCTCACCTCTGTATACCAAGAATTGATCCTTAGTCCTTCTCGAGTACTTTAGGATCTTCTTTAGAGCTATCCAGTGACTCACCTAGATCTGACTAATACCGGCTCGTCATGCTCAAAGCATACAACACATTAGGACAAGTACATAACATCACTTACATGATAGATCCAATTGCTGATGCATATGGAATCTTACTCATGTGCGCCCGTTCATCACATGAACTAGGACATTGGGCTTTAGAGATCGTAACCCCATGGGAAATGGGCAAGTTATCTATCTTAGAACCCTCCATGCTAAACCACTTTAGCACCTTGTCAATATATGTGCTCTGGCTTAGGCCTAGATGCCTTCTAGATCTATCTCTATAGATCTTGATTCCTAATATATAGGATTGTTTGCCTAAATCCTTCATAGAGAACGTCTTCCCCAACCAAGCTTTTACTATCTGAAGAGTACGAATGTCATTTCCCATCAATAGTATATCATCCACATATAATATGAGAAATATGACTATGCTTCCACTAACCTTTTTATAAACACAAGGTTCATCTTCATTTTGACTAAAGCCAAACTTTTTGACTACTTCGTCAAAATGTAGATTCCAAGTCTGAGATGCTTGCTTCAATCCATAGATTGACCTTTATAGCTTATAGACTTTATTGGCTTCCTTCAGATTGATAAAACCCTCAGGTTGTATCATGTACACATGCTCAAGTAAATTCCCATTAAGGAATGTTGTTTTAACATCCATCTACCAAATCTCATAGTCATGATTAGTTGCAATGGAAAGCATGATCCTGATGGATTTAACCATGGCAACTGATGAGAAGGTCTCGTCATCATCAACACCTTGAATTTGATGGAATCCTTTCACAACCAATCTACCTTTATAGGTTTGAACATTTCCATCCATGTTGGTCTTCTTCTTGAAGACCCACTTGCACCCTATGGGTTTTACCCCTTCGGGTGGATCCACCAAGGTCCATACCTTATTGGTGTACATGGATTCCATCTCAGATCTCATGTCATCGAGCCATTTCTCAGATTTTGGTCCCTTAGTAGCTTCTAGATAGGAAGTCGGCTCATATGCTATGCCCAATTTGTCACTGTCTTGAGTCACAAGAAATCCAAATCTCTCAGGCTCAAGTCGTGTCCTACTAGACCTATGAGGTTCCTATGTTATATTTGGAACTTGAAATGCCACAACAATTTGTGAGTCTTCATGTTCCTTATGTACCTCCTTGGGTTTTATGCTTTCTTGTTGATCTCAAACTTCTTCGATTTCTACATTCCTCCCACTGATTTCTTTAGAAATAAATTCCTTTTCAAGAAATACAACAGTCCTAGCAACAATCACTTTGTTGTCAGTTGGTGTGTAGAGTATCCTCGACTTTCGTTGGGGTATCCAACAAAATAGCATTTTTCAGATTTGGGTCCTAGCTTTTCAGGAAATTGTTTCCTAACATAAGCTTCACATCCCCAAATCTTTAACATAGACATATTGGGATGATTCTCATTCCATATCTCATATGGTGTCTTTTGAACCGATTTGTAAGGTACACAGTTAACTGTAAACGCTACAGTTTCAAGAGCATATCCCCATAATGATATTGGAAGTTCGGCTAAACTCATAATTGATCGTACCATGTCTAATAATGTATGATTCCTTCTTTTTGACACACCATTATGTTGTGGTGTACCAGGTAGAGTCCATTGCGATACAATACCACAAATTCTCAAAAGGTCATCAAACTCTTGGCTTAAGTATTTGCCACCTCGATCTGAACGGGGTGCTTTAATACTCATACCAAGTTGATTCTCTACTTCATTCATGAAAGTCTTGAACATTTTAAGAGTTTCTGACTTGTGTTTCATAAGATATACATAGCCATACCTATTGATGTCATCAGTGAAGGTAATGAAGTTTTGATAGCCTCCTCTAGCATTTGATCTAAAAGGTCCACAAACATCAGTATGTATGAGGCCTAGTAGATCACCGGCTCTCTCACTGTGTCTAGTAAAAGGAGTCTTGGCCATCTTGCCTAATAAACAAGCCTCACATGTCTCTAATGATTCAAAATAAAAAAAGCCTAGATAACCATCCTTATGGAGTCTAGATATGCACTTCTCGTTTATGTGCCCAAGACGACAATGCCATAAGTATGTTTTGTTTGAGTTGTCAAGTTTTAGCCTTTTAGTATTACGCTATTTATGCTAGTATCAAGTTCTAACAAGTAGATACCATAAGACATAGGGGCATTTCCATAAAAGCTCTCATCTTTATAAATAGAAATCATTCTATTCTTAATGTGAAATTCAAATCCACTCTTGTCCATACAAGATACAAAATTAATTTTTCTATTAATGGCAGGTACGTAATAGCAATTCTCTAATTCTATTACAAGGCCTGTAGGCAAAGATAAACTAATAAATCCAACTACGGTGGTAGCAACTCTTGCTCCATTAGTGACCCACAGCTTGACTTGGCCCTTTCATAAATGCTTACTTCTTATCAGATCATGCATATTTAAACATATGCGAGATCCACATCCGGCATCCAGTACCCATGATGAAGAAGTATTTAAGTTTATCTCAATAACATATATTCCTGAAGTGGAAATCTCTATCCCCTGCTTCTTCTTCCTCAGTTCCTCCAGGTAGAGAGGACAATTTCTTTTCCAATGTCTAGCCTGGTGACAATGGTGATAATTTCCTTCTTTGGAGATTCCACCTTTAGCTTTGAGCACAGATGACTTTGGATTATGCCCAACTTTAGAACCTTTATTAGCCTTGCCTTTACCTTTTGACTTTACCTATGTCCTGTTGATCATCATCACAGACTTGATCTTGGCTTTCTTCATATGTGCTTTAGCTGTCCTCAACATGCTCAACAATTCTGACAAAGCTTGTCAAGATTGTTCATGTTGTAGTTCATGACAAAATGACTATATGATTTAGGAAACAATTATAGAATCATGTCAGTGGCCAAGTCTTGACCTAGGGGAAATCCCATCTTGGATAGACTTTCCACGTACCCAGTCAAAGTGAGTATATGGGTGCTAATTGAGTCTCCCCCTTTCATCTTGCTTCTAAACAAAGCCTTAGAGACATCATATTTCTACTATCTTGCTTGATGATGATACATGTTCTTGAGATGTGTTACCATCTCTGTGACATTCATGTCCTCATGTTGCTCTTGCAACTCATAGTTCATTGAGCACAACATCAAGCACTTGACATCCACGACATCATCAAGGTGCTTCTTGTATACATTCTTTTTAGCCTTGGGTGCATTTGAGGTGGGTTTCGCTAGCTCTAGTGTTTCAAGGACATAAAGCTTACGCTCATGTGTGAGAACCATTCTCGCGTCCTAAATCGGTTTTGAAAGTTGATTTCAGTAAGTTTGTCCTTCTCAAGGACCGATCACAATGATAATGTGTGAGTGTTGTTTTCCATTTGATTGCTATAAAAGAAAAAAATTTGCATTTAGTTCAAAATATTTTGACTTGTAAAGATTTGATAAATGAGATTAATTAGGCCTTTAATTAATTATTCTCCCACTATTTTATTCAAATTGATAGCCCTCACTATCAACTCTGAAGATTACAACATACAACCTTCTAGTGAGCCAAGATCCAAAATAATTGGATCAATGCCCCACCAATGCTGGTGTCAAAAACCAAATACTAAGGTAGGAAAATTTTGCTAATTGCATCATATGCAACTCTTGGATAGATGATCATGCACAACTCCTTGCCATGATGCATCTATGTGCCTCTAGGTACTTGATCCTATCAAGGTTCCCTAGTTAAGTCCAACCCATAAGCCAACACGATAAATGTGCACCCTGCGGAGGCAGACCCACACACCCACCATCACATTTCCATGAGATAGACAGTGTTCCACGTGGAGGCGTGCCCACACATAGTCGATCAATATTTTCATGTGTGTTGCTTTATGGAAGGCAACTAAAACTTAATATTATTAATTGAGGGGTTTTATTAATACATATACATATCCAAATACCACATACTTATAGTACGTATTATATACTACTATATCCACAACCACAAATGATAGAGATGCAATCACAAACACAAAAACATTGATTATGGCCATACTATTGTAATCCTTTGGAGCCAAAAAGGATTACGGTCCACCTAAGTGTTGGGTTTTGTGGGACAGAACAAGCAGCATAAGCAAAAAATTTATCTAACCACAAACCCATAACCAACAGATCACATCAACAACTATGCAAGAGGAAAGATGGTTTAGCAAGTTATACCTGGTCCTAAGGCTTGCTCAGTGACAATACCTCACAACTAGTGCAACCTTCAACCACCTAGTCTTTGACAACATCTGTGCATGTCTTAACCTAGACTGCGGTTGACAGACGTCCTCCTGAGTGGCAGAAATCTCCCACCTCTATAGATTATCCACATGACCACTGAGAACTCTAGTCATCCTGATGGACAGAATAGAAGGATTTGTCCCCTTCTGTCAGCGTACTAGTCACTGACACACTCTCCCACCACCAGTTGCTTTTTTGCAGTTGCCTTTCCCTCACTGTTCCTCCTTGGATGGGTAGAACTTGCTTGGGCTCTCTCAATTACCACAACGCAAAGCAAATGATGTTTTGAGTTGTGTGTTCTGAAAAGCCCCATGTACCCCTCTATTTACAGTAGAGGGTAGGGTCAGGGTTCCCAGTATGTGCAGGAGTAGAAGGGTCATGATTTTCCATGAATTGATTGCACTATGATAGGTGAACTGATCATTTCATAAATGAATCGGTCATTTGGGCAGGTGAGTCGATCGGTTCATAACTGAACTGGTCATTTGGGTAGGTGAGCCGATTAGTTCACCAAGTGAACTGGTCATTTCACTTCCCAGACTTACCCACAATTGACTTCCATATTCATTTCTAATTAATGCAAAGATTAATTCTTGTACCAATCGAATTGAACAAGTGAAATGAGAATCTTTTCTCACAAACCGAGAAACCCAACACCTGCTCGTTTGGTCCATGTGAACCGATCAGTTCACTAGAGTGAACCGGTCATCTAAATGACCATGAGCCAATCGGTTCACCCAGTGAACTGGTCAGTTGTTGGTCCAGGTTGTGTAGAACTCAGTCAATGCGGCTCTCAATCAATCTGGCATTCTAATCAGTTGGTTCAACACTTGAACTTGACAATTTTGAGCCAAGTCTATTGATTGAATGTTTAATTGAGTGCCTAAACACTTTAGTAATCAATCTAAATATCATTCATGGATAAATTCCTCTTCCAGGTTAATCCTATGTGTGTGACCCTATAGGTTCCATTTCACGTTGGTAGTGAATCTCTATAACTAACTTATGACATCACAAGCAAAGAGTGGTGCCTAGTCGCACATCAGTGCTACCCAAGTGAAGAGGAAAGTTGGAGAACAACTTTCAACCTACGATATGTTATTGGTGTTACAGTGAATGTATAGTTCCTTTATTGTTGATATCCAGATTGAACTCGAGGCATGCACTTGTCATCCTCTACAAACATTCAATCAATGTTTCTTGATTCAGAGTAGACTGTCTGAGACATATGTAAGATCAATATCATATATGGACTTACTTGTGCATGACCATGCATTTCTCAGTCTCACTCCTCAAGTGGCCAGGATATCACACTCTCTTAAGAGGGACAAATTCCATTTCTATCACTCCCAATCAAGTCCCCATGTGTCAAAGTCACCCAATCATCACCATTATAACAACCCATGTTTCAGGACTGTGTTTGATGATGTCAAAGTATACCCAACCACATGTGATGACTACAGTGATTTCAGGTCTAAGAATCACAGTCACCACCAATACTATAAGAGATGATCTTGACTAACCATGTGTGGTTTCCATGCATCACTTTACAGTGGGTCTGTCTGATATACTATTCTCTAACATGTATCTATGTGCTTGGTTTGATATCATATATCATGACTGATGAGATTCTATCATCAAACAACATACACTCTAGTCTTTTATGTTATTAATGTCTATGGTTATTTCCACAATAACAACCGACTAGGGACAATAGTGAGAATGTACATGTTATTAACATCTGTATGATCTCATTGTTCAAGTCACATACTTGAAGACATACGTCATTGAGCATTGTCACTCTCTAGAAATCTAACATGTTATACTATTATCTCAAAATAGTTAAAACATATAGAAAGAAAGTGCCTTTATTATTATTATCAAATCAAGTATCACATACCTCATTGCAATCATCATATGATTGTCTCTCTGGGCATACTATACCAAAAAACTCCCACTTGCACTTAGAGTCAATCACCCACGGATCATATTCCAAGTGATCTTAACATGTCATCATGTTTCTGCTACACGAGTGCTTTTATAGCGGGTAAGCAACATTTTCTTCAAGTCAGTATATTGCATGTATCACATCCCCTCGTTGTACGACAACTCATATGAGATGGGAGTGATGTAGTATGCTATCTAAAATTCCTTTACCTAACTAGCAGATCCATTATTGTCACAATATTACTACTGAGTCACCAATGGTCGGAACCTCCCATAGATCCATACAATATCCTTTACAGTGTTCGTAACACTAAGGTACTCGGCTTCTTATTGTAGAATTAATCAATTGTCTTATGTTTGGAACATTTCCAACTAATAATTCTTATTCTAAGGTCAAACAAAATTTTGTCATTTTGGAAGCTTTCATCGGTGTAACTCTTTAACACCCAACTCTTCCTTATTACCATAATTAAAGAACTAATCTTTTTAGTACTTCACAAGTACATAAAGATGTCCTTCATGGTATTCTAGTAACTCTTACTAGAGTTTGACAGATATCCATTCATCATGTCCAATACATATGAAATAACTAGATTCCATATCTTCTTGTCATGTCCAATACATACAAGATGACGAGTTCGCATATTCTTGTCATGTCCAATACATACAAGATAATTAGTTCATATTTTCTTATCATGTCCAATACATACAAGATAACAAGATGAGTTCATATGTGATAGATCCAATTGTGAATGCATATGGCATCTATCCATGTGTTCCTTATTCTTCATACGAATTGGGACACTTGGTTCTTAAGAGACTTACTCCATGGAACATGGACGAATTTTCTCTCACCATGCTAAACTCATTTAGCGTCTAGCCAAAGTATGTTCTCTTTCCTAGGACAAGAAGCCCTCTTGATCTATCTCTATAGATCTTGATTCCTATCACATAGGATGCTTATTTATAACTTTAGAATGCACTTTGTTTCCAAGTTTGAATATTTGCAGTATAAATATGTTATTCCCCATCAATATGTGGAATATACATATGCTCCCACTAAATTCTTGTAATCACACATTACTTCTTTATTTTGACTCAATTCAAACTCTTTGACTATCTTATCAAATATAAGATCCCAGTTCTGAGGTGCCCACTTCAATCCAAAGATTGATCTATGCAGCTTCATGGACTTTATTTCCATTAAGCTATAATAGCAAGCATTATCCTAATGGATTTATCCTTGGTAACTATTGAAAAGATTTCATCATGTTCAACACCTTGAACTTGTTACAAACTCTTTGCAACCAAATTACCCTCCATGTCAGTCTTCTTCTAGAAGATCCAAAAGTACCATATGGGTTTTACCCCTTTAGGTGGATCAACCAAGGTCATACTTTGTTGATGTACATGGAGTCCATCTTGGATTTCATGGCTTCAAGCCATATCTCAATTTCTAGCTCTTACTAGCTTCTAGGTAGACTGTTGACTCATCATATGATCAACTCACCACCTTCTTGTCCATATGATATCATATATCATTCAAGATGTAGGCATGTTCTACCAGAACCATGAGTTCTATGTGTTACTTGAGAAATTTTGAGATTCCACAACATTTTGTGATTCTCTTTATTCCCATTTTACCTCTTTAAGTTCAATGTTTTCTTGTTTGTCTTGAACATTTTAAGTTCCACTTTCGCTCCCACTGATTCCTTTAGAACTAGGTTCTTCTCTAGGAATGCAACCATCCAAAACACCTTTGTTGTTGGATTTGGATATCAAAGTAGTATTCAATAAAATAACATTTACTTGATTTGTGGACAAAACCTTTTAAGAAAAAAATTCTTATTTAGGCTTTCAATCCTAATATGTAACATACTAAAATCCAGACATATGTATTAAATCTTTCTTATTCTAAGGTCCTATTCCATTATGTTAACATACCGTATATTTCTGACAATACAAAGCACATTAAGAATAATTGGTATTATGGATGTATAAATACCCTTAGTATTTGGTATGCAAGGTAAAATAATCATAATACACTCAATAACAAGACTTAAGAAACACATATACCAAATACCATGCTTGACTCTAACTTGACATCCTAAAATATTCCTGGGGGTATAAGATGAAATGAATCAAATTAGAGTGTAATAAGTGTTAAAATGAGTAAATACATTAAATGTATGTATGATATACAAGTAATGAAATCTTTTAATTAAACATCTTCAAAATGTGAAATTGATGGCAACATTGGATTTCTCACATGTTAATTGGTCAACTTATCAATTTTAGTATCAATCAGACTTCAATTGCCCAACCATTTACTAGTTTGAATTCCTAACTTAGTATACACCCTTGAATTCATATTAATTACACTAATATGCCACCGTCTTTCTTTGTCTATGAGACCCACTCCCCCCTTGATGCGGTCAATGCACCCAGGCCCTACAGATCACAACTTCTGCGGTCAGGGTTCTACTTCTCGACCTCTACTTCTCTTCCTCCCCCGATTCCTCGCCTCCTATGTAGCACCCCTCTTCCTCTCTTCTGGTAGCACACAGATTCCTAGTTCCCTATCTTCACCTTCACCCAAGCCTTGGCGGCAATGCAAATCTAGGCAGAGCCCAGAATTGCCAGGCAGCGCCACTACTTGCTCTTCATTTCCTAGTCTCCCTCCTTCTTAACCTCTTCATTTCTGAAGTCACATGAAACCCTGGCCACTCACTGTTCTCTCTTACCCTACTACCGGCCGCCTTATTAGTAAGATTGGATGCCAACTATTGCAATGGTAAGGATAGATCCAGTGGACCCCTCTGCACATTGTGGCCTTCCTCAGCCAACACTCGTAGTGGTGCAGGTGTGGCTGACACCACAAGGGGCGATCCCACTTTTCGTGTAGGTTATCGACAACACCACCAGCCTGACCATGAGAAAAACCTACCTTCTCATGCTCCATTGTAGATCGCTACAACCCAAGAAGCATCGCAGTCCACTTCCTTATCTCCGGTAACAGATTTCATTGATGACACCTGTCTTCACTTATCAACCATGATGTCAACGTCAACTACTCCTTTCATTCACCACCTGATTATCCATCGCGTCCAAGATCTGCATCAACCACCAAGACAACTTGGTCGTAATCAGGTGTTGCGTCATGACTAGGACACCAAACAACCATCGCCAATTTTGGTTCCTCTATATCCGACCACCACAGATCAATGCCACACCGTCCCTTCCACGCTGCCATGTCTACAACCAACAGTCAAATCCACTTCCACCTGCTTTGCAACATCCTCTTTTCCCCCGATCACCATGGTAGGTCGGCTTGCAACTACCTATTGTAGAAGGTCGGAAGTAGGTGCAACGAACACCTTCACCACTAAGTCACCACCCTTCATATATCATCATTAACACCACTATCAATATCGTTCTTCATGCTAGTCGACCAATGCCTCCTCTTCCTTTCTCCTTTGCCCACATCTCATGTCATGTTGCAGCTGTGAGAGCACCACCACCTGGGACTGCAATGGTCGGAGACAATCATGTAGTGACCACATGTGGCTATAGTGGGCCCATAACCCATAGGTCCACAACCACCACCGCACATGCTAATTCTAAATGTCATCAATACTTGCTCAACCATCATACAACTCCATATCATCTTGCAATCTGCTAGATTGAGCATCACCACATGCAATTGCATCACACTGATCTAGTGTTGCATCCATTACTCCATGAAGGTCTAAGACATCAAGGATGAATAGAAGTCTAGTGGGTCTATAGGTCAGTAGAAGTTTGTTACTTTTGTAACTTCATTTCCTATATGACATAACCTAAGAATTTGATTAGTGAATGATATTGCTGGATAATACATCAATAGGAAATACAATTATTAGTAGAATAGAATTATGCCAATATGTATACAGTCGTGACTTAGTACAATATACATGGATTTTGAAATCTCAACGAGTTTATACACTTAATAACAATATGGAAGCGAATTATGTGCATGAACTGGCATATAAACTTTATTACATCAACTAATGTAGTCAATTCATTTATATACCTAATCACCTTTAAGTGCTTATATAGTGAAATGAAAATTAGAAATACATATGGGTCTAGGAAATACACATGTCTAGGTTGATCAAGTTTTGTGTAGAAGGGCGCATAAAATATGTACAAGAATGTGTATTTGTAAATGTAATTTTGGGTGAAAATCCACATCAAACATGTATACATCGAATAATACTATTCAAGACATGTTCAAGAACTATATAATGGAATGCGTATACACACACTAATAAGAATGCTAAATATGATGTTAGGAAGAATATAGAAACACATGTTATTAGGAAGAGAATGATACTACAAAACCTAATTGGAATAATGCATATATGTAAATTTGACTTCTACAACTAAATATTGATACAAGAACTAAAATACATATATCTAATGAATGATACATTCACTTAATAAGATTCAAAGGTCTAACACACCATTAAGTGATAATAATTTGGATAAGGGTTTAATATAGCATAATAGGGTGGATACACATGTATGCTTTGATTTGACTAACATACCTAATATATTCATAGGATGAAAACTCAACTTCGTGGATCAAGTATATAGATTGAGTTAAGATTTAGCTATGAAGTTCAGGTATGTACATCCTCTATTTTATTTTGGGAATTATTTGACTAAAACCTACTTTCTTTTAATGAGGCATCTTTTGAACTGTTATTCCTTAAGAAATCTAAATTCTTGAACATTTACATTCCTGATGTTGACTCATTATATCATTCTGGTTTTTGGACTACTGATAACCTCCCATTTTGTGATGCTATCTTACTAGATTTTCTTAGTTTTCCATAATCTTTCTTAGATAAATTAGATAGAATACTTGACTTTCTGCTTTATTGTGAATATACCAATAGACTGATATTTTCCCTTTTCTTCTTACAGAAAAACCCAAAAAAATTGCAAAAGTTCCAAACCGGTCCCAAGACCATGAAGACCCTAGCGGTCCCAAGACCGTGAAGATCCTAGAGGTCCCAAAACCGTGTGAAGGCCCTTGTGGCCCCAAGACCGTGTGAAGGCCCTTGCGGTCCCAAGACCGAGTGAAGGCCCTTGCGGTCCCAAGACCGAGCAAAACCCTAGCGGTCCCAAGACCGCAAGGACTCTAACGGTCCCAAGATCGAGTGAAGATTTATTGATCCCAAGAATGCATGAAAGCTACCAGTATCAAGACCGTGAGGATCCAAACGGTCTCCAGACCATGAGGATCAAAATGGTCTCCAAATTGTGAAGATCCAAATAACTTAAAACCGTTCAAGACCCCCTTGGAGCCTATAAATAGGACCCAAGGGATCCTCATTAAGGGGGGATTCTTAGATGCCCAAAGGTTGCCTCATTTGTTCCAGAGTTGTTTCATTCTTCATCCTTCACCCCAAGGCTGTCGGTCTAAGATCCACACTCCATCCATAAGCCTACTTCCTCGCTCATCGACATAGAAGGTGGGGAGTGAAGGATTCATCACCAAAGCAACCACACAGTATGAAGATAGTTGTTCTCTACTCCAAGGGGTCAACCTTCGTCCCTCCTACGTGGAGATGATGTTTTCCTTCTCTTCTCATGTCTCCTTCTTTGTTCTTGCCATGAGCGAGTAGTTCCATACACTAGGGTGCGGGGAGTAGCCCCGCTACCCATGTTTTCATTTCATGCATTGTAATTCATGAGTTTGCAATAGAGAAATACTATCTTTTTAGTTCAACATCAATCATTTAATAAATGTTAGTTGCTTGATCACCAACCTACGTTACCTATTATCTACTAGTGCGAATTGTCTACGTTTGTGCTTTTAGATTCGATTATCGATTGTATGTTGGTTCTTGATGTATGTAGTCACCATATATCTGTTTTGGTATCTAGGAATTTCTTTTCAAGGAGTGGAGTAAACTCACATCCATCGTTGTATTTTCAGATTATGAAATGGAATTCGTTGACGTATGGAAGTACAATTTTGATAGGTCGAGGAAAACACTTTGCAATGGGAGTGATGCAAAGTAAGTGACCATTCATTTAGGGATGGCAGGCATTGCAATACTTCCACATTTCTCATAGTTGGATATTCAAAAGAAAGCTAAGTCTACAAAGATACTAACTGTTTAGACCCTTTTTGCAAGCCATGTTATTATGATGTATGTTATGATCCATGTGTAGTGGTGGTGAAACTCAATCACATCCTAGTGGTTTCCAAATATTGTTAACAACCTTAACTTTACTTCCCTGCCATTTAATTTACATTTGCATTTTAGTTTAATCATCAACCCAACTCTTCGATCTAAATATCAACTCTTAAGTAGATAAATAGAATTATAATATTTTCCATCTTGTTAAATCCTTAACAAGACCGTTGTCTTGTGGATTTGACCCTCAACTATACTACGATAAGACTTCCACGTACCTTAGCATACGTGGGTGGAGATCTTATTCTAGCACACACAAGGCTAAACTTAGAGACTTACTATCTCTAGGATTTTTAGTGATGCATGCAATTCCATGCAAGTGGAGGCTCCATTAAAAATTGGCGTCGTTGTCGGGGATTGATAACACCAATTTTTGTGATGTTTTTGCCCTTTATTCTGTTATCAAAACCGCCCTTTTCTGCTATTTTCCTCTGTTTTATAAGCACTTTTGTGATAATTGGCCAAATCACACTCTTAATCCAATACTTCCATCTTTTGCAGTTTTTTCCTCATTTTGGTCCGTTTTATCATCAATAAGGCCGTCCCGGCCCACAAATAAGTCAAAACTGCATCGGCCTTCCTGACGCCCGATACAACCTCTGCCCGACAGGGTGGAGCGACACAACGACGCGTGATATGGGGAAGCATCGCGAGAAGAAACTGACAGATGACACGTCTTTTACCCGACAGGGAGCCGAGCTCGTCATGACAACACCAGCTTGTCGCGCGAAACAGGCCACCCACCGGCAGGCGCCGCCCGTCACGTGACCGACAGCCGACACCCCTGTACTAAGCGATACCAGTATCAGCCGCCCACCGACCCTTAAATAAGGAGGACACGTGGCGCTTCGAGCACCATAACTTCCCCCAACTGCTGCCTATAAATAGCAGCTACAGGAAGCCGAAAAGATAGTTCGCACAGTTGGGAACTTTGAGCGATCTTCAGAGGAAACTGCGAGAGCAAGAGTGTTGCGCCCCAGTGCTCGTGCCGGGAAACTCTAGGTGAGCCCTTCCTCATCCTGAGAGGGAGGGGATGGTTCACTTAGGACCATCCCGGGAGACACTGCGGGCCGACATCGGCCAACGTAGATGAGCGACACAAGTGCCCGACAGTAGAACGTGTCGCTCCATGCCCGGTACGATATCGAACCCGATACGCTTCACCCGTCATGCGTGCCGCCCGAGAGGGTGCGCCGCCCAACATGAGCGTATCGGCCAGGGTCCTTGGGCGATACAGACGGCCGTCATAGCGTGCCACCCGAGAGGGTGTGCCGCCCAACACTGCTGTATCGGGCTAGGCCCCTGACTGGTATCGGGCTGGAGAGCCGCAGTAGCCTGTCGTCCTTCTACATCAAGAAGGTGACATCTATCTTTAATTATGTTATTTAATTCCTTACTTATGCAATGTATTAAGATCCTTAATGTTTATGGGAATGGAAAAGCTTAATTACTTGCTGCTCTATTCTTGGTGCAAAATGTTGGATGACTGCTATGTTTGATATCTGAACTCTAGCTTGCATGTTTGGATCACGTTTTGCTTAGCTACCGAATCATGTTTTCCCGTCGCAACAACTTCGAGAGTCGTGTTGTGGCTCTAGTGTTTGGTCCGATTCTGGAGTACGAGAGTGCCTGGAACGGAGTTGTTTCAGTAACATTCCACTCTAACTTAAGTTCAGCAACCTCGAGAGGGGTGTTGATGCTTGGTTAGAGGTACCCGCTCTGAGAGGAGGGGTGCAGGATGTTACTACTACCGCTTGTTTTACTAAAGTCTTATCCTTCGTACCTTGCTCTAGCTCTAGTTTTATCTTTCTGTTTCTGTTTCATGAAAACCCCTAAAAACTGCTAAATGACTAAAACCTTAGATATTTATTGTAGCTCCATTTGGAGATAGGGTTTTCTTTTACTTTATCGATCTTGTTCTGCCATTCCCTTTTGGGGCTTTTATCATCTTTTATCCTTGCCGGAGTGGAGCGTGTCAATTCTGCGTTCTCAACACTACCACCCTTGTCTCTGTGTTCGACCCCGTATATCTACTTTGACCCCGTAAACAAAGTTGCGGGGGCCTAGAAGGATTCGGGTTTATAAATGTAAAAGCTAGACTACCTTAAATCTGCCTCCAATTTTAGGACGTGCGATTTAGGCCGGTCAACTTTTTGGCACCGTAGGAGAGTGTGATTCCGGCTGAGGACGGAGGTAGACAAGCAGAAGCTCGAGAGCCTGCACAGAAGCCTTCCGATGAGCTGTCTGGTGGGAGGAATCCTTATGCTCCCAGGTTTCCGTTTCCTTACAAGCTGATCAAGACAAATATGAAAAAGCGTCACGAAAGGTTCATGGACTCGATCAGGAAACTGCATCTTGAAGTCCCTTTCCTTGACGCCTTGGAGGAGATGTCGACCTACGCCAAGTTCCTCAAGGATCTTATCACAAAGAAAAAAAGAGGAGGAAGGGTTGAGACCGTGCACCTAGCATCTGCTTCCTCAGCCTTCGTGAAGCTTGACCTGCCTAACAAAAGAAGGGACCCTGGAGCTTTTACGATCCCGTTTGCCATCGGGGACAACGTTGAGCGAAAAGTTCTTGCCGACTTAGGGGCAAGCATCAGCCTCATGCCCTGAGCTTCGCAAAAAGGTTGGGTTTAACCGACATGGTTGGTACCAATATGAGGATCGAACTGACGGACCATAACTTTAAGAGACCAATCGGTGTTGTTGAAGATGTGCCAATTAGGGTCGGTAATTTCTTCATTCCTTGCGACATAGTCGTAATTGATACAACAGAAGATCCCCGCTGCCCGATTATCTTTGGACGTCCTTTTCTGGCAACAGGAAGGGCGTTGATTGATGTCTTTGAGGGGATTATCATGCTGAGGGTCGGAGATGACCACCTGGACTTCAAGCTGAAAGAAACCATGAAGGGTCCTTCCCTGTCTGAATCTGCATGTTTTGCGGACAGCTATGATAAATTCTGCGAGGAGATAGAGGAGGACATCTGGATAGTGGACCCCCTCGCGAGGGCTATAAGCTGTCAGGATTCCGGTTTCGAAGATCCTGAAATTGCGAAGTATCTCGACCTTTTCGACCTGCCTGACGAAGATCTGCACGAAGAAGATGAGGTGGTGGAGTCCGTAAAGTATGCCTCTCTCGAGGAGGAGCCTCAGGAGAAGGCACCCAGAGCAAAGCCTGAGTTGAAACCATTTCCCAAAGGTCTGAAATATGCATTCTTAGATGAAGAAGAAAGAAACCTTATCATCGTTAATGCCACTCTTTCGAGAAACTGGTTGGACCGATTTCTTGAGGAGTTGAGGCTGCACAGGGGGGCTATAGGATATTCAGTGGAGGACATCAAAGGCCTTAGCCCTGCCTTATGCATGCATCACATCAACTTGGAAGAATCTGCCAAGCCTATGGCTCAACCCCAAAGGAAGCTGAACCAGATGCTCAAGGAAGTCGTCAAGAAAGAGGTAATCAATCTAAGGGATGCGGGGATCATTTACCCAATCAGCGATAGAAATTGGGTGAGTCTGATCCACGTAGTACCCAAAAAGGGCGGGCTGACAGTGATTAAGGGTGAGAAGGGCGACGAGGTGGCGGTTAGGACCGTCACCATATGGAGGATGTGCATCGATTACCAGAAGCTAAATTAGGCTACAAAAAGGATCATTTTCTGCTACCTTTTATTGACCAAGTTCTTGAAAGATTAGCACATCACGATTTCGTTTGTTTCCTTGATGGCTTTTCAGATTTTACCAGGTACCCATCTTGCCCGACGACCAGGAGAAAACAACATTCACCTGCCTCTACGGCACTTATGCTTTCAGAAGGATGCCCTTCAGACTCTGCAACGCCCCCGCCACCTTTCAAAGATGCATGATATCGATGTTTTTAGATTTTCTAGAAGATATCGTAGAAGTTTTCATGGATGACTTTTCAGTCTATGGAAAGGACTTTGATAGCTGTCTGAAAAATCTGTCATTGGTTCTTCAAAGGTGCGAGGAGAACAGCCTGGTCCTAAACTGGGAAAAGTGCCATTTTATGGTACGAGAGGGCATTGTTCTGGGGCATAAGATCTCAAGGCATGGAATCGAGGTGGACACCAGTAAGGTCGAAGCCATATCCAAGCTCCCTCCCCCAAAGTCCATGACGGGAGTGAGAAGCTTCCTCGGGCACACCGGATACTACCGAAGATTAATCAAAGACTTTTCAAAGATTTCCAAACCGCTGTCCAATCTTCTGGTAAAAGATGCTGAATTTGTTTTCTCTGACGATTGTCTCAGTGCTTTTCAGGCCTTGAAAAATGCTTTAATATCACCGCCCATCCTTCAAGTGCCATAATGGGATTTACCTTTTGAGCTGATGTGCGATGCTAGCGACTACGCGGTTGGAGCAGTCCTGGGGCAAAAGAAAGATAAGAAGCACCATGTGATTTGCTATGCTAGTCGCACGTTGGACGAGGCTCAGGTAAACTACACAACAATGGAAAAAGAGATGCTCGCGATCATCTTCGTGTTCGATAAGTTCAGGTCGTATCTCGTCGGAGCAAAGGTCAAGGTATATACAGATCATGGGGCAATAAAATACTTAATGCAAAAGAAAGACGCAAAGCCCAAGCTGTTGAGTTGGGCCTTATTGCTCCAAGAGTTCGACCATGAAATTATCGACAAGAAGGGAGCAGAAAATGTGGTTGCCGACCACCTATCAAGGATCGTGGCTGATAGACAAGGAGGGCCACCGATCAACGACGACTATGCCGATGAGGATCTTATGTTGGCCGAAGCTCAAGAAGAAAGCTTACCCTGGTTTGTAGATATCTGCAATTATCTTGCTTGCGGAAAACTGCCTCCTGAAATCACGTACAATCAGAAAAAGAAGCTATTTGCGGATGCTAAAAACTACTACTAGGATGATCCTCTTTTGTTCAAAAGATGCGCTGACAACTTATACAGGAGGTGCATCCCAGAGGAAGAAACTGCGGACATCATGAAAGAATGCCACGCCTTCCCCTACGGTGGACACCTGGGTAGCGAAAGAACAGCTGCAAAAGTGCTACAGTCGGGATTCTACTGGCCCTCCTTATTTAAAGATGCTGCACAATTTGTAAAAGTTTGCAAAGAGTTCCAGTTTACAGGGAACATAGGGCAGAGGAATGAAATGGCAATGGTGAGCTGGATAGAAGTAGAAATCTTCGACGTGTGGGGGATCGACTACATGGGACCGTTTCCCCCATCTGAGGGGTATCAATACATACTCGTGGCAGTGGACTATGTATCGAAGTGGGTAGAAGCCATAGCCACCCAAACATGTGACGCCAAGCCTGTGATCAAGCTATTCGAGAAGACTATCTTTCCTCGTTTCGGTGTACCGTGCACTGTTATAAGCGACGGAGGATCTCACTTTGGAGAGAGACAGTTTGAAGCGCTCCTGTGCAAGTATGGAGTGAAGCACAAGATCGCTACACCCTACCACCCACAGACGTCAAGGCAGGTAGAAGTTTCCAACAGGAAGATCAAGCATATCCTTGAGAAAACTATCAGCTGAACGAGGGAAGACTGGTCTATGAAGCTTGACGACGCACTATGGGCCTAGAGGACCACCTACAAAACGCCCATTGGAACAACCCCCTACAAACTTATCTACGGAAAGTCCTGCCATCTGCCTCTGGAACTGGAACATAAGGCCCTTTGGGTGATCAAATTCTTAAACATGGACCTCGAAAAAGTTGGAGAAAAGAGATTTTTGCAGCTTCAAGAGCTCAAAGAGCTGAGGATGAACGCCTATGAAAATGCAAAAATCTACAAATAGAGGACCAAAGTGTGGCATGATGCCCACCTCAGGAGAAAAGACGTAAGTGAAGGGGATAAGGTCTTGTTATTCAAGTCCTCCATTTGTCTTTTTCCTGGGAAGCTACAAACGAGGTGGTCATGACCATTCATTGTGTCAAAGATACACCCATCAGGAATGATGGAGCTCTACGACAAGGACGATCTGACCAAAGTCTTCCAGGTGAATGGGCACAGAGTGAAGAAGTTTTATGAGGATGAAGCTTTTGTCAAGAGGGCAGAAACCAACTTGCAAGATATGGGTACAGTCGAAGGCCAAACGTGATGATCTTACACCGGTCGGGCTGGTGACGCAAACCTCAGTGCTTTTCGGGAGGAAGCCTGAGTTTTTCTTTCTTTCCTAGAGTAGGATGCCTTTTTATTATTACACTTGTAAAAGACAAATATTGTGGATTGTAATAAGGCCCGAGTCCGCGCACGCGCCGAGCGTGCCGACTCTTATGTTTTATGGGCCACTGCTCTATTGAGGAGTAATATCATCTGAGGTCGGGGACTTTTCTCTAGGCCAATGATGTTCTACCCTTCAGTAGCTTTTTATTCGCCTAGTTTTTAGCTTTTGCCGCTTACCGCACCGGGCAACGTCTCAGCTAGGCACAGAACCACTTGTATTGGGCGATCGTTTCCCGGGCGTCGCAAGGGCAACAACGGACGGCAGCCCGACATGCGCCCATATCGTGCATAAGAGTCTTTGCCCTTGGTTTGACTGATGGGACTGCGTGCCTCGGGAACAGCCAGTCTAAACGCCCGACGCACGCCCTTGGAATGCCCGTTTTACCCCCAGCTGAGTTTGCTATATATAGTAAGGAGGGCTCAATGTGTCGGGGCACTACACTTACTCTTTTAGCCACTTGTACCACATGCATTAGCCCACCTTTTTGCTCGCGTGTTGGCCAGCTTGCCTTCACCCTTGTATCGGGCAATGGCTCCAAAGAGCAAAGGTATAGCCCGACAGTCTGTCGCCCGACACGGGATTTCATCTCGCGTGTTGCATGTCGGGTTGACGAGCTTAGTCGATTTATCTTGTAACGCCCGACACATGTGAAGCACGACACATCGGCCGATTGCGTTTGCCCGATACGCCATATCGGGCGACACGTTTTTCTTCTGAGACGACCTATCGGGAAAATGTTTTCATACGACCGTATCGCCCGACATGCCCGTCCCGTGTCGGGCAGTTTGTTGTGCCGCGCAGCTCTCTTAGTATCGTCCAATCTTGTATCGTCTCGATTTTTCTTTTGATGGACGATACCCGGATTTTGAAATAAGTTAAGTCTTATCATGGTTCCAGTTTTTCCCGACCTAACATTTAGATGACAATTGGACTTGATAACAGGGATGGCTCATACAAGGCAAACCTCCAGATGAGCTGAAGCAACAACTGTCGGACAGAAACGTCAGAATCCCGAGGCAGCTAGCCATCAACAACCGAAGATAGAGAGAGGGTGGATTTTTCTTGATTTGGTAGCTTCGGAGGAGGATCACTTTCTTATCATAGTCTGTCTTCTGCGGTGGTTTAGGACCATCTACAGAGACAACACGAGTCTTTTTCCGGTGGCCTCCGGATGGAATCTGGGCATTCCGGTTCCATCTTCTTAAAAAGGGGGGAAGTATCCACAAGTGTTTTCAAAATCTCTCTATCTACTATGTACGAGCTTCGAGCTTCCTTCTTGAGAGCTTTGCACTTGTTCCGGCTGCTTCCAACTGGAGAAATAAAACGGCTACAACAAAGAAGCATATTGCAGCTTTTCCAAGGCACAGGTGAAACAACCGTCTAACCTTCACTGGACTAGCATACCTCACCCTGTCTACTTCACTACTCTGGGACAGAGTGTGGAGTAAGTTTGGAAAGGGTACCCATGTACCAGTAAAAGAGGTATAAAAATTCTTGTGCCATTTTGTTCTTCTCCTGTATCATGTGTATGTACCCATGCTAGTATAAAATGCCATGTTCGTATAAAAATTTTGAATTTTTTTTGCTTATTTTTTTCCCTTACATGTGAACAAAGTCGCTATAATAGTGAAAACCTGTTGCAACTTCTTGCAAAGTTTGTTTTCTATGTGCT
This sequence comes from Alisma plantago-aquatica, assembly GCA_963693085.1. Classification (NCBI taxonomy): domain Eukaryota; kingdom Viridiplantae; phylum Streptophyta; class Magnoliopsida; order Alismatales; family Alismataceae; genus Alisma; species Alisma plantago-aquatica. The sequence continues at coordinate 1,313,447,681 of OY856409.1, read as the reverse complement.
TAACGAGATACAAGTTCTGTTATATATTTTTGATAACGCTGCCTTAAACAAATAAAAGATTATGTTTTGCCATGCCAAAAATTTTAAAAAATATAATAATCTCGCAAACAGCTAAGAGACGAGTATGGAGAAGGAAAAAGCTGCCCAAACAGTAGAAATCTCTTTGTTTTCCCTCACCCGACGAAAATCCCAAAAAGAGAAAGAAGCCTTATGAGTGTGAATAAAAGCATGAGATTTGTGCCCAATAAAAGAAAAGAAAAAAAATATATATATACACACACTTGTTTTCCAAAAGTACCAATCTTTAGGCATGGTAGATCCGGGGCAGTGGTATGTAGGATGTGAAATCACTGATCTAAAGCCAACTAACTTGGACTGCAGGGACCACTTGCCCGCTAACGGACCCTTACCTGGATGGACTGATGGGAAACAAGAAAACCCCCAAAAAGCCTTAGCCTACCCTATACACAACTTTCTGCCCCAAAAATAAAGTTGTTTGGTGTGTAAGCTAACTTCAGAATCATACAACAAAGTCTCGCTGAAGCTGTAGAGAAGAATCTTACTTAAACAATAAGGAAGGAAAAACAAAGTCTTTTGTTCGTAGTGAGACAGCATTATCTCTAAGGCATTGCGATTCTTGTTTCACCTTTTGAACAGAAAGCTACTCTGAGCAGAAGAAGCATCACTAAATAAAGTTTAAATATTGATTGAGGACAATCAAAACGCTAAGTTTGGGGGAGTTGATAACACCAATTTTTGTGACATTTTTGCCCTTTATTCTGTTATCAAAACTTCCCTTTTGCTGCTATTTTCCTCTGTTTTATAAGAACTTTTGTGATAATTGGCCAAATCACGCTCTTAATCCAATACTTCCATCTTTTGCAGTGTTTTTCCTCATTTTGGTCCGTTTTATCATCAATAAGGCCGTCCCGACCCACAAATAAGTCCAAACTGCACCGGCCTTCCTGACGCCCGATACAACCTCTGCCCGACAGGGTGGAGCGACACAACGACGCGTGATATGGGGACGCAACGCGAGAAGAAACTGACGGACGACACGTCTTTTACCCGACAGGGAGCCGAGCTCGCCATGACAACACCAGCTTGTCGCGCGACACAGGCCACCCACCGGCAGGCGCTGCACGTCACGTGACCGCCCACTGACCCACGAATAAGGAGGACACATGGCGCTTTGAGCACCATAACTTCCCCCAACCGCTGCCTATAAATAGCAGCTACAGGAAGCCGAAAAGACAGTTCGCACAGTTGGGAACTTTGAGCGATCTTCGGAGGAAACTGCGAGAGCAAGAGTGTCGCGCCCCAGTGCTCGTGCCGGGCAACTCTAGATGAGACCTTCCTCATCCCGAGAGGGAGGGGATGGTTCACTTAGGACCGTCCCGGGCGACACTGCGGGCCGACATCGGCCAACGTAGACGAGCGACACAAGTGCCCGACGGTAGAATGCGTCGCTCCATGCCCGACACGATATTGAACCCGATACGCTTCACCCATCATGCGTGCCGCCCGACATGAGCGTATCGGCCAGGGTCCTTGGGCGATACAGACGGCCGTCATAGCGTGCCGCCCGAGAGGGTGTGCCGCCCGACACTGCTGTATCGGGCTAGGCCCCTGACCGGTATCGGGCTGGAGAGCCGCAGTAGCCTGTCGTCCTTCTACATCAAGAAGGCGACATCTATCTTTAATTCTGTTATTTAATTCCTTACTTATGCAATGTATTAAGACCTTTAATGTTTATGGGAATGGAAAAACTTAATTACTTGCTACTCTATGCTTGGTGCAAAATGTTGGATGACTGCTATGTTTGATATTTGAACTCTAGCTTGCATGTTTGGATCACGTTTCGCTTAGCTACCGAATCGTGTTTTCCCGTCGTAACAACTTCGAGAGTCGTGTTGTGGCTCTAGTGTTTGGTCCGATTCTGGAGTATGAGAGTGCCTGGAACGGAGTTGTTTCAGTAACATTCCACTCTAACTTAAGTTCAACAACCTCGAGAGGGGTGTTGATGCTTGGTTAGAGGTACCCGCTCTGAGAGGAGGGGTGCAGGATGTTACTGCTACCGCTTGTTTTACTAAAGTCTTATCCTTCGTACCTTGCTCTAGCTCTAGTTTTATCTTTCTATTTCTGTTGCATGAAAACCCCTAAAAACTGCTAAATGACTAAAACCTTAGATCTTTCTTGTACCTCCATTTGGAGATAGGGTTTTCTTTTGCTTTATCGATCTTGTTCTGTCGTTCCCTTTTGGTGATTTTATCATCTTTTATCCTTGCCGGAGTGGAGCGTGTCGATTCTGCGTTCTCAACACTACCACCACTACTACAGAAACGGCCTTTGGCGTCGGTCATTTAACCCCATTTGGCGTCGGTTTCCGACCGACGCCTATGTGGGCGCCGCTAAAGGTCGAACACTTCGGCGTCAGTTTTTTAACCGACGCCTATTTAATCTATAGGCGTCGGTCGTTTAGTAGATAACCGACGCCCAAAGGGTTCGCGCCACAGAAAACGGCGTCATCTAGAGCACTTTCTGCGTCGGTTATTTACTAAACAACCGACGCCTATCTGGAATATAGCGTCGGTCTTTTAGTAGATAACCGACGCATAAAGTGCCCTAGATGACGCCATTTTCTGTGGCGCGAACACTTTTGGCGTCGGTTATATACCAAAAGACTGACGCCTATACTTCAAGACGACACGGCCGTGCTTCCCTGCACGGCCGTGTTTAGTACTATAGGCGTCGGTTTTATATGCATAACCGACGCCTTTTCCACCACGGCCGTGCTATCCTGCACGGTCGGGTTGTTTGTACTATTAGGCGTCGGTTTTTATCAAATAACCGACGCTGTAGGTCTTTGCTGATGGTTTTCTGTAAATAACCGACGCCTATTTCTATTTTTTTTTCATATCAGTTTGCAGGCCTGCTGTGGCTGGTCAGCAGGATGAGAACCTGCAGGTCAGTTTTCTGAACTGCAGGTTTACGACATCCATTGATATCAGCCTACAAACAGGCCGCAAACCTGCAAAAGTCACAACAAAATTTCACACAAGTACATACATTCAGACATCAATTCAATTCTCACATTCACACATATAGAAACATTCAAATACATGTATTAACATTCAGAAATATTCATTTACAAAGTATCATTCATTATCGCTATCAACATCCCAATTATATCTTACATTTGCCACTGCTTGTATGGCTTTTGCCCATTCTTCTCCTACTTCATTTAATGCTTCCATCGTATATGGAGCATGTATATTTTTTAAGCGTTTACCTATAGTGTGGTCAGTTTTAAACACCTACAAAGAGAATGATGTATATATATAAGTAATAATATAAAAATAAGATTGATATATTTCATACTAACTAATGAGACTATATATAATACCTCATGTATGCTATCGATGTCCAATGCGGCATGTTTGATAATCATCTGCATAAATCACATCACATAGTATGCACATGCCCAGCCATTGTCTTGTGTAGCACACTATAAATTGAAACATACAAAATAATACAACTAAGCACAATTCACATCAATAATATATATATTCGAGTCGGGAACTTACTTGTACGTTCTGCCAATTTATTGGCTGGTTCTTTTTCCTTGGGACCGTTCCTCCAGCCTTTTTGAATGCATCTAAACCCCTACATGTTAATATAACACAATAAATTGCATAAGTAAATAGTAATGTAATAAAAGATGTTAACGGATATAAAAATGAAATATTTCTCACCAGAATAATGGCATTCTCATTACGTGTCCAATTTTAGTGTTCAATGTACTCCCCGCAGGATCTAGATAATAAACAGTGAATGTCCCGGGGACAATAACTAGTAACTCCCAATGTCTACCACTAGAAGTAAGAAGTTAACAATTAATAACTCAAAATGCAAAATAAAAATGGAATTTTCTTAAGTCCAAATTATAAATAAAGTAAACTTACTTGACATTGAATGGAGCTATTATTATCGTCTTCTTTTGCTGACCAAAAATTGTAAAAGCATCTATACAGTATTGTTGAACATTATCAGGGTCTTTAGCTACCAAACTAATCAATGATGGAATCAAAAATCCCACATGATCAAATGCAAATTGTTTGCAATGATCTTCGACTAAGTAGCTACAAAACATATAGGCGTATGCATTAATATATAAGAAACCAGATCACCGGATCTTACACAAGGTATATGGATGTATAAACAAGATCTCACCTTATCCATGTCTCTATCATTGATGTATTTAGCCAATCATACATAAAAAGCTCAATAATATCTTGTATAAATAAAGAGCTATCATATGATCGACCTGCATAATCTGCATCTAAAGAAACTATTATAGGGCAATGTATATTATGTGCCCGTAGCCAACATGCCATTCCCCTACAAGCAGGACCTAACGGGTATGTTAGGTCAGTTGGAACCCTAGTTGGTAATGCGGGAAGTGGAGGTGGAGGCCTAGGTGCTCCTGGTGTCTTCTTTTTAACCTGTATATATAATTTCAGATCAGTTGACATCATATATACACATTAACAGTCTAAATCAATGTAAATTTATCTTACAATTTCAGTCGTGTAGACGACATCTGCTTTGGGCCACAATATGACCCCGCCTTCTGCCTCACCAAGTGTATCAATATCTGGGTGGGCATATGGCAACGCAACTTCCCTCCAATCGGGTAACACACGTAATGGGCCCACACGAACATAGCCCTGTGGCATTGGAGTCCCGTGAAACCTTTCCCCAGGAAGGGACAGGTAAGCTTGCGCCTCTGCAACAACATAGTCTTGTATTCTTAAGTGGCATGGCTTCAATGCCTACAAATTTACGTAAAGAATGTTATACATATATACATATAATCTTGAAAACATATCATCTTGAAAAGACTAGCTACAATGTCATAAACAATACTTACAACAGACGTGCTAGGCGATGGGTCTCCAGGATTACTCACAGTCTGTGCATCAGGAGAAGAGTGGGTCGCCATAGGCTGATTGGAAGCCTGAGATGCCTGCCACCGCAGCAATTCTTCCTTGACCTTCTCAGCAACTACATCGTTGACCTTCTTAGCAACTAAATCCTCAACTCTCTTATTCTCCTATACATGGATAAAAGAAACATTAGCTTCTTATTAATGAATTTCCTTTTGTAGTAACATTCTAAAAAAAGAATAGGTTACCTCTTCTTGAGAAAGTCCCGCTCTGGGTTTGCGCTGGGATGGCCCAAAGAATGCTTTGATGCCAACACCAGCGCCGGCACCTCTAACACGTTCAGGATGCTCTGGGTTACCCAGAGCAACTGTCAATTCATCCCTTGTGCCCTGAGGGATGAACGTGCCTTGTTTCCTCTGCTCGTGCAGCTCCCGCAAATCAGCATAAACAGAAATTGGTAAGTTAACACCACAAATAATCAATATTCAAATGATTTCTCTAAGAGTTGTATTTTACCATTTTTGCAGCCGCCTCAGCAGTTACAGGCTTCTTTATTTCACCCTTCTTGTTTTGCCTTCCAGCTATCCAGATATCATGGCGAGGCATGGGTGTGGCAGACTCCTGAGTACATATGTACTTAGAGAACAAACGGGGAAATGCTACCGAAATTTTCTCGAAAACCCAATACACATTATACACTTACATCCTAAGTGAGATTAGGTGTTCAAGAACAGTCCCAAACCGGGGACTATCCAAGATTTACTCCTAATGAGTCAATCTTGGACGGGTTTCTAGGCCAACAAAAGCATTTGATGTCATTCTTATATATAATAAATGTGTACCACCTATCCCATCCTTGAACACCTAATCTCACTAGTAAGTGTATAATGTGTATTGGGTTTTCAAGAAAATTTCGGCAGCATTTCCCCGCTGTTCTCTAAGTACATATGTACTTAGAGAACAAACGGGGAAATGCTACCGAAATTTTCTCAAAAACCCAATACACATTATACACTTACATCCTAAGTGAGATTAGGTGTTCAAGAACAGTCCCAAACCGGGGACTATCCAAGATTTACTCCTAATGAGTCAATCTTGGACGGGTTTCTAGGCCAACAAACACAATAATAGATATCTACAATGAAGCCGGACTCCATACAAACAGTATATAATTTAGTGATCATTGTTCATTCTAATTTATACCAATGTACAAGTAATGTAAAGAACAATGTGGATTATATGGGACATAAATTCATTGTTCATTGTCCAACATTAGGTTCAACACTTGAAACATACATTCATTTACAACATAAAAAATTTGTATCATTAGGGTGCAACATGTGGATTATATGGGACATACACATCAAGGTGGTCATAAGGGAGGATATTTCCTTATTTATGAGTAAGCGATATAAGATTAAGATCCATATAAAAATTAGGGCAGAAGGAAGAAATAAATCTTCTTTAGGATACAATAGACCCTTATGGATGTATTTAGGGTCATAGGTACCATCATAGAACAAAAGGGGTACACTCTAGGATTTAAGATCACACTACATCATGTATTTTATACAAAATTACATGTATGTGTATATAAAAAATATATTTATAAGGAACTTCTATACATATCAGTATCTATAATCATTAAAATTGGCAAGCAGATCAGTAATTGTAAATAACAAACTACGAATTGTTGAATTAAAGTAATCACTAAAGTAATACTAACCAGTAGTACCAATCATTAATCACTGAAAGTAGCAAGGAAATCATTAAAACTAATCATGCATTACTAGTATAATAGAGCAATAGGATATTTACTTCGATGCATTACAGCAGTACCCAATTATTTCAGCTTACATACCTTTCATTAGCGGCGGCGGACAAGTAGGCGAGCTCCCAGCAGTGGTGGTTGAAGCAGGAAGAAGGGGGGCGGCGCTGGGCATGAGCAGGGAGGAAGGAGCTACGGCGGCGGGTGACGCTGGACGAAGTAGGAAGAAGCTAGGGCGGTGACGCTGGAAGAAGCTACAGCGGCGGGCGACGCTGGAAGAAGCTAGGGCGGCAGAGAGTCAGGCGTGGCGGCGGCCTCAGGCGCTTGGAGCAGCAGGGGCGGGCAGCAGGGGCGCGGAGAAGGAGGAGTGGTGGCGGAGAAGGGGGCGCCGGAGAAGGGGGCGTCGGAGAAGAAATAGCCGGAGAAATGGCGCTGGAGAAGAAATCGCCGGAGAGAAATCGCCAGCAGCAGAGAAATAGGGTAATTGCTCGCAATGAAATAGAAGAAAGGGGAAGAGTCGGGCGATCGCAGAGTATAAGTTCCCAAATAGCGTCGGTTGTTTTAAACAACCGACGCCTAAACATCTTTAGCGTCGGTTGTTTGCAACAATCTACGTCCAATTGGACGATATTTTCATGAAATTGTTTGGCGGGAACCACCTTCAGCGTCGGTTATAAACGGATAACCGATGCTGAAAGTGACACTTTTCGCGCAAATTTTCATCGCACATAGGCGTCGGTTTATACCTACATGACCGACGCTGAAAATGACACTATTTTTTTGATCAAAATTTGGATTTCGCGGCCGACTTTCAGCGTCGGTTTGTTATAAACAACCGACGCTGAATACAGAGTGGTACCCGTGTCTAGCTGGTCTTCGAATATAGACGTCGGTTTGCTTAAAAAACCGACGCCTAACATATAAGGCGTCAGTTTTCCTTAATAACCGACGCCCAGAAAAGTGACACTGAATGCTATTTCTGTAGTAGTGCACCCTTGTCCCTGTGTTCGACCCAGTATATCTACTTCGACCCCGTAAACAAAGTTGCGGGGGCCTAGAAGGATTCGGGTTTATAAATGTAAAAGCTCGACTACCTCAAATCCGCCTCCAATTTTAGGACGCACGATTTAGGCTGGTTAGGGACAAAAAAACGTTTTAATTTCATTTATCAACTTGCTAGTTGATTAGGATTTTACATTTTACCTTGATAACTACTTCATATCTTTTTGATTCCATCATCTTTCCATCATATAAAGAGTGATTTTTCTTCTACTCATGTAGATAACGTGTATGCAAAACCGCAGATTCTCCCCTGAACCAGAGTACGACTCTGAGGTAGAACGAAACATCCACCGATGCATCAGACTCAACCGCCAACAAGCTAGACAGATGGCTAAAGAACAACACCAAGATGACTTGATACTGGAGAGAGTCAATGCAGCTATAGCAGCTCAAAAAGCGCAACTCATTGTTGATACACAAGCTCAAGTCTGAGCTGAAGTTCGAGTTGAAGAGCAAGCTCACATCCAAGCTGAAAATGAGGCAGCCACAACAGCTACTCAGTTATTGATCAGGAACAAGCAGCTTCGAGACTACGATGTTCCTAAGAATTCTGAGGATAATCACCCAGTTTAGCCTCCACGCATTAATGCTCCTAACTTTGAGATTCAAACACAATGGATCCAAATCATGCAAGGCATCTCGTTCTCTGGAAACACTGGAGATGATTGCATGGACCATCTGAAGCAATTCAAGGCACTATGTCGATTGGTGCCACAAGCTGGAGCTACGCTCGATGCAATCATGCTCTGACTTTTCAACTTCACTCCGGTTGGAAAGGCACTAAGCTGGTATAACTCTTTAGATGGAGAGTTGATCACCACCTGGTCTCCCTTGGAAGAATTTTTTTTGGAGAAGTTCTTTCCTCCCTCATTGACCTACCAGATTAGGGGACTGATCAACAAGTTCCACCAACTTCCTGGAGAATCACTAGCAGAATCATGGGAAAGATTTAAGGAACTTTTAAGAAAATGCCCACATCATGGAGTCTCACAAAACCAGCTCATAGAAACATTCTATAGAGGGGTAAGTGATGAAATAAAGAAGTTTTTGGGTTCCTCATCTGGAGGAAATTTCATAAGAAAGAATTATGAAGACACCTGGAAGATTGTTACGCTCGGAGCTAAGAACCAATCTAATTGGAGAAGGCCATCTACATGAGGAGTCCTAAAAGTCTGTAAAGTTGAAGAATCTGTAGAAATGAAAGCCATTGCTGAAGCTTTGAAAATCATACCCCATAAGTAGCAAGTCCTCGAAACATCATTTAGAGAATATAACAGGAAGAAGAACTCCCAATTTCAACAAGTCAAAGCAGCTACTGAGACCTGTGAAGCTTGTCATGCATCGGATCATCCCACATTATCATGTGGCCTCTTATACGATGTGATGATGAATCTACAGACACCTCAACCACAATATGAACCAATTATTGAACATCCCGAGGATCAGCTGCCAAAGCAAGTTAATTCTATCCACACCATACCAGGTCAAGCATATTATAATCCAGATCAACCAAGAAACCACCCTAGGTTTTAGTATGGGAATCATGCGGGAACTGCCAACCCGCATTACCAAGCACAAGGTGGGTCTTCTAATAGACCACCACTGGGATTCCAAAGCAATTACAACCGAAACCAAGGAAACTATAGAGGAGGGTTTCAAAGATTTGCTTACCCAAGAAATTCTTCTACATATTATCACTACACTCACCCTCTGCTACACCCACAATTGCAACAACCTTAGCTACAACAATCATTAATTCAACAACCGTAGTCGCAAGTACCTCAACAACCGCAACCTCAAGGACAACAACAAATTACATAGTACCAACAAAAGAATGATCCACCTCCACCAACAGATGAAATATCTCTGATAAGATAAATGTTGCAATCTCAACAGAACATGCTTGCCAACCAACAGGCTCAATAGAAAGCTGTAGAGACCCAATTGGCACAAATTGCAGCTCAATTGAAACCTTCGGTGGGTACTTTTGCCGGTCAGCCGGAAATAAATCTAAGACATGATCAACACAAACCAAAACAACTGAATGTAGTTACCACAAGGTCTAGTCATGTTCTTAATGATACTACCAAAGTCATTCAAGAAGATGAAGATACAACTAAAATCATCCCAACTGCAAGCACAAATCAAGAGGTTGAAAAGGAGAAGGAAAAAGAACTAGTTCCCAAGGAACCAGAAGTCCCACCATACAAGCCTAGGATACCCTATCCAAGAAGATTGAGAGAGACTAAACTGGATACTAGATTCTTCAAATTCAAATAAGTGATGAAAAAGATATACATTGATATCCCATTCCTTGACGCCCTCTATGAAATCCCAGCTTGGTCCAAATATTTGAATACTTTGCGATCAAAGAAATACATGACTGAAGTACACGAGACAGTCAAATTAGCTCAGACAACTTCTGACATCATTCTCAACAAAATGCCAAAAAAGCAAAAGGAACCTGGCTCCTTCGACATCCAATGTTCTATAGGAAACACCTATTGTAAGAAAGGATTAGCTAATTTGGGGGCCAACATATCTATCATGCCCTTTTCTATGAGTAAAAGATTGGGTTTTACTGACTTGCTACCTACAACAATGACAATCAAACTGGATGATTCTACCATTATTGCACCTTTGGGAATTATTGAAGATATCCCAGTGAGACTAGGAAGAGACTCCTATGTCCCTTGTGATTTTGTTGTCATGGACATAAAAGAAGGTCTGAGGTATCCAATAATATTCGGCAGACCTTTCCTCGTGATATCCAGAGCACTAATTGATGTCAAAGCTGGTAAAATTACCTTAAGGCTGGGGAAAGAAACTGTTCAGTTCAAAGTCTTTGACAGCCTTAAAAGTCCTAGCATCCACAAATAAGTCTTTCTTCTTGAGGCAATAGATAAAATGTCCCAGCTAAAGCAAGAAACTCCTAAACAATCTAATTCTCTGGAAGATGTCTTAACGAATCCAGAAGCCGAATTTTCAACCAACGAACTAGTTCGACAATGTCTGCAATACCTAGAACAAGTCGAAGAAGTTTTAGAAGCTACTTTTGAGGAGTTGAAATCTGTCACCACTCTGGAGACCACTGAAGTGCTCAAGGCACCTGAGATGAAATTCCTACCAGCTGGTCTCAAACACGTCTTTCTAGACAAAGAAAAATTATGTCCGGTCATTATCAGTTCCACTTTGATAGATGAACAGGAAGAAAGACTCCTTGTTGAGTTAAGAACAAGAAAGCCATTGGATATAAGATGACCGACCTAACCAGGATAAATCTAGCTTTTTGCATACACAAATTACCTATGGTGGAAGAATTTAAGCCATCACGGGAGCACCAGAGGAAACTAAACCTGAATCTCAAAGAGGTAGTTTGCCTTGATGTTCTAAAATTGCTAAAAGTTGGTATTATCTATCCAATTTTCGACTCTCAATGGGTAAGTCCGGTTCAAGTGGTCCCTAAAAAGGGGGGAACCACTGTTGTTTTGAATGATAAAAATGAACTGGTACCCACCCGGACTATTATCGGGTGGAGGATATGCATCGACTATAGAAAATTGAACAAGGCAACAAGGAAAGACCATTTTCTTGTACCTTTTCTTGACGAAGTCCTTGAACGTCTAGCTCACCAGAAATGCTTTTGATATCTTGACGACTACTCACGATTTTATCATATTCCGATACACCCTGAAGATCAAGAAAAGACAACTTTTACATGCCCTTTCGAAACTTACGCCTTCAGGAGGATGCCCTTTCAGCTATGTAATGCACCCACAACATTCCAGAGATGTATGTCTGCCATATTTGCAGGTTTAACCGAATCTATCATGGAAGTATTCATGATGACTTCTCAGTCTATGGAGATTCCTTCGATAACTGTCTACTTAATCTTAGTAAGGGGCTACAAAGATGCGAGGAAACAAATCTAATCCTTAATTGGGAAAAATGTCACTTTATGGTGATAAAAGGTGTTGTCCTCGGGCATCGAGTGAGTGAACGAGGGATTGAAGTAGACAAAGCAAAAATAGATGTCATTTCAAAGTTGTCACCACCAAAAGACATTAGAGGAGTACAAGCCTTCTTGGGCCATGCTGGATTTTACCAAAGATTCATTCAAGATTTTTCAAAAATAGCAAATCCCATGACCCACCTGTTAACTATAGATGCAGACTTCAATTTTGATCAAGAATGTTTACACAACTTTATGACTCTAAAGAACGCCTTAGACTCTGCGCCTATACTAAGAGCTCCTGATTGGTCACAACCCTTTGAAATAATGTGTGATGCCAGTGACTATGCTATAGGAGTAGTACTAGGGCAGAGGATAGATAAGAAGCCCTACGTGATATATTACGCATAAAAAATGCTTGATGAGGCCCAAAAGAACTATACAACTACAGAAAAAGAATTCTTGGCAGTCATCTATGCTTTTGAGAAATTCCGTTCTTACCTGATTGGATCAAAGGTTACACTTTACACAGATCATTCAACAAAAAAAATCTGATTCAGAAATAAGACGCCAAACCTAGACTTATTCGCTGGGTGTTGATGCTTCAAGAGTTTGACCTGAAAATAAAGGAAAAAAGTGGGGTGGAAAATGTTGTCGCTGATCACTTGAGTCACATTGAAGCTCAAGATGAAGATAATATACCTATCTGTGAATCTCTACCTGATGACCAACTCATGAAGGTCACCACTAGATTCCCCTGGTATGCTGACATAGTAAACTATCTGGCTACGGGAATTGTCCATCCTTCTGCTTCCTATCATGACAGGAAGAAATTTTTCCATTACGTCAAGCAATACTTCTGGGATGAACCATACCTCTTCTGCTTATGCACATATGGATTATTCCGCTGTTGCCTTCCTGAAGAAGAAATCACCCCAGTCTTGGAACACTGTCATTCTGGTCCCACTAGGGGGCACATGAGTTCAAAAAAGACTGGTCTTAAAGTCTTATAGTCCGGTTTCTTCTGGATGACAATAGCAAAAGATGGACATAAATTTGTACAATCATGTGGTAAATGTCAGCTCTCTGGAGGGATATCCCAGCGAAATGAAATGCCACTAACTCTATGATAGGAAATTGAACTCTTTGATGTATGGGGAGTGGACTATATGGGTCCATTTCCCTCATCATATGTATTCTCCTATGTATTGGTTGTTGTGGATTACATATCCAAATGGGTAGAAGCTATACCTACTGTATCTTGTGACTTTAAGCCAGTTATTAAGCTGTTCAAGGATATTATTTTCCCTAGATTCGGAGTTCCTAGAACAGTCATATCCGACGGAGGGTCACATTTCTTGGAACGTAGTTTTGAAGCACTTCTACAAAAATACGGAGTAAAACACAAGGTCGCCACACCTTATCATCCACAGACAAGCGGTCAAGTTAAAGTCTCAAACAGACAACTGAAAGTTATTTTAGAGAAGACTGTCAACAAAAACCATACAGACTGGTCCACCAAGCTTCCTGATGCTCTTTGGGCATATCGTACTGCTTACAAGACGCCAATAGGAACAACTCTGTTCCATTTGGTGTATGGAAAGTCATGCTATCTTCCATTTGAACTAGAACACAAGGCTTGGTGGGCTATTAAATAGTTGAATTTCGATTTCAAATGTGCTGGCAAATACAGACAGCTTCAATTATAAGAACTTGAAGAACTAAGAATATCTGCTTACCAGAATGCCAGGATTTACAAAGAGCAAACCAAGATGTGGCATGATGGCCACCTTAAAAGAAAAGATATCTTCGTCGGAGACAAGGTCCTTCTTTTCAATTCCAGACTCAAAATGTTTCCCAGGAAACTCCGCACAAAGTGGTTTGGACCCTTCACTATCAAACACATCTACCCAACTGGAGTTATCATCATTCTTGATGACGATGGAGGAAAAGGACTGTTAATGGCCACAGACTGAAGAGATACTATACTCTAGCCGATAAAACTCCAAGACAAACCATTGACATTCATGACCCCACTACATCAACCTTATCAAGCCAGAATCTCATCGAGTCAGCGACGTCAAACCAAAGCGCTACTTGGGAGGCAACCCAAGAATCGATTATCACCTTTCTTTTTCATTTCAGAAAATATAAAATTAATATAACCAACCAAAATAGATATAAAAATATAAAATCAATAACATAAATAATTTTACCCAAACGGTCTTGAAACTGTTTGGTCCTCTCGGTCCCAAAACTGTTTGGACCCAAACGGTCTTGAAATTGTTTGGTCCTCTCGGTCTTGAAACCGTTTGGACCCAAATGGTCTCAAAAGTATTTGACCTAAAAAAAATTATGAGCAACACCCCCTATCTATAAATATAACCCTAAACCCTCTCTTTTCACTTCTTCAATTCTCAAAACTCTCTTGTGCAACCCTATTCCATTCCTTCCACTCTCTTCTCCCTCGTGCGAGCCCGCTCTTAGTTCTTTGCTCTTGTGTGACCCGAGCTCCACCACTGCCTCCGATCATGCTCCTTCTTTGCACCGTGCATCCACCTTCCCGTTCGCGCTCGCGACAGCAGCCCCATTCTTCATCTCCGTCGACTCCACAAAAACCATCACAAGAACCATTATAGTTAGGTAGATGGAACTTACAATCATCATCATCATCATCACCACTATCACCACCACCAACATTTTTGTTGATGCTGTTGCTTTTCCTTCATCGCCATTGATGCGTTCGTAGCCGCCGCCATTTCACCTTCTTTGCAGTTTCACTCTTAACGGTCTTCATCCTCACAGTTTCACCCTTACGGTTTTCATCCTTGCAGTTTCATCCTTAACGGTTCTCATCCTCACAGTTTCACCCTCGCGGTTTTCATCCTCGTGGTTTCACCCTCATAGTTTTCATCCTCGCGGTTTCATTCTTAACAGGTTTCATCCACGGGATTTCATTCTTAATGGTTTTCATCCTCACTGTTTCACCCTCGCAATTTTCATCCTCACGGTTTCACTCTTAACGGTCTTCATCCTCGTGGTTTCACCCTCGTAGTTTTCATCCTTGTGGTTTCACTCTTAACAGTCTTCATCCTCATGGTTCCACCCTCGCGGTCTTGAAAATCACATGGACTCTTACGGTCTTGAAAACCGTTTGATCTCTTCGTGGTTTCGTTCTTAACATTTTTATTCTCGTGATTCTACCCCCCACCCCCACGGTTTCGCTCTTCCTAGTCTTTACAATGTATGACTCCTTCACGGTTTTGAAACCATATGACCTCTTCATGGTTTTAAGACTGTGAAGCTTGCACCATCTTGCAATCTTTTCAAAATTCATACAATAATTCCATTAGCACTAAATTTCAACTTTTTCTAATATATGATTTCTTGTTAAATTTACAGAACGGCCTCACCTGCAAAATAAGTTGCTGAATCCCACATCTGGACCAGGGAGTAGTTGTTGGAGTGCTGAAATAAGCTCCAACGCATCATTAACCTTTGTGCAAAACTAGGCAAAACTCCATTTGACTTGCCCAAGGTCATTTAAAACCTTGAGCGCGTCAACAAATTCTAGCAGAGGACCCAATCAAGTACATCGAAGATCCCTCCCCCATCGATGAAGGTTCTGACAACTCGAACGAGGAATCTCCAACCACCAAGTCAAAGGGGAAGCAGAAGGCCCAGGAGGTTATTCAGGAAAGACCTACCAAAAGACGGGCAAGGAAGTAAGTCCAACCCACAACCGCAAGAGAACAAATCCTGGCAGGACACGCTACTCCTCCTACTACCACCACTACAACAGCAGCACCAGCTGATCTGTATATTCAACACCTGCAGGTTGGTGACAAACTTTTGTGACCAACAAAGTATGTATGCTCTAACATACTAAAAAAGATGGGCATCTACGACAGACTTCATGCCTTTCTCGACGAGGCAAATCTTTTAAAACTCTGCTTCGTTGCCAAAAATTCTTACCTTGAGCCCACACTAGAATTCTTTACCTATCTTACCAAAGAACCAGTGGAGGCCATGGACAAATCAAGAGACAGAGGTGAACACAAGCTTGTGACCTCACTTTTTGGGAATAAGGTTATACTAACTGAAAACCTATTGAACAAATCTTCATTGACAACCCAGACCAGCTGAAGAAGGCTACGGCAGTTGGTCTGGATCACCCACAGTTCAATAGGCACACTTTCTAGAAATCATTGACTGGAATCCCCAATTATGATTCCAAGACCTGCAAAGCCTCCAACATTCATTCCAGCCTGGTGCGAACTCTACATAGAATAATAATAGGTGCACTATTCCCTAGAACAGAAAGTGGGAATGTTCTCATTTCGGACCTCCTCATACTATGGTCCATCCTAAAGGGGCAGCCGGTCAATATCAGACGACACTTGATACATAAACACACATCCTATGCCCCCGGGAAGGAAATCTGCATGGGTGGCCATGTCACATCAATCCTGAAGTATCTCAAGATGGACAGACCACTTCAAAGATGTACTTTGATAAAGGGTGACAACTTAACAAATGAGAAAATTCTAAAAAACACCTATATCATAAAGGAGAAGGATGCCAAACTCCACTATGTCTTCTGCCCAACTATCAAAGCATCCAGGATGCTGCTACCACTTCCCGAACTAGCAGATTATGATAAAGATAAATACATATTCACTGAAGAGGACCTTGCTACCCTGCTAGCCTCCTTAAAAGGGAAGGAGAAACAAGAACTACAAGGGCGAATAGAGCATAGTGCTACTGCCCCCGCAACTAAAGCAAAGAAAATACCGGTGGCACGGCCATCCAAACTGCACATACAAAAGCAACAACAATCAGAGACACCCACCTCCAAGATCACCCCTGGAGCAGAGCACCCCCACAATGTAGAAACCATCGTGAATCCAACATCAGACCCCTTCATCTTGGATCAGGATGTTGGGATCACCTCTACAACCACCCCCACCACCCTAGGGATAGAAGGGTCGAGACCTCTATCCTCCACCACTCTACCATATTCCACCCTTCCAGTGTCTACCACTCTTCCACCATTTTCCACAATCATACCCACCACAATTCCTTCCCCACAAGCACAACTTCACCCACATCTTCCGCCTCACTCATTTTCTCCACGGGCAAGCCATTTTTCACCGCAATGCCTAGTGTCACCTTCACCTCCACCACCTTCCCCCTGACATTCTCAGTTACACCTATCATATCTGAGATGTTTCCACCTTTCTCATCCACCACCACCCTGATACCGCTGATAACTCCCTCTACAGTCGCCACGCAATTTGCGGGCCCATCAATTGTGTGTCTCTCGCAAGGAACCACCACCCTTTCACCTGGACCCCAGCCATCCCACCCATCCACCACTGGGGTCCCATTTTCACAAGTTGGAGAGTCATTCAGACATCAATTTGATGCTATTCGAACTCTTCTCTTTGACCCTTCTAACGTCTTACAATCTATTTTTTCTTGTGTGCATGGGCTTTCCATGCAGGTGTCCAACATCGAAAAATGGACTCACGCCTTACCGGACCTTCTCACAAGCATTCAACAACAACAGGAAGTAGCGATCTAGCAAGTCAACTACGTTGACGATCGCTTCCAAACCTTACCCGAGTTGATGCTTAGTATGGAAATCCAGTAAGAAGTGTTGGTCCAGCAAGTCGACAGGGTCTCCAAGCAAACTCAACCTTTGCATGAGACCCTTTGAGAGCTTCAGCAACAACAAGTTGCATTGAGCATGCACATGGATGATATTGATAGAGACCTCACACAACTCATCTACCACCAAGAGGAACACTCAAACGAAGAACTCAATCAGCTACAAGCACAAGTGATTAATCTTACAACATGACTCCTCTCCGCCGAAGCAAGATACATATATCTTAAAGAAATCCACGATGCACTGCTCGAAACCCACGAGCATGTACAAGTGGCCCTTGAAGAATTACAAGCCATTCATCAGCGATGCAAGAAAGCAGAAACTAAGAAGACAAAAGACAAGGCGGAAGATGACGATGATGATGAAAATGAAGATGATGATGATGATTCTGACTCCTCGACTGACTCCAACGCAGACAACTCCTCCTCAGATGACCAACTAGATGACCCAGACAATGTTGGGGAGGGTCGAGGAGCAGATAACACAAAGAGGGGAGATGGTGGAGACTACAAGGAGGGTGGTAGAAAAGAATTTAAAGACCATCATGCTCCAGACAATACTGAAAACGTAACAATGTCCTATGTAGATCAATTCTTCAATTTTTCTACTATGGGCTCTCTGGGGGACACTGCCAAAGATGCGGCTTTTGATGAATTTCAACAATGCATACTAGAAACTAGTACTACCCCTCTCACAGTAGCTTTCACAGAGCAAGCTACAGTCTTTCCCCCAAGACAGGAGGAATCTGACAGAGTGAGTCTCAACACCGACGATCAACTCGACTCCGACTCTGAAGAGAATGAAGATCCGCCACAATATTTTAATTACAATGAACAGACTTCACTTCCTCCTCCAGAAGACCTTCCCCCTCCTCCACCCCTACCTCACAAGATGCACAATTTGGATCTGGCGGCCATCACTACATTAGATTTTCAGGACATCTTCATCTTAAATACTATTATAGATGATGCCAAGGATGGTGGGGGACATCCTCTATAATAATAGAAAGAAAAAGCGCAAGCTGACACACGAAGATTTCCGTGTTCTTCTACGACCTCAGTCAGCAGTAAAGATGGCTATCTTCCGTGTATTGCTTGCTAATGCAATAGAGGAATTTCGGAGCCCAAAGAAAAAGTAGCCAATTTTCAATGCTTCACCTGCTCTAGCATTATGCCTATTGAACAAGGACTTACTGGAAAAATTTATCGAGCGGTTGCAAATGGGTCTCGTGAGAAAGGCACACTACATCACGGTGCCTTTCAAAGTTTTTGTCCACTGGCTCCTTATGATCGTTGACACCGAGGCCCGCGATGCCAAGGTGTACAATTTCTACGCCAGTGAGCTCAAGGCGGGAAAAATCAACTTCACTGGTTCAGAACCCAGAGAAGCGTGATGCATTCCTTTCCGGCTTATTAAAGTCATATGGGCCACCTTCCCATCTCTTGCACATGGCTGAAACCAACCTTGGTTCAAAATCATTAACCCAGCCATTCAAACGCTAGAAGGTTTAGGGGATTGTGCTCTCTGCACAATCAGATTCATTAAAGCACTCAACAGACATATCCCCTTTACCGAGCTAGCCACAGAAGATATGCATTCCTTACTGGGACGTTACTCCATGGAGCTCATTTGCGACAGATGGTTCTTCAAGGACCCAACAATGGCACATGCTGACGTACCTCGTTACTTATTCTCTGCTATCCAACGTCCACAAAAGCAACCATTCGAACAAGTTCTAAAGGAGTTGGAACAACAACAACAACAAACTGCTAAGGTCCCAGAAAAATGACAATGGGACCCCTACACTTTTGATTTGGCAGAAGATAAGGGGGACACCGATATGTTAACAGGAGCTACCATTAACAAATCGTCCAAATATATTGTGCCTCTATCTGATATACAACCAACATTCCCAAACTTTGACCTTACTGCATGCAAGCGTCTTTCATATAATGAACTCAGACTCATCATGTCTCATCTATATGCAAAGACTGATGAGCTTGTTTTCCTTGAAGGGAATATTCTCATAATGGCAGATGCACTCTGTGAAACCATACAAGTAAAAGGTTCACTATCCGTGAGCGTCATGGCTTCCTACCAATTTCTTCTAGCATGGGACTTGCCTACAGTTTACATGGCATCAGCATACCTGAAGGATGATTTACTCGGCTCAAATAACTTCGAAACCACTGAAGCCCTTATTTCATATCTTCAGCATACGACTCCAAAGTTCATCCTATTTCCATTCCTTCACTCTGAGCATAGGATGTTGCTGGCAGTGAACTTACATAACGAAACTACAATTATCTACAATAGTTCTGATATCCAGTTCAATCTCAACCAGAGGGAGTATGATGTTATATAAAAGATGCCCACGGAAGAAGTGATAAAGGATTGTGCTGAACGACTGCATGATCTTCTCGACAAACACACAAAGGCATACAATAGAGATCATTTCAAGCGCCCAGCCTTCTACCAAAAATGTCCCCAACAAATCTGAGAATCAAACGACTGTGGATTTCACGTCCTTTACCGGATGTATACCCTCACCGTTCTTGGCAAACATGTGGAGGACATGAAGGATGTGGATTATCATGCTTTATGAGGAAAGTTTATAGCAAATCTTCTCTACTCTAATGGAGCCAATAAGGGTTTAACAGAACCTTGGCACCCTTGCCCATGTATTTCTCAACCTATCACCTTGACACTCTAAGGACAGAGTGAGTGATAAGTTAGGGGGGAGTACACTGGGCAAGGGAAGAGGTATTATATTCAAATTTTCTTTCCTCTACTACCCTTTCATTTACCTTCGTTCTTTCGCACAAATCTTTCTTCTTGACATTTAGATTTTCTGATAATTTCTATAATAGAACAACTTTTGTACATAAGACAACTTTTGCTTTGGTAAGGGGACACCCCTAGATAAGTTAGAGACAAAGTAGTCCTCAGAAGCACTTACATAGTAGCATCTGGGAATGTAATGGCGAATTAATAAATCACCTCCACAACCAGATATCCATGCTTTTACATCAATTCTACATGAGACTCTCTATAGGTCAAAACTGTGGCCGAAGCAAGCCAAACACTCTCAAGGGCGGGAGGGAACCAGGTGAAATTCAAATCAAGTAACCCCGTAAGTGGACCGCCGAGTACAAAACTGAAACAAGTGCATGTCTGGAAACTCTAGGGAATAGTTTTATTCTTTTCAAAAAGAGGCTTGGCAACCCAAATAAAATACCTAAAATACCCAATTCCTAAGCCAGTGAGCATATGAATAAAAGCCTGAGTGTTAAATAAAAACATGAGAGTTGTGCCATCCATAAGGACCTATATGAAGAGCCAATAAAGGTCTTTCCCGGCCGATATATTCACCTTCCCTCACAAAGGCAGATGTATCACGCCCGATAGTGAGATCCTAAGGTCTCCAAATATATGAAAAAGCTGACAAAGGTCTCGCCCGACCAGTACATTCAACTTCCCTCACAAAGGCATATGTGTCACGTTCGGTAGTGAGACCCTAAAAGTTTAGATAAACCCTCCCCCCTTCAAAGGGGGAGTTACACAACAACCTTCAACCAACCCTCATACTTATCTTAGCTTCCGGTAGGAATCTCAAAGAAGTATAAAACTGCTTAGAGTCAAAGATATGCATAGAATACGATCAAGGAAAAGGTGGTCCCAATGTGAGTTATGAGATACGGAAGAAACCTTAGGTCCATGCAACTCCCAATACCTGAAGGAGTCAGTGTAAGAAAAAGTCCCGATAAGATTTTGGGAGATCTCTGGTGTAGAGATGAAGCAAGAGTATGGAAATCTTCACTAAATAAAATCGCCTTGCCACTACGTGCCTTAGCTCTATCCAGCTTGAGGACAAGCTAGACTCTAAGTTAGGGGGGTGATAACCTCCCATTTTGTGATGTTATCTTACTAGTTTTTCTTAGTTTTCCATACTCTTTCTTAGATAAATTAGATAGAATACTTAACTTTCTGCTTTATTGTGAATATACCAATAGATTGCTATTTTCCCTTTTCTTCTTACAGAAAAACCCAAAAAATTTGCAAAAGTTCCAAACCGGTCCCAAGACCGTGAAGGCCCTAGCGGTCCCAAGACCTTGAAGTCCCTAGTGGTCCCAAGACCGTGAAGATCCTAGCAGTCCCAAAACTGCGTGAAGGCCCTTGCGGTCCCAAGACCGCATGAAGGCCCTTGCGGTCCCAAGACCGAGTGAAGGCCCTTGCGGTCCTAAGACCGAGAAAAACCATAGCGGTCCCAAGACCATGAGGAATCTAATGGTCCCAAGACCGAGTGAAGATTTATTGATCCCAAGAATGCACGAAAGCTACCGGTCTCAAGACCGTGAGGATCCAAACGGTCTCCAGACCTTGAGGATCCAAATGGTCTCCAAACCGTGAAGATCCAAATAACTTAAAATCGTTCAAGACCCCCTTGGAGCCTATAAATAGGACCCAAGGGGTCCTCATTAAGGGGGGATTCTTAGACACCCAAAGGCTACCTCATTTGTTCCAAAGTTGTTTCATTCTTCATCCTTTGTCCCAAAGCTACTGGTCTAAGATCCACACTCCATCCATAAGCCTACTTACTCTCTCATCGACATAGAAGGTGGGGAGTGAAGGATTCATCACCAAAGCAACCACATAGTGTGAAGATAGTTGTTCTCTACTCCAAGGGTCAACCTTCCTCCCTCCTACATGGAGATGATGTTTTCCTTCTCTTCTATTGTCTCCTTCTTTGTTCTTGCCATGAGCGAGTAGTTCCATACACTAGGGTGCGGGGAGTAGCTCCACTACCCATGTTTCATTTCATGCATTGTAATTCATGAGTTTGCAATAGAGAAATACTATCTTTTCAGTTCAACATCAATTGTTTAATGAATGATAGTTGCTTGATCACCAACATGCGTTGCCTATTATCTACTAGTGCAAATTGTCTACGCTTGTTCTTTTAGATTCGATTATCAATTGTATGTTGGTTCTTGATGTATGTAGTCACCATATATCTATTTTGGTATCTAGGAACGCTTTTCAAGGAGTGGAGTAAACTCACCTCTATTGTTGTATTTTCATACTATGAAATGGAATCAGTTGACGTATGGAAGTACAACTTTGACAGGTCGAGGAACACACTTTGCAAAGGGAGTGATGCAAAGTAAGTGACCATTCATTCGGGGATGGGTGGCATTGCAATACTTACACATTTCTCATAGTTGGCTATTTGAAAGAAAGCTAAGTCTACAAAGATACTAACTATTTAGACCCTTTTTGCAAGCCATGTTATTATGATGTATGTTATGATCCATGTGTAGTGGTGGTGAAACTCGATCACATCCTAGTGGTTTCCAAATATTGTTTACAACCTTAACTTTACTTCCCTGCCATTTAATTTACATTTGCATTTTAGTTTAATCATCAACCCAACTCTTCGATCTAAATATCAACTCTTAAGTAGATAAATAGAATTATAACATTTTCCATCTTGTTAAATCCTTAACAAGACCGTTGTCTCGTGGATTCAACCCTCAACTGTACTACGATAAGACTTCCACATACCTTAGCATATGTGGGTGGAGATCTTATTCTAGCACACACAAGGCTAAACTTAGAGACTTACCATTTCTAGGACTTTTAGTGGTGCATGCAAGTCCACGCAAGTGGAGGCTCCATCTGTTGGGTTTTGTGGTGAAAACATGCGCGGCGGAAGCAATAAAATCCATGCAACCCGAAACAGGATCTCGTCGACAACAACATATTCGGAAACAGGTTTGCGGGATATACCTTATCGTGGAGCAAGTCCGGCGATGTCCCGCTGCACGACGGTGCAACGCTGCTGACCTACACGGACGGAACTTCTCCCCCATTCACTGTCACAGGTTGATCCGGCGGCGCTCCTTTGCAGCAGTTATGTACGCCGCTCGTGGCGCGTACATGTGGTCGTCGACGTCCTACGAATGCAGGCATCTGCATCTCTACTTCGTCCACACGGATGGACGGAACTCTACGTCGCACTTCCCAAGCCGACGGGAAGGAGTCGTGTCTCTGCAGCGGCGTGCTAGCGGCGCGTTTCTCTCCTTTCTCTCCTAAGGACGATGACGGCTAGGGTTTATGTGCGTGAGCGTAAACGGAAAAGCCTCTTTCTATCTTATATAGATATCGGTCGTCAATCCTCCTTTAAACAGGATACGAAGGGAAATAGGGTTTCCTAAACCCATCGGTAAACAGAAATATTGCGTTAATTAAAGCACTCGTGGATTAATTAGAATATTCCAGAATTCATTAATTAACCAAATAATCGCATTAATTGATTAATTAATATCTGACTCCATGCAATCGCTTGGGATGGCTCTACGGGCATACATATACCAACACCATCAACTACCTTGTTTATAAGGGTACTTGTACCCCACTTGCTATGAATGCCTTTTTATGAAAATTGACTGAATTACTAGTCTTGACTCTCTATTTTATGCATGCTACATGTTTGACTAGAATATCTAGAATATTGGTACTTATGTACAACCATACTTATATAGGGCGTGTGTTGCCGACCGGGGTGTGTGTTTCCATCCTTATTTATTTTTAGGCCATGATCCTATGGTGTTATGGCCTTGTTTTAGGTATATTTAGTCTACATTGTTATGCATGCAAATTGTTATTGTTTTAATATGAATATGAGGATGATTTTTATGGCAAGACACTTTTATTATCAATGCTTGTAATCTAAAATTTAATATGCCTTATTTCTTTTGTTACATTTCTCTTGAACTTACCTAATTGCAAATAGCCCCCTTCTTGTGGGAACATTTCTTTTTGCACTTTTACCCCAATATAATGCCCAAAGTTTATTATGTGTACATACTCAGCCTTTGCTGACCTCTATGTTGTTTCCTATGTTCTGGGTGATGTTCCCTTCCACCCAGGTTTAGGTACATTGGAAGACAAGAGCTCAAAAAGATCACCAACATGACATGGACTTAAGGATAGCTTCGAATAATTGGGTTACCCTCTGCTAATGGCTTTAGTTGTACTTAGTTCAAGTTTTTTTTTGTAAAATCACCTATAATGGTGAGGAACAATTGTATAAATGAATCATGAAGTAACTTTGTAATAGTTTTGTTTCCACTGCTTTATTATTACATGCCTCCTGTATTATATCATTTGAGTGGATCCCCGTTCGGGTCCCATTCATTACAAAATCTTTATAAAGACATATCGGGACATTTCCCATTCCATATCTCATATAGTGTCTTTTGAACTAATTAGATGGTACATTGTTTTAGTGTTAAGCATGTACCCAAAAGGAAATTTGAATTTTAGCTGGTATTCACACTTTGACTTATCAAGTTGTGATTCCTTATTTCTGATACACTTCTCATGATACATTATCATTGTGTTTTAGGTGGAGTCCATCATGATACATTATCATGATCTTCCAGAAGGTTCTCAAACTCTTGGTTCAAAGTATTTCCATATCGATCATATAGAAATTTAATACTTATACCAAGTTTGTTATGTACTTCATTAATGATCTTCTTGAACACTTCAAGATATTCATGTTTGTATTTATTATATACAAACTACCATATCTGATGAGGTCATCAGTAAATATATTGAAGTACTATTGATTACCTTTAGAATTTATTCTAAAAGGTATATATATATCAATATGTATAATCCTTAATAGAATAATCGTTCTCCCACTACATCTAGTGAAGAACCTTTGTCATATTGCACAATGAATGAGATTAGCATGTCTCTATTGGTTCAATAACTAGAATGAGTCTAGATAACCATCATATGGATTTCTAAAAATGCAATTCTCATTTATGCACTACAGATGACTATGTATAGGCATTCAAGTTTGAGTTATCATGTCATTCATTACATGTGTCACACACATTTGTCTCTTTAACTATAAAGTATAGTTGATGAGACATAGTCATTGCCATCAAAGATCATCAGTTCATTACACTCTTATCCATACAAGATGTATGGAGATTTCATTGATGGAAGATGTATACTAGTAATTCACTAATACTATTATATGCCTATGAATGTCATATTGTAACTGTGATGGTAGCAACTCTTGCTCCGCACAGTTCATAGCTTACTTCTTCTTAGGTCCTGAAGTAGAAAACCTATCTCTCTTTCATCTTCCTGAGACCCTCTAGAGGTTATTTCCTTTTCCTTCTTACTCCTCTCCATATCTTGAGTGATGAAGACTTGGAACTAATCTTGGCTTTAGAACACTTCTTGACCTTGCTTTAGTCTATGGACTTCACTTTGCTGATCATTATCACATGTTTTGTCCTTTTTTCATTTATGCTTTGGCATCAATATGCCAAGCACTTCAAACAATGGTTTGGCCAAGTTACTCAACATTTGATAAACTGGCTATATGATTCACACAACCATTTGTAGAATCATATGTTTGGTCAACTCTTGACCTATAAGAAATCACAGTTGATCTATATGCACAATCATATTGAGCATATGAGATTATAATTGATCTCCATCTGTCTGATTATACTCAAATATTGCTTTCAAGACATTATGCCTTTCACGTTTTACATAATTCTTAAGATGTGAAATAATCTCAAGAATGTCCATGCTTCAAGATATTTATGCAACTCATAGTTCATATAGCTTAGCATAAGGTTCTTGATGTCTTAGGCATCATTGGCATACTTCAAGTAAGCATCCAATTTTAGCCTTAGGTACATTTGGAGTGGTTCTACTGGCTCTGGCCTTTCAAGGACTTTAGAGTTTACACTCACTATTGAGAACACTTCTCAAAAAGTCCCAAACCAAATTTAGAGTTTATTCGGTTTATGAACTGATCACAATGATAATGTATTTGTGTTTGTCATTTGGATTCTACAAAAGAATTTTGCTACATTTCAAAAAAAATTGATTTATTTGATTTGACAATATTAATTAGGTCTTTAATTAATTATTTCTCCCACTATTTTGATCAAATTGATAGCCCTCACCATCAAATGGAAGATTGTAGCATACAACCTTCTAGTGAGCCAAGATCCAAAGCAATTGAGTTATTACCCGGCCAACGCCAGCGTCCATAATGATTTACTAATTGCATCTTATGAAATTCTTGGATAAATGATATGCACAACTCTTTGCCATAGTCATCTGCATGCCTCTAGGTACTTGATCCGATCAAGGTCACCTAGTTAAGTCCAACCCAAATGCCAACACAATGAATATGCAATTTGTTAGGGCAGACCCACATATTCACCATCACACTTCTACGATATAGACGTTGCACCACGCTAGGGCATGCCCACACTTAGTCGATCAAGTTTTTCATGTGTGCTACTTTTGGAAGACATCTTAAGCTTAATGTTTATATTGAGGGGTTTGGTATTTATATACATATACATATCCAATCACCACATATATAGTACATATCATATACATGCTATATCCCACAAGAAAACATGTGAAGCGATAAAGTGATGATTGTGTCCATCCTGTTATAATTCCTTGAGCCACAAGGAATTATGGTCATCTAGGTCTACATCACATGCAACAACCTGTTTTTGATGAAGATCTATGATTGGGTCGTTCCGAGTTGATCAACTCATCCTATGACTAATCAGCTCGCCTCCTGGCTGGTCGGTTGGTTGTCACCAACTGATCGTTTGGCACTCCAGATGGTTAGTTAATCAGGTCATCGTGCTCCTCGTCAGGCCACCACATGCTCATCTCACACCATCAACCAGTCATCTCGGTCCTCCAATCACTTGTCTGGGCACCCACCGCTCTTTGACATAACAGGAAATAAAACTATCCTACTTTTGCATATTAATTTGGGAAACCCCGAGTTACATTCGGGGGGAGCAAAGGTAGAATAGAATGATTGAGTTATCTTGAGTTACATCAGGAATAGAAGAAAGGACTCGGCATGTAGACTGAGATGCAAACAACCACAACCAACCAAGCACACACATAGGGGTTTATAGGCCATAACCATGCTACACATCCACCATCAAAACTATTTTAGGGTGACACGTATCGATTGCATATATATACATATCATATATGTATATAGGGATTTGTGGTGTTTCATCGGATTAGCCAATTAAAGTATTCACATCGCATGCAATAAATAAATGGTGAAAAAGACAAAATCCTATCATATCGATTAATCCTAAGATATAGTATGTTGACGTGACTCTGATACCACTATTGGGTTTTGTGGGATAGAACAGGCAGTGGAAACAAAAATTTTATCTAACCAAAAACCCATAACCAGCAGATCTCATCAACAACTATGCAATAAGAAAGATGGTTTAGCAAGTTATACCTGGTATTGAGGCTTGCTCAATGACAATACCTCGCAACTAGTACGGCCTTCAACCACCTAGTCTTCGACGATGTCTGTGCAGCTTCTGGTCTTGACCCGGACTGTAGTTGATAGTCGTTCTCCTGAGTAGCATAAATCTCCCACCTCTATAGATAGTCCACATAGACCACCGAGAACTCTAGTCATTCTGATGGACAGACTAGAAGGAGTCATCCCCTTCTGTCATAGTACTAGTCACTGACACACTCTCCCTCCACTAGTTGCTTTTTTGCAGTTGCTCATTGTTCCTCCCTGGATGGGTAGAACTTGCTTGGGTTCTCTCGGTTACCACAACTAGAGAGGACAACAACTTTGTAGAGCAATTGATGTTCTGAGTTGTGTGTTCTGAGAAGCCCCCTGTACCCCTCTATTTATAGTAGAGGGCAGGGTCAGGGTTCCCAATCTATGTGGGAGTAGAAGGGTCCGAATTTTCCATGAATTGATTGCACAGTGGCAGGCGAACCGATCATTTCATAAATGAGCTAGTCGTTTGGGTAGGTGAGCCGATCAGTTCATAAATGAACTAGTCATTTAGGCAGGTGAGCCGATCAGTTCACCAAGTGAACCAGTTGTTTCACTTCCCAGACTTTCCCACAATTGACTTTCCTTATTCGTTTCTAATTAATGCAAAGATTAATTCTTGTCCCAATCGAATTGAACAAATGAAATGAGAATCTTTTCTCACAAACCAGGAAACCCAACACCTACTTGTTTGGTCCATGTGAACCGATCGATTCACTAGAGTGAAGCGGTCATCTCACAGGCCATGAGCTGATCGGTTCACCCGGTGAACCGATCGGTTGTTGATCCAGGTTGTGCAGAACTCAGTCAATGCAGTTCTCAATCAATCTGACACTCTAATCAGTTGGTTCAACCCTTGAACTTGATGATTCTGAGTCAAGTGTATTGATTGAATGTTTAATTGAGTACCTAAACACTTTAGTAATCAATCTAAACATCATTCACGGATAAAATCCTCTTCCAGGTTAATCCTATGTGTGTGACCATATAGGTTCCATTTCACGTTGGTAGTGAATCTCCATAACTAACTTATGACATCACAAGCAAAGAGTGGTGCCTAGTCACACATCAGTGCTACCCAAGTGAAGAGGAATGTTGGAGAACAACTTTCAACCTACAATCTTTTATTGGTGTAATAGTGAATGTATAGTTACTTTGTTGCTGATATTAGGATTGAACTCGAGGCATGAACTTGTCATCCACTATAAATGTTCAATCCATATTTCTTAATTCAGAGTAGACTGTCTGAGATATATGTAAGCTCCATATCATATATTGACTTACATGTGCATGGCCATGCATTTCTCAGTCTCACTCCTCAAGTGGACAGGATATCACACTCCCGTAGGAGGGACAAATTCCATATATATCACTCATTGTCAAGTCCCCATGTGTCAAAGTCACCCAATCATCACTGTTATAACAATCCATGTTTCAAGACTGCGCTTGATGATGTCAAAATATACCCAACCACATGTGATGAGTGTAGTAATTTTAGGTCTAAGAACTACAGTCACCACCAACACTATAACAGATGATCCTAACTAACCATGTGTGCTTTCCATGCATCACTCTTTTGGTGGGTCAGTATGATACACTGTTCTCTAACATGTATCTATGTGCTTGGTTTGATATCATATATCATGACTGATGAGATTCTATCATCAACCAACACACACTCTAGTCTTTTGTGTTATTGATGTCTATGGTTATTTCCACAATAACAACTGACTAGGGACAATAGTGAGAATGTACATGTTCTTAACATCCGTATGATCTCATTGTTCAAGTCATGTACTTGAAGACATACGTCATTGAGCATTGTCACTCTCTAGACATCTAACATGTTATACTATTATCTCATAATAGTTAAAACATATAGATGGAAATTTCCTTTATTATTATCAAATCAAGTATCACATGCCTCATTGCAATCATCATATGATTGGCTCTCTGGGCATACTATACCAACACTAAGGTCATATGCATCTCATGCAACAACACCTGTGAATCAACCTGTACGGATCATCATTACAATGAACAACTTCATGGATGCTCCGAGAGGTTGGAACTTCAAGTTGGTTCTCCATGGATGCTCCTTGTAGTTGGATCTTCAAGTCGCTTCATGGAATTGGATCTTCAGGTTGCTTCTCCATGGACGCTCCTTGGAGTTGGATCTTTAAGTGGGCTCCTTACATCAAGTTTACAAAGACTAAAACTAATCCTATCTCTATTACATCATATGAGTGTAAATATAAAGAGAAAGAATTAATTACACTTTAAAATAAGAGATGAGGCTCGGCATGCAAGCTAAATACTTTATACAAAGGATCCACGTACAACCATTATACATCCATAGCATTTAAAAACAAACATATCC
Source organism: Alisma plantago-aquatica (assembly GCA_963693085.1). Classification (NCBI taxonomy): domain Eukaryota; kingdom Viridiplantae; phylum Streptophyta; class Magnoliopsida; order Alismatales; family Alismataceae; genus Alisma; species Alisma plantago-aquatica. Next base: position 1,313,417,497 of record OY856409.1, on the reverse strand, counting down.
ACAACATTCACAACAACATTCACGAAAGGGGATTCTAAGCCATAACTGTGCATGCATTCTCCACATAAAATAGATTTCAAAGGAGAAATGTATAAAAATCATATATATATCTACATATATGTACATACATATTAAAATTACAGTACTTTTAATGTGGGACATTCCTCATTAAATAAATTTTCGACTCCCATGTAGACTATGCGGGGTACACAGGGGCAGTTCCCCTGTGCGGGGATCCGTCAGTGGGCGGGGGTCGATGGGAGGCTGCCCCTCATGGAGTCTCAAGGGAAGAGCCCCTGAAAGGTCTACGGAATTTTACTTCTGTGCACTTAGAAAAATTAGTATTTTCCATAGTCGACCCCATCCGAAACATCAAAAACAGAAGTCTACGGCATATGTAGAATTAGGTTTAGATATGTACATTAGCAATTTTAAGTCTGCATTGTATACAATCACGTAAAATAGTATATGATTCAATCATATCCAAATGAATTCAAATACATTGTAGATCGACACTTCTTCGATACCATTGTTGGGTTTTATGGAGGAAACATGCGCGGCGGAAGCAAAAAAAAATTTTCCACGCACCCCGCAACAAGATCTCGTTGACAACAACGTATTCAGAAAGAGTGTTCACATGATATACCTTGTCGCGGAGCAAGTCCGGCGACGTCCCACTGCACGATAGTGTGCAACACTCCTGGCTTAGACGGACATTACCTCTCTCTCGTCTTCTAAACACATCATAGGAAGATCTAGCAACACTCCTTTCGTGCATTGATGTACGCTGCTCGTAGCACGTATGGACGGTCGTTGACATCCTCCCAACACAGGCGTCTTAGCGTCTGTGTCTCTAATTCATCCACACAGATGGACTGGAACTCCATGTCACTCTTCCTAAGCCGTCAGAAAGGATTAGTCTTTATGTGATGACGTGCTAGCGTCGTGGTGCTCTCCTTTTTCTCTTGAGGACGGTGACAACTAGGGTTTACATACGTGAGCGTAAACTAAAAAGCCTCTCTCAATATCTTGTAAAGATATCGGCCGTCAAGCCCCTTTAAATAGGAGATGAAAGGATGCATGGTTTCTTAAACCCATCGGCAAACAGAAAGACTGTGTAAATTAAAACACTTGTGGATTAATTAGAATATTATGGAATTAATTAATTAACCAATTTATCATATTAATTAATTAATATCTGACTCCTTGCAATTGCTCGGTATGGCTCTATGGGCATACATACTAAAAGTCTCTTGTTCCTTTATAAATCTTATAAACTCATCAAATGCTCCTAAACTCTTCAATGTAGCAATTTTCAAAGGACATCCAATTCTGGTCCATTCTGGCCCTAAATTGACACTGCATTGAGTATCTTAAATAAAATATATTTGATTTTGAGACCAAACCAGTTCTTACAATAATATTTAGAATTTATATTGATGAATGTGTAGCTCCTATATCAATCTCAAACACTTAATCTTGCTAGTAAGTGTATATATGTTTGGATTTCAAAAATATGTTGACAATGTTTTTTCCCAATTCTCCAAGTATACCGACATAGATGGGCAAATTTCCACCTATATATGTTTGCCGCAAACAAATAGTGAAATGAATGCTGAAATATTCTTGAAAACCAAACAAACTTTATGAACTAAAAATCCTAAGTTAGATTAAGTGTTCAAGAACCGTTCCAAATTGATAAGTTTCTAAGATTTACTCTAGACATGTTTTTAGGACAACAAGATATATGTCTAAATTAGGGTTTATGATTTTAGAATTTAGGTAAATCCAAAACAATTTGAGTCTGAATCATGTTAATTTAGATATTTATTTTCAATTCAGTGTAATTACTTTTTAGATGTGATTATTTATCCACACAACATTCAAATTGAACAACACACCCAATCATATAAGCAATTATACATGAGCTTCAATTATACAAGCAATTATACCAAGTATGATTTCTTTAATTTCCAAATTAAAACCCTAGTTAAATTATATCATTCAGTTTGATAAGTCTTTTGCCTCAATTTATCATCAAACACTAAACGATTATCATCAAACATTTTCTATCAACAATCAAGCGGACAAAACACATCATAAGCATCAATTTTGATAGAAAGAGGGAAGAAAATCACCAAAATTCAAGGAGGCAAACAACAATAGAGAAACAAGTTTGAGAAGAGAGCTCCTATTATAATGACGACTATAACTGGGATATAAACAACAACAACTGGGGCTATGGCAATGCTAGTGTTGGAGAGCTCCTCTGTCGGCTAGGTAGCAACACAACACAACAGTGGCAGTGGTAGTGCAACAACCCCAAGTAGATAGTAGGGGGGGCTGTTAGAGCAGAGTATTGATAGGGCATTGGAGCTCCAATAGGTCCCAATGGAGATGAAAACATGGGGATGGTGAAGCAGTAGTAATGTGTCGGCCTCGGGGTCAGGATGGTGCTAGTAATGGAGGGATGGTTGGTGTGGGGAGGAACGACACAATTGAGGATTAGACAGACAAAGACAAAGAGAAATGGGGAAGATAAGAGTTTGTGGGATGTTATTAACATATATATAACATCGATTTCATGTTAGAAATTGACACGGTAGCTCAAATTGACACTCAATTTTAAGAGTTACGTCGGTTATGAGGCGAATCAAACATAATAGAGGAGCATTTCTACGTCAAATTTAGTCGCAAAATCGACTCAGGCCTATACAAAAACATAAACACTCTATGTAGAATTTATTTCACAAACTAACATACAATCCTAATTTGGAGGGAACACATATTTCATGGAGTTTAAAGAGAACCTTCCAATGTCAGTTTGCGGTCACAAAACTGACATCACGATTTATGATAATTAAATTTTAATTTTTATATATTAGATATTTTGTGGGGAATTTTTATTTTGTAGACAAACTGACTGAACTATGACATGATGAATGACTGCACCACTAGGAGTATATCGCGATGCGAATTTCTACTTAGAAGAGAACATAGGGTTATTTTGTCAGTTTTTGGGAAACCAACGTGATATTTTGTTGCCCCTTAATTTACAGGATAAATTGAGGGAAACCAACGTGATATTTTGTTGCCCCTTAATTTACAGGATAAATTGAGGGAAACCAACGTGATATTTTGTTGCCCCTTAATTTACAGGATAAATTGAGGGAAACCAACGTGATATTTTGTTGCCCCTTAATTTACAGGATAAATTGATATCCCCCATCAAATGTAACACCAAATTTTGTTTGTGAAACTGACATAGTATCCAAAATTTTCCATCGGTTTGCCGATTTTAAGGACACTTTCATTTATGAAATCGACATTCAAGTGTTGTTTTGTCGATTTTTTTACGTAACCAATGTACTAATGCTTGTTGGGTCATTAAAAAAGTCACATTCTACCACCAAAAGAGTGGACCAACAATCTCAGACTCGACCAATGGACCCAAATTGACCTAAAGTTTGATCCAAAATGACCTGAGTCAAACCCAAAATGCTCAAATTAAATTTAGTACTAGGCATAAACCCATGCTATGCATGGGTGTCTTAGTAGACTAAATCAATAATTTATAGATTTAACTTAAAAAATAAAAAATATGTACAATACATATATTAATAGGAATTCTCATACACACAGAGATCAATACGTAATTTCAAAATATAATGGAGCAAATTGCATCCATCTCCCTCCACATGGCTTTCTTATATAGTATAAATGTGTCTCCTAATATAATATACAATTTAAAAAATTAAAGACAAAAGTGTGGTGTACACACACAAGGACCAATATGTAATTTCAAAAAATAATGGAGAAAATTGCATCCAACCCCCTCCACGAGCTTTCCTATATAGTATAGATGTGTCTCCTAACATAATATATAATTTAAAAAATGAAAGACAAAAGTGTGGTGTACACACAATGACCAATACGTAACTTCAAAAAGTAATAGAGAAAATTGCATCCAACACCCTCCACGGGATTTCCTCTATAGTATAGATGTGTCTCCTAATATAATATATAATTTAAAAATATAAGACAAAAGTGTGGCGTATACACACATGGATCAATATGTAATTTCAAAAAACAATGGAGAAAATTGCATCCAACCCCCTCCATGGGCTTTCCTATATAGTATAGATGTGTCTCCTAATATAATATATAATTTAAAAAATGAAAGACAAAAGTTGTTGGGTTTTAGGGGAGACAGAGAAGGCAGCGGAAACAAAAATTTTCTTCTCCCAAACCCAGAATAAAGGAATCACGTCAACGTCTATACAATAGGAAGGATGGTTTGTGGAGGCGTACCTTGTCCCGAGGCTTGCTCGGCGACGTTACCTCATGGCTTGTGCAGTCTTCGCCTCCGGTCTTGGATGGTGTCTGTGCAGCTCCTAGTCTCACCGGGATTGTCAGGATTGACAGTTGTCCACCGAGCGGCAGAAGTCTCCCGCCTCTGCAGTCGTCCATACAGACTGCCTGGAACTTTGATCTCCTTGTCCCACAAGGAATCGGAAGGATTCGCACTCTCCTGTCATCGTACTAGTCACCGACACACTCTCCTACCACCAATCGCTTTTGTGCAGTTGTCTTTCCCTTGTTGTGCCTCCCTTATCGGGTAGCTTGCTCGGGCTCTCTCGATTACTAAAACCAGAGAGAACGTCAACTTTGCAGAGCAACTGGTATTCTGAGTTGTACTTTGAGAAGCCCCCAATACCCCTATATATAGGAGTGTCATGGGACATGGTTCTCTACTCCGGGCAATGCGGGATTAAAGCAAGAGTAGAAGGGTTTGGAATTTTCTACAAAACAACCAACTGCGCCACCTGAACCGATCGTTTCAACCCTGAAACGGTCAGTTGGTGACCTGAGCCGATCAGTTCACGCCTGAACCGATCGTTTGGAGCACCTGAGCCGATCGGTTCAAGCATGAGCCGATCGGTTCGTGGTCCTGGTCCAACTCAAATTGACTTTCAAATTTATTTTCGATTAATCAAATATTAATCCTTGTTCAAATTGAATTTGTACAAGTGAAACAAATTGTATTTGCAAAATTAACTTTCCAAACGATCTCTGTTGGTCACATATATGAATCGACTGGTTCAACAATTGAGCCAATCGTCTCATTGATACATGAGCCTATCGTCTCACCAGTTGAGCCGATCGGTTCACCAACCTGAGTCGGTCAGTTCATCACATGAGTCGATCGGTTGGAAGTGCAAACTGTGCAAAATCAGTCAATTGTAGTTTCAATCAATCCGATACTCTAATCAATTGGTCCAACACCTTGAACACTATGATTTTGAGCTATCAATCAACTGAGTATTTAATTGAACTACTAAACTCCTTTAGTAATCAATCTAAACATTGTTTGTGGATAAACTCCTCTTCCAGGTTAAATCCTATGTGTGTGACCCTGTAGGTCCATTTCACGTTGGCAGTGAAAGTCCATAACACTTATGACTTCACAAGCAAAGAGCGGTGCCTAGTCGCACATCAGTGCTACCCAAGTGAAATAGAAAGTTGGAGAACAACTTTGAGTCCTACAATCCATGAATGGTGTTACAGTGAATGTATAATTCCTTTGTCGATGATGTCCTGAATGAACTCAAGGCATGGTACAATCATCCTTTCAACATTCATCCATTTCCTTAATCTTAGAGCAGACTGGGTGAGATGTGTGTGACATCAATATCACATATTGATTCACACATGCATGCACATGCCTTTCTCAATCCTACTCATCAAGTGGCCATGGACATCAAACTCCCTTAGGAGGGACAAATCCCATATCTATCACTCACCCCTCAAAAGCCCTATGTGTCAAAGTCACCCAATCATCACCTTTATAACAACCCATGTTTCAGGACTGCGTTTGATGATGTCAAAGTGTACCTAACAACATGTGTTGAGTGTAGATATTTCAGGTCAAAGAATCACATTCACCACCACCACTATGAGAGCTGACTGTGACTACCAAATCATGGTTCCATGTGTCACTCTCACGGTGGATCTATCCAGTACACTTGTTCTCTAACACGTACCTATGTGCTTGGTTTGATATCACTATATCATGACTAATGATATTCTGTCATCAACCAACACACAATCTAGTCTTTAGTGTTATTGATGTCTATGGTTATTTCCACAATAACAACCGACTGGGGACTAAACAAGAATGTATACTCTTAGCATCCATATGATCTCATCGTTTAGGTCCTGAACCTAAAATCATACATCATCGAGTAAACAATTCTTTAGACATCTATCGTGTTACACTATCATCTCAGAAACAGTTAAAACATATAGATCGGAAATTGCCTTTATTATTATTCAAATCATTTACAAAGTATCCCATTACAATCATCACATGACTTGCTCTATGGGCATACATACCAACAGACTCCCACTTGCACTTAGAGCCAGTCACCTAGGAACCTCAGTCCTTGTGACCTAGCATGACCATCATGCTTCTACTGAGAAAGGGCCTTAGTTAGTGGATCAGCTATGTTGTCTTCAGTTGGTACTTTGCAAATCTTCACATCTCCTTGCTGTACGATCTCTCGTATGAGATGGAAGCGCCGCAGTATGTGCTTGGACCACTGATGTGATATGGGTTCCTTAGCTTGAGCAATAGATCCATTATTGTCACAATAAAGCTCAATTGCATCACAACTACTGGGAACTACACCAAGTTCAATGATGAACTTCCTGATCCACACAACCTCCTTTGCTGCATGCAAAGCAACAATATACTCAGACTCTATAGTAGAATCGGCAACTGTTTCTTGCTTGGAACTCTTCCATCTCACAACTCCATTGTTTAGGAAAAATACAAATCCTGATTGCGGTCTATAATTATCTTTGTCGGTTTGGAAGCTTGCATCGGTGTAAGCCTTTACAACCAGTTCTTCCTCGCTGTCGTATACAAGGAACTGATCCTTAGTCCTTCACAAGTACTTGAGGATGTTCTTTATGGCTGTCCAGTGAGCATCCCCGGGATCTGTTTGGTACCTACTTGTCATGCTGAGGGCATACAAGACATTTGGGTGTGTGCACAACATAGCGTACACGATGGATCCGATGGCTGATGCATATGGGATCCCATTCATACGCTCCATCTCTTCACAAGATTGGGGACATTGAGCTCTAGAGACGACGACTCCATGTAGCATGAGGATGTTGCCTCTCTTTGAGTTCTCCATGCTGAACTACTTCAAAACTTTTTCAATGTACGTGCTTTGACTTAGTCCGAGAAGAATTTTAGATATATCTCTATAGATCTTAATTCCTAGAATATAGGATGCTTCTCCTAAGTCCTTCATTGAGAAAGTATTCCCAAGCCAAGTCTTTACCTTCTCTAAGGATGAGACATCATTCCCCATCAATAGTATGTCATCCACATACAATATGAGGAATGTGGTCGTGCTCCCACTAACCTTCTTGTACACACAAGGTTCATCTTCATTTTGAATAAAGCCAAACACTTTGACTTCCTCATCAAATCAAAGATTCCAACTCCGAGATGCTTTCTTCAATCCATAGATTGACCTTTGTAGCTTACAGACTTTATTGGCATTCTTTAGATCTATAAAAACTTCAGGTTGTGTCATGTACACATCCTCATTTATATTCCCATTAAGGAATGTGGTTTTAACATCCATTTGCCAAATATCATAATCATAGTAAGCTGCAATAGCAATCATGATCCTGATGGAATTAATCATGGCAACTGGAGAAAAAGTTTCATCATAGTCAACACCTTGAACTTGTCGGAAACCCTTTGCAACCAATCTTCCTTTATAAGTTTGCACATTGCCATCCATGTCGGTCTTCTTCTTGAAGACCCACTTGCACCCTGTGAGTTTTACCCCTTCAGGTGGTTCCACCAAAGTCCATACTTTGTTGGAGTACATGGATTCCATCTCGGATTTCATGTCCTCAAGCCATTTCTCAGAATCTGGTCCCTCCATAGCCTCTAGATAGGTAGTTGGATCATCATCTATGATCAACTCACCACCTTCCTGAGTCACAGGGTATCCAAACCTCTCAGGTTCAAGGTGTGTCCTACTAGATCTATGAGGTCTTTGTGTTACTTGAGGAGACTGAGATTCCACAACACCTTGTGAATCTCTATGTTCCTCTTGTACATCTACCGGTTTAATGTTTTCTTGTTGGGCTTGAACCTCTTCAAGCTCTATTTTCCTCCCACTACTTCCTTTAGAAATAAATTCATTTTCTAGGAACACAGCATCCCTGGCAACAAACACTTTGTTGTCAGTTGGGTGGTATAAGTGATGTGCACAAATCATATCATCTTTTAGATCATGTTTGTTTGCATATCCATGTTGTTTTGACTCAATTATCACTATCATTCATGCTAGATTCTATATTTTTAGCTATTCTTACTTGTCTCATGGTTTGGATTGTAGGTACTACATTTTGCAATGAAATGATGAGGAATATATCATATTATCACTTATGGGATCACTTCTCAAGTATCTACATGTTTTGGGGTTCGAAATTGCGCAAATACCACTTTTTACGGCATGTAAATCGGACCTACACACTGAAAGTTATGAGTAAAATACACAACAGCCCAGAACAGCGAAGTGCACGCCGTGCACCTGGGAATTTCAGGCAGATAAAAGTTTCTAGAAAGTTGTGCGGCGTGCACCTGGGAGCCAAAAGTTTCTGGAAAGTTGCACGGCATGCATTTCCAAAGTGCACGCCGTGCACAGTGCATTCTGGAGGAAACTGAAAGTTTCTGGAAAGTTGCACAGCGTGCATTTCCAAAGTGCACGATGTGCACCTGGCAGTTTCAGCATTTTGTAAAATACGAGTTTTTGTTTAAAATGAAGTGGGAACTTAATGGGTGGTTATGCCCAGTCATTTGCGGAAGTTCTCTCATCCTAGAGCAAGCCTAGAGCATAGGAGGGCGATTTGGAGGGGAAAGGAGGTGGTTTCTTGCCAAAGAACCCTCATTCTTCCTCTCTTCTTCTCCAAGCTTCTTCTCCAAGGTACAGCAGAGCTTCTTCACTCCACAAAGCTTCTCGGGAGGGAAGTTTGTCTGGTTTGGAGCAGCTGTAGAAGTGGGATTTCGTCCTCAAGTCGGAATTCTACCTTCCTTTGGTTACACCTTGGGATTGCTTAGCTTTTCCTTCTCTAAACCATGCTAAACTCCAAAATTTCTGCACATTTTCTGATGTACATCATTATGGACGAGTAGACTCTTTTTCTTGGGCATGGGAGAGTAACTCCCATGTCATAGCTTGTAAGAACATATGAATTTCGTACTAAATGTTAGTTTCTTGCATGTTCTAAGAGTTGTTTCAGATCTGAAATGCTTGTTTGTGTGATTGGCCATCATACTTGCATGTTTTATGCTTTCTTTCATAATCTGAGAAGATGTGTTTGAGAGTATGGAGTTACTCTTTTGGCAACTTGTCCTTGACCGCGAGAGTGGCTGGGATTAAGTTGAGGAGCAAGGTTTGTGATTCAAAATGAAATACATGCACGAGAGTGATGTATGGAGTTAGAATCATCATTACTTCACCGGGAGGTGAGTGATGACTACAAACCTCCTTTGCAAGTTAATTAACATGTTTAAATTCATATTTTAATATAAGCTATGATGTGATAGTGAAATCCCAAGTCTAAGATCCTCCTAAATCTGAATCTTAACCTTTCTTAAGTGATAATTTACTATTTTGTTTTAAATCTGTAATTTAGTTGTTCTAATCCAATCATCTTATGTACAACGATCTAGATTATTGAAAATCATAACTCTTGTGCTTAACTAACCAACGCTCCTTGTGTTCGACCTCGACTACAACTACTCTCGTATACTTGCGGGATATAGCTAGTTGAGTAAAAGATCATTCTTAATGATTGAAACTCGTTAGTGTAAATAACCAACAAGTTTTTGGCGCCGTTGCCGGGGAGCATCGGTATTCCTGTTAGAGTAAGAGTTGTTGATAAGTAAATGAGACTAGATCACAACCTTCATATCCACCATCATATCCATAAATCATAATTCATCATGATCATCATAATTTGTTGTATCTTCCATGTTTGTTTTTGTATCTCACTCACCTTGTTTATTTACAGGAGCATATGGGGTGTTCATAAAAAGATCCTTGAACCGTGCATATCTCTACTTTTAGAAAATGAACACATCATTTACAACCCTCATGGAGCAAGAAGGAGTGAAACTCAAACATGTATGGAGGAATCACAACCCACACAACCATCATCCATGTCACCATCATATGCACCACCCTCATCCACACATCCTTCATCCACACCACCATCAATCACACCTAATTCACCGCCATCATATATACCACCAACATCCATACAACATACACCACCACCATCTACGCCACATCTACCTAATCCTCTGGATTCACATGAAGAACTAGTCAAGGAGGATGACCTTCCTCTTAAGGACTACTTTGGTACAGCTGCAATGCATATGAGTGGGCCTATTAATATTTCAGAATTTGAGGCAGAGGAGTTTCCTATCAGCCCATCCATCATACAATTGCTACAGCTGAATGCATTTGGAGGGACACGAATGGAGGATCCAAACCTCCACATTGTTGAATTTCTGCAGTTGCTAAGCACCATAAAGATATATGGTGTTCCTACTGATGGGATACGCCTAATTCTTTTTCCATTCTCTCTTAAAGATAGAGCCAAGGCATGGCTCTATACTTTTCCAAAGAAGTCAATCGGCACTTGGGAGGAGCTTCTAAAGGACTTTTTGGCAAGATATTTTCCACCTAGCAAAACTTTGCAGCTAAGGAGTCAACTCATCAATTATTCTCAAAGGGATGGAGAGACCTTGTATGATACATGGGAGAGATTCAAAGATCTTCAACATCTTTGTCCACATCACGGTCTAAGCAATTGGCTTCTATTGCAATCTTTCTATAATGGTTTGTGCTATAATACAAGGATGTCTATTGATGCAGCTGCAAATGGAGCTCTAATGAACAAATCTTATGGAGAAGCCTATGCTATTATTGAAGATATGGCAGAAAATCATTGCCAGTGGAGTCCGGCTACAAGCTACCACCCATCCTTTTCACATACTACTTCTGAAATGCAAGTGGAAGATCACATGGTTGATGCTATAGACTTGATTGCAACAAGGCTAGACACTTTGTCACAAAGGTTTGAGAATCTAAGCACACAACTAATTCAAACAGCCAACAATATTTGTGATGCATGTGGGTTGCTTGGACACTCATCTTATACATGTTATGCTTCTTCTATTTATTCTCCAATGGGCTACATTCCACCGGACTTCTACAATAATGTGAACCCAAATTTCATTCAGCCACAACAACCACAAGTAACTTCTAGATTAGAGTCCATGCTTGCAACATTTATTTCAACTCAAATGCAGCAAAATGAGGAGCTCCATCAACAAAGATAATCAATGAAGGGTGCCATTTGCCAACTCTCTTCTAAGGTGGAGAATATAGCCACTCATGCACATATCTTGGAGAAACAAATTGCCCAACAAGCTCTTCCTAGCAAAGAAGCATTTCCACCTTTCTTGCCTAGCCCACCAGAGACAAATCCTACATATTTTAGGCCGGTGACATTGAAGAATGGAGTTGTTATAGAGTTATATCCTTCAAAGTATGATGATGTTGATATCCATGATTATTATGAAGTTGCAACTAAAGGGGAGAAAGCTACAACACATGCTCTACATGTTGATTCTTCAAGCAAGCCACATGTCTTTCCTCCTCACACTCTAGATGACACATTGCTTTATAATGAGAACACTTTTCCCAACTCATATTTTGATGATGCTTCAAATGATAATGAAAAGACAAATAGTATTGGCATACAAAAGACTATTCTTACTGCAGCTCATAGGTGTTTTCGCTTGCCCCAAATAAAGGACATATTTGCAAGGAGGCATCAATCTTTAGCACAACAATTTCCAGCTGCAAATCAGAGCACCAGTCCTCCATGGACTTTGATGTTTCCACCATGATGAGGTACCCGGTTGCAACCTTTTTAGTTTGATTTATGCAGTGAGGACACTGCAGATTTCAAGCTTAGGGGGGAGCAACCGGATTGTAACCTAGTTCTTTTAGCTTTTCCCTTTCATGTTATTTGCTTCATGTCATTTGCTTTTATTTTGTGTTCACATTTCAGTCTTTTGTTTTCAATTATGCTCTTCTGGTGGCAAAATCTAGTATGATATGAGGTTTATCTTTTATATGTGGATATAACTCCTATGCTTAACTGATTGTCCTCTTTTGATGAGAAATATCATTTGGAGAAATTGTAAAAGACATGCATTAATCAAATGAAACCTTTTGGCCATCAACATGTGCTTAACTCTGGTTTATGCTTCTAGCCTGAACATTCATCTGTCGCATCCTTGATTGCTTAAAACATGTAATGGTTTCAATTTTTGTGAGTAAATTAACTTTACAACATCATTTGGAATACGAGATGCCCTTGCCAAGCTCTTAGTGCATTTTCAACCACTCTTTCAATGAAATTTTTTCAAAACAAATTAATAAAATCTAGCTAATGTTGCAATTTAGTTGAATCTCCTATCTTTTGAAAAAAAATTTAAAATTTCTTTTGGCTTATCTCTTCTTTATACCCCATAAAAGATGGCAAAATCGCCCACATATCATGCTAGCCTAGTGTAAGTCCGATCTGGCCACGATGGTTAGGTGGTATGTCTTAAAAGAGGGTAAAATACCCCAACCGACATTCCACGTGTGCATAAGCCTACATTAGCAGCCGAGTGTCGGAACCCATAATCCATTATCATATCGTTTTTGGGAAAGAAGGAGAGTACAGCTAAAATTGTCAATATTAACTAAGATTTCATCATTTGTATCCTTAATAGTTGAGAGTTTGAGTTGTACATCCACTAATTGCTTGGCTTGGTCATCAAAATTCTACGTAGTGTTGTTTAATTGATTGATTCATTTAATTGTGACCACCCCTGCTGAACTAAAAATCTCTTTCTTGGGTGTTTAAGTTGAATTGATGGCTATGAGTATAAACATGTTCATCATGGTTGGTTTGGTCTTATACACATCTTTCTTTTCATTTGATCTATGCATGAACTTGACAATTATTCATTTGTGTTTCTATGCTCTTTTTTGCTTGAGGACAAGCAATGGTTTAAGCTTAGGGGGATTTGATGTGCACAAATCATATCATCTTTTAGATCATGTTTGGTTGCATATCCATGTTGTTTTGACTCAATTATCACTATCATTCATGCTAGATTCTATATTTTTAGCTATTCTTACTTGTCTCATGGTTTGGATTGTAGGTACTACATTTTGCAATGAAATGATGAGGAATATATCATATTATCACTTATTGGATCACTTCTCAAGTATCTACATGTTTTGGGGTTCGAAATTGTGCAAATACCACTTTTTACGACATGTAAATTGGACCTACACACTGAAAGTTATGAGCAAAATACACAATAGCCCAGAACAGCGAAGTGCACGCCGTGCACCAAAAGTGCACGTCGTGCACCTAGGAATTTCAGGCAGATAAAAGTTTCTAGAAAGTTGTGCGTCGTACACTTGGGAGCCAAAAGTTTCTGGAAAGTTGCACGGCGTGCATTTCCAAAGTGCACGTCGTGCACAGTGCATTCTGGAGGAAACTGAAAGTTTCTGGAAAGTTGCACGGCGTGCATTTCCAAAGTGCACGCTGTGCACCTGGCAGTTTCAACATTTTGTAAAATACAAGTTTTTGTTTAAAACGAAGTGGGAACTTAATGGGCGGTTATGCCTGGTCATTTGCGGAAGTTCTCTCGTCCTAGAGCAAGCCTAGAGCATAGGAGGGCGATTTGGAGGGGAAAGGAGGTGGTTTCTTGCCAAAGAACCCTCATTCTTCCTCTCTTCCTCTCCAAGCTTCTTCTCCAAGGTGCAGCGGAGCTTCTTCACTCCACAAAGCTTCTCAGGAGGGAAGTTTGTCCGGTTTGGAGCAGCTGTAGAAGTGGGATTTCATCCTCAAGTCGGAATTCTACCTTCCTTTGGTTACACCTTGGGATTGCTTAGCTTTTCCTTCTCTAAACCATGCTAAACTCTGAAATTTTTGCACATTTTCTATTGTACATCATTATGGACGAGTAGACTCTTTTTCTTGGGCATGGGAGAGTAACTCCCATGTCATAGCTTGTAAGAACATATGAATTTCGTACTAAATGTTAGTTTCTTGCATGTTCCAAGAGTTGTTTCAGATCTGAAATGCTTGTTTGTGTGATTGGCCATCATACTTGCATGTTTTATGATTTCTTTCATAATCTGAGAAGATGTGTTTGAGAGTATGGAGTTACTCTTTTGGAAACTTGTCCTTGACCGCGAGAGTGGCTGGGATTAAGTTGAGGAGCAAGGCTTGTGATTCAAAATGAAATACATGCACGAGAGTGATGTATGGAGTTAGAATCATCATTACTTCACTGGGTGGTGAGTGATGACTACAAACCTCCTTTACAAGTTAATTAACATGTTTAAACTCATATTTTAATATAAGCTATGATGTGATAGTGAAATCTCAAGTCTAAGGTCCTCCTAAATCTGAATCTTAACCTTTCTTAAGTGATAATTTACTATTTTGTTTTAAATCTGTAATTTAGTTGTTCTAATCCAATCATCTTATGTACAACGATCTAAATTATTGAAAATCATAACTCTTGCGCCTAACTAACCAACGCTCCTTGTGTTCGACCTCGACTACAACTACTCTCGTATACTTGCGGGATATAGCTAGTTGAGTAAAAGATCATTCTTAATGATTGAAACTCGTTAGTGTAAATAACCAACAATAAGTAATATCCCTTGGTCTCTTTAGGATATCCAACAAAATAACATTTATCAGATCTAGGGCCTAGCTTGTCAGGAAATATTTTCCTGACATATGCCTCACACTCCCAAATCCTCATAAAAGACATATTGGGACGCTTCCCAGTCCATATCTCATATGGTGTCTTTTGAACCGATTTAGATGGTACTCGATTAAGTGTAAACACGGCGGTTTCAAGAGCATGACCCCAGAAGGAAATCGAAAGATCAGCAAAACTCATCATTGATCGTACCATATCCAGTAAAGTATGATTCCTTCTTTCAGACACACCATTATGTTGTGGTGTTCCGGGGGGAGTCCATTGTGATACAATACCACGGGCTCGCAGAAGGTCCTCAAACTCATGGCTTAAGTATTCTCCACCTCGATCAGATCAAAGTGCTTTAATATTTTTACCAAGTTGGTTCTGTACTTCATTCATGAAATCCTTGAACCTTTTAAGGGTTTCTGACTTATGTTTCATCAGGTACACATAGCCATACCTACTGAAGTCATCAGTGAAGGTAATGAAGTACTGACACCCATTTCTAGCATTAGTTCTAAAAGGCCCACATACATCAGTATGTATGAGTCCTAATAGATCACTAGCTCTCTCACCTTTACCTGAAAAGGGAGTCTTGGTCATCTTGCCCAACAAACAAGAATCACATGTCTCTATTGATTCATAATCAAAAGAGTCTAGATAACCATCTTTATGGAGTCTAGAGATGAGCCTCTCATTTATGTGCCCTAGACGACAATGCCAAAGATATGTTTTGTTTGAGCTGTTGAGTTTTTGCCTTTTTGTGTTTACGTTGTATACACTTGTCTCTAGATCTATCAAGTATAGACCATAAGACATTGGGGCACTGCCATAAAAGATCCCATCTTTTGAAATGGAACACTTTCCATTTTTAATAAGAAATTCAAAACCATCCTTGTCCAAACAAGAGACGGAAATGATATTCATATTTATGGTAGGTACATAATAGCAGTTCTTCAACTATATTACCAGCCCACTAGGTAGAGTTAACTCATAGGTTCCTACGGTACTGGCAGAAACCCTTGCCCCATTGGCAACACGTAGTTCAACCTCGCCTTTCCCCAAAGGCCTACTTCTTTTAAGATCCTTCACATTTGAACAAATGTGAGATCCACATCCGATATCAATTACCCATGACAAAGAAGTAGTAAAGTTAATCTCTATCATGTATACACCAGAAGTAGAGATCTCTATCTCTCACTTCTTCTTCCATCGTTCCCTCCATCCTCTCCATGTTTTAAGCGCAGAAGATTCTGACATGGGTTTGGTGAGAGAACCCTTCTCTCCCTCACCTTTGTCCTTAGACTTTGTTCCATTGATCTCTATCAATGAACTATCTTTCTTCTTAAGTACACATAGAGTGGACTCAAAGGCTACCGGTATTTCTGGATTGTGCATAACACTTCTCACAATCCTCAACTAGTTATGTAATTTATTCTCAATTAATTTGCCCGTTTTAAAAAATAATTCTTTTTCCATTCTACAAGAGAAAATTGCATTTGTCAAAACTCCTTTTGATTTGATTTGAATAAAATTTGACAGTAGTTAATTAGGCCTTTAATTAATTATCACTCCCACTATTTTAATTCAAATTGACAGCCCTCACCATCAATTTGGAAGATTGCAGCGTACAATCTCCTAGTGGGCCAAGATCCATATTTCATCAAGTCATGAGTCAGCTTTGGCTGATCGCCCATAGCTTGACTATTTAGGTAGGACATCATGCCAATTACATCATATGAAACTCTTGATGAATAAACATGCGCAACACCTTTCCATGAATATTTCGTACCTCTGGGCTTAGACGCTCTAAGAATCACCAGTTAAGTCTAACCCAAAAGCCGACACGGTAAACATGCACCCTGCTTTGCGAGAACCTACATGTTTACCCTTCACACTTCCGCGAGATAGACGACGCACCATACTTTCGTGTAACCTACACTTGGTCGATCAGGTTTTTCATGTGTGTCGCTAATGGAAGGCGTGAAAGACTTAATATTTAGATGAGGGATTTGGTTTCTATAGGTACATATACATATCCAATCACCACAATATAGTAAGTATCATATACATTCTATATCCCACAGAAAACATGTGAAATGATAAAAGCAATGATTATGGCCATCCTAATGTGATTCCTTGATCCAAGAGGAATCACGGTCATCTAGGTCCACATCACACGCAACCTGTACAAGATGAACTCTTTGCTTCGCCGTTCTGGGTTTGATCAACTCATCTCCATGATTGATCGGCTCGCCATCAGGCCGGTTGGTTGGGTGCCACCAGCCGATTGACTGGTGCCTCCAGCTGATCGGATCACTAGTCGTCGTGCATCTCCTCAGGCCGCCATCTGCTTTTATCGCTCCTCGAACCGGTCGTTAAAATGTCCACCGTTCTTTGACATAACATGAAATAAAATCTATCCTATTTTACATTTGAAAAGGAAACCCCGAGTTACATTTGGGGGAAGCAAAGGTAGGAAAGAAATCTCGAGTTATCTCGAGTTACATCAGGAATATGAGATAGGGAATCGGTGCGCAGACTGATATGCAAGCAACCACATTCAACCAAGCACACATACATAGGGTTTATTGGCCATAACCATGATATACATCCACCACAAAACTCGTTTAAGGGCGACGCGCATCGAGTGCATTTATATTACATATCATATATGTATATTGGGATTTGTGGATTTAGGATTGGACATGCATAAAGTCAATTTTATTCACATCGTATGTAATAAATAAAACCGACAAAGAAAAATCAATCATATCGATAATCCTAAAGCATAGAGCAGTTGACGTTGCTCTGATACCACTGTTGGGTTTTATGGGAGACAGAGAAGGCAGCGAAAACAAAAATTTTCTTCTCCCAAACCCAGAATAAAGGAATTGCGTCAACGTCTATACAATAGGAAGGATGGTTTGTGGAGGCGTACCTTGTCCCGAGGCTTGCTCGGTGATGTTACCTCGCAGCTTGCGCAGTTTTCACATCCAGTCTTGGACGGTATCTGTGCAGCTCTTGGTCTCACCGGGACAGTCAGGATTGACAATTGTCCTCCGAGCGATAGAAGTCTCTGTTGGCTAAATGGACATCTGTAAATCCCTTTGTTTTGATAATGACAAACATTTCATTCTTGTTGATCTAACGTGCTACTTGAGTGTTGCAGGAATAAGGTGAATGACAAAGCACTAGGGAATCTATATGCTTGAATGATTGTAAATGTCATGAAATGTAATCAATTGTAAACTTGTACAAATATATAATGTACAAGTACTTAGACTACATGTAAATCAAGCGTTATATCTTCCCCAGCTAAACACCACATTTAGATAGGTCATCTCCTTCAATAGTGTCACATATGCACACTCATACACACACGTAATGTCTTTATTTGAAACATTGAAACAGGGTCTATCTCGGTCGACAAAATCCTCGACCGAGACACTCTCGGTCGACAAACTTCTCGACCGAGAAAGACCCAAGTAGCCGTTAGACACAGCTGACAAGGTAGTTGGCAGTTGGAGATAAATGTTGCAAACACTTGATCCAGAGAGCCTGTCGGTCGATAAAACTTCGACCGAGTAGGTGTCTCGGTCGACCATTTCTCGACCGAGATGGACTCTGACAACAACTGCATAATTAATCAACTAGCCGTTGTTAAAGCAACTAACTTATACCTAACGGCTAGTTAAGCACTTAGAAACCCCTAGAAAGTGTCTAGAACGTCCTTAAGCACTTGTAGGACATTCCTATAAATAGGACATGCCTTAGGACACCTAAACTCACTTGTTTTTACACTTGAGCAATCTTTGAGCATACACTTACATTGAGCAACCTGTTTGTGAGCAATTGAGCATATTGACAACTGGCTACTTCTTCTCTCAGCTCAAATTTCGTGTCCTATAGGCTAGCATCTCCTATCCACAGCAATCACAATTCCATACACATTGGTTAGGAGATCTACACGCTTGATCTAGGCAAATCAAGCCTTGTGCTTCAAAGGATAAGTTGTAATTTCCTTTTTCCTTTCTTGTTCACTATTATTGTTTGTACTCTCCTTGCTACTCCTAGGTTGGAGGCTGCGGATTGGAGAGGTTGGAGATCTTCTTGGTGAAGAAGGGGACCTTGAGCTACTTCAAGAAGGCTGGTGCAACGGGAGGTTACTTCTAAAGAGGAAGGCTACTTCAAGGGGGAGCTTGGAGTTACTTCAAGAAGGATACCTCGGGTTGGTGCATCTACTTCAAGTGAAGGCTGTTCAAGGGGTGTAAGAAAGTATTGCATTTTGTGTAATTCCTTGTGAAGGTAATAAAATTGATACTTTCAAAATCCCAGTTGGGTAAGCAACCGGGTAGTGGACTGACAACCTTAGTATTTGCTAAGGTTGGAACCACTCTAAACCCCTTGTCTCCTTCTTGATTTCTCATTTGTGGTTGTTTGAGTTAAATTATTGTTAAATTAGTTCAAAACCCTATTCACCCCCCTCTAGTGGTTTTTCAATTGGTATCAGAGCAGGCTTCAAGGAACCCTAACCAGGTCTTGAAGAATGGAGGGTGATGGTGATTACAACCGCAACAAAAGGTGCAGCCTGGACAAATCTACAACATGTTGCAATTGGTGCTTAGGAGCAATCCACACAACATCTAGTTGCCCATGGAGATCAAAGAAGGAAGATGAGCACAAAGATTGTCTTATTGCTACAACAAGTGAAGAAGAAGAAGAGGTAAGTCTTTTTGATTTATCTAAAGAAGAACTAGTTGCTAGTCTTGAAGAGACACATAATAAATATGTTGAGTGCAAGAAGAAATTAAAGAAATCTAATAAAGCAAATGATGAATTACATGCTAAGCTTCTTGCTATTACATCTGAAAATGAAGATCTTAAAAAGATCATTGAAGATCATGATATTAAGATAAAATCTATAGAGGCAAATTGCAATCTTCTTTCCCTAGAAAAATTAAATTTGCAAACTCAAGTAAATGATCTTCAAAAACAACCTATTTTGTGTACACATCTAGATTATGATATTATTGTGAAAGAAAGAGATTCCTTGCTATCTAATCTAGATCAAGCAAAGTTAGACATCAATAAGAGAATGGATGAGATTGTTAAGCTGCAACAAAAAGTTAGTAGTTTGAGAAATAATGACACTCTTGATAAAATCTTAAATAATTCTTACCATCAAATTGGAAGGAGAGGACTAGGTTACAAGCCTAAAGGAAAATCTTATCAAAAACCTAGTTGAGGAAGAACACAAGTGCCAAAGAGCCAATCCATGTATGTACCTAAAGGCACAAATACATATGTACCCAAGAACAACCTAGAACAAAATCATAGAAGGAGATATGAGGTTGATTCTATATGTTGTCATTACTGTTTGCGCCTTGGACACTATTCTTTTTCATGTCCTTACAAGAAAAAGGATGTCGAGTTAGTATGGGTTCCAAAACCCCCAAACTAAATGGATAAAATTAAGTTGAGATATGACCAAAGACTCTAAGTTGTATATTTCTATGTCTATCTCAACTTAACATAATAGGACACTAAGTTAATTCAAGAAATAAAAATGTCCAAATATACATCTTAAACTACTTATTTTAGTTTGGATTCTCAAAATGTATATGACTAGTTGAGATTTAACCTAAGTGTTGCTTTGATATTTAAATATCTCAACCAAATCAAGCTTTAACTTTCATATTTTTGCTTTTACTTGTAAACAGTTTCTGAAAACAGGTCTGAAACAATACAGAACCTTTCTCGATCGAGAAACTGTCGACCGAGAGAACTGTCGGTCGAGAAATGATCGACCGAGCAGGTTTCAAGAATATATGTTGAAGACTGATCTTAAACAAACCCTATTCATTGATTGAAAAAAATTTGTTAGGTATGATCAGTTATAGAGCTTATCTTAAACTTAAAAACTTATGAACCTAAATGTAGATTATTTTGGTTTAAAACTGAAAATCATGATTAATTTAATCAAAAGAAATTACTATTTTATCATTATCCACATGGTTTTCCTAAAGTAATTCTTATAAGAATCATGTGTTTTGATACAAATGATTATCATTATATGCTTTT
Source organism: Alisma plantago-aquatica (assembly GCA_963693085.1). Classification (NCBI taxonomy): domain Eukaryota; kingdom Viridiplantae; phylum Streptophyta; class Magnoliopsida; order Alismatales; family Alismataceae; genus Alisma; species Alisma plantago-aquatica. The sequence goes on along the minus strand of OY856409.1, from coordinate 1,313,396,514 downwards.
ATTGTTCTATCATTACATCATGGATATGCTTTCACTATTTTATCATTCAGCTCATAAAGATGATGCTATGATAAGGGTACAAGAAGAAATAGAATTTGATATTTACCTACAACAAAGCTTATATTCTAGGAGAATTTGGACGGATATCTTCATATTAAGTATCACTCAAAATATCTCAAATTGATATTTAATCGAGTTATATGCAGACATATGAATGTTCAAATTGGAAATCTGCAAAAATTGCCTCTTGGTTAAAATCAAGGGGCGCTTTGGTCGTAGTCAAAGGCGACCTAAAATAAGTTTGACACAATAATTATTTGAATATCATTCTCTATATAAAAATTGTGATTAAGATTATGACCATAAAATTGATCAAATATTGGTGATAATAATCACAATATTACTCCCTTAGAGAAGATATGTATGCTCTACAAATTTAGTCTATCATCTGCATTAAGAATCAGCTTAAAAATTCATTCACAGTAAGTTTGTCGGTCGACGAATTCCTCGACCAAAAACATCCCGGTCAGCCTATCTCTTTCGACCGACAGACTTCAAATAAAAATTACATTTGCAGAACCCAGACACACTTTCGGTCGACTATTATTCGACCGAGCGAATGTCGGTCGACAATTGCTCGACCGAGAATTGACCGTTGGGATATGACCGTTGGAATCCGACCGTTTATGACCGTTACCAGCCGACCGTTGGGCGGCCGAGTGGCGCGTCTGGGATATGACCGTTGCGGTCAATCGGTCAACAAATTGTCGACCGACCCGGTCACTGGATTGCTATAAAAAGGACCAAAAACGGGTCATTGCTTCACACTCTCATATTCTTACATCCATAGCTTCTCTCTAGTGCATTTTTGTGCAATTCTTTAGCTTTTTCATCCCCAAGACTTTCTTGCTTCTTCTCCACCTTAAAGCAAAGAAATGGCTTCATCATCTACACGTGGAAAGAAGAAAGTTGCTGGCAGGAAAGGAAGGGTGGCTACTCCACCATTGACGATCATCAACGACATCCCCTTCATCGACGCAGATGCTGGTGATCACTATCTCAGGCTCTCCTCCAAAACTCCTCTTCCACGACGGCCGGTTGAAATCATGGACTTCCTCAGCATCGTCGACATGGAGGATCTTTTTGAGGTGAAAAATTTGAAAGAATTTCTTAACCCTTCCTTCCCTTCCTACTCTTCCAAAGTGGTAAATGAGTTATATGCAAACCTAATCTCCCATTCCGAAAATGAAAATAACTTCTTCTACTCTATGGTCAATGGGCATAGCTTTCGATTTACTGAGGAGGATATTCTTGACATGCTCAACATCGACTTAGATGAATATCAAGACACTCTTGACCTTACCACTGGAAATCCACTCAATACATTTTCCCAAGATGACAATACTGTCAGTCTTAGTGACATTAAACGAGCCATTTTTCAATCTAATACAACTTGTCACGAAGATAGGGGTACCTACTATGCCATTAATCTCAAACCTGCAGCTAGGATTGTCAATCTTATTGTTTCCACAAACATACATCCTAGAGCAAACAAGTCTGAAGTCCCTATCTTTCGCATGTGTCTAATTTATGCCATTATCAAACGTATTCCCATAAATTTTATCCGCATCATCCTTAAGAACATGCTTGAGTTTTCTGGCAATCCCCCATATGCTGATTTTGTATGCCAAATCACTCAACACTTTCTTAAGACACAAATTGAGGACATGGGATACACATGGGAAAGAAGACCACAAAAAAGCAAAAACACAGTAGAGAAGATGGGAATTGATTTCAGTCACAAGAGGGCTAGGACGGAAGGTGAGACATCTAGTCAAGACATACCACCACCACCTACTCCTACTAACCCATCCTTTGATCCCATCCAAAACACCCTAACCTATGTTGTTGGGTCACAATATCATCTAAGCAGACAATTAGATTATAGCCACCATGCCATGACCTACCTAAATTAAAGGATGCAAACCCTCTCTCCAAATCAACCAGATGAATATCCTTATTCTTTAAATCCTGGCATGCTCAACCCTTATAATCCCTCTTACAACTACTACCAAACTCCACCTCCACCATCTACAGATCTCACACATACTCGATTTTCCTCAATACAATTACAAGACATTGCTGCTCATTTCCGCTTTGATCGTGTTCCTACCTTCTTGGAAGCATATGCCTTAACCAAGACAGGTGCTTTGGAGTGGCAAACTTTGGTCAAGTATTATGGAGCTGAGCCATTTCTTGGAAAAGACCCTGATATTGATGTAATACTTAAGTCTTTCCAGTGAAATTTGGAGTGTCCGTTGTATTAGTTGTAATGAAATGGTTATCTTTGCATGATTGTAATGAAATGGTTATCTTTACATGACTTGGTTATCTTTGCATGATTGTAATAATTCCATGATTCTAATGAATTGGTTATCTTTACTGATATTCCTCTATGGCATCATTTGAACATGGCTTATAAGACTATTCTAGTAGAGCATACAAAGTAAGGGGAGTAATAAATATGTCATAAATAAAAAAGGATGAAATCTTTGCAAATACCTGAAATTTAAAATTGTGGCTAAATTGACCATCTATTGAAGAGGGATATCTATTTAAGGGGGAGCAATACTTTTCATATAATATTTGTTCTTAAAAAGATATCTTTTTGAAATGACAAAGGGGGAGAAATAAATATAAATGCAAAACTCAATCAATGAGTTTCATAAACAAACTCTTGGCTTTACATTGAAAGTTGCTATATTCCCTAAAGAATTGGATTTCATGTTCCATAATTCATGGGGAATAATAAGCACACATTTTATAAACAAGAGAAGAAATTTACAAAGGTAATCTTCAGGTATGAAACTCACATGTTTTATATTTTCTTAGTTTATATTTAGGAAATGTTTGTCATCTTCAAAAAGGGGGAGATTGTTGGCTAAATGGACATCTGTAAATCCCTTTGTTTTGATAATGACAAACATTTCATTCTTGTTGATCTAACGTGCTACTTGAGTGTTGCAGGAATAAGGTGAATGACAAATCACTAGGGAATCTATATGCTTGAATGATTATAAATGTCATGAAATGTAATCAATTGTAAACTTGTACAAATATATAATGTACAAGTACTTAGACTTCATGTAAATCAAGCGTTAGATCTTCCCCAGCTAAACACCACATTTAGATAGGTCATCTCCTTCAATAGTGTCACATATGCACACTCATACACACACTTAATGTCTTTATTTGAAACATTGAAACAAGGTCTATCTCGGTCGACAAAATCCTCGACCGAGACACTCTCGGTCGACAAACTTCTCGACCGAGAAAGACCCAAGTATCCGTTAGACACAGCTGACAAGGTAGTTGGCAGTTAGAGATAAACGTTGCAAACACTTGATCCAGAGAGCTTGTCGGTCGACAAAACTTCGACCGAGTAGGTGTCTTGGTCGACCATTTCTCGACCGAGATGGACTCTGATAGTAACTGCAGAATTAATTAACTAGCCGTTGTTAAAGCAACTAACTTATACCTAACGGCTAGTTAAGCACTTAGAAACCCCTAGAAAGTGTCTAGAACGTCCTTAAGCACTTGTAGGACATTCCTATAAATAGGACATGCCTTAGGACACCTAAACTCACTTGTTTTTACACTTGAGCAATCTTTGAGCATACACTTACATTGAGCAACCTGTTTGTGAGCAATTGAGCATATTGACAACTGGCTACTTCTTCTCTCAGCTCAAATTTCGTGTCCTATAGGCTAGCATCTCCTATCCACAGCAATCACAATTCCATACACATTGGTTAGGAGATCTACACGCTTGATCTAGGCAAATCAAGCCTTGTGCTTCAAAGGATAAGTTGCAATTTCCTTTTTCCTTTCTTGTTCACTATTATTGTTTGTACTCTCCTTGCTACTCCTAGGTTGGAGGCTGCGGATTGGAGAGGTTGGAGATCTTCTTGGTGAAGAAGGGGACCTTGAGCTACTTCAAGAAGGTTGGTGCAACGGGAGGTTACTTATAAAGAGGAAGGCTACTTCAAGGGGGAGCTTGGAGTTACTTCAAGAAGGATACCTCGGGTTGGTGCATCTACTTCAAGTGAAGGCTGTTTAAGGGGTGTAAGAAAGTATTGCATTTTGTGTAATTCCTTGTGAAGGTAATAAAATTGATACTTTCAAAATCCCGGTTGGGTAAGCAACCGGGTAGTGGACTGACAACCTTAGTATTTGCTAAGGTTGGAACCACTCTAAACCCCTTGTCTCCTTCTTGATTTCTCATTTGTGGTTGTTTGAGTTAAATTATTGTTGAATTAGTTTAAAACCCTATTCACCCCCCTCTAGTGGTTTTTCAGTCTCCCGCCTCTGCAGTCGTCCACATAGACTACCTGGAACTCCGATCACCTTATCCCACAAGGAATCGAAAGGAGTCACATCCTCCTGTCGGCGTACTAGTCACCGATACACTCTCCTGCCACCAGTTACTTTTCTGCAGTTGTCTTTCCCTTGCTGTGCCTCCCTTATCGGGTAGCACTTGCTCAAACTCTCTCGGTTACCAGAACCAGAGAGAACGACAACTTTGCAGAGCACCTGGTGTTATGAGTTGTACTTTGAGAAGCCCCCAATACCCCTATATATATAGGAGGGTCATGGGACAGGGTTCTCTACCCCGGGCAATACGGGATTAAAGTAGGAGTAGAAGGGTTCAGAATTTTCCACAAAACAACCAACTGCGCCACCTGAACTGATCGTTTCAACCCTGAAACGGTCGGTGGTGACCTGATCCGATTGGTTCACACCTGAACTGATCGTTTGGAGCACCTAAGCCGATCGGTTCAAGCATGAGCCGATCGGTTCGTGGTCCTGGTCCAACTCAAATTGACTTTCAATTTTGTTTCTGATTAATCAAATATTAATCCTTGTTCAAATCGAATTTGTACAAGTGAAACAAATTGTATTTGCAAAATTGACTTTCCAAACGATCTCCATTGGTCACATGAATCGACCGGTTCAACAATTGAGTCGATCGTCTCATTGATACATGAGTCGATTGTCTCACCAGTTGAGCCGATCGGTTCACCAACCTGAGCCGATTGGTTCATCACATGAGCTGATCGGTTGGAAGTGCAAACTGTGCAAAATCAGTCAATTGCAGTTTCAATCAATCTGATACTCTAATCAATTGGTCCAACACCTTGAACACTATGATTTTAAGATATCAATCAACTGAGTGTTTAATTGAACTACTAAACTCCTTTAGTAATCTATCTAAACATCGTTTGTAGATAAACTCCCCTTCCAGGTTAAATCCTATATGTGTGACCCTACAGGTCCATTTCACTTTGGTAGTGAAAGTCCATAACACTTATGACTTCACAAGCAAAGAGCGGTGCCTAGTCGCACATCAGTGCTACCCAAGTGAAATAGAAAGTTGGATAACAACTTTCAATCCTATAATTTGTGAATGGTGTTACAGTGAATGTATAATTCCTTAGTCACTGATGTCCTGAATGAACTCAAGGCATGGTACAGTCATCCTTTCAACGTTCATCCATTTCCTTGATCTCAGAGCAGACTGGGTGAGATGTGTGTGACATCAATATCACATATCGATTCACACATGCATGTGCATGCCTTTCTCAATCCTACTCATCAAGTGGCCATAGACATCAAACTCCCTTAGGAGGGACAAATCTCATATCTATCACTCACCCCTCAAAAGCCCCATGTGTCAAAGTCACCCAATCATCACCTTTATAACAACCCATGTTTCAGGATTGCGTTTGATGATGTCAAAGTGTACCCAACGACATGTGTTGAGTGTAGTGATTTCAAGTCGAAGAATCACATTCACCACCATCACTGTGAGAGCTGACTATGACTACCAAATCATGGTTTCATGTGTCACTCTCACGGTGGGTCTGTCCGGTACACTTGTTTTCTAACAAGTACCTATGTGCTTGGTTTGATATCACTATATCATGACTAATGAGATTCTGTCATCAACCAACACACAATCTAGTCTTTAGTGTTATTGATGTCTATGGTTATTTCCACAATAACAACCGACTAGGGACTAAACAAGAATGTATACTCTTAGCATCTGTATGATCTCATCATTTAGGTCCTGAACCTAAAAGCATACATCATCGAGTAAACAATTTTTTAGACATCTATCATGTTACACTATCATCTCTGAAATAGTTAAAACATATAGATTGGAAATTGCCTTTATTATTATTCAAATCATTTACAAAGTATCCCATTACAATCATCACATGACTTTCTCTATGGGCATACATACCAATAAAAGTGTGGTGTATACACACATGGACCAATACGTAGTTTAGAAAAATTGGAGAAAATTGCATCCGACCCCCTCCACGAGCTTTCCTATATAGTATAGATGTGTCTCCTAACATAATATATAATTTAAAAAAATTAAAGATAAAAGTGTTATGTACACACACATGGACCAATACGTAATTTTAAAAAAAAATGAAGAAAATTACATCCAACCCCCTCCACGGGCTTTCCTATATAGTATAGATGTGTATCCTAATATAATATATAATTTAAAAAATGAAAGACAAAAGTGAGGTGTACACAAACAAGACCAATACATAATTTTAAAAAATAATGGATAAAATTACATCCAACCCCCTTCACGGTCTTTCCTATATAGTATAGATGTGTCTCCTAATATAATATATACTTTTAAAAATTAAAGACAAAAGTGTGGTGTACACACAAGAACCAATACGTAATTTTAAAAAATAATGGAGAAAATTGCATCCAGCCCCCGTATATAGTATAGATGTGTATAAATTTCAGTTTGTAGGAACATGAACAACCCAGAAAAAGTAACATACAATAACTCAAAGCGTGCCTCTTAGTTATGTTTATCAGAATAAATAAGATTTTCATCAATTCAAAACATTTTTGGCATTCTCCGTAACGAATACAAAGTTCAAATATGTCATACTTTTGCAGATTAACTCAAAATTTAATTTCAAGTAGAACCCGATCTGACGCGACCCTGTCCAATCGCAATCCCTTGATAAAAGAGACAGATTTTTGTAACTAAAAATATCTTTATATTCTGCGATATTTATTCATGGATTAGGTTTATATAATTGTAACACACGTGCTTAACAAGGGTCTCCTACTAATTTATAAAGAAAATAAACAACAGTACCCTTGTTGACGATGGGCCGGCTTCGACTATATCAGATGTTGGTGAAAATGATAAGGACAGAGTTTGCGCAAGCCGACAAATGACTCCCAACGCCCCCCATATTCAATCGACTCTGTATGTTCGTTCGCGAACTCCGAACGCACACTGACACCGTTCATTCGTAAACAAACGTACAAAGCCGCAACAGGAACAAACAAACAGACAAAAACAATCCATCATCTTTTATATTCAGTCCATCGTATTCGGTCTCTCCCCTAGCGGCAATCATCCTACAAGAAGTTTATCAACCTCCAGTCGGAGACATTGTTGGCGTGGTCTTGGATTCGTCAATTTCAGACGTCTTCAGAGAGATAAGACACGCATAGAACGGGGACGAACGGAGGAGGGGAAGAAGCAATGGCGGGCGGTGACGGGACGGACGTGGAGGCTCCGCTCCTGGTGCAGCACGTCCCCAAGGCCGGCGGTGCGACGTGGGCCCAAACCCTAGGGAACATTGTGGTGTCCCTCGTCGGCACGGGGGTGCTCGGCCTCCCTTACGCCTTCCGGGTTGCCGGGTGGCTCGCCGGCTCCCTCGGGGTAGCCGCTGCGGGGCTCTCCACTTACTACACCATGACCCTCCTGGCAAGTCCCTCTAAACTCCTCCTCATCTACCCTTTTTCATTTGTTTTGGAATTTATCCGGCAACTAGACCCGGGTTTGTAACCCTCTGCTTTATGTTCGCGGTATTTCAAAGGCGTTTGAGCAATGCATGGACGAACATAAAGGATTTGGGATTGGGCCCGCGGTTTCTGCTCCTGCGTGTTGCTTGCATTTTATACGGGAATATCTCTCTATTACCGTGGAGCTGCTTTTGTGCCTTTTGGTATAGGACTAGAAGTCAATGCAGAACAGGAACAAAGGGTGGGGAACCTTTTGGTGGCAGGTGGATTTGTTGGGACGAGGTGTATAGAGTGCTGGGGTCTTCAGATTCGGCCTTTTTAATGAAAAAACAACGAAACTTGTTCTTTTTATATCATTCTAAGGCAATCCAGATGCTTAACTTACAAAAAGCTTCTGACGGATAAAAATCCGTTGCCACCTCAATCTCTCATCCCTTTTGTTTACATGTTTCACAGGTGGAATGCAGGAAGAAGTTGCACGAGGATGACGAATCCATCAAAATCTACTCCTATGGCGACTTGGGCTTCAAAGCCTTCGGACCGAAAGGGCGCTGGCTAACTGAAGTCCTAGTCTTCATCTCCCAAGCCGGTGGTGCCATTGCCTACCTCATCTTCATCGGCCAGAACCTCTCCTCGGTATTCTCCACCCACTCACACCAGATCCCTTCCACAGCATTCATCATCTTCCTACTCCTCCCTCTCGAGGTCTGCCTCTCATTCATACGGTCCCTCTCAGCACTCGCCCCGTTCAGTGCGTTCGCTGACGCGTGCAACGTTCTGGCAATGGCCGTTGTGCTCAAGGATGATTTCCAGCTGCTCGGCGGCGTTGATATGGTGAGCACCGCCTTCAATGGCGTGTGGAGCTTGCCCTTCTCGGTAGGAGTGGCAGTGTTCTGTTTTGAAGGCTTCAGCATGACACTGCCGCTGGAAGACTCCATGGAGGACAAAAGCATGTTCCAGTGGGTGCTTTCACGGGCGTTCCTTGGGGTTGCGGTTGTCTACATCTGTTTTGGCGTCTTTGGATATGTGGCTTATGGGGAGGAGACTAAAGATATTATAACGCTTAATCTTGCTAATGGCTGGTCATCTGTCACTGTTAAGGTAATTGCTGTGATCTAGTTCATTTCTTATCTTTTGGTTACTTTCTGGTCATGGAACGGAATTCTTCTAACTGTAGCTTAAACTTGCATACAGTTTAATACAATCTTAAAATAATCTAGCTCTTTATTGTCAAAATTTATCACTGTTTCCAATGCGTGCTTAGTTAACATTTCTTTATGAGACTCTTTAAAGATAATATCTAGAGAATTTGGACATATTTACAAATAGTACTGAAGCATAAATTGCCAAAGTAGTACATACAAACCTGCCATCGGATGACTGTTTTTGATAGCTAGTCTGTTACCATCCTAATTGAAGAATTTTAGTTGTGCACAATTCATGTTTCAAATTATGGAATTTTTCGTCTGCAACTGATATACCAAAAGGGATGTCTTTAACTTAGTCAAAACTACTACTTGTTCTCTTGCTGTAGTACACACTTGCAAATGGCATGTGCCTTGCTGTTATTGAGTCTTTGCTACATGTCTCCAGATATTTTTAACTTGGTAAAAAATATTTCTCATACTCTTCCTATAGTGTACACCTTTAAATCGCATCGGCACTGCTGTAGGGTAAGGATATTATTATATTCTATCGTCTGTAGCAATATACTAGACATATATTTAAGTCTGCACGCTGGACTTTATACTCTGGCCATTTAAATTCACCCTTATGAGTGTAAGTCAAGGTACAATGTGCATCTTGAGCATTATGCAGATATTTAGGCATGTGGTAGCAGACACTATGGTAAGGCCAGGAATGAGGCACTTGAGATAAATTTAGAATTAATTTCCACCGTGCATTAAGGTAAAAAAATTTGAATATATAAACAAAGCTTTTGGCAATGAAGTAACTTCTTTTATAATTTTCCCTAAATCAGTAAAAGACTAAAAGCACGCCTGGCCACGCACATGCAAATGTAAGCAGACATATACAATACATATTTTTGAGTGTGTCGATATGCTTGTAACATGAATATCTGAAGTGGTTTGCCAGGGAGTTAACTATATCAAGTTTCTGTAAGAAATGTAGATAGTGTTCTCACACCATGGAGAAAGGATTTTGTGGAGGGAAGTGTCGACTGTGTTGTCATTATCAAATTGTTGGGGGAGTGGGGAAGGTATTTTGGCGGGAACACATTAAAGAGAAGAGAAAGGAATGAGATAAAAAAAAAGAGTTTTTTCCCAAAACCCCCCTCACTTTCCCCTAAATTCCAGAAAACCCCCTCTTGTATAGATAATCCCAAGCACCCCCCTCAACTATCCCAGTAATTCCAGCTATCCCCCTAGCCGTTAGCCCCCCGTTACCAACTGACGGCTGGGCTAATTTTCGTTTTTCTTTACGTTGTCCATTATATAGCTCGTGTAGTTGTTCCCTCATTTGATTTTTTTATATATTTTTAAACTCCAATCATGTTCTTATATTTGGACGGAAAGTTGACAATGCTAATCGTAGCATGTCGTTAAGGTGTCCAAATTTGAACTGCAACAGATCAAGACCCGGCATAAAAAAATCATAGACTGAGAACCATATCGGGTATGTTTGGTTACCTGGATTTTACTGTATTGGATTGTATTTTAGACTCCAATTCTACAAATTTTATGTTTGGTTTGCAGGATTGGAGAACCGAGGATAATCCCGAGATTTCTGCACTTAATAGGAATCCCGCATTTTGGTTTCCATCAAAATTTCTCGGACGCCGAAATTCAGCTGTGGCTGGCCGGTGGACCCAAAAAAAATAAAATCATGTATTTTACTAATCCAGGAAACCAAACATAAAATTTGTGTTTGCGGGATTTTGACAATGCAACATTATAGGAATGCAGGATGACATAAATACATGATTCTTATAAATCCAGCAAACCAAGCGTGCCCCAAATAAAAGTCGCTCCGGTCGATCGAGACCCAGTTAACAATTTTTTTGGAAGTAATCAAACCAAATAAGAACATACCCGACCCCATACTTCATCAAAAAATGAAGGAGCAGATCATGATCGAACTGAAACCGGACCGGATAACCAACATATATAGTCCTGTATTTGTCTATAGAGTTTTATATATACATTCTTGATTATAAAATATTAAAGAACTATGTTATAAAATTATATAAGAACCGAATGGTTACACAAACCAAGTTGTACAATTAAACTTTTGCAACAAAAGAGTAAATTATTATAAGACTACTGAGAACATTACTAATATAATGTTAACAAAAAAATAACATATTTAAGACTGGGGTGGTCAGTAGCCCAGCGACGCGGCTCGGTAATCCCCAATGAAGGGACTCGGGTTCGACTCTGGGCACTGGCCGTGGTGAAACAGTGACTGACATTTGATTGGGCGCGTCATGGTGTCCCCTCCAATGACACGGCTGGTCCCGAAATTTACTCTTGGCAGGGTGGGATCCAATAATGACCGATCCCGAGAGGGGTTCCTTGTTATTAAAAAAAAATTCAAGACTAAAATTCATAAATTCTTTGCACACAAAATACTAACACGTACAAGTACTATAAAATTAAATCATATGATAGTTAATACATAATACACTAATTTATTAATAAGTCAATTCAACATGCAACATATTCGTACTTGTACAAGTGCAATAGTTAATGATATTGATATTTATTGATATTATCACATCAATGTGTAGCCAATATTCATATACTTGTCGGTAAATTCTAGAGTGCACATCCCTACAATCCTTGATAAATATTAGATTTACTTAATATATATAATTTTTTGTTAATTATCCGGTCCAGATCAATTTCTACCGTTTCAGACTGGACTGAGGATCGGATTTAGGAAAATAGTGGACCGAAGACCGTCTTGAAAGTCAAGTCAGTCCAAAATTGGACCAGACCGAATAGTCAGTCTAGCCTAATCCACCGGTCTGGACCGATATTTGTACATTCCTACATATCGACACTTATTTTATTGTTTCATTAAAATATGTAGTAGAAAAATAGTAGAAAAATCAAACAAGAAGTAGCTAAACGTAGCTGGAGACGGACAAAGTAAGAAAAGGATATCGGCCTAGCCGTTAACTTGGTAACGGGGGCTAACGGTTGGGGGGTTATTTGGGATTGTCTTAATAGTTGAGGGGGGTGGTCGGAATTATCTATATTTGAGGGGGATATCTGGAATTTAGGGGAAAGTGAGGGGGCATTTGGGAAAAAACTCATAAAAAAGGACAAAAGGAGGTTTTAGTATTAGTATAGATAATTATAGGTATGTACGAAGTGTGAATTTACATGACCTTCACACAAGTGAATTATTCCTGAAACTTACCCACTGGAGATATGCATGGAATGGTGTTTTAAATTTTTTCTCATATGTGTTATTAGTCATATATATATATATATATATATATATATATATATATATATAGTCAGGCTAGAATACACTCGAGTGTACAGAATACGTCGTACACCACAATGGTGTTTGCCTATCTAGACCATGTTTTTCCAAAATCTAATCCATTGATCTTCATAGTTACAATAATAATAGGTCACATATAAAATTTGAACTCATTTGGATGAGTGTAAGTCACTCATCCAAAGACAACAAAATCGACGCACAAAACTAATTTGAAATACATGATTTTTGCCTACTTTAGATGCACGACCTATAAGTGTCCAAATGAACTAAAATTTATTATATAGTATGTTCTTATGATAATTAAGAAGATCAACGGTTTAGATTTTTTAAAAATTTACTGCATCTTAAAAAATGACTGAGGTGTACGGTGTCTCCGGTACACTCGAGTGTACACTAGCCTGACTCTCTCTCTCTCTCTCTCTCTCTATATATATATATATATATATATATATATATATATATATATATATATATATATATATAGTTAGGCTAGAATACACTCGAGTATACAGATCATGCCGTACACCCCATTGGTGTTTGCCTATCTAGATCATATTTTTCCAAAATCTAATCCATTGATCTTCATGGTTACAATAATAGTAGGTCATATACAAAATTTGAACTCATTTGGATGAGTGTAAGTCACTCATCCAAGGACAAAAAAATCGACGCACAAAACTAATTTGAAATACATGATTTCTACCTCCTTTAGATGCACGACCTATAAGTGTCCAAATGAGCTAAAATTTATTATATAGTATGTTCTTATGATAATTAAGAAGATCAATGGTTTAGATTATTCAAAAATTTACTGCATCTTCAAAAATGACTGAGGTGTACGGTGCCTCCGGTACACTCGAGTGTACACTAGCCTGACTCTCTCTCTCTCTCTCTCTCTCTCTCTATATATATATATATATATATATATATATATATATATATTTAAGCAATGTTATTCCAACTCTTGGAAGTAGGTTTTGATGTTTTTCTGACAACCTTAACCCTTTTGGGTTAGTAGTAGACTAGTAGTTGATTTATATGTCAACTCTCAACTAATTACGTATGCTGGTATTTTTTATTTAACATTCGTTTTTTGAGTTCCAACATTTTTATTGGTACTTAGTTACCTTTTTCCCATACTTCTAGAACATTCTTCCGATTTCAGACAATATCTGGTTGTTTATGGAGATGGAATCACTTTAACATAGCTTAGATCGCCAGTGATACAAACTCCTTCAACTTGAATATGTAAGTCCTTCAATTATTTTTCAGTGACTAGGATTACCACCGAAATTGGCAGTGGTAGTTTTCCCACAAAATGATACTAACACGGTAACCAAATCATCGTGAGAGATAAGTGATATCTGGTTGCAGATGAGTGGAATTTGTATAGATATTACAAGTTATATGTCAAGAATTCTTACAAACTTTTTGTTTTGTGGCATTTTTTAGATAGTGAATAAAAGGCTCAGAAATTGGGGGGAGTCTTTATATCTTGGCTGGAGGTCAGGAAACCAGTCGCATCGCAAGTAAAAATTCATGAGTTAGCCTTTTAAACAGAAATATTCACTATGTCAAAAATATGCGGAATATTCAAGAAAAGTACAATCAATAGCTCAAGGAAAAATCATATAGAACTCTAATGGTTTACAGCAATCTTTGTATGCACATTGAATGGAAAAGTTTAAGATTCCAGTATAGAAAGTGAAAATAAATGTATACAGATGGTATGCTTGATATTATCGTGAAAAGTGCACAAGATACCAAGAACTCCAGATATGTATATCCTGTCCGTTTGTTTAGAATTCAGGACTATCTAATCTGTATTGTATGCTGAGGATCACAGGGTTCATTGCATGTGAAACATTTACTTCTGTGGTTACCAAGGAAACATTTACTTCTGTGGTATCTGACGCTATATTACTAGGAAACATTTGCTTCTGTGGTTACCAAGGAAAAAAACAATGTATTGGTGAAAAATCCTCAAGAGATTCCGGCACTTTTGTTACCAGGGAATCATTTCAAAGATGGACTTTGAAACTGCATATTAGCATGGGCATAATCTTTTTTCTCAACATGTCAGAAACCCATGGACCCTAAACCAGCTTGACACGTATTGTTATCTGTAAGTTCTATGTTGGATAGGGGATGAATGTTTTTAGTCAAGGCACATTACAAAACTTCGTAATATATGTGTTTGTGGCTGTTCCATGTACCTATTGATATATTGTTTTTCTCCCATTTGCACACAGCCCTGATAGCCAAAAGACCTGTTTAAATGCTTTCTAGACATTATTTATACTAGTTTTATGCTGCTTCTTGAAGTTTAAATTTTTCACTTGTTATTAAGTGGTAAGACTAATAGTTTCTCACATTTGAAATCTGATGGGCCAACAGATAGGCCTTTGTGTGGCACTGGCATTCACATTCCCAGTGATGATGCATCCTATTCATGACATTGCTGAATCAAGGTTGAAGAAGTGTGGCTGCTTCCAAAAACTTTGTCATCGCCTGAATGGAGCAGAGTCTTTTGGTTTTCACTTGGCCCGAACTCTGTCAGTGCTGATTATGGCCATGGTGGCATTGTTTATTCCTGGATTTGGAGCTTTCATCTCCTTTGTGGGCTGTACGGTGTGTGCTATGCTTGCCTTTGTTTTGCCAGCTACATTCCATCTTGTATTTTTGGGTCCATCACTGCGGCTGCATCAAACAAAGAATGTTGGACTACATCCTTCTTGTTACTGGTCTGTTTTTCGCAGTGTATGGTACAGTTTCTGCTGCATCTGGCCATTCATTGGGTTAGTTTCACTAGCAAAGATTCAGGCAAACAATGAAGTATATTGCATCAGTGTATTTCTTTACTGACGCTGGGTACATACTAACCAACTTGAGACAAGCTGGGTACAAGTATTTTTCAAGTGCGTACTGCGGAATATCAGTTCAGCGAAATTCTGCAATATTCGCTTCAACACAGAGGTGACAACAAACAATATGGGAAATTATAATTCGTAAATTGCAGGGCAACTGCCCGCTGAGGTGATATCATGTCATATAATTATGCCGGAGTAAGGCGTTTTGTTGTATCTTTATTACAGAAAAGAGAGGTAGACGGAAAATATAATGGGTCACTTTCCTAAAATATCAAGTGCATATGGTTCCTACTTTAAAAAGACCTTTTGTGGTTGTAGGTACATAAATAGCCGAAACATAGTTGGTTATAATAAAAAATTGAGAAGTTAAGTGACTTGGTTCAGTATGAAATTAAATTTAAGAAAATAAAATAAAACAATGCTGACGAGAAGTGGTTGAAGTGGTCAAACATGTAGTCTCTAATATAGGGATCCGAGTTTGATTCCTAGCTGCCGGTTCGATTTACCACCCTCCGGACGTCCGGCCTCCGCTTAAGTTTGGAGGAGTGGGAAGAAAATCTTTTCTTCTAGCCCAAACAAAACAAAACAATATATACATTTATTCTTTGTCATTGTTGTTGCTTTTAGTTACATGCATGCTTTAGGTAGGAATAGACTTTAACCTCTTCATGTACATGGCACTAGTTGTGTACACGTTTTCATCTGTACTTTTCTGAGTTGGTTGTTTTCTATGGCTCCATAACAAATGGGTGAGATGGGTTACGAAGTGTTCAATGTCCTCATAAACAAAGTTGCCATTTCTAGGATTGCTTTGAAATTGAACTGGAGTAAATCCGATAGTAAACTCATGGAGTGTCCAAAGTTCTTACTTTAGAAAGCATCACAAGGCGCACATGTATACATCAGAATGCGCCTAGATAATACATGCCTTTCTACATGGCAAGTCACCTCCTTGCATACTGTTGCAGTTATTACTTTTCTCATTTATATTAATCTTTTAGTACTTAGGACCACACATTTCTCGAATTATTTGTTTGTTGCAAGGATTAGACGAAGATTGGGATACAAATCCCACTCCATATCGCTGTTCTATGATTGGTTATAAGAAATGAAGAGCCAATAAAATTACAACAAATATTGAATGCCATATTCATAGATAATTTCCAGTCTTTGAGATAGGCCGGGCCACACAATACACCCTTCTAACCCTTTCTTTTGAATTTAGCGTTAACCAAATGTGTGCATATAGAGTCGAGAGTTGGCTGAGCTGTACCAAAATCCACCCAGACCCAAACCATAAGCTTACAAGATTGAGCTAGGGCCTTCATTATAGGACCACAGATCTAACCCGACATGTGGCAATCACAAACTTGAGTACCAATGGACTTTACCTAGGCATATAAATCAATAATATGTATCTTTTATAATTAAATTTGTGGCAACCTATCATGCTAAATGAGATTATTCAAATCAAAACATGATTGATCACTAATTAATTATATCATTAAAAAGGGACATTATTAGAACTAAATAAATCCTCTTAAATACTTGAGAACATTTTACATAAAGGCCTAACATCTTGCATAGACTCGTATAACATACTAGGTATATTTACAACTATATGGGGCCTCAACCACAACTTGTATACAGAGGGTGTTATCCACATATACATCATGTACAAACATTCAAATGCTTATCAAAAACTCAAATCGGTGAAACAACTTCTACAAAACTTTCCCTCCCAGACCTGAGAATACATGGACGATTCTAAGACACACTAAACAACTAATTAACCTCCATCTATGGTTCTCCAAAATAGCTCCTCCTTGCTGCCATGGGTCTGGCGGTGCTTCTCATGATCACCTAAAGAGATATAGAGATCCACGAGGTGAGACTTATGGTCCAACACGAGGCACAACTCTCAACAACGTGTATTGCTTACAATAGATTGTGCAATTTAACAAATATAGAAGATAATTTTACAAAATCGAAATGTCAAAAATAAAGCATTATTAAGAACATTCATTATCAGAGTCTTAAATGCAAGATTGACATATTAACATAGTTGAAAAAAGACCAGACATACATAAGCACAGTTCATTTCTCTTACCATATTGTACATCATCTAAATATTAAAAGAAACAAAACAAGGGTTATCATCCAATGTGAATCGCTGAATAACCCTAACAAATATGCACACAATTGAATTACATCTTTTATTAAGCCCTGGGGAGTTTGAGATGAACCACTCAAACTTCCAACTGACTATTGCAAAGTCGCAATCATCTCCGTACAAGATCTAAGAGAGTCGAAATCCTAAGATCTCTTCCCCTTGATCAGTACAAGTCCACCGCAACTACATATTAGTCAAGCTGCAATCAACCTAGTCTGCCCTAGGTACACATGCCACGATACTAGAAACCAGGGCATTCAACCCTATCATTTGAGGTACGACTGCATTTGTCCTCAATCACATCACATATACACATGCATATTCATATGAGATGTGACCTAGACCATTCTCCATATCCTTGGGATCAAGTTGACAAGGATACACTCTCCCTACACCCACATATACTCAACAATATACGACTCTGAGTTTCCCTTCTGGAATACTCATTTCACTATCTAGTAAGTCCTAACACTGTAATATCCATACGGCACAGGACACTACATGATTAGGGTTTCACTTGATTAGTTAAGCCAATTGGGTGACTTCAGGCTACATCAAAGAAGTTTACATACAAACCCGAAAATGTTTCTACAAAATCATGGGCATGTAACAACTCTAGAAGATATAAAACGCATGAGACATATTCCTTTAAAACAACATCAGTGTATACAAGTTCATTGTTATCATTGGAAAAGACCAACTTCCATTAGGGTTCACAACACCCCACAAATGACATTCATAAAGAAGCCATATTTCCACCAGGGCTCAAGCATGCCCAAAAACCATTTAGGCCAAAACAACATTACTTCTTGTAAAAACATCATTATCACCCCACCCTTTAGAAAGGGTTCAATATGTCACCAACACTCTTATTTCATAAAAACTTAGTATAAGGTTCATCGATCATAGGAGTTATAATATTTCCAAGAGTAACATAATAGAGTTACCTTTAGCAACATGAATGTATCCCGTCATCATTCCAATATCAATAGAAGATAGAAGTACTAAACTATCATCAATTAATCATCACAAGAGAGTGAATATGTGAATTAGATTTGTATCACTAATCAACATACCTAGATAAACCATCAGTTCATTAACACTCTTAATCTATCACTTAAGCAACCCATCGTCTCATTTACACTTGGGTAAACTCTTAGACAAATCATTATTCCATTGGCACACTTAGGTAAGAACATGGGTAAACATAGGTAAACCATCATTTCATTTAGGAACTTAGTCAAGCATAAAAACATCTGTTCATTCATAGACTCAACTAAAGGTAAAGCCATCGGTTCATTTATACACTTAGTCAAAAAGAAAACCATCGGATCATTAGAATACTTTGCCAAAAGAAAAACCATCAAATCATGAGAGTACTTAACCAAAATAAAGTCCATCAAATTATTAGAGTACTTAACGAAAATCAAAACCATCGGATCATTGAGACATCTAACCAAAATCAAGACCATTTGATTATCAAAGCTCTTAGCCAAATGATAACCATCGTTTCATTGATGAACTTAACAAAGAAAAATATTATCAAATCATTGATGTTACTTAGCTAAAACATAATCATCGATTCATTAGTGAACTTAGACAAAAAACAAAGTCATTGAATCACTAGTGGACAACAAAACCATCAGAGTCAAATGTTGGGTAAAACATCATTTTATTCACCAAGTAAACTCATCAATTTCTTTACTTAGTGAAACCATCATTTCATTCACCAAGTGAAATAAAAAATCAACACTAAGTAGCCAAAGAGATGGCACCCAGATGGTAAAAGTACTGATGTAAGACCGAGAGGTCTCAAGTTCGAAACCCCCCGGCCACGGGATGAATGAATGGCCAATTTTTTTTTTTTAAATCAACACTAAGTAAAGGTCATCGGTTTGGAGACCAAGTGGGAGTCATCAATAAGAAATATTATAGTATCCTACACTCAAGTAAAACCATTTATTCAAGGATAAAGAAAATCCATCGATTCATTTACTTAACCTAGTCATAGGATTATTGGCTTGCATAATCATTGATTCATATATCAAGTAGTGTCAATATCTCTCACTATAGGAAACACCATCATCTCCTACTCTTTAATAAAACCATTGTTCCATAGACAAGTAGAAGCATCAATTTAGATACTAAGTATAACCATTCATTTCAACATTAGTAAGGCCATCAATTTCTTACACTAAGGGAAATAAGTTCTTCACACTAAGAAAAAACCATCCTTCCATACCTTCAAAACCAAAATAGTTCATGTACATACTAGATGGAACATCTATATGATCTAAGGATGATTTAACAACACACAACAATCATGCATGTATGTAAAGTAGTGACATAAGATAATTTCTTTCCATATTACCAACTCTTAGGGCTAGATCTATATTGAACAAGTTAAAAGTAAGAAAGAAACGGGATGAAATTTATATAACTCCCCTCAAGATGAAGATGAACATCCAAAAAACAAGTTGTCTCAAGAAAAACCCTAGCTTTGCACTCCCAAAGCTCCAAGGTAGCTCCTTGCTTGAAGAATAAGGTAGATTTAGGGCGAAAGAGAGAAGAAAAGAGTCTCTTCAGCCACATCCACAACCTTCTATAAGAACTCTGTAGTTCCGCCCATGGATGAGAAGAGAAGGAAAAGAACAACAAGAAAACTAGAATAGAGAAGAAGACTTTACTTGGTTAGGGCAAGAAACTAGGTTTGAAAGATCCAAGCATTGTTATAGAAGCTTGATCCAAATCCTAAAGCAACATGCATCCATGGTCTCTCCAAGATTTGGCCTCCAAGAACTGCTCCTTCACAAAATGATGGTCCAGGGACTCTCTAGAAGCAAGAACAATATAAGGGATTCAAAGGGTTCGCTTGGGAGAGTGGTGGAGGGTAAATATATATCCAAGAGGTGAGATAAGGGTGATCAAAAGGTTGAAAATTAGCTTATCATGTTTCAAAACTCAAAATCTGTCTTATCCATGCATGCAAGAACTTCCATCAAATCTTTATCAAGGTTATACATTGATTCATGCCTTAGTGAAATAATCAAGATGTACTTTTAGAGAACCCATCTTATTGTGCATATGTATCATCAGAAAACCCATTGGATTCTAGGGTTTACTTAGCCATTTTGCAAACTCTGATCTTCCATCGGTTTGTATACTTCAACTAGGATATCCATTAGATTAGGGACCTCAACTTAAGGCCAACAAATCTTCTTTCACAAGGAGAAACCATTGAATCATTCACTTACTAGGTGATACCATCAAATTCCTATCATATTTAGAAAACCATCACTTAGGTGAGAAACCCTAGGTTCTCAATCCTAGAGGGAAAGAGAAACAATCTGATGGTGCATCTAGGCATACATAGGTGAAACTATATCAAACATTATGAAGAGTACTATGAAGCACAACATACATGTGTGAAAATTATAGACAGAACCCTAGAAAAGAGAAAATCGCACAAAGGTCCATATAAGCACATAAATTTCAAAGCTTAAGCAAACAAGGTCCAATCTGGACCAAATTTGAAACCTAGATTTGTCACATAATATTAAATCATAATTTAGGGTTTGATTAAAGAGTTAAGCATACAATTAAGTTAATCAAGCATGTTTAACTATAAAGTCAGGTCAAGGTCTTACAAAATTAGTCTAAATGTTGTTTCTAATACATGGTTATCTCTTTATTTATACATACAATTATTTTGATCAATATTATCAATCTTGCCTTCATAATGGACACACACAAATTATAGTAAATTACACATGTATCTATTTAAATGTACCCTATTATATGGGGTTTTACTATAATTTGAAAACCATCTATATGTATATAGTAGCAATCTTAGCTAATTCTAATATCTACAAGTAAAACATATGTATATTGCCATATCTTAGGAATTCATAGTTATTTCATTTACTTGTATGGTTTTTATGTTACTA
This sequence comes from Alisma plantago-aquatica, assembly GCA_963693085.1. Lineage (NCBI taxonomy): Eukaryota > Viridiplantae > Streptophyta > Magnoliopsida > Alismatales > Alismataceae > Alisma > Alisma plantago-aquatica. Next base: position 1,313,375,185 of record OY856409.1, on the reverse strand, counting down.
AAATAAAATAAATCTTAACATATTCTATTTATAATAGACCGTTACATGGGTTGGACTGGAATGCACATCTATATGGTAGGCTAGGTTGTGGGTCTCCATTTTAGAATTTGATAGATTGACCCGATCCCAAGGCATAAGCTAGTGAGTTGGGTTTGAGTTAAGGTACATGTAACACAATGCTCATTCATGCCTGTTGTTTTATTTTATTTTAGTTGTGATAACTATTTCTCTCTCCATCACAATCATTTCCATTGTGGAATCTTTTTGTTGCCTTCATTGTTGTCATTGGTGTCATTACCACAAAGATCATTATCATTAGCACTGGCATCAATTTTTTTCTATACACTACCATCATCATGGTCTTCACCACCACAACAACTGTCTAAAATAATGATTTCACCACTTCTTCCACCACTGATGCTTCCATCATTGTTGTAATTAGAACCATCATTGTCATGATCACCTCCTCTGTAATGGTGATCATTACAACAATTTTAGTTGTCATCAACCCCAAATGTCACTAATACCACCACCACCACTATTGTTGTCACTATCATCATCATCACCATTGCCGCTACTACCGGTGTTGCTTGCACCACCGGTAGTAATGTCTCCAACTTTACCATCATGTTATTACTACTTTAAACAATGTTAATACCATTTATTTCCTATCATTGATGTAGCCGCCACCATCATTCTTGTAGTTATTTCTCTTACTCACCACTTCCATCACCCCACATATGCTCCACTATCATTGTCTTTTTCCCACTACCACCCCTTCCCCATCCCTCTTTGTCATTGCCACTTGTGATTGCAGTACTATTTTTCAATTTCATTATTGTCATTGTCATCCTGACATAAGACAAACTCTTGCTCATGGATCTAAGAATAACAACATATAATTTCCCATCTATGTCATTCTCATTTAAAACATAATCTAAAATATAATTTCCACTTCAACAACAACTACTTTTTTGTCCTATTCTTCTTTCATTCCATTAAAACCCATTTCCATGTAAACAAAACATGGCAATAAGTTGGGCCTACGCGTGCACACAAACATTTTATATCAAGAACGAACATCACCTCTTCAATAATGTCAATATATAGCAATAAACTCATATTTTGTGCTTACCATGATCTTGAAGTTAATTTCCTCCAGATGAAGTGGTTCTAGTAATATTTAGAGAAAAAAAATCTATAATGAGTGAAAGAAAGTTGAAGGACATGCTCCAAGCAACACCTAAACCAACAACATAAAACGTGAAAACATCTCCTTTATTTGAAGATAACTTTTATAAGAATATCATGTTAAGAATCCCATATAATGAATGACTCATACTACGTTGATTTTGTATAGTTGTAAATTGGAGAAAACCCAATTGAAGAATAAGTAAATAACATTCCCATGTGGTTTGCACCCTAAGAACATACATGAGAACGTCAACCCCATCATTATAACTTTATTCTAGTCGTTGAATAGCCTATATGCATTACTTTTATTTCTAGTGATGGTCACATACTTGCTTCCACATGAACACATTTTTTGTTGGATTATAACATGATATGTCAAAGGGGTGCACTTTATGTGCATATATATATATATATATATATATATATATATATATATATATAATTGATCTAATTATGTGTACATGGTGCACGTCTATAGTGTATCCCTTTATAGGTATTCAGTGTAGCTCATTTCTTCTAGATGGAACTAACAACACTCATACACCCTTCAACTAACTCTAAGAAGATATTTTTCTAATAAGCCAACTAAAAGGGTGATGGTGTACCTTTTGTTGGTGAACTGTAGGCCATCACCATGATCTTCACTTCCTAATACCTTGATCTACCACTAGGCCCACATGAGTCATTGTGTCTTGACCTACTTTAGTACTCCTAGTTGGGGAAGACATAAATATCAAAGCTGTCTTTGACAGACCCTTAATGCTCATTATAATTGTTAGATTGTAAGATGTAAATAGGTATGTATTTATATATTACCATAACCCATACCTTGTAGGGTAAGATATATGGGAGAATATTTTAAACCCAACATCCATTTACCTTGTAGAAGCTAACCCATTATGTTGATGGATAGGTAAGTGGGAAAGTTGTCATCCTTACCCGCTTCACCCAATTATCTGCTATTGTAGTGATATGTTTGTAACTTAATACATGTATATTTAAATAAAAAATAAATTTTCTTAACCCTCAAACCCTAACCCTCACAACTTTGATGAACCCATCAAGAAAAAAATGAGCTGGTAGCACAAGCACACAAAAATTTCCACATTACCTAGTAGTTGTTCTCTGACGACCAAACAATGAGCTTCTTGTAGTTCCACATCAAATCTAAAGAAACCAAAGTCACGTTGTTTAATTTCTCACATCTTTCCATAGTGAGGAACCTATACTACAAACAAAAAGGATAGTTAGTATACCCACAATATAATGCATTTATTGAAGATCAATGTTTGTTTCTATATGTGACATGTAAAGCAATACAACAAGAAGGTATACATAACACCCCATAGTTTAAGTTTTTATAACTCAAATGAGTCTACATGGATCACTAGACCTTGTGATCATCAAAATTTAAATGGAAGAAAAAATACTAGATTTTATCATCAGAATCATGGGAGGGGGGTGAAGGGATGGTAGTTGTAAAATGAGAGACCATATATGATGACACAAAACCAATATTAAGTATGTGATGTGTGATGAGTACATATGAAGGTCAAGTGATGAATATAATACATGTGAAATTATGTAACTACATGCATATTCATATAGTAAAGTAGTATATTCAATTTCCAGTACACATTCATCACAAGATCTTTCCCTAATGATAATAATGGATATTCATAGTAATATGGTATATCTAAATATAGAAATATTTTGAAAATGTATATTAGTTTATGCAATCATGATTATGCATCAAACAATGATATCTACGAGGAGTTATTCTTTTTCATGATGGATTTACAATTCAATGTTTTCATGATTCAAATTTATGTTGTGGAACTTTGTGTATAGGGTGATATTTAGGCAAAATGACTTGACACATATAAAAAATATTATATATCTGCAACACCTTTTCCTTTTGTTACATGCACAAACATGGAAAATATTATAAGCATTAGCTCTGCAACTAAAACCCATGCAAGAGATAATTTTTTTGATAGTCATTCTTTGCACATATATATTTATTTTCCCCATACAACTGCATGAAGACATGGGGTACATAAACTATCAGTAGTGATAGAAGTGATCACTGGTAGTATCTCTCCATTCTAGCTACATGGAAACGTCAATATTAAGATATACATGTTTGTGATTGGGTGGGGTTCCCATATAACATCTCTATGTTGAAACCAAGCTAAATAACCATATATACTATTGGCTAACAAATATTCCTCTAGTTTTTTCATGTATCCTTCAAGAGTTTTTTCATGGAAGGCATATGCAGTTCATTGGAATTATCAACAATATCCAGAGTTGTCTGTATAGCTAGTAGCTGACCTATTCCTGCATCATCTGCAAAACATATAACCACGATAAAATGTTTTCGTCATACGAATCACTAGTTCATTTGTAAGGAATATATTTTTGTGGAATTTGTTGTTCCTCTCCTTCCATATGGTCCAGATGGTAGCTAAAATAATAGATCTACTATTATACGTACGTGGAGGGTTGTGAATATCCTATGAGAGTTTGTGTTCCAGATTATGCTTAGTTCATGGTCAAATGGCAGTGGTATTAGTGAACTGGGTCCATATTATATATATATATATATATATATATATATATATATATATATATATATATATATATATATAGCTCTATGAAAAACCAAGAAAATATGCATATTGGTATCTTCTTGATTTCTACACACCAAATGAATAGACGGTCCCTCAAATCCATACTTCATACTTTATGCATACGTGCAATTCTTATCATGCCAAATCAGCCATACAAGAATATGTAACCTTGGGTGGGAATATGGTATTCCATATGAGTTTATGCAAAAACATGTTACCTCTAAAGGTGAAATATTAATATGGTAGTTTGGAACCGTATACCTTGCCCCATATCCATGTGGTTGTCATTCTGGCATCATTTCCATAACCAATATTATATTGGTAAGGTCTGAGTCGGAGAGGTGTTGTAGCAAAAAGCTTTTAAGTCTGTTCTTTCTTCTAAAGCTAAGGAGATTGAGAGCCTTGTGTATGGTGCAATGTTTGATGGGTACAAGCATGTGGTGGTTGTATACAAGGTGGTTTTTAGGGGCACAACCATGTCACCATGGGTCCATACAAAAATGGATACGAAGCATGTGTTGTGTTGGGGGTGTGAATAATATTGTGTATAATGAAAATCTTTTTGACAATAATTTTCCATATAGGGGATGATAATGTGACTTTTTATGGTCTCATGGGTTATGGTTGCTATGATATTTGTTGACTATTTTATTTTTTTCCAAAAGTGTTGTTCATTCTGACAAATGGAAGCCCTGAGTTTGTGGATGAGGCATAGTAAATGGGAGTGTAAGTCTATGATATCCCATCCACCATTTGGTCTAGGGATACATGTAGTGTTCCAGTTGACCATATGGGTACTCCTTTTGTTATGATCCCATAAAAACTTCCTCCTAATCTTGTCAACATGTTTAATAACTATAGCACAGAGTGGAATGCAACTGAGGTGATATGTGGTGATTAGAGTGAGTTAAGCATTATGGAGTGTCAAGTGTCTAGCAAGAGAGAGGTAGTGGTTCTTCCATGAGGATATTCGTGTGACATGTTTTTCAATGATATGGTTCCATTCAAAAAGATGTTTACACCATGGAGATGGAGGCATGCCTAGGTATTTAAATGGAAAATGTTAATGTTTGCATCTCAGTAGGGAATAAAATTAATTCATGTGATGGTGAGACATGTGTGTCTATGATAGTGGATTTCTGGAAGTTAATTTTAAGTTTCGAGATCTACAAAAAATAACTAAAATTTGACATAATGATCAAACCTTCTTGTTCCTCATGTTTAATGAAAATGATGGTGTCATCAGCATATTGTATTATGCTTTTATGGAATCCATCAAGAAAATCTATAAGACCATTTTGTGTACCTAGTTGAATGATTCTATCAAGGATGAAGGTGACAATGAGAAAGAGATATGGACATAAGGGGTCACCCTTTCTAAGGCCATTAGTACTTTTGAAAAACCAGTTGGAGCATCGTTGATAATCATAGAGAATGCACAAGTGCTACCACATGAGTGCATCTAGTAATACATTTGTTTGGGAAACCATATCTGTGAAGGCATTATATCAAGAATGACTAGTTGATGTTATCAAATGCTTTCTGAAAGTCAAGTTTCAATGTTAGAAGGGGTGTTCTTGAACTGAGAACTTTGTATAGTTACTAAGGTTGTGATGTAGGCATCCTGGATGTGCCTATGTGGGAAGAATGCATGTTGTAATGGGGAGATAATATGTTTGAGTAAATATTTCATTATAAGGCTTAGGAGCTTGGTGATGATTTTATAAGAAGCATTGATCAAGATGATAGGCCTAATATCCCTGATCGATGTAGGCTGATCAATATTTTTGACGAGTGTAATATGTGTTTGGTTAAGAATATTGATATGGTATGCCAAATATAAAAATCTTATGTATTGTGTTGAATATGTGATGAAAGTCAATTTTGATATGATCGCATGCAGTTCTATAAAAATCCATACTAAAACCATTGGGACCTACTTATTTGTCTATTTCTAGGTCGTCATAGCATGTAATAATCTGTTGGGAAATAGCAAAACAAATAAGGCAGTAAAAAAAAAAACTTTTATTGCCCTATTCCCATGAATAGCAAGATTGCTTCAACAAATATGTAATGGGAAGGATGGTTTTAATGAGTTCATACCTAGTCCTAGAGCAAGTCCAGTGACAATAACATGTTGCAGTACAACTATATCCTACTTGTTCTTGGACGATGTTTGTGCAGCTCCTGGTCTTTACCACAAATGACAGACTCAAACAACATCTGCAACAGCTCATAGTCTCGCCACAGACTGTAGGTTGAAGTTATCCTCCTAGCGGTAGACAATATCCTCCTTGCCTCAAGAGAAGTCCATAGGACCACCTAGAACTCTCGTTATTCTAGTAGAATAGACAGGAAGGAGTTGTCTCTCCCGTTGGTGTACTAGTCACCAACTTGCTCTCTCATAATGATTCTTATTTATTCTCTCCCTCACTGCCCCTCCCTAGTCGAGAAGGACTGGCTTGGGCTCTCTTGGTTACCACAACCAGAGAGGACAAAAATTGTCAGAGCAACTGATTCTCAATTGTCTATGTTGGGAAGCCTCTAGTACCACTATATTTATATTAGAGAACAGGGTCAGTGTTCCCAGTCTATGTGGGAGTGGAAGGGACCGAAAGATCATGATTTTTTGCAACAATTATGGACATTTCACAACATGTAATACTCGAGTTGGTCAGTTGGCAACTGAACCGCTCGATTCGTATGTGAGACGGCCAACTAACTCAGGAAAGATGATTGTCTCATGCTTTCCCAATTGAGCACATGTTTTGGGAATTCTATTCCAATTAGTGCACATGATGATGTCAACACCAATTCTTGATGCAATCGAATCACATCATGAACCTACCATTTGGTGCAGACGAGACGGTCGTATCGCCTAATCGAGATGGTCATTTTGCACCCTAGTTCAAACATAATTTCAGCCAATACACAATACAATCAGCCTAACACTCCAAACGGTCATCTCAAAACTTGAGCTGATTAGTTGGTAGTCCAGTCAGCTCCCTTCTTCTTCTCCTCTCCTAACCAAGAGATTGAATATTCATAAAGCCAATTTTCAAACTATCGGTCGAGTTTGTTCTAGTAAACTCGACCGATGAACTAAAACTAGATTTTCTCAGTGAGTCGGTCAGTGGAGTTTTGTGAGTGTACAACTCGACTAATGGGCCATCTTTAGAAAATCCATCATAGGACCGGTCGAGTTTCCAACTCGACCGATGAACAACCTGTGACAAATTTTTTGAAGTTGACTTTTGAGTGATCAAACCTTGGTATTTAGTGTCCCTCATATTTTTCTCATCTTAGTTACAAGTCATGTCATCAATACAAGTGATTATAAAATTCTTCTAAGGTCGTTTGGAGTGATTTCCCAAAATGCGCACTTGCATTGCTTTTGACTTGAAATTGAACAAGCTAGGGATTGTGTAATTTGATCCCTTTCATGTACCTAAAGCCTGAAATCAATCTTGAACAAACATATTAGATACATAGGAAAGGAATGGTTAAGTCATTATCAAAATATGGGCAATGTATAACTCTTAAGTCAACAATATGGAATTTCGTCCTTGAAAATCAAATAAGCTCATGCTCAAGGTGATATCAAAGAGTTTCTAATACCTCTAGCCCACTACTTCTAGTGCCAAGGTTATCATAGTCCTACATGCATACCAAGTTGACATTTTAGGATCAAGAGAATCTAGGGTGCACCCACCCCTCCTTATATAGATTGAAGCAGCATACCTCTTTTTTCTAAAGGAATCGAAGCATCATTATCAGCTAAGTAATAACATGGAATTCCTTTTAATTAATATTTACATCCCCTGTCTCCCTATGAAATAGGGTTTTATTCGTACATATGAAGTTGAGAAGTTACTATTCAAGGTTTCAATTTTCAATCCCCACTAATTTGTGCAATGTGATATTAAACTTTCTTGTTAAAATTAGGTTTTCACCATGAGAAGGGCGTGATTAACATGCTTGAATATTAGGGTTTTCACCCTATGATGTGAGATTTATTTTCAAACTTGAAGCATTGATTTAGAATATTTGAGGTTAAGAACTATTTTGTGATCATGTAACCTAGGGTCCAAATATATCTTATTTTCAAGATCATGATTTCAAACTTAGATCTTTAATGTATGATACGAAGGGAAATAGGCTATACTAAGTCAAGATTATCATGATCTCAAACTTGAACCTTACATGTATGATATAGGAAGAGAATATCGAATAGGTCAAGATTATATGAGTGACTCCTCATATAAATCATCTATATATCTCAAGTGAGTTTCCTAGTATCATATATTAAGAAAGAGAAGTGAAAGGAACAACATTTTTTAGTATCTTATGCACAAGGCACTACTCTCAGAACCAGAGTTCATATATTGCCTCACTTGTAGATGATTATTAGATTCATAAACATATTGTCATGGAATCATTTTTACCCCAATCCCAATCTCACTGCCTAGACAGTGGTAAAAGGATTGAAGCGCCTGTATCTAAGCGGCCTGAAAGGATCTCACACACTAACATATACAATAAGAAATAATAACTCATAAAATAGGAGATTTAAAGAACAAACTAACCCAAAATAGGAGATTTTGTAGATTTATCCTTGTCATCAGAGTTCATCAAGTGTGGAAGCAATCTAGTCAGTGATCCATCTAGTTTTCCTAAAATCAAGTAAATCAAGATGCAATCAATGCAAATACATCGGTACGCTTTGAAAAGAATAGATATTGAATAATTGAAAACATGTATAGAAAAATATAGTACTTGACAGAACTTATGTTCAAAATGTATAACAAGCGATTTTCTAAAACAACATACATCTGATAAGATGTTTAGTTTGAACAAATCAATTTTGTTACAAGCTTCCCTTTATGCTAATATCAAGAAGCATGCTTGTATTTTATGTGTCTCCATCACCCCAACGAGATGGGGGAGGTTACTAGGCTCCTCTTCATATGAGGTAGGAGGTCAATTAACATGCACAAGTTCAAGATTATTCGACAGGTACAAACTCCACCCCCTACTTTGGGATGCACCTACGAATCTCACTGGCACCTCGTCTCTCCCTATCTGTCTCTCTCTCTCTCGTTCCCCTCTTTTGCTCCTCCGCTACGCTGCCACAGCCTAGCTAGGGCATGAGCGGACTGGACAAACTGGAGAAGTCTTCTAAGGGTCATAGGAACCCTGTGCTGGTCAAAGTATGACCGAGATCGAATGGCCCTGACCTCGCCATGTTTGCCCCCTCTTCCTCCTCTCTTCCTTCGCTCACGTGCATGAGAGCCAGGGGCTCTCCCAACCGTGAGATTGCAGTGTTGGTCAGCATTTGACCAACCAATCAACGACCCCTATTTTTCCTTTCTTTGGTAATTTCTCTACTCTCTGGCCAATATTCATTATAATCAATAAAATTTTGCAAAAATGGTATATTTTGATTTCTAGCTCCAAAAATTATGAATAAATAGTCAATTTTGATTATAAAAATCCAAAAAAATGTTTTAAAATGCTTGTGAAGCCTAATTCTAGATGTTTCTAATTGATATACCTAGATCTTGATCTCTTGTCTATACTTTTTATCTAATGACTCAATAATCATGTTGATCTCAAGAAACCCTAATATTTTACTTTGATGATTATCTTGAGACTCTAAAATCATGATTTGACTAATGAATGGTCTAGATCTAATCCTTTTGACTTGTTCAAATCTTGAAAATGATTTCATGTCATAAAGTGAGGATTAATCTTGATGATGGGTTCTAACTCTAGAATTGTGACTTGGTAATTGTGATTGTGCTAAATCTTGTGAAATTGATGATCATGACTATTGAGATTCTCCCTTGATGATGATCTAGAAACTTGAAAATGACTCAAATCATGATCATAATATTTAGGGTTATCTTATATGTTCCTAAAAATCCTAGGTAGGTCATTCATACTAGAAATAATCTTGACACTTGAATAATGTTGGACATCTTGAAATATTTTGGATCATGAGTGGATGACCTAACCCCAAGGTTATATAGGAATTAGTAAGCCTAATCTTGAACATTTAAGCATGATCTTCTAAACATCAGGATCTTGACCCTTGATCCAATATTGTTGATTCAGGATTTGACTCGAAGGGTTGACCTATTACTTGTTGATATTTGTATTCTAAATCTTCAGTGAAAGGTACACTTATATATTAATTTCTCCTTGAACAGACTAGTGGTATTGAATGATACTTGCATGTACCTGTTGAAAATCTTGGCTATGTATTTGTTTGAGATACTACTCCCTACTGATTAGTCTTCCAATTTTCCATATTATAGTTTGCAACAAAGTTGAAAACATAAATGATATTTCCCATCATGAATGTTAGTAATACTTGTTGAATATTGAGTACAAGTGATCTCCTCATTCGGAGGGTGGAACTTGTACCTATCGAATAATATCAAACTTGTACATGTCAACTAACCTCCTACCTCATATGGAGAGAAGGAGCCTAGTGACCTCCCCCATCTCATTAGGGAGATGGAGCCACATAAAATATAAGCATGCTTCTCGATATCAGCATAATGGGAACTTGTAATAAAATTGATTTGTTCAAAATAAACATCTTGTCAGATATTTGTTGTTTTGGAAAATTGCTTGCTATAAATTTTGAACATAAGTCATGCCAAGTACTATATTTTTCTATAAATGTTTTCAATTGTTCAATGTTTGTTCTTTTCAAAGTGTACTGATGCATTTGCATTGATTGCGTCTCGATTTACTTGATTTTAGGAAAACCAGATGGATCACTGACTAGATTTCTTCCGCACTTGATAAATTCTAATGACTAGGATAAATCTAAAAAATCTTCTATTTTGGTTATTTTATTTTTTTTAATCTCCTGTTTTATGAGTTATTGTTTCTTATTGTATATGTCAGTGTGTAAGATCCTTTCGGGCCACTTAGAGATGGGTGCTTCAATCCTTTTACCACTGTCTAGCACTAGTACAGAAATAACGTTCAATGTCACTTTTTTGGGCGTCGGTTATTTAGGAAATCCGATGCCTATAACATTCAACGTCGGTGATGTAGGTCATCCGACGTCTATAGTCAAGACACGGGTACCGCTTTGTATTCAGCGTCGGCTGGATAACAAACAACCGACGCCTAAAATCGCCCGCAAAATCCAATTTTTGAGTGAAAAAAATTTGGCACATACAACGTCGGTTTTTTACCAACAAACCGAAGCCTATATAAGATGAAAATTTGCGTGAAAAGTTCCAGCTTAGGTGTCGATTATCCATTGATAATCGACGCCGATCATGGTTCCCGCCAAATTATTTAGGGCAAAATTTGTCTAATTGGACGTCGGTTGTTTAAGTAGAACCGACGCCGAAGACATTAGGTGTCGGTTGTATTGTATAACCGACGTCGAATACCCACTTAATAAATGTTCGAACGGCCACTGTTCCCCTTTCTTCTGTTTCATCGCCCGCTAGCTGCTGCTCGCCGCCTGGTGCCTGCTGCTTCTCGCTCGCCATCGACGCTCCCTGTTGCTGCTCTGCGTCGCCGCCACCGCCCTCCGCCTTCCTCCTTGCGTCGCCGCTGTGCCGCCTTCCTCCTTCCTCCCTGCTCACGCCCTACTGTGGCTCCTTCCTCCTTGCCCACGGCCGCCGCCGCCCACTGCTTCTTTCTTGCCCACCGCCCGCTGCTTGCTGCTCTTCTCTCCAGGTATTAGCCGTAGCCTCTATTCTTATTTCTCCCTAGCTCTTTACCTATAGCAAACACGGCTGTGGCTGTGTTGGCCTACCACGGCCGTGCTGCCCAGCACGGTCGTGGTAGGCCAACACAACCATGGCCGTGTTTGCTGTTGGTAAGGATATGAACAAATCTATATGTAATGTTTTATGTAAATTCTAGGATACGAGCAAATCTTTTGCTTGCATATATTTGTGCTTCTAATCCTAATGCTTGACCTAATTCAGTAAATTTTGATGCATGTTGAAATAAGATTTAAACTTGTCCATTCTAGCATCTTAATTTGATTTGATTAAACTCTAACATTGATGAAACCCTAACATCAATTGTGATGAAACCCTAACATGTAAATATATATTATTGTATTTGTTGGCCTAGAAACCCGTCCAAGATTTACTCATTAGGAGTAAATCTTGGAAAGTCCCCAGTTTGGGACTGTTCTTGAACACCTAATCTCACTTAGGATGTAAGTTTATAATGTGTATTGGGTTTTCAAGAAAATTTCTGTAGCATTTCCTCGTTTGTTCTCTAAGTACATATGTACTTAGAGAACAATGGGGAAATGCTGCCGAATTTTTTTTGAAAACCCAATACACATTATACACTTACTAGTGAGATTAGGTGTTCAAGGATGGGATAGGTGGTATACATTTATTATATATAAGAATGACATCACATGTGTTTGTTGGCCTAGAAAGTGAACAATCTTGGATAGAATGTAAGTGTATAGCCTAATCTTGTCCTAATATATACTTGTTTTCTCTTTGATCATAGAATGGATAGATCATGGATGTCCATTTGCAATCGCTGCACCCCAGAGTTTATATCTGGTCTTGATCAGTTTATTAGATTTGCTGAGGAACATAGAAAAAAACCTACAGATAGGTTCTACTGTCCATGTAGGCATTGCGGTAACAACTTGAAAGTCAGCACTGGTGAGGAAATCAAAAGTCATGTCATGTGCAACGGGATTGTACAAGTCTATACAGAATGGCACTGGCATGGAGAGATTTCAAACTCGAAACCAGTAGATGTCGATAGCAGTGCTTGGGTGGAAGAAGAAATTTCCTCCGATGCCTCGCCTTTAAACCAAAACCGAATGTTATGTCTTATGAAGGGTGTGACATTAATGGGTTCACATATTACACAAAGTGCCAAGATGATAAGAGTGTCGTCCAAAATAGTGGGGTCACTCTTCAAGCGTCGACTATGTATTTTGCAAGTGCAAATGATAAGAGTCCACGTGAAGCTAAAATGTCATATTACGGTGTCATTGAAGACATATGGGAGTTTGACTACATAGATTTCAGAATTCCGCTCTTTAAATGTAATTGGGTTGATAACACCAAAGGAGTTATAGTGGATGAATTGGGTTTTACTTTGGTGAACTTTGAAAAGATTGGCGAGAAGGGTGAACCATTCATATTGGCATCATAGTCGAAACAAATATTCTATATCGATGATCCTACAAATGATAAATGATCGGTTGTTCTTCATGGTAAAAGACAGTTCATTGAAGATCCTATAGATGAAGAAGAGTACTATGATAAGTATGATGACTCCAGTCCATTCTCAGTTGGATTGCCAACTCCACAAAATATTGAAGCTAATGATGACTTATATGTGCGCGGAGATCACAATGAAGGATTGTTAATTGATAAAAGATCACAATTTTAGAGGCATGTATGTTTATATATTTTTATTGAAGCTAAATGTTTGCTTTTTTAATATCAATATCATTTTTAGATTTGATTTTTCATTATCTTCTAGTTAATACAAATGCTAAATGTTTGCCTTTTTCTAGTTAATACAAATGTTAAATGTTTGCCTTTTTCTAGTTAATACAAATGCTAAATGTTTGCCTTTTTAATGACATTTTCATATGGCTGACCATGATGAGCATGATGTCTGTGATGAGAATGAAGTCCATGATGAGCATGCTGTCCATGACGAGCATGGTGAGGATACCAATGTAAGTTCTAAAAACATATCCTGTATTTCTATAAAATTCATTATCTTCTAGTTATGTCATATATCCCATATTTCTATATTGCGTTAATTCAATGTGTTTATTTTTGTCAAATTTTAGGTTGATGATGCACATGTACCCACTAAAGCACTGGAGCAACTTGATGCACAACATCAAACACTTAACAAGAAAAGGGGCATCACTCTGTTGAAGAAGTTAATAGCGCTAAGTGGCAGTGGATCCAAATTGGTTGTGGAGTTTGATAATGGAGGAAATGCAATTGGAGTGAACCACAATAATTTTGTAAACTATCTTGGGTGTGTCACTTGAAGCCATTGTGGTGTTAAGTATGATAATTGGAATAAAGTTCCTCAGGGGAAGAAAAAATTAAAATGGAAGGATTTATGTGTGAGTTATTATTATTTGCAATTCTATTTTGTAGATTACAAATTATATTATTTGCAATTCTATTTTTGGATACTAGTTAATAAGAATTCTATTTTACAGAATCTGTTTGCATTGGATGAGAAGTTGCATCGTAAAAGCGTGATGCAATGCGCTGGAAAGATGCTTAGGAACTATAGGACAAATCTCAACAGAGAATACATAAAAGATGGTGATAAGAAGAAGAAGTCAGCCCTTGAATAGTGGAACTTCTTAGACAAAGAAGATTGGGACAATTTTGTTGCTTCAAGAAAATTTGAAGAATTCAAGGTATTAGGCGTCACTCCCAATTTAATTAATATACGTTGTATTCACCTATTCAAGATTAACATTTAGTGCTACTAACCAAATCATTAATGTGCATACTAACTAGGCCCCCAGTGACGCGCAAAAAGCAAGGTGTGCACTGAATGTGCATGACCACACTATGGGTCCAAAAGGCTATGCAAGCATTCGCCAAAGACTATAGGCGGAGTCTGCGGCTACTCAGGAGTATGCTGCTACTCAGGAGTCTGCCACACCCATGCCTCGCCATGATATCTGGACAGCTGGGAGGAAAAACAAGAAGGGTGAAATAAAGAAGCCCGTAACTGCTGAGGCGGCTGCGAAAATGGTAAAATATAACTCTTAGAGCAATCATTTGAATTTTAATTATTTGTGGTGTTAACTTACCAATTTCTGTTGATGGTGATTAGTGGGAGTTGCACGAGTAGAGGAAACAAGGCACGTTCATCCTTCAGGGCACAAGGGATGAATTGACAGTTGCTATGGGTAACCTAGAGCATCCTGGACGTGTTAGGGGTGCAGGCGCTGGTGTGGGCATCAAAGCATTCTTTGGGCCATCCCAGTGCAAACCCAGAGTGAGACTTTCACAAGAAGAGGTAACCTATTCTTTTTTAAGAATGTTACTACAAAAGGGAATTCAATAATAAGAAGCTAATGTTTCTTTTATCCATGTATAGGAGAATAAGAGAGTCGAGGATATAGTTGCCAAGAAGGTCAATGATATAGTTGCTGAGAAGGTCAAGGAAGAATTGCTGCGGTGGCAGGCATCTCAGGCTTCCAATCAGCCTATGGCGACCCACTCTTCTCCTGATGTACAGACTACAAGTAATCCTGTAGACCCACCGCCTAACACGTCTGCTGTAAGTATTGTTTATGACATTGTAGCTAGTCTTTTCAAGATGATATGTTTTCAAGATGATATGTATATATGTATAATATTCTTTACGTAAATTTGTATGCATTGAAGCCATGCCGCTTAAGAATGCAAGACTATGTTGTTGCAGAGGCGCAGGCTTACCCATCCCTTCCTGGGGCAATGTTTCACGGGACTCCAATGCCACAGGGCTACGTTCGTGTGAGCCCGATACGTGTGTTACCCGATTGGAGGGAAGCTACATTGCCATATCCCCACCCGGATATTGATATACTTGCTGAGGCAGAAGGCGGGGTGATATTGTGTCCCAAAGCAGATGTCGTCTACACTACTGAAATTGTAAGATAAAATTACATTACTTTAGATTGTTAATGTGTATATATGAGGTCAACTGATCTGAAATTATATATACAGGTTAAAAAGAAGACACCCGGAGCACCTAGGCCTCCACCTCCACTTCCTGCATTATAAAGTTGGGTTCCAACTGACCTAAAATACCTGTTAGGTCCTGCTTGTAGGGGAATGGCATGTTGGCTACGGGCACATAATATACATTGCCCTATAATTGTTTCTTTAGAAGTAGATTATGCAGGTCAATCATACGATAACTCTTTATTTATACAAGATATTATTGAGATGTTTATGTATGATTGGCTGAATACATCAATGATAGAGACATGGATAAGGTGAGATCTTGTTTATACATCCATATACCTTGTGTAAGATCTGGTGATCTGGTTTCTTATATATTAATGCATACGTAATACATGTTTTGCAGCTACTTAGTCGAAGATCAATGCAAACAATTTGCATTTGATCATGTCGGATTTTTTATTCCATCATTGATTAGTATGGTAGCTAAAGACCCTGATAGTGTTCAACAATACTGTATAGATGCTTTTACAATTTTTGGTCAGCAAAAGAAGACGATAATATTAGCTCCATTCAATGTCAAGTAAGTTTACTTTATTTATAATTTGGACTTAAAAAATTCCATTTTTATTGTGCATTTTGAGTTATTAATTTTTAACTTTTTTTTACCTCTAGTGGTAGACATTGGGAGTTACTAGTTATTGTCCCCGGAACGTTCACTGTTTATTATCTAGATCATGTGGGAAGTACATTGAACACTAAAATTGGACACGTAATGAGAATGCCATTATTCTGGTGAGAAATATTTTATTTTTATATCTGTTAACATCTGTTATTACATTACTATTTAATTATGCAATTTACTGTGTTCTATTAACATGTAGGGGTTTAGATGCATTCAAAAATGCTGGAGGAAATGTCCCAAGGAGAAAGAACCAGCCAATAATTTGGGAGAACGTAAAAGTAAGTTCCCGACTCCAATGTATATATTATTTATGTGAACTGTGCTTAGTTGTATTTTTTAATATTTTGTATGTTTCAATTTATAGTGCGCTATACAATACAACGGCTGGGCATGCACATACTATGTGATGCGTTTTATGTAGATGATTATCCGACATGCCGCATTGGATATTAATACCATACATGAGGTATTATATATAGTCTGATTAGTTAGTATGAAATATATCAATCTTATTTTTATATTATTACTTATATATACATCATTCTCTTCGTAGGTGTTTAAAACTGACCACACTATAGGTAAATGCTTAAAAAATGTACATGCTCCATATACGATGGAAGCATTAAATGAAGTAAGAGAAGAATGGGCAAAAGCCATACAAGCAGTGGCGATTGTAAGACATAATTGGGATGCTGATAGCGATGCTGGATGATATTTTGTAAATGAATATTTCTAAATGTTTCTACATGTATTTGAATGTTTCTACATGTGTGAATGTGAGAATTGAATTGATGTCGGAATGTATCTACTTGTGTGAAAAAATATTTGTTGATTTTGTAGGTTTGTGGCATGTTTGTAGGCTGATATCAATGGATGTCGTAAACCTGCAGTTCAGAAAACTGAACTGTAGGTTCTCATCCTACTGACTAGCCACAGCAGGCCTGCAAACTG
This sequence comes from Alisma plantago-aquatica, assembly GCA_963693085.1. Lineage (NCBI taxonomy): Eukaryota > Viridiplantae > Streptophyta > Magnoliopsida > Alismatales > Alismataceae > Alisma > Alisma plantago-aquatica. The sequence continues at coordinate 1,313,358,035 of OY856409.1, read as the reverse complement.
ATAAGAAAAAAAAATATAGGCGTCAGTTATTTATAGAATACCGTCATCAAAGGCCTAAAGCGTTAGTTATTGGATAAAAACCGACGCCTAATATGACAAACAACCCGACCGTGCAGGAAAGCACGGTCGTGGTGGAAAAGGTGTCGCTTATTCGTATAAAACTGATGCCTATAGTACTAAACACGGCCGTGCAGCGAAGCACGGCCGTGTCATCTGGGAGTATGGCGTCGGTTGTTCATTTGTTAACCGACGCAGAAAGTGTCCTAGGTGGTGCCCTTTTTTGTGGCGCGAACCATATAGACGTCGGCCGACTATATATAACCGACGCCTATAAGTCATATAGGCATTGGTTATAAAACTGACGCCGAAGAGTTCGACCTTTAGCGGCACCCACATAGGTGTCGCTTGAAAACTATCGCCAAAGGGGGTTAAACAACCGACGCCAAAGGCGTGTTCTGTAGTAGTGTAGGCAGTGGGATTGGGATTGGGGTAAGAATGGTTCTGTGAAGTTGGTATCAGAGCATACACACTCTCATATGCTTTAAGCAAATTCTCAAGTACCCTAAACCCAAGAAACCCTAAACTCTATAATGGTAAACATTGAGGTGTCTAGGCTTGGGGTTCTAGCATAACTCCTCCCATTTGTCTTCATGGTGGTTGAGTTTCCCCGCTCTACCTGACCTTAATTGATCCAGAACTGGACCTAAAGGTTCTCTATTGAAATCCAAGAGAGTCTTCTACCATCTCATCTCTTCTTTAAGGAATACCCTATGCCACCCCAGTACATGATTAGTCAGTCTTCTCATCTCCTCATGTGGTCTTTCTCTCATGACTATTTACCACATGATTTCTCAATTATGGTAGCTTATATGTGGAAAAAAATAAAATTCGTTTGAAATCATAAAATTTGATTAAGATGATGCCATGATCTGACCTTAATTTGAAAATTCGATTTTGATCAATGAATCTTGAAATAAAATACTCATGTATGACCCCTAATATCATGTAAACTCGATTCCACCAAAACTAGACTACATGCTCCCTATGTTTGTGGTAAATGATAAAAATTCTGATATGGTGAAATAAGGAGGGCTTATACCTTATACCTCATTATTGATGAGGTCCCTATTTTATAAAGTTTGTGTTTCCCTATTGTTGACTAAACCTCAATCATAGTCAAGCAAATTCTTACCCTAATTGATACACATCATGATCATGCCATCAAATAACTAAGCCATGGGACTCTCAAAAACATGATATTTGACTTTGATACAAAAGGCACCCTCCCCATTGACTGTTGATGTCTTTTTGTAATCTCGATTTTTAAATGATGAGCATGGACCTAAATCATGCACCAATTTTCAAATTATATCACTACATTGATGATGAAAGAAAGAGAATATAATTATGACCCCGGTCTTGAAAAATTTTGAACTAGCTGCCATATTATGATCTTGAACTTTGATCTTATGACCTTGATAAATATGATTTGACCATCGATTGTATCCCCATTTGAATAAGCTCAATGGATCATGACTAATGTAGGTAATGTGCTTGATTAGGGTGGTAGTTGACTCATGACTCTGCTAACCTAGTCACATCCCTATTAAGACTACCTAAAAATTTCACCTTGTTGATTATTTAGAGTTTGGAAAGGTATCCCCTTTCACCTAATTTGGATTGGTTGACCTAAGTCTAATAGGTTAAACCCATGGTTGATATTCGATCTTGAATATTGATTTAATAATGACCTTGGTATATGACAATGTTGACTATAGCTTGTGGTTGACTTAATAGATAGACCTAGTCCTAGATCATTCATCAACCTTGAATACCATGATAATGAAATCTCAAAAATATTGTTGGAATGCTGCTCGATTGTTGTATATAGATGAATGATCATCCCTAAGGTCTAAAGTGGGAATCTAAGCCCTAGCTTTGAAAATGTTTCGACCTATGATCTTGATGTCCAAACTTCGACTCTCGATATTGATGTACAAAATCTTGAAACATGATTATGATCAACGATGTAGATCTTGAGATCACCCACGGTATGGCTAGTGACTTTCATATCCCCAAATCTCAAAATTTTGAAAAGTTGACTATGTGGATTCACTCGATTTATTAATTATGGTACAACTCTCGTGTGGACTCTGGTGGGACCCTCTATTGATTTTGAACTTGAATCATGATATTGAAATATGTTGATTTGTTTCAGATTGTTGAAATATGGAATTTCTATCATGAATGTATAACCCCACCTAGGACGTGAGAAGCTATGACCCTAAATTGTTGCTTTTACTACACTCTTGACCCAAGAACTCTGTTTATTTAATTTAAGATATGATCATCCAATTTTTTTTCATGGGACAAATGTTGACATATTAATATTTTTTAGGATGGTAATGTTGAATATATGCATAGGGTTAATTTCCTAAAAATTACCTAGGTCTAAATCAGTCACCCACCTGGATATACTTGATGAAGAAATTGATGCTGAAAATTTGAAATGTTGCTAAGATTGTTATTTATGGGTGGATGATCACACTTATAGTCTGGATAGGAATCAAAACCCTAGACTTGCACATATAAAACCAAAACTTTGATGTTTGAATCCTGACTCTTGAATCACAATCTTGATAGTACATGAACCAATTTAATTCATGATGGATAATCTCGACTCTTGATCCCAATTATCACTCAGTATGGAGACATGACTTGAAAGTGAACTCAATAAGTGAGTTGTGATCTATTGACCTCTTAATTGATCGATGCAAGTTTATGAGAGGTTGTTGATGTGTTTATAATGTTGAGGGCATGATTTTTATTATATAGTTGAGGAGGTTCTAATATTTGAGGATATGACTTGGATTGGATACTCCCAATCTTTGAGGATGTTTTTGAATTTTGAGGACAAAATTCCTCTTAAGGAGGTAAGCATGTGACAAAGTGCATTTTGCATAAATGTGGTTTATTTACACTTTTACACTCAAATGACTTGAACCTCTCACTCCTAATGTCTCCCATGACTTCATGACTCTATAATAACATCCAAAGTAGAATAACTCACATTTTAATCAAGTTGATGCACTTATATGCATGAAACCCTAATTTTATTATACCCTTGAATCCTTTGCTTAAATTCTTGATCATACGTACACATTATGATTTGTAACTTCTCCCACATATTCTAGACTCCATCATGAAGCACTGGTCTAAATTTTTTCTAAGTTTTGCTTCCCGTTTTGCCCCAAATATTTTCTTTTGTCCCTTTTATTTCGTACTGGGATCGGCCCATCTAGACGCTTGGGCGCCCTCCTGGCTTGATCGGCATGGATGCCCCTGAATCGGGTCAAATCCTATTGAACTAGACACTAATTGATCATGAATTGGGCTTCAAGACCTGAGCCGGATGTGAGCCAACAGATGTTGGATGTTGATCCAGTGACACTAAGCTCATCTTCAACCTCCCGCAATCAACAGGGAGGAAACTATGGAACCAAAATATATATTAACGTGATACGACCCCAATTCGAGTAATTGTTCACTCTGAAACAATAGCCTTGCAGATTCACTCCTCTCCACCCCTTAATTCACTTCAAACTGACTCATTTTGAGAGCAAATGAGTGCCCACTCTCCCAGCCACTGCCATGGACACTGTGGCTAGTCGAAACCCTAGCCTAGCCCCCATCCAACTACAAAAACTCCACCCCTACTTCTGAATTCACCTATAAATCTCACCAGTACCTCGTCTCTCCCTCTTTGTCTCTCTCTCCCATTCCCCTCTTTTTCTCTTCCACTACGTCATTGCGGCCTAGCCAGGGTGCGAGCGGGTTGGACGTACTGGAGAAGTCTTCCAAACGTTGTAGGATCCTTGTGTTGGTCAAAGTATGACTAAGATCGAATGATCCTGACCTCACCATGCTAACCTCCTCTTCCTCATCTCTTCCTTCACTCACGTGCATGAGATCTAGGGGCTCTCCCAACCGCAAGGTCGTGGTGTTGGTCAGCGTTTGACCGACTGTTCAACGACCCCTACTTTTAAAAAAAGGAAGCAAAACTTAGAAAATGCATACAAACTTGTAGGAAGGTCCAAATGACCTAAAATTTGGATACTTGCTTCACGTTAGAGTCTAGAACATGTGGGAAATGTTACAAATCAAAATGGGCATGTATGATCAAGAATTTAATCTAAGGATTCAAGGGTATAGTAAAATTTGGGCTTCATGCATATAAGTGCATCAACTTGATTAAAATGTGAGTTATTCTTTTTTGGATGTTATTATAGAGTCATAAAGTCATGGGATACATTAGGAGTGAAGAATTCAAGTCATTTGAGGGTAAAAGTGTAAATAAACCATATTTATGCAAAGTGCACTTTGTCACTCAAGGGACCTAACACAATTAAAAGAATTGACTTTCTCATTATGAGTCACCTACCCATCATTTTTACTCAAGTTTCACATATAGGTTTGAATCATGCAAAAGGACTCAACTCATCTACTTAGGAGTAACCTCGCTTAGGATACATCATTTCACATATATTTCATATTTTTTAATATATTGTAGGGTGGGTCCTATGACCCTCTCCTTGTGGGTCTTGTCCTAACACTAGAGGTCCTCCTTTGTAAAAACATGTTGAGGCTCATGCATATTCAACTTTATCTTAATTTTTCCCATCTTAAGTAAGAAAATGAAATGTACTTTCATCATAAAGACTTAGCTCATGTACAAGTTAATTTTTCTAATAAGTAAACTAAGGAAACTTATACCATAAGATTACACATGCTTATATAACTCAATCATATACTCTGATTGTCACATATCCAATAAGGAACTAGACATGTACTCTATATCTTCTAGACTGATGTCACTCCCTTTCACTTAGGTTGCATGAACACCCCCACTCTTATGTGTGAGGGACACATTTTCATATTTATATTTATATAATAAAATATTATATAGTTTTTCTCTGAGAAAGAATACGTCAGAGAAAATTGTCGAGGCTCGAGCCGCTTGGAAAACAAAACCAAATCAGCAAAATGAGTGTCCCACACACAGTAGATAGTCCAATGCCATGTCACCTAGTGAAATGGTGAGAACAAGATGTAGACTAGTGTAGATACCCAATACATATGAGCCTTATATGTAAAGGGTTTCATACACTTATCTAAACCTATATTTTGAACATCTAGGTTCTAACTTAGAGGCTAAGACAAACCTTGTTCCTATAGAACAACTTACTAAGTTTCTAGAGTTTACAGTGAAAGGTAAATTTAGTTTTATGTTTCATGGTGAGCAATTATTAGGTGTAGCTATTTTTCATTCTATGATACCAACTGTAACATCCCTGGTATCTGTTGTCTCGAGATTTAGAAGACATGAGAGGACAAATTCGAAAATGTTAGGAATTGAATCAGAGAGCAATGCAAAAGCAAAAGCAAAAGCATACATGAACATAAAACTATAGGCATACACCATAACATTCTCAACATCAATATGTACATTACTACAATATATAATTTTATTACAACTTACATTTACATATTAAAAGAAGAATTTACACATTCTGAACATGTATGCTAAAAGGATCTTAACACAATAGCTAAACATGTACAACTTCTCACTATCTCTCTTTTCTCCCGTGCTAGATTTAAACCTAAAACATATGTGAAACAACGAATCAACACACAAGGTGTCGAGTACATGGGTAGAAAGGTACATCTATTTATGGTTTTCATAATTTGAAAACATTTGCAAAAAGAAAGAAGGAAGATCATAGAAAATAGTTCTTTAATAAGTGAAATATTTCAATTTTATTCATTTTTCTAGATGAGTTGCATTATCAAGGTGGATTAGTACCAAACATATATTTTGGGCCCTATCCCATGTACTGAGTAATCTGGGAAACTCCCCGTACACTGTGTGCTCTAGGGAGGCATACTAGTCAACATTAACCCAATCCCTCATAAGGGGGATAACAAGCACCTTAAATAAATACAAAACATATACTCTTAGTTTATATTTCTAGTGGAAAATAACTGAGTACTTATAGTAATACTACATCCAATATTTGCAAATAAAAGATCATGCATAGATATCATGATTCAACAAAAAAACCATAGTCATATAATTAAATAAACCAACATACTTGAGTTCAAAGAAACCTAGGTTATCCTTGACCATCTACCATCTCTACTCATGACCTGATTAATAACAATTAATTACCATTAATACAAGATTCAACATTATCATAGTTATTTAGGTCCAAATTAGGGTTCAACCTAGGTTTAATTTATCTTATTCTGGTCTCTAATATTTATCTACTAACTTATAAATCATAATTTAGGTTTGTTTCAATTTTCATATTTTACTGATGCTTGTACTATTTTCTAGAATTAATATGAGACTAAAAACACCTAATTAGTCATTAATTAGTAAATATCTAACATTTTTTCATAATTTCAAGATTAGAATCCATAATTAGTTTCCTTATGATACTAGGGTTAAATAGTGTTTTTCTAAGATTTAATCTGAACTATTTCCTAATTGTATCATTTAAATGAAGCATTCTCGTCTAAATTAATAACATAAATATCAATGTCTCAAAACTCTAAATTAGTGGTTTCAAAATAAATAACATGTTTTACTAGGTTCATAGGTATCTTGGGGTCATTTATTGGCCATGGGGTCTATTTTTTAAGGATTTTCTAAGATCTACATATAATATGAGATATTTACCTATTTGAGTTTTTATGAGCCGCCACATCTCTCTCTTTGGAGCTTGGATCTCTGCCACATTTCCCTATAGGGAACTTGGGTCCCACAACTCCTTACTTCACCCTGGACCAGGTGAACCACCTACTAAAAGTAGCCACTGGGTCGGCTACCAACCCATCTCTCATTCTCAACTCCACATGTAGGTTCTCCCTTGTCAGGTAAAAGTTTTCGCTGACGTGAGTGGGCTCAGTGGTGAGCTAGAAAGTGAGGAATAGACCCCCAAGTGAGGACATGGCAATCGATTCTACTCCAAGGTGCTGGTGGAGAGATTTGCACATGTGGGTTCTCTCGTTGGGTCGACTCCAGACTTGGCGTGAATCCACCACCGCCATGAACCCTCCAACGAGCATGAACTCTGGTGAGGGCCTTCCTTCCTCTATGAAACAACACCACTAATGAGTTTGGTTCCCAAGAGTGGACTTTCAAGGAGCATGAAAGGGAGGGGTCCTATCTGTGCTGAGTTGAAGGGGTACTCCTATGACTTCCCTCTACATCTGAGGAACCTATAAATCTGACATGAAGGGTCAACATGGTGGTGCATGGTTGGGCTCAAAGAAGGGTGATCGCAAAATTGAGTGCTTGTAGGGGGACCGGTTTGATTGGCAGGGCTGAAGGTATCTTGAGACACTTTTAGTAGACGAACAAAGGAACTAGGATCATTCCCCAACTTGGACTTGCATCTGCGGCAAGGTGAAGGAAGACGATGATGATACCTCCCTGCATGCCAAGCCAAGCTACCTCGAGGATCACATTGACTCTGTTTGAGACTCCTATACTAGAAAAACAAGGATTTGAGGCATCTCTGTGTCTTCTTCACCTCCGGCCACCATGTGTGGATAGCTTGGATAAGTACTAAAAATTGAGGTCCCAATCTCTTTGTTTAATGCACTAAACAAACTCCCTCAAGGGTTGTTAAATCGCTTCGAAATTTAGGATCTTGTTCTCCTATTAGCATTACATGGAGATTACAATAGACTGGGTAAACAAGACTGGTGAACACAACATTGGTTCCTTCTCCTCCCCAGTTTTATCGGAGGTGTATAACAAACAAAGATCATTAGATCTTCATCTAACAATTGTTGCATGTCAGTGCAACCACTAACCTTGCTCTAGATCCTCTTATAGTGGACAGGTAGGAACCAATGCATTCCATCAACTCAGTGGCTGCAAGGTAGGTTAATATAAAACGGGACCTATATTATACCATCTTTGGATATGTGCAACTAAATCTTAATTTATCTCTCAAACATCAAACTCCTTATCTCCTAGTAGGGAGCATCACATCACTAAAAATGCTAACCATAGGCTCTATATGAGGTAGTATAGAGTTCAAGTTTGTTCAAGACACCAAAATGTAATGTTTGATAATCAATAGTAATTCATCAAATTACTCCTTATTTGGGGCACGATGGTCAAATGTAATTATAATTTGATCTCAAAATAAAACAACTTAAATCCACTTAATATGACCGTGATGCAACCATTCAATTTTATGAGTATTAATAATAAATATTTAACTACATGAATACTCAACTTGATTAACAAAATTTATTCATCTCAATATAACTTGTTTGTGTCATAATCATCAATTATGTATATAGTGATTCTTTTGATAAAATGATCCATGATTGAGTTACCAATTTATCAACTTGGGGTCGACATTGTATAGATCACACATGGTCCTCAAATAATATATTGGATATCAAACTCCTAATATCAGGGTTATCACACTAGATGTGAATAAGTGGGAACATGGCACAAGATGAAGTCCCAATTAAGATATTCATCACCACCTATATACTTGTCCTCAATTATATGATCTAATGAAATATCTCTTTTCAAATTAATCAATTATTCAATGACAAACACACTCAAGTACATGATTTTTAATAAATAAGTTCAAGTGTGAATTCACCTACATGATCCAGTTCTCTTCTCCCCTTTCCCACAAACCAAATGCAATCAAGGTACAAAGCATAAATACTTTCCATATAGGGTAATAAGACTCATGCAAGCAATCTATTATTCCCAAAGCTCTAGCAAAATGTTTCATATTTGTAATTTGTCACAACATCTAGGGATGCCATTTTGATTGCATGCATTCAACCTTATATGTCAATTCACTACACATGACCCACTTGGATATGTATGGCGGAAAGGTGGTCTAGACTTGATGTTTCCTATCCAAATGGGAACAGGGGTGTTGTGGGAGGATATTAGCGTGCTAATACATATGATCATTCATCTTTTCTTTATTTGAGTGGTATTACATAGGAGCACTTTTTCTTTTCTTTCTTTTTTATTTTTCTTTTGCCCCTTCTCTAGATAGGACATATGGTGGTAGGAAGAATCATAGAGGAGAAAGAGTTGGAAACCCCAAGCTTTTGGGGGCTGCTAAGGCTTACTATTTTTTTTTTATTTTTACCATCTTTTCATGAGGTAGAGGGATATTAAATGATGGAAGAAGGTGGATGAAAAGAGGGGTCGCATGGTGCATACCTTCACATAGGGTCTCCTATGTGCAACTTATTCCAATCATTTTCACATGAAATTAAAAAAACCATGATGAATGTCAATTATGGTAAACCAAATTCTTTTGTAAAACCTAGGTAAACATATATAGCTTGCCTCAATTGCATTTCAACCAAACAATCCAAAATTTCATAGGAAAAGTGGAAAATATGTATATATTTGAACTTTGAGATCATTTGCAATAATCAAGTGTGGAGGTTGGTGCATTTATGATAGGTCATTCAATTCCTTCCAAACAAGTATCTCTTTCATGGCAAGATATTTCAAACTTGGGCAATTTGGTAAAATGGAGACAAATTGTGCCTATTTGGATAAAGATTTAAATACTAAGCAAGAAAGAACAAGAAAATAAACCTTGTTGATCACACACAAATAAATTAACAAAATGGAACTAATGCAATGTGAGTTGATGGCATCATTTTTCAAAATTTTTGAAGAAGTAAAAAATGCAAGGAAATAAACTATATGGCATGTAGGGATGCAAATATGCAAAAATTAATGGGTAAAATTAGACAAGTGTGGGTTTTAGTCAAACATTTGGTCACTTTATGCAAAATTTATAATAGAGGGAAAAAAGGCCCTATCACCCCATGACTTTTAATCATGTTGTTCTCAGCATGAAACAAAGGCTTTTGATACTAGGGTAATGAATGTGGAGTGGTGGTGGCTTGGCATGAAGGCTAGGAAATCTGGGTCACTCAAGTAGGGTGGTCCATGGGCACCCTAGATGTTTTATTAAGAACAAATGTTTTGGTCAACTCTCACCACAATCATGGTGAGAGAAATGATCATGGTGGGTGATTTCTTTTAGATCTTTAGTTCAGTTCACCTTTCTTCTTATTCTTATCTTGGATCTTCTCATGAGATAAATGCTCCATGGATCATTCTACAAGCTAATTTTATATTCTAAGATAAATAAAAAACAACAAACTATCGAGTGTGATAGTGTGTGTGTTTCTTGGAGGTATAATAACAAGAGTATTATAAAAATCAAGGCTTGAGTGAAGAAGTCATCAAACCTATGTTGGTTGCCTCCCACAAGTGGTAAAATTATTGCCTTTAGTGAGGTGTAGCACCCTACATAAAAATTATGATTTTTATATACGTCTTTGGTAGTGAAACTTAATTCCACAACCGCATGGAAAATAAAGAAGGAAAAAGGATGCTTGGAAATGCCACCACACTTTATAAGAAAAATGAGGAAAATTGAATAAATGTCATGAGTCCATAGTGGAAAATTGATCAGGCGTCCAAGATGAATAAATAAGATAAACAAAAATAGCAAACAAGAGATTCAGGTCTGGTCATCTTGTTATGAGTGGGGAAGGTTTAGCACCCCCAACTTGCCTAGTAAATCAATATCGAGTCATTTTTAAGCAATTTGGATAAAAAGGCAGTTTCATACTGATTAAAACGGAAGTAAAAATAAGGAAGGTGAGAGAAAAAACATTTTTGTGTGGGCAGGCTTTTAGTACTGGTGATGTTTGTGTTCTCTCCATCATTGTCCTAAAAGTTCTATTTTTATGTAGATTGGGATCCTAATCACCTCAAAACCTCCCACGTCAGAGAACTGACATGGGTGATTAGGACCAATGTGTAGAATGTTCTAGAGGAAGATAAGTCGATATATGTTGTAAACAAGATCTGATATTTTTACCAAGATTAGGCTAGTGGGAATATGCAAATCGATCACATATGTCCTTCTAAGTAGACATAAGTACTTATATGCAGTTACGATAGATACAAGTAGTTATATGTAGTTAGAGTAGTTTAGGCATATTAATGGTTAGGAGCATAGTCAAATTATCATTTTTGTAGCCTAACCTCAATTTAGAAGTAGGTGGTGTCAGAGGAAGGATCCTTTGATAATGAGTAGTGTGGAAAATAAAGGGGAGATAGTTTGATTCTCTGGGTTTAGGAGGTTAGAAAGGGGTCTGGAATATAGTGGGTTTTTATAGGTAGAATTTAGGGTTCAAGGTTTCCAATTAGAAAGTTTAAGAAGAGGCAATAGATCTTCATGATGCACCATGGTGTGGCTTGTGGATCAAGGCAAGCCGCCATGTGGCACGTGGTGGATGGCTCAGATTCGTCAGGTGGCCTGGATTGGATAAAATCTATTTTCATTTTTTTCAGTTATTCCATGAATGTTTTGGATATAATCATGGGAAATCGTAGGTTTTGAATAAAATGAAAAAGAGATGATTGGGGATTATCCCTTAAATTTACAAAGAAAAATCAGTTGAATATCGATGGGGGAAAATGAATATTTTATTGAGGATAATTCAATTGGGCAATCTATGAAAATAAGGCTTATTAAAAGCATAATTGATGAGACAATTGCATTTTTAGTCTAGAAAGAAGGTTTCCATACATAATGCCCCAAACTAGGTAAAAGTGGGTAAAAATGAACGATTTAAATATGTGGAAATGTGAGAAAATATGGATAAATGTAGAAAAATGATAAAGTTTGTGGAAAATGGAATGGATTACATTATTAGAATCAGGAACCTCTATTGAGTTAGAAAAAAAGGGGTGTCAACGGTTTTACCCTCTCAAGACAAGGTTCGAGATAAGAGTGAGAACATAGGCTTGAGCCAAGTCTGACCTGCATTTTTGTCACAAAATGCCTAAAGGATTAGATTGGTCAAGAATATCCTGACAAACATTGTGGAATGTGTAAAGCATGGGTGATATCTTTTCTTTCTAATCATGAATTAATGAAATAATCATTCATATCAAAAATAAGATTGGGTATGAATGATTTTTCTAGAGTAAGGGTAGTCTTCGACTGAGGCACTTTCATGTATACGACCAATCATTCATACCCTTGAAGTGATGATGATCCCTTCAAGGTTTATCAGATGTAAAAGTGACACTCAGTTCTTAAATTAGTGGAGGTGTGATTCTCTCATTAACTTATGCCTTAGTGAGAAAAGGTGAATGTGAAAAGAATATATAATTATGGTTTTTCATAAGTAATCGAAATTAGGAGTCCAATAATTGAAAATCATGACAACTACTTAACTACAAAAGATCTTTGAAAATGATTATCATCTCCTCCTCTTCCTATGCATCTTTAGTTTTCAATTTTTTGGAGTGAACCAATTCAAGATTAGGACCAGGTCACTTGAAAAGGTAGAATGTAGCGAGTTTGCTTATCAATGATAGGGATATGAGTGATTTAGATTGAAGATTGAGTGTCAGACCAATTCACAAATTTAAGGTGACCTTCTGCCCAGTGATTGTATTGGTTACTTATCTACTTCATTGAAAAGGTGTTGAAACAAATTGAGTTTGGTCATTAGATGGTCGTCTAGTGCTAGGGAGGAATTAGGAATGTTATCCTCCACTATTTTATCCTCATTTGACCAAATTTTCAATGAGTAGTTATCCCCAACTTTCTAGATCTCACTTTATTTGAGTGGTCAGCAAATTTTAGAGATCAAGTTTGGGATTGATTTAGTTTTATGTCCTAATCCAGGATCATCAAAAGAACTAAAAAGTGAATGTGGAGTAATGGTCTAGTTTTATGTCATAGTCTAGGACTATCAAAGGATTTTGAAATGTTGAATTATAAATTTGATTCAGTTTTAGGTCATGATCCATGATCAAAAGAGTTATAAAAGTTATGTAAGTGTAATGACCCTGACCTGGGTTATGAGGTAATCCTATTTGTTTTGTCTAAGTAAGTTTCCTAGAACTTTAATATAATCATCTAAAGCGTGTTGCTATCAGGTAACAAACTTTTGTTTCAAATTTGGTCATGTTTGAATAATGTTTGAGCAATGTTCTCATGTTTTGGACCAAAATGCAATTTACCCAAGATGACGGGTTATATTGAAATTTGTCACATGTTGAATGTTCCATAAGTGTTTTATCACCATTATATAAAGAATTATGCAAGGTGGTGTCTTGTGGAAAGCCTAAATTCTAAGTTTGAACTTGTTTGAATAATGATGGTGACTTGTGTACCAATTTTGGTGCAAGTTGTAATTTACCCAAAATCTAGGGTTGATATGCAAATTACCACCTCTAGAGTGTCCCTACTCCCTCCTAGTATCATTTATAGGAGAGATAAATAATGAGGCACCATTTTTTAATCAATTACGAGTAATGGTACTCTTGGTGATGAAATGACCAAGAAAGGGGTTGAATATGAAACCCTAACTTGAGTTGTATCAAGTTGAAAAGCTTATATATGAGTGCCTATCAGCCAAGGAGACATAGTAGGAGTCTCATATCGTTTTTTTGGACTCTTGGAAAATCCCATGACGTTCAAATAACCTCAAGGAGGTGAAGTGTATCGGTTTACAACTTCCTTAGAAAAGTTGTATCAGGTTGTGAAAAAGTGGTGATTTTGTTGATATATTTTATTCAAAGGGATAAGTAATGGACGAAAATTCATCCATAGATTATCCTCAAGAGTTTTTCATGTCAAGATAAATGTTAATGCATGCCTTTACATGTGTCAATCATGCATGGACATGTGTCATCTAGTAGCTCAAATAGATGACACCTCATTTTCACACTTCTTCATGAATAACAAGTATATATACCCCTTCTTTCACCCCTTTAGTGAACGTTTTCGAAACCTACCACCTCCTTGATCTTAGATATCGTGCATATGTTCCTTTTATCGTGAAGGAGTGATGTGGTATCGTGCATAGGCCTTGGGTATCAGCCATAGCAAGTAATATCGGCCATAGCATGTTGATATCGGCCATAGCAAGTCGATATCAGCCAAGTGGAGTGTTTTTGGCCACAAGTGAGGGGCATATTGGCAAAAAGTGATGGCATATCGTGCAAGGGTAGTCAGGTATCGTGCAAGGTGCTAAGGAGAAAGAGGGATCTCAATACGTAACCCTAAGGTGAGGCCATGATCATCTTCAACCTTGGATTGAAGATTGATTTTAGGGTTATGATCTTCCTTTCTTTTCTTCTTCACCAATTGCTTATCCTTGGTGATTCCTTGTATAAGAAGGAGTTGTGAACGAGCCTTGGACTTTTAATAAGTCATCTTCAACCTTAGGAATGTGAATCTTTGGTGCTTGTAGCTTTGAAGTTGTTCTTAAGGCGGGTTATATAACTTGAACTCAACCATGTTATTATTCATCACCTAAATTGCTATGCTTAAATGAACTACTTTAAATTCTGAAATATTTAGAAATGGTTGATGAAATTATGAGTTCTAGTAGTTTATTAGACATGTTATCCTTGTACTATAACAAGTATAATGAGGGTCTAGAGCTTGAAGATGATGGTATCACCTTATAAAGTGATACCGGGTTCAAGCACACAAGCAAGCACCTCTAACCCGATATTGTGATGCACCTACTCCATTAAAATGATATGGTAAGATAGTATACACCTCTTGGACTATATGAGGTCATGTATACACCTCAAAAACGATATTGGGTTAAGAACACACCTCTTTACCCGATATGGTTTGAAGCACACACACACATCAATGCCCGATATGGTGTGAAGCACACATACACCTCTATGCCCGATATGGTGTGAAGCATACACACACCTCTTTGCCCGATATGGTGTGATGCACACACACACCTCTATGCCTGATATGGTGTGAAGCACACACACACCACTCTGCCCAATATGGTGTGAAGCACACATACACCTCTAAAGTGATATGGTGTGAAGCACACACACACCTCTTTGCCTGATATGGTGTGAAGCACACATACACCTCTTTGCCTGATATGGTGTGAAGCATACACACACCTCTCTGCCTGATATGGGGTGAAGCACACATACACCTCTAAATTGATATGGGTAGCAAGCACACACCTCATACCCGATATGGTGGAAGCACCTCAAAACCCATATGAAGGAAAGCACCTTAGATGCAATGTACTTGATGAAGTAACACATGAAGTGTATTATATCAAGTCATACATTAAGAGGTATGGAGTTCAATTAATATTGATTAAGTAGGCTAATGAACCTTGAAGGAAAGGTTGAGCCAACTTAATAAAGTACAAAGTAATCAACATCCTAATGAGGATGAGAGAGAAACTCATACTTTTGTGATAATCATGAAATGAGCATACATTGATACTCCTAATATGTGTGGAGACTGAATTATGGCTTGATTCTTGATGAATGTACTTGAAACCCCTAGATGGTTTTATAAGAGAAACCTTAACCCTAATGAAGGGTAATGATAAGAATTGAAATTATAATTGGTTAATAAAGGGGAAACCTTAACCATATTGAAACCATGTTGGTAGCATGAGATAATGAGCATAGCTAAGTATGAGATGTAATGTTACATATAATACAATTTAATGGGCCTTGTTAGCCATGTGATTAGTTGTTGCCTAGTGAGAGGTGATAAGATGTTTAATGGGCCTTGTGAGCCATGTGATTAGTTGTTGCCTAGTGAGAGGTGACAAGATGTTTGATGGCCTTGTGAGCCATGAGAATAGTTGTTGCCTAGTGAGAGGTAACAAGATGTTTATAAAAGTCTCATGTAAGAAATGATAATGTTCAAAATAAACTAGGAAATGGAAACTTAGTAACATAATAATAACAATAAATGGATACAATAATAATAATGAAATCTTGATCATACATGTTTTATGCTTATAGCCAAATAAGGGCTATAGTGTTTCAAATATGCTTAAAGGAGATAAGAGGAATACTAGTATTATATAAAGAATGTGAATAAGTATGATGGCTTGGACAAGGTATAATGCCTAGTAAAGGTGATGTGGTATTCAGTGATGAGTTGCACAGGATTGGCATAGTCCAATGCCTGGAATAGAAACATAGGATTGGCATAATCCAATACCTAGAATAGATGCACAGGATTGACATAATCCAATACCTGGAATAATGTCATAGGATTGGCATAGTCCAATACCTGGAATAAAACTATAGGATTGGGATAACCCGATGCCTGGATGAAACACTCACAAGATTGGCATAATCTAATACCTGGAATAATGCCACAGGATTGGCATAGTCCAATACCTGGAAAAAAACTACAGGATTGGGATAACCCAATGCCTGGATGCAACACTCACGGGATTTGCATAATCCAATACCTGGAATAATGTCATAGGATTGGCATAGTCCAATACCTGGAATAAAACTACAGGATTGGGATAACCCGATGCCCGGATGCAACACTCACAGGATTGGCATAATCCAATACCTGGAATAATGTCACAGGATTGGCATAGTCCAATACCTGGAAGAAAACTATAGGATTGGGATAACCCGATGCCTGGATGCAACACTCACATGATTGGCATAATCCAATACCTGGAATAATGTTATAGGATTGGCATAGTCCAATACCTGGAATAAAAATACAAGATTGGGATAACACGATGCCTGGATGCAACACTCACAGGATTGGCATAATCCAATACCTGCAATAATGTCACAGGATTGGCATAGTCCAATACCTAGAATAAAACTACAGGATTGGGATAACCCGATGCCTGGATGCAAAACTCACAGGATTGGCATAATCCAATATATGGAATAATGTCATAGGATTGGCATAGTCCAATACCTGGAATAAAACTACATGATTGGGATAACCCGATGCCTAGATGCAACACTTAAAGGATTGACATAATCCAATACCTGAAATAATGTCACAGGATTGGTATAGTCCAATACCTAGAATAAAACTACAGGATTGGTAATAACCCAATGCCTGGAATAATGTCACATGATTGGTCATAACCCAATACCTAGAATAATTGAACAGGATTGGTAATAAACCAATGCCTGGAATAATTGCACAGGATTGGTAATAACCCAATGCCTGGAATAATGTCACAAGATTGGTCATAATCCAATACCTAGAATAGTTTCACAGGATTGGCGTAGTCCAATACCTGGAATAGTTGTACAGGATTGGCATAGTCCAATACCTGGACAGAATATGATGATGTATACTCACATGACTGGTACAATTCAATATCTGGCTAGCAGATTGGCTGAGGCCAACAGATAGAAATGAGAATGATTCATGGATGTCATACCATGATAATGAGTATCACAGGATAAGCTTGAGATGTTGATATAGTATGATGGGTAAATGATATACATGTTCTTTCTATTCCTTATAAAGAGAATATATGATTTACTGCTCTATCATAGATAGTTGTAATGCTTTAAAAGATGAGAATGTTCTAAATTGATTATCCTCTGCTTAGTTTAATAATATTTAACTGTGATAATAACATTGTTGGCGGAGAGTTATATCTCTCGTTGGGACAATTGTGTCACCCCGTGGGATCCACATTTTTTTAGATGGACGTGTACGAGGGGGATTGAGACTGTACTGTAGAAGGAGAACAACAACAGCAGGGACAACAGTGACTGCTCAGGTTGAGTGTACTGTATGTCGTGTCTTATAGATAGAAGTCCTATGTGTCATCTTTGTACTCTCAGGTCCTTGGATTTAGTATGTGTTAGTTTTATGAACAATCTGAGATTTTTGCTTGTATGCCTCGAGGTTTGGTGTTGCTTTATGTATATATTTTGAGAAAGCAACTATTATATGTTATCCTCGAGAAGAGATGGTACAATGTATGTACAATATATGATCAATGTGAATATCAGGTTTTGGTTATTCCTTAAAGAGTTTTCCTGTAAATGGATCTCTTTGCAAAATGGTTTTAATTTTTAGTGATTTTTGTTAATCTGTTGCTTATGATTATTCCGCATAATTAGTAACAATTTGGATGTCGGTTTGGTGGCGGTCGATACAAGTTTTGGTATCAAAGCTTTAGGTTCGCTGAGTCTACAGAGACATAGGACTAATGTGTTGAGTCTGTTCTAGTGTCCTCCAGTATATCCTATAGTGACTTCTACTTATGCAGAAGAAAGGGTGAAGTTTAAAAATGATTGGAGAATACAAGGAACACACTGCTGAGAGAAATGTTGTTGCACCAGGAGAAGGTGCAAGGGATCAGGCAAGAGAAGAATGAGTTCTTGAGAATTCCCATCTTGACCCAATCAGGATAGAGAATCCTACTTTTTATGCTCTTGTTGGGCAGGTTAGGGCAACAGTGATGAAGATAGTAGACTGGATACTAGCATTACAACCTAGGTTACCAGCCCTCAACGTAGAAATTTTGGGTTTTGAAAGGGTTCCTGAATGACATAGTCATGTTAGAACAGTGGAAAATGTGGGAAGAATTAACATATGGCAAGAAAATAGACTCTACCATAAGTATAGACAGATAGTACATCTATGATGACAATGCCAAGGAGGGGCAATAAGCTGAGAATTAAGGAAAGGTCTCTATAATTCTAGAGACGTTTGCCTAGTTGTTCTAAAAAGCCAATGTTTTTGGTACCACCAGTGCAATAAATGCCTAGTACACCATGGCAGTAGTCACTAAGTAAAGGAAAAAGTCCTAACTTTCCACCTATAAGAACTCCTGACTTAGCTTCTACATTGGTAATAAGACCGATAAGGCTATGGTACGAGGACAAGACATTGACATATTAAGCATACTAAACCCTTTTATTCAAAAAGAAGGGAGTAAATGACCCAACAACCGAGGAAGACTCGGCAGGGCTTACGAAAGTTACAGCCCAAAAGTGTAAAAAGGAAAAAGTAACAATATGAAACATCTTGACTCTATGCTTGAGTCAACCTAAAGTGGTAGATGATTGCGAGGGGTGACAATCAGATAGAGCTTTTTCATTCTGATATGTCTTCTC
This sequence comes from Alisma plantago-aquatica, assembly GCA_963693085.1. Taxonomy (NCBI): domain Eukaryota; kingdom Viridiplantae; phylum Streptophyta; class Magnoliopsida; order Alismatales; family Alismataceae; genus Alisma; species Alisma plantago-aquatica. Next base: position 1,313,339,005 of record OY856409.1, on the reverse strand, counting down.
TTAATTTTATCTGATAATCATAAGAAGGTAGTTATTGTTGAGCTTTCTTCGATTAGTCCTATGAGGACATGAGGAAGAGATAAAAAGGATGAGAACCTATATTCAATCCAATATTCTCTTATATGTTTTGAAATTTCTCTCTTCATGATGAAAGGAAGATATGTAATAGAAACACCCATATAAAATTTGAGATACTAAGTAGTAAAAATTTAAAGAGATGAAACATAATATAAAACAAATGCATACTACCTAGTTTTAGTCCTTGAATACCCTGTCCAGGTATTCATCTATTGAAGGCACGGTAAGTATGGAACTCTTATATTGCTATCTTTCTGATTACATTGATTAATTAGTCATTTTGAGATAATCTAAAGAGCATAATGAATTAAAAGATGTGGCATGGATATTTCTACCACATCTTAATTGATATATGGAGAAATCTGAGTTAATCATAGATCAACTTATAAACAAAATATGATGTATTGTATAATGTTTACCTTAGTCTGAGGACCTAGAGATAATAGTTACCTGATGAGAGGTAACAATGTTCAATAATGAACTAAGGGTTTGAATATCTAGATTTAGTAACCATGGTGATGATTATGTTAAGGGATGATGATATTTAATCATCTTTATAATTCCTATGTTGATGGCAAGGAACCTAAGAGGAAACAAAATTGAATGACACATGAACGATTAAGAGTTCATGCAATACTCAAGAAAGATGAGAACCCCTTTTCTTTAATAAACAAACCTGGATAATAATGGGGAATAAAAAGGACTAGGTTTCCTTGTGTTCTTTCCTTTTGGAAACATGACAATCAAGTAAGTCTTATGACACTTGATGTGCATGGATTAGAAGTAATCTATAGAAGGATACTTTGAAAAGTATCAGCTTGTCTTGGATTTTTAGTTCCAAGACAAAGTATATGTGTTAAGTAATGTCCCGAGATGAAAAGAAAGGTCCTATTATATGTTTAGTTTTGGTAATAACAATAGAGAATGGAAATGATGATGATGTGATGTGTTTTTGGCACATATAATGGATACCAAGGTAAAGAATCCTAGTATCCAAGAACTTTCAATGATATGAGAAAATGAGAACATGATTCCAGACAAGGAGTAATGTTTGGTTACCTAGAAGGGCCAACTTTGATAATAGTCTAGTTATATATTGTAGTATGGATACCATATGTTAGGGGTTTATGCCCCACATAAACATGACATCAGAAAGGATGTATGGGTTGAAGGAACAATGGTGGAATCATTTTGAGAGAAGCTTATCAAGCTAAAGATAACTTCTTAGAATATCTCTATCTAGATTGTAAGGCATCTTATACATAACATCTAGAGATACCTCTGAGATAGTTCTTCTTTAATAAGTAGCCTCTCCTTATAATAAGAAAATAAACAGCTAAGGGGATAGTTGATACAAGTCATAAGAAAGTTAGTGTTGTGTCAGCAGATTTGAGTGGCACAACAGATGCATGATAAGACTTGTAGTCCCCAGTGGGTGACAGAATGCAACTCTGGTCTTTCCTTGAAAGAGAAATGACAAACTAAGTAAGGGGTATGGAAAACTCCCAAGATAAAGGATCTTATTACATAAAGATGTAATTTAAAAAGGTGAAAAATCAGTGAGTTTTGATACCTGAGCTAAATAAGGTATGTATAATGATTCTCTGACTAAGAAAAATGTTACCTGACACAAAGTTGACTCTACAGTCAATAATGAAAAGACAGTGGAGTATGTGTCCTGTATGACAGATTCTATGATAACCATGTGTGAAAGAACATTGAGTTGATCAAAGTTCTATGGCATATCCATGACATTAAGATGATTATGTGGAGACATGAAGATATTATTAATGAATAATATCTGTCTCCCTTTACCTGGGATTTTGGGGACGAAATCCTTGTTAGGGGTTTATAACTTGTAATGACCCTGACCTAGGTTATGAGGTAACCCTATTTTTTTTGGCTAAGTAAGTTGCTTAGAACTTTAATATAATCCTCTAAAGCATGTTTCTATTAGGTAACAAACTTATGTTTCAAATTTGGTCATGTTTGAATAATGTTTGAGCAATGTTCTCATGTTTTGGACCAAAATGCAATTTACCCAAGATGAGGGGTTATATTGCAATTTTTCACATGTTGAATGTTCCCTAAGTGTTTTAGTATCATTATATAAATAATGATGCAAGGTTTTGTCTTGTGAAAAGCCTAAATTCTAAGTTTGAACTTGTTTGAATAATGCTGGTGACTTGTGTACCAATTTTGGTACAAGTTGTAATTTACCCAAAATCTAGGGTTGATATGCAAATTACCACCTCTAGAGTGTCCCAACTCCCTCCTAGTATCATTTATAGGAGAGATAAATAATGAGGCACCATGTTTGAATCAATTACGATTAATGGTACTCTTGGTGATGAAATGACCAAGAAAGGGGTTGAATATGAAACCCTAACTTGAGTTGTATCAAGTTGAAAAGCTTATATATGAGTGCCTATTGGCCAAGGAGACATAGTAGGAGTCCCATATCGTTTTTTTGGACTCTTGGAAAATCCCATGACGTTCAAATAACCTCAAGGAGGTTAAGTGTATCGGTTTACAACATCCTTAGAAAAGTTGTATCAGGTTGTGAATAAAGTGGTGATTTTGTTGATATATTTTATTCAAAGGGATAAGTAATGGAAGAAAATTCATCCCTAGATTAACCTCAAGAGTTTTGCATGTCAATATAAATGTTAATGCATGCATGTAAACGTGTCAACCATGCATGGACACATGGCACCTAGTAGCTCAAATAGATGACACCTCATTTTCACACGTCTTCATGAATAACAAGTATATATACCCCTTCTTTCACCCCTTTAGTGAACTTTTTCGAAACCTACCACCTCCTTGCTTTTAGATATCGTGAATAGAGTCCTTCTATCATTCAGGAGTGATTTGTTATCATGCATAGGCCTCGGGTATCGGCCATAGCAAGTAATATCAGCCATAGCATGTTGATATCGGCCAAAGCAAGTCGATATCGGCCAAGTGGAGTGTTTTTGGCTACAAGTGAGGGGGATATCGGCCACAAGTGATGGAATATCATGAAAGGGTAGTCAGGTATCTTGCAAGGTTCTAAGGATCAAGAGGGAGTTCAATAATTAACCCTAAGGTGAGGCCATGATCATCTTCAACCTTGGATTGAAGCATGATTTTAGGGTTATGATCTTCCTTTCTTTTCTTCTTCACAATTGCTTATACCTGGTGATTCCTTGTATATGAAGGAGTTGTGAATGAGCCTTGGACTTTTATAAGTCATCTTCAACCTTAGGAATGTGAAGCTTTGGAGCTTGGAGCTTTGAAAGGCGGGTTATATAACTTGAACTCAACCATGTTATTATTAATCACCTAAATTGCTATGCTTAAATGAACTACTTTATTTCCGAAATATTATGAAATGGTTCACGAAATTATGAGTTCTAGTAGTTTCTTAGACATGTTATCCTTGTACTAGAATAAGTAGAATGAAGATCTAGAGCTTGAAGATGATGGTATCACCTTATAAAGTGATATCGGGTTCAAGCACACAGGCAAGCACCTCTAACCAGATATGGTGATGCGCCTACTCTACTAAAATGATATGGTAAGCTAGTATACACCTCTTGGATGATATGAGGTCAAGCATACACCTCAAAAATGATATTGAGTAAATCACACACCTCTTTGCCCGATACGGTGTGAAGAACACACACACCTCTATGCCCGATATGGTGTGAAGCACACATACACCTCTTTTCCCGATATGGTGTGAAGCACACATACACCTCTTTGCCCGATATGGTGTGAAGCACACACACACCTCTTTGCCCAATATGGTGTGAAGCACACACACACATATCTGCTCGATATGGTGTGAAGCACACAAACACCTCTAAAGTGATATGGTGTGAAGCACACACACACCTGTTTGTCGGATATGATGTGAAGCACACATACACCTCTTTGCCCGATATGGTGTGAAGCATGCACACACCTCTTTGTCCGATATGGTGTGAAGCACACATACACCTCTAAAGTGATAATGTGATATGGGTAGCAAGCACACACCTCATACCTGATATGGTGGAAGCACCTCAAAACCCATATGAAGGAAAGCACCTCAGATGCAATGTACTTGATGAAGTAACACATTAAGTGTCTTATATCAAGTCATACATTAAGAGGTATGGAGTTCAATGAATATTGATTAAGTAGGGTAATGAACCTTGAAGGAAAGGTTGAGCCAACTTAATAAAGTATGAAGTAATCAACATCCTAGTGAGGATGAGAGAGAAACTCATACTTTTGTGATAATCATGAAATGAGCATACATTGATACTCCTAATATGTGTGGAGACTGAATTAGGGTTTGATTCTTGATGAATGTACTTGAAAATCCTAGATGGTTTTATAAGAGAAACCTTAACCCTAATGAAGGGTAATGATAAGAGTTGAAATTATAATTGGTTAATAAAGGGGAAACCTTAACCATATTGAAACCATGTTGGTAGCATGAGATAATGAGTATAGCTAAGTGTGAGCTATGATGTTACGTATAATACAATTTAATGGGCCTTGTGAGCCATGTGATTAGTTGTTGCCTAGTGAGAGGTGACAAGATGTTTAATGGGCCTTGTGAGCCATGTGATTAGTTGTTGCCTAGTGAGAGGTGATAAGATGTTTGATGGCCTTGTGAGGCATGAGAATAGTTTTTGCCTAGTGAGAGGTAACAAGTTGTTTATAAAAGTCTCATGTAAGAAATGATAATGTTCAAAATAAACTAGGAAATGGAAACTTAGTAACATAATAATAATAAATGGATACAATAATAATAATAATGAAATCTTGATCATACATGTTTTATGCTTATAGACAAATAAGGGCTATAATGTTTCGAATATGCTTAAAGGAGATAAGAGGAATACTTGTATTATATAAAGGATGTGAATAATTATGATGGCTTGGCCAAGGTATAATGCCTAGTAAAGGTGATGTGGTATTCAGTGATGAGTTGTACAGGATTGGCATAGTCCAATGCCTGGAATAGAAGGAAAGGATTGGCATAATCCAATCCCTGGAATAGATGCACAGGATTGGCATAATCCAATGCCTGAAATAATGTCACAGGATTGGCATAGTCCAATACCTGGAATAAAACTACAGGATTGGGATAACTTGTTGCATGGATGCAACACTCACAGGATTGGCATAATCCAATACCTGGAATAATGACACAGGATTGGCATAGTCCAATACCTAGAATAAAACAACAGGATTGGGATAACCCGATGCCTGGATGCAACACTCACAGGATTGGCATAATCCAATACCTGCAATAATGTCACAGTTTTGGCATAGTCCAATACCTGGAATAAAACTACAAGATTGGGATAACCTGATGCCTGGATACAACACTCACAGGATTGGCATAATCTAATACTTGGAATAATGTCACAGGATTGGCATTGTCCAATACCTAGAATAAAACTATAGGATTGGGATAACCCGATGCATGGATGCAACACTCACAGGATTGGCATAATCCAATACATAGAATAATGTCACAAGATTGGCATAGTCCAATACCTAGAATAAAACTACAGGATTGGGATAACCCGATGCCTGGATGCAACACTCACAAGATTGGCATAATCCAATACCTGGAATAATGTCATAGGATTGGCATAGTCCAATACTTGGAATAAAACTACAGGATTGGGATAACTTGATGCCTGGATGCAACACTCACGGGATTGGCATAATCCAATACCTGGAATAATGTCACAGGATTGGCATAGTCCAATACCTGGAATAAAACTATAGGATTGGGATAACCCGATGCCTGGATGCAACACTCATAGGATTGGCATAATCCAATACCTAGAATAATGTCATAGGAATGGCATAGTCCAATACCTAGAATAAAACTACAATATTGGTAATAACCCAATGCCTGGAATAATGTCACAAGATTGGTTATAACCCAATACCTGGAATAATTGCACAGGATTGGTAATAACTCAATGCCTGGAATAATTACACATGATTGGTAATAACCCAATGCCTAGAATAATGTCACAGGATTGGTCATAATCCAATACCTGGAATTGTTGCACAAGATTGGCATAGTTCAATACTTGGAATAGTTGCACAGGATTGGCATAGTCCAATACATGGACAGAATATGATGATGTATACTCACATGACTGGTACAATTCAATATCTGGCTAGCAGATTGGTTGAGGCTAACATATAGAAATGAGAATGATTCATGGATGTCATACCATGATAATGAGTATCATAGGATAAGCTTGAGATGTTGATATAGTAGGATGGGTAAATGATATACATGTCTTCCTATTCCTTATAAAGAGAATAGATGATTTACTGCTCTATCATAGGTAGTTGCAATGCTTCAAAAGATGAGAATGTTCTAAACTGCTTATCCTCTGCTAAGTTTAATACTATTTAACTGTGATAATAACATTATTGGCAGAGATTTATATCTCTTACTGGGACAATTGTCTCACCCCATGGGATCCACATTTTTTTAGATGGACGTGCACGAGGGGGATTGAGACCGTACTGTAGAAGGAGAACAACAGCAGTAGGGATAGCAGTGACAGCTCAGGTTGAGTGTACTATTTGTCGTGTCTTGTAGATATAAGTCATATGTGTCATCTCTGTACTCTCATGTCCTTGGATTTAGTACGTGTTGGTTTTATGAACAATCTGAGATTTTGGCTTGTATGCCTCGATGTTTGTTGTTGCTTAATGTATATGTTTTGAGAAAGCAACTATTATATGTTATCCTCAAGAAGAGATGGTATAGTGTATTTACAATATATGATCAATGTGAATATCAGGTTTTGGTTCTTCCTTAAAGAGTTTTCCTGGAAATGGATCTCTTTGTAAAATGGTTTTAATTTTTAGTGATTTTTGTTAATCCGCTTCTTATGATTATTTCGCATAATTAGTAATGATTTGGCTGTGGGTTATGTGGTGGTCGTTACAGTAAGGGCTTGATTTAGTTGTGGGTCATGATCTAGGATTGTATGAGAACATATGTAAGCCCAATGGTGGTCCAGTTTTAGGTTATGGTACATGACTGTATGAGAATAGGTGTAAGCGCAGTGGTCGTCCAGCTATAGGTCATAGTCTAGGATTGTATGAGAATGTGTTAATAGAATTCCTTATTCTATCAAATAGGAAAAAAATTTAGCTTTTAGGTCAAGATCTAGAATTCTTAGATTTTTCACAAATTTTTGAAATTTTTATTTGTATTTTTTATGATTATCTTGTGATTTTTATGATTTGTAGAAGGATCTGGAAATTTTTCTGAAACTCCATGTACATTTTTGCAAGTTTTTGTGAAAAAATGTTTTTAAAATGGGGATATGAGAGGATATTGAGCACCCCTCTCATGTCTCCTGCACCCTAGAAGAAATGACATGAAGAAAGTTGGTGTGAGTGAGGTGATAATGGTAGCTATATCAAGGAGAGAGAGATAGAGTTGATAGATTGTATTAATCCACCAGCCCTTCAGCTACAGATCGTTGTGCTTTGTGAGCCATTCTAATTGTCACGGTGGAGCTCTAGATCTCCCTTCTCGGTAGCATTTTTGTGTGGGTTTTAGCATCATTCATCTCTGGAGAGATATAGCTTTCACTTTTGTACTTTGGTTTGGCCATTTTGACCCTTGGTGGTGAAATATGCATTTTGGTTTCCCAACATTCTTTGTGGTATGGAGGTTGAAGAGGACATGAACTTGTGTTCTGATTTGTGATTCAGTTGCTTTTTTTGTTTGATGTCTTCTCGATCATTCATTATCAGATTGAGACAATTTGAATTATTGTGGGGAGCTTATGTCATTGTGTTTGTCAATTTGTAGATGTAAGATTGTGAGGAGGATCCCATCATAGATTATCATGGTATGTGTGATGATGTCAGGATCAAGGTGTATCCATGATATGTATCATAGCTTCATCCGTCAAATTCATGTATGAAATCTGAAAATTTTAATCTACATGTGCTCTATGCAGGCATATGGAGGTGTGAGAAGGATCGCAAGAGAGTTTCTCCCTACTGAGAGGTATGTGGTTCATCCAGGCATGATGTAGATGAATCTAAACCATAGAGTTCGTCGATTGGGAGATGAGGTATAACTTGGAAAGTTTGATCCACATTATTTTTTGTGTTTTCTTAATCTTGAATCAAGGTTTGCATTTGCTAAATATGGAATCAACAATTTTCACTTTGCCTAGTGTTCTATCTTCTTTGGGGTCTTGGATTATCGAATGTGTATTTATGGATGTGTTGGAATAAATTGGAGATGTCATATACAGAGTTAGTTGTTGAAGAGATAGAATTACTTGAGGAAAGTGTGGGATAGTTTATAGGCGTTACCTTCTTTTACTCGGTATTTCTAACTTGAGATTAGTACTTTTCACTTTGCCTTTGATGAGTTTTCCATAACCCTAGTGAGTTTTTTGGGATCACTAGGTTAGAATTTGGCAGGATTCCTATCCTTTCATTGTGTGATAGATAGGAGTGGTGGTATCACTATCTTGTTAGGATTTTAGGAGTGAACCCTAAGGATATCTGTATAGCCTCTAGATATGAGGTATAATTCACTTGGTTGGAGTGGGGGTTATGGATATTATTTTTGTGTTGATCATTGGTTGTGCCTATTTAGCAATAATAGAAGAACTATAGGAGAAATTGGTTGGTTATCCTTCCTTCGTGATATGGACATGGTTTTTTCCTTTGATTGGGGTGGAATCATGTATCTTCACTTGCTGACAAGAATGAGGAGGTGGCTTGTGGGTGAATTCTATGTGAGGTAAATGGTTAGGGCTAAAAAAGTTTGTAGCAGATTCACAAGCTTGATTGTAGTATGTCTTACGTGTTACTTTATATTTTTGCTTTGCAATATCTACAAGGCCTAATTTTGTTGATCTTTCTTTTGCAATTTTGGAGCTATACTTTTGTATTCGTATACATGTCACTTCGAGTGGTCCATAGGGTTATCTGCATGCTTCCCTCCCTGCATGTCACTAGGTTGGGTGTAGCAATAGAGAACAATATAGATAATGGAGAGGCAAACTGGAGATGATGACCTTATTTGAAGTATCTTTAGTACTTTAACATTATATGATATTGTGTTATGTACTTTATAAGACTTCAATTCATTATTGTTTCAGAGGTGTAATTCAAGATCTTCTCAACGTTCTAGTGTTTCAAGGCTTCTACATTGTGCATGGGCTATTTTGAGGAGTTGTATCTATATGCTTGTAGAATTTAGTTTAAATCACCCTTCTTGAGTGTCTTGTGCATGGGTGAGTCTGTTAATCGTCAATGGGATGGTGGTTGGCACATCCCCTTTGACTCTATGCCTAGATTATTAGTTCACTAAGGTCTTGATATCTATTAGGCTACTTGGGAGCCTATGTGGGATCAGGTGTCGTGTATGGAGTACTTTGAGTGGTACTATAGACAAGTTCAGGCAATAATTCTTTCTAGAGAGGTGTATGATCGTCTATGTCACCCTCCAATGGTATGTCTTCTAAGGCTGATTTATCTTCATTTAAATGCATTGTTTTGACATGTGTCTTCTACAGGGGGTTGAGTTCCACTCTTTTGGGGAGAAGGATGATTATGGGTATGAGTTACATTGTCTGCCTCCTCCAAAGGAATCTCCTACTCATGGGGTCTACCTTCTCTATTGCTTGTTGCTTGAGGCTTTGATGATTTTCCCAGGTTGAGGTCACAGAGAGACTTTGGCATTGGAATTTCATGTTGCTTCCTAGGTGACTTTGGCTAAACTTTGTCCTTCCAAGAAGATGATGAGGGTATGGGTGTGGTAGGTGGGCTCTTAGGCTTGATAATCCCACTAGGGTATAGACATAGTCTTTGAGGGATCTGCTAGTGTGGATGACTTTCCTTCAGAGGTCCAAGTTCAGACTGTAGATCCATCATCAACGGGCATTGGAGAAGGTTTCTCTCATTGTAGGGATGTTGACTTAGTTGTGGAGGTGTCCTTAAGCATCTACTTTTAAGGTCATAAGTGGTCCACTAGTGATAAATATTCTGATGTGAGTGAGGAATATTGGTCCTATAGGTCTTTTTCCATTGATCCTCGACTTGTGGACAAACCCGTATCAGGGTGGCTGAAGAAGTAGCGGTTGTATTTATCACTTCTAGTCCATTTTTAATCATAATGATTTTCCTTTATGTAAGATAAATATATTAGGAGTGTTTGTATTTGTAAGACTTATCTTAGCTTGGAAATAAAAGTCTAAATTCGAGTCAAATTGTTTTTGAGGTTTATTGGTCTTCAATTCATAATCATAATCTTAGAGTTTGGAGTTTGGAAGATCTTTTTTATTCTGACAGATTGCCATGATCTGTGTGTCGACTGAGGTGCAGATTGCTACAATCCACGAGGCAGTGAGATAGGGAGTCATGTTGTCTTAGGAAGCGTGTTGGTCATTAATGTTGCCATCTGTGGCTAATCGTGTCATTCCTCCAAGAAAAAGGACACAAAATCCCCTTTTCTCTGGGAGGAAAATCTATCATGTTGGAGCATATTAGGCCTTATGGTGTTGTCTTTTTTGCACATCATGACTTTTACAATTCAGAACCATGGGGGAGAGAGAAATAAGTGAATCTCTCTTTTACGGCATCCTCACATGAAGAGGCCAAGATAGGGTAGCCTTCTGGCATGAATTAACTCAAAATATTTTAGATAGATTGTTAGATGTATTGAGGGTTGATTACATTTGCCTTACCATGAAATGTAGGCCACTAGAAAGATGAAGGTCAACCACTCAAGGTGAAACAAGATGTATGGGTAGATTTTGTCAGCTTAACGGTGGGTTGTAGGCTATGAAAGTTTGGTATGGTAATACAATGGAGTATGGACAGCCTACCAAAATTGGATTGGTTGGAAGATTGATCAATTAGGTTTTCAAATTTGTTGAAAATGTGCATTCATGATGGTTTGAATTGGTTAGAGGATATTGTTAAAAATATATATCCAAAATATGATTGTTCAACTTGTTAAGATTGAAAGGATTATTCAAGTTTGAGAAAATATTGTTTCAAAGTAAAGATCGAAAGGATTATTCAAGTTTTAAAAAGATTGTTTCATATTTTAAGATTGAAAGGATTATTCAACTTTGAAAAATATTAAAAAAAATCAACTTTGAAGAGATTGTTTGATTTTTTCCATGTTAAAAATATTCTTCCACTTTGAAAAAAATGTTCAACTTTGAAAATATTGATCAACTTTGAAAAGGTTAATCCACTTCAAAAAGATGAAACGATTGTTAACTATGATTGAAAATTATTTATAAATTGCAAATTGTTGATTGAAGATTGTTAATCTACATACATAGATGTCAGTAGAGCATGAACATTCTATACAATATTATTACAATCTCAAAGCATGTAATAAAAAAATCTTTAAAACTTGAAAAGAAAACAATCTTAGAAACCTAGAAAACAAACCATATTTAAGACATGTGTTAAAAGATCAAACTTTCCCATTTTAGCATGTAAGTTAGATGACATATATATCCTCACTCAAGCATGACATGTATAGGTGGGGTGTCTCCTTAACTTCTCTATGGCATGATGACGCTCATCGTTAGAGTATCCCTATTTCAATAGATATGGGTACTAATCCCAATACACCTTCAGACAATGTGGTTGTAATTAGTCATGAGTGCTAGGGAGGAAGTGTCATCAAGGCCTTTGAATGTCCAACATTATTCTATATCAGTAAATTTACTAACACCCCCACACCTCATCCAAGGATTCAACATCAATGTTGGTGCCCATTTTGTAGATGCATGGGTTTGTAAGTTTGTATAGTGTAATATCCCAAGACAGTGATATATAAAGGTAAAGAACATGTGGCATTCCCATGTGAACATGCAATCCATTTTCCAAAACCAAACTACAGATGGAAGCAATCGATCATGCAATCATTAGGAAAGAAAGTATCTTGCTCATATGAAAGACATCTCTTATCTTCTTATTTCTTTTTTTATTTTGACATTTTTATGTTTTCATTATTATTTTAAAAAATTAGAAATCTGAAACAAAAAGGGAAGCGAAAGAGAAATCCTAAAAGGGGAGTCGAAGTAGGCCCTAATTAGAAAGTGTCAAACAAAACCCTAACTGTGAAGTGGTGGGCAAACCCTAATTAGGAAGAGGTGAGAAAAACCTAAAAAAAGAATAGGTCAAACAAAGAAGGTTATTACTAGAACCCTATCACATGTCATATGGGCAAGGGAAATCTAAAAATAGAGAACTGTCACATGAATTACAGGTTTTGGAAGATTCTTAGAAGTGGACAGGGGAAACCTAAAAATAGAGAACCATCACATGAACTACATGTTCTGGAAGAATCTTAGAAGCTATAGTAGGTGAAGGACTAGTAGAATCCTTGGTTCCTCCACACATTCGATGTTCTCTACTACTCCTGAAAATAAATACAAGATAGAAACTTGAACCAACAGAATTCTTGAGAAAATAAAATAGGAAAATCAACTCGGATCGTCTTGTTCCCCCGGTAGAGTCTTTAGTCAGTTTTACATATCTAAAAAAGAAATCTTACAATGAAGTAAGTTTAATGGTCACATAGAACACAATAAAACAATAACACAAAGATTAGATTCGCTACTAGGTTGTTTTCATAAAATAAGCCAAAATAAGGATATGCATTTTAAATTAGCAGGAACACGTGTGAAAAAATAAATTGACCGCCTGAGGGTCGATGAGGAAATAAAAATGTGGCCAATGACTGAACTCATATGTCTTATTATAAGTGGGTAAGGTGTTAAGAACCCCCATATAGCTCGACATTTGGTATTGAGCTATTTTGTATTCTCAAGTTAAAGTCGTGGTTTTAGGTTTAATTAAGGAAAATAAAGTGATAGAAGAGATTAAAAAAGTGATTCTTAGTTTGCATATTGTGGATGGAGATGGCTAAGGGTTTCTCATCATTTCCCTAACAATCCTAATTTATTAGGTAATGGGGTCATAATCACCTCATGATCTCCCACGGTAGAGACCCATCTCGGGCGGTTGAGACCAAAGCATGAGAAAGAGAGAAGAGACAATAAAGGATATTTGATATCACCAAGATTAAATCTATTTGATTAATTAAACAATATGAAGGATATTGGATTAAATCGCATGAACATAAATCTGTATCATTAAGTTGATACAAATAAGTAGTTTAAACAACTATCACTAAGTACTTTAAATAAGCACGGAATAATACATCAATTATGAAAAGTTATGAGCAGTGCATTGATTTAGATAAGAATATTTTTTTTTTATTGTCACATAGCCTAAGGGTGTCCAAAAAAAGGTGTTGTAAAGGAAAGATCCTCTATTCACTCAAGCGACTAAAAGTAAAGTGGAAGATAGTTGTCTCTCTTGTTTTAAGAGAGTCAAAGGGAAATAGTTGTATTTATAGGATGGAATTCAGATTTGGGGGTTCAAGTTGAAGATTCTGGATCTAAAAGTGGGTTTCTTCCATTCATATGGTAGAGACGTGACGGATCACCCGGTTATGCCACATGGCTTGGTAGATGGTTGGGAAACGTTGTGTGTCCCTAAGTGGAGAAAAAATAAAATTCAAAATCTTCTGAAGACATTTTAAATAAAAGTAGTTTGGACTATATGATTGAGTCATATGTGGAACAAAGCTCAAAAATATGAAGGAAGATTAGAAGATAAAGCTTGAGGATGAATCATCCTTATTATATATATATATATATATATATATATATATATATATATATATGGATTCATGTGAAGATAATAATAATTGAATATCAATAGGATTTAAAGTATATATTTAATCCAATATAATCCAATTTAATTTTTTATGGGATAATATTATAAAATTTGGATCAAATAGTAAATTACGTTCAAGTCTAGAGAAAATTATATTTTTATAAAATCCCTAGACTATTGTAAATGGGAATAATGGGCGAGTTAATTAGGTGGGAAAATAGGGGGAAACTCTTGGGTTTTCTAAGAAAATAAATAAATAAATAAATTCCAACATTACCTAGCGAGTTTGATCTGATCTTGATCATCAAATTAATGACCAAAATGGGTACCAACACATAGACATGAATTTCTCAATATATTTAATGACAAATTCATGAAAGAATACATTATCATTTAAATTTGTTAATAAGATATTACTATGAAAAGGACATACCATCTTGTAATATTTCTTAAGAAAACTACAAGAATGTTACTTAGATAAAAGTTGCAATAGACCAACTTTTTCCATCACATTACCACACATTGAAATCCCCATCTATAGATATAAAAAATTCAATGACTTATATTTCAAGATTTCTTGAGTTTGAACTTTGACATACCCTAATAAATGGTCCTAAAATGACCAACAAACATACAAAAAAGGACATCAGCACAGGCACCTGATAGAAAAGTATCACGTAAATGAAACTTAATAAATTGAACAAACCATAATAGAATATTTGTGCCAAAATGTTGACCAAATCAAAGAAATTGAATATAGAAATCAAATGAGGAACTATTAAATTTCTCATATAAAGATAAAAATTAGGATATGGGATGACAGACTTAAAATGGAATACAACCAATACGGTGCACAACATAAACATATAGACTAATCAGAAGTGATCTAGCATAGTGGTACACTACCTTAACAAGTACATGTGTGATTGAAAACAGTTGATGCCAAAACCATAATGATGGAAAAGAACAAGGTGTTTTGGTAATGACATGAATAGGAGATAGAAAATAGAAAATAGAAATTAGCAAATGATATGTATTCTAAATGATATACAAAGTAGTAGTTGTTATAATGGGAAAGTGAATAGGAGGGTTAGCATCAAATTGAGATATAAAGTAAGTGTTTAGAAGAGACCCTAAGGGATTATATAGCCCTTAATCTAAATCAAACATTTTAAGGGGAAATGTGGTACCACTTATGATTTGGGATAGAGGAAAAGGTGGCTTTAGTCTCTATCATGATTTACCAAAGCATGAAGATATGTAGATGATTCTAATGATATAAATAATGGAGTGCATGGAGAATATTGTTTGAAAAGAATTTAGAGAGGAACATGTCAATAAATAGTGAACAGGAGGTGGTCAATGATAGGGTTACAATTTAAGGGATTACCATGCATTGTAAAGGATGGGCGATTTAGATGTTTTGTGGAAGTAATCCACTCAAAATGTTGAGAATAGTTGCCCACCATTGTTCTAGACCGGAATCTTAGTTGTAAACATGATGAAGATTGAATGGGCTAGAGTAGGGGAATTAGTGAGTTGTATTGGTACTTTAGAGTCGATTCTTGATCATGAAGTGGCATGCAAGGAAGTTGTTTGAAATGTGATGGGGAAGCACTTTTTTGGTCACATTTGAGTGAGGAAAGAACATACGATATAGAGGTGGGTGTTGGGTTCAAGAGGGAGTGGTGATACTAGTGTGAGATTTTCATGATAAATCAAATTATTTACAAAATGTCAATAGGATTAATGAGGCATGCTATCTCATACCAACCTAGTTTCACCCAAGAGGTTGCAACCTTTGATCTGGGTAGATTCAAACCTTCCCGGTAGAAAAAAAATAAGACAAAACCCAGGTTCAATCATGTACGAAAATGGTCTGAGTGAGTGTAGGAAGTCAAACAAAGCTTGGATGATAGTGCCATGTGATACAGAATGTTCTACATCACAAAGGGTTTCATCCTTGTTCCAGCTTTTAGCTACTTAGAAGATTTCTTCCTAATAAGCAAAGAATGTCTTACTCTTCACATTCTCTCCTTGTTATCATGTATGGGTTGATGACTACTCTTCGTATCCCTTTTGAGGCCGAATTTAAGTAGAATGGCCTCCTGAGTTTATCATTTGTTGCCAGCATCCTGATGTGTCAAAACTACATAAGGCTCATGCTGGTATAACAACCTTTTTCTCCTTCCTCCTAGCTATCAGATATTGTCTCACCAATGTTGGCCGGTCTTTCTCATTGATGTTTAGATCAAATAAACTAATTCTTATTTGTGTTAATGAAATCATATTTACTCCTAACTACTTCGAACATCCCTAACCATTCATTTATCCAATGTACATCTTAATTCCAGCTCTTGCACTTGTATGATTTACACTTTTTCCTCAGTGAAATCACACACATGTCTACTAGCCTCTTCATATCACAAACTAAAACTATTTGGATTGTCTGAGTCATTCAAGTCTACTTCATGTGAAGACAAACACCATGCTAAATGGTTTCCTAACAATAAACCCTTCCTTTAACTGCCCAACTGTCTTTTGCAGTTAACTAGCCCATCCGTATCTTAAAATTACGCATGTGATCTAATCTTTTTCATCAACCATTTATCTTGATATTCCCAATATGTTTGGCTTGTTGTATACCGATTGGGGAATTTCTTAGGTAACCGACTCTTGGAAACCGAGAGTTTTACTTTGCTCCAACCTTGTGTCTTGGTTGAGAAAAAAAAGCAGGATTTTCATCGTTGATCTAGTGTCGAAGTTAGATATCAAGAATCCGTAAATTGAATATCATGGAATGGTCATCCATACCATTGCAACACACTTCCTCTATTTTTCTTGACTTGAATATCAATATATATACCGTTTTCTGGAACTATTCGGTGAGAACTAGAGTGATTTACATCTCACTATCAATCTAAAAGATTCACGTCCGAATCAAGAAGACTAAAATATGTTATTACCGTATTCTAGGAAATGTAGTCGAGATGATCCCATCACACATATCTTGATCTCACATACGCTAGCAATCAGTCCTCACAAAACATCTTCCTCATTCATAGTTACAACAAGCCTTAGTTTACCTTGGCCTCAGCAACTCACCAGGTAATATTTGAGGAAGTTAAAACATTTAAAGTGCACTATTTCATGATAACCTATGAGCTCATTTTCTAATAACCGCATCGGCATCTAACATGGCCCCATCTCCCTCGTTTGCAAGATACCGAACTAACTATGTATGACAACTGCAATCACCACATTTTGCTTCTCACTCATAACACGTAAAAGGCATGCAACAAAAATCTCACAATGCACTGGACAAATAGCTCTGAAAAAGAAACAAAAAACAGAAGGTTGCATAAAAATTATGCATCGTCTATGAGATATTAATACTAGTTTTGTCTGATAATGTCAAACACAATATGCAGTCACAACGAGAATTAATTTTCTTGATTTGGATAACAGGCCACAACATTGTCTCAATAATTTAAAAACCATCTTCATCTATGAGATGTAGAATACCATTCTTACTTTAATAATGTTAAAACACAAATTGCATTGACAATGAAAAATCTACTTTCTTGATTTGGATCACAAGCCAAAGCATGGTCTCAATGATTCAAACGCCATCTTGGGCTTGTCTTATTTCTGCTCATTTCGTAGCCTGGTGATGATGTTATTGTAATAAACTAAGGGTTACTTGCTCTTCTTCAGAAATTATCAATCCAAGGACCTTGGATAAGTCGTATGCCTCCCTCATCTTTAGGTTATCTGGATATAGGACTGTAGTAGATTAGACTATTCAAGCTACTAACATACAAAGGTATTGTTTGGTTGCTTGATAGGGTATGTGTAAAGGATGATGTAAGGGATATGGCATTTGGTTGTATAAAGTTACCCTAATGGAGCAGATATCCAGCATACCAGGGAAGCACTACTTTTGTGTCTCCACGCTCTAGTAAGTCCTAGAATGGTGTGAAGATGTACCACCACGATCGCGCATGTGGAAAGCTACACCCAGGAACTAAAAACTGGCAAATGATGACGAAGTTGTGGAGTGATTTGCACCCAGCTGTGCTGATCCTAGGAGTGACACGGTGTTATCCTGGATGGGTTTAGTGGTTCTTGATGTTTTACTTGATCCTACTAGACATCGATTAAGAAAATATGGCGTACAGCATTTTGATCTACATTTATGATATACAAATGGTAGCTACAAAAGTATTCGTCTTAACTTGCTTTCGATCCTTCATCTTGCATGTTGAGTTTCCAATTTTCATTTTTGTATATTGGCTCTAATCATTTAGTATCATTTTTTATTGTTTGGTTTTGAGAGAGAGGTTGAGAGGCTGTAGGTTGCCATGGACAGGCGTGCCAACAAATTCTAACCAAACCAAACCAAACCAAACTGCAACTTGCAAGGATCCACTGGAATTCTAAACGCATAGAAACTGATTCCATACGCCACAAGTAGAATCTTTGTGGTAGGTGTGTAGTGGCATAAGCCACAGGCCGCTACTAGCTAGAGTTTGTACTTCTGGAAGCACAGCAGTTGTCCCATGAAAAGCAGAAACCTACCAGTGTCGTATTATAACATTGTTATTAAAGTGCACTAAAAAGACATCACACGCACATCAGTCTAATTTTCACTTGGAAGGATTAGAATAATTCCTTGAACCGAAGCTGAAATGGTGATTAATTTAAAAATGGAGTTAGCAATCAAATTAACTCTTTCGCCCGGTCTGTTTGGATTCAGACGGCTTAGAGCACTGATTTTGTTTATGCCCACCCGCACCCAATTCTCAGAACTTGGAATCTACACCCATCCTGGAAAAAAGAACTATCATGATACCTTTATTTGACAGCTAAAAAGACGAAGGGGAAAAAAAACAAGTCAGCGAACCATGAACTTAACAGTGTAAGTCGAAATTTTGCAAGATAGACTTATGAAACTACAAATACCAAAAGCCATACATTGTCGTAATAGAGCACACCATAATTCCAGCAGCCATATGGATATTTACCAACATGACAACGATTACCATCTAGGAATATAGAAATATATTCTTGATTTAGTCTATGAATTATTACACCTTACAAGGCTACATTCAGCGACCACATGGCCACTATCCTAGGAAGAGCTTTTCGCCACCATTATGTCAACACATGTTACATATGCAGGAACACTGTACAGCGGGCAACAAGGCTGGACATGAAAGGATGATGTCATGCTAATTACTAATTTGGAGATATTGTACAAATAAATTATTGCCTTATTTGTGGTGGCACATTTACAAATAATTATCAAAGGAAAATATCACAATCGAGCTTAGTGACAAAACTTTGTAGCACGAGATGACCCTTCCGACAACGTGTCATCAAAGTATGGTAAGTTTTCAACGTCAATACTTGTCTGAGTCCAAGCGGATCTCTCTGTAAAGTACCAGGAGGGTCTCCATAGCAAGGACCTCTGTAAAATGTATAAACTCGTTATTAGTACAAGAAATTTAATTGAAACTGCTATCTCCATTGCCCAGCAGCATTCCTCAGGATCCACAATTAAAAAAGATTTTTAAAAAATCAGATTAGTTGGATGGATTGAGATAGTGCATAACCTCTAGCGAGTCATAGTGTGATATACTTTCATCATCTAGCAATTTCACATTAAAGTAAAGTAGTAAAACAGAGGATGCAAGAGTCAACAGAAACAAAAGTGATAAATCCAACCCAAATATCTCATGCTAAGCTGTTTCACCAACTCTCTATTATAACGATCATCAACACCTACCTAACACAGCAGCTATGTCATTGATTTTATTTTGGAATATGGGAACTGTTTCCTCTGTATATAAATGGAAGACCTAAGTATGATTGCTATCAGCAACACAATTTAAGCTCAATAGATACAGAGGACATTCCTAGATCAGAAAATCTAAGCAAAGGACTGGTTTTGTATGCATGAGTGGGGATGGGGGTGTTAACTTTACAAGAACTTTTTTCTTGACAAAATTTTACAACAAAACAAGACATATATAATCAAGATGTAACAACATTTGTGAGGTGGTACAAGCACGGTACAGGACGTCTTCGTGCCAACTTCAACAGGGTTGAAAGTGAACGTTTGTGAGCTCTTAGATAGCAAGTTCAGCTAAAAGCTGAGATGAAATTAAATATAAAATGCCAAATTTAGCTAGAAGGACATAATCTGTCATCTACATAACTACATGTCTAGTACTAACATTTAACACAAGGGTTCACAATTTATACATTGGGGTCGAGTAGAGCATTCTTGTGATTTTTGCCTAAATTTTACATTTTGCCATAAAACTCTATTGATAGAGATGTAGACCTTAAATTATAGAAAATAAAATTAAGCGCAAAAAATAAACACAAAAGCACCGATATCGACTAGCAAGCATGATAAATCCACATTCATTGACTTAAAAGATCCTAGTCAATATTGATTATAGAAAAGAGATGATAAGTTTCAACATTTTAACATTCAATATATTTAATGTACTTGAAAGAAGTTGCTTCTAGGAAAAATAAAGAATAATATCTAAAGTATGTCATGGGATTGCCAAAAAAGGGAACGACTAGCAAACCCCATATTTGACACTAGGCAAAGGAGAGATGCCACCACAATTATAAACAATAACTTCCATTATTGGCCACCCGTAGTTTGCATGTGTTGACATTGGTCAAAGGAGAGGTGAAAGTAGTGCATACAACGAGAATCTCACCAAAAGGATTGCCACATCTATCAGGGTTGTCGACAGTGATACAGATGTGATGCATATGATAGCTTTCGCCCTTGTGTACATCGAACATCGTCACTCAAATGCAGTGTATTGAAAAAACGTCATGAGCAGCCGCTTAATCGGACAAGCCATTAACCGCTTAAACTTTCCCTTAAACAGCCATGAAATGGATCTAACAAAACTGGCCTTTTTTGGCCGCTTCTTTGGCCCGCTTTTCCCATTTTTTCCCCGCTTTTGGCCCTTTTATTAAAATATTGTTGTAAGCCTATAACATTAAGTAAATTATTTGGTCCAAGTATTATTGACTATAATATATTAAACCTATATACAGAGTCAGGGTAGAATACACTTGAGTGTACAGATCGCACAAATACACTTGAGTGTATCGCACGAATACACTCAAGTGTGTTTGCATATTAAGACTATTTTTTGCAAAATGTAAACCATTGATCTTCGCTGTCATACTATAACAAGGCTACATACAAATTTTGAGCCCATTTGGATGAGTGTAAGTCACTCATCCAAGGGCAACAAAATCGACGTGTGAAACTAATTTGAAATGCATAATTTTTGCAGTCTTTATAACATGACCTATAAATGTCCAAATGTGCTCAAATTTTTTATATGATCTATTCACAAGATGTTTAAGAAGATTAACGGATTAGATTTTTGAAAAAAAAATATTGCGTCATGAAAAACTACTTGAATGTATTATGCTCTGAATACACTCGAGTGTATTCTAGCCTGACTCCTTATATACATTAAATGTTCCATGATAGGCTGTAATTCTAATTTAGAATGCATACTTTGTAAATCGTGATAATAGGGTGTTGTTGTTATAGAGATATGTTTGTCTCACTGAGTGTCATGTGCCTTGCATGTGCCTCACTTATGTTTGCTTGTGTTGTTTAGTCCCATATTGCTCATCTCTGTTTTATGTTTTCTCTCCTCTCCTATATAAGAGAATGTATTGTAAACCTTTTTAATCATCCAATACATTTATATTCACTATTTTATAGTTGTAATACATACAAGTAAATTATATGTAACTATTATCTAATTTAGAATACATATTTTGATTAAATGTACTTCTGTAATGTATGGTTAATTGATGATATGCAGATATAACAGTAAGTTACTAAGGTATTCATGATAAATCTACAGTTTACTGTTTAGCAAATATAACAATTGGGTGTTTTATATTGCTGGATAGTGTGTTTAGATATATATACAAGTTCCAAAAAAGTATAGTATTTATATACATATATGTGTAATTTTGTGTAAAATTATATAGGAAACTAAAACCATGTTTTAAAACATTGTTCAAATGCATATTAGTTACATTTTGTAAGACGTAATTTGAGTTTCATATATCCTTTGTCTTCTTTTATATATGGGCTTTTGGTAAGTCATGGAGATGACGTCCCACATTGGCTACTGCCCGAGTCCTCGTCATTTTGCATACCCATATATAAGTCGTGTATATCTCTCCAAAAGTCATATTAGATGATTGGAAACTATTTGATATCTGATCTGCTCAAATTAATACATAATTTAGTTAGATCATATTCTAGTGACTAAGTTCCTCATTATATGATATCAAACCTAGACCATTGTTATATTATGGTTTGGGTCATCCCCCTATCTACCCCCCCCCCTCAAAAGAAATGTGTGGTCTTCCTCCTCGACGGGCCACTCACCAGCACCACCATCCCATCCTTTCTCTATCACCTTTCCTTCCCCTGTGTTCCTCAACCTCATCCTATCCACTCATATGTCATGTGTCATCTTTTTTTTTCTGCCCCATGCCCCGATCCCCTATGTCACTCCCTCTTGCTCCACGATCCCCAATAATTGTTTGACTAAAAACCAGCTACAGGCCTAAGGCCGCACCCAGCAGCCAACCCAACGGCATCAACTGATAGGATCTAAGAGCCATGAATAGCCACCCCCGACCCTAGGGCCACCTACACCAAGCATACTAGAATCGAGGTCAGCTGAGAGCGATCGCACCAAGTCATGCAATGTCGTCCTCCGCAGCAGTTCAAATTGTGTCTTGGAGCCTCCAAGCAATCGATTGAACACCTTGATACTGGTCCGAGCCACATGAGCACCTATGTCACTCTTTCCCTCTCGAAGTCCCTAGAACACCCCCCCCCCCAAAAAAAAAAAACTATTGCCAAGCACCACAATCCATGCATGATATGGCTTACAATATCGACAAGCCCAACCCCACCCCCCATCCCCGGAGGGTTTGCAAAGACCACAACCGAGCCAACCTATACAAACAACTCTAGAACCACCAATAAGGTTGGTTAAATACTATTTCAGGTTTGGGTATATTCACCACTTGTTTGCTTGCATTGTTGCTGACACGATTGTAGCTTTAGTACATTCAATTTGAATCCTACTTGCGAGCATTCGTGTTCTTGTTCACTTATTATAGCAAGTAACAACGGTGCGGACGAAATCTAACAGCCTGGCACGTGAGGTTTCAGGTCCTAGAGAAGCAGCCTGATACAATAATAGTTCTGCATAGCACATCCCACATATTAAACATTCAACCATTTGGGTGCATTCACAAATACATTCAGGGTATTATTGAGATAAGTAAAAGGTACCTACAGCAATTTCATGGTTTTTTGTAAGAGATACAGTAGGAGTAGTTTTTAAAGTGTTTGTAATCTGTGGGATCATATATTTGTCTAAAATGACTACTTTCAATGTAATGACTGTCTGATAGTGTAGATGTAACAAAGCCAGTAGCAATATACAGGCCATAAATTGAGTTTAAAAGTTTAAGGAGAAACACATTCAAACACAAAATATTAAGGTAAAGAGAATTCTGATGTCCAGAGACATTTCGATTGTACCTTCCAAATAGCGAGGTTCCTGTAGCTATCTGTGAACTTTAAGCTACTACAACAGGAAGTGTTCAGGTTGTCGGCCGTGTCATGGTTGAAAGGCCCCTGCCACTGTGAGTTAATCCAAGATGATCGATGTCTACTTCCTCGTCTTCGGATGCTGCTACATGGATAAATGCAGTACAAGAAGTGCATGTAATATATGCAAAAGAAATCTTAACAAACAAAAGAGCAACGAGTTCAGCGAAGAAGCCAATCACTGCCCAATATATAAGCCTGGGTAAATATGAAACATAAACCTCAACAAGGCACCAAAGTATTATGGGAAACTATGATCTAGTACTGAATGATTTGTTGGAAGGAGTTTTGTCCTGGAGACTTCTGGGTGATTCAGGTCTCCGTAGTCACGAAATACTCCAAAATTTTCAAATTATTCACAAATAATTCACTAAGTTTTCATGTGAAGAATGCTACTGCCAAAATTCACAAGAAACCCAAATCATTACCGAACTCAACAAATTATTCACGAACTCCATGAAATTTATTCCTGTTCCACGAACAATCCTGAATTTCATGAGTTACATATTTATGGAATAAGAATAATGATATATAATTAAATATTTTTTAATATTAAACGAGCATGCAAATCAAATGTGCATATATATAGTTATAGATCATCTGCGTTTTAAATGTATACATGCACATATATGTAATATATGTACTATATATACACATCCATAGTGTATTGTCCAGATTTTATCCCTTTTTATCTGAATACTTGACCCAGCTTTTACCGAATCTTAGCTGAATTTCATCTGAACTTTCCGCATAATTCCGAAGTGCCAAATTCGACCCCACTAAATGAATTATAAATCCCTAATTTGTGACTACACAGGTGTCAACCATTTCCAATTAGAGCTTTTCTACTTTATGCATCACTTTGCTACAGCACTGATCCAGTTGCAGCCTAACAAATATTTTTCATTTACACAACCCTTTAATTATGATATGTCGGTCAAAAATTTAATACAGAACTATTCCAAAAAAAGCCAATAGTTCGAAGCGAACAGATCAGATTTCTCAAAACTATATTTTTAACTGTCTATAGTGAGTGAAGTTTGCCTAAGGCTGTGTTTGGTACGTGGTGAAAAAATTGATGGTGATGGGGACGGTGATGATGGGAAATGGGACGGTGTTGGTGATGGGGAAATTGTTAAAATGTATTATTTGGTAGCATGTGCATGGTGATAGTGATAGGGATGGGGAAAAACTTTAAAAAATATTGTTTGTTACATGGTTATAGGGACGGGGAGGAGAAAATTCTTTATAAAACACCCTATACAAGTCAGAATCATATTTATTACAACATTTTTTTTGCATGTGTCTAAAGTCTAAACAAGTAGTGGAGTCTTGAAAGAAACTTCTATCACCACGATTCGCCATTATTCACCATGCTTTTTGATGGGGACAAAAGAGACTAAAATTCACCATGGATCCACTATGGATTCACCATGATTTCCTATCACCATGGCAAACAAACAACAATTTTTTGTTTCACCATCATTCTCCTCCCCATGATTCACCACGTAACAAACGCAGCTTAAGAGCAAAATCGCAAAAGGTGCAGGGCTGATGCCCTTCACATAGGGGTCTTGACCACTTTATCCACCAGGTTAGTAGGAGACACGTTTTCAAGTGGATGAGAAGTAGTAAGCCGTTTTGTCACATAAGAGGTGGGATATAAGCTCTGATGTGTTTGATATAAAAAAAAACCCACACACAGTCCTCTCTCTCCCCCCCCCCCTCAACTGGAGGCAGGTGAATACTACACAATATATAGGCAGCAGTCAAGCAATGAAACAGATAGGTGGGTAAGTGCACATGTTAGGGATGCAATAGGGCCAGTAGCGATGTGCGCGACGGTGGTAGACCTTATATCCTAATAGGCTTATGCAAGCAAGATAGGGGTTAAACCCCACTTCTTTCAGGTCAGCAGCACTCCCTGCAGGGTTTTATGAGTGCTGGTGAAAAGGGTGCACGCCTAGAACACCTGTTGGCCTTCCAGATCCCATTGCAAACAAACTCAAAAGGGAGGGAGGTTAGCAACCCAACTGTAGGCTCCTGAGAGAGAAGAGGGTGCTACCACCACTAGCCCACACTGCCAAAGCAGCCATAGCAAGGGCCCAACTACACCTGTAGCCAGCACACCCACTCTCAACTTGTAGAAAGTCTATATACAGGAAGGTTGGTGGAGAGAACTGTATTGCTGGCTTGTAGCGCATTGGTGCTAGACAAACTGTTACCCTCGTCTCCTCTAGTACTTTATGTAATACGGAATGGACACTGCACACAGAAATAATAGGGCATATAACTAGGACAACTATGCTTACAGGGGAAATATGGTAAAACAAACTAAGAATAGAAACTGAGCAGAAAAAGGGAAATTAGCAGAAAATAACAGGGAATAAACGAAAATTGGATAAACATTCTAAAAGGTTTCATACATATTCGGAAAAGGCTTTAGATACAAAAAGAAAGAGCTCCCCTGCCTTGTTTATGGTAAAAAAATATAAAGCTTCATAGCCATTATTAATCAGTTATATTATCTGAATAGAGAATCTCACCAGAAACATCATCGCCACCTTGAGCCCCAGCTATTCCAACACAAGAAAATAGTGAATCATCATCTACTTTCAAGTGCTCATAAGCAAGATATATATCTTCAATTGTGGCTGCCTCATAAAGTGAAGTCAAATCCTTGATACATGAAACGTCCTGGAACAATCAATGTTTAACAACCAAATGAAGGTTATAAAAAACAAAAACGGTTTGCTACATGAATTCATGAAGCCAGTTTAAAATAATATTAGGTGGTCCATTTCAATTACCAAGTCCAAAAGGAATCGAGTTGTACTGATTTACTGTCATGTGCAGTAAAGGATATAACAGCGGTCACAGGCAAGGTAAGTATAGAATGTACTAATTTTGACATTTTTTACAAGAAACGATACCTTTCTAAGAACTGATGCAGACTGCAAATGAGCTAATAGTCCTAGCCAATATACATTTGATTTAGTCTCAGCTTCATGTCTCATAAGCAGGGTTCTCCTTGCCTGTGATAATCACAAAATATCTTAATGTACTAACAATCAGTGAGGATGATCACTTGAACATTAATTTAAAATGCAACTGCACCCTGCATCATTGGCCCAACACAATAAAAAAATGAGTATGCAAATTAGTGAATAGGAATCCCAATTTCCAGTTGATCTTAAACTACATAAACATGTTTTCTAACATTCTTGCCCAGCAGCCTGCACAAGTGTTTTATTAAATCAGCAACATGGAGTTGACAACCCAATTGGTAAGGCATTGACATAAAATAAGCCTTGAAAAGTTTGGTAATCTCCTCACAGACTTTGGAGTGAAAGCTTGGGATCAAATTATTGAGCTTCTGCCTCTTGGTCAGGGTAGCTTTAAGAAGAGGTATTCTGTATTGATCATT
The DNA here is from genome assembly GCA_963693085.1 of Alisma plantago-aquatica. Taxonomy (NCBI): domain Eukaryota; kingdom Viridiplantae; phylum Streptophyta; class Magnoliopsida; order Alismatales; family Alismataceae; genus Alisma; species Alisma plantago-aquatica. The sequence goes on along the minus strand of OY856409.1, from coordinate 1,313,312,021 downwards.
TGGTTAGTGCACGATCTATTATAAGCAAGTTTTTTACATAGTGGTCCAAAGCACAAAACTCAGTCTCTGTTCTTATTTGACAAGAAGTTTCACTGGATATATCGGCATGAAAATGTTGTGAAGGTTAAAAGTAATTCTGTGTTGATTGTATCAGGGCCTTGGGCCTAGCTAGGCAGTTAAGTTTAATACATGTTTACACGCACATGTAACAAGGGAGTAATACTCCTCTCTGCTTTCTACATAACCACATACAAAGGACTCAAGTAGATCATCAATATAGAATAGAGTTTCTGTGATTTAACATGGTACTAGAGCCACACCATTGATCCATCTTCCCTTCTTTTTCCTTGCCTCATTTTACCAAGGAACTATCATTCGTCAAAATTAGCGAAATTCCATCCAACTTATATTCAAATCTATTGTATACGATATTATGCGAGCGTAACAATAGCATCGCAGATTTTGGTTTATCGATGAATATACTGCCATATTTTACCAAATTTCATCAAACATGTCAAATTTCGACAAAATTTACCGGGGATGCCTACAGAAATGCCAATTTTCACGTTTGTGAACCTGTTTTTGTTGTTTGAGAGGAAAAAAGGGAGGAGCAAGGGGTTTTTGACAATTGGAGCTCAAATTAGCCTAATTCAATGCATGTTAAATATTCTCTCACGTATACCTCACATATCTTAATTAAAGTATAAATTCATCCAAAAGAGGTATTTAAATGCCAAATATTTTTTCAATCTACATCTTTACATTTTTTCATAGTGGTATATGATCACAAATCTACAGTTAGCATTATCTCTTAATACACATTATAATCATATGATATACCTAAATACTCCACTAAATATGAGTATAGTATATTTATTTGGCAATTACTTTCAGTAATAAGCTAGTTACTATAAATATATTCTAACTACTAGCTTTTAGAGCATTCTTCCCTACTAGTCTAGGACGCACGGACACTTCTAGACAGCCCCCGTGTCCGTGTCGGACACGTTTTGGATACGGACACTTCCCAGACACGGCCCAAAACGTTTTGGACACGGCTGGGACATGTCCGGATTATTTTGGTTTTTTTCCGCACCCTGGACACGGCTGGACACTGCCCGGACACTTCCTGGGCACATCACTGCAGCAGCTGCTGCTGCAATAGTTTATTCTAGAGTGTAAATGTCGAATATACAGCTACTGTTTATGTATAATTACTGAGTAAATGTAACAAAGAGCTGAGATCTGATCACAATTACAAAAAAATCTGTTGGAAAAAAGCAATATGCAAAGTCTGAGCTGAATCAGATATTATGAAAGAAATTATAGTCTAATAAATTGGTTATATGTAATACGAGCTTATATATGTATTCTTAATATACATTTTTATTACAAACACATGTTTCGTTTTCTACTTCGTGTTGTTTCTACTACACACAAAGACACATCTATATGCCTATAAGATTATACATTCATAGATACATTAAAAATCGGTTTATACATAATACATCTACGCATATGTATAAATAAAAAACATTTTCCCCTAATCCAATGTTGTGTCCATGTCCTACATTTTAAAAAAATTGTCCCGTGTCCATGTTTGTGTCAGTGTCCGTGTCTAGAAACGTATCTGTGCTTCCTTGCTACTAGTATTCTTTACAATAAAAAGGTAGACAATGTACTAGTTAGCAACATAGACGCAAAATAATCATTATAAAAAAGAATGGATTTTGCAATTTTTAATATTATATTTGGCTATATGTGACACTTCCTACATATATCATTATAAAAAAGAATGGATTTTCCTACATCGTCGACATGCTAACTATGCTTCTTATATTATCCCATCCCAACAACATGCATATAATGGACATGGTAATTATGCATTTTACATTTATCCCACTAATTTAGATATTGTAGTTGCATATGATATGATTTTGGCAAGCACCCATCTAAGAAAAAGAGAATCTCATAAGATTACTTACAAAAGTGGGCGCAATTGTAGCTAAATTAATTACTTCCTTACAAGGCGGGTGGATCCTAAAGTATGAAAGGATTGTAAAGTGATTCCTGATGAAGAAGTCACGACTAGATCTGTCAAACTGGGTTAAAATCCACGGGCGCCCACAGGTCGGCCCATTTAAGTTGGGTTTGGGTGATGAAATTTGTCACCCACTGAAAATCACCCAAACCCATACCTACCCAGTTATATAGAGGGTTTCACGGGTGACCCAGTTAACTAAACCAAATATATTTATATACATAATATACATATACACCTTACTAAAAGATGTTACTTGTTTTACACAAGTTAACTCTTTACTTTTACCAACAGCAATTGTATTCTCTTTATTTTGTGTTTGCAATAGGCAACAACAAGTACTTGTAATATTTGAAATGTCTAATGTTACATGAAATTTATGTATTTTTTATGATATTTATCTATGAAAACTACATTTGTTTTCCTATTTCACATCAGCATACAGCAACTAGCTGTTATTTTTTCTTTAAGTTAGTATAAACAAATGTCGACAACTAATCGAAAGGTTTGACATCAAACATAGTAGTTGGTTGGTTCATTTACACTATATTTGACATAAAAAACATAGTTATACGTTGTTTTAAAATATAATTTTTAGTCTTAAGGAAAGGAACTAGCAATTTATTGTTGATTGGATACATTTTATATGGGAACCCGAGGGCAACCCACAACCCATTGGGTCGGGTTTGGGTGTGCTTTTCTTCCACCCGTTTAGAAATGCATCTTTTTGACCCGCACCCGCAACGACCCAACCCAAACCCAACCCACCCACCCGTTTGACAAGTCTACTCATGACCCAACATAGGTTTGAGGTTCTGGATCATCAACAGGAAGATCAATAAAGGCAAGCACAACAGAAAACAAGATAGCAGTGGTGGAATCTTAAAAGTGAAACTGTTGACCTAAGTGTTACACATTGTCTATATTTTGATAATGACAACCATTCCATTCATATGTATCTAATGTTTGTTTGAGATTGAATTCAGGTATTAGGTACATGAAAAGGATCAAATATGTCAAGCCCTAGCTTGTTCTAGTTCAAGTCAAAAGTAATGCAAATGCGCTTTTATGGAAAACACTTCAAATCACCTTAGATGTTTTTGTAACCATTTGTATTGATGATATGACTTGTAATTAAGATGAGAAAATAATCAGAAACTCTTAATTTGAACGTTTGATCACTCAGAAGGCATTTTCCAAAATTCATTATAGATTGTTAATCGGTCGAGATTCAAACTCGACCGATCCCTTGATGGATTTTGGGAATTCCTTAGTTCGGTCGAGTTGCACACTAATAGAACTCGACCGATCCCTGCACTGAGCAAAACTAATTTCAAGCGATCGATCAAGTTTCACACAGAACAAACTCGACCGATGCTTTAAATTGGCTTTGTTGCATAGTGCAATTGGTCGAGTTACCTTTATGAAAACTCGACCGGCTGCAATGTACGGAAAACGCAGAAAAAGTGATTCTAACAGTTGGAGTGTTGCAAAACTCAAAATTATATCTGTTGCAACACTCAAACGACAAGAAAACGTTCTCAAGTGTTCCTACCCTCTAGTGGACATCCTCAACTATAAATAAGACCTCTTGGAGTTCATTCTAAGGTTGCTTATTCATGTTATTCAAACTCCTTTCTATGGTTGAGTGCATCCTGTCCACTTGAGTCCCTTTCTCTCTCTTGATTACACTTCATTTCATCCATATGGGTGAGATAGGATCTGTGTGAGAGAGCTACTTCATTGTATACTTGTAAAGCTCTCAAAGCTTCTCCTTCCCAACCACTTTCTTCAAGATCAAGTTGGTAAAAACTTCTCCAAGTGAAGGAGAAGGTGCAAGCTTCTTCAAGTTGTAGAAGAAGGTGCAAAAAGCTTCTCCGAGTGAAGGAGGACAATGTTGAAGATCCAAGATTGGAGTGGGTAAATCCTTCAAAGCAAAAGACTTGGTGCAAAGAGGGGATCTCCTTAGCGAAGGTGTCCAACTACTTGCAAGAGTGGGTAAGACCTTGGTGAGATAGAAGACTCCAGTTCTTGGATAGGTAAGACCTTAGTTGTAAGGTTATTGGCTCCCTTGACCTCAAAGGGAAGTTGGGTATCCTTGTCTCGAAAAAGAAAGGTCAAATTGTATGTCTTATAATGGAATATAAGTATACATAGGTTGCAAAATCCTAAGGTTTGACCTCTCTAGGTAGTGGACCGACTCTCTCCTAGTCTGGAGAGTAAAACCACTCTAAACATCTTGTTCAAGTACTTGTCTCAATCTCTCTCATCCTTGCTATGCATGTTTAGATTGCCATCAAATTCACTATTTGCAATTGTGCCTAGTTGAAGTAAATTGAAGATCTAATGATTCTTGTGCAAGTGTTTTTACTACTATTCACCTCCAACCCCCCCCCCTCTAGAGCCCATTTGATCCAACAGAAACAAAATTGACTTTTCATGATAATCTCAACAAGGACACTTGGAAGTTGGAACTTGGACTTTGATGTTATTACTATGTGGCATAATATGAGCTTCTGCATTAAAAAAAAGGAGTCCAAAGGTTGTGGGGGAGTCCAAAGGTTGTGGGCCTCCACAGAAAGAGACTTGGTGATGGAATGATGAACTATAGAAGGCTATTAAACTCAAAAGGAAAACCTATAGGAGCTTGCCCAAATCTCGAGATGATGCAACTTTTATGAGATACAAGCAAGCAAAGAAAGAAGCTAAAAAAGTTGTTCAGGATGCAAGCTCTAAATACTTTGATGATATTTATAAGAAGTTGGACACAAGAGAAGGGGAAAAGGATATATATAAAATGGCTAGCATAAGAGAAAGGAAAGGAAGAGACTTGAGTCTAGTAAAATGCATCAAGAATGAAGATGGTAGAGTGTTGGTGAAGGATAATGATAATGGAGAAATTCTTCCATAAGCTTTTCACAGGAGATATTGTAAATCATGTAAGAGACTTGTAGACACATGAATACAAGAGATCATTTACACACAATGAGTTTCACATTTGCGGTCAAAATGCTTTGAAAAAGATGAAAACGAGAAAGGCATGTGAACCAGTCGGTATTCCCATTGATGTATGGAAGGAAGACTGAGGGATGAAAGAGCTATGTGGTTCATGAATTTCTTTTAATAAGATTATGAAGACCAAGAAGATGGTGGATGAGTGTAGAAATAGTATTATAGTCCCCATCTACAAGAACAAAGGAGATGTTCAGAGCAACACAAACTACAAAGGTATTAAGTTGATGAATGATGAGTCACATTATGAAGCTTTGGGAGAGGATTATTGAGCAGAAGCTAAGATCTATAACACATATATCAAATAACCAATTTGATTTCATGCTCGAAAGATCAACAACATATGCTATTTTTCTTATAAGGAGGTTTATGGAGAAGTATAGAGAAAGCAAAAGAAATCTTCATATGGTATTTATTATTTGGAAAAGGCTTATGATCAAGTATCCATGGAAGTCTCGTGGATGATTTTCGAAAAAGAGGGTGTACCAATCCAATACATTGACTTGATTAAAGACATGTATGATAGCTCCATAGCAAGTGTGAAAACTCTTGGAGGAGAGACACAAACATTTCCTATCACAGTTGAAGTACACCAAGGATCCACACTCAACCTATATTTGTTCGTTCTTGTTATGGATGAGTTGACAAAGAACGTTCAGGATGATATTCCTAGGTATATGTTATTTTTGGTGATATTGTGTTGATTAACGAAACTAAAGATGGATTGAATGATAAAGTTGAACTTTGGAGAAAGGCATTGGAATCAAATGGATTGATGATTAGTAGGAGCAAAACTGAGTATATGCATTCTAAATTCGGCCAATCTCACAGTGTGAATGGCGGAGCTATATTGGATGGAGTAGATATACCAATATGTGATAAATTTCATTACTTACGTTCTATTGTTCAGATAGATGAGGATGTCCAAGATGACGTTTGTCACAGGATCACTACATGATGGTTGAGATGGAAGAGTGCAACTAGAGTATAATCTGATCGGAAGATCACTCCCAGATTAAAAAGCAAGTTTTATAGAATAGCTACATGATTTACTTGCTCTATGGGAGTAAATATTGGGTGGTGAAGAAATAAGGTCCCAATAAGATGAACATGGATGAAATGTGTATGTTGAGATGGATGTGAGGGAAAATAAAAGGTCGCTTGAGAAATGACTATATGGGGAATAGAGTGGGGGTGACGAGCATTGAGGACAAGTTTCGTGAGGGTCGTCTCAGATGGCATGGGCGTGCAACGCAGACCGACAAATGCGCCTATACAAAGCAATGTTATTGAATCAAGCACAATTAATAGAAGATGAAGGCCTAAATTGACATGGGAAGAGCTTATAAAGAGAAATTTTGGATCTTTACATCTCAATCAGAATACGACCCATGATAGAGCTAAATGGAAACGAAGGATCCATGTAGTCGACCAACATGGTTGGGACTGAGGCTTAGATGATGATGATGATGATATTTATCCCACTAAGGTAAATGAGCCATGGTGAAATTCGCTATTGAATATCAAGATCATGTGGTAACAAATGATGGTGGATAAACCTAGGTTGTATAGGCAACCAGGCGACCAAGCGTTTCCTAGAGACGTCCAGACAGCCTAGGTGGAGGCCTAAGCATTCCTATTTTTTTTTGTATTTTACATATACAGACATATATATAGTTATATATTAACCTATGATCAATATATGAATCAATGGGAATTACTAAGAGGAGGAAAGAAAAGGACAAATGAACTGTAATCTACTTGAGGACGAGTAATAAAATTTGAAAAAAAAAATCAACAAGGAGGTTGGGGAAAACAATGAACAAAGAAAGAACGAAAAAAAAGAAAGAAAAAGTAGAGGATCATTATGTATGGTGAAACCGTGGAGAGAAACTAAAGCAGAAGATTGATAGAGGAAGAAGAAATTAAAAAAATGAAAGTAGAAAGGAGGTCAAAAAGATGAGAAATGATATAGTGCCTATATTATAGAGAGATGAATAGTTGAATCTAATATAGGAACGCTAGAGTAAGAAAACTGAAAATGCAAGGAAGAAATTAGCGTGATGTATTAGTGTGAGTACATTCATAAAGAAAATTTATAAATAGATTATAGAAATAGGAGGATGAAGAAGAAAAATCATGTAGTATATAGTAAATCAGTAAGTGCTGCTATAGAAATAGGAGGATGGAGAATGAAAAAATCATATAGTATATAGTAAATCAGTAAGTAGAGCAGCAGTAAATGGATAATATCATAATTGTGCAGCATCAGTAACTCTAAAACATAGCAGTAATTTGCTGCTTGATAAAGCAAAAATAAGAAATGAAATGCAGTGACATTGCAGCAACCTTGTTGTTTGATGGAGCTGTGAAGGAAAAGAAAAAACAAAAGGATAGAATAAGAGGGAAGAATAGGTATGAAAAGATGATAAGAAGGAACCCAGATTTTGGGCCCAGTGGGCGCCTAGGCGGCAGCCCAGGCTGCCTAGTTAGGCTGGGCGCCCAGGGTTTGGAGGCCAGGTGGCCGCCTAGGCAGGCACCCGTACAACAATTGGATAAACATGGTGTCACATTGGATATGTTGCCGAACTTCGTGCACATCGTGAAGTCAATTTCCGAAGTCACATATTGCCTTTCAAGAAAAGCAAGAGAAAGCCCCTAGTAGAGTTTCTTTCAAAATCTAACATGAATGATGCACAATGAAACATATGTCTGCGTTTATCGAAATTACATGGGCCGATAACTACATGTTCATCACAACAAACAACTCATGTTGGGCAACAACCGTCATGCAGAAGAGGTCAACCACCACATCCGCCATGCTACTTGAACTCTATTCTCATTAATATCAACTAGCTAATTAATTGATGCACATAATTTACTTAGATGTAGTAGACTCTGAATATCAAATAATAGCAATATGTTCACTCTTCCTTCCTTCAAACATGGCATTCTCTTTACTCAAACATAATACATGCAAGATGCCAAGATCCCCTTGTATGTTCAATATATGACATTACTGCATATATGTGTGCAACTTAGTTTATGAGTATACCTTCAAAACATAATTCTACATTTTGCCAGCAAAATCCTTCACTGAAATCCCCAAAAAACATCCAACACCCTTTCCTCTGACATGAAGGACCCACACACACATCCAATATACAATTTTATTGCATAAAACAATGCATTTAAATGTAGAGAATAAACATGGAAAATTTCATGATTACATTTATTTATTTTGGCATCGAAATGGATAAGATTACATATGTTGAAATTTCCATTGGTATAACAATAAATATCTATTTCCACATTGTTGAAATTGTGTTGGTATCAGGTACCTCGTTCCTTGCTTTTTATAGGGTGACTCCTACAATAATGTATTGTAGTCGTCATCCCAACATAGGGGCTCCTGCTCCCAGTCTTTGGGGTAGAGTCGCCTCCAGGACCTACCCCCTTCTTCCCTACCCTAGGGCACCCCCAAGCCCCAGCCAACATTTTTATTGTCCCTTCCTTTCTCTGCTTTACTTTGTTTGGGGTTGATTCCCCTTGAGATAAGGGCTATCTGGGCCACCTCGTCTCTAGGAGGTGAGAACTAGCCCCTCCCCAGACCCCAACCAACATTTTGACCCACCCTCCCTTCTCTGTTCAGCTCTCTCTAAGGGGGTCCCTTGAGACAAGGGCTATATGGGTCACCTCGTCCCTAGGAGGATGAGAACCAGCCCGTCCCCTCTTTTGGTTAGGTGACATGTTGATCCCCCTCCTTTTGGGGAATGACAAGGCCATTGCACTATAGCACAGCCTGTTTGTAAGAAAAAATTGTTCCACGGCCTATATGTTAAAAAAAAAAAAAGTTGCCCCGTGACATATATGTAAGCCTCCGTTGTTGTTTTAGGATCACTAGCATCTATCTTCCCATCTTGATTTTTCAACAACAATTCTAGATTTTGGAACTTTCAACGATCTTCTCTCCGCATGTGCATGCATTTTCCACCCATGTTGGATGTTCCAGGACGTTATCTCCACCAAATGTTGCTTATGCACTTAGTTGTGTAAAACTTTTAATGTTTTTATTTGTATCTTTACAATTCTTCAGTGGTTCTTTTCTCTCTACTCTTCCTTCAATGGCCTCGACACTGGATCATCCTCACTACTAGGGTACTAGTGTCTGATTGGATGGTAGGAACTACTTCCAATAGCGTCACTTGAAGGAGATCTAAGTCACCTTTTAGGACATGGCCGCCCATCGAACTGACTGTCTCCTCCTCCCTCGTTGACCATGCATGTTGATACAAAGTTCTAGGCATATCTCTTTCTTGGGTAAGAAATGACTCCCACTTAATGAATTGGATAGTTAGTAGCAGTGAACCCTATATCAGCACCTCTCTACCCTATATCAGCACCTCTCTTCTTCGCTTCAAGACTTCTGAAAATTTGTGGGAGCAACTGACATTTTTCTTCTAGAACATTTCCTCCACATGCTTATTCCCAAATGGCATTAATGGTTTGATACAATGCCAAATTTGATGAGAGATGAATAAAGACACCCATCAACACTAGGATAAAATAACTTGAGGCCAAAATATGGCCGAATTCTTAAATTTAGAACTTTCTGTATGTACAAGGAAACCGAGAGATAGCAAAAAACTTAGCAAAAGTCATTGTTTCACCATGAAATTTGTTGGACTATAATATAAATTTACTGATAATCACATATTAATTCCCATATTTATGTGATAATCAATTACAGACCACCTAGTTCTCAATCTGTGACTTATAATCCGACTTGATTACATATTCGACCTCCATGTTGTTTCAATGACCTAAAAATGGAAATTTGAGAAAAAAAAATAAAGGTACATTTTCAAAAGCAAATGTTTCCTAGTAGTTTCAGCATCAGATTTAAATGATTGGTTCATGAATTTGGCATTTATAATCTCTAGACATGAATTGGCATACTAAGCAATCCTAGCTTCCATAAAAGGATAAAGCATATTCAGGTGGATTGTAACTCTTACGAGAGGTTGCCATGTCTATAACAAGAGACAATTGTAGAAATCTTCACCAAGGCCAATCAATTGAATGGAAAAATATTCAAGATATGTGCTCTAAGCAGGTTATGATTGATATTTGTGATCCAACTTGAGAGGGAGCATTGGAAATATACATACTTACATACATACATACATACATATATATATATATATATATATATATATATATATGTGTGTGTGTGTGTGTGTGTGTGTGTGTGTGTGTGTGTGTATAGTTGTTTTGGAAATTTAATGTTTTCTTCCTTCATGGAGATTCTTCCTTTTTAGTCTCTTGAGGGCCCATATGCCCTGTTCAAAATAAGCAGGCACTCTTTTCATGCAAATTTTCAATGTGGTCTAGTATAACATCATGAACAGAGAAACGACAATCTTTATTGATTTACATCACCAGCAATAGCAGTAGACCTGTCAGACTAGGTCAAAACCTGCGGGAGTTCACAGGTCGACCCATTTAAGTTGGATTTAGGTGATGAAATTTCCCACCCACTAGAAATTACACAAACCCATACCCACCCGTTTGATTAGCAGGTTTCGTGGGCGACCCGCGGGCACCGGCAGGTGATCCATTAACTAAAATAAATATATTAATATAAATAAAATACATGTATGACTCTTAAGACATGCCGCACCCGCACATTTATAAAGTTGCTAAATGGCTGATGTGTAACGCATGTAGTGTAAATAAGACAGCCAAAAAGCCATGATCGTGTATTTTGTAATATTTTTATGCTAGTGGAAACAAAGTAGTTATGTTCTACATTATAGTTTATGATAATGAACATATAGTGTGTTGCATGTTTTATATTCCGTCACATCAATTATATTCTTTTCATGTTAATTGTGCAGTAGATACCATAAGAATACTATGTTAGTAATTTCCAATATTAGATGAGAAAATAGTGTTGTGATAGTGATATATTATGCTATTTGCAGCATCGATATAATTTATTTTTCAATTTTACTTTATAACAGTTTGTTGTTTTCTTTTTTCTTACAATAAATGTTAAAATAAAATAATAGGCAGTACGTTGTGTTTGATATCAAGCATATTGGATGGTTTCTCTCATTATCCTATGTTTGCACTAGAATTTATTAGTAAACCATTCTACTTTTTGTTATAGAGAGTCGACTAACAACATTTTTTTACTGTATACATATTACATGGGCATCCACGGCTGGACCTGCAACCCGCTGGGTCGGGTATGGATGTCCTATTGCTCCACCCGTTTAACGTTGCGTCTTTTTAACCCGCACTCGCGAGACCCAAACCTGCAATGACACAACCAAAACCCAGCCCACCCACCCATTTGACAGGTTTAAATAGCAGTAACACTTTCGATTTCAGAGTCGACATTCTTCCCTCTATCGTGTCTCTCCTCAGATTGTAGCTCCCAACAAAATTCATGAAATGACCAATCTTCTCCTAATGAGTACATTTCAAAACAAGCTTCCCTTTGGCTGCAGACGATGCCTTAGGGGCTAAGGAAGTGCGGTTCACAATGGTGGAATTATGTTCTAGGTTCTATTTGTTATCAATAATCTCATATATCTACTCCACATAAAAGATTATCTAGCTTCTACAGCTTCCACCTGGAAGTCGATATCCTTAATTCTTAGAATGGTTATATTATCTAAAGACCAGGCTCCCAAAATTTTCAAACACTGGATTCTAGCCCCAAGAAAACTAAGAGTTTGTGACCATTCTCTGCTTCAGTAAAACTTTTGATGAGTTGTAGAAAACTAGGTTTCATTCACGTAAACCAAGGCCCTCCTACTTGGACCTACGAGTGTTGCAGTACTCAATGACAGGTAATTTCCCTTGTTGAAGATAGCACATTTCTTCCGTCAACTAATAATACAAGAGAAGAATCTTTATTTAATGTGTTCAAAACAAATACAATGCTCCCTCTTTTATAGGATAAGAGAGTAAGAAACAAAATTAGGCAATATGGGATAAAAGGAAAGCTAAAGAGAAGACAAGTCTAAAGCACATAACAAAACACACAACATAGCATAATGCATATCTAAAGAGACAGTTGCAGAAATAAGGGATATATATCAATACTCCTCCTCAAGCTGGAGCATAGATATCAATCATGTCCATCTTGTCCACCATCGTAGTGAATCTGGCCTTGGGAAGAAGTTGGAGCATAGATATCAACCATGCCCAGCTTGTCCACCATGGTAGTGAATCATGCCCAGCTTGTCCACCATACTCAGCTTTAGTATTAGAATGGGAAACTATAGTCTATTTCTTGTTGTGTCAGGTAACAAGATTACCTCCCACAAAGGTACAGTAACCAGATGTAGATTTACGATCTATCTTGCGGCATGCACAATCAGAATCAGAATATCATGTGATTTACGATCTATAGAATAAGCATTTTCCTGGAGAATATCATGCCTGGAGAAACACAGCATCCCAGTGGCATTGACTGGCTTTGTCCAGATATCTACTGACTAATCCAACTGTAGAAGATATATCATCCCTTATAACAATCAGATATATAAATTTACCAACTAATCTACAATAATGTTGATTATCAGAGTATGGAGGAGAAGAGTCATCATCTCAATTGGTATTAGGTTCTAAGAGAGTACTAGTAGGTTTTGCACCAAGCATGCATGTTTCCGCCAAAAGATCTAGAACATATTTCCTCTGTTATAAACAAATACCTGAAGAAGAGCGACAGAGTTCAATACCCAGAAAATATTTCAATTTTCCCAGGTCTTTAGTAATAAAGTGTTTTTTCAGGAATTGTTAATATTTAGTAGGTCGGATGCCTGCTTGATCACTTCCTAGTCCCTAATAAGATGATATCATCAACATAGACAATCACAATTACAAGACCAGAGGAAGTTTTCTTAATAAAAACCGAGGGATCAGAATGAGAGTGGCGGATGTTAAATTTCAGAAGAATCTGACTCAATTTGCCAAACCAAGCACATGGACTCTGTTTCAGTCCATATATAGCTTTGCGTAACTTGCATACTTTAGAACACTCCCCCTGAGCAACAAACACAGGTGGTTGCTCCATATGTACCTCCTCGTGCAGGTCACCATATAAGAAGGCATTTTTGACATCCAATTGTAACAGGGGCCAATCACAGTTCACAGTCATAGAGATAAGGACACAGACAAAATTTAGACGTGTAAAAGGATAGAAAGTCTCAAAATAATCAACTCCATATGTTTAGGTATAGTCTTTGACGACAAGACGAGCCTTTAATCTTTCAATTGTGCCATATGGCCGATACTTAATGGTAAAGATCCAACGACATCCTACATGAGAGCAATCAGCAGGAGCATCAACCAAGTCCCACGTATGTCGATCAGTAAGGGCCTGCATTTCAGTCTCCATAGCCTAGCGCCATGCAGGATGATGCAAAGCCTGAGCAACATTCTTAGGAATAGAAACAGCTGATAAAGCAGAGGTAAATTGGCAAAGCTAGTGCCCAGATTAGCATTAAAACAAAAAAATTTAATATGATGCACAGTGCAAGATTCGGTCCCTCTACGTAGACCAATCGGAAAATCTAAATCATAAAATATATGAGGTTGAGGGGGATCTGCCGACGAGGATGTAGGAATTGGTGGAGGGGCCATGGAGGGAGTTGTAGCTTTCGGTTTCATTGATACACTTTCAAAGGCGGTGATGGAGCAACATCAGTAGGAGGCAAGTCAGTTTTAACGGACATAGGCGGTGGTGTATCAACCAACAGATCAGATGACATAGTCGATCATGTTGCAGAGTAGAATGGCATATGCTCAAAGAAGACCACATCGGGACTGACAAACCATTTCTTTGTAGAGAGATCATAGCATTTGTACCCTTTCCGAGTCCGAGAGTGTTACGACCCCATCTGAGCTTAATTGGTAAACTAGGGGTTACCTAGACAATTGCAAAGATTAATTGGAATAATCATTCTTGAAATCTAATTAATGACGATAACACAATTAGGATGTTTTAACTATGATAAGAAGTCTAAGTGTTCTTTTGTCTTGAGAATTAGGGTTTGAGAAGCATAGACCCTAATCGGCCCAAAATAGGGTTTTAATGATACATGGATACAAAATTTGATAAGTATAGTGTCTCGATAAATGATTTTTAGTATATTATGTGTATTTATGATTTAGCTCAAATTTGGATATATAAAATGTGAACAACATTGGAAAATATCAGAATTTTTGAAGAATGTTCTGACCTGTTTATCGGTCGAGTTTGAAACTCGACCGATCATATTTTCAGATTGGTATAGCAGTGTGGTTATTGAATTTTATCTTTTTATTGGTATATCCAATTGATCTCAAATTTTAACTGTGCTTGAAAAACACAATTTTAGACACCCTGTTAAATTTTCGTAAATTTTGGATGACTTTTGATCTCTACAGTGAGGGTGTCGGTCGAGTTCTGTGTAGGACAAACTCGACCGAATCTGCTGCAGACTGCAATATAGCAGTGCACTGTTTGATTTTTAATTATTTATTGGTAACTAGAAATGATCTCAAATTTTTACTGGAGGTCTGAAACTTCATTAGGTATAACATATAAAATTTCCAGAATTTTTGGAGCTTCTGTTAGCTATTCAGTAGGCGAATTACAGAAACTATTGTGAAACTGAATATTCAGCCAATATAATTAAAGTTGAGTGTTGGGTCAATATGCAATTGACCCAAGCAGCTCAAATTGACTTATATAATCGACCACACACACACACAGCTCTCATTCTTCGTCATCCACCCCAGAAAAACAAAAATCTAGAGAGAGAGGGAGAGTTAGGGTTTGAGTGGAGAAAGAGGAGGAATTGCTGACCTAGGGTTTTGCGGTCCAAGGAATGGTGAAATCAAGTTTGGATTCTTTGCATAGACTTTTATGGTGAATCTTCTCTCTCATGTCAAGATTCCGTCCATGCTCTGATTTGATCCAAGATGATGTCGAAATTCCCTCTTTTCTCACACTTTCTTCATAATCCCTCATTTTCATGGTTTCCGAGTTGAATGGAAGAAGAATTGGGAGATTTGCTAGGGATTTGATATGAGTTCGAGATCCCCTGAGTTGAGCTGCAGTTTTGAGGTGTTTTCACACCTTAGGGTGAGTGGGTTCTTCCTTCAAACAGTGTAATGCATGAAATTTGATTATAGCATCCAAATCCCTAATTGCTTAATATATGATTCTAAACCCTGAATGTCCATTTGTTCTGTGTAGTTGCAATTTGATATGAAATGGGCTCCTTCTCTGTTTGTACGACTCTCTGATGATAGGATCATATTAGAAATGTATACAACACATTCTAGAAAGAATGCCTTTCGGATTCATATTGTATGATGTAATTCCGTGGGGTGACACCACGACCGTGTTGGAGCAAATCCTAATTGAACACTTAAAGATCAAAGTTAAATAAAGAGGACTAGTAATCCTATAAGTGGTTAGGATGTACCTCATGGGTTATCTTAATTGAATTTTATTCTTGATACATGATATCTCAGTGAATGGTATGGAAAACCTAAATTTAGTTAAATTTCCATGGTTTCATATCTATATTGATTGTATATGATTTGTTGAAAACAGACTTTATTTAGTGAATGCTTATATCCTATGAAATCCTTATGAGAGCCATGTGACAAGTGAATGAGGTAAATGAAAAGGTGAATGAGGCGAATGAAACCCTAAGAGTAGGGTGTTGGCATGTGATGAATGAATAAGGCAAATGAAACCCTAAGGATAGGGTGTTCAATGAATCATGTTATGGTGATATGAAAGGTCTCGATATGAGATGTGGTGATACTTAACTGTTGAATTGTATGTTTCTAGTGCATTTAACTTTATATGCTTGTTCTCTCTGAGTTGATATCTACATATTGCATGGCTTCTTATTTTCAATACATATCTCGTAAATTGCAGGTGATGAGATATGACATGCCCTAGAAAGGGATGTTAATGAGACATGATATATGTTGAATACATGAGTTATGATGTTTCTTATGATATGATATGGCAGGCCGTGTGAGCCTTGTGAGAAATGTTAAATGAGTTATGATTTATGTTTAAAATGTACCTATAATGTTAATGTTAGACTTAGGTGCCCTGAACACCGTAGAACCCCTCGAGAGGTCTGCACCTTGGGGTGAAACGACCTACCTAGCGTGTGTCTAGATGGTCGGTGACTCGTGTTCAACAATAATCCGTGCGTGTGTCACGGTGGCACGAGGAGTAAATAGGGGTTATTCAACAATAATCTGTGCGTGTGTCACGGTGGTAACCCAGACTCTCTGCCTGTGTACTCAGGTTAGAGGAGGAGTCTAGAGTACACTCTTTTGAGAGTGCAGTGAGGCCCTTGTGAGCCTGAGAGTCCTGTCGCAGACCAGGACAGCAGTCAGACTTAGCATTTCCCGAGTGTGTCGCTAAGTCTTGTACGGTGTGGCCGTAGTGCACTGCGAGTCTCTATGCAGAGTACACTGCATAGATCAGGGCATAAGCTAAAATATGATCATATAGGTTCACAGAGTTCCTTATAAATGAAAGAGTTAAGGAAGACTAGAGCATAGTCTTCTAGTAGTTATTCTTTGGATGCAATATTTACATTCTTTGTTATTTCAATTATATTGTTTTAGAACTGCTCAGTGTAGTATTTATTGTTGTTAAATTTCATATCATTTACTCAAAGTTATATCTGTAATCACATTAGTGCCTTAGACTGTTTCTTTGAAGTACTCATTCACTGAGCGAGTAGGCTCACCCCTCTACTCAAACATTTTAGGGTTAACCGCGTGGACTTGAAGATGGTCAGAGCATCAGTGTAGATCTTCCACAAGAGTTAAGTACAAGATTAGTTGAGTCAGTCGGTCCTTGTCACTCTAGGTCCTCAGTAAGAGATAAGAGAGAGAGTTGTAATTACGATGTGTAATATTATTCCTCTTTTGAAATTGTATGCTAATTAGTAGGTCTTATGTGCATAAGGTGTGAGAGACATCATGAATGTTTATACATGTATCTTTACTATTAAAATATGTTTAGTAAAAGAAATGTTCAGATTCCCTTGTTAAAATGATTTATGTGGTTCAATGCGAAGAAACAAGAGTTTTAAAGAAAAGAAAAAAAAGTTAAGGGTGTTCTTTGTATTACATATAAATCCTATCGTATGCCCTAATCTCATGATTTGAGGAAATTGTGAGATCGGGGTTTGACAGAGAGTAATCTAAGAAAACATATTTTGTAGACATGGGGTCAAGCTTAGTTAAACCAGGATGTAAGCTTTTGACAAAGCAAGTGCTTCCAAAAATCTGAGGAGGCACAGCAAAAAGAGGCGCATCAGGGTACAAGATTTGATAAGGCACCTGATTGCCAAGAACAGAGGAGGGTATGTTGTTAATGAGATAACAAGCAGTAGAGATAGCTTCAGGCCAGAAGGTTTTGGGTAGATTATAGTGAAAAAGAAGGTGCATGCAACTTTTAGAAGGTGACGATTCTTGAGCTCAGCAATCCCAATTTGTTGGGGGTGTAGGGGGATGGCGGCGGGCTATGAGAGGGGTGGAGGCTATGGGATTAGGGTGGAGGGGGGAGGGGTGCAGGGGGTTGGCGGGTGGGTTGGATGGAGGAGGTAGGGAGGCGGCGGGTGGAGATGGGTTAGATGGAGGATGTAGGGGAGAGGGTGGGGAGTGGTGGCAGCGAGAGCCGGGGGGAAGGCGACGGGTTAAGGAAGGAGGGGGGCGGCGGGCTGAGGAGGTGGGAGAGGAATGGCGGCTAGAAGGGAAGCATTAGGGTTGGAGAGGGGGAAGTTTAGGGAGGATCGTAGCCGTCTGATACCATATACAAGAGAAGAATCTTTATTTGATGTGTTCAAAACAAATACAATGCTCTCTCTTTTATAGGATAAGAGAGTAAGTAAGAAATAGAACTAGGCAATATGGGATAAAAGAAAAGAGAAAGACAAGGCAAGTCTAAAGCACATAACAAAACACACAACATAGCATAACGCATAACTAAATAGATGGTAACAGAAATAAGGGATATATATCAACACTGATAAACACGAATATTCCATCTTTTTCTGTCCATACATACTCTTCGAAGCTTCCGACATATCATTAGTCCTCTTCGTTCAAACATGTAATGGTTCGAGATCAGCAAGAATCCAAAATTTTACTTGATTGTCTTCTTAAATACCATGAGTCCCGTGTTTTCCCATCTACGTCGGTGCCTTTTTGGTTGCAATGATATAACCAACCCATACACGGGTAGCAATGAGGATCTCTGCAGGCGCACCCTAGAGATCGTTGGATTGAATGAGCTTTGCAAAAGTAAAATGCATGATCATAAATTCATAGTATGTTCAGAGATACATGAACTTCTGCTCCTCGGTCATAATGAAAAGCAAAAGAGGAAGAAGCCACACATAGGCTGAATCACTTTTTTGGACTGCTGCAAACTCAAAAGGAAAAATGGGTACAGTGCTGATCAACCCGGCTACAGAACAGATCAACACAGCAACATCCAAAAGAAGGAATATATCCCCTACACGTGCCCTCCCATGCAAACCAGTCAGCCCTCAGGGGTAGCAAGATAGTGGCTGAGCAACACTGAAGCTGCAAGTCCCACAAGTCAAAAGTGGTTGCTATGCCTCTCAGAAGTGGAGGCGTAGTGACGCACTCACCATCACACCACGAGGCCACTCCTCTACTCCTGCAGGATGCTAAGGCCTAGGGGAAGAGAAGAGGGGTGTTGGAGAAGGCACAGAAGCCGAGAAGGGCCACAATGATCCCTAAACACGACCGTGCTACATTGTGTTACTGTAGCAGAACGGCCAGAAAGGAGAGCCTGAGAGAAAGCGAGGATCCTTTAGGCCATTTGAAAGTGAAAAACAAGACAAAAACCAAAAACACAGGATTTACATGGAAAACCCTTCTTAGATAAGAAAAAATCACGGGAGAATCAAAACATGGTGGGATTGTATCTGCTTTCCTCAACGGAAAACAAGTGGGCTGTTACAAAATATATATGATACCTGTTAGATGGATCCAATTACCACAACAAAGACATGAAGCATAAGATGGACACGGGTCGCCTCCTAGTCCTAGCCCATTGACGATAACACAAATAACTTAGCACCAATAAGAGTTTACCCATCAACACAAACCATTCTATAAGGGCAGCACCAATCTAATATCTTAATTATCTGTTAATATGTTTCAAAGCAAGCATCTTAAGGAAAGTTCACACCAACTGTCAATTCACTTCAGCGTTAATAAATTATCATATATATAAAAAATGAAAGAGATAATCCATACACACCCTATCAAGCTCTCTTTGGTTAATTTTGTTGCTGTGAAGGCCTCTTAGAACATTCTTGCATGCATCAACAGCTTTATGAACCTGAAGTATTTCAGTATTTAAGATACAGAACAGCTCAATATTGATAATTGTTAAGAAGAAAAGCATACCTTTTCAGGGGTAGATGTCACAGATATCACATACCATCCAAGGTTTAATCGATCAAACAGGCTAAGCTCAAATGATACATCATAAGTTAATCCTAGTGAATCTCTAACAGTTGTGAAGAGCCTGCACAACAAGACATATTATCCATAAACTACAGTAGTTGGATATATACATCATTATGATGAAAAACTAAGGCATAAATTTTACAAATACATATATTCCTAAGGAAACTTTGATAAAATTCAGTTGTAAATTTCTTGCTATATGCTTTAGCAAATTACGTGAAAGCAAGAAGTGAAATGTTGACCATGCAAGTCAGTCTGAAGCTTAAACCATGGTATGGTTTGAGAATATTGCACTGTGATGATATCATGTGAGTGTATTTTTGTGCAAAGTGGTATGTAGTGTACGGACGAAGAGGGTACCGCATAAAGAACATGCAATATGTGGGAGTACAATCAGCATTAAACTTTTCAATAAGTAATGATATAAAATAGTTTATCAAACTTGTAAACTAATAAAATTTAAATCATCGAATATGCAATTACACAAATTTAAAGAAAAACATATAAAATATGTGTACGATAGTAATGTGTTTATATGTGTATGTACACATGAATGCGTGTGTGAATGATTTGTGTGTGTATGCATGTACGCTCACATACAGATACATGTCAGTATAAACATAACAAATTTTGATATATGAATGCATGGGTGAAAATGCTGTTTAAATTAATGTATATTACTATTTATGCATATTTATATTTATCAATACATTTGAATATATCAAAATGTCAACAGATGAATATTGTATGAAAATGTGTATATATATAACCATGTATATCCACACAGACACACATACACACGTGTGTATATAGACGTGCAATTTTCAAAAGGTGGAGTTTAACGACCACTTAACCAGCCAAGTGAGTGCATATGCGGCCCATTACCACTTAATGAGTGGTCGAGCTATATGTGATGCAATTAGGTGGCTACACAGGCATAAAAAGCCATATATGTGGCTGCCCGGACTGATTTTCTAAACAGTGTAGGACCATTGAGAAAAATAAGCTGAGTAAGACAAAAAGGAAACTATAACCCACAGAATTTCGTATCGGAGCGTAATGTCCGCAATACATGTCAAATAGGCATTTTCTTTTCAGGTTTCAAAACTATTTAATGATGCAGAACATACGTGGAAAGATAGGATAATTTCCACTTACATGGCTAAATTAGCAAGGCGTCATAAAAAGTAGACAACCAATTAGTGACATATGAGATATGCCAATTTTCTATTGTTTAGATTAACTACTTTGGCACCATAAGCAGAAAGCGATGAATACCAAAGAAAGGATACCTGGAATTTATGATTTCAGCCAAAAGACTCAATGTAATGCCAAAAAACAGTGGATGGCCCTGGATACTTCTCTCCAGGTAATGATTTGGTACAGTTTTAGAATTTTTCAAATCCACCATGTCAAGGAGATGTTTCCCCACCATTGACAAGTTATCTTGAGTCTGTGCTTGGATATTCTTCTGCAAAGTATCGGACTTAAAGTCCTGGAGACTTCTCTCAACACTTGCATCATTCCCTAAAAGAAATTCATATTTTGTATTAAAAAATGCAGGAAAGCAGCTTTTACACCTACAATTATAAACAGATATAGCAATGACAGTTTTAACAATCATATATGATGAGAGGGGTTTGGCACTGGATTTTCAGAATAGTTATAATCTGACAAAGTAATAATTTATTCCCTTCTCCAGGATATTGAATCATGTCTGAAAATGTACACTGATAAATTCTCACTTTGTACTTTAAACTATCAATTAGATTTTGGCCATATGACCGTACTTGTTATGGTGGCAAGGCAGAGTGCCTAGGGTTGATGATCCTTTTTTGGTCTTCAGGTCCCTCGACAGTACGATCCTTACATTATTTTATTATTAGTCTATTTTCCTCCTATATATAAATATATTCTATGGTTAAAATGACTGTGATCACCTGGTGATACACAAACTTTTGTTTTATCACACATAGATGTTGGATATAACATGTTTTTTATATATATAGCCGCAGAATGCATGTGCTACGCACTTGAAATACCATACACGTTAAATAACATTGATGCTTTATACCTTAGGAGACAAAGTTACTCTTTATATAAAAATCACACTTTTGATATGTTATTAAAATTTATTGATGCACTAATGGAGCCAATATGAAGATTTATGGTGTACAAATTATATATTTATTTTACAGACAATTTGTCCACTAACATACCGTATTTAGCTATATTGCTGTTTGTCTACCATGACAGACAAAAAGCTAAGGCAACTTTTATGGTCTAGGCAACAGACTTGAGATTCATCTTGTTAAAAATGACTACGATTTGAATAATTTGATGCCAATGCATCTTGGTCTCATGCATGTTTGAGTTTCATGCAACATAACCTCCACCTAATCATTAGTTAGATGAAATATAACAACTCAAAAGTTTTCTCATTTCAATGGTGCATGACTTGTTGATCAATTGATTACCAGGTGAAATGCAGAAGAGGTTGTTGGCTTGTGAATTGATAAATTTTGTCTCACATGACATGGCTTGAGAATGCTAAGGTCCAAATGACATAAACATGCCAAACAATATATTGTTAGTTGGGTTAGCAGTTGATCTCTTAATTGAAACTGGGCCACTGTGGATTGACTAATCCTAAAAATAATGCTCAAACCAATATACATTTTGCATTATTGATGTTTTAAACTGATTTAACACTTCAGAAATCAACATGATACCTGTTTTATTATCAAACTATGAAATGTAATGCATCAATTAATATTATATAAATATTTGTTTAACTATATATAATTAAGGAATCGGGTGTTTGCTACCAAGTTGCACATTGTAGAATCGGATTTGGCTTTGGATTTAACACACTACCAAGATCTGAGTATGTGGTTGATTGATATTGGACCTATACAGTATTTTCATACCTTAGTAAAAAATATTGTGCGGCTTTGGATCTAGATGAAAATTATGACTGGTGACTGCTCTCTGTTTGTCTTCTTTTGCACTGTCCCTTGTTAGATTTTTGCATAAACAAAACAAAAAAGGCCACGGTTGTATGGTTTCAAATTTCAACTTCGACACCATTTCAGATGGCTCACAAACAGAAATTTATACACAAATTTTGACATGTATGCTCCTTCAGACGCAAGATTTTGACAATGAAATAAAGGAATTAAGTCACGAAATTTTACAAGAATGGTTTACTTAAATTAATACACCTAATTATGCAAGAATACCATATGTTGGCATTGGGTGGGAGGTCTGCTACATGTATGAGTGAAAATATACAAAACTGACTCGATGGGGATTTCGATGACAAATTTAATTACATGATGAAGAAATTAGTTTATAGAATTTTTCAAACAAGATCTATTACAGAGCACCCTTCCCCCTACCAACTCGACAAGCTCCACCATCATTGTCACGTGAAGATACCATCTCTGAAAAATTTAAAATCAAGCTACAATCGTCAATAATCAATTTCAGTTGATACTTTATAGCTTATGCTATCAATCATCAAAGAGTGAAAATACTAAAATTATTCTCAAATTAGGTATACAACTATAAACAAAATAGGTAAAAACTACTAAAACTAGTTTATACTAATAGTCTAATATATAAAATTAAATGCTCAAAATAATATTAGAGCCCATGACCTCATACACAACAACAAACATATAAACCAGTACACCAAATTTGACTTTTTTAATAGTCTAATATACTGAATATATCAATTGAATACATTAATGATATATTGTTCCCACCAATTGTTGAAACCATGGAACAGGACTTTGACTTCGAGCCGACTTCGACAGGTGTAGACATGGAAGTTTGTGGAAATGTCGAGGAAATGTCGAGGATTTTTACAACCAAACTTCGATGCAACTTCGACAAAAATTAAGCGAAAAATAGTCATTTTGTGATGAAAATCGACAGATTTCATCAAATCTAGCTAAAAAACAATTGTTGCATGGTTGAAACTTCATGTGCATAACACATACACAACAATTGTTGAAAATCAGATTTTTTTACAATTTTAAGGTCTAGATTTATATATTAATTGCTTGATATTTGTAGTATTACATATTTATTAATTATTTTACTGAAACAATCTCATATAATTATTTAATTATAAATTTAACATTTGTTAAGTTTAATAATATATGAACATAACATTCAAAAAATCATAATAAGATCATTTTGGATATATTTTCTCTATTATCTTGAGAAATAGGATATATAGTAAGTTATATTCGTAAAATAATTGTAGATATATGTAATTTATAGCACAATCTCATAAATCTACAAGTTTCAGTTGTAGTCTATCAATGGTAACTTGCAATTTCGGAGTAAACTTTTAGATATAGATAGGAGTTAGAAGTGGAAGAAATGATGTAGATGGGAAGGAGAGAGAGTAAACTTACCTTATATCTGAAAAGGAAATTGTGAACCAAATCAAACCTAATTTGAGCAAATTAATGACTTGGGAAAAACATGTCTGGTTTGGGAAATAGGTCTTTTTTGGGGAAACCTTAAAAAAAAGGTCTTTTTGGGGAAATTTGGTCTGATTTGGCCAAGTCAAGTCTCATTTAGGAAAACATAGGGTAAATTGGAGAATACTCAGGCCTAGGAAGTTTATGCTATACAAAATTAGGTTAGATTTGGGAAGGATTAGGTCCAATTTTGAACAAAATATGTCATATTAGGGCCAATCAGGTCTAGTTTAAGTCATGTTAGGTGTGATTTAGATCAAATATAATTGTTACAACTTGGATATAACCATTAGAATATACATAGTTATGTATACATTTGACTAGAGCTAGATATATACGTAAATACTACTCTATATATTGAAAAAATAAAAATAGCAAAAACGCCTAGGTGGACGGGACCGCCTAGCCGCCTTGACAATTACGCCAGCACCCCATAAATTACAGTTGTCTTGCTTGGCTCACATCAATCAGCTCCTCCGATCAGTTGATTCCCCCATTGTGGCAATCCAGTCTTCTCAAGAGTGTGGACGAGGTAGTGGACATGGTCGTGCACCCAACACCATATGTGGTCGTTTGTCTACATCCACCTCAGTGTCATTGTAACTTCTGCAACCAAACATATTAAAGGATGGGAGAAGCATGGCAGACCTGGCTGGCCCCACAAAGTGACAATTGTTAAGATAGATATTAATATTGTCCCATCTTCTGATATGGTTGTCAATCAGCAAGGCCAAACTTGACCAACTCTTGGACACACATCTAGCTTCCTTTTCTACTCTTCAAGTTAACATTGCTCAACATTCAGGTGATGATACTGGCTTACATACTTCTACTCAAACCCAATGGATTTAGGATCAATATCTCATATAATGGGAGATTTATTTATATTTTCATCTTGGAAGTATTCTTGTCATCCCTCATTTGCTTAGTTGATGAGTAGACAGGGTTGTCTTTGACTCTTTGGCATTAGCATCACTTGAACTCCATTGATGCTTACTTTTTTCCTAAGCTCCCTTAAATCTTGCATCTGCTAGCAAGCTTACAAAATCTATAACTTGCAACATAACATTCAACATTCTTTCTGAACTCGATCTCTATGCAGGATCTAAAGACGAAGAAGAAGATTGGTGATGGTTATGAAGGTGGTGATGGTCTCTACTATTTGCATCTACTAGTAAGGTTACAAAAGTTATAAATTGTAACATAACACTCTTTATGTCCTCTATCTTTGTGCAGCATCTGATAAGGAAGATGATTGATGAGGGATACGGTGGTGATGGTGTCTACTAACAATCGTCCTCATATGCCACTGCTCTTGTTCTTTCCTGTGTTCCACCCTCCCAATGGCACCAACGTAGCCCACCCTCACTCAATAAAAGGTGAAGTTAATACTAATCTGATATCCTCGTTTCCCATTTAAGTATCAAACCTACCAGTTGGGTAAACAACGTTGCTTTGTGTTCCCCTCTTGGTGGGTCTGTTGCAGTCCTAGTGTTTATTATCTTCTTTATTCAGATGTGTGGGGGCTTGTTGCGTATCTGCTCGCACCAGTGTTCTATTTTGTATGTTTCATAGATGATTGTTCTCGTGCTACGTGGATAGATCAGTTAAAAGAACACACTAAGGTTTTCAATGTCTTTCAAATTTTTTGATTGAGATATCTAATCAATTTTCTACGTTTGAAAAGACTATTCACATTGACAACACAATATAATTTATGAAATGCAGGTTTCAAACATCTGACTGTCTCCATGCGTATAGCCGGAAGAAAAGGGCCAAATGGCCAGCATTGCGTACCGCCATGACTTTAGTGCCAATGGATCTTACTACATCTGAGGTAGCTAAGATTTATCTTCCAATCACCTTACGCAAGGAACCTCAGTCTTCTACAAAATAATGCATTTCAGCCTGTTTCCTCAAATCATTTGTCCAAAGCTATGGTGGTTTATACTTATGCTAATGATAATGTGACCATTCCTCGCAAAATTACTGAATCCCTCTCTTATCATAGTCGTAAGTAGGCCATGGATGATGAAATGGCAGCTCCTCTTTCTCGTGGCACTTGGGAGTCTTACTGATTTAACTATTGGCCCTAATATTGTTAGTTGTCATTGGGTGTATACCTTCAAATACCATCCTGACAGCACAAAAATGATCAAAAGTTTGGTTTATGGCCAAAGGGTTTATTCAATAGTGTGGTCTGAACTGTTTTGAAATTTTTTAACAGTAGCTCATCTTAATTATGTTTCATCCTTCAGTCTGTTGATATTAACAAAAGCTAGAGTCCCCGTCAACTAGATGCAAAAAAACAGTGATTTTCGTACATTGTGTATACGGATAGACCTCCTGGGTACGCTGCTCAAGGGGGGGAGTGTTCTAGGAAAAACTACAAGATTCACAAAGCTGTATGTGGCTTAAAATGAAGTTTGTGAGCCTGGTTTGAGAAATTATCTCAGATTCTCTGCGACTTTTGCTTTCCATGGTTCCAATGAGATAATTTTGTGTTTAGTAAGCATATACCTCGGCAGACATCATATTATTATTGCTTGTATGACAAACATCTTTGGAAGCAACGCATTCGGAATTCATGACACCAAATCTCACCTTTTATTGCATTTTTCTACTTATGGGTCTTGGAAAACTCTGTTAATGCCTTGGGATCAAAATTGCATGACTCTGTCATAGTGGAAATACACCCTAGACTTACTCAAAGAAATAGGCATGATTACTTGCCGCCCGACTTCATCCCCAATGGACCAAAAGCATAATACATGGAACTCTTCCTCAGTTGACTTGGAGAATACAACTCGGTATAAAAGGTTGGTAAGAAAATCGTTGTACATGACCATTATTAGACACGATATATCATACATTGTGGGTGTCCCCAGCCAAATTCATGGATTACCCCAAGATAGGCCACTAAATAGTTGCTTGCCACATCTGGGGATGTTTGAAAAAGGCTCATGGCAAAGGGTTGTTCTGTCATAAGAATGGTCACCTACAGTTTTAGGGTATTATAGACTATGATGTATCCCGCTCTGACAGGAGATCTACTAAATATATTGTACTTGTGTTGGTGAAAAACTTGATACATAAAAAGCATATCGTTGTAGCAGGATCTAGCGTTGAGGAAAAGATGGGACCATGGCACATACTACATGCGAGTTCTAATGGGTAAAATCTCTTCTAGTGGGATTTGGGCATGAGATCAACTTCCCCAACCTGATGTATTGTGATAATCGAGCTGCAGTTTCATTGCAAGTAATCTGGTTCTACCAGTGTATAAAAAACACTGAAGTGGATTTTAACTTTCTTTGGGTGTTTTTTTCAGGGAAGATCTTCACTCCTCTGCTAAATTCTCAACAAGTTATGGATATATGTAAGAGCGCACCAGCCCAATGGACCGTTGGCATGTATGTGTGCAGAAGGTGGTGGGGGTTCGACTCTGTGTGAAGACAGCATGGAAGGGTAGGGGTGGATTTAGCCGGGGGGGTAGAAAAATTGTAGATATTTTCACTTAGCTTTTTTTGTAGGCAAGAGAGTTCCTAAAGTATGTAACAAGTTGGGCATGATTGATATCTATGCTCCAACATGAGGGGACTATTGAAATAATATAGCTTATCTTGTAATATTTTGCATGTGGCACATGTATTACTCCCTGGTTTAGTCCCATCCTAAGTAATTAGGATTTGTTTTTAATGCCACCTCGTATATATAAAAAAAGTGCATGTAACACCTTAATAAATAAGTAGATAACTCCTTTACCATTTGCCCGCAAGGGTGTAGCTCACTAGTAATCAGACCGTGGTCACAAACAGAGGTCTCAGGTTCGAATCCTAATGGGGCTGAATAAAAACTGGGATTAATATCTGACATATTTTGCGCCGAAACTGATGGGTTGCACACTTGGTTTACCATACTCCCCATGTGTCGGACCTCCACAGGTAATGCGGGGTTGGGGAGAGGAAGTCTCCTTGATGACTCTTTTTTAACTCCTTTACCATTTAACACTCTCAAAATATAAATTGGTAAGTTTGTGACTGTACAGACTCCACCAGACCTTTATAAAGTAAGCAATGAATCAATATGCCATGCAAAACATAATAAAATATGCAATCATTGCTTCAATGTGTGCTTTTACGTCTAAGAATTACACATTATTTCGTTTTTTAGTTCATGTGTTTCAAAGTCAAAACAGCCAAGAAAGTATTAGTAAAATACCATCAAAGTTTCTACGCATTTGCATTTCTAGACATAAAAGCGCTGAAGTCAGGTACATTGTTACTTGCTCATGTTGTTTCGGTTGGACAAAGCAATGGGTGGGATGGATCTCAGTCATAGTTAGTTGTTGGAGAAAAGAAGTGGGACAGAGAGGATATTTTTCAATGTTTTAGAAAGCGTGAAGCGGGAGGTGTGCGGACGAGACCTTGTGGCCGCTTAAGCGCCAGGTGGGCGCTAAAGTGGGCACTTTTCTAAAAAAAGTAAGTATATACATACATATATACATATATATAATGCATTGTACTAATACACAGAATCTGGCATGAAACTTAACACACAGAAATCAACTGTGTACTTCTCCAAATCGGTTCCCAACCAATCGTCCTTGGCTGGAGAACTTGGGGTCCAGTTGGGTACTCTTCCGACTACCTACCTGGGCTATCCTCTAGCCGGCGGCAACCTCAGGAGGGTGGACTTCAACCACTGCCTCGACAAACTTAAAGACACAATCACTAGGTGGCCAGGCAACAAGATCTCCTTCTCAGGACGTCTTATCCTCATCAAAGCTAATGCAATGGGACTTATTCAATACTGGATGAGTCAGGGTGAGCTAACTAAATCTACCTTAAGACGAATGGAAATCCTTCTTGGTGACTTCCTTTGGGGGTCCTCCATCCATCCTGCTAGTTGGCAACGTCTTTCGTTTCCTCTTGAAGAAGGTGGCCTTGGTCTGAAAAATCTTGAAGAACTTGCTGATTTCCATACTATGAAACGCATCAAGAATCTTCTTCTTGGTGCTTCTGTATGGGCTCAATGGATGATGAAGCGTTATGATACTAATAACTTCCAGCAACCTTCACATCGATGGGGTTACTCAACCTCATGGAGGAGATTCACTGATGTCTGGCCTAGGTACCAAGATGTCAATGACAGTTCTCTTTGGGATATCTGTCGCTCAAAACAAGTTGTCAATGTAGCTGCTTCCACCCTCTGGATGTCTAAACATAATCCGAGATGGAGTTTCACTTCCTACAGGGCTCTCAAGAACCTTCTTCCTACGCTTGAGAAGATTCAGAAGTGGAATCCAAACATTGCCAATCTCTGTGGTCTTTGCCATCTCGAAGAAGAAAACTCCTTGCACCTTACTTCCACATGCAAGTGGTGGAAGTACTTATGGGGTCGTTCTGCTCTGAAATTAGGACTGAACCCTAAGCATTCCCTTGAAGATTTCTCAAGTCTATCTCCAGAATCACTTCTAGTGATCGTGTGGTATCCCTTTGGGCTGCCACACTTACTGTCCATACCATATGGACTACTAGAAACTCAATTTGACATGGAGGCAAACAAGAAGATGAACTGCATGCATTCAGGAAGATAGAGAAGGAGATTCAGATGCACTATCGTGCACATCATCATAACCTAAGTCATATCTCTTGTAACCTGGTTAGGAACTGGGAACTTCATGTATATTGATTGACCCATTTTGGGCCAATCATTATTTTCTTATTTCGCTTGCCTTGCATGTAATGTGGACTACACGTCTTGGGTGTAGTTTGTAACTTTGTCCCTCTTTTTGGGTTCGGAATAAATTACCAAAACGTTCCGATATAATGCATTGTTAGTTATATATAATTTTTTTAATATATCTATATATAATTGCTTACATAAATTGATTAACTATGGACTGCATACCCCATTCTCCATAATTAAAGAATATACTCATATTTATATAACATACAGCAGTGTGTTGTAACCATACTAAATAATTAGATATAAAGTAATGACTAATTTTATCAATTATTAATTGTTTAAGTACAAAGTAAGTATATAACATTAAGTATAGTGTACTATGTACATAATAGTAAGTATATTGTATCTAACAGTAATTATATGGCTTACAGAAAGTTTATTTTATGAAAATATAATGTATAATTGAATATAAAAGAAAACTGGAAAAATAAATACCAATTAACAGTACTGGAAGTATACAAGTATATAAAACTAATTAGGTTGTATATAACAATAAATTTATTATAGATACCATTGTAAGAAAGATAGCAATATGAATACTAACTTAAAAGTTCTGTAAGTATACAAGTATAAGAAGCTCATATTAAAATAGCATTAATATATGAATATACAACCATTACTTCTTATCTATATAGATTTTGATAAGTACTGTGTATGAAGTAGAAACTAACTAAGCATACTTAGATGCTGTTTTCAACCAAACGGGGACGAAAGCAAGAAACATCCCAAAAAGTGGTCCAGAAAGCGGCTTAAGTGGCAAAAGGCGGACCCATTAAGTGGCATATTATGCTGCTTAGGCCGGAAAAAGTGGCCACCCCTAGCTGGGCGCTTACTGCCCAAATTAAGCAGTCGGAGGCCTTGGGCGTTTAAGTGGCTGCCAGGGGCGATTTTTAAAACATTGATATTTTTTATGACATCTAGCTACTACGTAATAAAACTAGCTACCAGATACTTTTCAAAATACTATTAACCAATTTACAGATATCTTAGGTGAATAATTGGCATGATAGACTGTCAAGTCATTAAGAACGAAGGTATTTGATGTCATAGTAACTTAGCAAACCATATGTAACATCCCTAAATTTTCACTTTAAAAGGAAAGTGATCAATAACGGTTAATCACAAATTCAACTTTTTCTAATGAATCTGATGTAAAACACAAGACTAAGTCCAACACATGATTGTTCAAGCTTTTATCACATCTTGGTCCAATAATGTATACAACTTAGCCCTAGATAAACAATAATTAATCATGAGGGTTAAAGATAAAGTGGCCCCACATTTATCCATTATATGCTCCAATTATTGGTATATTAGTAGATCATGTTGTACTAGGGCTTTTCCCATTACTTTGGTAATGTAACTCCCTTTCAATAGGCTTTAATGCAATAACTATCCTAAATGCCTAATCATATAAAACATGTATTTGCAAAACTCAAACAAAAGATTTGAGTTGATATTTAGAATCCTTGGGTTCCATTTAGCAAACACGCCAAATTTCATTTGATTTGGGTGACCCTAGCTATGTCAATTGATTATAAAAAGAAGGGATGAATAAATGATATCAAATGACCTAGATCCCAATTATGCAGCCGATTAGCATAATTTTTCACTAAGGTAACACATAAGTCAGTGTGTCACGCGTTGGGTCAGACAGACTTAATATCATGTTCGTTTGTGACCGTGAGATCGTGATCAGATGAAAGAGACTTCGTCTCCAACCAGCGCTTTCTGCGCATCATGGAACGGCAACAAGGCACCGATTCTGGTGATCCCTCTCTCCCACTACACTCAACGAATCCCAATTTTCTCGCCATAATCTTCCTGAGGAGTCTGTTCCGAGCACTTTGACCCCCTACTCGAGCCCTATTTCCCTTTGAAGCAAAAACTCCCAAAACCATCGCCCATGTTCGTCTAAGGTGCAGGTAGCACACAAAGATTGCGACCTTCACATCGGCACGGATTGGTCCTCGAAGATCTATTCGCCTCCAAGATAGCCTCCTAAAGCATCAATTTCAATTGAATAGCCCCGAGAGGACCTCACGAACTTGATCCTCCTCAGCCACAACGGCGAGCTCGAGCTGGGAGCTCAAGCCATCGCACTGGAATTCGTGATGCAATAAGCTTCTTCAGAAACTAATCCTTCTTTTTGTCATACTTTAAGACAGTACATCCGAGTCTTGAACAGTCTCCGCAATCTAGGTCCCCGTCGGAGATGGCAAGCCTCGCCTGCGCCGCCTCAGTAGTTTGCCTTACGGATTTTGCTCCCTATTCCTTCAGTAAATTACAATGAATATTCATACGCCCTCAGTTACTCGGTTTGGTTGTTGTTTGATCGGAAACCCTTTTGCGATGATTGGATACCCTGTTTTGGCCATGGCAGCAATGCCCTTGGAGGCTTCAATTGTCTTTTTATATTTGTGAATGTTGGGTTGACTTCGGATGGTTGTGTTGGTGTTTTCTTTGCATTTGCGATCCCTCAATAATGCAGGCCAATATGTAGTCTTTCTGCCTGGCTCTTTCAGCCATGACCGCAGCAATAGGGGGACCTTAACATGGTTTTCCCGGCCATCCTAGAGCATGGGCCTAAACTCAATAGGGTCGCGGGACCAGGGCGAGTGCGATGGAGGTCTCCTCCTCCATTAGAGTTTCGAGCAAGGTGAGATTTGGGTCGGAGTTTCGTGCTCCAGGAAGCGTTGGTCGTGCCATGGCCAAAGCTCGAAGAAGCCAGATGTGACATTTACTCCCCTGCCCTCTCACCTCGGATTAATGTGTCACGATTAGCATGGGTACCTCTGGCATTTAGACGTATTTTATTTGATATTGTAGCACCAATAAAAATGAGGTTTTGACAAGTTTACCTATGTCACACCCCATGGTTGGGAAAGAAATATATGGGCAAACTAGTCTTTGTGCTTTATTCCGATTTGAGTTTTCAACAGTTGTTTCGTGGGATTTATCTCGATGTCGATTGGTCAGTTTTACTCTGATCTTCAATAAATTGTAGAAAATAATCTAGAGCTCAGATGAGGACGATCTATATATGGATTGTGATCAATTTTTCGAGATCTATCTAATGGTCTAGGTTTCAGGACCTGTTTTGGGTTGATTTTCACGAAGCAACAGACTTAATGTAATTAGGGTTTAGAAACTTAATTAAGAACTTGTGTGTTATTATCACAAGTCGATTAAGAGATAAGGTCAGGAAGATA
This sequence comes from Alisma plantago-aquatica, assembly GCA_963693085.1. NCBI lineage: Eukaryota > Viridiplantae > Streptophyta > Magnoliopsida > Alismatales > Alismataceae > Alisma > Alisma plantago-aquatica. The sequence continues at coordinate 1,313,278,950 of OY856409.1, read as the reverse complement.
CTAGGAGTTTTTTCCTATTGATTTGGGTAAGTGGTCCATGCCCATGAGTATTTAGTATTTATTATTCTTAGCATGTTTACATGTTCATGTTGTCAAGTAAGATATTTACGTTCCATATGCTATTATGCTTTAAGATTTCAAGTTAAAGATATGCTTCATAAGCTTCTCAGTAAAATTTGTTATTGAGTTCTTGTTAAGATTTAGCATATCGTTTTTCATTAAGATTCAAGATTAAGATTTCAAGATACGATCATATTAAGATTCATGTATTAAGATTTCAAGTTAAGATAAGAATTAAGATGGGATCAGATTATGGAGTTAGACCCAGGCCTTAGTGCAGGTCAACTCAAGAGACATGACCCAGGCCTTAGTGCAGGTCATGAGGCCCAGGCCATTAATGCAGGTTGATTCAGCTAAGATGACCCAGGCCAGAGTGCAGGTCATGAGACCCAGGTACCAGAGTACATGTTTCCAGCATAAGTTACGTAAAAAGATAAGAACTAAGCTTAAAGAAAGATCATATATTCATATACAAGTTTTCTTCAATTTTTATGTTAGCTTTAATGCATCATGTTCATGAATAATCTACAATCATTTTTTTTCATATTCTAGTGTTTCATATATATATTATACTCATGCCACTTACTGATAATCATTTTTCAATGCATGGTTGGGGATGAGATGTCCACAGGTGAAGAGCATAGGAGGATTGGGACATCGGGCTAAGAACGTGTAGGATCTAATGAAAGATAAGGAGTGCCCTGGTGGGGTGCCTTTATCCACCTCAGTTTAGTTTCATGTTTTAAGATATAGCTGTTTATGTTTAGATCTTTGAAACATGTCATAAGATGTATTCAGTTTTTCTTCTTGTAAACTTTGAGAATGAGAATGAATAGTATGTCATGTTGGTTATATTTCAATTCTTCTTGATGCATGATATTCAATGTATGTGACACCCAATCAATATTGTGAGTCAGGAATTGACGCTTCCGCTCATGTGCATGTGTGAAAATTTGGGGTGTTACACCATAAGTGAGATTAGATTTGAACTAAGATTTAAGCTAACTTAATTTATCCTTATAAAATCCTCAAAATCAATGTCATGGAAATTTGTTAAGTGAATATAGGGCCTTCATGCTATTAGGATTTAAATAATATCTGTGGTGATACTCTAATTTCAAGTGTTAAACCAACTTCAAGATTCAATGAGCGCGTATCTAGAGATTCTGAAACTTAAGGACTTGATCATTCCCAGCGACTAGCATCAAATTATAGAATTCATAACAGGGTCTACTTCAAATTCTAGGATAATTCAAGTGTCTCGTGAATCATCCTTGTTTTTCTCCAGTTAAGTCACCATTGAAGGATTTACGCATTTTTCTGAAGAGGCATCTTTCTCCCGTTGCCCCCAACAGTTTTTGCCGATTAGATACAACTAAGGCCAACAGAAGATAAATATGTCCAAAAAGTTAAATCAAGAATATAGATTACCATTGGGAGTAGATTTACTGTTAATCAACTCAAAAAGGTCTCTGCCTTCTGCATCGAAACCCCATCGGTTAGGTGCTGGCCCAGCAATGTATGCACAAGCTCTCTCATCAGTATCCTTCAGGAAAACCTGACAAACAATGCCAATTCAGATATGTGCCTTCTTCAGATGTATAAATGTAAGAGAAAATGAGAGGACCACCTGAAAGATGCTTCTGGATTTATGAAAAGGAATTGAAAGATTAGTCAGGATATCTTAACAGGCATTCAGGCGTTTAACAATAAAGACGGTGAAAAACAATTGAGCTGGCTAGTTATTCGATAATTCCTAAACTTTGAACCATACATTAAGACAGCTATACAACAGCCAATTCATATACAAGTAGTAAAAGATGTTGTACGCAGATTTTACCTATTATAAAGTCCATAATTTCCTAAAATGCAACAATAACTTTGGACAACTGAATGGACGCAAGAACCCCTGCCGGTCCCTTCATTTAAAAAGATAAACTTTAAGATGAAGGAACCAACTGCTGTTATAAAAGTGTCGGTTTGACAATTTATTGTGTATTGGAACGATCATAGGAGACATGAGATTGACAAGAAACTGATTACAGTTACATGTGCACAAGTAATAAGAATAACAGAAATCTGGGGTATCCGAACAACAACGCAAAAAGTTCCAATAAATTGTGCACTACCTCAGCCACATAAGATCAATGTTCAATGAAAGTGCAAGTCATATCATGCTTGAACTGAACTACTAAAGGATGGCATTAGATGACCGGCCAGGTGACAATGCAATAAGGCTCAACATGGGTTATACATGTTGAGCCTTTTTAAGTTCAGAAATCATTTATTGCAGTGTAGTGCTTCCTACATTCTGTAGGATATGATGATATTGTGATCATTGTTCTTGTTGGAATATATTAGTATTTAGTCTAATGGGCTTATTGTGATATGGGCCCAAGTGTTTTTGGCCCATTAGGGTTTTGTCTAAGTTTGCAATACATGTGGGTGTGTTAAGTAACTTAATAAATTAACAAAACATTATACACATATACAAAAGACGGCCGATTATGCACCGCATATGGCCACATACTGGGTTGCATAGCCATATGCCATTAGGAGAGCTGTTGAGCGGCATATGTGATTGCATAGGCCGCATATGAGAACATTAGAATCAAAACACATACATATGAAATAAAACTACATGTGTATGTATATATAAATGTATGTATCCATACATGTGTATATGCATGTAACTAGTGGGATTTTCAAAAAATGATGTTTCATCGGCTAGGCAGGTGCATATGTGGCCCTGGACCGATTAGCATGCCCAATAATTATAATTGATGTGGGAGGTGGTTGTATAGGCATAAGCAGCAGTATGTGCGGCTGTGCGGAACAATTTCCCAAAAATGCCCGTAACTTTGATCAATTTTTCTTTGGGCTTTAAAGACAGATATATGTTGAGCTAAAACTTTTTGACTTTCCAAACAGTGATCAGTAATGCATGGAAAGAGGAAAAAGACAATCTAGCATTAAACATGTTGTGTTATCATATATATAATTATATAAGAAAGAATACATCCACACCTTTACATGTAAGTTCCCAACCTTTATATATAGGTCCTCACCCATATACATATGTCCCTACACATCAAAAATGCTATAATATACTTGAGGGCAGTCTTCATAGGCAATAAGATATTTATTTGCTTTGAAAGATGAGCTGTCCCAAGTCTATGTAGGAATGCTGATAATGAAAGGTATAGATGTAGAGTTTCTATCAATGAATAACAGGAATAGATCGGTTCCAACCCACCCCCACCAAATCTACATCAAGATAGAAATGGTGTAAAAGTTAATAGCAGCAAGAAAAAGTGCATTATTAGGAATAAAGGATCTTAGCACCACCACAACCCAGTTCGAAAGTAGGATCATAAGTGATTTTTCCCTTCTTCCTTGGCTAACAAAGCATTACACTCGGAAAACTATGATCAGAAAATACTGGTCACTGGGAGTGAACAAGACTCATTGTCAGGCAGAAATTACGCTATTGTTTTACAGTCAACAGTAACCATATGTTGGATTAGCCAGAACACCATACACAAACAGGGATAATGAATTCTTCTTAGATTAGAAAATCGAGCAGAAGCTATGAATCAACAAAAACCATATGTTAGATTAGCCACAATACCATACACAGAGTGATAATGGGTTCTTCTTAGGCAGCATGTGTGGTGTGTGGTTGCTTAGACAAATTTCTTTGGCATTGTTTCCAACTCTCGAAATCCAACACAAATATACCTCCCAACAACAATTAAGACTATGAATCATAATCTCAAAGTTTGTGAAAATACAAATAAGAAGAAAATATCGTATTATGATCAGCGTATTTAAAAACGGCCCAGGCGGCCACTTAATCGGCCAAGACCCTCAGCCGCCTAATTTAGTCTCTAAGCGCCCATTAATCGGTTTGAGCAAAAACACCCGCTTTTAGCCCGCCTCACCCGCTTTTTAAAAAAATACTACTGTAAGCATGTAACATTAATTAATTACATGGTCCAAGTAGTGTTGACTATAATATATGAAACTTGTATACATTAAATGTTATATGATATAGCTAGTCCTAACTTAGAATGCATACTTTGTGTGCAAGCTGTAATAATAGGGTATTGTTGCAATGCATCTAAGTAAATATCATATTACTCTACTATACTTCTATTGCATGATTAGTTTTACTGCTTTCCTTGCTGCTTTCAGTGATTAATGATTGGTACTACTGGTTAGTATTACTTTAGTGATTACTTTAAATCAAAAATTCATAGTTTGTTATTTATAATTACTGATCTGCTTGCTGATTTTAGTGATTAGAGATACTAATTAGTAGTAAAGTATTGATGAATACCCAGTTCATTACTGATTTGCTGATTAGATATGTATAAAAAGTTCCTTAGAAATATATTTTTCAATGTTTTAAAAAGCGTCCTAAGCGGCCGCTTAATCGCCACAAGGTGATGGCCGATTAAAATGTGCCATAAGCGCCGCTTAAGTGGATTTGAGAAAAGCGGCCGCTTTTTGCCCGCTTTTTCCCGCTTTTTGCCCACTTTAAAAATAAAAAAAAAACTTCTGTAAGCATATAACATTAAGTACATTATATGCCCCGATTAGTATTAACTATAATATATTAAACTAGCATACATTAAATGTTTATGATATACCTAGTTCTAATTTAGAATGCATACTTTGTATGTAAGCTGTAATGATATGGTACCTTTGTGGTGTATCCAAGTATATTATAGGTAACTATTATCTAATTTAGAATGCATACTTTGATTAAATGTACTGCTGTAATGTATGAATATTTGATGATGTTTAAATGTAACAATACGTTTGTAAGCTAGCTATGATAGGTTTATTGTTTATTGTTTACTGTTTAGCTATGTAAACATGTGATACAAAATTGTTGTCACATCTTGTATATACACTTATTATCTTATGTGTTGTTTACTATATTATATAGATACAATCATTGTTGTATAGTTGTGTTATAAACTATTTGGGTGCTTTGTATTGTCTTGTACAATGTTTAGATATGTACAAAAAATTCAAAAATATAAGTATTTATATACATATGTATGTAATTTTGCATAAAAGTTTATAGAAATTGGAAATTTGCTTTTCTAAAAAGCGCCCGCTTAATCGCCCGCCTGGCGATTAATCGGCTACAAGGTCCCGTCCGCACGCTTCCCGCTTCGCGCTTTTTAAAACCTTTATATTTTTATATACACATACATGTAATTTTGTATAAAAATATATAAAATTTGGACACCTGTTTTTTCAAAAATCGCATGCTTAATCGCCCGCCTATCGCTTAATCGGTTACACGGTGTTGTCCGCACGCCTCCCGCTTCCCGCTTTCTAATACATTGATTATGATATACTCAGAGACAATTTATCAGCATTATTACAACTGGAAGTGTAATCAATTGAAACTGATAGATCATATCGTAATTCAATTGTAATCTATTATTAAGGTGATAAAACTATGACAGAGTTAAAACCTCATCAGAGTGAAATGTAACTTTATACAGAAATTATTTCCTCTGGTCATGTTCTATGGTAGTGGGTGTCGAACTTTCAAGAAACAAATTATGCAAACAAGGGAGGTAACGAGGTGAAATGCTTAGTGGGTTGTATAGAAGCTAAAGAAGGATCATATTGGAAACGGCTCGAAAAGGAAATAAGGGTGGTGACAACAATTGAAAACAAAGTATAGGGGGTCATTTTAGATGATTTGAACATGTACATGGTAACTTGTCCGGTGTAACATAATTGAGGTGCATAAAATTAGAAGAAAAAGGGGTAGTCAGAATTACACTAGAAGAGGTAACAAGAATTTGTCTTCCTTACAAGAAAAACGAAAACATGGCACAAAACGGAGTGCATAATAGAGAGGAAAGATCCATGTAGCCAACTCTAACATGGTGAAATTAACTTTTCAATTCTTTTTGTTTCTAATTGCAGTTAGGGTACATCAAGGTTTTTATATGGTCCCTTGTTTATTTGTTATTGTTTTGGATGAGTTGACAAAGTATGATCAAAATGATATTCCTTAGTGTATGCTATTTCTTGATGATATTGTGTTGATTGATGAAGCTAAAGAAAGATAGAATTACGAAATTCAACTTTGGAAGTGTATTTAATATTAGTAAAAGCAAAATAGGGTACATGCACTGCAATTTAACCACTGTGGTGGTTTAAATAGTAATGTCAAGTTGGATGGAGTAGATGTACGAAATAATTACATTTCGTTACTTGTACAATGTTATCCAAATGCCGGCACTGTTCGAGCTGATGTTTTTCACAGCCTCACAGGATCACAACAGGAAGGATGGAAATGCAGTGCAACTATAAATAGTATGCCAAAGAAGATTTCACTCAAATTAAAAAGTAAGTTCCATATCACAATTATGTGACAAGCTATGTTGTATGGGAGTGAATGTTGGCCAGAAACAAAGTGCCAAAATGTGGTACAAATGTGTAAGTTAAGATGATGATTGAGACTTAGATGCAGCAAGCCATGTTGTATGAGATTAAGGCTTAGATAATAATCATGATGATGATAATTCCTTGTTGAAGTTAAATTCTAACTTGTTTTACATCAAATCAAATGAAGTTTGACCTCAAACTGTGAGCAAGGTCATAAGTTAAAATAGAAAAAGGATAAGTTTCACTTCATAACCCAACAGGAGGATAAATTAAATTGAACTAAGGAAAAAATCCTATTCTCACAATAAATTTAGCAGAAAAGCAAACTGGAGACAGTGGGTTGAAAGCTTCTAGTGTCATCCACGAAAATATGATTTCTAGGTGACATGCACACATAGATAGCTGCTGCATGTTATACTAAAAGAAAGGTGGTTTTCCAAACTGAAATTTAGACGAAATGGTCATTTTATGAGCTGATAAGACTGAACATGATATAACATCAAAAATATCAAAATGGGTAAAGTGAATGAAATGATCATGTTAAAAAGCAGTGTAGTATAATCTTTATGCTCGACTTATCTTTAAACCCAAAAAAAAAAAAAAATGCTCTCTAGAATTAACAACAAAATAGTGAGAAAACACCGAACAGTTGGTATTAGATGAAGTATTCTTACTTGCTGAAAATGTAAATCTGAGGCAGATCGACGGAATGAGATTGGTGATATCTCATAAGAATTTGCAGCTTTTTCTGTGATATTGACTGTTCCCAAGTAATCCAGAATGCATGACTCAATATCAGCCTCAGAGAAATCACCAACTATGCTGACCTAGAACCTCAAAAGCATTTTAAAAAACTATTTTATGATTGATGCTGTATTGCTGTTAAGCAGGAAATAACAGGGAAAAACAGGATTTGAATTCCAAAATGTGGACGAGCATGATTGCTATGCAGACTGACCTCCATATTCTGGCTCACAAACTGGTTCATAACAGCTTCTTTCACATTTTGTAGTGTTAGATTCTGCAATGATTGTGGAGTTGGCTCCACAAACCTCTCATCTCCATTTAACATTGCCAACATCAGTTTGTGAGCTGTTGAGCGTTCCAAGCTTTTTGGAATAGACCGATAATAAGATAAATATAGCTGTCTTGCTCTGTCAAATGCATCTTCCAACCATACACTGTGCTGCAAGACAGTTAGAAAAACAATTAATTTATCATTCATGCGTCCATCTTCCAATTTCATTACATAATGCAATCAGCAGAACCAAATACAAGACTTCACCATCAATAGGCATCAGACTCAGAAAGGAACCTAATAGAAGTTTCTTCATACTATGCCCTTTCAACGTCCCAAAGTCTAAATGAGGGAAACATATTCCTCTATTTCGTTTTAGGCGAAGCATCAGTTTCAAGGTTGTCAGAACCGAACCGGTGAGTGAACCGGTGAGGCTTCTGGTTCTCGGTTCACTGGTTCAACCAGTGGTTGAACCGGTTCAACCGGTGACGTCAGCATGACACCATAAATTATTTTTATAACTTTGTAATATATGAAAAGTCAAGGAAAAAGTAAGCAAATCTAGGAATATATCAAAAGACTGGTTGAACCTGTTCAACCGGTGACGTCAGCATGACACCATAAATTATTTTTATAACTTTGTAATATATGAAAAGTCAAGGAAAAAGTAAGCAAATCTAGGAATATATCAAAAACTAGTATGGAAATGACAATAATTCAATTTGAAAGTGCATTTCCCGTGTCAAATTATCAAGTAATCAAATAAACTTTCATTAACATGAGGAGATACCATGGTATAATTGGCATAAGATTATTGGAAACCTTATAGGAATATAAATATAGACAGTAGCACTAGGCTTTTGTATAGTCACTGACCTGGCAGGACGGTAGGAATATGTTAAAGAATGAGAAAAGGTAGGTAGAATATTTTAACTATATGGAAATTACTAGGGGACTAAATGAAGAAGAAGAGAGGTACCGGAGCAATTGCAAGATGATCAATACAACAAAAGAAGGAAGCAGCAAGTAGCAACAAAAAGAGAAGCAAATGCTACAGCAAACTATTGAAATAACATGAAAAGGAGGATAATGAGGAAGATAAAGAAGAGGAGGAATAGGGAAAAGGGAGGAGGGTATAGCATGTACCTGCAGCAACAACAAAATTCAGCAAAAAATACAGCAAATCATTGGTCAGTCAGACTCAGCCGGTTCAGAAAAAACCGGACCGGTTCACTGATTCGACCGGTTGGTTCACCGGTTCTTGACCGGTTCAAAGGGATTTCCGTGTTTGGGGCTAAACCGAACCGGTATAGGCACCGGCTCCCGATCCAACCGGTTGAACCGGCCGGTTTGGTTCTGATAACTATGATCAGTTTATTACCTATGAAGGAAGAGTATATAGCTGAGATTCATTCATCGGTTCATCGATATACAGATCTGAAGGAAGCAAAAGCTAGTTACTCCTGAATTTGCAGAGTTGAGATCTATGCATAAAAATTTCCCAAGGGTGATTGAGCAAATGTTTGCCATAGTTTTCATAACCGAACCAGTGAGTGAACTGGTGAGGCCTCCGGTTCTCGGTTTTGTGGTTCAACCGGTGGTCGGACCGGTTCAACCGGTGACATCAGTATGAGGTCATAAATAATTTTGACAACCTAAGCATATGTGAAAATCATACTGTATACAAATGAAACATTAATAATAACACATTTGCTCAAAATTATGTAATTGACAACTTGACTAATTAGGTCGTGAGTAGCAGGGTAATACAATCAGTAGAAAACAGTAAATTTAGTAATTCGATCCTAAAGCACATTGTAGTTATACATGAGAATTTGATACTAAAACATATAGATTTGTACTGGGTAGGCAGTATTAGTGTATCACACAATTCGGCTGCTACACCCAAACTTCGCAGCAAGCAGCAACATACATTTCAGCACAGCAGTAGCGTACCAATTCCATTTTTACACCAAAGTGAAGCTAGCAATATAGGGAATAGATAAGAAACAATTAGAAGATATGATACAAGTTTGAAGTGATTAAAAAAAAAAGAAGCAATTGAGAGGACTAAAGGATATGTCAACAGGAAGAGCAATGAATTAAGAGAAAAAAGAGTAAATCAACAGCAATTGAGAGAAGAAAAGGTGTATTAGAGGGAAATAGTACATTGGTGGCATAGGAAGAAAGGGATGGGTATAGGAAGAGGAGCAACAGAAAAAGAGGACACGTGAGGTGTACAGGAAGTTGGTACAAAGAGGAGCAATACTCCCTGTCGGCAGAAAAGGGGGAACAAGAAGAGGAAGAAGAGATGAAATAAGGGAGGAATAGGGGTGGGAAGAAGGAGAAAATAGAGAAATAGAAGAGGAGGAGAGGATATGCACCTTGGCGGTTGTGTTAGTGGCGCTAGCAAGTGGGAAGATCCAAGCACCACGGGGCTTCATCAGCGGCGGCAACGATTCAGGCCCCAAGAAGCGGCAGCCGGCGTCAAAGCTTCAAGCACCAGAGTCCGCCGACAAAGCTCCGGCTGGTCAGAGGAAGCAGCAGCGACAGTCGCCTCCATTAGGGCGAGTTGCCTATCTCGAGACCGGGACAAGGGGGGTTGACGCAGAGTCACTTGGGAGGCATCAAAAGCAGACCAGCCGGTTGCATGAAACCCGACCGGTTCACCGGTTTAACCGGCCGATTCGGCGGTTAATGGCCGGTTTCGTCTCAATTGCAGGTTTGGATGCCACCTGAACCGGGACAGCGACCGGTTCCCAGTTCAACCGGCCGGTTCTGTCCGGTTTTGATAACTATGATTGTTTGCTCATTCTAGTTAAAATATGTAGGAAGTCATAGAAGCCGTAAAAAGAATGGCATCTTACTTTGGCACACCAGAATGTAAAACTTCACATCAGATGATAATTTATATTCCACATGAAAAACTATAATAAGATTTAGAAAATGTGGTAATATTTTAAGAATCATGACTAGGAGGAGATATTCCCTTCCAGGATCGAGGGAGTTTTTCTATCAAGTACATGAGCTATAACCTATATATAAAACTTGTCATCTAGAATCTACCACAGTTCAAGAGCAGAAGGATGGTTATAGTAGATATCATAATAAGGATTTATATTTCCACACTCAAGATTTTCACTATGTTTCACACGTCCATGAGGTGCAACATGTGTAATTGTCAGTCTATTGAAGTTCGATGATTACATGGAAATGTCAGTCAGTCTATTAACCGACCAAACCGATAACAAACTTCATTGGGACCATCAAAATCGGCAAACAGAAATTTTTCCAGAACATTAATAATTTCGGGTTATATTTTCATTTGATATGATAATGTTGTGCATTTCCCTATTTGGCATTCAGTAGTCAATACAATACCTACGAACTTACTACATGTTTTAGGCTTCAGTCATTACTTTAAATTGTTATCAATCCGAAAATCCCCATTTTAAGTGCTTATTCTATGGATATTCTGGGTTGGAAACGTGTTCGTGTGTAAATATATTATCTCGAATCCCCTTTGCAGTTCCCATAACTTGGTGAGTTTCTGGAGTTTCTATACTCTGAAAATTTCCAAGGTAATTTCATTTGATACAGCGGTAGTGTCCAAAATTTCCATCGACATTTCCACATATTTTCAGTTTCCACTAGTGGTAAAATGGCGGCAAAATTGGCATGTCAATCTTTGCTCTATACAATATAGAAGAGTCAACAGCATATTTCTTGATGATATAACAATTGCATAGTACATGAATATGCACGAATGAAGGCAAGCTACTACTGCCTGATTAGTATGTTTCGACAAACAAGCCATGTAAGACCCAATAGACAAATTCCATCTTAAACAACTTGAACATATTCATGTGGCGACGTGAAGAGCGATGGGTGGGAGAAGTAGCAACATATAGGGTGTTGTGGATGAAAAAAGGGGCGCTGGTTGTCAACTATGCATATCTTGAGGGAGGACAACCGTTAAGCAAATAGGGAATGATGACTCTGACGCTGCAACAGCAAGGAGATTAGCAACAATATTGTCTCCTTAAAAGAACAGTCAGTAGCAGGATAAGGGAACATCAAAAGCAATCTGACAGCAGTGGGGCCTGCCAATGGCCTAGAGAGGGACACGGTGGCTGCCGCCTGGCATGTAGTTTTCTGCTTCTCTCCTTTATGTAGGGCTAGGGATGAATGACATGATTCAATACCTTAGGGAAAATGGAGATGGATATGGAATTGATATACCACTGAGCAAGCCCTACCCCGGTGTATATAGGGAAAGTTAATAATACAGGTAGACTGAGACGACTTAGGGCCACATACAGAACTGTTGGCAGAGATGCCTGCCCCAGTTAGGAGTATGTATAGGCTCGACATGCTAGATATAAGATACATCAGCTTTTTAGTGATAAAGGAGGTTGTTGTTAGCTGCAGTAGTACACGTTGACACTTTTCTAAAAGGTTTCATTTTTTTTAGAGTCCATGGAGCAGGTATTTTGGCCTGCCTAGGGCAGGATGAATATGATTCACCACCGGTTTTAAAAGACATGAAACAAATATGAATATATAGCCAAATCAAATCATTTACATATCTAAATATGGAGTGGTACTTCTGGAATTCGCTATCAAGGTATAAAAACTAGATATCGCTGGACAGAACACATTTGTCGTAAAGTTCTTTGTGACTTTCTAAAACATATCCATGTGGAATGTTCAAGACAATTATAGACTTATCATTGCATAAATATCAGCCTTCCACAGATTCTCATTAACAGCTTAACCAGCGAAAAGTTCAAATTATAGTTCCAGCAATAGCAGCTCCCGTCCCGCTCCCGTGCGACTGAGAGGGCGACTAGGGCTCGTTGTCCCTGATCCTGGGGGAGGGGGCTCGGCGGCCTGGGTGCGCCGCCCTGCTCCCCCGGAGCCACCTCTGCCGTCTCTGCTGTCGGATCGGATCTCTGCTGGTGTTTCGCTGCTGTGCTCCTCTCCCTCTGCTTCGCGCCCCTTTCTTTCGGCGGCTGGGTTTTGGATCCTAGATCCAGGTCGGCTGGGCTCGGAAGGGGAGCCGATAGCTGCGGTGCCTTCTTTGGTTGCTGCTAGCTTGTCGTCAGGGGTGCTTGAGCTGTCGTGAGGAACCCCACAGTTTCCGGTCCTGCAGCTGACTTTGGCTTTTCCTCCCCTTTTTCCTGCGTTTCCTTGGAGTTGGTTTAGGCTTTGTTTGTTTTTCAGGTCTCGCCGGGTATCGGCGTTGTTAGTACCTTTCTTTAAGGTCTTTCTGTCCTTCCTTTGTGAAGGTGGTGGAGTTCTCTGGGTTCCCCCAGTGATTTCATCCTTGATCGGGGTTTATCCCACGTCTGTTTTTTGTAGCTTGGCTGTCTGTTTGTGCTCGATGTGTTGGTGGAGGTCTGCTGGCTCCATGGGTGATGGTGATCTTGCTTATTCTGGTCATCTCGGTGGAGGTAGGGGTGTCTTTGCAGATGCAACCCGGGATTGTGGTTTGATTCCGTTTGAAAGCTGCTTTTACAAGCGCGAAAGGGAGGAATCCATGCTGAAGAGTCTTACTTGCATCCAATCCTATCTGTTAGATATCACTCTCTGCCTTGTGTGGTTACAGAATATGTTTGATCTACTTATCTCTGTAGATGCCGTATGGCTTTTATCAATATAATGGCATGTGGTTTACCCTCAACAAAAAAAAATTAGTTCCAGCAATAGCATGTAATTCGCCAAATAAAATACTGCATAAGTTCTTAAAGAAAGATAAATTTAGTACAAAGCAGGATGGCTCTGCATTACTGGAACAAGGATCTATCAAACAATTTGTTTTTGTTACCTCAAGTACCATATGCAACAACTGGAAAGCGGCACGCATTCCATCATCTCTTAGTGTAAACCGGAAGTCCATGCAAATAAACTCCTCAGTGGACTCTAACGAACAATTTATCAAATGATTAACACAGAAAAGTTCCACCTGAGAGAAAAGTAAATACAAATAAATATGCTGTTGAGGTTGTAATCTAAAAAGGAGCATAATAATTCTTTTTTTGACCATCTATTTTTATCAAGAGCATAACATTTCCTTGATGCAACATAAGAGAATCATAATTCGAAATTTGGAACTACAACTCTGAATAAAACCATATATGCTCCCTTTTCAAACAATGGCTTACTTCCTGAAAGAGCATGCTTCTCAAAATAAGGTAAAGCAGTGTTAGTCCATGCAGTTTATGCACTGGAACAGATTTAAAATAGGGATGCATTGAGCACTTTCAATCTGTACCATACCATAAACCTTCAGAAGCAAGAACTTTAAACTCACCTATCAGTATTTAAGGATACACCTTGGATGACATACTAATTAACACGTTGACACCCAAATTTTGGAACCCCACAAGTACTCAAGAAAATTGTTGGAATGACATCAGGAGCCAGAGATAATGATTTATAAGCATACTTGGGTCAATCAGCTGAGTACTATGGATAAATTGGGTTACAATTCCAACATAACAAAATGGCTCACCGTGATAAAGAAAAAGTGGGAAAAGCAACAGAATTATGGCAAACTTGATAGACTGAACAATGAAAAAATATATGGTATAATGAAAAAATAAAAAGATGAACTTGATTAAATAAGAAATATGAAGGAACAAGAATAATAAGCGTGCCTGCTCCCGGGAAAACTGTCCAACACGGCCACCTTCACTAAGAGTGCGCACTCCAACAACAACAGCACCTTTAGATTCAAGACCTTCTGTTGCCCTTCCTCCTCCAACTATTAATCGCATAACACCGCCTCTTGCTTCATTTTTTGTTATCTGAACACACAAAAATGCCATGATTGATGCACAATGAAATGAAAAAGAAAATGTTAGTTACAATCTTATAGATGGTGCCAAAAATATTCTCCAAACAGTTCCATCATTCCATGTATTCGAAAAGAAGATGGATGACTAGACATACCTACTAACATTCTGTGCGGTGCATTTATGCAAACAGATTGAGAGCAAAACATGATACGCCAATCTCGTGCAACTGTAACACGTATAGCTTAAATATTCTTTCCATGTAGTTCCCAATGCGAGTATTTACTGTAATCTACTTGTTATTCCTTGTCTAAGTGGGCTATTTTCTTTATGTAATTTTTAGGCTCCAACTATGTAGGTATCATGTATTCTGGAACCATGTCTGAAATACCTGAATTACATGTTATGAAAGCCTTCAACAAGGACTATGTGATCGATTTCCACAATCAGATTGTGCTCGACCCCATCTCCATCTGCCATTTTCCACCCAATTTTTCGGGCTTTCTACCCCGCCAGCTTCTCAATTTTCCCTGTCTTTTTCATGCTTGGCTATCACCTTTGTGTGTCCTTCCTACAGTGTGGATATGAGACCATGGCCACAATCGTCCAACCACAGGGGTCAACACTTATCTGCATGTCTCCACTGTGCTTCATTCCTCTAAATTTCTATAGGTTAGTTCAATAACTTTATTTTACAAATATTGGAAAATATGTCCCTAGTTGTTAAAACTACTACGAATAAAGAAACTAGTTCATGAATCTGTGTTTATGGAATTCTACAAGTGTATACATACACTTCAACTATAATTTACATATATTATAAAGAGTATGGGGTCTGTATGTAGATCGAGATGGACATGATACACTAATACGAGGTATTTCATTTCGTCATTATCAACTAGAGGAATACATCTCCGGTTCATAGAAGCATAAAGTAGAATATAATGCGCATCATTGTATACGTTTCCAATTCGCTTAAGAGTTTTTACATTATAGCGTCTCTTCTACAATAGCACGAGCAGCACCTGTCACCCTTCTAGTGTTAAGCTAAGTAACTTCAAGTCTGATGCTAATGTAAGTTCGTTTCACGTGTTAGGTCAGCAAGTAAGCTACACCTATCAGCCCAAGCCAAAAGAATGTTAGGAATAGTTTATTACATCAGATCATTTACTTTATCGTTTAGGGCCTCGTAGAGTTTCCGTTCAGTCATGATTATAGTATTTATAGTATTGATTTTTATACTAGACTGACTAGCCAGTTGGCTCTACCAATCAAAAAAAAAGTTGCAAATCCTCAAGTTTAAATATTCCATGAAACAAAGGCCCAGTTGTTTATAACAGTATTAATAACGTGCAAGCATATGCTCAACATGATTTGAAACACTTTCCACCAGCAAATGAAGCATACACTAAAACTAAACTTCTTCTGACTATAAGATAAGTGCACAAAATGCTTGTGTAAGAGTCTGTCAAATTAATTTTAAAAACTCAAGCCCTTCTCCTCCTACCACGACCACCCCAGCCAAGGTGCCTAGCATTTAGTCTAGACTCTAGACAGCTATCAACAAAAGGAGAAAAAGGCAAGAAAATCACCTTGTAATTTATAGGTATTCCATTGGAAAGGCGGCACTGTGTAATGCCAGTCTCAGGATCAAATATTTTTTCTGTACCGTTATATTGACCCAAGGGTACATAATGAGGTTGCCTCTTCAATTTCAATTCCTCCAGTTGAGATGATGAGATCAACTCTTTTGGAATTTCAAGCTGCAGAGAAGTTGAAAGATGTTCAGAGATATAGTTTGCAGAAATTAGGTATAATAGTGTCCTATTAGACAAATTGGACCAAATAATTGTCTCTGGCTAAAGATATCCAAATTTTCTGAATCCGAAAACATATAAGTATCATTAATTTAGATTCTGTCAATCCAGAGATCTATAGTAAGCATCTTCTGCATATATATATGAACGCATCCCAGTCCTTAACAGAAATCAAAAATAATGAACAATGCAATCACTGCATCAATAAAAACATGAAAACAAAAATTGTCAAAGGGTTTCTGCAAAACATTGATATAAGTAACAAAGGGTTTCTAGACACACACGAAGGTGGTCCCTGACAGTCTGCAGCAGGCTCAGCCATGTCCTGGACCAACTTTCCTCTGTACTACTGGCAGAGAGGGGGAATCTTGCTGGGCAAACATCATCTACCATGCTGTCATCTGTTCACGTATTGTGACCCATTGGAGCAAACATCACTACCATGCTGCCATCTGCTCACATATCTTGATCCATTGGAGCAAACATCACTACCATGCTCAGTGAATTAAAAAACGGCCGCCTGGCCGCTTAAGCGGCCGCTTGAGCGGCCGCTTAAGCGGGCAGCAAAGCCCATCCGCCTAATATCGCCCTTAAGCGCCCGCTTGAGCGGTTTTCAAAAAACGCCCGTTTTTTTCCCACTTCACCCGCCTTTTCCCCGCTTTTTGCCCGCTTTTTTCCCGCTTTTTGAAAAAAATGCTGCTGTAAGCATGTAATGTTAATTAATTATATAATCCAAGTAGTATTGAGTATAATATATGAAGCTTGTATACATTAAATGTTCTATGATATACCTAGTCCTACTTTAGAATGCAAACTTTGTATGTAAGCTGTATATAATAGGGTACTGCTGTAATATATCCAAGTAAATATTGTATTACTCTATTATACTTCTAATGGTTATACTGATTTTACTGATTTTCTTGCAGATATCGTTCATTACTAATTGATACTACTGATTAGTATTACTGATTTCCTTAGAAAAATATTTTTTATATACACATACATGTAATTTTGTATATAAATATATAAGATTTTAAGCATCCGCCTTTACAAAAATCGCCCGCTTAATCGCCCGCCTGCCGCTTAATCGGCTACAAGGTCCCGTCCACACGCCTCCCGCTTCACGCTTTTTAAAACATTGCCATGCTGCCATCTGCTCACTCCCTTACACCCCTCTCTAAATAGTGAGGCTTGCACTTGACCAAGCCAACTTTTACAAGAAGGGAAAGGAGCACAAGAGAAGATAAAGGGAGAGCAAAAGTTCCAAATTCAGGATAATCCGGTCTAAAATAAAGACAAACTGTAAGTCTTATGTTTATCAATGTCATAATATTGGGTTTTCTCAAAACCATAAGATATCATATTCAAGCTATTGAAACTGAGACACATGAACCCCTGTCGAAATCATTTTCAGGTGCTTAAAAAGACGGAGAAAAAATACACCAGACACCAACCCTGAAGACTATTGCAAGCAACCATGAGTGAGGCAGATTCTAGCTGTATACTTGTCCAGTTAATTGTAAGTCATTGTATCCACACAACAATCTCAAATGCTTTAAAGTATGTGTAAAATACATGCAGGTTTTGTGAAAGATATCAGGTAGGTCCATAATCCCCGAACTTATTGTACAAACCAGAAGTTGTTGCATGTTATCATATTTTTCACTCTCTGATTTACCTACATAGACATTGCTTACAATTATACTTTAGAAGTTCTAATTTTATTTTCATACATTCATTTATACAATTGAACCATGGCTGCAGATGATGAGAGAAACCCTAGAGCTAGAGCAATCCTAGAGGTAGGGGTTGCCACAGCCATCCTAGAGGTAGGGGTAGCACAGCAACCAGCCGCTGCAACTCCTGGGCAGCGGTAGGGGTTGCCACAGCCATCCTAGAGGAGAGCCGCAGGCAATCGGTCCCCATAGGAAATGTCATCATTGTCCCTTGATGGGTGCAAAAAGGTGTAGTAGCGCCCAAGGAAGCTTGACCGGCACCACAGCCTCTCCTTCGTCATGAACTGCAACATAATGACTTCTTCATTGATTGTGGTACGATTGTGATGATTTACTGAACTTTTGGTACCAAACCAGAGTCCCCTCTCACCATCTACCTTCCCTATGTACATGGGTAAGTGCTTCTATGTTAAGGATTCTCTCTTTATTCCTAGCATAGCACTTTTTTCCTGTGATAGTGCATAGCTGTGCCTCTTACCGTCTTTCTCCTCAACATTGTGCTTCTTACCGGTGTTCTTCTAGTAACATCCACCATTATCCTACCAGTGCATCCGTCTCCAATCATGTTTGACGGAAAAGATCTACCTCACATGATCGTCTGTGACAACAATGCTTCAACCTCCATTATCAAACTTAATAGAGACAAGTACTTATTCAGGATATATTCAATCTACTTTAGGCCACAGCCTAGGTGTTCCCAAGACTTTTTTATTTATTTATTTTACATATGTAGATAAAAATATACATATATATATTTAACTATTATATATATATATATATATATATATGTATATATATGTGTATATATATATATATATGGTAGTGATCCAGTGAGAAACATCCTCCGGTGAGAGCATGAGAGGCATTTGAATAACTACAAATTGGGAGCTGTTTTTAAAAATCCAACTGTATAGATGGAAAAAGCATCATTTCATTTACCTTCTCACAAAAAATCATTACAATCAGACATTATTTACATGGCCATATGTACAATATATACTTTTTACATCCAACGGTGAGCCTGAAATTCAATATAGAGTGTCGAAAAGTATTTTTTTGTTGTGAATGATCTACAAATTGGATGGTGATAAAATTTTGTAGGAAGGTAAATATTAATATATACTTGTAATCTATACGGTTGGATTATGAAAAATTGATCTATGTGGAGAGTTATTCAAATGCCTCTCATGCTCTCACAAGATATGTTTCTCACTGGATCGCTACCATATATATATATATATATATAGACACACACACACACACACACACAAACACACACACACACATCACTATGTACATTTATATTGGTTATCATTTAGCTTAATCAATCATACCTTGACCTCCATCTCACTATCATGACCAAAACTAGACCTGATTGGTTTGAACTAACTTGATCTAAGTTAATAATTTGACCTAGATCAGATGTAATTTGGCATGACATGACCTAACAATACCTAGCTTTCCCTAATCTGCCCTATATTAACCTAAATGAGAAGGAATGTGGTGAAATCAGACCTGTTTTCACCAAGTCAGACCTACATGCCCAAATTAGACCTGATTTGGCCTAAATCAGATCTATTACTACACTAAAATGACTAAACTTGATCTAATTTACCAAATTCCTGCTAATTTGGCCTTTAAGTGCCTTAACTTGGACCTAAACGGCCTTAAGCGGCGTATTAGTCACATGAGGCCTACGTGTCTAGTTGCGCCCCACCGAGAGCCTAGGGGACCTAGGCGGGAGCCTTGATAACTAAGGCTTAGCACAAGAATAGTCACTTGTTGAACATTGCCCAAGCTCTGATCTTCCAAGCTAAGTTAGTCATATCCTATTGTTTGAAGTCGTCCTCACAGCCTACTACCTTATCAACCAACAATCATCTAATGTCCTCCAAAACAAAATCCCTTTTTTGCTTATTTTCTTGATGACAACATTTTTGTCTCCCTCTCCGGATATTTGATTGCACTTGCCTTCATTCAAACTTTGATCTAAGATGGAAATACTCAATTTCTGCTCAATCAAGACGGTTTTCCTTGGCTATTCCACCTTTCAAAAAGTAATAAGTGTTGAAGTCCAAGCAACTAACCGATGTATGCCCCAGCGAATGCTACTTCCATGAATCTGACATTTTCTTCATCGCGGCTTCCTCTTCTTTTCCCTCAACTCCATACAAGTTTGTTGTATTGGATCTCTTTTATCCAACGGGGTCTATTCATGCAGATTATACTCCCACTGATCCTCCACTATCCTTCCTCTAAAAACAACCAAATTATGAGTTTGCCAAAGTCTATCACCGACGCCCAAACAAGAGCCCCTAGCTACAAGACTTGACACAATCATCCAATCTTGAAGATTCAACACATCTTGTGGCACTCTGGAAAGGTGTATGTTCATGCACTCTTCACCATCCCATTTCTCATCTCTGTTGTGTTTCCAAGCTTTCCCCAAGGTTTTCAGATTTGCCCCGGAGGTCAACCCGACAAAGCTCTTGGGTTACCCACTTACCCTGTTTCTAGTTCGACCATTAGATTCACCCGGTTGACCTAGTGACATCAATGTGACCAATGTTTTAAAAAGCGGTATGTGTTATGCGTGCGGAGAGGTCACCTTATAGAGTATATGTGGTGTGTGGGAGTATATGCAGAAGTATATGCGGTTTTGGATTTTTTAATAATATAATTATTATATTTAAAGTATCACACAATTGCATATTTAATTTGTACAATTACATATTTAGACCCTAAAATTTGAGATAGTTTCAAATATAAAGTCTCATTGAAAAGTAAGGAACCATTTATAATGCAGTCTAGAAACATTTAAGCATAAACTCCAATGAAGCGCACACGAAATAGTTTGACACAAGTACATAGCAACGAAGACTAAGCAAATCGTACAACAAGATGCCAGCATGTCCTAGAGATCTAAAACAACGAACATTAAACAAACATGTGACTCAAATACCCTACAACAGAATAGTACATCAAGAGAATGTTATCAATAAAAATATAATCTAGTTTCGGCCGAGATAACAAATGTTCAACTACAAATCGCCGACTAATCGGCCTTATAAGCAGCTAAGTATATGTGGGCCGCGTATCTGCCCGTTCAGCCTTTTTTTAAAACAATGAGCATGACACCATATACATATATTACTATATACATACATGTATACACATGTATACACATGTAAGTTACAATGATATGTATGTCCATATATATAATTATATGAGTGTGTATATATATGTACATAAACTACTGTTTGAAACCACGAGATGATGAATTATGAAACATCAAACATAGACACCAAGTATATATTCATAAAGAAGCATTCAAATAGTCTTACCCTACCTAAAACAAGTGTTAAAATACTTAATAAGTTAATACATTAATGTATGGAATAATTGGAGCTGCATTAGAGGACATTAAAATCAATCAAACGGTCATTTAGGGAAGGAAAAATAAAACCAAGAAAACCCGGCTGGGTCACTAGGTCAAATCTGGGTCTTGGCTTAAAATGGGTTTCAGCCCCACCCGACCCAGAAAACTTGTCGGGTGGAGGCTCAACCGGTTTAACTGGCTGGGTCGAGGAAGGCTTCAAAACTAAGGCTTTTTCACAATGCTAAAACAATTGTCCAACACTTCAGACTCCATCTAGATCTCCAAAAACAACATCGAGGCTCTTCAACAGCCAACATCCGAAATGGAAATTTGTGATGCTTGAAGAAATGGCAGCTTTGCAAGAGAATGGAAGCTGGGATGTTATCCAACCACCTCCAGACAGGAACAGTTTAGGATGTTGTAGGATCTTCTCCAACAGGTTCAATTTTGACAGGTTTGTTAAATGCCTAAAAGCTGGTAGAGTTGCCAAAGGCATCACCCAAATGTTTCGTGTAGATTTCTTGAAGCTTTTTCACTAGTCACACACATTGCCTCGATCTGAATCATTATCCCTCTAGCAACTCAAATGGATTGGCCATTGTTCTAGCTTGATATCAAAAATACCTTCATCCACGGTCACCAGGAGGAGGTCTATATGTAGCGACCCCCGGGTTTCCCTACTAAGGGAGAGTCCCCCCACGTCTGCCACCTCAAACTATCACTATACAACTACAAGGGTGACCGAGGGCATGGTTCACCAATATGAGTGGAGTTCTTGCCACTCCGGCTTTTCCAAATCTTGCAACTACCACAAACTTTTCTTTGCCAAAGATGTTGTTGGTATCATCATCCTTGTTATCTATGTTGTTGATATCATTATTATTGAAAGTGATACTACAGGGATCGTTGCACTGAAAGATGTTCTCAAGTCACATTTTCACACAAAGGAACTGGGGCAACTCTGCTACTTCTTGGGCATTGAGGTTCTTCGTTCCAAAAGTGGCACATATCTCTATCAACAAAAGTATGTCCTAGCATAGAACAAAATTTCGATCGAAATTGCGAAACTTCGCTCGAAATTTCATATTTTTGCAATCGGACATGCGAAACACACAAATGCAAGGAATGGGGCGTAATTTCCCAAAAAAATTGTCCCTAGGAGCGAAATTACGACAAAAATGTGAAATTTCGCAGCAAAAAGCCCAGTTTGGACCGTAATTTCGCAAAATGGTACAGAAACACAAATTAAATTTTGAGAAATTTGTTCTAAAAGCTGATATTACTACATCTTGGGTATTTTGGCATTTTTTTAATCTCTTACTTCTAAAGGCTATCTTTCTTAATTCTAAGGTACGTTTCCTCTATCCCTAGACCATTTCTACATCACCTTCATCAATTTCTATACTCTTTTATAGAGATATGGAGATATCCTCCGAAAATAACAAAGTTCTTTCTTGGATCTATGTATAATGTCCCATGTAACCTAGTCAAATGCTAACACTAGATTTATACAAGTTGTAGTTGGTAGGTTTGGAACTTGTAACTGTAAATTTTAAATTCTAAGTTGTAACTTGAAGCTTTTAACAATCTATCTGTCTAGCAGACTTGACATTTATGTTCATTTGTGCACTCACTCATCAAGACATGTATCCCACCCTAACCTCTAAACATATAAATGTATTATATAGTCTAGTGTGTTTATGTGTCAATAGTGTGTTTGCAAAATTTCATAAGTTAATTCCTTCATGTTGCCATCGAAATTTCCATCAAAATTTTGTCAAAATTGTTCAGCTTCCTTCACTTACAAATGTGGGAGCCCCCTCCCCACATATCCAATATGAAATATGATTGCATATTTGAGTAGATCTTGGCATTTAGATCGCCTTAGTAAATTTTCATCATTTTATTCGCTTATTTGGTCATCGAAATCGTTAAGGTCGTAAATATCAAAATTTCGTGCGAAATTTTGAAAAATTTCTATTCTTGGGCCATCAGACACGACATCGAAATCGGACATTTAATTCTCTGTGTCCTAGACATTTCGTGATTTTGGCATGCTCTAATACAAGCATGTTTCCTCTCTAATGAACTTCATACCAAAATTATTTTCGAGGTGGAGTCCTATAAGGATCATGAGCAAGATCGTCGCAATGTAGGAAATTTGATTTTCTCACTACCACCCGTTCAAATATTGTCATTGCAGTCAGCGTGGTTAGTCAACGCATGGCTTAGCCTCAGTCTGTCATTAGACTCAAGTTCAACAAATCCAACGCTATTTGAAAAGCACACCAAGACGTAGTCTTCTTTATAAAAAAAAAAACCTTTCCCCAGATATTTTCAACATGTTATGTTGATGATGATTGAGCAGGGAATGTTAATGATAGGAGATCCACATTCGGCTATTGCATTCTCTTGGGAGATCATCCCATTAGCTAGCGAAGCAAGAAATATCAATAGATGTTCTTTCAAGCCTTTAAGCCGAATATCGAGCCATGACCCACGAACTCAACCTTCCTACTTCCTCTTCAACCACCCTCAAATGGGACAATCAAGCTACAATTTATATTGCCAACAAACTATTATGCATCGAGGTCGATTGTCATTTTGAGTGAGATGAAGATTGTCACGTCATATGTAAAAACTGGAGAACATACTAATCAACATCTTTGCCAAGCCGCTTCCACCTTCCTCTTTCAACTACATGTGTAACAAGTTGGGAATAATGATGTGTACTCTCCAGCTTTAAGGTGAGTGTTAGTATAATAAGAAACTATATTTAATATGATTTCATAGGACGAATGAGTCTCTCTTAATCCCATTAGCGTCAGCATAGCTAATAACACTCTGCATGTACGTCGTACCTTGAGTCGAGCATATATATATAGGGCTCATTGTAACTCTCTTTTCAGTTAAAAAGCTTCTCATTGAATCGTCATTATTGTCAAATATCCAAACAATTGTAATGCCTTGAAGCAGAGCCACAGTACAAGTTAGATGCTTAGGCCATCTAATACTTTATTAGATGAAGGAGATCCGAACCAAGTATGGTATGCCATAATTATCAAGGCTCCCATCTAAGTGGGTTAAGCTCTAACAAAACGGTTTAAGTCTGGGAACTAGGTCCTAAAGTGGTCTGGGTGGACAACTAGGGCCATCTAGTCCAAACCTAGATAGCTTTGGGTTCAAATTAACTGATTAAGTTAATATAGGTTTGAATTAGGTCAATAGAGTCATGTAAGATCAGTTAGGTCTGATATTAGGTTTGTCTATGTTTAATTCATGTTAAATTACGTTTAATGAGGTTTGATTAGGTAAGACTTTAGTCAAATTAGGACAAGTTAAATATCAAATACAAACGAATAAGGATTGCATAAGTTTAGAGGGAAAACTACACATGAAAAACACACAAAAAATCGGATATTTCGGAAAAGCATCTAAAACTTGTAACAAAAATAGAAAAATAATACAAAATCTAAGCCACCAAGGTTGTGGGTCATAGTCATGTAGGCTCCCCAGTCAATTAAAGGCACCGTCTAGCTAGATAGACAACTATGGGTAACGTTATTTGTCATAGTTAGACTAAAATCTTGATCAAAATTTTAAACTCAGTGAGGACATGATAGTCTAGGCGGCTAAGTGGTCCTTCCCACCCAAGATAAGCCCAGGGAGCCTTGATGCTTCTAGGCATTTTTTTATTTTATTTTTTTACAAATAGTGAACAGTGTATGTATATATTTTGTTGTATTCATTTATATGCATAACTATGTTCATGAATATTGGTTATCCTTAAGCTTAATCAATCATAACTTGACCTATATCGCACCTAGATGACTTAAAGTAGACCTGATTGACCGTAATTTGAGCTAACTTGATCTAAGTTTTCCCTAATTTGACCTAGTTTGCATAAATTAACCTAAGTCGGATGTAATATGGAACATATTATCTAATCATACCTAACTTCCCCGAATCTTCCCTTCGTTAACTAAATGAGACCTAAAATGGCAAAATCAGACCTAATTTCCCCAAATCAGACCTGTTTTCACGAAATCTAACTTATGTAACCAATTGGGCCTAATTTGGCCAGCTGAGACCTGATTCTACCCTAAAATGACTAAACTTGATCTAATTCGATCAAATTCAGACCAAATTCATGCTAATTTTTGGCATTTAAGTGGCTTAATTTGGGCCTAAAGGCTTTAAAACTCCCATTGCAGTCACATGAGGGCCAAGGCACCTAGTTTAAGACCCCGCACTAAGCGCCTAGGGGACCTGGGTGTCTAGTTTAAGGCCTAGTTTAAGGTGCCCCACTGACATCCTAGGGGGCCTAGGCGGGGGCCTTGATAACTAAGGATGGGGATCAGATATAGATATGATGTAACTATGAACTAGGTCATGCATTTAGCGAAATTTGCAGAAATGATGTAACCATGGATGGCACTGATGAGTAATGGTGGTAAAGCTATGCGGCTCGATACAAAGAATATCAAAGGGAAATATAGAGAAAAAAAACTCAAACTTCAACCACGGATGGCACTGATAAGCAATGACAGTGAAGGTATTTGTACAAAAATACTCAAATTCTAACCGGATGACATATTAATGAGGGTGACGGCATCTATCTATCCATGCATTCATTACATAATCTTAAGAGAAAATGTTATCAACAGTGTAAGGCAAGGAAGCAAGGACATTTCTGCATAGCCCATGTGTCCATGTCTGATATGTTTTGGACACAGACAAGGACACTTCGCACACCCAGACACAGCTGAAAACAGGCGGGACACTTCCTGGACACATCTGTGTAGAAGCTGCTGCTGCAGCTACTTAATTTTAGAGTGTTAGTTCTGATATATAGCCAGTACATAAGTATGTGTTACCATTTAGACCTAAAGACACATCTGAGGTCTAAGAAAAATTGTAAACAATATCTCTTATATATGGTCAATATGTAGCATCTAAGAGGACTCACATTTTGGTCTAATAAATGGATTACTGAGTAGTTGGAATTCTTTCATCTTAGAATCTGCGATATTGTTGTCGAAAGAGTGCAACATATTTTGTTGTCTACTTCATATTGTTTCAACGACACACACACAAACATACGCATATTCATGTATAAGTATAGATAAATATATACATGATTCTGGGTAGTTTATAAATTTTCAGGATACATAAAAAAGTACACACACACAGATATATATATATATTCCCCTCATCTAGTGTAATGTTTGTGTCCTATATTTTCAAAAATTACCGTGTGACTCGCGTCCGTGTTAGTGTCAGTGCCAGTGTAGAAACGTGCTTGTGCTTCCTTGCTTAAGGGTGTCACTGAAAATGTTTATGCAACATTAATAAATAAAACATACACAGATTGACATGAAATAACCTCCTCAATTTCTATCAGGCGTGATTTATCAACGGCTACGACAGTTTTTTATGAATGATGTGCTTTACAGACCCATTTTGTTTGAAGTCAAATAACATTCAGAATGCATCTTCTTAGAACATTTTACAGGTGTTTCCAGAGAAGTTTATCATAAACAGAAAGAGCAAGAAAAGCCAGACTAAGTTGCACTTTGCAAAGCTGCATAGCTTTACACCACATAAATTAAAATATGTGACTGCAAAGGCCTGCGGCTCTGAGTATTATATTATACAGATACCTTTACTGTAAGAACTCCTGCGACCTAGTTAATCTTTATATTATTATTATAGAAATATAAAAAACGTTATGCATTTATGCCAGCATACACATGCAAAGATAACTTGATGATACATTGATTATGGTAAATTATTAGCTGACTGGAGTATTCAGTCATCAACAATAGTTATATTAACAATAGTTATATAAACAATAGACATCTAGAAGAAACAAAACATACCTTTTAATAGTGTTATTAACTAGGAACTGATCAGTTAACAGATATAACAAACCGTGTCCAGAAAAAAACATGTGAATG
The DNA here is from genome assembly GCA_963693085.1 of Alisma plantago-aquatica. Classification (NCBI taxonomy): domain Eukaryota; kingdom Viridiplantae; phylum Streptophyta; class Magnoliopsida; order Alismatales; family Alismataceae; genus Alisma; species Alisma plantago-aquatica. The sequence goes on along the minus strand of OY856409.1, from coordinate 1,313,251,754 downwards.
GAGATTAAAAAATTCAAAAAATCTATGAATTCAAAACATCATAGGAAGGTGTCACGCTGTTGTGGCAATATGCTTATTTTGATGTGCATATCACTGAGTAATACCTCTGGCTCAGGTTCTACTGGCTCTTGTAGGCCGGCTTTTATGGCATCTGTAATCTCATGGGGAGATATCACGAATTCATATTCGCCGAGCACTTCATCATGAACTTTTTTGGGGACACAAGCAACAATCGCAGCGGGAGATGGGGCGCCCCGGTTACCAAAGTCTGAAATAAATTCCAGTATTTCTGATCCAGCAGCATTAACCTGCATGAGAGACCATTTCAAACAATAAAAAAACCATTTTAATGTCTTAAAAACTAACACACATATATTAGACACTTTATAGGAATTTGTTTAAGTGGATGTTGAGCCAGGAGAATCTACTTCTTCAAGAGTGACTGTTTCAGCAACAGCAACCAAACTCTCATGTCCTTGCCTCTGGTCCATGACAGTATGACCAAGTGCATCACTCTCCATTATGAAGTCCAGATTATCGACAGAAGGAACACTATCAATCATAGCAGCTAATTGTTCGCTGTCTTTAATAAGAGCATCCATGTAGCGAGTTAATTCACCTTTTGTCACACCAAATTCTTTGAGTCTTCTAACCTACATGACAGAGAAAAAATTATCAAGTAAATTCACCTTCAGTAACTCCAAATTCTCTGAGTTTTCTAACCTACACACAGCTCGCAAAATACTTCGTACATTGAGGGGGAAATTTTGATTTATTGGTCGTTGAATTTAAGAAAAAACATCACTTGAACTCTCACATGCATCAAGTCGGTCAAAATCAACATTTAATCATCAGAAGAACAATTATTATTATCTAGAGAGAGAGAGAGAAACACACAGATACTGCAGAGTTTTATATTAATTCCCAAACTCTCAAACAGAAGGTGTTCACAATTTAATGCCTCTTGCAATCAGTCTAGGTTTATATATAATCACAGTTTCATCCTTTTTGCGCATGACCATAGTTATCCAAGCTCCCGCCTGGGCTCCGCCCAGGCGCGACTAGGCCCCCAAGGCTCTAGGTGGGCCGCCTTAAAACGGGTGCCTAGGCTTTCAGATAACTGAAGTGGATGCCTAAGGCCTTTTAGGCCCAAATTAACATACTTAAAGACCAAATTAGCATGTAATAGGTCTGAATCTGGTCAAATTAGATCCAAGTTAGTTATTTTATGGAAGAAATAGATCTGATTTAAGCCAAATCAGATTTAAATTAGGTCTGATTTGTGGGGAAATAGGTCTGGTTTGGGAAAAACAATTCTTATTTTGGGGAATTAGGTTTGATTTTGCCAAATTAGGCTCATTTATGCCAATGTAGGACAAACTAGGAGAGGTTATGTCGGATTAAGTTATATTAAACCAAAATAGGTCTGACTTAGGCCAAATTAGGGCAGACTAAGTTAAATTAGGTCCAATTTAGATCATGTTAGGGCAAATAGGTTTAGCTTAGATCATCACAGATGTGATATAGGTATAGCTATGATTGGTTAAGTTTAGGGATAACCAATACAAATGTATATAGTGATGTGTATATATATGAATATGCTAAATGTATATGTAATAATGATTCATATATATATATATATATATATATATATATATATATATATATATATATATATATATATATATATATATATATGTATATATATATATATATACATATATATATACATATATACATATACATATATATACATATATATATACATATATATATATATATGTTACTATTTTACATATATATGTGTGTGTGTAAAATAGTAACAAATATGAAGAATGCCTATGCCTAGGCTCCCGCCTAGGCGCCTAAGCCCCCTCGGCCTTCCCAGGGTGGGAAGGACCACCTAGCCACCTACACAAGAGTATACACCCACTTATAACCCACAATGCGAGCATATCATCAATTAGTTAATCTCCTCAAACCGTGTATAATCACAAATCCAAGTACATTCTATTAGTGACATGATGGATATTTGAGGTTCCAATAATATCTCAAATGTAAGTTTTATAGTCTTTTATATATAAATCTTATGCATGGTTAAGGAATTAAGGAACTTTGCATGTACATAGCAGAGGCAACCGAGTTTCTTTTTTTAGGGTTATTTTCGGTTGATATACATTCATTTTGCAGCATATATGGGTATTTGAAGTTAATATGAAAAGCAAGAGGGTATTTAGCATAAGTAGGTTGAAAATTGGATATGTAATTAGGGTTGAAAAGACCTTATATTGAAAACCAAATCATGCAACTGCCAAACATAGCAGTAAAATAATCTCCAGGATTTTTAATTGCTCAGAGTAATGATAATGTGCAGCAAACACAAATAATAAAAAAAAACTTAAATTAAACATTAGGATCCTTGTCAAATGCAAAGAACAAGAGTACCTATATATAGGGCTAGGGAGCCGTAAAAACACACAGAGGTGGAGCATAGGTCAAGGCATGCAAGAGACGCACCCTCTTGGGGCACCTTGATGTCTTAGCGGCTTTAGGTGCACGCCTCAACGTATATTATAGCTATTAATAATATACTTTCACAGGCACGACGGGAAGGGTGTAGCTCACATCTAGCAACAACGAATGGGGATGAGAATTAAGTATAAACAGATATGTGATTGTCTTATGGCTTCCACAAATGGAACTTCTAACATTTGATCTCTGTGAAAGAATATTGTATTGAACTGATTCGATTAGATGAATAAAAAGGTAAAACCTTGTCCTATATATAGGAGCAAGGGAGAAACCCTGAGACTTGTGTCCCAAGTAATCTAAACGGGACAAGACACTAAAGGCCCACTAACTAATTAACCTAATAACTAAATAGGCTAATATATACTCTTTAACACCCCCCCTCAAGTTGGATCATGGGTGAAACACATGTCCAAGCTTGGAGTTACAAGACTCGATAAAAGAAAAGATAGAAATGATAAAAGATAAATATCACTCCCCATACAAAAGATTGATACTCCCCCTTAAACAATACTCCCCCTAAATCATTCGATGGCGCCTCTTTCCTTTGAAATTGTATTCTGCAAGCTAGAGATCCTCGAGCACTGAAGAAGGTCTTTTAGAGTGCATCTGGAATGAAGAACATCTGAAATGGAACCTAAATACTGCAGTAGTAATTCGCCACTTGGAGCAGACGATCATCAATACCACGACTATGGCAACTTCACTGGAATGTGTACTAAACGCGGCACGAACGCGGATCTCCAATGATGATGTAGCAGTAGTGGTGTCTTGTCTTCAAAGCGTCTGAGAAGACGTGCATAACGTGGCACGAACACGAACGGACGATATGCTAGAGAAACAATGCAGGTACCATAACTCTGTCGTGTGAACCTTGGGGACTTGACAGGAAAGGAGATATCATCCATCAAGGAAAGTCCCAAGAAGATCAGCGGAAGGCGATGCTAATAAAACGGATGCAGCTTGAAGAAGCCGTGATAAAAATAGCTCGATGACGATAAAACTGGATGAATCAACCTTGCAGATGTAGACTTGGCAGGCTAGAAATTGCTGAGCTTTTGAGAAGTTTGACAAAGCATCCATCTGTCTCTCAAGAATGCAGCAAGAGTGATAATGTTGTCTGAAAGTGGAGAACAGGTGTGCTGAACGAAGCTCCATGAAGATAACCCGGAATATGTAGCCTAAATACATATATCATCTCTTCTCATACTCTCTCTCATACATATTCTCTCACACTCTCTCTCATGGTCTCTCTCTTCTCATCTCTTCCTCTCCTCTCTACCCCCCCACACACCAAATACTACGAGGGTGAGTGTTTGGTGTGGAGAAGTGGATATATGACCCCCCGCACTGTGGAAAGGGATACACCCATGATATGGGTGGGAAAGGAATTGGCGGATTTGAGAGGATTTTGTGATATGGAGATGTGTAATATGTGGAGAATGAAACCGATAACCGGAGAGAATATGTTAAATGGGTCAATGTAAGATTCAGGTAGAAAATTAAATGGATCTATTCCCGACCCGAAAAGGGGATTTGTTTGGCTCGTTAGAGCAACAAATTCGGGGGTGCCGAGGGGGGAGCCCCCGCGAAAAATCCGATTAGGCTTAAAATTGGATCCGATTAGCCAAAGATAGATCTGAGTAAGGATTCGAATATCAACAGCCATATTGTATATGGGGGGCAATAGAAAAATATTGGGGTTGTTTGGTAGCGGTGGAGAGTGATGGGTGACCGCGCTTTAGCCAGGGATAGGCGAAGGCGTTGGGGCAACAACGACAAGATGGAGAGCAGCAGCGAAGCAGCGGTCGGGGGGCATGGATGACAACGGTGGCGACTGAAGGGTGTGATCTTCGGCTGGGGGTACGATTGTTGGATAATGGGGCAGTAACTCAGCAGGGGACGGACACAAAAGATGGCGATGATTGTGTCGCTCGACTGATGTAGCACTTGGCCGCATCGGAGGAGATGATAACGATCTCCTGCGTGGCTCCGGAGATATCTCATGCCATGAGGTTGCATGCGGAGTCAAGTGCGGAGCCTCTCCATGTGAGGCGGTGAAGGTTGGTGCTAAGGACGTCAGGGCGATGCAACGGTAGAGGCGATGGCTACGATTGCGATGGCGCTGATTGATGCTCCTGGGATTGGTGGCGGTTGCGACTCCTTTGGTTGTCGGTGATGGTTGCGGCTAGCGGCGGCATCAATAACTATTGTTGGCCGCAGCACTTGCTGATGGGCGGCGCGGCTATGGTGGTCGCCGGTGGCGATGCTGATTGCTATGGTCGGCGGTTACCGCGCCCGCGGCTAGGGCCTGGTGCGGTGTGGTGGCGTTGATTGTTGTTTTCGTTCGATGATCTGCGGTTGCCCTACGGCGGCTATTGCTGGCCAACGGCGGCTTGATGATGGCGGTTGATAGCGTCGGGACGGAGATTGCCGGCGTACGGAAAGAAGATCAGGAAAGAAGATTGGATCTTTAAGAAAGAGGATGAGAAGCCATGAAGGTCGGGATGTGCCTGGTGGGCGGCCGGCCTAAGCCATGGCTACGGCGGCCGCCGCCATCAGGCGGAGGCGGAGCCTTTGTTGCTCTCTCGGAGAGCAAAGAGCGTCGACTGCTAGGGCTGTTCTCGACGGCTAGGAGAGAAGAGGGAAGCGGCGGCGGCTAAGGTTCCCTAGGAGCGAATGTGCTCTGATACCATGTGAAAGAATATTGTATTGAACTGATTCGATTAAATGAATAAAAGAGGTACAACACTGTCCTATATATAGGAGCAAGGCAGAAACCCTGAGACTTGTGCCCAAGTAATCTAAACGGGCCGAGACACTTAAGGTCCACTAACTAATTAACACATTAACTAAATAGGCTAATATATACTCTTTAACAGTCTCCTTTGCAACTGACCCTTATGGTTTTTTCAATTGATGTGAGATATGATCGGTCAAAATATCTACATGATAAATTGGGAACAGTATACATTTTTTGTTTTTACAGAAACCTACAATCAAAATTTATCAGGAACATTCAAAACAAGAAGCAGGCAAAACTAGTATATTCAGTAAATATTTGTCCCGTGCATCCATGACTGAAAAGAAAATACAAGAAAAGGTGATACTTAGGCCAAAAAGCTCGGCCTAGGAAAAGAAAAGGCCGTGTGAAGCTACAAGCTAGACTACTGCGTCGTTGATATATTGTCCTAAACAATTCAATTAGCTAATTACAAGCAAAAGGACAGACACCTCATTAACAGCGACTTTAATAGCACTCTGCCAATTCTTTGGTTCTGCTGTCACTGTCAGTGTAGTAACTGTGCATCCTTCTCTTCCAGAGTCACTATGGTCCAATTCAATTGATGTAAAAGGGGGGTTAGAACTCTGCAAACAAAAAATGCAAGCAGTAGTCAGTATCACATATCGAAGTTGGGAATTGTCAGAAAAAACACTATGTTTAGTAGGCTTTCTTCTACCAACTTCATCTGAAGAAGGTAAAATTCGGTGTTACCATCAAAAAAATAAAAAAAAAAATACACCAGTGACTAAGGCAATACGATAACAGCATTAAAATTATACTCTTTGTTCACAGCTTTCAATATAATTCTTTGTTCACATCTTTCAATATAATGGAATGAAAATGAAATGCTTCTATAAAAGCAATCATCAACCAAAGAAAAATAATCACAGTTGAGGATATTGAAAATTGCCTATGCTCATTTGCATTCACATCATAAAGGAACTTTTTGTAATCCAACTGTGTGAATTTAAGAATATGGTTTGGATAATGTTATTTGAATATCATTAAACAATTATGTCTAATTGTGATGTGAATCAAAACATTGAATGCAACACACAACTCTTCAATAGTCACTGGTTTGCTAGATGTGAAGTCTCATGATGAGCATGTTCAATTCCAAGTAGGTGGATTTAAGTGTTTTGGAACCACGTCTTATGATAAACATAAAAGTCATATCCAGACACTCTTCCCTCTCCTCTTATTAATTGCACATTATCACCTCATGCATTGGTAACCACACCCCATCCAGTTACAGTGGATTCCGATATTAATCTTGTGAGTTTTTGTTATTTTACCAATATATGACTTGTGGCAGTATGCACCTTGAGGATAAACTATGCCATTTCCAGCATCATATATGCTTGTGTCAGGAGCAGGGGTTCGCAGTGTCAAGAACCCAATGTGTGAATCACAGAACACCTTTAAAAGCAAAAACTGGAGGGAACCAGAAAATACGATATATTTAAAAGAAAAAAGTGAAATAAAGCATGATTACTGAACCACCTGAAGAGAAGACGCTGTTTTTCAGAAAAAAAGATGCTTCATGAACTCACAGCAAGTTTTGGTGCCGACAAACTGCAATCAAGTTGGGACAGGACATGTGGCAAGGTGCTTTATTGACAGCACAATTCAGTTTTAAATAAGATTTTACGCTTTTATTGATTTTGAAATGAAACACCAACAAAATATATACCAAAAGAAAAACAATTGCCCTAATGAAACACAAACAAAATATATATCAAAAGAAAAACAATTTCCCTAATAGAGCTTACTAGATTGAGAAAAAGTGTATATACAAAACCAGTTGCTACTTTATATTTCCAAATTGTCACTTGGAATTATAGACAGAATTAAGTGGATTTATACTACTGTCTACTGCTAACCAAAACTTTATTGCTAACATCATTGCTACTCAATGTTCAAAACAATCTAAAAGATAGTTTGAGACTTCTCCAAACCATACTATAAAGAAACAAAAAACTTCAAGCTTTTTCCATACACTAACAGATAGAAAGATACAAACCTTATATCTCGTATTGATCCTGAAATGCAGAGCTGAGAGAAATATTCTTTTCATCAGAACGATGCGCAAATCACTATATGTCTGTACTTTATTGACTGGAATCTAAAATAAACACATCACTTGATGTTAGGCTCAGCATCTAGGTGAGTAGATAAAATTTAATTGTATACAAAATTAACTTCAAAAAATTTAGCACATTCAATCTTCATCTTGATATGTGGAAGTGAGCTAATTTCATTAGCAATTCTGGCTGCCCTTTAATTGGCTTAAATATATTGAATGGATTACAGCACACCTTGCAGAAAAAGTTAATTGAGAAGTTTTGAATCAACTCATGCTGGAAAATTTGAGGTGGATTTGCTTCGAAGGTTAATCCAGGAAGAGACCACATGTGCTTCACTGGAGGCCTAACAGCATGTCTTTCTTTTTTCAAGGGCAATGATGATTTCTCATTAGAAAGGCTTCCAGCTAGTGCACCTGGAAGCTTCGGAACTAGAAAACTTGTCATGGCGCCAAAAGCACTAGGAGCACTAGGAGTTTGAGTCTCATTCTCAGGTCGAGTATTTCCAAACACAGCCTGAATGCATATTAAGGCATTGTGAGATCAACCAACAACCAAGAAAGCAATTTACAAGTATGAAATAAAAGCCACATACTTCAATGTGATAGACAATCTTAGCAATGTTGTCGACATCCCCAACAACGTATAAGGTCGCATTTGCAGGAAAATACCAACGTTCATGGAATTTCTGTATTTTTTCTGCATCCCATTTCTTTATTTGCTCTTCCAATCCAATTGGAAATCTTTTACTCAGCTTATTTTCAGAGTGCAGATGCTGCAGCAACTACTCTTAACAAAAAATAAATATCAAATCACAATATAATCGCCGTCATTGGACTAACTGGTCAATTAACAATTGACGGCTTTCTTACAAACCAACAACATCAGATGCTAATAGGTCAGTGAATAATCAAAAGCGGATCAGAATAAGTTACAACAAAAGGGTGCATCTATAGGAACCAAGATCAAGTAAACATTTCATTGATACTCTATATTACTTTTATTTTCAGGAAATTGAACGATCATCACCTGACAATCAATGCGATATTCAATTGTATTCATCATCTGCAACTCTGACAGTATAGCCCGCCTCTCTTTCTCAATCCGAGAAGGAAGAAACTTTGGGTGGAAAGCTATCTACATAACAATATGGAGAATCAATGCTAACAGGCCAGTGATGTATTTTTATCATCTAATGGCTGCATGAACGATCAAGAAACAAATAAAACAACATATAGACCAAGACATATGAAAATATAAATGTGTGTGCACATTAAGAAAAATATCAAGTGTCTTTTGACAGAGGCACAAACTTCTTAGGCTAAAATTTTGCAAGGTAACCAATCCCTTCATCTACGTGCAACTTACAATATATAGTTCTATACATATTATATCTAATAAAAAATTTGTTTCAACAGCACTTTGGGGGGATAGTCATGAATCTTTATCCTTCATAATTGTAGATTTATACAAAGAATGTTTATACAAATTTATTCCTAATTACCAACATGGCTAAAGATCCACATTCCTGTGTTAACCTTCTGCAATTACAGACCAAATAATACTGTCTACATCGCCCATATGGGTTTAGTGCAGTGGTGATTTAACCACAGTGCTAGCTGGGAGACTCTATGATTGACTCTAGTCGGGGTCGAATTATTATGGGATGGTCTGGTTAGTATCATGGTTTCCTTTACCGATACATTATGCTAGTCCTACTATCCCATACCTACTCCCTGATGTTAAGCAGTCCTATGAGAAGTTGTTCCCCTTATAAAATGTCCATTTATGTCTGCAATATCCCGATGTTAGCAGAATTTTACTCAGAGAAAACAAAGAGTTGGAGGGGTAAGAAACACTATTCCCTGTATTTCTGGCAATATGCAATAGCAACTTACTGAGCTTCTTGTGAAAAATTTATCTAATACAATTACTCTGGAGTCTGGATTATTATGCCAGACCACCAACTTCATAATGAATCAAACTCTAACGATCCAAAGAGGAAAGCAGGTGATATATAGTTAGATTACATTAGAAGAATATGTTTTCTGTATGCTACTACATTTAAACATGTAGACGTGTTTGGTGGGTATACACTGAAGAATCGCTTCCACGGTGTGTGTGATTTGAGTCATATAGCAGAATCATAAGCTAGAGCCAAAATATCAGCTAACCTCAAGCACGACTTAAAAGGACAATTATCTTTTACTGCATAAAATGATAAAATTCGTATAACATCTGTAACATATTGTATACCATCAATCGTTCACAAGTTTAAATAGAGTATAGTTAAGATCTAAACGTATCCAGGAATATACCTATGACTAGGTGAAGAACAGAAGAAAAAAATCTATACTGAACATTACGCACCTCATTTAGAGCATCCAAAACAGAAGGAAGTAGATCTCCATCAGAATCCTGCAGATATTTCCATATCAGTGTTATAAGATTCCTCCTGAACTTTGAAAGTCTAACACTTCATATTGAGGCATACTTCTACTGTGAAAGTATGTAAAATGAGACCCAGACAGACAACCTCTAAGTGAATGGAAAAACTGACGATAACTTTCAGCTATTGTCTTCCTTTTTCCAACAAAACTAACGTTGTTCAGTTAATTAAAAACAGAATATATAGGAGAATGTTCAAGATTAGGACAAGATATCCGCACCTTGCCCCCAACACCCCATGTTACGACTAATGAGTACGAAAATCTGAGCTCATCTGTAAGAGATATTTCACACCCCTGCCCCCATCAATCGGACCTTAGAACATACAATACCCTGATCTAGGTCTCAATAACAAAATCTACAGAAGTTTACATTACAAAGTAAGGTCTGTTTGCCTGGAATTAGTGGAATCTAGAATTTGGCAAATCTGCATTCTCAAAATCTAACTTCAATGGATCACAGATTTCAAAAGAATTAGGGCTAACATAAAATCTGAAATCTCAGATTTATTGGGAAGTCAGAGTCAATGGTATTTACAATACTCACACACACACGATGATATTTTTCCTGCATCCGGTGCCATTTCCCTTGTATTAGAAAATTGCACTGTCCGATGTCAAGGAAAGTGATTGTGCTTCCTAGGTGGAGAGGGACGAGATGAAAGAGAAGTCATGGCACAATTGGATGTGGGCGGTATATGGCCAATCTAGGAGACAGAATGTTGAGGATCCATGAATTCTTTCTCCACCTTGAGATCAGTTATTAGCAGTTACTATCAATACAGTCTATGGGAGTGTAGTATTCAACTCAAAATCAACTGGCAATGAGTGAAAGGACCACACACTCTATAAGTACAAGGATCACTGCAAAGCTCAATTGTGTGGAACTATTCTAACATCTCCCTAAACGCAGCCACTTTTCTTGTGTATTTGTACTTGTTGTTTTAGGCAGGATGTGGTGCTCGCACTTTTTTTGTTGGGTCTTCTTTGATACCATATGGTATAATGAAATCATTGGGAAAATCCCTTGTATATTATATTCACAGATGGGCAAACCCCTCTCCTATATATAGGAGAGACAGCAAGTACAAAGAAGGAAAAATAACCCTAATGGGTCGAGAGTCTCGAGACATTTAGGCCTGTATTATAAATGAACCTATTAAATGAATAGACTGATAATACTATCTAACACAATCTAATTGTACTAAGGTAGGAGGATTGAATGGAACCATGAAGCTCGTCATCGCCATCATAATCATCATCATCTAAGCCTCAATCCCAACCATGGTGGATTAGACTACATTGATCCTTCTTTTCCAATCAGCTCTGTTATGGGACATATTCTGATCAAGATGTAAGGATTCAAAATCTTTCTTTATAAGCTCTTTTGCAACCCTTGAATCTCATGTCTATTACATATATTCGGGACACATAATGCAATCCATTTTGTACATTCTCTTCATTGATGACATGAAGACTACTGTCTTCTTAAAGAAGAGTTGGTAGAAATGCATGAGCAAATCAGGTATACGCTAACCACTCGTTCCTCCATTACTGTATAATATTGCAACTGACCTTGCATTTAGACTCAATCCTCACAGGTTCCTTCGCATGCCAGTGCTACACTATAGCCATCATCATCATCATCATCTAAGCCTCAATCCCAACCATGGAAAAAAAAGGCGAGCCTCAAGGCGTAAGAGGCGCACGCCTCGAGGCGAGGCGCATGGGAAAGCGCCCTGAGGCTTACGCCCCAGCTGTTTCTGACGAGGCGGACGCCTCAATATCGTCGAGGCGTTAAAAAGCGCAGAGGCGTCGAGGCGCTTGTAAGGCGCTCGCCTCAGTCTTCCGCCCAAAATAGAAGGTATTTGGACTGCAAATGGGCCGGCCCAATTGGGTTTAAGTGAAAAAAGAAAGGAAAAAAACCCAAAACTATTTGGCTATCGACGACAGAAGTTGCGCTCCCGTCTGCCGATTCCGCCGGCTTGCCCAAGGTCCGCCACCTGCTACAGGACGATCTCCGGCGAGAAGCGCCGGCTAATCTTGCTCCTCCACCTCCGGCCGACCACCCCTTTGCCATCCTTGGGCTGCTACAACCTTTGTTGCGGCGGTGGTGGCTGATCTAGCTGCTGTCAGACGTGCCAGTGAGAGGAGCCGAGCTGCTGCTGCTCCTTGGGTCATTTTTCCATCTCCGACGGCCACCAAAGGTGTCGCCCCTTCCTCCTCTTGCACCTATTGTACTGAAACATTGGCTTTCTTGCCTCCTTGGATGGTTTCCACATCATATAGTGGGATTTTGAGTTACTTTTTTACTGTTTTTCTGAAATTTCGGGTCCTTTGATCCTCTCCTCTCAAATTTGGCTATTTATTATGTTTGTTTGTTTTGTTTTGCTATTTTATAGGAAGGTTACTTCCCAATTCTCAAATATGCCAAGGAAAAGTGCACCCTCAAAAGCTAGAAGTGACTCGGGATCCTCTAGTTGTCTATCTTTAAGTATAACTTACATATACATATATATATATAATATTATGATATATTATATACTATATGATATATTATACATTATATGATATATTATATACTATATGAATAACATATATAGACACATTATATATATATATATAAACATATATATATAAACGCCTCGGTACATTCTGAGGCTTACGCCTCGCCTCGCCAAGACAAAAACGCCTCGTTACGCCTCACGCTTTTTTCAACCTTGATCCCAACCATGTTGGGGTCGGCTACATGAATCCTTCTTTGCCAATCAGCTTTGTTATGGGTCACACTCTAATTAAGATGTAAAGATTCAAAATCTCTCTTTATAAGCTCTTCCCAAGTTAATTTAGGTTTGCCTCTACTTCTTTTAACTGTACTTGACTAAATAACCTTGCTTTGAATAGGTTCATCTGTGATCTGTGATGCATATGTCCATACCATCTTATATGGCCTTCACGCGACTTGTCCTCGATGCTCACCACCTTCACTTTGTTCCTGATATCCCTCAAATGCTCTTTTTTTGCCTTTCCAAACATCCATCTCAGCATACGCATTTCGGCCACATTCATCTTACTGAGACCATGTTTTTTTACTATCCAACATTCACTCCCATACAGCATGGTTGGCTATTCAGTTGTTCTATAAAACTTGCTTTTTAATCTGAGAGGGATATTCTGTTCACATACTAGTCCAGCTGCACTCCTCCACTTCAACCATCTTGTTGCGATCCTGTGACAAACATCATCTTAGACCTCACCCTCCTTTTCAATAATAGAACCCAGGTAACGAAACTCGAAACTTATCACAAATTGGTACATCCATTCCTTCCAACTTGACTCCACCATTCACAATTTTAGATTGGGTTAAATTGCAATGCATATATTCTGTTTTGCTTCTACTAATCATAAACCCGTTAGATTTCAATGCATTTCTCCAAAGTTCACCTTTATCATTCAGTATTTCTTTTCTTTCATCAATCAACACTATCATCAAAAAATAACATGCACTAAGGGATATTATCTTGAACATGCTTTGTCAACTCATCCATGACAAGAACAAATAGATATGGGCTAAGTGTCGATCCTTGATGTACCCCAATGGTGATAGGAAAAGTTTGTCTCTTCTCCAGGAGTCCTAACACCTGTAGTTGAACCATCATACATGTCTTTAATCAGCTTAATGTATTGGATAGGCATACCCTTTTTATGCAAAACCCTCCATAACACTTCCTTAGTACTCGATCATAGGATTTTTCTAGATCAATAAACACCATATGAAGATCTCTTTTGCTTTCTCTGTACTTCTTCATAAGCCTCATTATCAGAAAAAATAGGATATGTAATTGTTCTTCTCGGCCTAAAGCCGAACTGGTTGTCTGATATATGTACTATCGATCTTAGTCGTTGCTCAATAATCCTCTCCCAAAGCTTCATACTGCGACTCATCTGCTTGATAACTCTGTAGTTTGCGCAACTCAGAACATCTCATGTGTTCTTGTAGATCGGGACTATAGTACTATTTCTTCATTCAACTGGCATCTTCTTTTGTCTTTATAATCTTGTTAAAGAAATGTGTTAAGCACATAGTTCCTTCATCCCCCATACTCTTCCATACATCAATGGGAATATCGTTTGGACCGCATCTTTTTTCATTTTCATCTTTTTCAAAGCACTCTTGACCTCAGATAGTGAAACTCATCGTGTGTAAGTGATATCTCTTGCATTCATGTCAACTGAGTCTCTTTTTCCCAATATCTCCATTGAAAAGCTTACGAAAGTAGTTTCTTTATTGGTTTTTTATATCAATAGCCTTCACCAACACTGCCATCTTCATTCTTGATGCACTTTACTTGACTCAAGTCTCTTCTCTTCCTTTCGCTTATACAAGCCATTTTATATATATTTATATATATATAGAGAGAGAGAGAGAGAAAGAGAGAGAGAGAGAGAGAGTCAGGCTAGAATACACTCGAGTGTACAGATCGCATGAATCCACTCAAGTGTGTTTGCATATCAAGACTATTTTTTGCAAAATGTAAAACATTGGTCTTCACTGTCATACTATAACTAGGCTACATACAAATTTTGAGCCCATTTGGATGAGTGTAAGTCACTCATCCAAGGGCAACAAAATCGACGCACGAAACTAATTTGAATTGCATAATTTTTGCGGTCTTTATAACACGATCTATTAATGTCCAAATGTGCTCAAATTTTGCATATGAGCTATTCACAAGATGTTTAATAAGATCAACGGATTAGATTTTTGAAAAAAATATTGCATCATGAAAAACTACTTGAGTGTATTCTGCTCTGAATACACTCGAGTGTATTCTAGCCTCTCTCTCTCTCTCTCTCTCTCTCTCTCTCTATATATATATATATATATATATATATCTTTTTCCACTTCTCTAGTGTCCAACTTCTTATTTATCTCATCAAAGTATATGGACCTTGCCTCTTGCATAGAATTAAATATCCGATTTTGATGTCGTGTCCGATGGCCCAGAAATAGAAATTTTTCGAAATTTCGCACTAAATTTCGATATTTACGGCCCTAACGATTTCGACGACCAAATAAGCAAATTAAATCATGAAAATTTACCAGGATGATCTAAACGCCAAGATCTACTCAAATATGCAATAATATTTCATATTGGATATGGGGGGGGGGGGTCTCCCACATTTGTAATTGAAGGAAGCTGAACAATTTCGACAGAATTTCGATGACAATTTTGATGGCAAAATGAAGGAATTAATCTTTGAAATTCTGCAAACACAAAGTCTAGACATAAACACACTAGATTATATAATAAATCTATATGTTTAGAGGTTAGGGTGGGATCCATGTCTTGATGAGTGAGTGCACAAATGAACAGAATTGTCAAGTCCGTTAGACTGTAAACAGCTTACAAGCCCACAATTTACCACTTAGACCTTAAAACTTAAGGTTGCAAGTTACAAACTTACATGTTACAACTTATATAAGTCTAGTGTTAAAATTTAGTTAGGTTACATGGGTCATGTATACATAGATCAAAGAAAATGCATTATTTTTAAGTCATTTTATGTATAAATACGTGTAATAATAACAAATTTATTGTAGAATTGCATACTTAATACTATTATTTCATAGATCCTCAAGTTTGTTTGTAGTTCATGTGATTTTCGAAAGAGAATTACCAAAATACCTAACATGTAGCAACAGCACTTAGAACTTTGTTATTTTTCATAGTATATCTTCACATCTTTTAGAAGAGTGTAAACATAGAAAGAGGTATACATGGGCTAGGGATAGGGGAAACATACCTTAGAATCAAAGAAAATAGCCTCTATAAGCAAAAGATACAAAGAGAATCGCCAAAATACCTAACATGTAGTGGCAGCAGTCTTAGGAACAAATATCTCGAAATTTCTATCGAAATTTTGTGTCATTTTGCGAAATTATGGCCCAAACTGGGTGAAATTTGCACTGTTTTCCGAAATTTCACACCTAAGAGCGAAATTTTTGCGAAATGATGTCCCATTCTCTACGTACATGCATTTCGATGTCCGGTTTTCGCAATTTCGATCGAAATTTTGTATGATGGCCTCTTGAACTACCTTCTTAGCATCTTTCTTTGCTTGTTTGTATCTCTGAAAAGTTGCATCCTCTCTAGATTTGGGCAAACTCTTACAGATCTCCCTTGAGTTTAATGGCCTTATGTACTTCATTCCACTACCAACTCTCTTTCTTTAGAGGCCCACACCCTTTGTTGGACTCATGCAAAGCTTTTTTGGCAATTTATGTTATGCAAGAGCTCATACTTTGCCACATAGAGTTAGCATCAATCTCCAAGTTCCAAGTTCTCTCCTTGATAAAATTATCATAAAATGTCAATTTATTTTCTCCTTTAAGATTCCACCACTTGATCCTTCTATCTTGGCTTCTGTTATGCTTACCTTTTGTTGATCTTCGTGTTCATATCCAAAACTGCTACACTATAGCCAAGCATCATTAATTTATTATGTACCAAGTCAGCCCTCCTTAAGGTAAAACCAAGTGAAACATCGATGCTAACACTTCATAACCATAATTATTGAGACATAAGAAACAAATTTGCTCAAAATTGCATCATCGGTGGGAGAATATGGCAAGCATGTGTTGGACAATGCAGTTGTGCGTGAAATGGATTCTACTTCTATTTTTCAAAGAGAAATATAGTCAACCTCGAAAGCAATCATTTTCATCACTTGAAGGGTAGGGGTCATCAACACCCTTATGCAGGGTCACTGCCAGCCTCAATAGTATCCACAACAATCATTTACCATCATGTCTACTTGTCCTTCAACCTCTTCCCTTAGGAGATAGTTGATCATCCACAATGGATTGAATTTGTGCTCCCAGCAACACATCCAACCTCTTGTTTGCCTTCGTTCTCTCATGCTTCACACTATGAGTTGATCCAATCTAAAATCCTACCTTTTCTTTTCTTACATCTTTAGAGTTCTGCAACATGTGGTCCGGTATCCATCTCGATATCCACCTCCAATTTCTACCTCAATCCCCTCTATTTTGTGTATAAAGGCATCATTTTTACTTGTCCAACCTAAGTTCTCTCTTTATTAGCATACTTGGGATGTGGTGGAGATGTAGAGGATGATGTCGATGAAAGAAGTTGACAGATTATATCTTATGTACGTTTCATTACCATGGAGAAGCTTAAATTTTGATCTTAGAGCATCCTTGAGTTATTTAATGCTCGGCAGACTGGTTGGAAGGGTGTTGACATTATATGGCCAAATCTAGATCATATGCTCATGTTCATTCTATGGTGTGAACACCGACAATTTGCCTATATTTGTACCAACCATTTCTATCTTTACTTGCATTTGTACTATTAGAATTTGTGGTATTCAACCCAAAACCAATCGGCAATGGGTGAAGGGACCACACCCCTTATAAGCCCAGGAACCAATCCAGAACTCTAAGGTGTGGGACTATTCTAACATCTCCCCTCAAGTGCAGTCACTTTTGTGTGCTTGCACTTGTTATTTTAGGTAGGGTGTGGTCCTCACACTTGTCTCATGGGGCCGCTCTGATACCATATTATAATGTGTGGTATTCAACCCAAAACCAATTGGCAATGGGTGAAGGGACCACACCCCTTATAAGCCCAGGAACCAATCCAGAACTCAGAGGTCTGGGACTATTCTAACATGTACCATCACTCTTTGGATTTGAGTGATGTTAGCAACTAGCAGTGATGCCTATTGAGACTGCCTTTAGCTTCTACTTATGCACATTTCATCTTGTATGAGGACTTTCTTTTGTACACACACATGCTTCTAACTTGCTTTTTGAGCTATATGTTTAACGTGTGTTATTTTTGGGAGTTTGAGAGAAGTTTACTTTGTGGAGTGGTTATATCTATTTATTGCTTTCATGCTTGAGTTTGTATGTCCTAGGTGATTGACTGATTGTTTGTAAAAGCGAGGACATGTGATCCTCCACATTCCAATTTGAGGGGGAGAATTAGAGCGAGTTAGGTTACACATTTAATTGTGCATTGTGCTAGGAAGCACAGACATAGACACGAATACAAATACGAGTACAAACACAGACACGGGACACGACAATTTTGGGAAATATGGAAGACGGACACTACAAAACAAATTATGTGTGTAAATGTGTGTGTGCGCGCGTAGAACAAGTACACTTCTAAGGATATTGTGGTTGTCCTAGACATGTATCCTACACTAGCAGTGGCTTGATGCACATCCTAAGTAGACAACTTGAGTCATTGGTTGGCCTCACCCACACAGCTGGCATTGTGGTTCAAACGTGAAGCTTTTCTGCGGCAGTAGTCTCTAGTAGCCAACATGTGGTAGCAGAAGCCATGATGTAGCCTAGCTACGGAGAAGAAAGGGAGAAATAAATTTGCAACCAGCAAATAAAATTCTAATTCATAATCGACTGCCTGGACAAATGCCCCAAGGCTGGCTTATATAAGACTCTACAACTTGACGTGCAAGTCAATAAAATAGGAAATTAAATCCTAATGTAAAATAAAACAAGGAACTAAAAAGAAATTCGGAATTAAATAAAACGTAATTTTCTAAATGCATAAAGAACAAAATAAAAGCCCAACTTGAGCCCAATAAGCTCTAATCAGGATTCTCTTGGATCTGGGTTATGCAAATTCCCTTTTACGGGTTGCATCAAGACAAAATGAAGATATACGTAAAATCTTGATTTAAAATGAGAGAAGTGGGAGTGTATAGACGAGAGAAACTAAACTTAGAGAAGGGCACACTTAGAAGGAGCATAATCGATGAAGAGAGAAGAATAGAGTGAGAGTTTGAGGGATTAAATATGGTGACTGGTGTCAAGGAATGTATCGATGAAGAGAGAAGAACAGAGACATAGTTGAGGGGATAAAACATGATGTCAATAGAGATCCCCATCCTAATGAATGTTCTTTTTAAACTCTTCATCTCGATGGTCATCGCATACAAACTAGTGGGACAGGTGAGAGAGAGAGAGAGAGAGAGAGATGGGATGACTTGCTGCAAAATTTGAGTGTGTGCTTTATATATTTTACTTAAGTGTAGTAGTCTAAAGTTGTAATTTTTTTATTGGAAAGTAATGTAGCCAAACGAAGACATGTTGTGTATAGAATTGATATATAGCATGTCACTTTCTACATGATAGTTAACATCGATAGGAAAGAGAGAGAAATCTTATTTGTGGATAAGAATACTATTTTTTCATGAGCTAGGTTCACCCAAAAAAAAAAGAATACTGTTTTTTCAAAAATTATATAACTCATTATGGTATGGATTTAGGTTAATCTGAAAACATATATAACACACATGAAGTATCAAATATTTATGCACATTACTTTATGTTGCATTAAAGTTAGTTGTGATTTTTTATAAACACAAATTATTGTGATGCAATTTGGATTATTATTTTTAATTCATATCTATTTATCAATTTCAAAAATCATGGTAGATCTCGACGAGGGTAGCTCAAATCGTGTGGCTCGGCAAACCCCAATGAAGGGAGTTGGATTCAACTCTCGCTCCTCTTGAAATTTAGCTCACCCGTAGGTCAACCAGCCTCTGATTGATTTGATGAGCCTCGCATACACACGGGTCGAGCAATGGGCCCCTAGGGTTTACCTTTTCAGGAGGATCACTAAATGGCCCGTCATGAGGAGGGATTCCTCAATCCAACAAAACAAAATCGTGTTCATGTCGTACAATTACGGTATGCAACATATTATTATAGTGCACTTATGTTCTTGACAAAATAGCATCAAATGCACACATGTTCCATTACTATACACAATTTGTGACAAGATGAGATAAACTTATAGGTTTTACCCATTGCATTAAGATATGAATCAATTTATTTATCAAGGACTTATTTGGTAATGATACATATACATATTTCAAAATTTTGATCTAAAATACATGTTTTGTTTTTTTCTAGATATAGACGTTTCAAACAAATTCAGTGATTTGTTTCATTCTTGGAAATTCATAAAACATATATAAGATAATTTCTTCTAAAGATGAACCTATTATTATGTTTTTTCCTATATAGAAAAAATCATATGTTGGCTATGCAGATAAAACCTCTCAAATTGTATATTCCAAGGAAGTTTTTGCATCCACTTCAACATGCAATATAAATTGAGCTTGCTATGTGATACTTTTAGACTAAGACCTTGTTAAGGTTATTTATGACTCTCTTTCATGTAATGTGTACGCAATAAAGTTATCATAGTTTTCAATAAAAGTTTGATGAGATTGTTTACAGGTGACTGCGGTATAAAATGTAACAATGATTGTATATTTTATTTTAGATAAAATGTAGTGTGTTGTATTTTGGCCTCACCCGCATTGATTTTCTGTATCTGCCACTATCCACACAGGCACAATGTGGATATGTATAAAGTGCCAGCCGCATGCTCAGGCGTGTCCATAAAGCATAGTTCAAAATGTCGACTTCAACGCTGTTTCTGATGATCCGGTTTCAAAAATTTATAGAAATTTCGGTTGAAATTTTGATAAATTCCGCTTATGTCGATACAAGATATTGACAATTTCAACAACCAAATAAAGGAATTAAGTCATGAAATTTTACCTAGATGATCTACATACATAAATACACCTATTTATGCAATATTATCATATGTTGGTATGGGGTGGGGGTGCTCCTGCATGTGAGTGAAAAGATACAAATATGTTTCGATCAGGATTTCAATTATGCGATGTAGACATATATATATTCTTATGCAATAGCATATATCTTATGTCTTGCATTCAATTAAGTAATACATAACTATTTTCATTTTATTCATATTTTCCCATTTTTAATGAAACAATTTCGGTGGTCGGGAGGGAGGTTTCGTTGTCTTGTAGCCATTAAAAACGAAATTTCGACCAAAATTTTGCGATTTTGATCAAAAATTTAAAACATGCCACAGAGTGTTCAAGTTGGACGCATGCACATGAAAGTCACATAAAAGTGGCCATGCTTTCTAGGTTTTGTATAGTGGGCCTAGGTTTGTGGCCAATTTGGGTTCTAGGTCCAAGTCAGTTTCATTAGTGGATTACAGCACTTTTTCCTAGGTCCTAATTTCCACATAATAATTATGTGATTTTCTTGCCAATAATCGATTTGCAACAACAATTCCACTAGCCATGGTAACCCCCCCCCCTTTTGTGTGAGCCTATAGGGGGATTCTTCCCTCTCTGGGCCTATATATAAATGCTTGGAAGAGTGTGTGGTGGTGGTAATCAAACCAAGGCGCTCACTAGGAGATCCTAGGCGGTTGAATTATGATGGGATTTTCTAATTTGTTCAGTGCTTGTGCCACTTGTGCATTGTGTTGAACCTCGATTTACCTACCAGGCCTCCATAAGGTTATGGGCCCTTAGGAAATCTTGCCCCTTTGGGATTCCTATACACAAAAGGGTGCAGAGCAACATTGGTGAGATTGTGGTGCTACTCAGAAGGTTTTAAGATAATTCCTAATGGAGTTGAATTATAATAAAAAGATAGCTATATGATTTGTGACACCATTCCATTTGTTCGTTTACTGATTCCCATGTGTCCTGACTCTACAGGTTGAGAGTAGGGATCAGCATCGGGTCAGGTTGTATCAGGCTTATGTTTACCTAAACCAAAACCCAAATTCACTAAACTTAGTTGGGACTTGGTCGGTTTACAGACAAACAAATTTCAAAATTAAAGGCCAAGAACCCAGCCCTAGTTACAAAGGTGAGTTCATATTGGATCCGAATCCAATCCAAGTAATATTTGATTTGAAGAAAAGATAAAATAACAATGTTGTGATAGTACATGGTGAATAAGTAGTAACAACTATAATTAAAAATATAAACATGTAGCCATACTTCAAACAATCGATTCACGCACACATTTATACATTTAATGACCATAAGTTCTCGAACGCTAAACGAGAAGCATATATATAGTACCAAGGAACATAGGTATATAGTAGAATCAAGGAGGTAAAAAAATTACAACACTATATGTATATTAATGATTATGTATTCAGTTTGGGTCCTTGGATCTAAGGTTTGAGTTTACCCTAACCATAACCTGGTTGGTACAAGAGTATGGGAATAAAATCAAAGCCCTACCCACCCATTGAAAATTGTGGACCAGATTCAGGTTGGATAGGGCAAAACCCAGCTTAACACTGAACCCTAGTTATGCGGTATTGCATGGGAGTTCTTCCCCCTCTTGGGCCTCTGTGCATACATTTCCAACTTTTAGTCTCACCATTGCCAAAGATCTCCTCCCTTGTCTCATGCTTAACTTAAGCGGTTTTCAATTGGCTAAGAAAGTTGTAGGTCAACCATTCAAGAAATCATATTGAAGAACAACTTAATACTTATGATCCAAGAATGCTCTAGATGGGAACATATATACACTAGGTTGAGTAAAAGGTGCCTCGCACGCAAATAGTAAAAGATTTGCAGGATTACTTGTTCTTGTGTTTTTCACCACCACATCCATGCTGTGGCGATCGCCTACTCTTACATCAAGAGACATCTCCCTCTATCCCTCGTTGATGAAGATTGTCACAAACATGATGATGCTATCATGACGGCAAGAACCATTGTGAAGTGGTCTGCACAAGTATTCATAACACTAATACTAGAAAAGTAATCAAATGAGATGTTCTACTCAATATTGCAAGGTTCCACCAGTTGAACAATATTTAACAAGTCCAACAATTGCAAGGGAGCTAAAACAATCAGAGCACCGGGATGTTCGTATGCTATGGACAGGTAATATTTCTTTGGTCTTTGATCAAATCTGTAAATTGACGACGATATACAACCAAAAATTCATCTGTAAAAACTTGTAAACTAATGGTTGAGGGAGCTTTAGATTTAGCAGAGAAGTATGCATGAACCCTCACTATCTCCTCCCTCGCCACCGCACCCCCACTCACCCCCTCAAGCTCCCTCCACATTTAATTCGCTCCTTCCCTCCCCCACCAGCAGTGCTAGAAGCAGCACTTCTAGCAGTCGGTTGTTCCTACTAGCTACAATTATAGATGGGAGGTGGGAGGCAATCTAAACGAGTAAGGGCAGGCTATGGGAGACTACAATGCTGTGGTCCAGCAGAGGGGCAAAAGAAAAGGGATATAGAAACAAAATCACATTGGGGCTTTGTAAGCAAAAGTAAACTGACCTGGGACAGCTCTCAAACGACAGAAATGGGATGGATATTGTTGCAATGTCCAAAGTATATATGTGCACTTTGTGCGAAAGAAATATGAATAGGCATGTGGGTATTAATAAACCTTGATAAATAATGTCACTTATATCTAGGTAGCAAAATAACAAGTAGCCTAACAAGTTTTTATACAAAAATCACACCGTTTAAAGTGAATAACCCACATCCATTAGAAATCACAGTTGAATATGTGCAGGACAGTTTACCAAGTGTGCTCTAGCACAGTTAAGTAAGCATTAAACATCATTAAAGTTTATTGAAATAAACACTACAAAGTGAAAAGTGGCTTCCAAATAAGGATTAGGTCTTACTAAGCTTTTAAATTTTATTTTACTAGATATGTAAAGGATGCATACTGGATATTCATAACATGTTGATGCTGGATAAAAGAAAACAAACTAGATTTTCAATCCCTATGTAATAGATCCAATTCTAGTGGGATTCAAAAGGAATGAAAAATTATAGAAAATAATATATATACCTTGGTGCTAGTAGGAGAATGAATGTGAAAGACAGTGTGATGAAAATCTGTATACGCATTAGATCGCGCTCCTGTCCCAAGAAGTTTTTCACGCTTTTTGCTTCCAAGAAAAGCAACATGTTCAATCATATGTGCAATCCCTTGCTCATCTTCCTCCTCATCTATTGACCCAACATGAATTTCCATGTGCGCTTCAAATCTATAGACATGAAAATGAGTTGTTTTCACATTTATAATACTAAGCTATTTCTTGAAATCTTGATTAGCTCATTATACATGCTCTACAAATATTGAAAAATGAGAATAGTAATCCGTCATAAGATATTGAAAAGATAGCAATTATGTTCAATCCTACCTGTTGGCTGGAACTTTATTTGGGAGAATAATATACCGCAGACCATTCTTAAGTTGGCCCCGATGCAGCTTTGGGTGAGATGGAAGCGTTGATTTGAAAAAACTGCCCAGGTCGTCTTTATCTACTCCTGGATCCAAAAAGGATAGCGGTGGGTTTTCTATAACCGTGTCAGGCCAAGTTGAGCTTGCAGCCTGTGGTTCTTCAGGTCCCACAGATGCACGTGATACTGGCAAACGCTTATCCTGTAAACACAACAAAAGATCTTTTGTCAAAGATAATGCTGGTGCAGCATGTGTATACACTTAGAACAAAACAATTCAAATTATATATTATATAACAACCAATACCAGAGAATGGCAAAGTGAAGAAAAGTTAATTAAAAAGACAACTATCATAATGAAGGGTATAAGGATAAACAACATATATATATTTGTGAGAATATATTCAGATTAATGTGAATCAGGAATAAAATAGGGTATGAACATTATAAAGGAAACTTTCATCGTAAATAGGAAAATCCCTGATTCTGTTGATTTTATACCGCATTTACCCCAGTGGGCAGACATGTATGTAATCTCTCTTCCTCTTTTTGATGATTATAGGTGTTAGGTATGCCTGTCGAACATGACCTACACACGTTTTACCTGTATCTCCATGGTTTTCAATTGTCTATCAAATAACCTATATCTCCTTGTGTCTTAATTGTCTATCAAGAACCCTCCCTCCCCCAAAATCACTTTCCTGATTCTGCCACTGAACTCAGGGATGGGATATCTCGATAGCAATAAACCATTGGGACGAGAAGGTTGATGGTTTACGGCAAAGGATTTAGAGTAGGGTCGATATGGAGTATCTTTAGACTACATATAGGGAAACGAGCATAAAATCCCAAAATCTTAATAGTGAGTTGCGAGTCTTCACCATTCACGACTTCAATTTCATTGAGGGGGTGAAATGATGTGTGAGATAGGTGAGGCAATGGAGGGGCATGGTAAAATTGATCATTTTCCCAAATAATATCTTCATTAGTCGTTCTTGGTCATTATGGGGGAATCCTTTACGAAGGAGATACACTAATTACATTTATATATGAAAAATCGGGATCCGGTAACATAACGCAAGGTCTTCCAAGAGTGGAACAAGTCTTAGAAGTCTGTTCAATTGATTCATATCTATGAACGTCGAAAAGAGGGTCCAAGGTTGGAATGATTGAATGAATGTATACCACAAATTCTTGGAATCCCTTGGGGATTCTTGATTGATGCTGAGCTAATCATAGCCCATAGTCGTATCTACTTGGTTAATAAGATCCAAGACGTTTATCGATCCCAAGGGGTACAGATCCATAATAGACAAACATCAAAAGCTTTAGTTTCAGAAGATAGAATGTCTTATGTTTTTTTACCTGGAGAACTAATCAGGTTGTTGCGAGCAGAACGAGTGGGGCGCGCTTTGGATGAAACAATATGTTATCGGGTAATCTTATTAGGAATAACTAGGGCATCTCTAAACACAAAGTTTCAGAGTATTATTGCAAATAATCCATGTATTATGTTGTTCCCGCTTTATATGTTTTCCTGATTTTTCTCATTTTATACAGTATAACACACACACACACACTCTCTCTCTCTATGTGTGTGTGTATCATATACATATGTGTGTGGATGTGTGTGTATCATATTCATATATATACATCCCAAATTTTAATTACAACTTTTTTCCAAATAATTGACTGTACTTTTACCTTTTTTACCCAAATTCTCCGTACAAATCCCAAAGTCCAAATTCTTCAGCTTAACTGAGTGTATCCTGAATATCAAATTTGTAATTATGCCCGTTAAAGTTATTGATCAAGAATTTTTCTCCTTATAATAATAATCATATTATAGACCCTAGAACTACACGAACTAACCAACTAGTATCACACGATGCTATCCTTGGGAATGCAAGATTCTTGTATTTACTATAAATTATAACAATTCTTGGCATTCTCATATTGACTGTCATCTTTTCTTTCATAGCATATGTTACAGAAATTGCATCATAGTTCAACAATACTATAACAGCTAATTACAATAAAGATCAGAATTCAGAAGCCCATCACACAAGAGCTTTTGAAAGCTACAACAATAGAAGGACAAACAACCCGACTAAGAAGACTTGAGCATCGAGCAATAATTGAATAGGAAACAAACATGAGATGGATCTGAGAAAAAAGATGACAAAGATGATTAAGTAGTGAAGAAAAGAAGCAATCACGAAGAGGTCAATAAAAGCAACTGCATACGGCATAGTCAAAGAGCCACTTGAAGATGTCACACTCACGTGTGGATCCGAAAAGACAGGAAACCTGATAACTCTAGAAGATCTGCATGAGGAAAATGATAGAAGCAGTGTAGCTGCAATATGAGCTGAAAATGACAAGTTGACAATCAATGTAATATGACGAAGCAAGGAAGAAAATGTCCAATCGTACGCCGTTTCGGTGGGCACTAAACAGACATTTACATAAGTTATGACGGATGTGTTCCTAGCGTTTCGGCGCCAAAAGTAACAAATTAATGTATGAATTTTACCAGATCAATCTACTGGTGTAAACACACTTATTTATGCAATAATATGTCACACCGGATATGTAGGGGGATTTTCTCATGTTTGATTATTGTTTTGATTCCATGAGAATTTCAATGTCAATTTCAATGGTGCAATTAATGAAGACGTGATGGTTAGCAAACACAATACAGACTTAAAGACAAAATTTTGCAGATAAATTATGGTCTAGGTAGTACGTAGTACATTAAAGAGTAAAAATATCAATGATCAGTGCAGTTTGGTACCTGATTGCCATCGGTACAGATGTTTGAGGCAAAATTCCCACCGTTTCATTGACATTTTGAACATTGTGACAAAGTAAGACCAAAGCTTTTATGGTAATGACAACAACAATGAGAGCCATGCTCAGCTAGCAACAAAGGAGCCAATTAGAATCCATTATGCCTAGGCTTTTCTGTATGTGACTCAAAAAAGGAACCAATTAGGATGATAGGTGTGCCTCACCGCATAGTGCACATACTAGTCAGGATTACCACTTCCAAGCATCTGCAGCAGTGCAATCTAGGTGCCATCTGTGGGATCGGCAACCAAGGCAGAACCGCCAATCATTTCAAACACTTGCAGCAGTGACCTCCAGGAGCCATCTCCCAGCTGGAGTTAGAGGAAGGACTAGCCAACCTTTTCCCAGTCCATATCGGGCGAAGCAGAACCTTTAGTCCATGCCGAGCCAAGCCGACCCTTTCCCAGCCCACATCGCTTCCTGTTATGTCCTAGCGCATACCTATTGTTGGATACAATTATACAAGTGCACTGCACTTTGATATAGTTTATGTCTACAGCTGAAAGGGAACTTTGTTGAAGAAGAAAGAGGTAACCATCACAAATCAGTCACATATGACCCTCTAGAATCACATCACCAGTAGATAACACAATGAAAATGATCATGTGTAGTGGATCGGACTGTGAAATCTCTTTCAAAGGTCAAGGATGTACAATGCATCTAACTGGCGAGTCGCCCAACGATCCTTTTGAGTTAGAGCAATGGGAACAGCAAGATCAGATCTATTAAATATATAGCATAAAGCCACATATAGCAGATATGACAAATCACTTTAAGAAATGTAAAACATTGTGGGATCACCTTCAACTTATGTATTTCGAAAACATATCTCGCATGTATGATCTGCAAGTCAAGCTATATGGGATGCAGCAGGGAGATAAGTCTCTGACATAGCAATTTAAGGAGGTTACTGGTCTCTCAAATGATTGGCACGGATTACTTATCGTGTCAATTGAGCTTCAAAATATGCAAAAGCAGCGGGGGACCAGATGACATTGATGAAATTTTTGGCAGACTTCACCGTGAGTAGGGGGGAGTCAAACTTTATATGAGGCAGAGTTCCTTCTCTAGCAAAAGCAGCGGGGGACCAGATGACACTGATGAAATTTTTGGCAGACTTCACCGTGAGTAGGGGGGAGTCAAACTTTATATGCATGTTGATGTCCTCCATATTCTATGAAAGGCTTCAATTTAGTATCGTTGGGTTAACATGCCTCTTGTTTTGGTGACTAAATCCATTGTGATTTATTCTGGATTTCTATCTAGACAATATCTATTTCATCTCCTTCGAAGATAATAATTGCATCCCCATCCTTCTGTCTCCCCCTATGAAGCACCGATACTCCAAAATAGGTGTCCTACCAGTACTGAATACATATATGATACTAATACTCCCTAGATACTCTCTAATACATACCAAATACTTCTTAAGTCGCATTCCTTTTTTTTATTAGCAGGATATGACCTCAATGCAGCCAGGATACAACCAACCCATTTAGCAGCCAAGAGAGCACCCCACTCGTGTGATCCCTCAAAATCCCAAATCCATGTGACTTCCAACTCTAGACTCCCCCTATTGTATTGTGATTTGAGAATGAAATTGGAATTTTTCTGTTAAGATTTTAAAATAAACATTAAAAAAATTGTTGTATCCATGTTGTACATGTATCTTATATTTTTGAAAATTGTTGTATCCCTGTACCGTACCCGTACCCGTACCCGTACCCGTACCCGTATCCATTTTTGTATCTATATCCGTGCTTCATAGTAGCTAGCCTTACATAAGAGAAGATAGTTTGGTATCACAGATGACACAACTCACTACAACACAACATTACAAATACATGAAATGTTAAAGGTTTAGAATATGATGTTATCATGTCTTTTTGTAACTTCTATCTCACATTAATATGAATGAAAGACCCCTTTTTAAATCATTGTTTGATATTATGGTATTGGTTTCCATTTTCTTTAGAAATATTGTGATTTTTTAATAAAATTTGATTGTCATCATCTATTTTTAAAAGTAAGTATATTGGTTATTTTTAAAAATATTAAAATAATTATTAAAAAATTGTCGTATCGTATCCATGACGTACCCGTATCCTATATTTTTTAAAATTGCCATATCCCCGTATCCATATCCGATATGTATCTGTATCCATGCTTCCTAGACAACAATAAAGACTAATGTCATACAAAAAAATGCCCACATGTCCTAGATTCCAAAACACAAACTTTAAATAAGTATGCAACTCATGTACAAAACATACAACAAAATAGCACATCAAGAGAATGTTATCAATAAAAAAATAACCTATTTTGGGCCGAGGTAACAAATGTCCATCTAAAAATCGCTGACTAATCGGCCTTATAAGCGTCTAAGTATATGTGGGCCGCTTATGCGGCCTGTGTGGCCTTTTTTTTAAACATAATCATAATGTGCTTGAAAACGGTCAGAGCCCCTTCATCGCCCTACTTTTCCAAACATCAATAGGAATGTTGTCCGGACCGCATGCCTTTCCCACTTTCATCTTTTTCAAAGCATGCTTGACTTCTTATTAGTAACTCGGCATTGTAAGTAAAAAAATTTGCATTCATGTCACATACTCACATGAGTCTTTTATGTTATTCAAAATTATCTTTAATGAAAACTATTAATTAAGATATTGTGAGGGACCACTAAGAGTTCCAGATGACTCCCCTTTGCATGATGAGCTTTCTTCCTAATGCCATGACAATTTTCTAGAAGAAAAGGCAACTTCATGGATGTGTTTGAAAGATGAAGGCTGATGGGGTCGAGCAAGATATGGTTACTGAGCTAGAAGCTCACAAAGAACGGTGTGGTCAACAAGAGGAAAGGCTTAAAAAGAGGTGGCAGTCCGCAATGATTGGGGAGTATGGCTCTGTCATGTCCTTCGGGTAGTGGTTTATCTTGTCAGGGAATGCCTAATCTTTTTACATGGTGGCCAATGAGGTAGAGCAATATAAGATTTTTAATGAGCTAGAAGCTTACAAGGAGTTATGTGGCCCATTTGATAATTTCCTTGCTTTTTATAACAAAAGCCACAAAAGGCGGGCATGAAAAGTACTTTTACTTTTTAGCTCACAAGGGAATGTATCCCTCCTTCCTCTACCGCGTGCTCTATAACTAGGTCAAATACATATTTCAACTGATACTATGTATGAAATGATTCACCAAGTACAGCAAGCATTGGAAATACTTGTCTATCATAACAGAACCAGATATAAGTAATTTTTCTTGAACCTCAGTATGCCTTCACTTCAATGAAGAAAAGGAAGGCATTCCGAGATGTGATAAGTGAGGACAAGGACGAGCATGACAATTGCATTACATCACTTTCCATAACAGTATCTCAAATATGTAGAGATGATAAACCAACTTCCTTTAGAAAACAT
Source organism: Alisma plantago-aquatica (assembly GCA_963693085.1). Lineage (NCBI taxonomy): Eukaryota > Viridiplantae > Streptophyta > Magnoliopsida > Alismatales > Alismataceae > Alisma > Alisma plantago-aquatica. The sequence goes on along the minus strand of OY856409.1, from coordinate 1,313,221,493 downwards.
GTTCTTAGCTATTAGCAAAATATCGTTCCACTGCCAAGCAACAGCATTGATGCCTTACCCCGTCTCTAATTATGTTGTTTATTGGAATACCAAAACTTCAGGTAATTGCAATCCACTACGGAAGATAGTCACTGCAACTGTTAACAATTTGACAGTCCCTACGTTGTTTAACTTACATTTCTGCTCCCAAACAAATGTTTGTTTAGTGGGAATCTTGAATGGTCCTGAAAAGCTCCCGAGGAGTGTTTAGTACAATGAGACCGGTGGTAGGAACGGAAGCAAGAAACATGGCCCTGTGGCGTCGTGGGAGGAGTCGCCCTTCTCAAGCTATCAACCTGTTTCCGTGATGAATGCAATATTTTCTTCTCGTTGAATTTATTTATCCTGTCAACAAACCCGCATTAAACAACCATACCGAGCATGACCTAGAAAACAAAACAGACTGAGCAAAGAAGGCATGAACGGAGGATGCCCCATATTGCTGGCATTAAGGCACTTAACAACACAGATGAATCATTTGAGTAAAAGACTCAACTTTGTCGACAACGTGAAACACTTGTTGCTTTTACTAAGCAGGTAAGTAATGTGTTCCTGTCGCTATCCTGGAAGTGTGGAGGGAATTCCCAGAATACCACAGCGACAGCCAAAACTTTGGAAGGCGATAGTATAAGGAACAGATTATTACCTTGGCTTGTAAGAGGCTGAGTATTCTCGGAGGAAGCCCAATTGGGAATGGCCGGGGGAGCGGCAGCAGGCGGCGGAAGGGAAGGCATAGTGAGGGAAGTTTAGGCGCAGCCTAGACGGGGGAGTTGGGACGCCCCTCCGCCTCGAGGTGGACAACGGCACTGGCGCAGCACCCGCAAGAGACGACGAGGCGGAGGTAGCCATCCCTGCTCCTGCTGTGGTTCAGGGAGGAAGAAGAGAGGTAGAGTCGGGGATAAGCTTCTGTGCTGCGCGGGTCGGCCTTCAGGTTTCTCTGTCCTAGTACAAAGGGGGGGTGAACAGAGAAAGAGGTCCGAATCGACAAAATTGAGAGGGGCGGAATCGGCGTTAGAGTGGACCAAAAAATCGCGGATACTGTGTTGGAAGCTCGAAATATGTACATTGGTTTTTTTTTCGTGAGGAGGATTGTTTGTGGTGGTGCTCTCTTCCGTTCACGAATTTGCTCGGCCTACATGTGATAGCGATGCACCAAATGTTGTTGTATCATAAGCGCTTGTTTGGTGAGTTGTAGTCCGATGATAAAGGTGTGTGTTTAGTGTACATTTTAACATTGAGAACTCATACAACTACATCCGATTGTACCTAATTAAATTAGTCTTAAACGAAAATTAGAGTTCTCATTAAATATAAAATAAAATTCAAAACTTTTGGTAATTGACGTGTTGAAATCTTATTTTATGATTTCACAAATAGAACACGCACATGTATTGACTTTATAAAAGTTCCTCTTTTGATATGTGTTATTTCAAGCAACTTTAAAATAAACAGACAGCTTTTGTCATCACTGCACAAAAGGTCCATAAATACAACTTGTGGGACAAATCATCGTCATCTTTTGACTTCTATACTTTGGAGTTAGTGGCGATGATGCAATTTTCCTTCTTTTATGCTTCAACATGTAACAAATAGGAACATTATGTTGATGTCTCCTACATCCAATAATTTTATTTTAAAATTGTATTTTTTGCCATCCAAAAAGACTGGCAATTCAATTTAGTCTGCATTTCTGTGAAAACATTTGTGTAATTAGCACGTGTAGATATTGAATGTTGTATGGTTGTGGTAATGTTAGGATAAGAAAGAATAACCAATATATTCGTGTAGTAGAAAGTTAATGGTTGAGAAAACACAATAATATTATGAAAAACCCTAGTATAGTGGCGTGAGAACAGCCTTGACGTGGGAGACATCTCTGACAAGACAACAACAAGTGGGCTTTCTCCGGCATTTTAGCAAGCACCAAGGTGCCTAAGAGGTAAATTATGGCTGATCAACCTCTATTTTCCACATTTTTATTAGGATCGTTTTGTGCAAAGGGAGATTGTCGTTTGTCTCTTTAGTTTTGTGTCAGTTGCTCTTTGCCTCTTCTCGGGGAAACCTTTATCAACATTCAAAGTAGTTAGATTCTTCTTTTTTCATACCTCTTCTTGATCTCTTTCCCCCTCTCATCTCATGTCTCAATGAGGAAGGGGATGTTTATTATGTAGTCTCATTGCACATCCTGCCTTTCATTTATTACGTACCACTGCATGTCATGTAGGGAGACTTTACTCTTCCTCTCTTAGGAAACCTTAATTACTCAAGACAGAGAGGCTACATCATTTCTACTCGGGACGATTCGGCTGACACTAGCTACGCAGAGTTGTTAGATTATGTCCTTCAGCTCTCAACGCATCTACTTGAAAGGGAAATACTACATATTCCATGGCATCACCATACATGTAAAATGACATCAATTCTAGCTTGATGTTGGGCCTAGATGGGTCAAGTTATGTGTAGGTGACAAGTTTCATAGGTTCTTTCATTATAGGGTGGGTGTCCTTTCTTGATCTCCTCATATTGTGTTGGGACCTCCTCATGAAGGATCTAGGTCTCCTTTTGGCTGGAGTGTGTGCAGTCCCTTAATGTATAGTTCATGTCTCATGTGTTTCTGGTTTCTCTTGTCTTAACAACAGTTTATAATGCTCCTTAAAACAATGACCATATATATAGTAGTATCTTGCAAACAAAGATAGATTCTTAGACACTTTCTTTATTGCAATAAAAACCATATTGTCCCCTTTGAGGAATGAAAGTTGGTCGTTTTGATTTTGTATGCACTCTATAGGAAGTAATCTCATCACCAACTAGATTTAAAAGCTAGCTATATGTATGAGTGAGGCTATTGTATGCATTATGCTACTACTAATAAGGAGGTTTATTTAGCCATAGTATATGAGGAGTATTGCATCAACAAAGGCCCTTTCATTCATGAGCATAGCCTTTAGTTGAAGTATTTATTAAAAAAAGAACCTATCATTGTTGAGCTTTAGTCTTCAGTGGACCAATTTAATAACTACTCTTCTGTCTTCACTAGAAATATTTCTGAGTGTAATCACTTCTTTCCCACTACTAGTAATCACTCTACTAATAGTGGAATTTTATAATATATCAACTCCAACTCATTAGTTGATTTATCTGCAATAACACTAATTATACTTGGCGATGTGGGTTATCTTGTCCTCACCTTCATAGATTCCTTATTCTGCATGCTTAGGATTTTCGGTTCCCTCTTACCCATGCCAAAACATTATTATTATGACATCTGATCATTTTAATTTAACTCTTAACACTTATTTTGAGCCTTGGGAATCTAATATATTTTGTTTAAAATGATTATAGACATCATGTCAATCTTTTTCTCTGTTGGTGAAGGAATGTTGGTTCACACATAATACTAATGTTGAGCATGGTTTCAATCTTTACAATAAATAAATTTCTAAGGAATGCCTAATATTAATACTTTTGGTAACATCCATAAAAAATTGACTACCTCTATGAGGATCTTCTTTCCTTGGACTCTAACCCCATTATTGATCATACGTTCATGTTATTTAAGAGACAAGAACTCTTTGATCTTCTCTACTTGCTACAAATCCTTTCAAAGTAGATATCTAAATATCGTCGGATTGATGAAAGAGATAGAAGGACCAACTTCTTTCATAAAACTTGCAATATTAGGAAAAGAGCCTCCCTCATTCGTAGTCCCACTTTAGAAAATGTGAAAACTCCCAATAGACGTCTGATGTAGCCCTGTTTTGGGGCTCCATCTTGTGCCATTTTGTACTTTAATCACATTTAAACAAGTTAGATTACAAGTTAATGTCCCCAATATGTGTTTTACTATCAAATGCACTTATGGACGTTCTTTGCACTGTTTTCAAGTACTTGGACCATGCTTTGGATGGATGAAAGAGAAGGAAGGAGTTCTAGGGTTTCTCCACTCATGGAGGGGTCCAAAGAAGGCCCCAAAGCTCCCTCAACCTACCCCCAATGGCCAAGAATCGTCATCAAGCAAAGAAATCTATGGATGATGAAAGGTGAAGTTCAATTGCCTGTTGCAGACCCCAAAACGGTCGTGGGCATACTCCCATAGTTGTGTCTTTTATGGTAAAGAATCGACAGAATCAACAGGGACATGCACCCAACTCACCACGGCTGTGGCCCATTGAAGATACCACGGTCGTGGTCATCAACACGATCGTGGCCAGTAGAGGAGAAGACGGGCGTGCCCCCCCATAACTGTAAGGACCCTGACCTTCGTTTAGGGTTTACCCTATTTGTTTTGCTTAACCTTGATGCTTAGTTGCTTGCTAATCACCTTTAGTGGTGATTAGGGTTGGCTGTGCTTGTTGAGAGTTGAGGGAGCTACTCGCAAATAACCCAAGTCTAGGGTTGGTGGGCAAGTTTGCCACCTTGTGAGGTGTCTCTCTCTCTCTCCTTGCTTCCTCTAGTGGAGGGAAGATGGTTTGGGCTCGTTGCTTGAGTTCCTTTGGGCTTGGTTGAGCTTGTTGGGCCTTGAGGTGCCTTGCTTTGGTTGAGTTGAGCCTTGTATCAGCCAAGAGGAGAGCGTGTTGCCAATGGGGTGTGTCGCCCATGGTGCTGGTTGTGTGTCGCCCTAGAGCCTTTGACCAAGTTTGACCTCGTTTGTGTCACCACTAGTGGACACTTGGTGCATGATGCTTGCATGTGGCAATGACCTTGGACATGTGTTTAGGGCTTGCTAGAGAGGTGGCTCGTGTACTAGGACAAGTGTCCCTAGGTGGGCGACACCTTGCTTGGCTCTACCTTGTTTTCTCCTCCAACCCCATCTATATAGGCGTGTCCTTTCCTTTGCTAGGAGTTCTTTTGGTGCCTTAGTTTCTTCTCCACCTTGGTGTGCACGATACCCTTTCCCTTGGCAGCTTGGTGGATGACACCCTTGGAGGAGCAAGCTTGGTGGCCGATCTACCTTGGAGTCTTCTTCTTCCTTGGAGCTTCGTGGTGCTAGGAGCTTGGAGCTTGCTTAAGGCGGGTTGCATAACTCCTAACCCTAACTATACTACCTCCTTTCATGTTCTTATATGTTGCTAGCTTTGTTTTCTTGCTTAGTCTTCTTGTTGGCCGAACCTAGGGATTAGGGTTTCTTGGTGAGCAACACTCTCTTCTCTTCTAGGTCTTGAGGAGTGAGCTTGAGCTCTAGTAGCTTAAGCAACACCCTCCTCTCACCATGGACTTGAAGGGTGAGCTTCGTACTAGTGGTGATCTTTGCTAGGGTTGTCCTTGTGTTGGCCGTTTGGTGGCAAGAGATGTGCAAAACCCCTCTCTCGTTTAAGTTGAGAGGTGATATGTCCTCTTGATCCATTAGGGTTTCCATGCCTTGTGCTTGAGGTAGAAGACGATCATGTGAGTTGTACCTTGCCCGATATGGTGGTTGTGAAGGTGTTGCCCGATACCCCTTGACCTTAAGACTTGGACGGCAGGTCGTGGTGACTGTGATGGACGATACCCCTGATCCATGATCTTGTGATGGGCGTCATGCCCTAGTCCCTGCTTTGTGACGGCGGTTAGGCCTTGGTTGGTCAGCTGAACGATAGGTTCCTTGTCGGCTGTTTGAGTTACACACCTGACTTAGGTACAGCCTGATGTTGTTGTGCTTATGGATGCTGCTAGACAGATCTGTGATGAGCATCACCCTTGGTCGTAGCTCTGTGTGTGTCGACCTACTGCACGACACAACTTGGGCGTTGCACGATACCTTGGTGCCCGATGCAGGTGATGCCTGACAGTGCGTTGCTCGTCATCCCTTGCACGGCACGCCTTGGGCTCAGCTGCCCGATAGTCTTCTTGACCTGACGCAACGTTGTGTGTTGCTTGGTGACAGCCGTTATATGATGAGCGTCTTGAGATGGACATTAGATGAGGGCATGCTGCTCGACACAACCTTTAGTAAGGGTTCTTGGTGCTTTTAGTAAGGGTTCTGTCAGTCATAGAAACCAAGGTGCTGATCTTATATCACATTTACAATGATGGTGATCCTTGCTATGTGTAATGATAATGGCTATGGTAAGCTTGTCCATGTAACCTTACCATGACTTGACATTCGCTCAAAATCATCTTGGATCTCCTATATAATGTTGAGGAAAATGATAGGCATGTAATATGGTTTGCTTAATGATATACCCTACGCATATGATCATAAGTTGATGCATGATTAAGAAGGTACATCTAATCATTAATGTCACCTTATACTGATAACATGGTCATTCTATTGAAGCCTATTATTGTATATACTAACCATGCAGGTGATGCATAGCCAATAATAAGGGGCTATGAGGTATACGTACATGTTGAGTAACTCTGTTGTGATTGATACTCTTAATGTTGAAATAATCTGTATAATGTCCATGACTAAAGTACCAGGGATTGCTATCTCATGATGATGATGTAAGCCTTGAGAGGTAGTGGCACTATATGATGAGGGATTGAGATCCCATGGCATACGATGATCCATGTGATTGATCTAGATTGATTGGCAAGAGGCCAAGTGATAACATGTGATGTGGGATCCTTGTGATGGGTCAGTATGGTGTGAATCGTAGTAAAAGCACAATGTTGAGTTTTATATTGTTTACTTCCTGTTATAGTTTACATGTTACCTAACTTGGTTGAATCTTGCAATCCATATAAAAGATACTAATTAATCACAGTGGAATATATCATGTAGTTTGCCCTGACCATAGATCCATCATCGTCAGGAGCTGGTGATGGTGAAACGGGTTCTCCTATGGGTTAACCCGGAGCGCATATTGTTGAATATGTGAGGTTTCTCCTAGCCTAAAATAGTGAGGATTAGAGTGCAGCGACGGCTGCAGACTCGGGATGTGTATAGAGCATGGTGAACAGGCCCATGGCTTAGGATATGTGATATGGGAGCATGAATGCTTTCATGGCTTAGAGCACGGTGAACAGGCCCGTGGCTCAGTTATACTAGCGCTGAGACCTGTACCGAGGCGGGCTAGAGTATGGGTAGCCTATGGAGTTGACCCTGTGGTTGAGGCTACTTAAGAATGAGACTGCGGTCTTGCTTGTGTTGTACTCGTACACTGACTACGAGGTGGGAGGTTGTGGAGTCCGACTCTTCCACTTGACCTTGTGTGGCACCGGCTATGGGCTTCACAGCCGAAGGTTGGATTTGAACGGTACAGTTCACTTCCTCAGGGCATAATAAGACGTAATCCAGCCGAATAGTATTTATTGCTTAAGGTAAAACACGGAACATTGGTTGAGGCCTTGCTTGTGTAGTTAATCTGGTTATATCTTGCGGTTGCTTATATGTTCTTCATATGTGGTAAGACCTTATAATTCTTATCTTGTCAATCATGTTCCATAAAGAGGTAATTGGTGAGATGCCTTCCGTGCAGCCTGGAAAGCTTGATGGAATGAATAAGACTTACTATAGAGACTGTTATTATTCTACGTTTTACTGTTTATCTACTGCTGTTGCTTTATCCTTCTGGTTTTATAGTTTCGGCGGGGAGTTATGTTTCTTGCTGGGACAATGTTCAATTGTCTCACCTCTCTGGTTTTCAGGTGTTCGAGCTAGACATGGTGGTGGTCGTGGAGTTTCAGTCGAGCAGCAACATGAGTAGTAGAAGGCAACAGTTGGACACACTGCTGTTTTGGTGTTCTGGTAGTAGAGTCTAGAGTCATCCCTGTACTCTCGCGTCCTTGGGAGCGTTTTGACGTTGTTTCACGATGTATAGTTGTTGATCCTTTGTATATCCTACTGCTGGCCGGATGTGGGCCTTTATGTATATATGACAGGTGATGAACTCATGTGATGACAAGACAACTGATCTCCTAAGTTGTGGACACGTATCAAGGCTCGTATATGTTGATATAACATGTTTTTCTACAGGATGAGGACTTGGATGTGATAGTTTCATAGTTTATCCATTTTCCACAATCAGTTTTATCTAACATGTGTTTTTGGTAATATGTGGTTATGGTGATTTCCACACGTTATCGCGTAACACCTCACTATCTGTGTGATAGTGGGATGTGTTGCCACAATAACGATCGTGAGAATTTCACGCAAGGACCCCCAGAATCAATAGGGAGACTAATTTTGTACTTGAACGCCCATGATCGTGGCCATCTGCCACGACTGTGGCCTTTGAAGATTGACTCACCCGTGTTGCTGCCCCACGATCAAGGTCTCCTCCTCCAAAACGACCATGTTACTCACCACGACCGTGGTGCTACTCACCCAACACAACCATGGCACTCTGCCACGGCTGTGGCCACCTCCTATACTTTCATTTTCACCACCATTTCCACACCATGCCCATGTCTACTCCCCACGACCGTCCCATACCACCCCCACCACGGTCGTGGCCCATCAACACGGACATGGTGACCAACCGACCCTACCTATTTTTTACACTGTTTTTCTTATTGTACCCCCACTTACCCTAGTGCTTCCCCACCACCTATATATACATAGGTGGCAGATGGGACACGAAGGTTAGACCCCCTAGCTGCTGCTACTCCACCCTACTCTCCCCTTGAACGTTCATTACACTCCACCTTGCATTTATGCTCTCCTCCACTGTTTCTACCTCATTTCCACCTTGGAAGCCTAGTTTTCTAGGTTTTCCTCCATAATCCCCCATATTCTCATGCCCATCTACACCATTGGAGGAGGAAGGATGTCACCAATATGTTGGGAGGTGAAGAAGGAGGCTTCTACTTCAAGGTTCATGGAGTTCTACCCCCTTCTTTCCCTTTCTTTTGTTGTTTTCTTGATCATGTCTAGCTAAGCTCCTAGTGGTGGGTTGTTTGGGGTCAAAATGTAACTTTGATACCATGTTGGGGGAAAATAGCTTGTAATGAACATAATTTCTATCTATGATGATTGCTTCTTGCTTCTATCTTATTTCTTATTTTATTGTGTGTGGTTTGTGCTTATAACATGGATTGCTTGCTTTGAGATGTTTGATGACACTTAGCTTCTACGAGGAATTGGAGTTTATGTGGCAATCTTAGGAATGGCTCCTGGGTCCAATTATTGGATCCCTAGCTTGCCCCCTTTGTTCCTACATACACATCCCTCCTCCTACAAGTGAGTGTGAGATCTAAGTGGCTAGTGTAAGTGTGATTAGTGCAATTGCCTAGGGCTTTCTAAAGGCTAGATGGCTAGTGGCATGAGGTGAAAAACCCTCATCTCTACTCCCATTTCTACCCTTGGCTCTCAATTGACTAATACCACTTACTCTAGAGACCTAGACTTGACAAATCCTACTAGAATTATACCTAACCCTAGTTCCTCAACTAGTAGTATATGTTACATTCTAATAGCACTTGCCTTGTTGTTTGGTTTGGTAATCTAGATAGAATTGTGATAATTGCTTGCTATGTTGAGATCTCCCAACTAATATCAAATCACATACCCAAATGTCCCACCTACCTAATCTCATTGCTTAAAACCCATTTTGCTTTATTAGCTTGTTTATGCTAATCTAGTTTGACTACTTGTGCTCAATCTAGTTAATTGCTCAGTCTTGCCCTTTAGTGTTGACCTAGGGTTTTGCTCTCTCTCTCTCTCTCTCTTGTGGTTAATCTAGTTCTTAGTGCTCATTGCTCTGCTAGTGTAGTGTAGTTCACCTTTGCTCTTGCTTTGTTAGTTTCTTAATCTAGTTCATTAGACTTGCCTGCTTAGGATAACTTAGGGTTGTGATAATCTAGATTTTATAATTGTCTTTACTTGCATGTTCACCTAGTTTAACAACCGAACAAACCCTTTTAAACCCTTCAACCCTAATCTCCACAATAGGAATGTAGTCAATGCTAGTCTAGCTCCAGTGCCCCCTGTGTCCCTGAGGATCGACCCCTACACTTGCCCTTCATCTATGCTACAATAGTACCTCGTGTGCTTGCGGGTGACCTATTTGGTATTGTGATTGACTTGGTTAGGGATAATATAATTTTTGAAAGATCCACACGTGTGTCCTCCCTTAGAGTTGCATCTAGCCACCTCTAGTTGGCTAGTGTGTAGCATTGGTGGGAACCGCGTCAAGCTTTCTGGCACTATTGCTGGGGACAAAGGCGCTTGACCTAGCTAGTTAGTGTAGCTTAGTCTTTCCTTTTTCCCTCATCATTGATATTCTTTATTCTTTATTCACTTTTGCATATTACCATTCTAACTTGGTTTCTTATTGCTTGTTTATGTATTGTGCATGTGACAGCTGTGCATGCGCCACACGTGTTCCACTTGTACCGACTTGGTGTTGTATGACCCTGAGATAGGTAGAAGGAGATGCCAAAGTTGCTACAACCAACACTGAGAAGTTGAGATGGCAGACAAAAACCCTCATGCGTATGCTCAACCACCTCCACCGCAGCCCAACCGCCCACTCCATGAGTATTTCACCCTGGGGAACTACAATTCCCCCATTGCCACCCTAGTTGACCAAATGTCGGGTCAATAGTTCTCCATTCCACCCGCACTCCTTGGACTCCTCCCCACTTACTATGGGATGGAAAATGAAAATCCCTACCATCACATCGATGCATTCCTTGAGACGTGTTCCACTTTATGTACCCCCGCCGCTACCGATGACTCCATCCGGAGAACCCTCTTTTCGTTCTCCACAAAAGAAAAAGCTAAAGAGTGGTATGTTTCAAAACCAGAGTTGGTAACCTAGAATGAAGTCAAGAATGAATTTCTGAAAAAGTTCTTCTCGGTTGCTAATCTAACCTACATGAGAAGATGCATCACCTCCTTTGCCTAGAAAGAGAATGAACCCTTCCATGAGGCGTGGGAGAGGTTCCAAAAACTTCTCCGCGACTGCCCCCACCATGAAGTGCCATTGTGGCAACTAGTTCAAGCCTTCTACACTGGGCTTGAAGAATAGAGCCAAAATAATATTGACTCCTCATGTGGAGGCACTTTCATGGCAAAGCCAACCGATGAGTTGTGGCCTTTATTCGAGCATCTTGCTAAAAACTCCCGCCATCGAGTTTCTACAAAAGGGGATCATTACAACTGAAACTACGTCCCTCCACCTTCTTCTGTAGCTCCAGCCTGCAACGTTGCCGACCCCGATATGATGAGGATGGTGGCAGATATGATGAAGATGATGAAGAACCAAGCTGGTGGTTCTCCTAACCAATCCACCATGGCAGCTGATTCTGTTGATGAAGAAGTACATGCCTTGCACTCTTTTGGCAGTTGAAACAATCAAGGACCCATGTCCAACACTTATACTCCCGAGTGGAGGAACCATCCAAATTTCTCATGGAAGCAACAAAATGAAGATGGGCAAGGACAAGGACAACCGAGGCCACGCTATAGTTCAAAGTTTGAAGAGGAGGTGCTTGGAAGATTAAGAAGTTTGGATGAGGTGAAGAAGGATGCGTCCTCACATGGGCAGTCCATCAACCGCCTTGAGCAAAGATTGGATCAGATCTCTCTCTCTCTCTTGCTAGGAGGGAAGAAGGAAGACTCCCATCTCAACCGATGCCCAACCCAAATAATGACAATACTTTCCTAGGGAACACTCAAAGTTCATATGCTCTACCGTCATACCAAGCACCGCTGAATCCCTATGATCCACCACCTCCTCAGGCACCTCTTAACTATCAATATGCTCCACCTCCACCTCATTCATACCAACAACCACCTCCACAATACCACCCCCATCCACAACAACAACCACAACCGCAATTCATCCTCCAAAACCCAAATTCACCTCATCAAAGGCCACCACCACCTTGACAGCCACAACCACCTCCACAAGCCTCTTATTCTACTACCCATGAGCATGTGAAGGAGGTGACTATTTTGAGGAGTGGCCGGACTTTGGGGAACCTCCATGATACTGTCGTTGTTGAAAGAGGTGACATTGAGACTGGATAGGTTGATACTAAGGTACAGATTAAGGATACTGTGATGAGAGCCAGAGTTGATATTATGATATCAGGTAGTAATACTATGATTACTATGATTCCTGCTGACGATAATGTTGATTCAAGCCATTTGGGATCCCAACTCCCCCCATTTCCTGAAGCTCTTAAGGAGCCTTCTATCGAGAGGAGAAGAAAGAAGCATACCGAAGACATCCTTGAGACTTTCAAATAGGTGAAAATCAGCATTCCTATGCTTCATGCAGTCAAGAAAATCCCTTCTTATGCTAAGTTCCTGAAAGATTTATGCACATTCAAGAGAAATACCATGGGGAGAACCCCAAAGAAAGTCAATCTCACCGAGCAAGTGAGCTCGATTTTGCAGCACACCATGCCAAGGAAGAGAAAAGATCATAGTGCTCCCAACATATCATGCTACATTGGGGTACATCACATAGACCAAACCCTCCTAGACTTGGGTTCTAGCATTAACCTAATGGTGTATGATGTGTTTGGCAAGCTCTAAATGGGGAAATTGAGTTTGGCTCATTATACTTTACAGTTGGCCGACCGATTAATAAAGATGCCTAGAGGGTGTGTTGATGATGTGCTTGTGAGGCTTGATGATGAGACTTCTACTTTCTTCCCTACTGACTTCATTGTCTTAGATATGGAGAAAGACACAATGAGGGTGCCTATCATCTTGGGAAGATCATTCCTAGCCACACTTGATGCAGTGATTCATGTGAGGACCGGGACTATGTATGATGCACATGAAGATCCGGTTGAACATCTTTAAATCTTCAACCACAGCCGAGGTGATAGGGGCCACTGAAGAAGATTGCTATCTCATTGAGTGCTTGGACGAGATTGTGGAGGAATGTCTACCTGTGTGGATTCAAATTGTCACTCAAGGTAGAGGCCTAGAGCTACTAGTTGAGTTCCCCGATGATGACGATGAAGTGGATGAAGAGAATGAGCTAGCCTTGGTGGCTGCAAGTGAAGACCTTCCTTCTATTTCTAAACCATTAAAGAACTCCCTTGAAAAACCTCTCACTCTTGATTTGAAGCCCCTTCTAGAAGGATTGAAGTATGCTTTTCTAGGTGCAAATGACATCCCGGTGATCATTTCCTCCATTCTCTCACCGGAATAAGAGGAGGCATTAATGGAAGTCTTAAAGAAGAACATCCAAGTCATTGGATGGTCTATAGATGATTTGAGGGGTATCAACCCCTCCATCTGTGTGCACATGATCTATTTAGAAGATGATGCAAGGACTACCCACCAAATACAAAGGTGATTGAATCTAAAGCTAAAAGAAGTTGTAACTCAAGAGGTTGTGAAGTTTCTAGATGCTGGAATTATCGATCACATTTCTAATAGTACATGGGTGATCCCCATCTAGGTTGTACCAAAAAGGGGTGGGATCATTATGGCGGAAAATGCAGATGGTGAGCTTGTGCCGGTTAGAGAACAATCAAAGTGGAGAATGTGTGTTGATTACCGAAAGCTCAATGAAAAGACAAAAAGGACCACAACCCTATCCCATTTCTTGACCAGATTCTAGAGAGGCTAGTGGGGCAAAGCTTCTATTCCTTTCTTGATGGGTACTCTGGATACTTCCAAATTGTTGTACATCCTACGGATCAAGAGAAGACAACATTCACCTGCCTCAGTGTTACATTTGCCTACTGGAGAATGCCATTTGGGCTCTGTAATGCCCCTTCTACATTTTAGAGATGTGTGACCTCGATTTTTGTGGATATGCTTGATTCATCATTGGAAGTGTTCATGAATGATTTCTCAGTTTTTGGTAAAACTTTTGATGAATGCTTACTTCATTTGGATGTTGTCCTTGAGAGATGTGTAAAGGTTCGCCTAGTGCTATCTTGGGAGAAGAGACATTTCATGGTGCCCGAAGGCATTGTTCTGGGCCACCAGGTTTCAAAGGATGGAATTGAAGTTGATAGGGCCAAGGTGGGCCTCATTTCTACTCTTACTATTCCTTCCACCGTAAGACATGTTCGGTCTTTCTTGGGACATGCAGGTTTCTACCGCCGATTCATAAAAGACTTTAGCAAGATCTGGAGACCTCCATGCCACTTGCTTGAGAAGGATGTTGAATTTCATTTTAATGATAAGTGTGCTGAAGCCTTCAACCACTTGAAGGAAAGACTAGTTTCTGCTCCTATCATGCAGCCGCCGGACTTCTCTTTGCCATTCGAGATTATGACTGATGCATCTGACATGGCAGTGGGGGCTGTGTTGGGTCAAAGAGTTGGTCGGATTCCACATGCTATCTAATATGCAAGCAAGACTCTAGATGAAGCCCAAAGAAACTACACAACCACTGAGAAAGAGTTGCTTGCAGTTATCTTCACTCTTGACAAGTTTAGATCTTATATTCTACAAAACAAGGTGATTGTCTATACGGACCACACTTCTCTAAAATATCTAATGGCAAAGAAAGATTCCAAACCAAGGTTGATCAGATGGATATTGTTGTTTTAAGAGTTCGACTTTGAGATTGTAGACAAGAAGGGAGTAGAGAATTATGTCGTCAATCATCTCTCTCAGATTAAAGCACCTTATGATGACACGAATAGATACAAAGAGACGTTGCCACATGAGCAGTTGTTCCTTCTCTCATTCATTCAAAGGCCTTGGTACCAACACATAGCTAACTTTTTAGCTAGTGGGAGGGTACCAAACACTTGGACCAGGGAGGAAAGTCGAAGGTTATTTGCGATGGCCAATGATTATGTTTGGGATGATCCTCACTTGTTCAAGTATTGCTCTAACCAACTTATCTGAAGATGTGTTCTGGAGATGGAGCAGTAAGAAATCCTCTCTATGTGCCATTCTAGAGTTTGTGGAGGTCACTTTGGTGGAAAACGTACTGCTGCCAAGATTCTTCAAAGCAGATTCTATTGGCCTTCATTGTTCAAAGACTCTCATGAATTTTGTAAGTGTTGCTTAAGATGCCAAAAAGTAGGCACCATCTCTAAGAGGGATATGATGCCTCTATCACCCATTCTTGTGGTGGAGGTATTGGATGTTTGGGGGATTGACTTCATAGGTCCTTTTCCTCCCTCTTTTAGATGTCTACATTTTGGTTTCCATTGACTATGTATCAAAGTGGATTGAGGTTGTTGCAACAAGGACAAATGATCACAAGGTGGTATGTGACTTCATGAAATCTAACATCTTTAGCCGTTTTGGTATTCCAAGAGCTATGATTAGTGATGACGGAAGTCATTTCATCCACCGTACCTTTGAAAGCTTGCTCAAGAAACACGAGGTGAACCATCATGTAGTTACTCCTTACCACCCCCAAATAAGTGATCAAGTTGAGTTAGCCAATCAAGAGATAAAGCTCATTCTAGAGAAGACGGTGAGACCAGACCGTAAGGATTGGTCACTTCATTTCAATGAAGCTTTATGGGCATATAGAACTGCATACAAAGCCTCGATCAGCACTACACCATTCAAGCTTGTGTATGGGAAAAGCTGCCATTTACAGGTTGAGATGCAACACAAGGCACTATGGGCATTGAAA
This sequence comes from Alisma plantago-aquatica, assembly GCA_963693085.1. Lineage (NCBI taxonomy): Eukaryota > Viridiplantae > Streptophyta > Magnoliopsida > Alismatales > Alismataceae > Alisma > Alisma plantago-aquatica. Next base: position 1,313,206,002 of record OY856409.1, on the reverse strand, counting down.
GCTATGGACTTTGATGGAGAGAGTGCCAGAATGAAAAGAAAATTTCAGCTGAATGAGTTGAAAGAAATGCACCATGAAGCATATGAAATGTCTAAGAGCTACAAAGAGAGGACAAAGTTTTTTGCATGATAAGTTGATTAAGAAGAAAGACTTCGATCCCATAAAGTGGCTGTGGTTGTAAAACTCAACGATGAAGTTCTTTTCTAGAAAACTTTGATCTAGATGGGAAGGACCTTATCTCATCAAGAGATTATATCCATCTGAGGCTGTAGTGATTTGTGAAAAAAAGGAGCTAGTGAGTTCACCGTGAATGGCCAAAGATTGAAATGTTGTAGAAGTGGGTCCGGACAAGGCAAACCAAAGTTTTGATATAGTGATGTTAGTGGAAGAATGTCAAGTTGATAAAGGGATGTGCTTGAATGCACATGAGAGAGACATATACTTTAAAGATGCTTTGAGAATCCCGTGGAAATGATGGAAGTCAAGAATCAATAAGTCTGACTGAAGGTGTAAAATTTAGCGCTAGTGGGAGGCAACCCACCTAGGTTTGGGAGCTTTTTCACCCAAACTTCTCTTTTTGATACTTTTATTTTCTTTCCCACAAAAATACACACACATGTGTTTAGTAGTTTTCTTTGAGTTTTAATGACATGGCAGGTGGTAGGTACTAGAGAGAGAGGGATCAAAGTTGATTCATGGCCATTAAGGCAATTTTGTGGCGAAAAACCAAAGAAAAATTAAGTTCTTAATTTTGAGTTGCGAGAGCTGAAGGAATGACCCCACCACGGCCATGACATAAGTGGCCAAACACGACCGTGGCCTGCCACCATGGTCGTGGGTTTTATTTCGTAAAAGTTGCAAAGATGTTAGGATTTTTGGGCAAATGGCCACGACCATGTCGAAGATGGATGGCCACGACCGTGGAAAGGTCAGATGGGAACACTCTTCATCGACAACACGACTGTGGCACACCGCCACATCCGTGCTACCAAACCCTGGCCACGGCCGTGGCCATCAGCACGACCGTGGCTCGACCCGAACCAAAAGAAAAAAATATAGCACTTGAACATATCAAACCCAAACTCTTCTTCATTTCATATCCTTCTCCCTTGAGAGCATGATCGTGGCGGTGTACTGCAGCAGTGTGCTCCTTCGATTTTCACCTCCAACACCTCAAAGCACCCCTAATCAACCACCAATTGTTACCTAATCATCCCCCAACCATCCCCCTACCATTTCCGCCACCATTCCTCCCTCAATCAATCCTTTACCTCCACCTTCCTCTCCAATCTTCCCAACATCCTCCCTTCCCTAAACCTCCACTTCAACCTTCCATTCTTCGCCCAAATCCATAGAAAACCCCACATCCACCATATAAACCTCATTCTCCTTCCATTCTACACCTAAATCCACACCCATATCACCCCCTATACAAAAATCCAAATTTCACCCTCCATTCCCACATCCAACTATGAAAAAAAATTGGGAAGGCAATCACAAAGGGGCCCAACATCATCACTGGAGGAAGCCAACGTTCCAAAAACACCATATCTGATGTTTCTATACCCTCACATATCCTATCCCCAGCCAACTCCACATCCCAATCCCCCTGTCACTCATAATCGGTGAGTGCATCCCACTCCCGTTCATCCGACAACCACCATATCACTGATGAGACGTATCGGGGAGAGGAGGAGGAGGAATCCGAGGAGGTCAACATGGACAACACAATTGATGAGGTCAAGTCGGTGGTTTCTAAAAGAAGCCAAAGATCAAAAGTAGCACTGTCCTCATCAAAGTGCCCGCCAAACCTACTCTAGCACACCACTCGACATCTCACACGGTAGTGAAGCATAGTAAGCAACCGCAATCTACACGGAAATTGTGTCAGGATGAAGAACATTTTGTGCAGTGATAAAACCTTGATATGAGTTCGAGGTCCCAGTCATACAGATTGGATGAGGAGGAGGAAGATAGCGAGGATGAGGAGATGCATGTGGCAACACATCCCACTATCACACAGACAATGAGGTGTTACGTGAAAACGTGCGGAAAACACCATAAACCACAAATTACCAAAAACACGTGTTAATTAAAACCGATTGTAGAAAGCAGATAAGCTAAGAAACTATCACATTCCGATCCACATTCTGCAAGAAAACAGGTCATATAAACATTTACAAGCCTTGATGTGTGTTCACAGCTTAGGAGATCAGCTGTCAAGCTATCACATGAGTTCATCACCTGCTATTACATACATAACGGCCCACATCTGACCAGTAGCAGGATAGATAAAACATCAACCACTATACATCGTGAAACAATGTCAAAACACCTCCAAGGACCTGAGAGTATAGGGATGACTCTAAGACTCTGCTACAAAATGACCAAAACAGCAGCATGTCCATCTCTTGCCTTCTACTGCTCTTCTTGCTGCTCGGATGCAACTCCGCGACCACCACCACACCTGGCACGAACACCTAAAAAGGTTGTAAACCAGCGGGGTGAGACACACAGTCCCTGCGAGAAACATAACTCCCTGCCGAAACTATAGAACCACAGAAGATGAAGCAGCAACAACAGATAACTGATAAAAGGTATAACAAGAGCAGTCCATATAGCAAAGCTATTTATACCGTCAAGCTTACCAAGATGTATGGAAGGCATATACCCAAGTATTTCTTTATGGAACATGATTAACAAGATAAGATTTATAAGATCTTACTGCAGAACATAAGGAACGTATAAGTAACTGCAAGTATAACGATATTAACTACACAAGCAAGACCTCAATCAATGTTCCATGTTTTGCCTTAAGCAGTAAATGCTATTCGGCTAAATTACATATTATTATGCCCTAAGGAAGTGAGCCGTACTGCTTAGATCCAACCGACGGCTGCGAAACCCAGAGTCGATGCCATACAAGGTCAATGGAAGAGTCGGACTCCATGACCTCCCACCTCGTGTTCAGTGCATGAGTACAAAACAAGCAGGACCGCAGTCTCATGCTTAAGTGGCCTCAGCCACATGGTCAGCTCCCGCAGGCTACCCTCTGCCTAGCCCGCCTTGGTACATGTCTCAGCGCTAGTGAAACTGAGCCACAGGCCTATTCACCGTGCTCTGAGCCATGAACACATTCATGATCCCATATCACATATCCTGAGCCATGGGCCTGTTCACCATGCTCTATACATATCCTGAGTCTGCAACCGCAGCTGCACTCGAATCCTCACTATTTTAGGCTAGGAGAAACCTCACATATTCAACAATATGTGCTCCGGGTTAACCCACAGGAGAACCCGTTTCACCATCACCAGCTCCTGACGATGATGGATCTATGGCCAAGGCAACTACATGATATGTTCCACTGTGATTAGTTAGTATATTTTAAGTGAATTGTTGAGGCAATCAAGTTGTATAACATGCAGACTATAATAAGAGTATATACATGAAACTCAACATCATGCTTTTACTGTCATCAACATCATCCTGGTCCATCACAAGGATCCAACATTACATTGCCATGGGATCTCAATCCCTCATCACATAGTGTCACTACCTCTCAAGGCTTACATCATCACCATGGGATAGCAATCCCAGATCATCATTAGAGAATAACATCTCATTATGGCACTCTAGCCAAACTCAGGTCTTCTGACCAAACACACCATGCATGTTATCTCATCAACAAGAGTAACCATCAGAGCAGTGTTACTCAAACATATATACCTCATAGCCCTTTTTACCTGGCTATGCATCTGTACCTGCATGGGCAGTATGCACAATCATCATAGATTATCGGAAGAGTTATATTATCAACATAGGGCAGTACTGATGATTATATACTTTATCATTCATGCCTCAACCTGTGACCATAGGCATAGGTCATATCATCATGCAAGCATCTTTCATGCTTACCATTTAATCAACATTATACATATAGTTCCAGATGATCATAAACACAGGTACTACCATGTCAAGCTACATAGATGTGATCCATTATATCCACTATGAAGTATGTCAGGGATCACTATCATAAACCAAACATAATTACATGAGCAAAAGCTAGCATATATATTTTCCAAAAGGAACAAAACCCTCACTGAAGGTAGTATCGGGCAGGGTACTCTCCCCTATCGCCCAACACACAACTACACAACGGGTAGCACCTGGGGTGTAACATGCAACGCTATGTCATGCACCTCCAAGCGTATAGTGAAACAAGGTCCAAGGCATATCGTGCAACAGGTGTATCAGGCACCTCTGTATTGTGCACCCCAGGTGTCGTGTATCAAGGATATCGGGTCATACATATGCAACGTGCAGCTCAGTCTATATCGTGTAATGGCTAGGGTTACTATTGGGCATCCACTATGCCTCGACGTCTAGCACAAGGCTAGGTGTATCGGGTAGCAAGGAACATGCCGTTCCACCAGCCTAGCCTCACCATATTGGCCAACACACAAAGCAAGGACTATGGTGTGACGCCCGACACAAGACCAGACCACAACGCCCCATATCGTACAAGGTGTGAAAGCACCAAGCAACCACCTGAACAAGGTGTATCGGGCAGGACATTCAGTATGGTGTGACGCCCGACACACAAAAGGGGCAAGGACTAGGTTGTAACACCCAACACAACCATAACAACATGACGTCCAAGGCTCTAGGTTAAGAGGGGTATCGAGCAACATCACCCCAAGCCATATCCGCCAAGATGCAACCTGACAGGGTCACCACCAACCTCAAGCACAAGGGCACCAAAACCCTAATGGATCAAGAAGATGACTCACCTCTCAACTATCAAGAGAGAGGGGTCTTGCCAAGCTTCTTAACACCAATCGCGCAACACAAGGTTCAACCACAACCAAGGTCCACAACCATCACATAGCTCACCTTTCAAGTCCACGGTGAGGGGAGGGTGTTGCTCAAGCCACTAGAACACAAGCTCACCTCTCAACTTAAACGAGAGAGGAGTATTGCCCATATTACTAGAACTCAAGCTCACTCCTCTAGACCTAGGAGAGAAAGGGGTGTTGCTCACCAAGAAACCCTAGAACATAGGTTCGGCCAACAAGAACAACTTAAGCAAGAAACTCAACCAACAACATACATAGCCGATATGATCATAAGCAACACATAAGAACATAGGAGAGGTAATATAGTTAGGGTTACGAGTTATGTAACCCGCCTTAAGCAAGTTCCAAGCTCCTAGCTCCAAGCTCCAAGCACCACCAAGGAAGAAGAGCAAAGCGCTCTAGGGTTCGGCCATTACTAGAGGAAGAAGGAGACTCCAAGGCAAGGATCAGCCACCAAGCTTGCAAAGGAAGGGGGGTGTCATGCACCAAGGGAGAGGGGAAACAAAGGAACTAAAGGGATCCTTAGCAAGAGAAAGGGAACAAATATATAGAAGAGGATGGAGGAGAAACCAAGGTAAGACAAGGCAAGGTGTCGCCCACCTAGGGACACTTGTCCATGTGCAAAGACACCACTTTAACATGCCCTAAACACATGTCCAAGGCCATTTCCACATGTAAGCATCAAGCACCAAGTGTCCACTAGTGGTGACACAAATGAGGTCAAAGAGAGTCAAAGGGTCCATGGGCGACACACCTCCACACCATGCCCGACACACCCCTACCATGGCCGAGGCACATCCTGGGCAACACACCACAGGTCGATACAAGCACTCCCACCCAACACAAGGCTCACTTGCCTGACATAAAGGTCTAACAAGGCAAAGGCAAGGCACCACAAAGCCCAACAAGCTCAACCAAGCCCAAAGGAACTCAAGCAACGAGCCCAAACCTTCCTCTCAATACTAGAGGAAGCAAGGAGAGGGAGGAATACCTCACAAGGTGACAAACTTGCCCACAAACCCTAAGCTTGGGTTAATTGCAAGTAGCACCTCCAACTCTCAACAAAGCACCAACAAACCCTAATCACCACCAAAGGTGATTAGCAAGCAACTAAGCATCAGGGTTAAGCAAAGCAAACAGGATAAACCCTAAACGGAGGTTAAGGTCCTTACAAACTAACCCTCTACAAAGGGATTTCGTCCTCAAAATCCGAAAGAAAAAGCAAGGGATACTTCCTCCTCATCTCTTCCTCAAGCTCCCACGTGGCTTCCTCAACGCCACGATGATGTCAAAGAACCTTCATAAGAACCAAGTTCTTCCTCTTCAGCTTCTTAACTCTCCTGTCAAGGATCATCACAGGACCTTCCTCGTAGGTCACATCTTCATCAAGCTCAACTTCGTCTGGCTGTATCACTGTCCCTAAATCCGGATGACTTTTCTTCAGCATACTGACATGGAACACTGGGTGTAACATGTGCAACTCTGGCGACAGCTCTAACTTGTAAGCTACCTTGCCAACTCGTGCTATGACCGGGTATGGCCCCATATATCTGGGTGCTAGCTTACCCTTCTGGCCAAACCTTATCACACCTTTCCATGGCGAGACTTTAAGATACACTTTGTCTCCTAATTGGAACCCCAAAGGTCGTCAGCGATTGTCTGCGTAAGACTTTTGCCTGTCTTGTGCCGCTTTCAGCTGTTTCTGTATCACTTTGATCTTTTCTGTTGTTTGCTGTAATAACTCAGGACCCAAAAGTTGATATTCACCAGACTCATACCAACACAACGGAGATCTGCACTTCCTGCCATATAAGGCCTCATAAGGAGCCATGTCAATACTCCGCTGATAACTATTGTTGTAAGCAAACTCTATCAAACTGAGATGTACGTCCCAACTGCCTAGGAACTGCAAAACACAAGCTCGAAGGAGATCCTCCAAAGTTTGAATAGTCCTCTCAGACTGTCCATCTGTCTGTGGGTGGAAGGCGCAACTGAACCTCAACTGTGTTCCCAACGCTTTGTGCAACTGTTCCCAGAAACGACTCATGAACTGAGGACCTCTGTCAGAAACTATCGTCGCTGGCACACCGTGCAAACGTACTATCTCATCCATATATACCCGAGCGAGCTTCTCGGCTGTATACGTTGTCTTTACTGGTATGAAATGGGAAGGCTTCATCAATCTGTCCACGATCACCCAAATGGAATCATGATTCCTAGTTGTCCTGGGCAGACCAACTACAAAATCCATGGTTATATGATCCCATTTCCACTGCGGTATCGACAAGGGTTGCAATGTACCTTTCGGCTTCTGATGTTCGGCCTTGACTTGCTGACATACCGCACACCTAGCCACAAACTCAGCTACATCTTTCTTCAAGCCGGGCCACCAATACAAGTCCTTCAGACTATGATACATCTTGGTGACTCTTGGATGCATAGCATACATCGATGTGTGTGCTTCTTCGAGTACTAGCTTCCTCAGATCATCAGCATCGGGGACCACCATCCAATCATGATAGCAAACTAGTCTATCCTCAGACTCATGGAACCCATCACACTTTTCACTGCCAAACTTTGATCTGATCAACTGCACTGCATCATCTGCTTGCTGTGCATCTTTGATCTGTTGTCTCAGTGTAGGCTTGACTTGCATCTGTGCTAAAAGTCTAGCTAACAAGGAAACTTCCTGTTACACCCCGATCTCACAATTTCCTCAAATCATGAGATTAGGGCGTAAGATAGGATTTATATGTAACACAAGGAACACCCTTAACTTTTTCTTTTCTTTTAAACGCTTGTTTCATCGCATTGAACCACATAAAACATCTTAACAAGGGAATCAGAACATTTCTTTACTAATCAGACTTCAATAGTAAAGATACATGTGTAAGAATTCACGATGTCTTTCACACATTATGCACATTAAAGTTGCTAATTAGCATACATATCAAAGAGGAACAATATTACACATTGTAATTACAACTCTCTCTCTAAAACTCTTACTGAGGACCTAGAGTGACAAGGACCGACTGACTCAACTAATCTCATACTTGACTCCTGTGTCAGGTCTACACTGAAGCTCTGGCTATCTCCAAGTCCACGCGGTTAACCCTAAAAATGTTTGAGTAGAGGGGTGAGCCTACTCGCTCAGTGAATGAGTACTTCATGGAAACAGACTAATGCACTAATGTGATTACAGATATAATTTAAGTAAATGATATGCAATTTAACAACAATAAATACTACACTGAGCAGTTCTAAAACAATATAATTGAAATAACAAAGAATGTAAATATTGCATCCAAAGAATAACTACTAGAAGACTATGCTCTGGTCTTCCTTAACTCTTTTAATTATAAAGAACTCTGTGAACCTATATGATCGTATTTTATATTATGCCCTAAATATATGCAGTGTACTCTGCATATAAAGATCCGTAACAAATTCATGCTACGATCCCACCGTACAAGACTTAGCGACACACCCGGAAAATGCTAAGTCTGACGCCAGCCCTGCTCTGCCACAGGGTCACTGGCTCGCCGGCTAGAAACATAGGCTCTACGGCCTTAAAGCACTACTCTGAGTGCACCAAACTCCTCCTTAAACCTGAGTACACCGGCGGAGAGTCACAGGGTTACCTTCGTGACACAAGCACGAATGGTGTTAGATAACCGTGTTTTCCTTTTTGCCCAGTGCCATCGTGACACAAGCACGATTGTTGTTAGACACTGCATTTTCTCTTTCCTCGTTTGTCCGTGACACAAGCACGGATGATGTTGCAACACGAGTTTCACCCCTAAGTTGCAGATACCTCTTAGGGGTTCTACGGTGTTAGGGCACTTAGGTCTATTAATTAATTAACATGTAAATATCTTAGCTCGTGTATTCAACATATACCATGTCTCAGTAACATCCCTTTCTAGGGCATGTCATATCTCATCACCTGCAATTTACGAGATATGTATTGAAATATAAGAAGCCCTGCAGTATGTAAATATCGTTTCAGGGAGAACAAGCATATAAAGTTAAATGCACTAGAAACATACAATTTAACAATTAAGCATCACCACATCTCATATTGAGACCCTTCATATTAGCATAGCATGATTCATTGAACACCCTATCCTTAGGGTTTCATTTGCCTTATTCATTCATCACATGCCAACACCCTACTCTTAGGTTTGCATTTGCCTAATTCACCTTTTCATTTACCTCATTCACTTGTCACATGGCTCTCATAAGGATTTCATAGGATATAAGCATTCACAAATTAAAGATTGTTTCCAACAAATCATCTGCAATCAATATAGACATGAAACCATGGAAATTTAACTAAATTTAGGGTTTCCATACCATTCACTGAGATATCGTGTATCAAGAATAAAATTCAATTAAGATAACCCATGTGGTACATCCTAACCACTTATAGGATTACTAGTCCTTTTCAATAAGGTTGAAACTCTAGCGATATCTCAATTAGGTCAAACCCTAATTACATCATTTGATATAAATCTAAAAGCATCCTCACTAGGAAGTGTTGTATACGTATCTGATATGAATCTACCATCAAAGAGTCGTTCAAACAGAAAAGGAATCCGTATCATATCAATTTGCAACAATCTTAAATCAAACGGACATTTTAGGTTTTAGAATCACATACTAAGCAATTAGGGATTTGGATGCTATAATCAAATTCGTGCATTAGAATGTTTGAAGGAAGAACCCACTCACCCTAAGGTGTGAAAACACCTCACAACTGCAGCTCAACTCAGGGAATCTCGAATTCCTATCAAATCCCTAGCAAATCTCCCAATTCTTCTTCCATTCAACTCGGAAACCTTGAAAATGAGGGATTATGAAGAAAGGGTGAGAAAAGAGGGAATTTCGACATCATCTTGGATCAAATCAGAGCATGGACGGAATCTTGACATGAGAGAGAAGATCCACCATAAAAGTCTATGCAAAGGATCCAAACTTACTTGATTTCACCCTTCCTGGAATCGCAAAACCCTAATTCAGCAATTCCCCCACTTTCTCCACTCAAGCCCTAATTCTCCCTCTCTCTCTAGGAGCTCGTTTCTCTGGAATGAATGACGAAGAATGAGAGCTTCTTGTGTGTGTGGTTTCTCATATAAGTCAATTGAGCTGCTTGGGTCAATTGCATATTGACCCAACACTTAACTTTAATTATATTGGCTGAATATTCAGTTATACAAAAGTTACTGTAATTCGTTTATTTCAGAGATCAAACATTCTCCAACAATTATGGGAATTTATCACGTTGTTAATAATTGATCTATTAAGCTTCAGTTAAAATGTGAGATCATTTGAAGTTACCAATAAATAATTAAAAATATAACAGTGCACTGCTATATTGCAGTCTGCAAAATATTCGGCCGAGTTTGTCCTGCACAAACTCGACCGACACCCTTACTGTAGTATTCAAAAGTCATCCAAAAATTATGCCAATTTAACAGAGTATCTAAAACTGTGTTTTTCAGCCACAGTTAAAATTTGAGATCAATTGGATATACCAATAAAAAGATAAAATTCAATTACCACACTGCTGTATAATTCTGGAAATGTGATCGGTCGAGTTTGAAACTCGGCCGATCAACAGGTCAGAGCATTCTTCAAAAATTCTGATATTTACCAATATTGTTCAAATTTTATATATCCAAATCATATCCAAATTTGAAGTAAATCAGAGTTACACATAAAATAATAAAAATCATTTAGTGAGACATTCTACTTAGCAAATTCTGTATTCATGTATCATCAAAACCCTATTTGGGCCGATTAGGGTTTATGCTTCTCAAATCCTAATTCTCAAGACAAAAGAACATTTAGACTTCTTATCATAGTTAAAACATCCTAATTGTGTTATTGTCATTAATTAGATTTCAAGAATGATTATTCCAATTAATCTTTGCAATTGTCTAGGTAAACCCTAGTTTACCAATTAAGCTCAGATGGGGTCGTAACAACTCTCCCCCCCTTAGAATGTTTCGTCCTCGAAACATGAACCTACAAGAAAGATACATTCAAGGTTATTCTAAGCTTCTAAAGCCTTCCATGTCATCATATTCTTGTATTTCATACCTGAATGTAGTTTTCAACATTAGATCTTTTAATTCTTTACTAAATCACAACATATTTCAAATAGTTCTCAATGATATCAAGAAAATTCTTTATGCCACAGTCAAACATAGAATACAAAGATAAACCACCACGCTTTCGCTGCGCAACTCTGATACTCTGATACAACTATCTCAACTTATGCAGCTCAGAAAGTTCTATTGTTCTATATCACCTTTAAGTGACAAAAGCAAGTTCACCATACTGTTTTAAACTTTAATCAAGTGCTATTCAAATAGCAAAACAGTCTTGAATTAAAAGGCTAGATTCAACAATCAATTGCACAATACTACTCTTGGCATCCCCATTGGGTCATGGATGCATGAGGTGAAGCATTACCACCTCATTCTATACTATCCCGTTTCGATCCTGGGACCTGTGGGTTATGGGCCCACACACAATTCAAAGTGTAACCATCGCATTATATCATTTTAGGGTTTCAACAACAGTAATAAGGTAATCCATGATTGTATCAGTCATTCAAGCATTAATCATATTCAATTACCATCACTCAGTTATATTAGAGCTAGGTATAACAAGCTACACCTCATTAGGGTTACTTGTCCAAACAATCTGATTATCATCCCTTTCTATTAATATGAGTGAATAGGTATAACTACCTTATTCAGGATATCCCTTCATGTGTTCTGACATCATCCAAACCGTATCACCATATTACAAATACACAATGATAAGATGCATACCAGGTATGAATTACTACAACTATCATACGCCTTTAATTTAACATATGGCTTGCACAAATACACTGAAATCATATGTAGAACCAACTTTCATACCTTAATATGCCTTCAACAAATCATACATGTAAAAACAAATTCTCATATTACACAAAGCTAGTGTTTTCCCATATCTCTTTGCTCATTCATTACTTCTTTACTTTTTGCTACCTATCCTTTTCATATGATTATATACAATAAACATCATTAGCATTAAATCATTTAAGATAGGAATGGATTATTCATCATTCTTGCTATCACACAAGAATTTATTTTTTATCGCACTTCATCATACTGTATGTCACTATTACATTCACTAGATGACCCCACCAAGGTAGTTATGCACCATATATGATTCATTTTCTCTTATCATTTCATTCCCATCTTGCTCTCATTAAGGAATATATGAAAGAGAAGATGACTTTAAGACTTGGAATTCTTGTATTCAAACATTCCCTTAATACATTCTCGTATGCAGATTTACTTAGTTATCAACAGAGATATTTGATTAATTAGCACCTGCCTGAATCTCACAACCTCTTTATATTATAATTTCTCCATCATATTTCAAACCCTTTCTTATGTTCCATAGTCCTCTCACCATATACTACTCTTTAACCAGTCATCTTTAATTCTAAATTTTTCTCTTATGACCATGTTGCTTATTCATATGTATGGTCATGTATACCATGTTGCACATATTTCCTCCTTTATTTTTATACTATTGTGAAGTTAACGTTCTAAATTAATAGTCCTTCTATTAGTTTTTCCTCATGTTGAATACATTACATATTCTTCATTTTTAAATCAAGTGGATCATGCATGGGTCAAACATAGTTTCTCTTTCAATCAAGTTTTTCTCTCCTAAATACAGTCTACCTTTGTATGACTTATTCATTCGTTAAACTATACCTATGTTCTTTGCTTAGAAACTAGTTTGTTGTCCTAGTCTTATGAATTACATGTTCATACGATCCTCTTCACTTTTACTCTTTTGAAGACTCTTTACTTCTATGGACCTATTGAATGCTCAACCCTATTCTCTACTTAGCCTTTGCTTTAGGGTTCATAAAAGCATTATACTCTATTCTATGATTCATTCTTCATGATTGATTCTTGCTATCTTGAACCATACATACATACATTTCACATATCTTTTATATATTTCATATGTATAACTCACATAACATTAATCAATAAACTGATTATGAGCTTCATATCATGTTCTATTATTCCCAATTAAGGGTTTCACATTTGAGACCCCAAAGTTAAACCTCAGATATCAGTTTCAACTAATTCTTAGTTGTTCTGATCATGCCCATATGTTTCAACATCTTACTGTATGTACATTCTTACTCTGAGGTGGGTCTAATTATTCCAATTCTATTCTTATTATGCTATTGATAGGATTCATTAGATCCTAATAACGCATCCTGCCAACCGGACCAGGCCAAACCTGAAGTCCTAAAGACAAGAACTACAAAGAATTACATTCTTCCTGAACTGCCACTCACAGCTCAGAAACTCGGCCGATTGGTCAGAAACTCGGCCGATTGCTTCACAACTCGGCCGATCCGCTTGAAACTCGGCCAATTAACTTGCTGTTTGATTTCCTTAAAAAGGAACTCGGCCGAATCACATACAACTCGGCCGATCAGTTTGCTGTTCGATTGCCTATTAAGGAAACTCGGCCGAATCACATACAACTCGGCCGAATCGCGTACAGACTGAAAACCTAAACAGACCTGCTGATGTCAATTTCACTCGAATCAGCGGGCAAAACTATAGAAACAAAAGCCCATTCAAAGGTCAATTCTAGTCTACTTGTTACAAAGAATAAAATCAATAAATGCTACAATTGCATAGTGTACAATAGATATTAAAGACCCATATTTCAAGGTATTGAATATTTCAATTCAAACATATAAGAGCATTTCTATACATTTCCAACAAAAACAACGTTATGAAATGTAAGTTCTATTTCCTTTTACATTTATGCTCTTAATTCTTGTTTCTTTTCTCATTTTCTAACCCTAACATTTCTAGGGTTCATCTCTAGCCCATTCTTCCACTATATACCTAGCCAGGGTATACGTGAGAGAATAGACAGAGTAGCTTGTACTGGTTGATCCAAGTACTCAGATATCGGGCCAGGGTATCCAAATACTCAAATCCCCAAAGCTAACATCAAACATCTCCTATCTGCCACACATAGGACTCTAACTTACTAACTTAATGGTCCTTGACAACTCACCCTAAGCTCAAATACCAAGCTGTTACACCCCGATCTCACAATTTCCTCAAATCATGAGATTAGGGCGTAAGATAGGATTTATATGTAACACAAGGAACACCCTTAACTTTTTCTTTTCTTTTAAACGCTTGTTTCATCGCATTGAACCACATAAAACATCTTAACAAGGGAATCAGAACATTTCTTTACTAATCAGACTTCAATAGTAAAGATACATGTGTAATCATTCACGATGTCTTTCACACATTATGCACATTAAAGTTGCTAATTAGCATACATATCAAAGAGGAACAATATTACACATTGTAATTACAACTCTCTCTCTAAAACTCTTACTGAGGACCTAGAGTGACAAGGACCGACTGACTCAACTAATCTCATACTTGACTCCTGTGGCAGGTCTACACTAAAGCTCTGGCTATCTCCAAGTCCACGCGGTTAACCCTAAAAATGTTTGAGTAGAGGGGTGAGCCTACTCGCTCAGTGAATGAGTACTTCATGGAAACAGACTAATGCACTAATGTGATTACAGATATAATTTAAGTAAATGATATGCAATTTAACAACAATAAATACTACACTGAGCAGTTCTAAAACAATATAATTGAAATAACAAAGAATGTAAATATTGCATCCAAAGAATAACTACTAGAAGACTATGCTCTAGTCTTCCTTAACTCTTTTAATTATAAAGAACTCTGTGAACCTATATGATCGTATTTTATATTATGCCCTAAATATATGCAGTGTACTCTGCATATAAAGATTCGTAACAAATTCATGCTACGATCCCACCGTACAAGACTTAGCGACACACCCGGAAAATGCTAAGTCTGACGCCAGCCCTGCTCTACCACAGGGTCACTGGCTCGCCGGCTAGAAACATAGGCTCTACGGCCTTAAAGCACTACTCTGAGTGCACCAGACTCCTCCTTAAACCTGAGTACACCGGCGGAGAGTCACAGGGTTACCTTCGTGACACAAGCACGAATGGTGTTAGATAACCGTGTTTTCCTTTTTGCCCAGTGCCATCGTGACACAAGCACGATTGTTGTTAGACACTGCATTTTCTCTTTCCTCGTTTGTCCGTGACACAAGCACGGATGATGTTGCAACACGAGTTTCACCCCTAAGTTGCAGATACCTCTTAGGGGTTCTACGGTGTTAGGGCACTTAGGTCTATTAATTAATTAACATGTAAATATCTTAGCTCATGTATTCAACATATACCATGTCTCAGTAACATCCCTTTCTAGGGCATGTCATATCTCATCACCTGCAATTTACGAGATATGTATTGAAATATAAGAAGCCCTGCAGTATGTAAATATCATTTCAGGGAGAACAAGCATATAAAGTTAAATGCACTAGAAACATACAATTTAACAATTAAGCATCACCACATCTCATATTGAGACCCTTCATATTAGCATAGCATGATTCATTGAACACCCTATCCTTAGGGTTTCATTTGCCTTATTCATTCATCACATGCCAACACCCTACTCTTAGGGTTGCATTTGCCTAATTCACCTTTTCATTTACCTCATTCACTTGTCACATGGCTCTCATAAGGATTTCATAGGATATAAGCATTCACAAATTAAAGATTGTTTCCAACAAATCATCTGCAATCAATATAGACATGAAACCATGGAAATTTAACTAAATTTAGGGTTTCCATACCATTCACTGAGATATCGTGTATCAAGAATAAAATTCAATTAAGATAACCCATGTGGTACATCCTAACCACTTATAGGATTACTAGTCCTTTTCAATAAGGTTGAAACTCTAGCGATATCTCAATTAGGTCAAACCCTAATTACATCATTTGATATAAATCTAAAAGCATCCTCACTAGGAAGTGTTGTATACGTATCTGATATGAATCTACCATCAAAGAGTCGTTCAAACAGAAAAGGAATCCGTATCATATCAATTTGCAACAATCTTAAATCAAACGGACATTTTAGGTTTTAGAATCACATACTAAGCAATTAGGGATTTGGATGCTATAATCAAATTCGTGCATTAGAATGTTTGAAGGAAGAACCCACTCACCCTAAGGTGTGAAAACACCTCACAACTGCAGCTCAACTCAGGGAATCTCGAATTCCTATCAAATCCCTAGCAAATCTCCCAATTCTTCTTCCATTCAACTCGGAAACCTTGAAAATGAGGGATTATGAAGAAAGGGTGAGAAAAGAGGGAATTTTGACATCATCTTGGATCAAATCAGAGCATGGACGGAATCTTGACATAAGAGAGAAGATCCACCATAAAAGTCTATGCAAAGGATCCAAACTTACTTGATTTCACCCTTCCTGGAATCGCAAAACCCTAATTCAGCAATTCCCCCACTTTCTCCACTCAAGCCCTAATTCTCCCTCTCTCTCTAGGAGCTCGTTTCTCTGGAATGAATGACGAAGAATGAGAGCTTCTTGTGTGTGTGGTTTCTCATATAAGTCAATTGAGCTGCTTGGGTCAATTGCATATTGACCCAACACTTAACTTTAATTATATTGGCTGAATATTCAGTTATATAAAAGTTACTGTAATTCGTTTATTTCAGAGATCAAACATTCTCCAACAATTATGGGAATTTAGCACGTTGTTGATAATTGATCTATTAAGCTTCAGTTAAAATTTGAGATCATTTGGAGTTACCAATAAATAATTAAAAATAGAACAGTACACTGCTATATTGCAGTCTGCAAAATATTCGGCCGAGTTTGTCCTGCACAAACTCGACCGACACCCTTACTGTAGGTATTCAAAAGTCATCCAAAAATTATGCCAATTTAACAGAGTATCTAAAACTGTGTTTTTCAGGCACAGTTAAAATTTGAGATCAATTGGATATACCAATAAAAAGATAAAATTCAATTACCACACTGCTGTATAATTCTGGAAATGTGATCGGTCGAGTTTGAAACTCGGCCGATCAACAGGTCAGAGCATTCTTCAAAAATTCTGATATTTACCAATATTGTTCACATTTTATATATCCAAATCATATCCAAATTTGAAGTAAATCAGAGTTACACATAAAATACTAAAAATCATTTAGTGAGACATTCTACTTATCAAATTCTGTATTCATGTATCATCAAAACCCTATTTGGGCCGATTAGGGTTTATGCTTCTCAAATCCTAATTCTCAAGACAAAAGAACATTTAGACTTCTTATCATAGTTAAAACATCCTAATTGTGTTATTGTCATTAATTATATTTCAAGAATGATTATTCCAATTAATCTTTGCAATTGTCTAGGTAAACCCTAGTTTACCAATTAAGCTCAGATGGGGTCGTAACACTTCCATCTGTACATTCATCTGCCGCAAGGAAACAAGCATATCCCATATATGGCATACCAGGGAACTTAACTGTGCCTTCTTAGAAGAGGACTTTCGACTAAGCGCATCGACTACCACATTCGCCTTACCAGGATGATACTCAATGATGTAGTCGTAATCATTGATTAACTCCATCCATCGGCGCTGTCGCATGTTTAGCTCATTCTGCGAAAAGATGTACTTTAGATTCTTATGGTCTGTAAAGATCTGACACACTTCCCCGTAAAGATAGTGTCTCCAAATCTTTAACGCATGAACCACCACTGCCAACTCCAAGTCATGAGTCAGATAGTTCTCCTCGTGTTTCTTAAGCTGTCACGAAGCAAAAGAAACCACATGATCTTCCTGCATCAGCACACAGCCTAAACCATTCTTAGAAGCATCACAAAAAACAACATAGTCCTTCCCAGGCTTTGGCAGCACTAGTACTGGAGCACTAGTCAGCTTTTCCTTCAAACTTTGGAAAGCTTGCTGACAACGATCCTCCCAGACAAAAGGTACATCCTTTTTGGTCAATTTTGTCATTGGTAACGCAATCATACTAAAGTCCTTGATAAACCTCCGATAGTATCCTGCCAAACCCAGGAAACTACAAACTTCCGTCGGCGTCTTCGGCTGTTCCCATTCTGCAATAGACTCCACCTTTTTCAGGTCCACTTTGACTCCTTCTACAAATATCACATGACCCAAGAAAGTTACTTCTCCCAACCAGAACTCACAATTACTGAACTTGGCGTACAACTGATGTTGACGAAGAAGAGTCAACGCTAGTCGAAGATGTCGCTCATGCTCTTTCCTGTCCCGACTATAGATCAAGATGTCATCTATAAAGACCACAACAAACTGATCTAGAAACGGACAGAACACTATGTTCATCAAATCTATGAAAGTAGCAGGCACATTGGTTAGCCCAAACGGCATAACCACAAACTCAAAGTGACCATACCTCGTCCTAAAAGCTGACTTTGGTATGTCATCCGCCTTAATCCTCAACTGATGATATCCGGACCGTAGATTGATCTTTGAAAACACTGTAGCGCCACGTAACTGATCGAACATATCGTCTATCCTCGGCAATGGGTACTTGTTCTTGATCGTGACTTTGTTTAATTGTCGGTAATCTATACATAACCTCATCGATCCATCTTTCTTCTTAATGAACAACACTGGAGCACCCCAAGGCGACATACTCGGTCGGATGAAACCTTTCTCCAACAACTCTTGCAACTGCTTCTTAAGCTCTGCCATCTATACTGGAGCCATCCTATGCGGTGTCTGTGCAACTGGTTGCGTTCCTAGAACTAGATTGATCTCGAAATCAATCTCTTGGGGTGGAGGAACACCAGGGAACTCATCAAGAAACACATATGCAAACTCTCGAACGACCGACACCTCTTCAAGGCTAGGACCTTTCGCCTTGATATCCACCACGTGAGATAAGAATGCCTTACATCCTTGTCGTAGCAACTTCTCCGCCACCATAGTTGATACCAGACACGTCGGAAGAATCTTCCTATCTCCTTGGAAGATCCACTTCTCTCTATCATCATAAAACACAACTTGCTTGGAACCACAGTCCAAAACAACCTTATACTTCTCTAAGGTATCCATCCCAAGGATCACATCGAAACCATGCATATCAAGTGGTATAAGATCCACTTGTATACTATGTCCCGAAAAAGATAAGATACAAAATGGACACTCTTCTCGAAGCATCGAGGAACCATCAAGAGGGGTTTCTAACAACAAGCTATCTCTCTTACAACTAACAGGTAAACGACAGTTTTCAAACATACTATAGGCAATAAAAGAGTGTGTAGCACCCGGGTCAACCAGAACAGATATAAAGCAAGAAGAAGACATATCAGAATGAAATAACTCCATCTGACCTGTCACCACTCGTGGGTTGACTATCGCCTCCGGCTGACTCATAGCATAGAATCGAGTCGTTGCTTGCTGTCCACGTCCTCTGCTTCCTTGAGCAGGCGATCCCGCTTGTGATGCTTGACCGCATCCTCACCCTCTGCTACTACTGGGTTGTTGTCTATCAGACCCTTGTTGATTCTGCCTTGGATGTTGTGTCACTTCAACATCTCTATTCGGGCAGTTGAACCTGAAATGCCCGATCTGACCACAAAGATGGCATGACATATCTTCAAACTGTGGCCTAGATGGCCCTGTGACTGCCACTGAAGCTGTACTATGTGCCTTTGATGGTGAAGAAACATATCCTCTTCCCTTACTCGGAGACCACTGCGATGGTGTACTGGAACCTCTCATCACGGAAGGTGCTGAAAACCTTGGCTTCTTGAAGCCACTAAACCTCTGTCCCTGGAACTGAGCAGTCCTCTTTTTAGACATGGATTCTCTTTTATCCCTAACTGATCGTTCGATCCTCCGAACAGATTCCACAAACGTATCAAACCGCTCTCGATTCTCCAACACAGAAACATGTGTTGTCAGCTCAACACTCATACCCTTCTCAAAACATCTGATTTGCTCTTCATCGGTCGCCGCCATGTGAGGACAAGACCTCAACAAATTCATGAACTTGGCCTCATACTCGGTGATGTTCATCGTTCCTTGTCGCATGCTCTCAAACTGACTGATCTTCTAATCCAGATACGTCTTCAGAAAGTATCTGCTAATGAACTCGCGCTGGAAAACTTCCCAACCGATCACCTCACTAGGTCGCTTCTCTTCCTCGATGGTCCACCAGTGACCAGCACTACCTTTCAAAAGGTAGGCAGCGTGCTTGATTTTGTCTGCTTCGGGGATGTCGAGGATCTGGAAAGCCTTCTCAAGACTTGTCAGCCACAGATCTACATCCGCTGGATCAGCCGTTCCAACATAATTTGAAGCTCCGACTCGGCAAAGCCGCTCAAAGGTCTTCCCAATACCCGATGTTTCACCATGGGGAGCATGTGCTCTTGGCAGAGGCACTGGCAATCTTTCTACCATGAGATTCATCGTAGCCATCATCTGCCCCATAAGCTGTTGATAGGCAGGGTGTTCAGGAATGGCTGGGTAAGGTTGGGGGACCTCAGGCACCCGATCTTCATGTGCCCGACCAAAAGCTCCATCAACTGATGCAGTATCGCTGTTCTCGGCAGCGTGTTCTTCATGATTTCCAAACATCTTGGCTTTTCTTCCACTGAGGGCAGAAGACGGTGGTAAGAAAATCTAGAAAACTCACAAGAACAGACACAACCTAGTCCTAAATCCCTGTAGACTCAGCGAACCTAGAGCTCTGATACCAAAACTTGTGGCAACACATCTCACTATCACACAAATAGTGAGGTGTTACACAAAAACGTACGGAAAACACCATAAACCACAAATTACCAAAAACACATGTTAACTAATACTGATTGCAGAAAGCGGATAAGATAAGAAACTATCACATTCCGATCCACATCCTGCAAGAAAACATGTCATATAAACATTTACAAGCCTTGATGCGTGTTCACAACTTAAGAGATCAGCTGTCAAGCTATCACATGAGTTCATCACCTGCTATTACATACATAACGGCCCACATCCGGCCAGCAACAGGATAGATAAAACATCAACCACTATACATCGTGAAACAACGTCAAAACACCTCCAAGGACATGAGAGTACAGGGATGACTCTAAGACTCTACTACAAAATGACCAAAACAACAACATGTCCATCTCTTACCTTCTACTGCTCTTCTTGCTTCTCGGCCGCAACTCAGCGACCACCACCACGCCTGGCACAAACACCTAAAAAGGTTGTAAACTAGCGGGGTGAGACACACAGTCCCTGCGAGAAACATAACTCCCCACCGAAACTATAGAACCACAGAAGATGAAGCAGCAACAACAGATAACTGATAAAAGGTATAACAAGAGCAGTCCATATAGAAATGCTATTTATACCGTCAAGCTTACCAAGATGTATGGAAGGCATATACCCAAGTATTTCTTTATGGAACACGATTAACAAGATAAGATTTATAAGATCTTACTGCAGAACATAAGGAACGTATAAGTAACTGCAAGTATAACGAGATTAACTACACAAGCAAGGCCTCAATCAATGTTCCGTGTTTTGCCTTAAGAAGTAAATACTATTCGGCTGAATTACGTATTGTTATGCCCTGAGAAAGTGAGCCATACCGCTCAGATCCAACCGACGGCTGCGAAACCCGGAGCCGGTGCCATACAAGGTCAATGGAAGAGCCAGAATCCATGACCTCCCACCTCGTGGTCAGTGCACGAGTACAACACAAGCAGGACCGCAATCTCATGCTTAAGTGGCCTCAGCCACAGGGTCAGCTCCCACATGCGACCCTCTGCCTAGCCCACCTTGGTACATGTCTCGGTGCTAGTGAAACTGAGCCACGAGCCTATTCACCGTGCTCTGAGCCATGAACACATTCATGCTCCCATATCACATATCCTGAGCCATGGGCCTGTTCACCATGCTCTATACATATCCTGAGTCTGCAACCGCAGCTGCACTCGAATCCTAACTATTTTAGGCTAGGTGAAACCTCACATATTCAACAATATGCGCTCCGGGTTAACCTGCAGGAGAACCCGTTTCACCATCACCAGCTCCTGACGATGATGGATCTATGGCCAGGGTAACTACATGATATGTTCCACTATGATTAGTTAGTATATTTTAAGTGAATTGTTGAGGCAATCAAGTTGTATAGCATGCAAACTATAACAAAAATAAATAACATGAAACTCAACATCATGCTTTTACTATCATCAACATCATCCTGGTCCATCACAAGGATCCAACATTACATTGCCATGGGATCTCAATCCCTCATCACATAGTGTTACTGCCTCTCAAGGCTTACATCATCACCATGGGATAGCAATCCTAGATCATCATTAGAGAATAACATCTCATTAATGCACTCTAGCCAAACTCAGGTCTTCCGACCAAACACACCATGCATGTTATCTCATCAATAAGAGTAACCATCAAAGCAGTGTTACTCAAACATATATACCTCATAGCCCTTTTTACGTGGATATGCATCTGTACCTGCATGGTCAGTATGCACAATCATCATAGATTATCGGAAGAGTTATATTATCAACATAGGGTAGTACTGATGATTATATACTTTATCATTCATGCCTCAACCTGTGACCATAGGCATAGGTCATATCATCATGCAAGCATCTTTCATGCTTACCCTTTAATCAACATTATACATATAGTTCCAGATGATCATAAACACATGTACTACCATGTCAAGCTACATAGATGTGATCCATTATATCCACGATCAAGTATGTCAGGGATCACTATCATAAACCAAACATAATTACATGAGAAAAAGCTAGCTGACACGCTTTTTACGTGCGTAGAAATGCAAGTGTACACGTCAATGTAATATAGGCCTTTGTGAGGCCCGAGTCAAACTCAGAGACACGTGAATTATCAGAGACTATAACTAACTACTCACAACCAGCTAGACCGATTAAAAAGTTGGAGGTTGTTGTAAAATTAAAAGAAAAAAAAAACAAAGCAATTGATTAAATGTTTAGTTTAATCAATTCAAGTGGGAATATTTAGGATTGCGGTTTCACCACGGGTTTTCATTGTATGAATTTCTATTTAGTCACTCAGATTTATCTCTCTATCCGGGTAGTGGCTTGATATCCGAATTGCCCACTGTCGTGGTACAATTCACTACCTATGTCTAGGTCAGTTCCGCCGTCATAGCAACCTATACCCTAAACTAGGTGCATTAGAGTCGATCTCACGATATCCACCATTAACCTTACACCACCTTGTTCAGGGGATTTGTCAATTAATGTAAATTTCGTCTCTTTTCAACCATTAATTCTTCTTTCAAAGTAATTAAGGGCATTAGATTATTATTATGGTGATCAAGCATAACAATATAATTGAGAAAACGAAATTATACCACAGATTTAAGAGATAAATGATGAATTACTATGATAAAATCATCATACAATGATTTCCCGGGCTACTCCCGGTCCTAAAGACAAAGGGGATTAGCCTCGCATGTTCATCTCAAAGCAAAACATGGTAGAGAAAAAGGGAAACATGGAGAAAAACGTGATTGAGTGGTGAAACCCCTGAACGGAGAAAATCCAATCACTCCTTGGCGTAGAATACACGTTCTCCCGCCTTTTGGTGGTGGAAATCGTCTTCTTCGGCGTCTGGAATGGCTGGGGCGTGCTTCTGGGCTTCGTTCTTCTCTCCACACCTTCTCGGGACGTGTGCAGCGGCTAATGACGTGATAGATTGCTCTTGGCCGCCGTCATTAGGTATAATCTCCGAATTAGGTCGCTAAATTACCACAGCCGTCAGATTTAGATCAATCTGAAGCAAACATGTATCTGAAGGTGTCGATACCATCGATGCGAGTCGATGGTATCGACATTCGTAGGCGTCAGTTTTGTCCTTTTACGTCACTGTAGCTCCACTCGTCGATGGTATCGACTTTTGTGTCGATAGTATCGACTCTCTTTTCTGAAGAAACCTGATGGTATCTCGATACCATCGACTCTCCTGCCGATAGTATCGAGATTTTGCTGCTCCTTGCTGCTGGCTGCCTGTGGTCCGGTCGATGGTATCGACCACTATCGATGGTATCGACAGCAGCAGATACTTGTTTTTCCTAAAATTTCAACATGAAACCACATAAGCCGAAACAAAACATATTCTTGTGATAATTTATGCTCAAAATACTGAAATAAGGGAGATTTGACATAGAGAATGATCATAGACCAAAGTAGATGAATTATGCAATATTAACCACCAAAATGACTAATAAATGCATAAAACACAAGTAAAATATGTCTCTAAATATGACTCAAAATCATCGCATCAAACTCCCCTAAGATTGAACATTGCTCACCCTCGAGCAACAAAACCTTAGAATAGAATTGCCAGAGTCAACTACAGAACAAATCATCATAACAAACATTACCATATGATCCCCACCGGACATTCACATTCCGGCCCTCACTAACCACAGAATGATAATTACCCTAAAGGCGACAGTAATCATCCATAAAAGATATCTACCTTAAAACTGATGAACACTATCACATAAGGCAGTTAACATAATAAAATTCTCCGGTCCAGACTCAGTGCATCTTGTGATCTCCTATACTACATTGCTCGCCCTAACTACCATCTACATGGAAGCATCTCTCCTGATATTCACAAATGAGGAGAAAATCACGGTGGCCTACCAATTCGAGCAATGGGTGGATGGAATGGGTGGCTAAAGGAAGAAACAGAAGCAGTATACAGTTTCAACATGCATAAAACAAAAATGCCCTAAATGATACATTTGCACATGAACATGCCCTAATGCCTAAGATTGGGTGGAATGATGCATGCACTAACATCCCGTCTCAAAATGAGATGGAATATCTAACTGAGCTACATCATGTACTTACTCATCTTAAAATGTGAATGAGACTATGTTCCTTTCTCCTTCTTATTCTACTTGCTTCTCAATAATTTCTTTTTCTTTTTCATTTTTTTATTATTTTTTCACTCTTTTTTTCTTAAGCCCTTATATCCATAATTGACAATGAATTATTTTTTGAGCTCACTTTTTTTGCATAGCTCAAATATTTGAAGCATTTATGAAGGTATGGAACAACTAATCACCCTTAGAGAAGAAATAAGTTACATGATGTGCTCTATGCATAGAAATTATGAATGCAACTAAATGACACACACCTAAGGATAATGTGCATGTATAACTATTCTAATTTTTTTATTTTCATGTAAAACATGTGAAAGTGGTTGCAATGCAAAACCTATCTATATGAGATGCAATCAAAAAGATTAAAACTGTAAAGTACTTCCAATTCTTATGGTGGATTGTGAAAAATAATGAGGTGGAAAGATCACAAGACTAATTGACTGAACCTTTGAAAATTATTATGTGTCCCTCCTTACTGACCTGTGTAATAGTTAAGAGGTTTCTCTCTCTTACTTCAAATTAGAGTCTCATTATCATTTGGTCAATTTAGGCTCACACAACCAAATTCATCTACTTTTCATAAATCATTAGGAATGTACAATTGTGATTTTCTATTTTAGAGTTGACAAAACCAATCATTTTCTTAAGTTATGTGCTCAAGGTTGAGCAACACAAGCTTGTGAACACTCAATTTTTTTTAATTTTCCCTCAACCCATGTACAAGAAAATGAGATGACACATGACTTAAGACATCCACAATTACACTAGATAGAATGTGGATCCTACGAACAAACTAAGATTGCAAAAACTAAATGACAAGAAGTAAAACAATAAAAACTAAAAACTGAGAAAATTTAAAGGATAGAGTTGTTCCAACACCCCCCCAAGCTTGAATTCGACTATGGCCTCATAGTAAAAAACAATCTTAAAGGTTGGAACAGAGATATCGATCACTATTCTGGCGGAGGCGGGTACTGTGGAGCCGTAGGGTCCCACGATGGGTACTGCCCCTGAAAGCTAGGATCATACTGGGGCCTGGGTGGAGGTTGTGGATACCCCCCAAAGTAGTTCTGGCTCTAGTAATGATCATAAAAGGGTTGCTGCTGCATCTCCATCCTATGCAACCTGTCATGAATCTGTTGTTGGTTGTCGAGGAGGAGGCACTCATTTTCAAAGATAGCCCTCTGATTGTCAAGTAACCAGTTTGTCGTATCCTTAACACCGGTGTACACTGCTGTATGGTGCTGCTGCGTTTGCTGTATATCCTGCAGCATGGCATACATTCCTTGCATGGAATAGACATCCTCGCTTAGCTGCGAGGGTGGTGGTGGTGGCGAAGGCTGCGAAGATGAAGATGCACCCGGATGCATGCGAGGACGCTTCCTAGGTGCTACTCGTGCCCGAAGAGGAGTGTAAGCCTCCTCTTCCTCTTCATCCTCGTCGTCATCATTGTTGTCGCCGCCGCCGTCTTCATCGGAGTCAGCAATGGCTATGATGGGCCATCGGAAATGTTGAGCACCTTTGATATGGAAGACAGGGTCAGGAAGCGAACATTCTTGATATGCATGGTTTACATGGCAATGAGCATAGGGTAAACCATCCCGAAGCAAGATAAGATTGGATCGGTGAAGATGCTGCAAATTAACCTTGCTTTTGTTGGAGAGAGGAGTAAGCTGCTGGAAATTCAACCCATGGTAAGAGGCCAGCGGTGTAATGAGCCCTCCAAAGTGAATTGGCGCCTTCCGCATACTCTGCTTTACAGCCAACACCCGCTGCAGAAAGAATGCTCCCCAGTTGCACTCTTGGCGCTTCAGTAGTTTATGCAAGAAAAACAAGTCCGTCTCCTGGAATTTGCTAAGAGACAGATCACCCCCAGCAAACAGGGTAGAACACAACATCCGATGAAGAATCTGCACGAACGGATGCTCGAAGTCTGCTACCGCTGCATTGTGGTAGCTCACAGATTTACCCGACAACACCGTCACAAGCTCGACGAAGATGGCGTCGTAGTCGTTCCGGTTGTCTGGCCGCCGGTAGTCATTTCGCCCATGGTTCCAGTTGTAGATGGAGTTGAACTGGCGGTGAGTGAGAGTGTAGTCATTATTGTATAGCCGGAAAGAAACGCAGCCCTTGATCCACTCACGATCTGTAGCGACAATGTCATTGGGCACGACGTAGACGTCCAACGACGCTATGAATTCAGCCACCAGCTCCTTGTATGTCGGTCAGTCACCGAAGAACGGCTGGCCATCAGCATGGTATTCCATCTCGTCGGGCATCCTGCTCGTATGCCTCGCCTGCCCTTTCAAGACGTAGGCGAGATTAGCCTCAAACCCCAAGTTGCGGATCACCTCCCGGTCAACATAGCGGGTCGGCTCGATTTTCCTCTTCATGATCTCCTCGTAGATCTTCTTGACCTCCGTGGACGGATGGACAATCCGCGGGCGTGGGATCGATGCAGTCAATGGAGGAACGAACTCCAAAATTTCCATCGGGTTGGCGCGTGAAGAAGACGCACCAGCAACATGCACCATGGTTGCGGAAGAAGGAGAAGTAGAGAAAGAGCTCGGTGAAGATCGGAGAAGAAAATCTCTGCTCGATGAAGAATGTGCTCCTGGATGCTCGTCGTCGGACTCAGATCGCTCTGGAATACGCTCGACACATGTGGAGAAGAATAGCTCTGGAGTTGTGACGTCATATGACGACAATCCTTCTCATATATAGCCGTGGCAGGCGCTGCTGTATGCCCGTCGATACCATCGATGCGGGTCGATGGTATCGACACGGGTAGCACAATCCGTACTGCCGCTGGTATCGACGGTCGTCGATGGCTGGATTTGCGGGGCCCAGATCGCTGACGTGTCAATACTATCGACAGGTGTCGATGGTATCGACCCGTCCCCCGGATCGACATTCTGGTTGCAACGATCGCCATTGATCTCCTCTCACGGATCGGTGATGTGGCGCGTCGATACTATCAACGCAAGTTGATAGTATCAACTTCCGTTTAGGGAAACACCCTCGTGAGGCCCGGCCGCCGCCTTCTTTTTGAAACTGGGTCGATACCATCGGTAGGCCCGTCGATGGTATCGACTTTACTGAGACAATTTCTTCTGAATATCTCCAGAGATATCACGAGTATCGACACCCATGTCGATACCATCGACCTCTACTTGCGATCAGCCTGTTGGTATGTCGATACCATCGACGAGGCCGTCGATGGTATTGACGCAGTGCGATTTCTGCAGTCGCCAACATGTACCCCGGTCGATACCATCAACACAATGGTCGATGGTATCGACTCTGCCTCAGTCCTGCACAATAAGTAAACGATCACGGTATCTTTTTTACACTAAAAACAAAGTCAAAACAAATCAAACTACGAATGTGAAAGAAACTAGACTAAAGTACCAATGGCTGGGTTGCCTCCCAACAAGCGCCCTTATTTAATGTCTCAGGCTAGATGACATGAAGCTTCTCATGCATCTGGAAGTGCAATGAGTTTGACCTCATTCACTTTCCTTGTGTAATCTTCACCAAAATACAATTTCAACCTTTGTCCATTGACCAGGAATGTGGTCTTGCCATCACGCACCAGGATCGCACCATGTGGTTTGACCTCCTCTACTGTGAATGGTCCACTCCATCGGGATTTCAACTTCCCGCGATGCATCTTCAGCCTGGAGTTGAACAATAGGACACGATCTCCTTTCTTGAAAATGTGCATTTGAATATGGCGATCGTGAATCAACTTTGTGCGCTCCTTGTAGATCCGCGAGCTTTCATATGCATTCATTCGCAGCTCGTCAAGTTCATTGAGTTCAAGTAACCTCTTCTTTCCCGCTTCATCATAACTCATATTTAGCTTCCTCAGTGCCCAATGCGCTTTATGCTCCAGTTCCACCGGTAAGTGATAGGCCCGACCATAAGCCAACCTAAAAGGCGTAGTGCCTATAGGTGTCT
Source organism: Alisma plantago-aquatica (assembly GCA_963693085.1). NCBI lineage: Eukaryota > Viridiplantae > Streptophyta > Magnoliopsida > Alismatales > Alismataceae > Alisma > Alisma plantago-aquatica. The sequence continues at coordinate 1,313,177,217 of OY856409.1, read as the reverse complement.
TGAACGCCGTCCTGTATGCCCACAACACATCCGGTAGTAGGGTACTCCAATTCTTCCTTGTGGAAGCCACCATACGCTCCAATATCTTCTTAATCTCCCTATTGGAAACCTCCACTTGTCCTTGAGTTTGCGGGTGGTACAGGGTACCAATGTTATGTTTGACCCCGTACTTTCTCAACAGTGCCACAAACTTTTGATTCTGGAAGTGTGTACCTCCATCACTTATGATCATCCTTGGTACACCAAACCTGCAGAAAATATATTCTTTGACAAACCTGCACACTACAACGGAATCATTAGTCCTTGTGGGTAATGCCTCTACCCACTTCGACACATAATCAACAGCCAAAAGAATGTAAAAATTAGAATTTGAGGACACAAAGGGTCCCATAAAATCTATGCCCCATAAGTCAAATACCTCAACCTCCTGGAATACATTAAGGGGCATCTCTTGTCTTTTTGATATGTTGCCCGCCCTTTTGCAGGAATCACATTGACGCACAAACTCATAAGCATCCCTAAACAAGGTAGGCCAATATAGGCCACTTTCCAGTACTTTGGCTGCAGTGCGAGAGCTTGCATGGTGGCCGCCCGTCAGTAGTGTGTGACAATGACTAAGAGCACTTTTGTATTCCTCCTCCAGCACACACCTGCGTAAAACACCATCCCTGCATTGCTTCAAGAGAATAGGGCCATCCCAGAAATAATAACGTAAAGAATGGAAAAATTTCTTCTTCTCTTGGTACGTCCAATCATCTGGGATGATTTTGTAGGCAAGATAGTTCACAATATAAGAAAACCATATGTCTTTCGATTTCACTTTCAAAAGCTGTTCGTCTGGAAATGTCTCGGTAACGGGTATGTATAAATCCTTTTCATCTACCCTCTCTAACCTAGACAAATGGTCTGCGACCACATTTTCAATCCTCGCCTTGTCTTTGATTTCAATATCAAATTCCTGTAAAAGAAAAATCCACCTAATCAATCTAGGTTTGGCATCCTTTTTTTCCATCAAATACTTAATGGTGGCGTGGTCCATCCATACCATGACTTTCGATCCAACTAGATATTGCCGAAATTTTTCAAAAGCGAAAACAATGACAAGCAATTCTTTCTCGGTAGTCGTGTAATTGAGTTGGGCGTCATTCAAAGTTTTAGATGCATAAAAAATCACATTGGGTTTATTGTCCACCCGTTGTCCCAACACAGCCCCAACCACGAAATCGGATGCATCACACATTAGTTCAAACGGCTTGGTCCAATTCGGTGTTTGCACAATCGGTGCGGAAATCAATTTTTCCTTAAGCACGTTGAACGCATGTAGACATTTTTCATTAAAGTAAAAAACAACATCTTTTTCTAAAATCTCAGATAAAGGTTTGGCGATTTTAGAAAAATCTTTTATAAAACGACGATAGAAACCGGTGTGACCTAAGAAACTCCGTACCCCTTTTACCGAATTTGGTGGGGCAATTTGGAAATCACTTCAATTTTTACCGGGTCTACCTCCAAACCTTTGCTAGACACTTTATGTCCTAGCACTATTCCTTCACTCACCATCATGTGGCATTTCTCCCAATTGAGGACCAAATGTGTGTCCTCACAACGTTGCAACACCTTATCTAGATTGTAAAGACACTCGTCAAAGGATGCACCATAAACAGAGAAATCATCCATAAAAACCTCTAGACAGCGTTCTACCATATCAGAAAAAATGGCGAGCATACAACGCTGAAAGGTCGCTGGTGCATTACATAACCCAAAAGGCATACGGTGGTATGCAAACATTCCATAAGGACAAGTGAAGGTAGACTTCTCTTGGTCCTTAGGATCAATCGAAATCTGATTGTACCCCGAATAACCATCCAGAAAACAAAAATGTGATCGGCCGGCTAAGCGCTCTAAAATTTGATCAATAAACGGAAGAGGAAAGTGATCCTTTAGCGTAGCGGCATTCAATCGACGGTACTCTATGCAAACACGCCACCCGGTTACCAAGTGGGTGGCGACATGTTCATTTAGAAGATTATGGGTAACAATGATTCCCCCCTTTTTAGGGACTACCTATGTAGGACTCACCCACGTAGAGTCAGAAATAGCATAGATGATACCTACAGAAAGGAGCTTAATCACCTCCTTCTTAACAACCTCCATCATGCTCGGATTTAGTCGACGTTGTGGCTGAATCACCGCCTTGGCTCCCTCCTTGAGCCGAATCTTGTGCTGGAACAAAGTAGGGGAGATCCCCTTGATGTCTGCAACCGACCACCCGAATGCTCCTCAGTGGTTCTTCAACACAATAAGCAGCTGGTCCTCCTCCTCGGCACTCAGATAAGCCGATATAATCACAAACAACTTTTCTTCCTCAGCCAGAAATGCGTACTTCAGGTGCGGTGGCAACAACTTCAACTCCAATTCTGGCGGGCTGATTAAAGATGATTGAAGCGGTGGTGGGAGTTCGCCTAAGTCTTCATAGTACCTTGCATAGAAGCACGACAACATCTGAATCATCTTGGCACACTCCTACAGTGACTTGCTTCTCATCCAATCATGTGTGATATTGACTAAGCAGGCTTCAAGTGGTAATTCTGGATGTGCGTCAAAAACCGAATTTGGTATAGCCTCATCTTCAGTAGAGGGAGGAATGTCCTCCTCCTCATCATTCGGAAAACCTACCGCCTTGCTAAGGGATACCACCTTGGTCTGCTCCATGATGTCCATAGCCAATGTCCCTTTTCCCACCTTGGTCATCACATGAGCCATATCTAAAAATGGCTTCCCTAGACAAAGTGAGATATTGTGATCAAAATGCTTTACCATGTGGCACTGCTCCTTGGCTATAAGTGACGTAGTGCTGGAAGGCATGACCATCTCGAATTGATCATCGGCTATACCCAAGGTCAAATGACCTCTTCCCATCTCAAGTATCATGTCAGCTGTAGCTTGGAAGGGTCGTCTGAGTAGTAACTCATTGCCTTGTTCATCTTGCATCTCCATGACGAAAAAATCTACTGGAAATACAAATCAATCTACTTTCACTAGCACGTCTTCACAAATACCGTATGGCTTCACCACAGAATTGTCCGCCAATTGGATTGTCATGTTGCTCGGCCGTGACTCTTTTAATCCCAGCTTCTTGAATGTAGAGAGGGGCATCAAGTTTATGCTCACCCCGGAGTCACATAGCGCTTCACCAAACTTCACTTTCCCTATGTAACATGAGATGTTGAAGCAGCCCAGATCCTGCCTCTTTGGTGGCAATGTGCCCATGATGAAGGCACTCACCTGCTCCTTAAGCACTACAACCTCTATGTCTGGGATCTTCCTCTTCTTGGTAATGATGTCTTTCAGAAATTTACCGTAAGAAGGGATTTACTCAATTGCTTCCAATAATGGGATGTTGACTGAAAGCTTTCTGAAACTGTCTAGAAACTTTTTAAACTGGGCATCCACTTTCCTTTCCTTTGCACTGTTCGGATATGGGACCGGGACAGCCTGTTCCCTTTGATGCGGTGGCACATAAGGTGTCCTTTTCTGGGTCTTCTCCTCATCTGCAATAGGATCTTCAGTAGCATCCACTGCTATATCTGCAACTGGTTCTGTGACCGGTATGGGCAGCTCCTTAGTGGCCTCACCTTCAATTTCTGCTTAGGGTTTGCTTGGTTCATCGGCTCTGGGGTTTAAAAGCTTCTTGCCACTCCTTAGCAAGATGGCCTTCGCCTGTTGGTTTCCTCTTGGAATATTAGTGTTACCCGGAAAACCTTGATGCACCGACTTCTTCAGATTGGCTATCTTTGCTGCCATTTGCGCCATGGACGTCTCTATTATCCTCATCTGAGCCCCATGGCTCTGCAATGTCTGCCTGAACTGGTTCATAAATTCCCCCTGTTGCTTTATCTGCTGGCAAAAGTAGTCATTAATTCTTGATGTTGCTTTATCACTTGGTTGAGCAACTCCGTGCTCTTGTCCTCCACTACTGGCTGGGGTTTTGCATCTGGGTCCTGCAAAAAGTTGGTTGGATCCTTCCAAGAGAACTTCTTGTCCTTCCTCCATGAGTAATCATTATTTCTGTAACCTTGCTGCCTCATGAATTTGACTTGTGCCTCGTCCTCGGATTCAATATCCTCCTTTGCAAGCAGTTTCTTCGCGAGAAGGTCCATCTTCTCATTCATCTCCTTGATTGCTTTAGACTCCCCTGCTACTTGAACGTGCTCAATGACATCCCTGTCGCCCCAAGATTGCTTCTTGGCCATGTTCTTAAGGATTTCCAAACACCTCGTGTCTGTGTTGTTTAAGAAGAATCCTGAGCCTGCTGAATCGAGGTTACTTCTATGATGCTCAGAGAGAGCAAAATAGAAGATCTTGACCTATGTCTCCTTGTCAAGCCCGTGATGCGAGCACCGCCTAAGCATGATCTGAAACCTTTCCCAGGTCTCAGAGTAGGTCTCTCCTGCCTTCTGAGTGAAGTTGTGGATCTTCCTGATCATGTCATTGGTCTTCTCAGGCGGGAAGAACCTTTCAAAGAAAACCTCTACCATGTGGTTCCAGGATTCCACATATTCATCATCCATATTGTGCAACCACTCACGTGCAGTTCCTTCCAGAGAACTTGGGAACAACTTCAAGTAAAGCGTCTCTTGTGGAAATCTGTCAATTTTTATCATGTCACAATTCTCCACAAATTGGCTTATATGCGTGACTGGGTCTTCGTTCTTGATCCCATGGAATGTGTTTGACTTGACCAAATTAATTAATGCATGGTCAATCTTGTATGTCAGAATATTGATCGCTTGCTTCTTGATCGGCCCCTTTGAAGCAGATGAAGAAGAAGCCTTGATCTTATCCCATATTGTCTGTGGCTCTGCCATCTCTTCCTGTTCGGATTCTGAGTCTATTTCTTCTAGATGGTCTTGATTGAAATCCTCCTCGTCTTCTGGTCCCTGCAATGGAACCTCTGGTGCTTGTTGCGTGTAGTCAGTGCTACGCGTCTGCACCATGCACAGTACCTGCAAAGTGAAAATTTAAGTTCAGTACCATGCTAGACAACTACAAGATGAGAAGATAAGATATAAATATTTGGAAATGATTTCAAAAAAAAAGTGGCCTAGAGTGGCCGCTTGCAGCACTCGTAGTGCCGACAACTGCCGTGTCCCTAGCAATGGCGCCAAAAACTTGACACGCTTTTTACGTGCGTAGAAACGCAAGTGTACGCGTCAATGTAATATAGGCCTTTGTGAGGCCCGAGTCAAACTCAGGGACACATGAATTATCGGAGACTACTACTAACTACTCGCAATCAGCTAGACCGATTAAAAAGTTGGAGGTTGTTGTAAAATTAAAAGAAAATAAAATAAAACAAAACAAAGCAATCGATTAAATGTTTAGTTTAATCAATTCAAGTGGGAATCTTTAGGATTGCGGTTTCACCACGGGTTTTCATTGTATGAATTTCTATTTAGTCACTCAGATTTATCTCTCTATCCGGGTAGTGGCCTGATATCAGAATTGCCCACTGTCGTGGTACAATTCACTACCTATGTCTAGGTCGGTTCCACCGTCGTAGCAACCTATACCCTAAACTAGGTGCATTAGAGTCGATCTCACGGTATCCACCATTAACCTTACACCACCTTGTTCAAGGGATTTGTCAATTAATGTAAAGTTCGTCTCTTTTCAACCATTAATTCTTCTTTCAAAGTAATTAAGGGCATTAGATTATTATTATGGTGATCAAGCATAACAATATAATTGAGAAAACAAAATTATACCACGGATTTAAGAGATAAATGATGAATTACTATGATAAAATCGTCATACAGTGATTTCCCGGGCTACTCCCGGTCCTAAAGACAAAGGGGATTAGCCCCGCATGTTCATCTCAAAGCAAAACATGGTAGAGAAAAAGGGAAACATGGAGAAAAACGTGATTGAGTGGTGAAACCCCTAAACGGAGAAGATCCAATCACTCCTTGGCGTAGAATACGCGTTCTCCCGCCTTTCGGTGGTGGAAATCGTCTTCTTCGACGTCCGAAATGGCTGGGGCATGCTTCTGGGCTCCGTTCTTCTCTCCACACCTTCTCGGGACGTGTGCAGTGGCTAATGACGTGATAGATTGCTCTTGTCTGCCGTCATTAGGTATAATCTCCGAATTAGGTCGCCAAATTACCACAACCGTCGGATTTAGATCAATCTGAAGTAAACATGTATCTGACGGTGTCGATACCATCGACGCGAGTTGATGGTATCGACATTCATAGGCGTCAGTTTTGTCCTTTTACGTCGCTGTAGCTCCACTCGTCGATGGTATCGACTTTTGTGTTGATAGTATTGACTCTCTTTTCTGAAGCAACCTGATGGTATCTCAATACCATTGACTCTCCTACCGATAGTATCGAGATTTTGCTGCTCCTTGCTGCTGGCTGCCTGTGGTCCGGTCGATGGTATCGACCACTGTCGATGGTATCGACCACTGTCGATGGTATCGACAGCAGCAAATACTTGTTTTTCCTAAAATTTCAACATGAAACCACATAAGCCGAAACAAAACATATTCTTGTGATAATTTATGCTCAAAATACTGAAATAAGGGAGATTTGACATAGAGAATGATCATAGACCAAAGTAGATGAATTATGCAATATTAACCACCAAAATGACTAATAAATGCATAAAACACAAGTAAAATATGTCTCTAGATGCGACTCAAAATCATCGCATCACTAGCATATATGTTTTCCAAAAGGAACAAAACCCTCACTGAAGGTAGTATCAGGCAGGGTACTCTCCCCTATCGCCCAACACACAACTACACAACGGGTAGCACATGGGGTGTAACGTGCAACGCTGTGTCGTGCACCTCCAAGCATATCGTGCAACAAGGTCCAAGGCATATTGTGCACAAGCATATCGTGCAGTAGGTGTATCAGGCACCTCCGTATCATGCACCCTAGGTGTCGTGTATCAAGGATATCGGGTCATACATATGCAACGTGCAACTCAGTCTATATCGTGCAACGACTAGGGTTACTGTCGGGCATCCATTACACCTTGACGTCCAACACAAGGCTAGGTGTATCGGGCATCAAGGAACCTGCCGTTCAACCAGCCTAGCCTCACCCTATCGGCCAACACACAAAGCAAGGACTGTGGTGTGACGCCCGACACAAGACCAAACCACAACGCTCCATATCGTCCAAGGTGTGAAAGCACCAAGCAACCACCTGAACAAGGTGTATCGGGCAGGACGTTCAGTATGGTGTGACGTCCGACACACAAAAGGGGCAAGGACCAGGGTGTAACGCCCAACACTGCCACAACAACATGACGTCCAAGGCCCTAGGTCAAGAGGGGTATCGGGCAACATCACCTGAAGCCATATCGGCCAAGATGCAACCCGACAGGGTCACCACCAACCTCAAGCACAAGGGCACCAAAACCCTAATGGATCAAGAAGATGACTCACCTCTCAACTATCAAGAGAGAGGGGTCTTGCCAAGCTTCTTAACACCAATCAGGAAACACAAGGTTCAACCACAACCAAGGTCCACAACCATCACATAGCTCACCTTTCAAGTCCACGGTGAGGGGAGGGTGTTGCTCAAGCCACTAGAACACAAGCTCACCTCTCAACTTAAACGAGAGAGGAGTATTGCCCATATTACTAGAACCCAAGCTCACTCCTCTAGAACTAGGAGAGAAAGGGGTGTTGCTCACCAAGAAACCCTAGAACATAGGTTTGGCCAACAAGAACAACTTAAGAAAGAAACTCAACCAACAACATACATAGCCGATATGATCATAAGAAACACATAAGAACATAGGAGATGTAATATAGTTAGGGTTAGGAGTTATGTAACCCACCTTAAGAAAGCTCCAAGCTCCAAGATCCTAGCTCCAAGTTCCAAGCACCACCAAGGAAGAAGAGCAAGGCACTCTAGGGTTCGGCCACCACTAGAGGAAGAAGGAGACTCCAAGGCAAGGATCGGCCACCGAGCTTGCAAAGTAAGGGGGGTTTCATGCACCAAGGGAGAGGGGAAACAAAGGAACTAAAGGGATCTTTAGCAAGAGAAAGGGAACACATATATAGAAGAGGATGGAGGAGAAACTGAGGTAAGACAAGGCAAGGTGTCGCCCACCTAGGGACACTTGTCCATGTGCAAAGCCACCACTCTAACATGCCCTAAACACATGTCCAAGGCCATTGCGACATGCAAGCATCAAGCACCAAGTGTCCACTAGTGGTGACACAAACGAGGTCAAAGAGAGTTAAAGGGTCCATGGGTGACACACCTCCACACCATGCCCGACACACCCCTACCATGGCCGACGCACATCTTGGGCGACTCACCACAGGCCGATACAAGCACTCCCGCCTGACACAAGGCTCACTTGCCTGACACAAAGGTCCAACAAGGCAAAGGCAAGGCACTACAAAGCCCATCAAGCTCAACCAAGCCCAAAGGAACTCAAGCAACGAGCCCAAACCTTCCTCTCAACACTAGAGGAAGCAAGGAGAGGGAGGAACACCTCACAAGGTGAAAAACTTGCCCACAAACCCTAAGCTTGGGTTAATTGCAAGTAGCACCTCCAACTCTCAACAAAGCACCAACAAACCATAATCACCACCAAAGGTGATTAGCAAGCAACTAAGCATCAGGGTTAGGGAAAGCAAACAGGATAAACCCTAAACGGAGGTCAGGGTCCTTACAATGCAGCTGTCAGCCGAGGAGAGGATATTCTAGCCCAACTAGGGGAGGATAGATTGAAGACCATGGGAAAGGCTCCCATTGGAGTGTCCTATGGAAGAGGACACAGGCAAAAAAATATTTCTCTCATATACCCGGAATGCATGACAAGGAGAGTCGTCCCCACTAGATATGCTTGTGAGAAGGTCATTAACGATCTCAGAATCAAAGTAGCAGTGGAAGGAAGTTTGAAGCAAATGGGACTGTGGAATGTTCTTTTCACACCCCAAATAACTTACCCCACTTTGATTCAAGAGTTCTTTGCCACCCTTAAGAAGACAAAGGTGAGAGGGAATGAAGTTATCAAGTTTACCATGATGGGCAACATGCACACTCTCACGTCAACCGATTTGAACTGTATTTTTGCTGCCAATCTAGAAGAGGCCAAAAAGATGGATGATGGCCTGCTTGAAAAGGAGTTTGATTTCAATTATGTAAATTTCTGGAAGCTCTTGATATGAAGCGAGGACTACTACACAGGGAGGTCCAAAACTTCCGCCATAAGCAACCCCCTTTTCTGTTATGTGCAAAAGGTCTTAGCCAATACCATTGTGGGGCGATATGACAATCAAGGCTTGATTTCACAGAAAGACATGCTTGTCATGATAGCAATGCACCATAAGGGGTATATAGACCTTGGAGTGCTGTTAATTGATCATATGAGGTCCATACCCTCCAAGAGTAAAACACCTTTTGTTATGGGGGGGTTGTAACCTCAATCGCTCTTGCTTTGGGGTATGATCTTTCTAGAGTGGAGCACATGGTTGATCCCGATTTTTTTGACCTGAACTATCTTACCCGCTCCCACACTATTAAAGTCAAGGACAAAAGGATGATTTATTATGCAACTAGTGTGCCCAATTTTGAGCTTGAGTTGCCATACCACGTTGTGCCACTTCTTTCTGTGTTGGGGATCCTCTATAAACTAGAGGACAAATTGTTGAAGTATCAACAAGACAACCCAAGAGAAACATACACCAGGGGAGCCACTGCCACACAAGAAGAGATAGATGAATCAAATGTGCAAGGGAAGGAACTAGAAAGTGAAGGACACATGCAGCCCCAAAAGATAAGAAGGAGGGATGAATGAATATCCCAGCAACAACAACTCTCAACAAACGCCTACGATATGTCCACCATCCAGGCACATCTTGAGAGCATACAAAAGACACAAGGCGACATGCAGCTGATCCAACAATACATGTGGCAAGACCAATAGAAAATTCACCATCAGGTCAACCACTTGTATCACTACCACCATGCCCAAGCAGCAAGAAACTCTGAATGGGGTGGAGATTTTTGGGGTGGCATAGTTGGATATCCAGAGACATACCCTCCACCCCAGGATGACTACTGGGAACATTACTATCATCATCCTCTTGTAGGCTCAACTCCTCCTCCAGATCCTCCTCACTCATCCGACCAGCAACCATAGCAGCCATGACACTTTCCCTATCTACCCTAAGATATAGTTTCATGCTGAGGACAACATGATTCTAAAGTTTGGGGTGGGTAGGGCGGTATGCACCACCCTATCTCTCTTTTTATGATTTTGTTCCACCTTTTCCATCTAGTTTGGTTGTCCTATTCTTGCTCTTTTTATTGCATTCTTGCATAGCATGTAGTTAATTTCATGCAATTTTTGCCTAATTAAAAAAATTGCCCCTTTTTACCATGCATTGCATTTTATGTAGATTTTTGGCAGTTTTTGCATGTTTTAGCTAGGATTTTCCTATTTTACTGCTTTAAGTTCAATAATGTAGGTTTAAGATGTGATTGAAGGAAAATTGGCACCATTTTGGCCAATTTTGCCCAAACTTGAATGTTCTTGCCCAAAAACCATGTTTTGACTTAATCTCCACAGTTTGAAATGAATTTTTTAATCCTTTGACAAATGCATGCTATTTTGTAGAGTTTATTGCTATGTGGTCTTGTTTGTTGAATTTTTTACATGTGCACCGCTTCTCTCAAGATTGTGAAAGTTTCAGTTGTTTTATGAATTGAGCAAGCTACAAACGATTAAAGCCTATGGAATTACTTAATAGAAATGTGAAGGTCATGTTGTTCTATCATGCAGTGTGATATCATTTGATGAAGTGTTGGACTAGCTTTCATGTAGGGAATCTTATGTTGAAGATTACACTAGTGACCCCTCTTTGATCTGACTATTCTTCCACCATCTTCATACCTCTCCGCCTCATGAAAAGATGCCCCAGTGCACATAATCAGCCTTGGCCACCTCCAAAAGTTTGGGGTGGCCATATCTTTATCTCCTTGCTTCATTCTATCCACCATATGCCCTATCTACACTAAGGGTGAAGAAAAGAAAAGAAAAGAAAAGAAAAGAAAAGAAAAGAAAAAGAAAGCAAAAAGAAAATAAAAGGATGTTCCTATTTAAGAGCATTCAAATAAAGAAAAGATGAGTGCTATATGTAATAGCACTCCAAAAACCTTTATGCAACCCTTTCTTCTACTTTCATACCCATTGAGCTAGAAAACATCAAATCTAGCTCACTTTACCCTTTTCCACAGCCACGTGGGTCATTTAATGTGGTTCGAGGCATAAGATTGAATGCATGAAAGTGAAACAATACTCCTAGTCATCTTTGATTAATACCAACATGAAACGGTTTACCCGGAATGATATAAAGGACATATGGACAACTTGTGTATTCTATGCTTTATATTTGAAGTTTGTATGCTCAGTGCTCATTTCATGATTGGTATGTGAAAGGGGAGAGGAGAGAGGTGGAAAACATGCACTTAGTCACTCCCAAAACCATGTAGTCAATAATTTTATGTTGCTATTCATTTGTCATTCTTGTTGATTGAAGGAAAACTGAAAAGAGAGATTGAGTTGGAGCATACCTGAGAACAAGTATGTTTTAAGTTTGCGGTGGTGATGTAGCCCTATTTTGGGGATCCATCTTGTGCCATTTTGTACTTTAATCACATCTAAACAAGTTAGATTGCAAGTTAATTCCCCCAATATGTGTTTTACTATCAAATGCACTTATGGACGTTCTTTGCACTGTTTTCAGGTACTTGGACCATGCTTTGAGTGGATGAGAGAGAAGGAAGAGTTCTAGGGTTCCTCCACTCATGGAGGGGTCCAAAGAAGGCCCAAAAGCTCCCTCAACCTACCCCCAATGGCCAAGAATCGTCATCAAGCAAAGAAATCCATGGATGATGAAAGGTGAAGTTCAATTACCTATTGCAGACCCCAAAACAGCTGTGGGCATACTCTCATGGTCATGTCTTTTATGGTGAAGAATTGATAGAATCAATAGGGACCTGCATCCAACTCACCACGACCGTGGCTCATTGAAGATACCACGGTCGTGGCCATCAACACAGTCATGGCCAACAAAGGAGAAGATAGTCGTGGCCTCCCACAACGGCCATGGGAATTTCGTGCAAGGACCCCCAGAATCAACATGGAGGTGACCAATTTCGCACTTGAACGCCTACGATCGTAGCCATCTGCCACGGTCATGGCCTTTGAAGATCAACTCACCCATGTTGCTGCCCCACGATCAAGGTCTCCTCCTCCAAAACGGTCATGTTACTCACCACGGCCGTGGTGCTACTCACCCAACACGACCGTGGCACTCCGCCACAGACGTGGCCACCTCCTATACTTTCATTTTCACCACCCTTTCCACACCATGCCTGTGTCCACTCCCCACGACCGTCCCATACCACCCCACCACGGCCGTGGTGACCAACCGACCCTACCTATTTTTTACACTATTTTTCCTATTCTACCCCCACTTACCCTAGTACTTCCCTACCACCTATATATACATAGGTGGCGGCTGGGACATGAAGGTTAGACCCCCTAGCTACTACTACTCCACCCTACTCACCCCTTGAGCATTCATCGCACTCCACCTTGCATTTATGCTCTCCATCCACCATTTCCACCTCATTTCCACCTTGGAAACCTAATTTTCTAGGTTTTCCTCCATAATCCCCCATATTCTCATGCCCATCTACACCATCGAAGGAGGAAGGACATCCCCAAGCTACTAGGAGGTGAAGAAGGAGGCTTCTACTTCAAGCTTCATGGAGTTCTACCCCCTTCTTTCCATTTCTTTTGCTATTTTCTTGATCATGTCTAGCTAAGCCCCTAGTGGTGGGCTGTTTGGGGTCAAAATGTGACTTTGATACCATGTTGGGGGAAAATAGATAGTAATGAACATAATTTATATCTATGATGATTACTTCTTACTTCTATTTCATTTCCTATTTTATTGAATGTGGTTTGTGCTTATAAAATGGATTGCTTGCTTTGAGATGTTTGATGACACTTAGCTTCTAGGAGGAATTGGAGTGTATGTGGCAATCTTAGGAATGGCTCCTAGGTCCAATTAGTGGATCCCTATCTTACCCCCTTTGTGTTGGTATGTATGCCCTGAGAGCCAATCATGGGATGATTGGTGGGATACATAAGATTGATTTGATAAACATCAAAGGCGAGCTTCCAATTCTTTCTGGTTCAGTCATATGAGATAGTGATAGAACAGATTGAATGTCTAGAGAATGACAGTACTCAATGACGTATGCTTTCAGGTTAAGGACCTGAACGATGAGATCATACGGATGCTAAGAGTTTGTACATTCTTGTTATGTCCCTAGTCGGATGTCATTGTGGAAGGTAGATAGACAACAATGATACACAAGACTAGATTGTGGTGTTGGTTGATGACAAAATCTCATTAGTCATGATATAGAGATATCAAACCAAACACATAGGTACTTGTTAGAGAACAAGTGTACCGGACAGACCCACCGTGAGTTTGACACATGGAACCATGAGATGGTAATCATAGTCAGTACTCGCAGTGATGGTGGTGAGTGTGATTCTTAGACCTAAAATCACTGCACTTAACACATTTCGTTGGGCACACTTTGACATCATCAAACGCAGTCCTGAAACATGGGTTGTTATAAAGGTGATGATTGGGTGGCTTTGACACATGGGGCTTTTGAGGGGTGAGTGATAGATATGGGATTTGTCCCTCCTAAGGGAGTTTGATATCCAAGGCCACTTGATGAGTAGGATTGAGATAGGCGTGCGCACGCATGTGTGAATCAGTATGTGATATTGATGTCATACATATCTCCTTCAATCTACTCTGAGATCAAGAAAGTGAATGAACGTTGACAGGATGACTGTTCCATGCCTTGAGTTCATTCAGGATATCAGTGACAAAGGAATTATACATTCACTGTAACACCATTCATGGATTGTAGGATGAAAGTTGTTCTCCAACTTTCTACTTTCACTTGGGTAGCACTGATGTGTGACTAGGCACCGCTCTTTGCTTGTGAAGTCATAAGTGTTATGAACTTTCACTGCCAACGTGAAATGGACCTGCAGGGTCACACACATAGGATTTAACCTGGAAGAGGAGTTTTGTCCACAAGCAACGTTTAGATTGATTACTAAAGGAGTTTAGTAGTTCAATTAAACACTCAATCAGTCGATAGCTCAATATCGTATGGTTCAAGGTGTTGGATGCATTGATTGGAGTATCGGATTGATTGAAATCACAATTGACTGATTTTGCCCAACCTGTGCTTCCAACCGATCGGTTCATGTGATGAACCGGTCGGCTGAGGTTGCTGAACCGGTCGACTGGAGTGTCCAAGCCGATCGGCTCATGCCCAGGTTGAAACGACCGGTTCAAGGGTTGAACCGATCGGCTCAACTGGTGCAACCGACCAGTTGGGAAAAGTCATGTCGGTAAGAATTTTCCTTTGGTTTCAAATTGCCCAATTCGATTGGGAATAATATTGGTATTCGATACCAATTTGGAAAGAAACAAGGAAAGTCTTTTTGAGCCGGATTAGGACCATGAACCGATCGGTTCAGGGCACAACCGATCGGTTGGAGTGCCCCAAATGATCGGCTCAGGTCCAACCGATCGGCTCAATGGCCGAACCGATCGGTTCAGTTGTGAACCGATCATTTCAAGTTCTGAACCGGTTGCTTTTTGTGGAAAATTATCGAACCCTTCTACTCCTGCTTTAGTCCCGTATTGCCGGGCATAGAGAACCCTGTCCCATGACCCGCCTATATATATAGGGGTATTGGGGGCTTCTCAAAGTACAACTCAATGCAAGCCGGTTGCTTTGCAAAGTTGTCGTTCTCTCTGGTTTTGGTAACCGTGAGAGATCCCGAGCAAGTGCTTCCCGCAAAAGGGAGGTGTAGCAAGGGAAGGACAACTGCAGTTGCAACTGGTAGCAGGAGAGTGTGTTGGCGACTAGTACGCCAACAGGAGGGTGCGACTCCTTCCACTTCCTTGTGGGACAAGGAGAGTGGAGTTCCAGGTGGTCCGTGTGGACTACTACAGAGGCGGGAGGACACTGCCGCTCAGGAGGACAACTGTCATCCGACAATCCGGTAGGAGGAGGAGTCGTCAGTCCCGGTGCGACCAGGAGCTGCACAGACGCCATCCAAGACCGGAGTTGAAGATCGCGCATTGCACGAGGTATTGTCGCCGAGCAAGCCTCGGGACAAGGTATGATTCCACAAACCATAATTTCCTATTATATAGACGTTGACACGTTTCCTCGGTATGGGTTGGGGGAGAAATTTTTTGTTTCCGCTGCCTTCTCTGTCTCCCCTAAAACCCAATAGTGGTGTCAGAGCGAGGTCAACTGCTCTATATTTTAGGAATATCGATATGATCGATTTTGGTTTGTCGCCTTTATTTATTGCATGCGATGCGAATAATATCGGCTTTATGCATGTCCAATCCTAAATCCACAAATCCCTAATTACATATATGATATGTATTATTAATGCACTCGATATGCGCCGCCATTAAACGAGTTTTATGGTGGATGTGTGTAGCATGATTATGGCCTATAAACCCCTATCTGTGTGTGGTTGTTTGTGATTGCTTGCATCTTGGTCTGCGCACCGATCTTCCCTCTCTTATTCCTGATGTAACTCGAAATAATTCGAGATTCTTTCCTACCTTTTCTCCCCCCGAATGTAACTCGGGGTTTCTTCTTTTAAGCAATGTAATAATAGGATAGATTTTATTTCCTGTTATGTTGAAGATCGGAGGACATCAAGACGACTGCTCAGATGATCATTTCAAGGTGTGAACCGATCGGCTGACCTTGCAGACGGTCGGTTCAAGGAGTGAACCGATCGGTTGATGACCGGTTCGAGGAGCGAGACGAGCGGGTGGCGGACATGACGAGATGCACAATGACCAGGCAAACCAATCGGTTGGTGGAACCAACCGATCAGCTGGTGGCACCCAGACAACCGGCCAGAGAGAGCAAATCATTCATGAGATGAGTTGATCAACTCGGATGGCAAGGCACATATGTTCATCTTGTACAGGTTGCATGTGATGTTGACCTAGATGACCGTGATTCCTCTTGGCTCGAGGAATCACATTAGGATGGCCATAATCATCGCTTTTATAGTTTTGTGCATGTTTTATGTGGGATATAGCATGTATATGATACATACTATGTATTGTGGTGATTGGATATGTATATGTATATAAAACCAAATCCCTCATTAAAATATTAAGTTTTAGATGCCTTCCAAATGCGACACACGTGAAAAGCTTGTTCGACCAAGTATGGGCACGCCCTAGCGTGGTGCACCGTCTATCTCGTGGAAGCGTGAAGGATGAATGTGTGGGTCTGCCCTAGCAGGGTGCATGTTCATCATGTTTGCTTTGGGTCAGACTTAACAAGGTGATCTAGATGGGATCTAGTACCTTGAGGCATGGAGATGATCATTGCAAAGAGTTGTGTATGACATCTTATCAAGAGTTGCATATGATGCAATTGGAAAAGTTTCCTACATGAGAGATCTATGTTGTGGGTGACAGCCCTAGCTGGTCCATGGCTTAGAGGATTTCAGGATCTTGCCCACTAGAAGGTTGTACGCTGCAATCTTCCAAATTGATGGTGAGGGCTATCAATTTGAAGTAAAATAGTGGGAGCGATAATTAATTAAAGGCCTAATTTTATCGTCAACTTTTCAAATCAATCAAACAAGTCAAAAGAGTTTTGGACTAAAATTGCATATATTTCCTTTTGTTAAAATAAATGGTTAATCAAAAAATCACTTTATTTGCGATCGGTCTTTGAAACCAACAAATTAAATGGGAATAATTCCACGACTGGTTAGGATGGTGAGAAGTGTTCTCAAAGAGCGAAAGCTCCAAGTCCTAGTTATACCAGAACCAGATGAACTCGATCCCACCACATCAATGGCTGAAAGTATGCTTATGGAAGCGTACTGAGAAAGACATTGATAAGGAGTGCTTGACGTTGTGTTCTCTGAACTGTGAGTTGCAGAGACAACATGAGACATATGATGTCTCTAAGACACTGTCCTAGTATGTCATGACAGAAGGAGATCCAGTAAGGGATTCACACACTCAATGTGATTGGGTATGTGGAAAACCTGACTGAGAAGGATTCCCTCTGAGCCAAGGGTTGGCTATTGGTATGATACTGCAAATGTTGCGAGAATCATACAATTCATGATAAGCTACAACATGAACAAATTTGACAAGCGTTGACAGAGTTGTTAGACATGTTGAGGATAGTAGAGGCAAAGATGAAGAAAGACAAACCATAGTCTTTGATGTGATCAAAGAAAAGGTAAGTCTTAAGGGCAAGGACAAGGGCAAAGCAAAGAAGTGTTCTGATGCTAGCCAGCAATCCAAGCCGTCTTCAGCCTCAAGGCACGTGGGGAAAGGGTGTATGAGGGATTGCCCTCTATATCTGGAAGAACAAAAGAAGATGAAGGAGGGGATGGAAATCTCCACCTAAGGTATCATGAAATGAACCGCTTCTTTATCTGAGGTATATGATACCAAGATATGGATATGTCATATATGATATGCAATATCCGCAAAGAAGTGATGGCCTTTGCGAAAGGACCAAGAAAGAAGTACCCATCATTGAAGCAAGTGTTGCTGCCATAGATAGGAGTATCTTTCAGTTTATTTCAGCCTAAAAGGGCACGAAATAGAGTTGAGA
The DNA here is from genome assembly GCA_963693085.1 of Alisma plantago-aquatica. Classification (NCBI taxonomy): domain Eukaryota; kingdom Viridiplantae; phylum Streptophyta; class Magnoliopsida; order Alismatales; family Alismataceae; genus Alisma; species Alisma plantago-aquatica. Next base: position 1,313,159,440 of record OY856409.1, on the reverse strand, counting down.
ACTGCTATTTCATATATTTCCAATAGATAGAAACACTTTATTATTGCATATTGTATGACAATGATGGCAATTAATAAAGTTGATGTTTCAATCTTAAAGATATGATCTTTGTGGAAATGCCTTGCTTATCTTGTGGTATTTGATATGCATAAGATAAAATGATACCTAAAAGTTATAGATAACTCAAACAATGAAATTAGCATTAATCATGAGAAATTCATTTCTAGTTTCCATGTGATGGATAAATCTAGACTCTTTTGGTTAGAGAACCAGTAAGAGACATGAATATCTTGGACATGATTAATCAATATTCACTAATGGTAGTGGGAGAATGATTATCCTATTAGGTATAATACATGTGATGTATTTACATACCTATTGGGACAAATGCTAATACTTCAAATGGTGTTTAGAGAAATACCAATATGAATATCTTGAAGTGTTCAAGATTATCATAGATGAAGTACAAATTTGGTAAAGTATTAATTCTTGATGAGATCAAATAATGAAATACTTGGACCAAATGTTTGAGATCCTTATGAGTGGTTATGATAGTGTATCATAGTGAACTCATGATTAAGGCATGGTGATGTCTAAATCAAGAAGGAATCATACTCTAAGGAGTTAGAGAATGATTATCAAATAACTAAATTCTTCTTAATAAGAGAATACCCCACACTAATAAAGGAAATTAAGAATCACAAGGGTTGTGAGTTCTTATATCCTTAACAGATACACCTCAATTATCTATGTGATGAGTTGTTCATGTGATGAGTCAACTATCAAGATGAATATGAGGAACCGAATCTTGAGTTATGATTTATGATCATTACATCCTAAATGACATCCATGTGAACCATAAGGTATGACCTTGATGGTAGCACTCATTGGATGAAATCCATAAGTGCAAATCAGTCTTAAGTGTTAAGACACATGGATGACATTTTGAGAAGGATGATGCTTGTTTATTGCAACTGAATGAATAAGACATTTGGCATATGGATACTAAAACCGCATTCCTATGAGGAATAAAACCAGGATGTGTACGTGACACAGCCTATAAGGTTTATGAATCCACTAATGTAAATGAAGTCTATAAGTTACAATGGACTAATCAATGTGATTGATTGAGTACAAGCAACTCAGAATTGGATCTTTACTTTGATGATATAGTCAAAGGGTTTGACTGATATGTCAAAGATAAAGACGGGATCTGTGATTTAGTGGGAGCGTGTTCACATTCCACATGTTGATGTGAAATGGAAATGTTCTAGAATGGAAATCCAAAAGTGGAAATTATCTTTAAGGAAGATAGAGATGTTTCCTATATGATAGGAATAGAGATCTATAGAGATAGTTCTCGACAAATCTATTGACCTGGAAAAGAGAGAGCATACATTGGCAATCTGTACTGAAGGGTTCAGTATGCACAGATTCAGTGGGAGAAAACTTGTCCATGTTATATGGATATTAGTATCCCAAGGCCAAGTGTCCAATTCTTATGAAGAATGGGAACACTAAGAATAGATATGGATCTATCATGTATGTAATCATCCCATTGTCTTGCATGTATGACATGGCAAGAATAAAATGCATACATCATCTTGTATGTAGGACATGACAATATGATGTGCTCATCCTGATAACTCGTATGTGAGACATGACGAGTGGATGTCTGTCTACTTCCAGTAAGGGTTACTGGAATACCATAAGAACTTGATAAGTACTTGGGATGTACTAGTTCTATGGAGATAAGGAAGAGTTCGATGTAAAGAGTTACATTGATGCGAACTTCCAAAAGGACAGAAAATTAATCGCAAAATACACATAGGATGTATAAAAGTGAAAGTTTGTTGATAATTGGAAGTGTTCCAATAAAACCATTTAAAAGGGAAATGTCGAGTATCTGTGTGTTAGTGAACAACAGTGGATACTATATGGATCTGAAAGTTCATGAGATGAACTTATATTCCACTCATTGATGACAAGTCTGGAATCCTTGATCATGCAATGTGGCTAAAGGTTAGCAATGGAATACTAGATCGCATATTACGGCAACTCCATCTCATACGTGCGACGTACAACGAAGAGATGAGAGACATGCGATTTATACTGACTTTGGCAAGGTGTTGCCATTACTCACTATGTTGGCACTAGAGCACAGTGACATGTAGGACATGTTTGAAGATCACTATGAATATGATTCAAGAGTGATTGGCTCGCAGTGCAAGTGGGAGTCTGTTGGTATGTATGCCCTGAGAGCCAATCATGGGATGATTGGTGGGATACATAAGATTGATTTGATAAACATCAAAGGCGAGCTTCCAATTCTTTCTGGTTCAGTCATATGAGATAGTGATAGAACAGATTGAATGTCTAGAGAATGACAGTACTCAATGACGTATGCTTTCAGGTTAAGGACCTGAACGATGAGATCATACGGATGCTAAGAGTTTGTACATTCTTGTTATGTCCCTAGTCGGATGTCATTGTGGAAGGTAGATAGACAACAATGATACACAAGACTAGATTGTGGTGTTGGTTGATGACAGAATCTCATTAGTCATGATATAGAGATATCAAACCAAACACATAGGTACTTGTTAGAGAACAAGTGTACCAGACAGACCCACCGTGAGTTTGACACATGGAACCATGACATGGTAGTCACAGTCAGTACTCGCAGTGATGGTGGTGAGTGTGATTCTTAGACCTGATATCACTGCACTCAACACATGTCGTTGGGCACACTTTGACATCATCAAACGCAGTCCTGAAACATGGGTTGTTATAAAGGTGATGATTGGGTGGCTTTGACACATGGGGCTTTTGAGGGGTGAGTGATAGATATGGGATTTGTCCCTCCTAAGGGAGTTTGATATCCAAGGCCACTTGATGAGTAGGATTGAGATAGGCGTGCGCACGCATGTGTGAATCAGTATGTGATATTGATGTCATACATATCTCCTTCAATCTACTATGAGATCAAGAAAGTGAATGAACGTTGACAGGATGACTGTTCCATGCCTTGAGTTCATTCAGGATATCAGTGACAAAGGAATTATACATTCACTGTAACACCATTCACGGATTGTAGGATGAAAGTTGTTCTCCAACTTTCTACTTTCACTTGGGTAGCACTGATGTGTGACTAGGCACCGCTCTTTGCTTGTGAAGTCATAAGTGTTATGAACTTTCACTGCCAACATGAAATGGACCTGCAGGGTCACACACATAGGATTTAACCTGGAAGAGGAGTTTTGTCCACAAGCAACGTTTAGATTGATTACTAAAGGAGTTTAGTAGTTCAATTAAACACTCAATCAGTCGATAGCTCAATATCGTATGGTTCAAGGTGTTGGACGCATTGATTAGAGTATCAAATTGATTGAAATCGCAATTGACTGATTTTGCCCAACCTGTGCTTCCAACCGATCGGTTCATGTGATGAACCGGTCGGCTGAGGTTGCTGAACCGGTCGGCTGGAGTGTCCAGGCCGATCGGCTCATGCCCAGGTTGAAACGACCGATTCAAGGGTTGAACCGATCGGCTCAACTGGTGCAACCGACCAGTTGGAAAAAGTCATGTCGGCAAGAATTTTTCTTTGGTTTCAAATTGCCCAATTCGATTGGGAATAATATTGGTATTCGATACCAATTTGGAAAGAAACAAGGAAAGTCTTTTTGAGCCGGATTAGGACCATGAACCGATCGGTTCAGGGCACCAACTGATCAGTTGGAGTGCCCCAAACGATCGGCTCAGGTCCAACCGATCGGCTCAATGGCCGAACCGATCGATTTAGTTGTGAACCGATCATTTCAAGTTCCGAACCGGTTGCTTTTTGTGGAAAATTCTCGAACCCTTCTACTCCTGCTTTAGTCCCGTATTGCCGGGCACAGAGAACCCTGTCCCATGACCCGCCTATATATATAGGGGTATTGGGGGCTTCTCAAAGTACAACTCAATGCAAGCCGGTTGCTTTGCGAAGTTGTCGTTCTCTCTGGTTTTGGTAACCGTGAGAGATCCCGAGCAAGTGCTTCCCGCAAAAGGGAGGTGCAGCAAGGGAAGGACAACTGCAGTTGCAACTGGTAGCAGGAGAGTGTGTTGGCGACTAGTACGTCAACAGGAGGGTGCGACTCCTTCCACTTCCTTGTGGGACAAGGAGAGTGGAGTTCCAGGTGGTCCGTGTGGACTACTACAGAGGCGGGAGGACACTGCCGCTCAGGAGGACAACTGTCATCCGACAGTCCGCTAGGAGGAGGAGTCGTCAGTCCCGGTGCGACCAGGAGCTGCACAGATGCCGTCCAAGACCAGAGTTGAAGACCGCGCATTGCGCGAGGTATTGTCGCAGAGCAAGCCTCGGGACAAGGTATGATTCCACAAACCATCATTTCCTATTATATAGACATTGACGCGTTTCCTCGGTATGGGTTGGGGGAGAAAATTTTTGTTTCCGCTGCCTTCTCTGTCTCCCCTAAAACCCAACACTTTGTTCCTACATACACATCCCTCCTCCTACTAGTGAGTGTGAGATCTAAGTTGTTAGTGTAAGTGTGATTAGTGCATTTTCCTAGGGATTTCTAAAGGCTAGATGGCTAGTGGCATGAGGTGAAAAACCCTCATCTCTACTCCCATTTATACCCTTGGCTCTCAATTGACTAATACCACTTACTCTGGAGACCTATACTTGACAAGTCCTACTAGAATTACACCTAACCCTAGTTCCCCAACTAGTAGTATAGGGTACATTCTAATATCACTTTCCTTGTTGTTTTGTTTGGTAATCTAGATAGAATTGTGATAATTATTTGCTATGTTGAGATCCCCCAACTAATATCGAATCACATCCCCAAACGGACCACCTACCTAATCTCACTGCTTAAAACCCATTTTACTTTCTTCGTTTGTTTATGCTAGTCTAGTTTGACTACTTGTGCTCAATCTAGTTAATTGCTCAGTCTAGCCCTTTAGTGTTGACCTAGGGTTTTGCTCTCTCTCTCTTGTGGTTAATCTAGTTCTTAGTGCTAATTGCTCTTCTAGTGTAGTTTAGTTCACCTTTGCTCTTGCATTTTTAGTTGCTTAATCTAGTTCATTAGACTTACCTGCTTAGGATAACTTAGGGTTGTGATGATCTAGATTTCATAATTGCCTTTACTTGCATGTTCACCTAGTTTAAGAACCAAACAAACCCTTTTAAACCGTTCAACCCTAATCTCCACAATAGGAACATAGTCAACGCTAGTTTAGCTCTAGTGCCCCCTCTGTCCCTGAGGATCGACCCCTACACTTGCCCTTTACCTATGCTACAATAGTACCATGTGCACTTGCGGGTGGCCTATTCGGTATTGTGATTGACTTAGTTAGGGCTAATATAATTTCTGAAAGATCCACACATGTGTCCTCCCTTAGGGTTACATATAGCCACCTCTAGTTGGCTAGTGTGTAGCCTTGGTGGGAACCGCATCAACATCTCATAATCACCACATCATAAACTAATTCGAAAACCTTTTTAAACACAATCATGACTTCTCCAATATGTTCCATTTCAACTGAGACATTCTTTATCCCTCCACTATTACACATATGAATTCCTTGATTGTTGCCTTTTATGAAATAAGGTTTTTAACACTCTCTCACATAAATTTGAAGTAATCTCCTGGTCTTGATGGTATCACCGTGTCTTTATAGTCATCATGGAATGAGAGTAAAACTAGCTTCTTGTATCTAGTTCACTTTAATCAACTTAAAGATGACATCACACCTCAGATTGAGGTTCTTAATAATACAAACATTGCTCTTATAAATAAATTATCTTCCTCATGAACTTGTGTGTCCATTGTGCATTTAGGTCTAGATATCTATGGTTGTTTCATCGACGATCCTATGGCCAAGGGTGTTTCATCCTTACATGAAGCATGTGCCATAGATATGGTGGCTTTGACATAGCATGTTGTTAGAGAAGAGAGGAAGAAGAAGAGTGAATGACACAAATAAAGGGGTAATTGTTCTGAGGCTTGGGGAGATGGTGAGATGATCAATGGGCATCAATTGTCCTGAGGTGGTGCCAGGGGAAAATGTCCAAAGGGAAGGGATCACATAACTAGAAGAGGAGGAATTGATGGTGTTTTCTAGCAATGGAGGTTGCAAAATTGTTGGGAGGATCGGGGATGGGAAGCAATGGTCATTCAAGGAGGTATTTATAGGATGACTAGGAGCAATATTAGGGTTATTTAGCTTAGTACCTCACCCAAGTAGAGTGGGGTGCGTGTAAGGGAGTTCAAAATCTCACTAAGTTCCAAGACAATTGAACTAAAAAACAATAGGGAAGTGTGTGGAATGAAAAGAGGAGGGTGGAAGAGGGAAAATAGATGTAGAGGAGGAAAACATTGTTTGGATCATGCAGTGCTTCTTAACATCCCCTTACCACTGATTGTAGGAGGTAGTCGACGACTCAAAAACTAGTATATCAACCCCCAATCCACAAGAGTGTATTCTAATGGTTCCCATCTCACCTAGTCGAGGTCGTGGATAGTTTATTAAACAAGGATTTTAAATTTTTGACTATAATGAGGATTTTCTCTCAAACTTATTTAGATATTCATTATAAATGCAGGAAATGCCAAATTGATTTGAAATATGGACCACAAGACAATTCTAACATGTAATATAATAAGAAAAGGTTAGGGAATAAAAAAATGCAGTTTGATGTCAAATTAATTTTCACGATTGATAAACTTAATTTTTTTTTCTACATGCTAGCTAATCATCATTTCTACAAATTTATGGTATCACATTTAGGTTTTATATAGGCAATTTGGAGAGTTGTCAAGTATTCTATTATGTTTATGGTCATGAGGTTTATCCTTGGCTACCCTATGGAGCCATGCATTCTGTGAGTGCCTCAATAATGAAGGTCCAAAATCATGTCAATTGTGGTTAGCTTAGACCTATCTCACTTAACAACACCTACTTAAAGATTTCTTTTTCAAAGTCATGGTATGACTAAAGTCATTCATATCAACATGAATTTCTAGTGCCCAAATAATATTAACATTGGGGGTAGAGATACTAACAACATTGCTTAAGTTCAAGAGGCAATCCACTTGATTAGAAGATCGGGTGTAGCTCCTTATATCTATAAAGGTAGAATTATCAAAGGATTATGATCATATACTTAGGGCATTCATTAGGAGTACAAGAATTAAAGCAAGTCTTCATGACAACATTTTGGCTTATGCAATGAACTTGGTTGAGGGAGGAAGAATGAGAATTCTTTGGATCGAGGATGCAATGGAGAAGTTCAAAACATCAAGGGGTCTACGGTAGGGGGATTGTAAGGAGTGGGACCCAAGAGAAAATTCACTCTTTACTCAATTAAATAAGAGTCATCATCCACATAACAAATGCACTACAATTTTTTCACAATGGATCAATAACTTTTATTTAATCTTCTACAATTGGATATCATAAGACCAAAGTAAAGTAGCAACATAGTATATCATGACTATTTTAAATTTATAAGATTACATGATAATCTTCCATTTGGGGTTTACATGAAATAAATAACTTCTTCAATCAATAAGATGGAAGTTTGTTTAAGATGGGACAACCCAACTGTTAGATCCTTGGTTTGTTACCAAGAGGTCCCAGGTTCAATCCTAGGTGATGGCATGAATAGATCACCATTTTTCTAAAGAAGGAAAGTCCAAGCTATCTCAAGTCTATCTTCCAAAAGCAGAAGTCCAAACTATCTCAAGTCTATCTCCCGAAAGCCAAGTTCACTAAACCAAGTTCAGGTCATCATGTCAAGTCTTCCATGTTCTTCACATAAGTGGTTGAAAGGATATACCCCACAATACAAGACAACATAGAAACTGTTAGCATGAAAATTTCGGCATGTGCATATAGATAAGGATTGATAAATACTAAGGAAAAACGATAACAATAAACATTAACAAGGCTTCCCAAAGTAAGATAAAAGATATTAAAGCATCCAAGTGGATGATCAAAAAATAAATACTATAAAAGGTAGTTTATTTAAACATGATAATCAGTGAGAGAATTTCTTGCCTTAAACAATGTCACATCAATGATCTCACAAACTTACAGAATTGCATAAATAGACTAGCATATATTAAAAAACAGGACAAGAACCCATATATTCCATACTAAGGGGAAGAAGGAATAAAACATATATATCTAGAAAATATAGAATTATGTAGGAGGAAGATAACCTTAGTACATGAAAAGGGAATAACACTCAACACCTAACATCATATGTGGTAGGGGAATAAAACCCAATTCCTGACATGTTATTAAAAGATAATGCCTTTGAACATCCTAAATTGTAGGGGATTAAAAACCAATTTCTAAGACATGGTGTCAATGCTTCTAATCATGACTAGTCAATCACACATACAAATAGGGCAGACAAGATAGTATAGTCATTCTCAAATAAGGGATGAGAATATCCAACTGATAACAAGTGGGGTCTGAGGACCCACAAAGAAGTATTCAATCATATCCACAAATAAGATGCATCATAAAGCCATAAAAGTCCACCACTTGAAAGTTAGGGTTTCATTTAGTTCAGACCCCCAAATTAAGTTAACCACATAGAAATAGGATGAAAAGGATACAAAATATGGTTCAACAAGCATATCAAGAAAATTAAGAAGATCACAAGATCTATTTCAGTAAACTTGATTCAAACATGTCAATCAAATAGGAAAGAGGAATTTTAATATATTAATGCCTCAAAGAGGTTCAAGAGAGAAGAACATGAGGGTAATTTCTCAATATTAATCATGTGGAATGCAACATACCTAATATCCAATCTACCAACATCCAAGATAAACCCTAGATCCACATCAGGTTTCCAAGCCACCTATTGAACTCATATATGAAATTTGGGCTAAGCTCACATTTAGTACATAACCCTAAAAGTCACCTTTTTACTATAATTTAATTAGGTTACTTAACCCACATAATCTTGTAGTTTATATCATTCTCATTCCATAACATGTTTTACTTTATCTTTTTGACTTGTAAATTACTAGATGTGATTATTGAAATTCTCACTAATTATAAAAGTCCTTAAAATCTTGTATTTATTATATTCAAATTATGTGATGAAAATTTTACCATGGGATGGGGTAAATACCATGATCCTGATTTATATTCTTACATAATTTTTGGAGCTACCAATATTTAGTTATGAATTATTCAAGGAAATGGCTAGACTAATAACAAAAAAACATATACAAAAGACTGATATACCGTTCATTAGAATTTTTGAAACTATTGCATTACACTTTTAAAGTTGTAAATCATACTTAAAAAACCATGCATAATCTAGACTCTAGCTAAGATGCATAAAGACCTTAATACCCCTAAAACATGACAAAAACAACATACAACAAGGCAACATAGGCAAAATACAAAAGCATGTTTGGTTACCAAAATTTTGTAACCCGCAAAGAACAACCGTGTTGATCTTGATACACCTTTTTATAAACATAATTGGATTACAATTGAGGAATACATTTGCAAATGTCTAAAAACTATTTGATGACAAATATTTAGATATTTGCCAAATAACAATGCATACATCACTCTTAACAAGATTGCTTATAACCCCACAAAAAGTAGACAATTCAGACCTATAAACCTTATTAACAAATCATTTCATATCATGTCCAAGGCTCTAAGCATCAGACTGAAAAATCATATGAACCACAATATTAGTTGTAGCCATATGGCTTTCATAGAATGAAGTAAAATTCAAGATGCTTATATTATGGCTAATGAAAATTTACACTCCTTTCCATACAAAAAAAAATGATTGCTCTCAAGCTAGATTTTGAAAACCCTTTGACAAAGTTAATGGGGTTTTATTAACCAATGTCTCAAAGGTTATAATTTCCATTATTAGTTGTTCAATAGATTGAATAATGCCTCGAATTAAGACATTCACTTGTTTTTATGACTCATTCTCCCTTTGGGTAATTTAGGTGTGTTAACATGCCTAGAGAAGGTGACCCTCTATCACCATACTTATTAGTCATTGTCACATACATATTAGCCTCTATGTTTAGACTAGAAGTTATAAACAAAATATTTTGGACAACAAACAAATTATTCAATTTTTGGGTGATACAATCATATCTAACACAATTTAATGATGAGGATGTCAAATTACCATCATTATTTTGGGCATATTTGAACATATATCAGGAGTTAAGATCAACTTTGACAAATCCATCTGGGTAGAACTTTTGTTGGAGAGAACAATATGAATATATTTAGCCATATTATCCAATGTAAAGTTGAGTCCTTCCCTCTCTAATATATATATTTACCTCTAACCCCTTCCAATATCCCCCTATCAATTTGGCAATCTATTTTGGATAAAATGGATATTAGGTTGGACATTTAGATATCAACATGTCTCAAGATAGTAGATAAACTTGCTTTCCTTGATGCATCTCTCTTAAGTATCTCATCATACTTCCTTTTATGTATCCCCTACCATAGAAAGTAGCATTACAAATTGGTTAAATCATGATGTAATTCCTTTGGGGTGGTTCTATAGATAACAAGAAGATACATCTTGTCAATCGAGCCTCGCTAAACAAACCTAAATACTTTAGAGTTGGGGTATTATCAATGTATTATTACAATATAAATGTCTGTCCAACAAAGTGACTATCAATATAATAGGAAAACGAGATCACTTTCACTATGTCAAACAACATTTACTGCATAAACATGCTCCCATGGGTTGAAATTTAATACAAAAAAAACTTGTCACAATTCTAGAAATAACGAAAAAAGGAAACTAATATATTAGATACACTATTCATGCCCTTCCCCAGTATTGGGATAGAATGCTTTTCTAGGTGTACATCTTATCTTCCACGAGGAGGCTGGAACAACATAACATCAATCTCCAGATTCCAAAAGACACCAAACATTGAGTCTAGATAAATCTCTTACTCTTATGATCTCAAACTGACAAAATGCTCTCAAGAGACTATTGGCTTAATATCATTTGGAGGAACACATCATCATCATCATCATCATCATCATCATCTAAGCCTCAATCCCAACCATGTTGGGGTCATCTACATGGATCCTTTGTTCCTAATCGGCCCTGTTATGGGCCATACTCTGGTCAACATGTAAAGATTCAATATCTCATTTTGTAAGTTCTTCCCAAGATAATTTAAGTCTGCCTTTGCTTCTTTTCATTGTGCTTGACTCAATAATCTTGCTTTGAATAGGTGCATTTGTCTCTCGGCATTGCACATGACAATACCATCTTAGACGACCTTCATGCAACCGTCCAAGATGCTCACCACCTCCACTTTGTTCCTAATATAGTCATTCCTCAAATGATCTTTTCTTGTCTTTGCTCGTATCCATCTCAACATACACATTTTTGCCACATTCATCTCATTGATACCTTGTTTCTTCACTACCCAACATTTACTTCCATACAACATGGCTAGCCATATATCTATTCTATAAAACTTGCTTTTAATTTGAGCAGGATCTTCTAATCACATACTGCTCTAGTTTCACTCCTCCACTTAAACCATCTTGTTGTGATCCTATGACAAACATCATATTAGACCTCACCCTCTTTTTCAATAATAGAACCCAAGTAATAAAATATATCACATATAGGTACATCCATTCCATCTAACTTGACTCCACCATTCAAAATTCTAGATTGGCTAAAGTGACAATGCATATATTCAGTTTTTCTTCTACTAATCATAAATCTGTTAGATTCCAATGCATTTGTCCGTAGTTCAACTTTATTATTCAATGTTTCTTTTCTTTCATCAATCAACACATTATGAAAGTACGCATGCATATGTCTATTATCCTACAACAAAGACCACACAACATGCTACATATTATGTTGATATAGGTCACTGCATACTATAACAATAAACCATACACTTTTTTTTATTAATTATGGTCATAGATGCATCTGTGGGTACATTTTTTTGAACATCAGGTACCATCCTTAAGTGCAAATTCTTCTTTGGGTCATAGGTTTCAATAAACTCTTCATCATACCAGAATGCATGAAGTGAGGGATTCCTTAAACCCTACATTTTTTTCTTTGCAAAAGTTGTTTAGGGATCATCGACATATTTTCTTCGACTGTCCTTATGCCCTTGACATCTGGGACCATTTTATTACAATCTACCACACAACAACAACTCCCCAAATGACCTAAAATTTAACCCAACTCTGTATAATGTTTACAATATGGAAGCTTGTCGTGACATAAACTATAAGGACAATAGTAGAAAACTTGGTGCATGTATCTTTTGGAATACAAGTCTATAACACAATGATAGAATTTCCAATTCTAAAACATCAAATAAGTATTTGATAGCACAAATGTCTACTCTATTTATACTATGTGGATTTATATGCTCTTTTGTAGGTGATGCTAACATAACTCGCAAAGAAAAAATGGTCTCTACATGCATGCACCTTTTTCGTATGGTGACCTCAATGTTAAGATGGATGCCATTTTTTTGACGTTGATTACAATATGACCACAACTTCAGAGGTATGAGATTCCTTGATATGCTCCAACTGCCATTGCTTGATGATGTTGCTGTTTTTGTTTGACTACTCTATTTTGTTCCTTTTTGTGACCCCACCAACTCATTGTCTTCACAAGGTGGGTCATTATAGGGGATTCTACCCCCATATAACACAAATTGCTTCACAGTTTGGGATACCTTGATAAACACTCTTTGTTGTGTAGTTGTCTAAGAGGATCCCACCCCCAATTTGGTTGGACACAACCTTTCTTGGGAAGTCTTTATGACCATGAGGTCCACTTTGTCTAGGGTACCTCTAGTGCTGAAATTATTTTTTATACTTCTATAAGTGTTTATGGATTTTAATATATGCGTCATTTCTATATCCCTATAAAGAGAGGGAGTTTGTGTTGTCTGTCTATCTATTCATCGAACACCTAAACTTTTTGCTTCAACTTTCTTTCTTGCTTTTCTTTTCCTTTTTATGTTGTTTGTTATATTATATTGCTTTCTTTCTTTTTTGGCTAGTCTATCTACAATTTTTTTATTTCTTTGGACTACAATTACTTTATTGTATCACTCTCTTGCTTTTCCTTGTAATAAGGATTGATTGTAGATTCATAAGTGCTAGATAATACAATGTCATAGAATTTTTGTACCTTACCAAATTGTGAGAAAAGTATGTCTACTTAACCAGTTTGCATTGAGTCTGTGTGTTTCACTGCCATGTTTATGTTCCTTAGCAGTTTGTTTGATATCCCATTGGTTCAACATGAGTTTCAAGAAAATATTTTCCAGTTTAATGACATGTTACCATAATAGGGAGCACAAACAATTTTAGTACTCACACATAGCAGGTTAGAGGAGATCTGTTTCCAATTAATCAAGTTATTATCTTTTAGCATAATATGTTTAAATAATTTGGTACTAATTATGGTTAACTGTCGATTCACACATGTTAAAGATGTGAAGTAGAGGTAATGATGATAAGAAAATATTACAAATCGGAGAAAATTAGTTAATCGAGGTGTTCTCTATTAGTTGGTTGTTTATTAGTTATTGTGAGTATAAAACTTTGTGTGGAGCAAAACTTTGTGTTGCTTGGAGGTGGGAGTTGATCATGTCTTCACATGGGCATGGTAACAAAAGATGTTGATCAACTTTATTTGTTATTTTGTATTAAGTTAGATTCATAAGTATTAAACAATATAATGTAATGGTACAATGTAATGGAACTTTTGTATGCTGTAAAATTGTAAGAAGTTGATGAGCATGAATCTTTGATGTCAATATGTGTGCTTAAATGCCATGTCTATGTGCTTAATCAGTCTATCTGAGAGATCATTGGTCCAACATGATTTCTAGAGGCAAGTTTGTTAGCTCTATGCCACATTACAAGTTACTATCTATAGAAGGAGAGCAATGATAATTTTGATAATCACATGTTACATAGAAGAGGGAGTTAATTGGAAATTAGTTGACCTATACTCTTTAAGCATGTTCTATTTAAATTCTTATAATTAATAGTTATAAATTCACCATCAACATACACATATTAAAGAAGTCAAGGAAAGGTAATTTCAATAATAAAATGCTACATTTATAGAGCCAACTAACATCTAATTGAGGTGCTCTCTTTTAGCGAGTTGTATGCAAATTATTGTGAATACAAATTATAAAACTCATAAAAAATTGATGTTGGGGTGCAGTTCATCAACTTGCTTTCTTATACTTTGATTAATGTTATTTATTTTCCTTTTGCTATTTTTAATAATTTTCTTAGTAGTGAATATCTACATGTCAATCAAATGTAATTTTAGTAATGACACACTCTACATTAGGGCTATCCGAATTTGTCTGAACACCTGAACCCGATTGTGTCCAACATAGAAAGAAATGGGGTCTGGATTCCAGTGTGTCCATGTTGATTTTGGGTTTAAGATTACGTATCTGAATCTAAACCGAGTCGGGTCCATGTTTAGAAACTGGCCAAAACTGGGTCCTAAGTACTTACTTATATACATATATTAATGGGGTGTGAGCTACATCTTGAAGTGATATATTTATTGTTTTGGTATAATATATGTGTGTTGCAGTACATTTTAGTTATTTCATGTGACATATGTGTGGTTTTCAAATGATATTGTGATATTCATGTTGTGTTAGAAATTACTTATGCATTGCTTTTTGTTATGCAAATGTTCTTATGATGTGGTATAAATATTATTTGGCTATGCTACAATTATCCCAATTGATTTGATAGGCTATATTTTGATGTGATATATGTATTATTTTAGTATGATATAGGTGATGTTGCAATAATTTGATGCTATATATGTGTGATTTTAGTATGATATATGTGATATTACAACTATGTTCAGATCTCCTATTGTTTAGGTAATATTGATGTTTTACTATTGGTATTATGTTCTTTAATAAAAATAAAGATAAAATAATATTATAGATGTCTAATGTTACATAACCATTGAAACATTTTGGTGATTTATTTTATTTAATAAAATGATCTATAATCATGTGAAAATATCATTAGAGAATTGTTTTTCTCTAAAAGAAATCATCTTCAATTCATGTTTAATTTTGATTTCGAGTTTAGATTTCTCAATTTGGATTGTTTATAGGGTAAGAAGTATGAATAAAATCCGGATCTGAGTTTAGATCTAGGTTCGGCAGTCAAACAATCCTGACTGGAATTATGACTCGAAAGTGACCTGACCCATTTTTTTTCACCTCTACTACTGATTGAGGAAGCCAACTAGCCATTAACTGGATTTTTATCTTTTAATATTCTATATGCAAATAATTTTGAGTTAAATTTTCTGATTTGGATCAAACAATCGTATGTAGTTCCTTTTCTTTTCTATCACATTAATTATATAAAAGCGATACCCGTGTCTGACCGGTCTTCACATATAGATGTCGGTTTGTGCTTTCAACCGACGTTTTAGGATTTAGGCGTCGATTTTTGGGATACAACCGACGCCTCTAAATGTGACGTTATAAGCCATTTCTGTAGTAGTGTATTTACTTATGTTGCTACTTAGTTGTATTATTTATGTCAACAACAAACACATGACAGATCACAAGGGCATATGTATCTTTGGCGAGTTACACACTGCAAACTAGTCAGCATGACGCTAACGGAGCTATTCTCTAATACATAGGTAAAACTGTGTTTTGGAATTTTCTTTTGTCAATTGACAATAAATTCATTGACATGTTTGAAAAGTTTGGAAGTAGATGTACAAACTAAAATTTGCTCTAACTTCAATTTTTCGACAACTAAATATTTTTGACGATGCGTCACCAAAGATAGGAAAAAAATTGTATATATAAAAGACATATTATAAAAATAAAATAAACGATATATATTTTGTACTCATATACTAGATTAATTCAAACTAATATAGAAAAGAAAAACTAATCCTAAGATGCGTCAACTACTCACAGCGCTCACGGGTCATGACTAGTTTCTACCGCGCAACGACGGTGACATTTGCTAGAAACATATAGAACGCGACTCTAGAAATGGAAAGCCCGAATCTTCCAAGTCAAATAAACAAAAGATCACCCGGCTTCTCCTTCCCGGAGGGCGCGAAAGACCAGACATAAGGTGCATAGGGTGGTCGTCGGAACTCAACTTTGGGCTAATTTGGTTCTGTTTGGTTGCAATGTACTGGTTGAATTTAAAAACAGGAAACAGAAAACAGGACATGGAACTCAATGTCACCGGTTTGGTTGGAAGCATTTTCAGATCTATTTTTCTGTTTGTTTTCATATTATGCATGAAGTTACTTGAACAAGCATTGACCGTGATGAAAAAATTAATTAATCAGGTAGGAGGCACGTTCGCAGAGACAAGGACTTGGGCTGGAAATGAAACCGCACCTTTTTGCTGTGCGGTTTCTTTTCCTAATTTTCTGTATAAATCAAACGTGCCTCGGCTTGACTTGCAGCCCAACCAAACGAATGGAAATGAAAAGACCAGTATTTTGCAAGTGCGTGAGTTGGTTTGCGGCCCAACCAGACGGGCCCTTTATCTCTGACCATTCCCTCCCAGTCGAGCGGACAAGTTGGGGACACGATTCGGCATGTAAATAATATTCCTCTCATCTCTTTCCACACACATCGAAGTCACGAACAGTTTCATTTACTCATGGACTGGCCGGCGCCCATTCATCCCCTTTTCAACCATACCCGCCGTCGGGGCAAATTCAACCACTGATACCACCGCCGGACGTCACTGTCAACGAAGCTGCCCGGAAGCTGCTTCGACTCGTCGCGGCAGAAGTACGGACCGGCCAACCGTTCCACGTCGAATTGAACGCGGAGTGGAACGACCGTACCAATCCCGCAAGGGTGACGGCTAATTCTTTCTTTAATCCGCGTCCCCACCGAGCGATCGACGTGCCAACGTTCTCCCGCAAGAAGCACGACCTTCAATATCAGTCTTTATATATAGACGGCAATCCAAGGAAACCAAAAGTAGTCAGTCTTCGTGGCCAAGAGCTGCTCCCAACTGCTGAAGTTCGGCTACAACTTCGCATCTCTTGCTGCAGGTTAATCATCAACCACAGTACTTCTGCATACATATGTGAAATGTGATCCATACGTACCAGATCTGATGCTAGGCTACCGTACGTCAGCCCCTCTGCCGTCAGCCGGTTCGATCATACCGCCCTGGTGAGTTGTGATCGTAGTCTGCCCTCGCGTGTCTTGCTTGGTGCTATGTATATATGAAAGCCATAGCCAACTGTTTGTAGCTTCAACAGCTCTTCGTTAACTCGATGTGGCAGAGAAACCATATGTCATTCGTCAGCAAATGTCGCAGACGTATTTCCAGCTCCAGGCAAAGAAATTAGGACACGCATAAGTATATCTAGCTAGCACGACGGCTAGTGGTTTTGGGGTTAGTTACTCCTCTTTTCTCCTTCCACTTGCTCCTCCTATCATGGCCGTAGCAGCCCTCTCTAGCGCCAGGAGTACAACCAGCAGTACCACCCGTACGGCGCCCAAGTGGTTTGAGAAGCTATGTGGGCTGGTGTCCCCCAAGAGGCCTGAGAAGCAGTCCCCAACCACATCAGTTGTTCACCAATCAGTTATCAACACAGCGGCCGGTACGTCTACCCGCACTAGTTCAACAACAGCAGAAGACAGAGGGGGGCACGAGTTGCAGCGGGTGTTCAACTACTTCGACCTGAATGGTGACGGAAAGATCTCTCCTTTGGAGCTATGTACTGGCCTGAGGGTGGTCGGTGGCCACGAGGTCTCCCATGACGACGCCGAGGCCGTGGTGAAGCTCTCCGACTCAGACGGCGACGGCTTGTTGGGTTTTGAGGATTTCGTGAAGCTCGTTGAGGAGGAGGAGGACGACGAGAGAATTCGTACCCTCAGGGAGGCCTTCTCCATGTACGAAGAGGAGGAAGGGGGTGGAGGCATCACACCCAAGAGCCTTAAGAGGATGCTTAGCAAGCTGGGAGAGAAGAAGACGATCGAACAGTGCGCTGTAATGGTCAGGAGCTTCGATCTGAATGGAGATGGCGTCATTAACTTTGAAGAGTTCAAGTTGATGATGATGTAGCTCGCTTGGATATCGCTCATCATTGCAGATACATCAACCAGCCATGCATTGCAGCTGGGTTTTGTCTTTCATTGTGTACATTATGGTTGAATTCTATAAGCCATTTGATGGGTCTGTGGCGGGATAGAAAGTTCTTTGTTTACTTGGCCAATGCATATACATGTATATATGGATCCGAGTTGGATAAACTTGGGTATCGTGATTGCATATACTTCATTGATTCATACATTAAAGTTGAGGCAAAAATTAAAACATGAAGCCATTTTTTTCACAACAATAGCAATTGAAGCACCACCTCCCTGTCTTCCTTGAGGGTGTATGTTTTGTGATAGATGGTGGTTTCTTTCTTTTT